>CM056051.1:201202791-202499191 GCA_029574335.1 Rana kukunoris
AACTGAAATGAGAAAAAACTTCTCAGTTTATTAAACGGACACCTATGTTGTATCAAAGCATATGTAGTCAATATCTCATCAGGATAAATGAAGATGCAGGAAAAACTTGCTTCTCCTTCTTATTCAATTAAGGTAGTATGCAGAATCCATTTTTTTAAATTACATTTAGAGCTACGAGTAATTAGGGAGTTGATTTTTCCACCAGTTTTATATGTTGGGTGTTTGTCTAAGCAGACCGCCATGCCGCCATATCGGCTCTCGGAGTGGCGACTGGTGATGTAAGTTAACCGCTTAACGACCGCCCCATATATGTATACGTCCACAGAATGGCACGTACATGGCAGATGGATGTGCCGGCACGTCCCTGCCTTCCAGCGGGTCAGATCGGGACCCCCCCTGCTACATGCGGCGGTCGGTAAGCCTCTGGGAGCGATCCGGGATGAGGGGGCGGCTGTTTGTTTCTGTCCGCCCCCTCGCGATCGCTCACAGCGAATCTGCTTTCCCCCCTCTGCCCGCCCTCTGCCTGTGTAATGTAAACACAGGCAGAGGAAGTGATGTCGCCTCTCCTCTCTGAGGTATTTTCGTTCTGGCGAGAGGAGAGAAGACATCACAAGTGAGTTGCACAACAGCACACTGACACCAGTACACATAGGCACACTTAACCCCCTCAGATCACCCCCCGAAGCCCCCTATTACAGTGTCACTGATTGAAGTGAGCATATATATACTGATCGCTGCATTTAGTGTGACAGGCAGTTAGTGTTAGGTCCAGGGTAGCCCCCTACCCCCCCTAATAAAGTTTTAACCCCTTGATAACCGCCCTAGTTAACCCTTTCACCCCCTATTGCCAGTGTCACTAAGCGATCGGTTTTCTGATCGCTGTATTAGTGTCACTGTAGCTAGTTTTTTTTGATATTGCAATTTTTTTTTTACTAAAAAAATACATTTTGGCCTAAATGTTTGACTAAAATTTAGTTTATTCGATTTTTCTTATAACAAAAAGTAGAAAACGTAATTTTTTTTCAACATTTTCTGTCTTTTTCCATTTATATCGCAAAAAATAAAAATCGCAGAGACAATCAAATACCATCAAAAGAAAGATCTATTTGTGGGAAGAAAAGGATGCAAATTTTGTTTCGGTACAACCATTGCATGACTGCGCAATTACCAGTTAAAGCAGCGCAGTGCCAAATTGTAAAAACACCTTTGGGCATTTAGCAGCATATTGGTCCGGGGCTTAAGCAGTGGTTAAGACTGCTGATGATGCTTTTTATACACAAGCTGGCAACCAATAGGTGGTTCTAGACAAATTGTATGCTTGCTTTTTTTGTGCTGTTATCTACCAGTGTCTTAATAAATACTACACTATAATGGCATTTTATTATGTTTGCCTGGTGGTGCTTTTTACTGGGAGAGTTAAATAGTGCCTCCGGTTGTAGAATCTTGAATAAGGAGAAGCAAGTTTTTCCTGCAGCTTCATTTATCCTGAGATATTGACTACATATGCTTTGATACAACATAGAGTGATGGTGAGAGTGCACTGTTTAAGGGTAGTGGAGTTTTTTTTACACATATAAATTAAGCACATTAAGAGTATTTTTTACCGCAAAGTTGGTATTAGTTTAAGACTTTCTTATAAAAAATTACAACACTATATGGTTTATCTTTTCCTTATGAGCAACTTGTGATATCATTATACTGGCTGGAGTCATTGGAGTAATCTTTTAGGACGAAACGTGATGGACTAGGGATTTAATGACTGTTAATCAATGCCTTTATGCTGCATCCTAGAATGAGGCAGCATATATTTCTGATGAGTTGCCAATTCTCCTGTTTTAGACCCCAAAGTCTGTGAAGTTTTAGGCCTTTCCAGTTATCGTTATAATGAACTGCATAAGGACAAAGAAGAACTGTTGTTCATGGTGGAACTGTTTTTTATTTATCACTAATATTTTTATACGCTGTTTTTCACTTTTTAAGCTCTGCAATTGTATTTTTATTATTTTAACATGGCCTGTTTTAATAAAAATAGTAATAAAAAGTTTTGGCCTTAGATTTATCTTAAGACATAGAGTAATCCTAAAAGTGTAAATCCTTGATATGGGATGCTTAGAGCAGCTGCAACATGATCATATATGAAAGTACTTGAGAATCTTCAAACGATAAACTATTGTAAATATTAATTTCATTTATCCAATCATGTGCAAATAAAATAAATAAACATGTGTTTGTTTTACATATCATTGAAAATGTAAAGTGAATATTCAAACAGTTTGCTGCATAGAGATTTTCAACCCCTTTAGAAAACCAGCCTTAGAGAATCCAAGAAGTTATGCCCTGTACACACGATCGGTTCGTCTGATGAAAACGGACCGATGGACCGTTTTCATCTAAAAAAACGATCGTGTGTGGGCCCCATCAGTTTTTTTCCCGTCAGTGGAAAAAAAATGGACCTGTTTTAAAATGTTCGTATGGTTAAAAAAAACGATTAAAAAAAAAAAGATCGTCTGTGGGGAAATCGGTCAAAAATACATGCATGCTCAGAATCAATTTGATGCATGCCCCAAAGCATTGAACTTCATTTTTCTCAGCACGTCGTAGTGTTTTATGTCACCGCGTTGGACACGATCTGATTTTTAACCGATGGTGTGTAGGCAAGACTGATGAAAGTCAGCTTCATCAGATATCTGATGAAAAAATCCATCGGTTCGTTTTCATCAGATGAACCAATCGTGTGTACAGGGCATTAGACAAATCTTCGAACTGCAGTCTGGGCATTAATTTTGAGATGCATACGGCTAGTACAATGTATGCAGCCAGGCTAGCACAGGCTTTCTAAAAATTCAAACTGGCCAATTTTGTTTTAGCGACAAAGTGGAGGAAGGGTCCGGTTCTGCAGAATAATGCCAGTGTAATAGTTCTACATGTTCTTTTACAGGGATGTGTTTGAAATTCTGTCAATGCCAATCCATTGTAAAAAAAAAAAACATGCTGGGAAGTGTAGATTAACTTCAATAGCTTTTGGATATGAATTCACAAATGGTGAAATACAGCATTTTTGCTTGACAGGGCAATAGGAGATTAAAAAAAATAAAAAATAGGAAAATGTTAAAAACTGTAATCAGAACACATAACAAGCTCATTCTTTTTGCATAATTGATAAGTAATTAGTTTTCTTTCTTCGGATCACTATCAGCTAGAACTAGATTTAGAAATGTATTCAAGCTACACTCCATAGCTGGGGCTGCCAGCAGGGACTTCTTCATTTTGACAGTTGATTTGGGTTACAAATACTGAAGAAAATAGAATGTTTCTATTGTTAACTTTTTGAATAATAATATGTATATATTTGAAAACAGTACTGAAAGATGTGCATCACTCCACCATAACTTTGAATGGCAATGTGCCTTTTTCAGCGCATTGCCTTTGCTTTGCTGTATAGCTCAAGTCAATAACTAGAGCAGGACTTCAAAGTAAAAGCAAAGCAGTTCTGTTTAGCTGCTAGGAATGTGTAAACATGCTTGAAAATTTCTAAGCTGCATGAATAAATGTGTCTTAATATGTGGTTTTGTGTGTACGATAGAAAGGCTGGCATCCTGTCTTGCATGAAATGAGCAGGATTTCAAGGATAATTTCAGCAACGCAATGTGCATTCCCAAATCCCCTGATTCAAGACTTTGAAAAATCAGTCATGCTACTAGCTGGGATTGTCGAGCTCCTGTTTTATGTTGTTAAGATCCAAGAACCCAGCTTACTTGCACTAAGGCCACGTACACACGATCGGTCCATCCGATGACAATGGTCCGACGGACTGTTTTCATCGGTTCACCGCTGAAGCGGCCTGATGGTCTGATGTGCATACACACCATCAGTTCAAAAACCGATCAAGTCCAACGCGGTGATGTAAAACACAACGACGTGCAGTGAAAAATGAAGTTCAATGCTTTCAAGCATGCGTCGACTTGATTCTGAGCATGCACGGGTTTTGAACCGATGCTTTTGCGTACTAACCATCGGTTTGGACCGATAGTCAGGCGTCCATCAGTCCGATTTTAAAGCAAGTTTTAAAACTTTGGACTGAAGGGCAAAATACTGATGGGCCATACACACGGTCGGTTTGGACCGATGAAACTAAACTTCAGTTTGTTTCACATATTTTTGGAAAAGTCATTAGGCATATATATATCCCAGGTCTGGGGCTAATCTGAATCAGACCTTGCATCTTAAAAGCAAGGCCCACTGTTTATCTCTGCTACCCAACTTGCTGAACCATTGGAAGAAAGTGTAAAAATAAAACCTGTAAGACAGGGGTTTAGGAGAAAATGAGAAAAGACAATTGGAAACAGGGATTTTTCTTATTTCCACAATGTTTTTTTTTTTTTAAAAGTGGTTGTTTATTTAATAAGCTATGTGATGCACGTTGGTTCACTGTTCTTACTTTGATACGCAAGCAACAATAAAAATGTATTGAAAAAAAACACATTGATCTCACTTTCAGGCCCCATTCACACCTAGGATAGTGGGAGCATGGATTTCTTGGTACATTTTTCCCATGACAGGCATAGCGCAGCCCATTGATTTTAATTGGAGGGGTCTGTGCTGAAGGGGGGGGGGGGGGGTCATTGCTGAATGGGCTTCTGAACATGTGGCAAAGTAGCTCATGGAACATTTTGGTGTGCCAATAACAATTAATGGCACTATAATTAGTTCATTTTAAGTGTATAAAGGTGTCTATCCACTATACATTCTAATTCAGGGGTAGGCAAACTGCCTACAATCTCTGTACAATCTCTTTTAGATTTACCAAAACTATACAGGAGTACACACCTACATAATGCACGTAGAAACAGGAGGAACCGTATTTCTGCTGTCACCTTAAATGCAATAAATAAAACACATAGTTCAGCTTAAGCAGTAATAGTTCTACATCTAAAACCATTAGATAGGTGAGTCAGCCCTAGCTTATTAGTAATCTATCCAACACCAACTCCAATGGGCTCAAACATGGGCGTCCGCTGAATTTTTTTCAGGGGGGGGGGCACTTCCGCAGCAGTGATACACATTTAAGCCTTTCTTCAAACGCTAGCAGGGGTTAAAAGCGCTCCGCTAGCAGCCGAAATAGTGCAGCTAAAACTATGGTAGAGCGGCACTTTTTAGCGGCGCTTTACCGATAATGCAGCCAGTTGGCAGTGTGAAATAGCTCTTGAGATAATTCAGCTTCACTCCATGCCAATATAAATATAGCCTAGAGAATGTACAGAGCCCCTTCAGCACAGACCCCCCCCCCCCCTTCAGCAAAGACCCCTCCATTTAGCACAGACCCCCCATACTGCACAGCCTAGAGAATGTACAGAGCCCCTTCAGCACAGACCCCCCTTCAGCACAGACCCCCCTTCAGCACAGACCCCTCCATTTAGCACAGACCCCCCATTCTGCACAGACTCCTCCATTCAGCACAGATGGACCCCCCATTCAGCACACACACCCATCGCATTCAGTACCTCAGATTAGCCATCAACACAGCCGGGTCACAGCAGGTTCCCTCCCCCTGTGTACACATAAACACTGGAGGGGGAGACGGCTTCACTCTGCTCGCTGTGTCTGTGTGACATCTGGCCTGGGACCGCTCAGACAGCCTGCACCCGTGAGACTCTTCAACACCACCTCGATTTTTCAGGGGGGGTCAATTTCCCCCCCTTGCCCTATGGAGTGGACACCCATGGGCTCAAACCTGGTGTGTCAACCATGGGCCTCACAGGTTGTCTAATTTTCTGGGCCTGCCCCTATGCTGGTAGATATATTTCTCTAATCTGAGAGTTTCTCCCATACATTGTAACCATTCTTTATGAGAAGGGGGTTAGTGGATTTACAGCCTCTAAGCAGTACCTTGCATGCTTGGAAAAGAACTATAGAAACTGCCTCTCTCATGTGAATCTGCAGCTGAAGGTAACTGAAGAAGGCAGGGTTTAGGGTCTAATGGGATGGAATTTTGGAATACTGAATTTAGGATGTCCAACGCCTCCACCCAATAATGGAGCAGTTTTGGGCATCTCCAGGTTAAATGAATCAAGTCACCATTATCCCTGAGGCACTTGCCACATGTAGAGGAATCCAAAATACCCATTTTATGTAGCCTGAAAGGGGTGAATTGAGCCCTCAGAAGTATGTACATTTGCATTAAACGTTAAGGCCGCGTACACACGATCAAATTCATCTGCTGGAAACGGTCCGACGGACCGTTTCAGCAGACAAATTCGATCGTGTTTACGGTTGGACAGACAGATTTTGCCAGCAGACAGATTTTAAAGCATGCTTTAAAATCTGTCTGCTGGGAACCCGTCCGTTTCTCCCAGCAGACAAATCCGATCAGATCGGTCTGACAGACCGATTTGATCGGATTTATTTGGTCGTGTGTACGCGGCCTTAGAGAACATTGGGGCACTGCCTGCAAGGCCTCTTCCCATTGGTCATCAATTAAATGGCCCACATCCCTCTCCTAGCAAATATGTACCCTTAGGCCGCGTACACACGATCAAATCTGTCTGCTGGAAACGGTCTGCTAGACCGTCCCAGCAGACAGATTCGATCGTGTGTACGGGCGAGCCGACGGATTTGGCCACCCGACAGATTTCAAAGCATGCTTTGAAATCTATCGGGTAGGAACCCGTCCGCCCGACATGTCTGCTGGTAAGTACACTTACCAGCAGACATGTCGCCTCACACCGGCGCCGAATGGATTCGGCGCATGCGCGGAAGTGTTTTACTTCCTGGTGCGGTGACGTGGCGGCGTCAACGTCACCGCCACGTCACCGACACGTCAGCGCGCCGTCTGCTGGCGGGAATTTTGGTTTGCTCGTGTGTACACGCGAGCAAACCAAAATCCAAACAGACAGATTTGTTCAAATCGGTCGGACAGACCGTTTTGAACAAATCTATTGCCTCGTGTGTACGAGGCCTAAAAGGAAATTAAGTCAGAAAATCATTCAACATCATTGCATAGTATTGGGATATAATTTCCTTAGTAGAAATGGTTTCAGCCATCATATTTAATACCTGTGTTGGTGATTGCTGTCATTCTATCACTGGACCTTGTGCTGTAATCGCATGTTTAAGCTGAAGGTAATAGAAGAGCATGGACCTGTGCAGTGAGCGCTCAGCATGAAGGAACACAGTGAGCCATTACTAAAAATATGGCGAAGGTGAGTTATTTCCCACCCACTTTACCCCGTGGCCTACTGAATTTTGGCTAATTCAGGGTACGTAGTATTATGCCATATAGGGCTATATTGTATAAAACCTGCAACTTGTTGGAGCTGCTTAGCCTTGTTCCAAACTTTGTGAATAAGGTTATAGGTAGGCAATAGGCGATTCGATTTAGCAAACACTCCAGCTTCCAAACCTGTAGACAGGTCATGCGCGTCAGCTGTATGGAGAAAAATACTTAAAGAAGAATCAGTACTGTGTTGGAGATGAGCATAAGCACTGCAAGTGCAGCCAAGTAATACAGCCAGGGATTGGGCATGGCCAGTCCTCCAGCATCTTTAGGTCTCTGGAGATGTTTTAATTACACACTGGGTACCTTGTTGTGCCATAACAGTTGTCTAAAAATGGAATTGACCTCCTGAAATACACTCAGCTGTATGATTACCTGGGTATAATGCAGAATATACAACAAATGAGAACAAGGTGGTGGATACACTGCGCTGCCAAGATGAAATGTAATAGCTGCTAACACGGTTTGTATGAAGTAAAACCAAAAAAAGCCAAAAAGAGTGTAAGTGTGTAGCGCTTACACAATGCTAATTATGAAAAAAACATTGTGAATTAATGGAGCATAAAACTAAAACAATGATTCACATCAATAATATATGCAAACATCAATATTAGATAAAAAATATATATATATATATATATATATATATATATATATATATGAAAAGAAGTCTGTATGATGAAATGAGGCGTATGTATGTCACACCGCTATCAAGACACACAGACGTGATAGTGCAATTGTTAACACACAAAGAATATAATAAAGTCCATATGAATCCAAAACAATCAAGTGAATGGAATATAACAGATGACTTTCTTCAAGTGTGCACTGTGCAGTAATCCCATCACCGGAAGTAATGCAGGCTTACCAGAGCCAATGGACTTAAGGTAACATACGCCACCAAAAGTCTAAAAAGGCTTATAGTGATAATATCACAGATGGTCACAACTCAGCCGGTCATCAACTCCTCTCCAGGATGGATGAATGGAAGTGGATGGGAAGCTATGCAGGAGATAATATTCCCTGGGCTGGTGCTCTCATAAATGGTTGAAAGTATAAAGGAAAGAAAGAAAAAGTGGCCACATAGCGTGATACCGTATGGATAAATAAAAAGGTTTATTACAGCTGTCAAACTTACATTTGGCTGAGATAAAATGCGCTTGTATACAAGTGGGGAGGCAATGGAGTCCTCCCGACACATTTCGTGGCAAAGCACTTCGTCTGGGGTATCTCTCCACTGTAGCCCCCTCCAATTTATAAAAATTACATTGCATGTGACCCAATCAATGGAGATCTAACTCACCATATGCACTCAGCTGGAGGATTCAATGTTGCTTCCTATCCAAAATAGCGTGACAGCTTGCACACCAAGCCTCATTCTGGAGGAACCAAGCCTCTTTGTGAAAACCAGAAGTGCTGGAACAACAACAGGGCTCAGCTTGTACACCAAGCCTCATTCTGGAGGAACCAAGCCTCTTTGTGAAAACCAGAAGTGCTGGAACAACAACAGGGCTCAGCTTGCACACCAAGCCTCATTCTGGAGGAACCAAGCCTCTTTGTGAATACCGGAAGTGCTAGAGCAACAATAGGGCTCAGCTCAAAAATATGATTTAATAAAATAAAAAATTAAATACAAATAAAAATGAATCGAGCATGAGTGCGGCCATGCAATGTACGAATATAGTTAAAAATGGTCAGTAGATTCTGACCCTCCCACATCTGATAGCTGATGTATACACCAACCAAGCCTCAACGTGAGAAAGACGGTAACGCGCAAGTGCAAAGTCCAAGCCTTGTTTTGGAAATCGGCTTGCATGTCACATGGAAACTGACGTTCCATGCTCTGCAAACCGCTAAAGCACATGCGCGGAACCACACCTCGCTATGAAGACACAACTGCATTCCAGGAAAACTTTGCAATAGTGCCTAAATAAGAAACAAAATATCGTAATGTGTGTATTAATCTCTAAAGTGCCGGGAGCGTATATTGGCCCGTCTACTGTCACAATGTTCAGATAGAAGCCAGGACTGATAAGGCATAAACTAAACAGGTGCAGTGATGTTTAAAACTGCACCGCAGAGCTATTATAAATATCTCCGCAGAGTGTGAACATGAAAGCTAAAGGACATTAGGAGTATACGCTTCATGACATTTGTGAGTTAGATATTCATTTACAAAATGAAATGTAACAATGACAATATCTAATTATGATGGATCAATAGTAACAATACCACATTAAATATATATTACAAAAAAATAAAAAAATAATTGTTAAAAAAATATTTTAAAATATAAGCTCGAAACCACTGAATAAACAATGATGTAATAATTGGATCCCAAAATTCCAGAATATGTATGAAAAAACTGATGGGGGCAAGAGGCGAAAATAATTTAGGACATGTTAATAAAGGAGTTGATGTCCCATTCGACATTCATTCCTAATGGGTGATGGGTCTGGAGTTCATGAATCCAGAAGGTCTCTAATCGAGAGACCCCCCCGTATCATGGCTCCGCCCCTCCAAGGAGCAGTGTATTTGTCAATGACAACAAACTGTGTGCCCTTTGGATCCCTATGGTGATGTTGTCTAAAATGTCTGGGAACAGGATGTTTAGTGTCTCCGCTTTTGATGAGTGCAATATGTTCACCTACTCTGATGGAGAAGGTGCGGATGGTGCGACCTACACATTGCATCCCACATGGACACGTAATTAAGTAGACAACCTTTTTTGGTTTCACACGTGCAAAATGTTTTGATCGCACTTTCCAGCGAATCACCCCATCTGAAGGCGGCACGCATGCGTGAGGACGCGCATGCTCACTAGTGATTAGAGACACTGTGGGCGGGACCGGCACTTCACCACTCTGGGCGGGGCTTGTTAAGCCCTTGTTTAAAACACAGAGCCCCACTGCGCCGGCCATAGGGCCAGAGACTCCCCTCCTCCCTGGGTGAGCGGGCAGTGGGTCCCAAGAAGATCACCCCAGCCGTAGATCATTATTTTGCACCAGCACTTTTTCCAGTCTGAATTGCCCACCTGAGCACAGCACCAGCACTTTCCAGCGAATCACCCCATCTGAAGGCGGCACGCATGCGCGAGGAAGCGCATGCTCACTAGTGACTAGAGACACTGTGGGCGGGACGGGCACTTCACCACTCTGGGCAGGGCTTGTTAAGCCCTTGTTTAAAACACAGAGCCCCACTGCGCCGGGCGCAGCGGGCCTTTATCATGGGATCAGCACCTGACTACGCACAGTAAGCTGTATCTGTTTCGTTAGCCACAATCTGTACTAGGTTCATTCATCCCCCCCCCCCTCTTTATTCCCTCTTGTCACCCCCTGCCAACTTTTTTATCCCTCTTTTAAATATGGGCTTCCTGAATTACTCCAGCGAGCAGCTTAGAGACCTTCAAAAAAATGCCCCAGACGCTATCCCAAATCAATCCATCAGAAGGATTTTACAGGCTCATATTTACTCTAATACAAGTCTCGAGGCAATGTTAAGCACTAAAGGTTCTCAACCCCGGCCACTTTCTACCACACACTTAACAAGAAATAGTAAAAATGTATTATCTGGTGCCTTACTAAACTGCCGCTCTGCGGTGAACAACGCCCCTCTCATAGCTGACTTAATTCGAGAATCGCAGCTAGATTATCTCTGTCTCACAGAGACCTGGCTTCAGGCCTCGTCTCTCCCCGTTTTTGACGAATTGATCCCGCCAAATTATGGAATTTTACATTTAGATAGGGACTCTTCCCGTGGGGGAGGGATAGCAATAATTTTTAACAAACGTCTTGATTTTAAAGTAGCACTTGACAATCCTTCTTTTAGTACATTTGAACTGCTGGTGGTAAATTGTACGATTAACCCGGAAGAATTTGTCAAATTTTATTTGGTCTACCACCCTCCTCACTTAAAGAAAGACTTTGAGAGGGAACTGATGGACCTGACTTCCTTGGCCAGCCTCAGCAGTGCAAAGTGTGTAATCCTCGGAGATCTCAAGCGGTGGGCTGATGACACCTCGGATGTTGCCACACTCTCCCTGCTTAACCACTTCCCCACCGCGCCATAAGCATTTTACTGCTACGGCGCGGTGGAGTTGCTTTGACACGACGTCCCTGGGACATCCTCGTGCACTTCCGCGATTGCGCGTCCCCTGGGACGCGCTCGCGAAAGTGTCCGTGCTCGCCGGGTCTAGAAGACCCGGCGCATCACGGATCGCGGTAAATTGCCGCTGATAGCGGCCGTTTACCACGTGATCACTTGTAAACAAACCGGCGTCATTTGATGACGCCGGTTCCTCCCTCTCCTCGCTCTCCGCTCTGTACCGTTCGGTACAGTGTGCGAGGAGAGGGGGGGGAGCGGGGTGTCAGCAGCTGAGCTGTGGCTGGATCTGTGACAAATGCAGTCACAGATCCAGCCATCCCTCAAAACATCCCAGCTCTGCAATCCCCTAGTACCCTGCAATCCCCCCAGTACCCAACAATCCCCCAGTACCCAACAATCCCACAGTACCCCACAATACCCCAGTACCCCACAATACCCCAGTACCCCACAATACCCCAATACCCAACAATACCCCAATACTCAACAATACCCCAATACTCAACAATACCCCAATACTCAACAATACCCCAATACTCAACTCGGCAATACCCCAATACTCGGCAATACCCCAATACTCGGCAATACCCCAATACTCTGCATGATACTTTGCAATACCCCAATACTCGGCAATACCCCAATACTCGGCAATACCCCAATACTCGGCAATACCCCAATACTCGGCAATACCCCAATACTCTGCATGATACTTTGCAATACCCCAATACTCGGCAATACCCCAATACTCGGCAATACCCCAATACTCGGCAATACCCCAATACTCTGCATGATACTTTGCAATACCCCAATACTCGGCAATACCCCAATACTCGCCAATACCCCAATACTCGCCAATACCCCAATACTCGCCAATACCCCAATACTCGCCAATACCCCAATACTCTGCATGATACTTTGCAATACCCCAATACTCGGCAATACCCCAATACTCGGCAATACCCCAATACTCGGCAATACCCCAATACTCGGCAATACCCCAATACTCTGCATGATACTCGGCAATACCCCAATACTCGGCAATACCCCAATACTCGGCAATACCCCAATACTCTGCATGATACTTTGCAATACCCCAATACTCGGCAATACCCCAATACTCGGCAATACCCCAATACTCGGCAATACCCCAATACTCTGCATGATACTTTGCAATACCCCAATACTCTGCAATACCCCAATACTCTGCAATACCCCAATACTCTGCAATACCCCAATACTCGGCAATACCCCAATACTCGGCAATACCCCAATACCCTGCATGATACTTTGCAATACCCCAATACTCTGCAATACCCTGCGCGATACTCTGCAATACCGCCTATGGAGATTTTTAAGTAGCGAAGTTTGGCGCCATTCCACGAGTGTGCGCAATTTTGAAGGGTGACATGTTGGGTATCTATTTACTCGGCGTAACTTCATCTTTCACATTATGAAAAAAAATTGGGCTAACTTTACTGTTTTGTTTTGTTTTTTTTTTAGCACAAAACAGTTTTTTTTAAAAACACGCGTTCAATAAATTTCTGCGAAAATACCGTGCGCGATAAAAAGTTGCAACAACCGCCATTGTATTCTTTAGGGTCTTTGCTAAAAAAGCATATATAATGTTTTGGGGTTCTATGTAATTTTCTAGCAAATAAGTGTTGATTTTTACATGTAGGAGAGAAATGTCAGAATTGGTCTGGGTGTTCCAGAACGCCTGATGGCGCTCCCTGCATGTTGGGCCTCTGTATGTGGCGACGCTGTGTAAAAGTCCCACACATGGGGTATCGCCATACTCGGGAGGAATAGCAGAATGTGTTTTGGGGTGTAATTTGTGGTATGCATATGCTGTGTGTGAGAAATAACCCACTAATATGACAGAAACAAGTTTTTTTTTTTTTTTTTTACAGAATTTTCAGTCGTTTTTCTTTTATAGCGCAAAAAATAAAAAACCCAGAAGTGATCAAATACCACCAAAAGAAAGCTCTATTTGTGTGAAAAAAAGGACAAAAATTTCAAATGGGTAGAATGTTGTATGACTGAGTAATTGTCATTCATATTGTGAGAGCACCGAAAGCTGAAAATTGGTCTGGTTAGGAAGGGTGTTTAAGTGCCCAGTGGTCAAGTGGTTAATCAATTGAGAGATCTTTCGTTCTCTCAATTGATAACTCAAGCAACACACAGGGCAGGGCATATCCTTGATTGGATATTGACCCACAATGTCATTATTAAAGATATTCAAACAAGGGAACTAGCCTGGTCAGACCATTCCATTAGCTTTTTTAATCACTATTTTCGAGCCAATATTAAACCCCCGCACATTCCCAATCGATTAGGACCTATAGTCAAAAAAAGGAATTTAAAGGACTTTATTCCTTCCGACTTTGCACAGCACTTTACCCAGAACACACTATTGAATGACCAATTGGCCTTGGGAACTACGGAAGAAAAATTAGGTTTCTTTTATAATAACTTATTATCGTCACTGGACACCCTAGCCCCAATCTCTAACAAACCCAATTCTAGAACGGCTGAAAAAAATCCGAAATGGTTTACGCCGGCGCTACGATTGCTAAAACAGCAAACTAGGGCGCTGAACGATTTTGGCCAAAAAATAAAACTCCTGAGCATCTTCTTAAATTCCGAGAGCTACAAAAATTGTACAAAACTGCCATTTTACAAGCAAAAATACACTATTTCTCGGAAAGGGTAGTCAAGGCGGGAAACAATTCTGGTGAATTGTTCCGCATCACGCAGGAACTCTCTAATCCCATCAGCAAAACTACCCCGATGGCTCATTCTCAGGAGCTTTGCCAACAAATGGCAGAGTACTTTCACAACAAAATATCGAAGTTAAGAGCCTCTATACCATCTTTAGTTGCCCCTAGCGTAAGCCATCCAGCCCTAGAACTGAGTGGGGACCACACTATTATTCCATTACGGGAATTTACCCCACTCACGGAAGTCTCGGTTAGAGAGATTATTCGGGCTTTAAAAGCCTCCTCCTCCCCTTTGGATCCCTGTCCCCCTAATTTGATGAAATCTTGCGCGGAGGCCCTGGCCCCGTTTATACAGGACATTATTAATAGCTCCTTTGCCTCCGGTCGGGTGTCGAGTTCTCTTAAGCAGGCGGTGCTGACTCCCCTGCTTAAGAAACCATCGCTCGCCCCGACTGAGATGAGCAACTTGAGACCAATTTCTGGCCTTCCGTTCGTGGCGAAGATATCCGAAAAAGCTGTGGTAGGTCAACTTCAGAGTCACCTAAAGTCCAATAACATTCTGGATGACTACCAGTCGGGATTCCGGCCTGGGGGAGGCACAGAGTCAGCTCTTGTCAACGTCCAGGACGATCTTCTGACAGCTTTAGATCAGGATCATTCGGTGGTTTTAGTGTTACTGGACCTGTCATCTGCATTCGACACCATTGACCATCAGGTGCTTCTGGATCGATTGGTAATGGTTGCCAGATTAGAAGGTCAAGCCTTGGCATTGATGGCCTCCTTTCTCCAGGAGATGACGCAGCGAGTACAGCTGGGGGTTTTTAAATCAGCTGACCTCCCCCTCTCCTGTGGAGTTCCACAGGGATCGGCTTTATCTCCAGTCCTGTTCAACATCTATGTGAGGCCATTGGCCGACCTCATCAGGCACCACAATCTCCAGTTCCATGTCTATGCTGATGACACGCAACTTTACTTGCGTGTCATCGGCAAACCCTGGCCGCTGGCCGCTTGCCTTCGGGAGATCGATCAGTGGATGTGTGCCAACTTTCTGAAGTTAAACAATAGTAAGACTGAATGTATTACCTTCAGTGACTTGAGTCTGGCCCCTACACTGCCTCAATGGCCCTCGGAGTTTGGCAGTGTTCCCGAGAGAGCCACCCAGGTCAGGGACTTGGGAATCATCCTGAACTCTCGGTTGACTCTGACCCCCCAGATAAGCAAGGTGGTGAGTACCTGCCACTTCCATCTGAAACTTCTGAGGGTGTTATTTCGATTCATTGACCACCTCAGCAAAAAAAACGGTTGTCTCTGCCATGATCGCTAGTCGCCTGGACTATTGTAATGCTCTGTATAGAGGACTCCCTAATAACAACTTGCATAGACTCCAGCTTGTCCAAAATGCAGCTGCGCGGCTACTCACGGGTGCTTCCCGCAGAGAGCATATCACCCCCTCTCTTGTCGCCCTGCATTGGCTTCCTATTTCCAAATGGATATTGTTCAAGACTGGTTGTATTATGCACAGGGTATTCTATGGTTCGGGCCCAGGCTACCTCCGCGCAAGATTCATCAAATACGTCCCCTCCCGCCCCCTTCGTTCCAGTACCTCCTTGGATTTTACGGTGCCTCGCTTTAGGAAGGCTCGTCAGGGAGGCCACTCTTTTTCCGTCCAGCATCCCCCTGCCCATTAGACAGGTTAGCAATCTCCTGGCTTTCCGTCGCAAACTTAAAACCTACTTGTTTACCCAAGCCTATGGCTGAGTCAGTAGAGGGGTGTTTCGAGTCCTTTATATGTTATATTAGGTCTCTCCCTTCGTAGTAACCCTTTTAATTGCTGCGGTGCCAATTTTAGTTCTCCGTCATGGGTGATGTGTACTTCTTTTCTTTTGCGTTTAGCGCTTCGAGGCCATATGGGTAAGACGGGCGTGATATTAAACATCTTTTAATAATAATAATAATAGTATACTGCTTTTTAGTAGTTGTAGACGCAAATTGCATGACTTTACGCCCAGGCAGTGAATTGTGTTGACATACTTTACATCTCCTGCACGGGAAGAAGCCCACTAAATTATGAAAAAAGGAGCTTTTAACAGGGGGATTAATGATGTTTGGTGCAATTTTGCTTTGTAGAAATGGTACACCCTTAAATACAACTTTAGCTTGTTCTGGCAGTAAGGAATTAAGAACCTTGTCACCCCTAAGAATATTCCAGTGTTTATTCATAATATTCCTAACTTGTTTTGTACTGGGTGGAATATGTGGTCAACATTGCAAACTTAAAACCATTATCGGTACAGTAGTCTTTTGGGGTTTAACCAACGTTAAGGATTTCCGGTCTAATGAAAGGACTCTTTGTAGCTCAGAGTCTACATCATTAATAGAATAACCCTTTTCTACAAATCTTGACTTTAAAATTTCCACCTGGGCAAGATATGTGTTGGTATCACTACAGTTCCTACGCAGTCTAAGGAATTGGCTCCGTGGAACTGAACGGAGCCATGATGGATGGTGACAGCTCCCCATAGGAATGAAGCCATTGCGGCCGGTTGGTTTGAAATAAGTTTGAAATTTGAATTTACCATCGACCATTGTGATTTCAAAATCCAAAAAATGGATCTTACTACTGCTGGCTTCGTATGTCAAGGAAATGCCCCTGTCATTGGCATTCAATGAGTCAAAAAATGTTTGTAATGTTTCGGAGCTGCCCTTCCACAGGAGGAGGATGTCATCTATATATCTAGCCCATAAAACCAAAGATGGAACCTCTTGGGCATAGACGACATCCTCCTCCCATTTGGCCATAAAAAGATTGGCGAGGCTGGGTGCAAATTTTGCACCCATCGCAATGCCGCGTTGTTGCAAATAATAACGTTGGTCAAACCAAAAATAACTATGCGTGGTAGCAAATTCTAGTAACTCGATAAGATAATCACATTGAAATGAAGCAAGGGATTGGTCTCTAGTTAGAAAATGCTGAACTGCTTCAATACCCAACTCATGAGGTATACATGTGTACAGAGAGGCTACATCAGCCGTGGCCATGATGCAGCCGCCCTGCACATTTAAATTCTCCAACAACCGGATGGTGTCACCGGTATCTTTGATGTATGAAGGTGTACGTTTAACCAAAGGCTGAAGGTAGTGGTCAATGTAACGGCCTATACGTGAAGTGACTGAATCTATGCCACTCACGATAGGCCGTCCGGGAGGTTGGGTTGGATGTTTATGTATTTTAGGCAAGTAGTATATGGTGGGAATTCTGGGAACTTTGGGAACCAGAAACAATCTTTCTTTTTTGTTGAGAATTTTGAGATCAAAACCCTTGGTGACTAGAGTTTGAAGTTGTTTCTTGTATGTTGAAGTGGGATTATTGGGAATTTCTTTATAGGTCCCCGGTTCAGCTAGAATACGTTGCATCTCTTTTTCGTATTGTGTTTTGTCTAAAACTACAATACCTCCACCTTTGTCCGCTGGGCGGATGATTAGGTCCTTTTGTTCGCACAAAGACCTAAGTCCTGCGCTGGACAAGGGCTGGGACGAGAACAACAAATGAGGCATGAAGATTTACTTTACAACCAAAGCCTATTCCAGATCTTAATTTTGTCTCAGAAGCGACTAAGTAATGAGGTAATATTCAAGTGGCAGATGTCCATCAGCTGTGAAGTAATCTGAATTCCCAGATATTTGAAGGAGGATATAACAGGAACATTGGTGCAATGACAATCCAACATTAAACTTAGAGCTGCTTCTATATCAAAACTTAAGTGCTAAATAATAAACATATATAAAGCTGTGCAATCACTAATCCATCTTAGTGCAATCATAGGTGAACAAGTCCATCCATGCAAGCAAGGGCCGAATATAGTTGATTCTTGCTTGTGAAGATTCAGGTGATGCTCCATGCTCCTCTCCTGAGTACACACTCACCAGTAATATGATTCAAAACTGCTGGGGGCACTCATGACTGGTTCTCTTTTATGTCCTAGAAAGTAACATAACAGAACAGAAAAGAGAGCCAGCCATGAGTGTCGCCAGCTTCTGAAGACGCCTAGTAGGATAGGGCGAAATGCATCAAGCAGGGACGAAATAAAGACCTTTATCTGATGGCTGGAACGCAGACCAAGGCGGCAATCATTTATCCCATATATGCCCGAATTTTATATTGCTGTAAGCACATTTGCTTTTAATATTTCTAATAAACCATACAGTAATACCCTATGAACATCTCTTTCTTCATTGGTATGTCTTATACTACCATGATGGGAACCTTGTAGTTGGAGGAAAAGGAAGGAGCTACATTCATACACATGATAAAACCATGCGGTTTCTAATCATATTGCTGGTGAGTGGAGACTCGCTATATATATATATATATATATATATATATATATATATATATATATATATTAGGGCTGTTACTGATCAAAATTTTCGTGTTCGATTAATCGTTTTTTTTTTTAATCGATTAATCAACTAATTTCGATTAATTATAAAGCACATACAGATCCAACTACTTTTAGATAATCTCCTTGCAGGCCGATTCCTAGCGCAGCTACCAACCACTGGAAAAATGTATAGCATGATACAAAAAGCACACAAAGGCAGCGCTTGATGGGAATAGCATTAACCACTTAAGGACCGCCTACTGCACATATACGTCGGCAGAATGGCATGGCTGTGCACATCAACGTATATATATACGTTGGTTTTAGTACCCAGCCGTGGGTCACGGGCGCGCACCCGCGGCACGCTCCCGTGACCCGGTCCAATCGCAGTGCGGCGATCCGTCCCTGGAGCTGAAGAACGGGGAGAGCCGTGTGTAAACACGGCTTCCCCGTGCTTCTCTGTGGCCGCAGCATCGATCGCGTCATCCCTGTTATAGGGGGACACGATCAATGACGTCACACCTACAGCCACACCCCCCTACAGTTGTAAACACACACACAGGGAACACTCAAAGTCACAGCACCCCCTGTGGTTAACTCCCAACCTGCAACTGTCATTTCCACAGTAAACAATGCAATTTAAATGCATTTTTTGCTATGAAAATGACAATTGTCCCAAAAATGTGACCGCCATAATGTCGCAGTCATGAAAAAAATCGCTGATCGCTGCTATTGGTAGTAAAAAAAAAAATTAATAAAAATGCAATGAAACTATCCCTTAGGGCTCTTTCACACGTCCGTTCAGTTTTTTAGATCAGTTTTTTCCCCCTTCAGTTGGTCCGTTTTTTCATCCGTTTTTCGTCCGTTTTCCGTCCGTTTACATCCGTTTCCGTTCCGTTTTCCATCCGTTTTTCATCAGTTTTTTTCATCCGTTTTTTCATCCGTTTTTTTTTGAATTTTTTTTTTTTTTTTACATATTTTGATGAAAAACTGACGTTAGCGGATCGGATGGTAAACGGATCATCTGCTAACGTTTTTCGTCCGTTCCGTTTTTTTTGACGGAAGAAAAATAGGGTTTTCTTCCGTCCAAAAAAACGGAGCTTACCGCAGACGGATGTTAACGGACGTTAGCGGATGCTCATCCGCTAACGGACGCTAACCCATAGGGAAGCATTGAGGTCCGTTAACGGACGTCCAAAAAACGAACGAACTGAACCGGCGTGTGAAAGAGCCCTTATTTTGTAAACGCTATAAATTTTGCGAAAACCAACCGATAAACGCTTATTGCGATTTTTTTTTTTTACCAAAAATATGTACTGTAGAAGAATACGTATCGGCCTAAACTGAGGAAAAAATATGTTTTTTTATATATTTTTGGGGGATATTTATTATAGCAAATAGTAAAAAATATTGCATTTTTTTTTAAATTGTCGCTCTATTTTTGTTTATAGCGCAAAAATTAAAAACCGCAGAGGTGATCAAATACCACCAAAAGAAAGCTCTATTTGTGGGGAAAAAAGGATGCCAATTTTGTTTGGGAGCCACGTCGCACGACCGCGCAATTGTCAGTTAAAACGACGCAGTGCTGAATCGCAAAAAGGGGCAAGGTCCTTTACCTGCATTTTGGCCTGGGTCTTAAGTGGTTAAAACTTTTATAGTCTTTAAGTAGGTAACAAAATAAATATTGCACTGGAGCTAAAATCGACGTAGCTACATAAACTGTAAAAATGGTGCGAGTAATACCAAACGGTAGCAAAAGCAGTCATAAAAACATCTAGCTAAGTATGATACTGATATAAGAATGTGTACAACGATACCACTGCTGAATCCAGATGAGGAGGCGTTATCATCAGTCCGTCGGCATGTATATGTCCCATGAAGGGAACTATCACAACTCCCAGTGGATGGCTGTAGAATCCCAGGTTGATAGAGGGAAGTGTAACAGCCCTTGCATGTGGCAGATAGTAAGGTCCCGTCGGCATGCAGATATGAAGGCACAGCAAAGGAGCCCTTCAGATGGACACGGCAAGCCCCGCCGGTGTCCGTGACGTTACCGGATCTCCGACGGAACTCCCTGAAGGCCCAGAAGCCGGCAGAGAGGTGAGTACCAATCAAAAGAATTTTAATCGATCAAAAAGATTTTGATCGATCAAAAAAGTTAAAGATTAATCGATTAATTAAAAGTTAATTTGCACAGCCCTAATATATATATATATATATATATATATATATATAGGTTGACTTTTCAACATATGATTGCACTATGATGGATAAGAGGAATCTTGCACCACCTATTCAAAGGGCATATACCCCACCACAATATACACACATACTTCTCAAAACATTAGGGCAACAGCAGGCACTATAGTAGGCAGCATGACATCAGGTCAAAAAAATTGCTGACAAAGGGCATGGTATATGTCCCTACAGACCGAACACGGCCAGTCAATGCTGCTAACAGGTAACCCCGGGATATACTGTATGTTGGGAGTCTGAGGCCGCTCCATCCTCCTTCTTGGATCTCACCATCCCGGCTGTTTAGTAGTGTTGCTCACAAATATTCGCATTGCGAATATTCACTACGAATATTGCATATTCGAGTATTCGCGAATATCTCGAATATCGCGGCGAATATTCGCTATTTCGAATATTCGTATTTTTCAAATTTCGCAATAAAATTCGCAATAAAATTCGCAATCGCGAAATTTCGCATTCGCGAATTTCGCAATAGCGAAATTTCGCAATAGCGACATTTCGCATTTTTTTTTCTTTATAAAATATAGCGAATATTCGTAAATATCGAATATTCGTGATATTTTATAAAAAAAAAAACTCGAAATTTTGCATTAGCGAAATTTCGCATTGGCGAAAATTCGCAATTTTTTTTTTTTATAAAATATCACGAATATTCGATATTAACGAATATTCGCGACCGCATATGTGAAATTTCGCTTTTTTTTTCTTTATAAAATATAGCGAATATTCGTAAATATCGAATATTCGTGATATTTTATAAAAAAAAAAAAAAAATCGCGAGATTTCGCATTAGCGAAAATTCGCATTGGCGAAAATTCGCATTTTTTTTTTTTTTTTATAAAATATCACGAATATTCGATATTAACGAATATTCGCGAATATTCTTCGAAATATTCGAGAAATATCGCGAAATCGAATATGGCGTATTCCGCTCATCACTACTGTTTAGCAGTGCAGGCAAGAAGTCGCTTGGTGCAGTTAACACGGCTGTGAGGCAGGGAGAGGTTCAGTGTTCAGATCAGTCACAGGAGTTTAAAGAAGCAGGTCGTCTCACATGCTGAGCTCAGCCCTATATGTTGTATTTGATAAAATATACTTTAATTTTTTTTTCACAACAAAACCTTTCCTTATCTCTCTTTTTTCAGATGTGCCCTTATAAAACTGCTCACTTAATGTGTGGCAAGTGTGTTCTGGGTTCTGTCTCCTGAAATAATGCACTCTATTATTTCATGAAAAAAAGCCTTGTTTCTCCTTTTTACATTGCTTCCTCAGAAATAAGGCAGTTATGCTGAAAGAAAATACAGTGCCATATTATAGAGGCCTGGAAAGTATATTATAGTATATTATAGAATATGGGGTTGTTGTTTTGAAGTGTTTTTGAGCCCTTTTGGTTGTGATTTTTTTTAAACTTTTTAGACAAAACAGTGCGATAGGGCATAAAAAGATCACAATCTATACTTTGATACTGTTTTGCCACTGTTTAGCAATTTGTACAGAGATGAGAGCTTTAGTTCAAATTCAAAAATCCTTTACACATAGGGGGGCCTAGACATTCTACACAAAAATAACCAGTGTATCATCTTTCTCCGTAGGCAGCTACCCAGTGACCCTAATAGGGGTATATACACTGAAAATACACAAAAGAGTATCAGTGGATCTAGATCTAGAACATGAATTAATGTAAAATACTCACCTTTGCAGGTGGCCGAGAATACACCATTGTGTGTAGCTCGTCAAACAGACTTGTACAGTAAGGATTCACATTATACAGACTCTAAAATGTATTTAGCACAAGCTTCAAACACTAAGGGCCGGATCACACTACTGCGACTTCAAAATTCGCACGGTTTTCCCAAAATTTCGTGGCCGCAATTCGCAGCCGCGATTTCAGGGAATGCCAGTCTATAGAGCTGAATTTGCATCGCACATGGATCAAACTCGCACAGGACCTTTTTGTAAGGCAGCTTAGATTTGCAACGCATTGATGTGAACGGCACTCATGGAAAACTATGTTAGTAAAATGACTTGTGAATTTGAGCAATCGCAACGGATCAAATTTGCAATATAATTCGCAGCATTGTGAACCGGCCCTTATAGGTAAAACAATATACCATCTAAGTGCAGCTACATCTGACAGCAGCAGAGACATACCCAAAGGAGAGGACTCACCAGATGTTGATGCCTGTTTATAATATCACTCAAGTGCCGAATAATGGTGTGTATCCACAAGGCTAAAACCAGAGGAACTCAATCCCACCAGGCTTTATAGATAAAAAAATTCAAGTTTAAAAAAAAACTAAACATGTTTGGAGTAGCCAACAGGCTACCGTATTTGCCGTCGTATAAGACGACTCGGCATATAAGACGACCCCCTAATATTCTGCTGAAAACTGTGGTTTTGTGGTCTACTCACCGTATTAGACTACCCCCTTGTGCGGTAGTCATGCGTTTTCATTAAACGAAGAGGCCGCAGCCCGCCGGGTGCTCTGTAAGGCTGTATGTATTCTGTATATGCGCCGTTCAGCCAATCCCGATGCACTCTGTTGATGACAGAGCATGCTAAGCCTGCTCAGATTGGAGTAACAACCTCTGCCAATCCGAGGAGGCTACATAATGTAGCCTCCTCGGATTGGCAGAGGTTATTACTCCAATCCAAGCAGGCTTAGCAGACTCTAGTCATCAACAGAGTGCATCGCCCGCCGGGATTGGCTTATACAGAATACATACAGCCTTACAGAGCACCCGCCGTGCTGATATCGAACGAGCAGCTGCTTCACCTGGCGTATAAGGCAACCCCTGGTTTTTGGCTGTGTAATTGCGGTGTAAACGGTTGTCTTATACACCGGAAAATACGGTATGTTTGCAGTTTTCCCCTAACTTGCACAGGTTCTTTAAATCAATGGCTTGGTATTTTGGACAACTATTTTATCTAAGAGAAATTCCCAAAACATGATCTGTTGGGGGTACTTGAGGACTGAGGTTGAGAACCACTGCTTTAGAGCATACATCCTGAATAGGGATGAGCTTTGCGTTCGATACGAACGTATGTTCGACTCGAACATTGTCTGTTCGTACTTTCGACGAAATTTGAACAAAAGCGGTCGTTCGCGCCAAATTCGATTGATGCAAAACGGCCCATAATTCACTGCGGCATTGCGCGCTGATAGATGGCCAAGCATGCTGTATGTCCCGCAAGCATGCTGTATGTCCCGCATGCTTGGCCAATCACAGCGCGCAAAAAACGAAGAGCCATAATTGGCCAAAGCCTGGGTGGCTTTGGCCAATTATGGCTCAGGGCTTTAGCACACGCCCCACACTATATAAGGCCGCCTGCTGGAAGGCCTCGTGTAGTGTGTTCCGGCTTGTTAGTGAGAGCAGTCAGAGAGACAGAGAGATAGTCTTTTTTTTATATAGCTAGATAGAGCAGGCAGAGAGGCTAGTCAGTTTAGCTTAATTTACAGTTTGTAGAGAATATATATATATATATATATATCCCTAAGAGTTGTACATATATTTATACATTGTATAGCTTAGATAGATCAGTTCTTCCTAATTTACTGGCAGGCAGGTGATTGTGCTATTTAAAGACGTTATCACAGGTATAGACACCCAGCAGGTAAAATATTTAAAGGATTTTAATGATGCTTAACTTAAAAAAAAAAGTAAAATTCCTTTAAATATTGTACCTGCTGGGTGTCTATAGTTTGCCTGTGAAAACGTCTTTGAGAACCCGGGTCTTGCCCGAGGGAACATGTATCAATGGAAAAAAAAGTTTTAAAAATGGTAATTTTTTCAGAAGTCCTGCTCCTGAAAAAAACAGTTTTTTAAACATTTTTCAATTGATACATGTTTCCTGGGGCAAGACCCGGGTTCTCAAAGATGTTTTCCAACAATAACTTGAATATTGGTCTTAAATTATCGTTTTTGAATTTGAACGTTCGAGTCCCATAGACTTTAATGGGGTTCTGAATGTTCGCGCGAACGGTCGATCTGTTCGACGGTTCTGGTGCGAACCGAACGCGGGGGTGTTCGGCTCATCCCTAATCCTGAAGAGGAAATTATGTATGCTCTGAAAACATTTTCACATAGTCCCTTACCTGCTAGCTTCAAAAATATAATATTTTAAGACTTGGCCCTTATTGATTACACTTGGGTTTGGATT
The DNA here is from genome assembly GCA_029574335.1 of Rana kukunoris. Taxonomy (NCBI): domain Eukaryota; kingdom Metazoa; phylum Chordata; class Amphibia; order Anura; family Ranidae; genus Rana; species Rana kukunoris. Next base: position 201,227,686 of record CM056051.1, read on the forward strand.
TAGGTGGCGATTTTCATAATTTATAATTATATCTAACGTTTAAACTTAATAAAGCTTGTTATCTCCTGTTTACACACAGAATGATCTGACTTTTTCCTATTTAAGCATGAATCAGTGATCTACAGGGTTGCAAGCAATAAAAACAGTAAGCTGGCCTTTGAAAAACACTCTAAAGATGTCACACCAAAGATGAGAGAAATGCAGGCTTAAAAAAGAAAAAAAAAGCTTGTACAGAAAATTGACAAACTAGTACGTACTGTATGTCTTAAATGGGAACAAACAAAAGCTTATACAGAGGAACAGGGAGAGGTGCACATACAATGCAGTTATAATGCTGTACCACATCAATGTGTTCTGATTTTTTTTTATAAAGGAGATGAATAACAATAAAATCCGGGGAAATGGTGAAATGTAAAAGCTCTGTTTTAGGAAATTTAAAATTCATTCTCAAGGATATTTTATAAATATTATTAAATATTCTTCTCAATTTTTCTTTTTTAAACAGGCTTCTTGATAGAGCATTTGATATAGGCCTCATTCACACAGGAAACATGTGCCAGCCATGGTGGCAGGATGCCAACAGGTTCCCGTAGCAGGAATCACAATTAGTGGTGGCTGCTGAGCCTGTACAAAACAATGATAGACTGACAGCGACCAAAGCTATCCACCAGTGTTCATTAGGGATGAGCCGAACACACCCCGTTCGGTTCGCACCAGAACCTTCGAACGGCCTGAACGTTCGTGCGAACTTTAGAACCCCATATAAGTCTATGGGACTCGAACGTTCGAATTCAAAGGTGCTAATTTTAAAGGCTAATTTGCAAGTTATTGTCCTAAAATGGGTTTGGGGACCCGGGTCTTGCCCCAGGGAACATGTATCAATGCAAAAAAAGTTTTAAAAACTGAGGCCCAGATTCACGTACATCTGCGCATTATTGGACCGGCGTAGCGCACCACCTTTACGTTAGACTTGCGCAATTTTGCCGCGTAATCACCCTATTCTCGTAGCTTTTGCGCAGAAAATTGCGCAGAAAATTTTGCATGCGTAACGTTTTTTCATAGGCGTAAGGCGGAGTAATACAAATTGGGAAGGACATGGGCGGGTTACATTGAAATGAGCCGTGACCCCATGCAAATGAAGGGCCGGCCGGCTCGCGCATGCGCGCTTGAAGGAGACCATGGTCAGCTCCGCTGTGCGCATGCTCACAACTCGGGAGCGGCGCAATCAGTGAAATTGGAAATGGACTAGGGCAACGTTGTGAACTACGCAAACAGCATAAATAGACAGACACAAACGCACTTGCATTGCAAAAGTACATCCCTTTGTCCCTTCCCATTTAACCAAGTGCTTTTGTCCTGTTGTTCGTTGCGTTGTGTTTTGTAGTTGTCAGATTAGTGTTCTGTGTGATCAAGTGTTTGTTAGTAGATCTTTGAAAGTGTTTTTTGATAAGTGTTTGAGTGACTGTTTGTTTTATATATTTCTGTTTGTTTGTTTTCTTGCTGTTTTTTTGCTGTTTGTTTTTGTGACTGTTTCTTGCTGAGTGCTAGTGTGATTTTTTGGGTGTTAGATTTGTGTGTGTTCTTGCTTGATTGGTTGTGCTTGTTTTTGTGAGTGATTTTTGTTGACTGGGAGTGAGTTTTTTTTGGGAAGTATGACAGAGAGAAAGCGAAAGCTCAATTTTACTGTGGGGGAAAAAAGAATTCTTGCCCGGGCCATTAGCGATTATGGGCGTTTCCTCCACGGCCCAGACAGTGCCAACACCAACCCGGCCAGGAGGAGGGAGATTTTGGATATGATCACTGAGCAGGTCAATTCAGCGGGGGAGGGGGAGACACGGACCCGGTCTGGGATTGACAAAAAAATAAATGACCTCTGGCGTCTGGTCAAACAGAAGCTGGCCAGAATGCATGCCCATGCCAGGGGCACAGGAGGGGGCCCACCATGCCCTATTAGGCTGACAGCGGAGGAGCGTGTGGTGGCCCTGACCTTTCATCGGCATGAAGTTGAGGGCCTGCCTGGCTTTGACTCAAGTCCGGAGCCCGTGGTGCCAGGTAAGTTTTTTTTTTTAATATCAGGTGTGTAGCATGTGTGGGGGAGGGGGTGAAAGGGAATATGTGGCAAGTGTGTGGATCCTCCAACCCGTGAATGTTTTGTGTCATCCACAGATGTGCAGGAGGGTGCAGGGCCATCTGGCCTGACCGCACCATCCCCAGGACAGCAGCCTAATGAGGCCCCCCCAACAAGGCCGGAGTCCGCAGAGGAGGTTCAAGAGGAGGAGGAGTTTCAAGAGGAGGAGGAGAATCATGAGGAGGAGGAGTCCATGTCAGGCACTGGACGTTTGGTTTTTGAGGACTCTTCCCCTCTGGCTGGCAGCAGGCAACCCTCCCTAAGGGGGAGCCCCCCCCCCCTCCTTCCCCCAACATGGCTCCCCTCCCAAGGGCCTCCCCTTCTCCCCGGCCACAAGCAAAAGCTGGAGGCAGGATTTCATCCCAGAACACCAGGGGGTTGGCCGATCTCCTGCCCACCACTCTGAGAAGGGACCAGTTCCTCCAGACCCGCCATCTGGGACAGGTCAGCCAGACATTGGTGCGGATGGAGGAGAGCCTGTCCTCCATCAAGGATACGCTGGGGAACCTGGACTCCCACTCCCGGGCTTTCACAACCTGCCTAAACGAACTGCAGACGACATCAGCAGGCGTTGGGCAGGATGTGAGGGCCCTTACCCAGGCTATCCAGGCCAACACGGCAACACTTGGTGCTGCCCTGGACAGAATAGCCGTGGCCTTGGAGGGCTGGCCGCCAGGTGTGCAGAGATCAGGGGCTGCTCCTCCTTCCCCGGTTTTCCCCCTCCCCATGAGTCTCCCCTGAGGAGCCAGGGCCATAGCCGGGGGCGCCCCAGGCGTGGCTCACGTAAAGGGCAATAGTTTTTTTTTTCCTCTTCTTTTTTTTTTTTTTTTTGCTGGAAATTTTTTGATTTTGCTGGGAATTTTTTATTTTTTGGGTTGTGAATGCTGTTTGAATGTGGGGGTGACATTCCTGCCGGAAAAGGGGTGTCACCCTCAATTTTGGTGGAGAAGGGTTCCCCAGGACCAGGGAGAAGTGATCCCCAGGTCCGTGTGAATGGTGTATGAATGTACAGTGACATAATTGGAGCCTTGGCGTGGCGTTGCTGCTCACAAGTCCAGCATGGTGGACTGGTGCCAATCCAATTTGATGTGGATGTGGGGTGTGTGTGCTAGGGACCACAGTGGTGTGCATGCATGCATTCTCATTGTGCCATGATTAATGTGTGTGTTTAACGTGCAAAGATGCCCAATGTGAGCTGTCTCCTGGCTGCTCTTCCCTCAGAAGATGGGGGACCCTCGGTTAGGGGGGGATTGTCTGGTTCAGGTGTCAGGTCATCACGTAGGTCAATCTGCAGGCCCTTTCTTACTGCGAAGTTGTGCAGCATGCAACATGCACCGATGATCTGGCACACAAAGTTTGGGGAATACAACAGGGTACCCCCAGACTTATCCAGGCATCAGAAACGTGACTTTAGGAGGCCAAAGGTGCGCTCCACCACTGCTCGTGTTTGGGCGTGGGCTTCATTGTATCTTTCCTCTCCTGGGGTTTGGGGGTTCCGGATAGGAGTCATGAGATGGGGTCCCAGTGGATATGCAGAGTCACCTGTAAGGGAAAAGACAGGAGGATGTTAGTCATGCATGTGCCCCTTGTGATGTGTGCATCATGGGAGGGGATAGTCATGCCTGCCACCCATGTCACTCACCAACCAGCCAGGTGTCCCCATACACGTTCTGATCGAATTCCATTCGGATGTGGCATTGATTGTATATGTAGCTGTCATGGCTGGACCCTGGGTGTTTGGCATGGACGTGCCATATGAGGCCTTGGGCATCGACTATCACCTGTACGTTGATGGAATGCCAATGCTTCCGATTGCGGTACATGTGCTCTGTCTCCTGGGGGGGCTGGAGTGCCACATGTGTGCAATCAATGGCCCCCACAGTGCGTGGGAATCTGGCAATTCTGTAGAAATCTGTCATTGCCTTCAGCCGCAGGTCCTCAGTGGTGGGTTTGATGATTTGGTTGGCCATGCGTCTGAGGATTGCAGGGACAACCTGGTGCACACATCTGCTCATGGAGGATTGTGACATCCCAGCCACCACTCCACTTGTACACTGAAAAGAGCCACTGGCAAGGAAATGGAGTGTTGCCATGACCTTGACCAGTGGCTGCACTGCATGTGAGCGGTGTGTTGGGCTGGTGATATCCTCCTGCAGGGTTGTGGTTAATTCCAGGATGACATGAGGGGTGAATCTGAAGATGCGAAACACCTCAGAATCACTCATGCCAAACAGGTCTATGCGGGTGCGGTATATCCTCTCCCGTGCCATCCTCCGTGCCATCCTCCGTGCCCTCATCCTTCTTTGTTCATCTAAAGTCAGTAGTATAGCTATGTGCGACGATGCCCCTGGCATGTTGGCATACAGGTTCTTGTGCAACACGTGTGACTGCTGAGCTCCTCACTAACAGTGTTGCTTTATCTAACAAGTAGACTTATTTTTCTCTTTTTAGACCAGCTTTTATATGCTCTAATTTTAGACAGGACATTTTGCTGTTGCGCACACTGCGTCGCCTGCGCTGCCCCAACATTCTTTTGTGGATCCCCGTAAGTCCCTCATTAGCATATTTGACTAGCAAATCAATGGTCTGTCTAGCGCACTTTTGCGCGGACGAATGCGCCAGTCGAAATTACGCGGGACAAAAAAAAGTAGATTTTTTGCGTATCTCGTTCTGGGGATGCCGTGCATCGAAACGAACGCGCACATTTCGACTTACGCCGCGCATCTCCTGTTGCGCAGGCGTAATCGCTCTGTGAATCTGGGCCTGAGTTTTTTTCGGGAGCAGTGATTTTAATGCTTAAAGTGATTTTTTTTTATTCCTTTAAATATGGTACTTGCTGGGTGTCTATAGTATGCCTGTGAAGTGGCACGTGTTTAGAACTGTCCCTGCACAAAATGACTTTACTATAAGAAAAAAGTCATTTAAAAATGCTTGCGGCTTTAATGTGATGTCTGGTGCCTGCAATATGGATGAAAATCATTGAGAAAAATAGCATTGGTCCCCCCCCCTCCACCCAGGTCATTACCAGCCCCTTTGGCCCTATATACTTTGAACAGCAGTATACAGGCTGTGCAAACAAGACCGGGACTGTAGGTTTGTTGTTAAGTAGAATCTGTTTGTTATTTTGAACTAGTACTTTTTTAAAGTGTAGCTCCAGCCCAAAAAAAATCTATTTTTAAGCTTTTCGGAAAACATAGAGAAGGCTTATCACCCCTGTAACATTTGTTTTGCTGTCTGTCTGCATCTGTTAAGAAGATTGCAATTCACTTTCTGTCCCAATGACAAATGATTTTTTTTAAATTTGTTTTTTTTTAGTGAAACAAGGATTGGTGATAAAGCATCAGTGGACAAGAGACACCTCTTACAGAAGAGCATTTCCTTCCTAGGGGTAGATTTCCTCTCACTTCCTGTTGTCTCTTTCTGTTTGCAAGTAGGAGTCGTTTGTAAGTTGGATGTTTGAAAGTAGGGGCCTGCCTTATATACTCTACAGAAATTTGGGCCTTAGGTGTTGGTGTTGCCACAACACTGTAAGCCCTCACAGTTAGTCTTGGTGGGTGCTGGAACGCCCTGCTGTGAACGATTATATCAAGAATTGTAATTACATGCCATTTTGTTGAACAGTGGTAGAAAAATTGAGCCTTTGTAGCTGGCGCTGGTGCCACAACATTGTAAGTTCTCACAGTTACTCTTGGTGGGCGCAGGAATAGGCCCTGCTGTGAAATATTAGATCAAGAATTGTAATTACATGCCCCTGTTGAACAGGGGCAGAAAAATGTGGCCTTTGTTGGTGGTGGTGGTGGTGCTGGTACCACAAAACTGCAACCCCTTACAGATACTCTAGTTGGAGCACAGGAATGAGCCCTGCTGCAAAGTATTGCATCAAAAATTTTAATTACACGTCACTGTTAAACAGGGGAAGAAAAATTGGGCCTTAGCCACTGGTGACGGTGCCCAGAACCAAAAAGCTATCAGCATGATCATTGAGGAGGAAAAGGATAGTCACTTAGCATAACAGGATAGTCACTCAGCATCAGCATAGTCAGTCTCGAAGGGATCTGACATTTCAAAAATAATATTAAGTTACATCAGCATCAGGTGCTTGGTAGCTGGTGGTGATCCAAACCTAATTCATTTTTATGAAGGTCAGTCGATTGACCAAGTCGATGGAGAGGCGCACCCTGTTATTGGTTACAAAGCCTCCAGCAGCACTAAATGTGCGTTCCGAAAGAACGCTGGATGCAGGACAGGCCAGTAGCTCAATTGCATACTGTGCAAGCTCTGGCCAGTGATCCATCCTCAAGTAAGCCAGAAGATTTTCAGAGGGAAAGGTGTCAAAGTCTGATCTTGCCCCTAGGTATTCCTGCACCATGTAAAACAGACGCTGGCGATGGTTGCTGGAACCGGTTATACCTTGGGACTGTGGACTAAAGAATTGTCTAACATTGTCTAATTGTCTAAATTGTCTAATTGTCTAATTGTCTAATTGTCTGACAGAAGCCTCAGCAACAACTTCCGGTTCCGGCGCCGCATGGAGTAGCTGCTCCCCTCAGCAGCTCCCGCAACCAGGCTAAAATTCAGCCTATAAACTCTGCAAACCCGCCACAGACTACCCCCAACGCTGCCCACCATCCCCGAGGGGAAGATGGACAAGTACCTAGAAAAAAACGGCGCGCGATCGTACGCGGCCGCGGCGGTGCGGACGGGGCAGCCGCAAATCGAGGCCCCGGCTTCGGCCTATCCGGATCCATCTGTGGAAACGGCTCCCGCGATGGGGATGAGTGCTGAACCTTCACCCCCACCACATATACAGACTGCCTCAACGTCCCCAGCCTCTCCACACCAAGGGGACCTCCACAATATAGACCTGATAGCACAAGCAGTAGCAGCGCTGCTGGCCCCTATGATAGCTGCTTCTGTGGAAAAGGCAGTGGGAGCAGGCATGCAAAAACTGCAGGCCCAGGTGGGGGAACACGCGTCCAGGCTGAACGAGGCAGAGCATCGTATCACCAACATTGAGGAGGAGCTGTACCAGGCCCAATCCACCGAAATGGCCCAGGATAAGACCAATAAATACATACTGGACAAGCTGGATGACCTGGAGAACAGATCTAGGAGAAGTAACTTATGTTTCGTTGGTGTCCCGGAGTCGCTCCAGCCCGCGGCACTCTCAGACCTCTGCTCACGCCGCATTCCAGAGGCTCTAGGCCTTCCAGGTCCCTGCACAGTCGAACGTGCTCACCGTATGGGTATCTTCAATTCCGATCGTAAATCACCCCGTCCTGTGATTGCCAAGTACCTGAATTACTCGGAGAAAGCCCTCATCCTACAGAAGTTCAGACAATCCAGAAACCTCCGGATAGACGGCATGAATATCCTGGTCTTCGCGGACTACTCGGTTGACGTCTCTAAGAAAAGGAAGGCCTTCCAACAGATCTGCTCGGAGCTTCATCGGATGCAAGTTAAATTCACTCTCGCCTTCCCAGCCGTGCTCCGGCTCAGGGCCCCCAACGGGGAACAACTCTCTTTTCACGATCCATCTGCAGCAGAAGCATTCCTGAGGTCACACCGCTCTGGGTCTCATGCCAACCCTTCTCCTGGTCCGGCGTCATTGAACCGGGCCCTGGAACAAGGCAGCCCACGGAAAGACTCACCCAAACGCTTCAGAGCCTCGGGACCGGAGCAACGTCAGCTCTCCTCATCCTGAACCCCCTCCACCTGGTACACGACACAGTTTCCTGCTGACACAGCTTTTGGTCCCTTTTGTACCCCGCATATCATGCTCCTCACCTCTGACGAGCCATCCACTCTCCCTTATGCCTGAGGTCGACCGGTAGGCTGAAAGTTTTTCTTTTTTTCTTATTTGTTTTTTTTTTGTTCCATCATATTTCTTCTTTGTACAACCCCTGCAATTGCTATTCTGTGTTCTTGCTCATTGTTATACATTTGTACATTGTTATCTGCTGTTGACAATTTTTTTACATGCGGGCTTCCTTCTTTCTGCCAATGGTGCCCCTGCACACTACTCATCCCCCACACTTTACTCCCGCTGCCTCCGGCCCACCCCCCTCTTAAGCGTGGCGGGTGACATATCAGCGGTGCGAGTCCTGTGTTGGGAGCTGACCTACTCAGTGACTCCATGTGGAAAAAAGTGAAGTTCCCTAACTATGTTTGTTGTTATCCTTGCCCCCCCCCACCACTCCCCCCATCTGAACCTTTTACTGTGTGCTCTGTCCTATGTGCTATGGTCACTCATACACCCACACACATGTCCATTCCTACATCTTCGCTCCCTTCCTCAATCTTCCCCATGGTTAACTACAGCTCATCGCTTCCTCTACGCTCTCTGCCCATGCAGTTCCACATTCTACCATACACTCTGGTCCCGAATGCAGCCCACATCCCTCTTCTGGCCCTCCCACCATGAAAATAATCTCTTGGAATGTCAAGGGGCTTCGTTCCCCCAACAAGAGAATGAAAATCCTGCGCCACCTTAAACGTCTAAAAACAGATATAGCCCTCCTTCAGGAAACGCACTTATCCACTCCCGACTTCCCACGTATGAGAAAACTATGGGTGGGCCCGGTCCTTGGCTCCGAGTCCAACGGCCGTAAGGGGGGTGTAATGATCCTTATAAACAAAAACCTCCCATGCACGGTCCTGTCTACAGAATCAAACTTAGAGGGCCGTTTTGTGTCTGCACGAGTCCAACTGGGTGCTAGGATCATAGTGATCACCAATGTCTATGCCCCTAACAACCCCACAAGCAAATTCTTTGGGGACCTTACGACGTGGGTGCTGCGCGACCCCTCCCTCCCTCACTTGTTGGGCGGGGACTTTAACTCCATCATGCACCAGACAGACGACAGATCCTCCAACAGGAAGCAACGACCCCCCTCGCCGTCCCCTGGCCAGACACTTTTGGCTTCTACGATAGACTCCCTCCACCTCCACGACATATGGTGCCTGCACCACCCGGCAGATAGGGAATTTACATTCTATTCCAACCCCCACAACGTCTTCACGAGACTAGATTACTTATTTTGTTCTGACGCCCTCCTTCCGGTTCTTACTGATGCTGACATTCATGACATCGCGATCTCTGACCACGCCCCGATATCCTCCACTCTCGACAACCCCGACCTGCACTCCAACCCCAAAATTTGGCGTTTCCCCTCTTACCTCCAAAATAACGCTGACTTCCAACAACACCTAGAGACGGTCTGGACTGATTACGCCTCTAACAATGCACTGCATTCCAACAACCCCAACCTTTTTTGGGAGGCGGGCAAGGCAGTCCTCAGGGGCTGTGTTATAGCATATGCTGCCTCTTTCAAAAGAAATGCCCTCAAGCACTACAAACTGGCCAGTGCACGACTACACCTGGCTCAACGTTCCCTCTACACGGACAACTCCCCGTCCAACCGAGATGTCTGGCTTACGGCTAAACAATCTTTTGACACATGGGCTGCGACCCTTGAACAGACCCAAAAGGCACGCTTGGACGCCTCCTTACACAAATTCGGGAACAAGGCAGGGAAATTGCTTTCGAAACTGAGCAAGGGCCCGAATCGCCCTACGCATATCACCTCTCTCAGGAACACTTCGGGCACTGTACACACCACCCCAAAAGATATCAATGACACTATGCGTCAATACTACTCATCCCTATATGCCCCTGACCCGATAGATATCCCAACGGCCCTAAATTTCCTACAAAACATTACCCTAGATCGAGTCCCCCCCCCCCAATTGGAGACCCTGAACGCCCCCATCTCCGCTTTGGAGATTCATAATGTCATTAAAAACCTTGCCCCCTCCAAGGCCCCAGGCCCCGATGGCTTTACGGGTGAGTTCTATAAATCCTTTCGCGAGACATTCGTCCCTACCCTCCACGAAGTCTACCAACACATCTGGGCAGGCGGCTCCTACCCACCCACAGGCAACCAGGCCATTATCAAGCTATTAGAGAAAAAAGGGAAAGACCCTCTAGAACCCGGCTCCTACAGGCCCATATCCCTCTTAAATCTCGACATAAAGATCCTCTCCAAAATTGTTGCCACCAGATTGGCAACTATCATACCCTCCCTGATACATCCGGCTCAATCTGGTTTCGTGAAAGGGAGGACAGCCACTATGAATATCCGTAAGGTAATGCTAGCCCTAGAGCATGCAAAAGGCGACCCGGAAGGTGACCATGCCATCATCACGCTAGACGCAGAGAAGGCCTTTGATAATGTCAGCTTCGAATGGCTCTCCATGGTTATGGCCACAATGGGCTTCCAAGGCCCCTTCGCCCATCTCATAAAGGCTATGTACACTGCCCCCTCCGCAAAACTGGTGGCGGCGGGCCTCCTATCAGACGAATTTCGTCTCCACAAAGGCACTAGACAGGGCTGCCCACTATCCCCTCTCCTCTTTAATATTGCCCTAGAACCCCTATCTCGATATCTATCCCAAGTCGCCCCCCTTCATGGTATCAAGATGGGCGACCATGACATACGCACCTCCCTCTTTGCTGATGATGTCCTCATATTCACTTCCAACCCCTCACAGGACATGATCACGATCAAGGACACTTTCGATATCTTCAGAAAGTGCTCGGGGCTCCGCATAAATTATAGCAAGAGCAAAATCCTCCCCATAGGTTCCCTTGGGGTCCCCCCCTGGACCCAGGGTTCCCTGTTCACGGTGGCGAAATCCCATATCACGTACCTGGGAATTAAAATAGGTAGGATACCCTCCTCCCTATACCATCTCAATTATCCTCCGCTGTTTGCAAAAATAGCACAGGAACTGGTTAACTGGATGGATTTGCCTCTCTCGCTTCTGGGAAGATGTCACTTAGTGAAAATGGTCAGTTTTGCCCGTCTACTGTACCCCCTACAAACCATTCCCTTACTACTACGCCATTCAGATGTCAAAACCCTAAATTCAGCCATATCCAAATTTCTCTGGCGGGGTAAGCGGGCACGTATAGCTTTTGCCAAACTCCACCTTCCCAGACGCGAGGGTGGTATAGCCCTGCCCAATATCAGGACATATAACTTAGCCTGTCTACTCAGGACGAGTCTAGATTGGGTGACCCAGTCCTCCCGGTACTCAAACTTCGTCCTGGAATCAGCCATGGTCAACCCCTTCTCCCTCACCGCCCTGCTCCACTGCCCATGGAAATCTGTTCCCCCACCCCTCCAACATAACCTTCTCCTCAGAGATACGGCCATCGCCTGGAGAGAGGTCAGAAAATCCCTAAATCTCCCTTCTTACATATCCCGCTACCTCCCAATCCGGGGAAACCCGAACTTCTCCCCTGGCCTTGAGACTCAACCCTACGTCCTCTGGCACAGTAGGGGACTAAATGATTTTTTCTCACTATGCGACCCACAGACGGGCCGCCCCATCGGTTTTAGAGCGCTAGCCGACAAATACTTACTTCCCCCGTCACATATTTTCCAATATGGGCAATGCATTAGCTTCCTGAAAAATGCTTGTAGAGACGATACTAAAAGATTCAAAAGTTCCTTTATTGAATCCCTCCTCGCTCTGGGCTCCTACAAGATCTCTGACATATACCTACCTCTCCTTCTGCAAACTACCCCCCCCTAACGCTCTCATCGGCCGCCAACTGGGCAAAGGACTTCCCCGACACCGAATTGGTGGAGAAGCTTCTACATGGTCTCAACACTGTCCACAAGCTGGTTCCCAACGAGGTCTGGAGGGAAACTCAGATTAAGATAGTCCACCGGGCCCATATCCCTTTTAGTCGTGCCCACGCCTCACCGGAATGCCCACTGTGCAAACAACCTAAGCCTAACCTCACTCATCGCTTCTGGTCCTGCTCTCATATCGCCACCTTCTGGGACCAAGTCCTCCAGTATATCTTCGTCATAACCTTGTTACGGATACCCAAGGACCCCTTGTTACTTATCTTCGGCCACTGGGACCCCCTTTTGCTCCCCTGGTCACCTCCCCAAGCCTACCCCGGGAAAGACTGGATCCTGATTTGCCTCCTTCTTGCTAGAAGAGCCATCCTTCACAACTGGATTTCCGACACCGCCCCAACCACTGCCCAAATCAAAAAGGATCTCCTGAAACTACTCTACAAAGATAAACTCAACACGGACCTAACCCACGAGCGATCTAGGACTCGCTTCTACCATATCTGGAAATCGTTTATGGTGCACACCCTCACCCCTACGGATATAACGAACTTTGAGAAGATGTCTTTCTTGTACTGTGACCCCCCCCTCCCCCCTGACCCCACACCCTTCCCCCCAACCTAGAGCACAGATAGGCTGCGTTATGTTCTCAGTATGTTTTATTTAGAGACGCAGCTCCCCCTCTCTCCCATCCTCTTCCCCCCTTCCTTTCCCTGTTACCTCTCCCTTGTCCTTCTTTTGCCATTTCAAAAGTTTACAGTTGTTGTCGCATCATACTCTGTTTGAAATTTCTTTAATAAAAATATGTTTAAAAAAAAAAGAAGCCTCAGCAACACATTATCCAGGACCAGGATTTTGTAACCTACCAGTCTCTGGGAACGCTTTGCACAGACCTTTCTGCAAGGCCTCCCGAAGATGTTTCATCTTCTGCTCCCTCTGCGCCGGCAAGATAAGGTGCGCAACCTTACTCTTGTAACGTGGATCAAGGAGGGTTGCCAGCCAGTAATGATCCCTCTCCTTAATAGCACAAATACGAGGATCCTCTGGGTCACTGAGGACAACAGGATCCGCAGCCACCTCGTCCCAGCCACGTACAAGCCCATGGGTTTCTTGGGACTGTAATTGATCCCTTGAAGATATGTGGATAGCTGGGAGAGAACTTCTTTCGGCGCTGCAGCAGCTGGGGCAGGAAAATGTGGCTGGTACAATCTGAAGTCGGTGTACCGATATTAGATTGTCCGCAAGTACTTAGCTGTGACACATCTAATTCTACACCTTCAGTCCGATGCGTGCAGGCTTCAGAGAGAACTGAGGGTATAGTGGGGTTGGAGATCCCAGCTGATGAGGAGCAAGGAGAGGTCCGCTTTGTTCTTTGGTGTGGGTCTTTGAGGTACGCTTGCCAACGAACTGCATGGCAGGTCGACATATGTCTGGTCAAGCATGTGGTGCCCAAGCGGGTGATGTTTTGGTCACACAAGATACGCTTGAGACATATGTTGCAAATAGCAGCGGTGCGATCTGATGCACTCGTCTCAAAAAAGGCCCACAGCATAGAACTTTTGGAATAACGCTGAGAGACAGCAGCGCCCTGCACATGCGGAGCTCTGTGTTGTGATGCAGTTGGTGTGCTGTCCTTAAGCTGGCCCCTGGAGGGCATCCTGCCTCGTTGGAGATGTGCCTCCTCCTCCCCCTCCTCCTCCTCTTTCCTATGAGGCACCCACGTGGAGTCAGTGACCTCATCATCCCTCCCCCTAATCAATTTAGAAAACCTGGCAGTATGCTGCAGCTGGGGGAACATGACTGCCAGATTGTTGTCCTTCTTGGGCACCCCCTCTCTCTGGGCTCACATTACTGCCTTCCTCTAGCTGCCTACCATCATCGGAGCATTCAAAATCCTGCACATCCTCCTGCAGCATGTACCCAACACTGTGGTCAAACAGTTCGGGGGACTCCTCAGGAGGACATGGTGGGGCTAGGGAAAGAGTGACTGATGCCATTGAGCAGAGGGAAGAGGCCGCGTTGGCAGCTGCTTTGCCAGACAAAGTACCCTGAGCCTGGGTGTGAGAGGATGAGGAGGAAGAGGAGGGCTTGGTCATCCACTCTACCAAGTCTTCGGCATGTTGCGGCTCAACGCAGCCAGCTGCCAATAAAAAGGACGAGCGTGTCCCACGGCCACGTGCTGATGAGGATTCACCATGTCCACGACCAGCACTGTTGCCTCTAGACGCAGAGTTTGCTTTCCCTCTTTTATTGGCTTGTGACTCTCTGCCTCTCCTTGTTGTCCTTCCAGACATACTAATGTCCTGCAGGGAGATGTAGCTGCACAAATACTGACAATACCTGCTTATCCCTGCCTGTGGTATTAATATGAGCAGATTTCTGCCTGTAGGAATTAATATTAAAAAAACAGCTTTACGTAGCTTTAGGTGCACACTGTGCAGAGGATACAGACAGTACACACACCACGTAGCTTTCGGTGCACACTGTACAGATAACACAGACAGTACACCACGACGTGAAAGTACTTGCAAAATGATCCCCTGCCTGTGTTATTAATATGAGCAGATCCCTGCCTCTAATATGAGAAACACCAGTTTTACGTAGCTTTAGGTGCACACTGTACAGAGGACACAGACAGTACATCACTTGTAAATACTGCAGCTAGCACAATCACCTGCCTGCCTGTCAGTATATTAGGAAGAGCAGACCTAGCTAAACTCAATACAGTGTATAAATATATATACAACACCTGGGATGCATATATATCCTCTACACACTTTAACTCTAAGTGACTAGCCTACCTGCCTGCCTGCTCTATCTAACTGCAAAAAATGACACACTCTCTCTCTTTGTCTCTCTCGTCTCTGTAAACCACTGCAACACACTACACAAGGCTGCCAGGGATGTGGCCTTATATAGTGTGGGGAATGTACTAAACCCTGTGAGCTATAATTGGCCAAAGCCACTCTGGCTTTGGCCAATTATGGCTCTTCGTTTTTTGCAAGCTGTGATTGGCCAAGCATGCGGGTCATAGTGCATGCTTTTTCCAATCATCAGCCAGCAATGCACTGCGATGCCGCAGTGAATTATGGGCCGTGACACACCACTCGAATTTGGTGTGAATTCTGGTGTAACATTCGTATTTCGAGGATCGGTCAAACATACGATGTTTGAGTCAAACGTGAGTTCGACTCAAACACGAAGCTCATCCCTAGTGTTCATATATAATTGCACACAAATTGATTATCTGTAGTTAGGGACAGCTTTTGTTTGATGCAGCCTATCATTGCTTTCTACAGCTCAGTGGCCATCCACCTGTTAATCCAGGCCCAGGAATCCACTGGATTCTTGCCACAGCTTGCACATTTTTCCCATGTAATTTGGCTTGTTAGCCCCTTTCAGACACCATGGCTTCTACTAAATACAGTCATAACATATACAGCATAAATATAAGTATGTGTGCCGTGACCTCTACCATTAAAGAAATAATGAAGGCTGTTCATTTATCCTAATTAGATAGAAATACCATCTACAAGTGTACAGTTTGACAATACATAGCAGTATCAGCTTGGTGGTAATAACTGGAAGTTTTACTTCTGTATTAATAATGTAGTTTTATTGTGCACATTTGAATGAATTATAAGAATAAGACCTGAAATCATATTGGGTAAATAGGTTCAAGCTGTGTGCACAATATAAAGCCTCGGGTTGTAAAAATGAAAAAAAGGCTAATCATTAGGCTTGCAATGCTCAACTGAAAACCAACTACAACCATAAGCGTCTAGGACTTTTGGTACATTTGTGAATAAAAAAATAAATAAATGTTGGGTTAGATAAATACTTAAGAAGCTCTATATTTGCTCACTTTAGAATACAGATGTATTTTTGTATTATCACAGATTATACTGAATGCCTCATTTCTTTTTTTGCTTACAATACTGCATTTTATGAAATTAGCAGGCTTATTGAAAAAGCAAAGAATCTGCAAAATTCAACAAAACAGGAACCAATTAGCAATCATATTTCATTGTTTTTTTTTCTGCAATGATAAAAGGTTATGTCTGGTTGATTGGTCTGACTTTTTACTTTTCAGGTCATCTTTTGTGTTTATTTTATTTTGAATTAGATTGCTTGATTTAACATTGTGTGTTTCTTTTCCTCTTAATTTTCATTCAGTGAAATTCTAATAAACCATAACCCCCAAAATGGTAGCACGCATGCAACATCCTCAATATGGCTGTCATTCGCTTTAAAACTGACAAAGGCCTCTAAGGCAGTAAACACATGTTTATTGTGATATACTGCACATTTATAATTAAATAATTATGTTACAGTTTTCTGCACACACAGTAATAAGGCATAGATGTCTGCTTTAGGGCACATACATTTAAGGTAGTTGAGTTAGGCCACATTTTATTTTCAGCATCAACCCAATTAACATTCTCTTTCCCAGTGAAGGAAATAAAAAAAATGAGATTCATCCCCTCAAGCAAATCATAAGAGCAGAAACATAAAAAATACTTCACATGTGGGAATTCAGTTTCTGCATGTTGTTTTCTGCTATCCACACCAGAGCACACAATGTTTGAGAGCTGGTTCTCAATTTTTTTGACAACAAAAGTTCTTGATGGAAATTCCAATCGTCTGTATTCAATCACAATGCACAAAAATCCTACGCATGCTCGGAATCAATTTGACGCATAATTGGAATCATTGAACTTCATTTTTCTCGGCTCGTGGTAGTGTTGTACGTGACCGCATTCTTGGCGCTCAGAATTTCCGACAACATTTGTGTGACCGTGTTTATGCAAGACAAGTTTGAGCGAACAATCCGTTGGAAATAAATCCACGGTTGCCGGAATGTCTGATCGCGTGTACGTGGCATAATACACAAGCACATAGAAACATAAGGGCCCAAGCCAGAAGATGAAATTCCAGACTACTTTTCTGTTCAAAACTCTGTCCTCTGGGGGGGGGGGGGGGGCAGCTACAGGGGGACCAGAGGCAATACTGGTGACTAGTCCTGTTTTCCTTTTTAGGTTTATTTTACAGATTTATTGCTTTTCTTAAAACATGTTATATTCCTGTGTGTCTGGTGTAGTATGTAATTGTATGAAAAAGTATCCTGTTATCTTTGTATTGCTTCCTTTGTGTAAAATCGTGATGTTCCTGCCATTCCCTCTGCTTTCCTAAAAACTGACAACATAAAGCAGGAGACTTAACCTGACCCCCCCGCACAGCCATTCAATGAGAAAATCAATGTTCTGCTGTTTCCCCTCCCCCAGCTGAAAACAGAGGGAATGGGAAAATAAGAATGGGAAAGGAGTGTTTATATATTCTTTTTTTTTACCTATACACAAAGTTGTTGCCTTTTTTTAAAAATAAATAAAACTGAATTTTTTGTTTACAAGGTTACCGTTTACAATCACCTTAAGCCATATTGATATGAAGTCACAAGCTTAACTACAAATAGGGTTTTGTGTGGTTCTTCTGCTTTAGCTTTGTTGTAGCATGTCAGTAACCCTCACAGTGCCATGCAAAAATCAATACATTGGCAATCTACTTACAACAGGAGACAAAAACAGGAAATAAAATATTTTTATTGAATATTTGCTGAATATGTCAAGATTTTTAACAACGACCTGAAAACTCTACTGTGGGAATCACTACACAAAGTGAAACTAAATTATAACCACTTCATCAAAAATGAAGGTTTACACAGCAAACTTTGTTAGCCCGCGGGTCACGAGCAGTATGGCAAGAGAAAACACCCGAACATTTCTACGAGATACAAGAGAGAAACTCACACATAGAAACACTCAAGCAGGCAGTAAGTATAGACAAAGGCAACTAGGATTTCTACAGCATCAGATTCTAATACTTTACACAGCTTTGTCCAAAAGGTAGATGTGGCCTTTTTATGGATTAAACCATATACTGATCAAATAGCAGGTTCAATATAGCAAATTTCTGTTTTATGATAAATTTAGTCAGTGCAGTAGAAGCACATCAAGCGATATCAATGCATCTTGGGTGATATGAACCTGCATTTTGAGCATACCTGTTAGACATATACACATAGGTTGAGAAAATAAAATAAGCTGAAATAGTATGATGAATTTTGGTCGGTGTAGTTACATTAGATATTTGTCACCTTACTATTTCAGATTATGCAGCATACAATTTGTCCCATTTAGGGTATGTACACACTTGAGGGGGGGTTTATTAAAAAATACATTTGGAGGGTCTGCCTGTAGTGGTCATACTGTGATGGCTAATATATGGCAGACTTACTTGGTTACTTTGAATGGAATTTGCATTGTGTGTATACATTACACATCAAAAATAATTGGCATATCTATAGTGTGGTCTTTATTTGAGAAACACAACTAAATACACATATGATGTACCCATCATACAGCATCCAGCATCTTACATCCAGTACCACAAAGAGCATGAGAAAGTACAGATAGCAGCAATCCACAGTAACCATTCAGTCATCAGCTTACTTAAATCAGAGGTATGAAAGATTATTGCTGATTGGTTGCTAAGGAATGCCATATTTTGTAGTTTATCCTTTGCCTGGACTTAAAAGGGGTGTAAAGCTTCATGTTTTATTTTCTAAATTGGTCACTTTAATCTAGTGCATTGTTGGTTCACTTACCTTTCCCATCAATTTCCCTTCTAAGTGTTTTTTTCTTTGTTTTCTTTGTCTGAATTTCTCACTTCCTGTTCCTCCTCAGTAAGCTGTTAAGTAAGCTGTTCTCAATGACTTTCCACCGCTCGGATGATGGTGGAAAGCTTACTGAGGAGAAACAGGAAGTGAGAAATTCAAAAAAAGAAAAAAACATTTAAAAGTGAAATTGAAGGGAAAGGGTAAGTGAACCAACAATGCACTAGCTTAAATGAACCTATTTAGAAAATAAAAGACAAACTCTTTACAACCCCTTTAATATCATCACAATTAAGCATACCCTCCTTTAATTGTTCTAGTGTGTACATACCCTAATTTGTGCCTTTCAAAAACCAATACAGCAGGGTACCTACTGTCACCATTCAAAGCAGCTATGGAAAACCTTTGGTCCCAACAGTTACTGAGGAACTACACATCCTTGCATGTCCTGACACCAAACGGTGCACAGTGTGTGCTTGGACCTGTAATTCATCAGTGGGCCGATATTGCCCAAAAGTGTTTTGGAGTAAATCTATTTCTGACACACTGTACAGTATTTAGCGAAATAATCTGTCAGGAATATATTACAATCACATGCAACAGTACTGCTATTCAACAATACCAATTGCTAAAACTAAAATGGTATATTTTAACCTGGCAGGAGAAAATGATATCATTTTTCATTGAGACCCTTTAAAAAACGAAATGCAAGGTAACTTGAGGACATATTCTCTTAGTTTGTATCCTTCTTACCAGCTTATAGGAAAAAAACACAATACAAATCTCATTCACATTCTGTGCAATGAAAAACTGGACGATAAATGTTGTATCCTGCTGTTCAAGGTTTATCCACCAAATGATATGCATAAAGGATATAATCTACAATATTCATGGATATTTATATATTATGTATAATATATATAGATAGATAATTTAGGGGCTATATTGCACAGTGCTCAATACATTGCTGTGTGATCTACCTGTTCTATGACCAAGCTCCAGCATAGCTCCCAGTTCCTAATTGGTCCGTAGTAACCTGTTTGTGCTATGCTCTCCTGCAACAGTGCAGTAGAAAGAAATGGCAGTATCAGTACAATATCACTATAGAATTAATTGATTGCTATTCACTGAGAGAACTAAGTTTTATCTAAGCACACACGGCAGTCACAGTGATACACAGAGCAGTCGTTTAAGACTTATGGAATGACTAATAGCTTCATAATAGTGCCATTTACTACATAAAAACATTGAAAACATTTAGAAACTCCTCCTGAAATGAGCATATAGTATACACAAGAGGGTGCTCCAGTTTGCTAGCACTTGTTCTTTGTTTTATACCATTTTTAAAGGACAAATTAAAACTCATTATACAAATAGTAAATATATATAAAAAAAGGTCACTAGCTGTTTTGGCTTACTTGAAGTGCATTCAGAATTATGGCTAAATTAGTTTAGTATATATATATATATATATATATATATATATATATATATATATATATATATATATATATATACATAGATAGATAGAGAAAGGGAGAAAGAGAGAGAGAGAGGGTCACAATACTGTTTGTTAAGTATGAAGACATGACTGTGTATTCATTGACAATGCTTTCCAGCAATGTTCAGTATGCCTCACAATCTGTCATTATCACAAGATATATATATATATATTTATTTTTTACAAGAAACACACATATATTATGAAATATGTCATGTGCAAACACATTGATAAATCACAAGATGTACATTCTATGTAAAGCTAAAATTTACAGAGATGTGTAAGGGTTGCAAGCAAGTATCATGAGACATTATAATCATCTTGGCAATAGCCATTCCAAATTGTATATATATATATATATATATATATATATACTGTATATATATATATATATATATATATATATATATATATATATATATATTTGCAACCACCTCACTCATATCTGAAAAACAAAATGTTAGCTTTGTTTTTTTTTCAAGACAATGATATGTATATATATATACACTGATAGCATGGCATCTAGTGACCAGATCTCTTGAGGACAGTCATGCTTTTCTTTTTTAATCTGATCAAACTTTGTTGCTCCTGACTGTAATCTACACGCATATGAACCTGTAAATGTGGAATGTTGCCTGTCTTGTATTCAAATGTACCTGGCCAACCATAGATTTAAGTTGTCCTTTAAGATGTCAGTGCAACTTTACCTAGTGCCTTATAACTTGGAATTTCTCCTGGAATGTGGGCGATACAACCTGTAATATTATCAGCTCTTCTATATTTAGTCAATTTACATTTTGTTTTAAAATAGAACATCTTATTAAAAACATTGAAGTATACACATAATAAGAAACGCTTACAACATACAAATACACGGACTAGAAATCAATGTTGGCATACTGTTATATACAGGAATGTGTTAACAACAAATTGATTCATGCTCTATCTACACATCATATTGCTTAGAAGAAGAGTAAGAGGGCAGTTTTGTGGCGCACAACTGGGATTCTTTTGGAGAAGTACATTTAAATTTGTGCAAATAAAATGAATTAAGTACAAATGACCTGAATCAGGTATGCATGGAAAGACATGAAAGGACCCATACTACTGAGGTATTTACATATACTGGCTAAAGAGCACTATGTGGGCAACAGCAGATATAATTTGTTTCTATTTCTTCACTCCAAGCATTACATCTACTTCCTCCTCAGGTTGTAAAGTGTGCCACTGTGCAATGGGTCGTCGTGGGTTGGCCAACATGTCTGACCAATGCCGAAGTTCCGCTCCAGTGCAGTTATATCCTACAAACACCTTTCCAATAGCATCGTTTTTTCCAATCTTGTCATAGTCCAAAACTGTCACAACAACCTGCACTTTCTGTAAAAGAAAGGAAATAAATATTAGTAGAAAAAAAAAAACATCTAACACATTTAATATAGTTTAGTATAGCTGAGCTGTCAAAACATTAATGTATGCATGTTACTAAAAAGCCTTTTTAGTTTAGTCAATGCATTTTTCCTCCTGCAAAGTAACTTGGCTTAAAGCAGTAGTAAACCTTCGTCTTTAAAAAAAAAAAAAATGTATGCATCGCAGCATGGGTATGCCATTCCTTTAGAGCGCATACACTGGTGACGTGACCGGTGGCTTCACAAGTAAATATCTCCTAAACAGTGCACATTTAGGTGATATGTACTGTACAGGTAAGCCTTATTATAGGGTGTTTACTCCCGCTTTGAAACACAACACAAGAAAAGGCAAAAAATGCTAATTTAGGTTAGGGGTAGAGGATTAAGGAGTAAATAGCTTATTTCTTGCTCCAGCACTGAAGCTGGTCCCCCGCAGCTTGCTCTCTAAGCTCCGACCAGCTCCTGTTGTACTCCAGCTCAGGGTTCAGAGTTTATCTCACTGTATTGCAGGGGTGCCCAACCAGCGGAGCACAGAGCCCTCTGATGTGGCCCACAACCTCCTGCTCTGGGATGGAATAGAATAGAATTCTGTTATTAAAGGTCAGTTTATTACTAAAATCACAGTGTATATATGGGAATATCTGTTCTGCAGTGGTTACCGGGCTGCTTTCAAACTGACCAACAGATGCAGAGCAGTGCACCTGCAGTTTACCTGAACTGTGCCATAGACTTCTATTAATAACTGTGAGTTGGGTGTGCTTTCAGAAAGTGCACCAAACCTGCAGAATATAATAGAAGTCTATTGCAAAGTGCAGGAAAGCCAAAGGTACACTGCGTTGCACCCGCGGTGCGGGTAAACCGCAGTGCATCAGTGTGAAAGCAGCCTTGGGCCCTTTTTACACAGTCAGTTCAACCCAATTGGACCCTCCATTCACCTCTAAGGAGTGGCAGATGTAAACCAACTTGTGTCCTACCTCCAATCCAATCCTTTAAAAAAAAAAAGAAGAAAAAAAAAGGATCTATGGGGGGTTGTGTCTGTATCCACTCTGCATGTGCAAAGTGGACACGGAACTGCCATCCGCCCACTGCGCTCAATTTGGCCCGCGAACGGTTACCAAGTTGCTTAAGTGGTCCTCGTGCTTCTAAAGTTTGGGCACCCCTGCTGTATTGTAACTGATGATGCTGAGACTTCACCCACAGTTTGGTGCTTTGGGTGGAGGAGGAGACCACTGGAACCAGCTAGAGTAAAGAATTAGGTACAATGTTTTGTGAAATTCCCTAGACATAACAAGCAATTTATTTGGATTTTTATTTGTCTTGGAGTTGGACTTTAAAGTGATTTTAAATGTATTTTTTTAATTTCCCCTTTTTTTTTTATAACATTAGAACACTGGCTGTTGTTGGCAGCAGTGGGAGCCAGTGGACAATGTTCTAAGCTTGTAAACATCCATTTTGCTCAGTGAAGTTGGTTTCTTTTTACCTTTCTGTTTTAAATCACTTACCAACTTCTGCAAAATGGGATTAAAAGGATTAAAAGGGGTTATATCTTGTAATTTATAGAGTGGGTAACGTTGGAGGATCCAATGATTGGTAGCCAGAGACCATATGGCCTATGCTGCTTAGGCTCTGGAATTGCATTTTTCTAGCATTTTTTTTTTTCAAATAATAATGTGACTTGGAAACGTCTGCCTTATCAATTTATTTAAACGTGTAAGTTTTATTAATAGATTCACTTTAACAAAGGCTATAGAGAGAATATTCTGGCTCTGTATACCAATATAATGTTTTTCCTGAAGAACATGAATATATGACTCTACAGTCTTTATATCTGAAAAAATAAAACTCCACGGCTTCATATCATATTTATTCCATGGCAGGTAGATTATAAGGCAAATTACCTGTCAAATATGACGTGGAGAAAAGAAGCAAAAACTCATTTTCTTTTATCCATATAACATTTATCAGGACACCTCTTACTATTTAGTCCTTGATATTCTTATTAGAGCCTGTATTATTTAAACACAATGTCACGTATGGGGTTGGCACTCCTGTAATTACTTATTGCTCAGGATGGAATGTTCAGACCTATTTCTTTTTAAATATAATGGTAGATAAAAAGGCACACTAATTAGTGAAAAGTGACTGAATAGCACAAAAGGCCTGCGCCCATGTTTTAACCTGCTCAATACTACATCCATAGTTAATAAGGTTTTAAGTAGGATTCAGTAGAGTCATTTTCAAGGTCATCTGAGAACATGAAGAATATGGTAATTTAAAGCCTTAATACACCTGTTTGAAAATAGAACAAAGCAGAAAACATGTTTGGATGCTATAAGGTGATGTTTTAGATTACCTGAATTTGCTCAAATGGTACTTCAAAGCTGAAAGACTCATTGTAGTAGGGATTAAGAGTATTCTTCTTAATAGTTGTCTTCTTTTTCTTCAGTCTCTTGCCATTCTGCATGAGATGAATTTTCACATAGGGATCTGAAAAGATTTAAATTTAATTATAAGCATGTAAACTGAATGCAAAGGTCTAAAAAAAGGTCTTTAACATTTCTGTGCAAACAAATGTTAGCAGTAGCTAATAATACCAATGATAGTAGTTAACCCATGTTAAACAATCCTGCATAGGAATTTGTGTGACTTGAGAAGTCAATAAGATGAATATTACAGATGTCTATACAAGTGCTTAAAGCTGACCTTCACACACATAAAAGGCACACGTTATTGCAACTCTTTATTCGTTATTATTACATCCTTAAAGTGGTTATCAACCCTTACATATACTCAGTAAAGTGACTAGTCTCTGGGGATATGCAGAGGTGAAACAAACCCCCTGACATAAGTTGTACCAGTTTATTAGCTGCCTCTACAGCTGTTCAACATGCACAATTTAACACAGCATTTTTTAACTTGATGGGTCACTAAAGGAAACATTTTTTTTGCTAAAATAACGGTTTACAGGGTATAGAGACATAATAGCTAACTGATTCCTTTTAAAAATGATTAAAAATAGATACAAATCAATCATATAATGTGCCTGCAGTTTAGTTTCACGTTTAAACTGGTTTCATGTTTCTGTGATGTAAAGAGACACACAGAACAAAAACAAACAAATACAGGGCACTGTTTTGTTTTTAAAATGAATCTGATTGGTTCTGAGGCGTTTTAGACACCCAGTAATGACAGCTTGGACCACAGTAAAACGCTGCCATGAGATTTTTCATAAGGAGCCAGACAAGCTGGAAGTGTGCAGAATTACAGCAACTTCAAAGCAAAAACGAACAATAAAGGACATGAAACCAGGACTGCAGTAAGGTAAAGGAAGCTATTTAGCTAAAAAAAAAAAAAATTCCTTTAGTGATCCTTTAAAGAGGCTGGGGATGGGGATCTGATGTCACACATTGCACCGCATATAGCAGGGAGATGAGTGTCCCTACTGATGAGATTTATTTTCATTTCCTTTGAGGAAGTAATGGCCAATCTATTTAATGGGGAAAAAAAGAAAAATATATTTTGAGTAGAATGGAGAAGCTTCTAAACTTCCCACAATGTTTTTTTATTCCTCTCTGTTTCTTCCATTGCAAGTGACAACAGCTCCCTCAATATTTTACAAAATATTATACATATTATAATTCTTCCCTGCTTTATAAAAAACATGCTTGAATTAAGCTGGCCAATACACTAGCAGAGGTTCATTCAAAGATTTCAGAATGTTTGAATTTCTAATGCCACGTACACACAATTGGAAATTCCAACAAGAAAAGTCAGATGTGAGCTTTTGGTCCAAAATTCCAACCGTGTGTATGATCCATCTGACTTTTGCTGTCGGAATTTCCAGCAACAAAAGATTGAAAGCTGGTTCTCCGATCGTCTGTAGGAATTCCGACGCGCAATATTCCAGGGCATATTCGGAAACAATTCGACACATGCTCAGAAGCAATTAACTTAATTTTCTCGGCTCATCGTAGTGTTGTACGTCACCACGTTCTTGACGGACGAAAGATCACAGAACTTTTGTGTGACCGTGTTTTTTGCAAGCCAAGCTTGAGCGGAATTCCGTCGGAAAAAACATCCAAGGTTTTTCCGACAGAAAATCCGATCGTGTGTACACGGCATAAAAGTTAGTGAGGTCAATTCAATGTTTTGTTTTCAACCATAGTGAGAAAATGAGAAGTAGCGAGGAACTGAAAATGTTTCTCAAGTAAAAACATGCATTGGTGAATGTAGTTATTTGGGAAAGTTATTATGATATTCATCATTGCATCAAATGTACTAAAAATTAGGGTTGTCCCGATACCGATACTAGAGTGCGGGGTGGAGTGCGGAGCACTCAGAGGGACCATGGCTGAACTCAGAGGGATCATGGCTGAACTCAGAGGGACCATGGCTGAACTCAGAGGGACCATGGCTGAACTCAGAGGGACATGGCTGCATTTGGGGACACGTGGCTGCATTTAAAAAGTATCGGTATTCGGTATCGGCGAGTACATGAAAAAAAGTATCGGTACTTGTACTCGGTCCTAAAAAAGTGGTATCGGGACAACACTACTAAAAATGTTCATACAATTGTTTGTTTATATGCAATGTATGGTGTATGGCCAACTTAAGGCTCCATGCACACTGAAGCTGATAAACTGCAGTTTATTGTTTTTTTGTCTTTTTTTTTAAAGCCCATAAACTGAACTCTATGTTAGCCTATGTGCCCATGCACACCTTTCAGTTTTAAATGGGCTTTGGAGTTTATTGGCTTTTTTCTGAACGCCCGAAATTTGCGTTCAAAGTGCCGTTTTTTGGCGGGGGAAAACTCAAAAAAAACGCAAAACGCTGAAAAACGCTGGCGCCAGCGTTTTTTAGCGTTTTTTTAACCATTGAAGAAAAAAAAGTAAAAAATAAAATAAAAAAAGCTGATAAAAGCTACACTGAAAAACGCTGATTAGAGCTATTGCAAAAACGCTAAAAAACGTTGCAAGGCTCCCTGCAAATCTACTGGCGTTATTTTATAGCTTTTATCAGCTTCGGTGTGCATGGAGCCTTAGAGTTGTTATAAAGGCAAAAGTTTTTTTTAACATTAATGCATTCTGTGCATTAAAGTAAAAAAAAATCTGTGATCAGCTACCCCCCCCCCCCCCAGCCCCCCTAAATACTTACCTGAGCCTGATCTCGATCAAGCTCTGTGCACTATAGCAGTAATGCTGCTCTCTCTCTGCTCGCTGGACATGGAGGTGGCAGCGAGAGTCATTTGCTGTCAGTCATATACAATGAGAAGGAAGCAGGGGGCAGGACTGAGCCATGCTGTGTGTGTCAATAGATGCACACATCCCAGCTTAGGATCAAGTCTGCATAAGTGCCCACATAGAAAGTGGGACACTCAGAAGGGAGGAAGGAAGGAGGAACCAGGAGTGTCATGGGGGACCCCAGAAGATTTGGGGCCGCTTTGTGCAAAACCATTGCACAAAGCAGGTAAATATGACATGTTTATTATTTAAAAAAAAAATGTACAATCACCTAAAGTAATCACATATGGATAGAAGATGTATATAATACACTATAGTGTCAAAAGTAATGGGACACCAGCCTTTACATGCACATGAAAATCAAATGGCATTCTAGTCATAGTCTATAGGGTTCAATATTGAGGGGCAGCCTTTCCAGAACAGTTGAAGCTGTTAAAGCTGCAAAGGATGGGCCAACTCAATATTGAACCCTACAGACTAAAACTGTGATGCCCGTAAATTTCATGTGCGTGTAAAGGCAGGTGTCCCAATACTTTTGACAATATAGTGTATATCTGCTATTCAGGAAGATGTGCAGAGAAGAGAATCTGCTGCTAAAGTACAACAGCAAAAAAAAACATTTCTAGTCTATTTAAAGTGCAGCTTTTTAATGTTTATTAAACAACAGATATCTGTCTGGGCTGTTGTGTGGGACATAAACTTTTATTCTAAGTTTAACTTCACTGAATTCTTTTTTATAAACAAACTGGCGTCACAGAAGCAGCAAATTCAATTACAACTTTATAGTTGTTATTACAGACTGAAATTCCAAGCAAGAAATTTGTAATTCACCGCATGCTAGAGAATTTGCTTTTATGTGGCATTTTTTTTTTCTGCAGTAAAAGCTTAACAGGCAGTAAACACATTTTCTTTCCAGAAGGCACGTTCAATCTGAAAAGCTGATTGGAAATACAGTTGCATTCTAAATGGTGTTTGAATGTTCAGGCACCTGGTAAGGCACACTTTGCACTTAAAACTAAATAGTTGGCTGGCCCTGCGGAATACGCTGCCCTCTTGATACCTAGTGTAGCATGAGGGAGTCTATGAAATGCATGATATGAAATATCCCAGCAGACATTGGTCTCTTGGGACACTGCAAGCGTGAACACATGCAGGAGCAGATGGCTTACTATCTTCACAGAAGCCAATGAAAGGGGGAATGGACGGCTCGGTGGATTTGGAGACATGAAAAAATCTTTAACAGCAAAATCCGTTAGATCAGTGCCCAATATTTTACACAAGATAAAGTCAGAAATACATGGGGCCTTTGAGAAAAACTACATCTGAAATAAAGGTTAGGTATTTCTATTTAGCAAAATAAAATGCCTATTTGTAAACGGTATTAAACAGTGACAGGTGCTTTTCAAAAATGTTCAATAGTGTGCTGCCTTGTTGATGGACAGCTATGTAGTTGCTCAAACCAGCAGGTAAAATAAGTGTCAGCCTTCCTAAAAAGTTATAGCTGACAATTTTTAACCTTCTGTAATAGTTAAATTTAACTTATTATGGCTCAAATGGCATAGCACAACACAGCAACTTTCTGTAACTCTACTGGCATCCAGTAATCAGTCTAACAATCTTTTCACTTGTGTACTTTGCAGACGATTACTGTGAGGAAAGGTGTGCAATGACTTGCAGTTCATTTTATTCAAAAAGCAGCCACAGCATAAGTAGAAAAATATGCTCACTGTCAACACTTCAGAGAAGGACCTTTATTATTATTGTGGAAACAGTGGGCTCTCTGACATGTCCCCTGCTGAATCATATCTGACCTGTAATCCTACAGACAAGAAAGCCCTTACTTCCTAGTGATTGGATAGCTTTAGCTCTTCATATATTACTTATTTTTAAGACCCACTGAAAAAAAAACACCCCCTGGGACAAAACGTGTACAGGGAGGAGTCATGAGACCTCACATGTGTGCCTTTTTTGTAAGTGTAATTATTTTACCTTGATTAAATGTATGTTAGCAGAGAACACTATATGTTTCCTGTTTATTTCCTTATCTCGTGATATTGGTGACCATCTGCATGCAAGCTATTCCCTGGGATTTCCGTGTATGAACAAGCCTGGCTGTACTGTGTGATTAACACCAGGAAGACTTTTGAGACAATGCTCGTGGATATATACCCAGTACGGGAAAGCCTATGTGACCCTTTGTCATACTAAGTGGGGGGCCGGGGGGCAGGCCGCCACGGGTAACACACTGGCCAGCACCCCCTCCTCCGCAGCTGAAGTGAAGACACCAGGCTGGCGGGTTTAGGCCGCGGTCACCGTGGTGGTGACAGGAACAACACCCGCGTAGAGCCTGTAGTGGCTTTTCAAGGAGGAGGAGGAGGTGGGGGTGCGAGCCAAGTGACACCCGGGACCCGTAGCAATCTACTTCTCTCGTGGCTCTGTTCAGTCTGTACTGTGGGGGGGGTCTGCACTATAGGGGTGTCTGTACTGTGGGGGGTCTGCAGTGTAGGGGTGTCTGTACTGTGGGGGTCTGCACTATAGGGGTGTCTGTACTGTGGGGGGTGGGGGTCTGCACTATAGTGGTGTCTGTACTGTGGGGGGCTTACACTGTAGAGGTGTCTGTACTGTGGGGGGTCTGCACTGTAAAGGTGTCTGTACTGTGGGGGGGTCTGCACTATGGGGCTGTTTGTACTGTGGGGGGGGTGGGGGTCTGCATTGTAGGGGTGTCTGTACTGTGTGGGGTTGGGGTCTGCACTATAGGGGTGTCTGTACTGTCGGGGGGGGGGGGGGGTCGGGGTCTGCAATGTAGGGGTGTGTACTGTGTGGGGGGGGTCTGTACTCTAGGGGGGGTCTGAACTGTTGGGGGGTCTGTACTGTGGGGGGTGTCTGTGGGGGGCTGTTTAATGTAATTGGGTCCAGAGGTGCATGGTGTTGTATAATGTAAAGAGGCTTAGAGGTGCAGGGTGCTGTGTAATGTAAAGGGGTCCAGAGGTGCAAGGTGATGTGTAATGTAAAGGGGTCCAGAGGTGCAAGGTGCTGTGTAATGTAAAGGGGTGCAGGGTTCAGTGTAATTTAAAGGGTCCAGAGGTGCAGGGTACGGTGTAATGTAAAGGGGTCCAGAGTGCTGTGTAATGTATAGGGGGCCAGTGGTGTAGGGTGCGGTGTAATGTAAAGGGGTCCAAAGGTGCAAGGTGCTGTGTAATCTAAGGGGGTCCAGTGTGCTGTGTAATGTAAGGGGGTCCAAAGGTGCAGGGTGCTATGTAATGTACAGGGTTTCAGAGGTGCAAGGTTCTGTGTGATATAAAGGGGTCCAGAGGAGCAAGGTCCTGTGTAATGTAAAAGGGGTCCGGAGTGCAGTGTAATGTAAGGGGGGTCCAGAGTGCTGTGTAATGTAAGGGGGAGCAGAGGTTCGGTGCTGTGTAATGTAAAGGCATCCAGAGGTGCAGGGTGCTATGTAATGTAAAGGAGTCCAGAGATGCAAGGTGCTGTGTAATGTAAAGGGGTCCAGAGGTGCAAGGTGCTGTGTAATCTAAGGGGGTCCAGTGTGCTGTGTAATGTAAGGGGGTCCAGAGGTGCAGGGTGCTATGTAATGTAAAGGGTTTCAGAGGTGCAAGGTTCTGTGTGATATAAAGGGGTCCAGAGGTGCAAGGTGCTGTGTAATGTAAAGGGGGTCCAGAGTGCAGTGTAATGTAAGGGGGGTCCAGAGTGCTGTGTAATGTAAGGGGGAGCAGAGGTTCGGTGCTGTGTAATGTAAAGGCGTCCAGAGGTGCAGGGTGCTATGTAATGTAAAGGAGTCCAGAGATGCAAGGTTCTGTGTAATGTAAGGGGGTCCAGAGTGCTGTGTAATGTAAAGGGGTCCAGAGGTGCAAGGTGTTGTGTAATCTAAGGGGGTCCAGTGTGCTGTGTAATGTAAAGGGGTCCAGAGGTGCAGTTGTGGAGAGAGGGGTACACAGTAGTGACAAAGAGATATTGAAGGATACAGAGGTATGCAGGGGACACAGTGGGGTGTTTTTACATTTTATGGTGGGGGGGGGGTGCCAGATATAGGATCTGCCCTGGGTGCCAAATGCTCTAGGTATCCCCCTGCTCTTTGTTAATTCAGGGGTCCTGTTGTTGAGGTGAGCAGCAAAGAGTGTCTATGGTGGAGGTTACACATTTATGGCACGCAGTCCATTCTCCTAAAGGCACGTCTTCACTTCATCTGGAATCTTGCATGCTCATTATTTATGAACTTTTCCTCACGATTTTGTACTTTATTCATCTGAGGTGTTGTAAATTGACCTGGAGTGTTCAGCTGCTGTTTTTATTTTACATATTTTGCGCTTTTTTTAATCAATTATTGTTATTTTTAGGAGTGGCTGTTAGTGGGCTAAGGTAAACATATTTAGTAGTCCATTCTTTGGTTACTATATTACGGTACATTTATCTGCTGCTCATAAGCCAATATTTACTGCACATTCACCAGTCACACGCCCATTATTTTAACAGGTCCAATGTGCACCTAATGAATGTGACAGACAGTGAATGGCCAGCAAATTTACAATAATCTGTAAATGTAGCTTTTATGCCAATTGCTTTTTTCAAGTCAGCGGACCAATATGGATCCAACGGACCCATTCATTACCAGTTGAATTCAGGGAAAAAATGATTTTACATAATTAAAAAAAAAGCCTAATGAAAAAAACAAGCAGCTTGGAAAATCCTTATTTTGTCAGAATTCATTGAAAATCTCTTTAAAGGCTTTTATACTCCTCTCTCTCACAGATTACATCAAATACCATGGTGAAAATGAAGCAAAATGTCATCAAAGCCCAACAAAGCACAACTGATCTTTTTAATTTAAGCTTGATAAATGTACTTCCTGACTAGGCTAATACCAAAGAGAAGTATATACATGGACATGGAGTGATTTGCAGAATCTTTCTTTGAATAGTTTATGCAATGCACAGCCATCTTATATACGCTGAACCCATTAGATAATAATGATTTTTTTATAGTGGTTTCTTCCTATGGGTTTAGAAACATTTACAAAACATTGAGAAATGTAAAGAAGCTATTGGAGAAGAGTCAATGAATCCCTTAGGTGTAAACACACAAGTACATTTTTTGTAAGGCCCCTTTCACACTGAGGAGTATAAAAATAACGCCTAAATACTGCCTGAAAAACCGAGGGCTTTCACACTGAGGCGATGCGCTGGTGGGACTGCTCCAAAAGTCCTACCAGCAGCATCTTTGGAGTGGTGAGAGGAGCAGTGTGTTTACCGCTCCTCCACCGCTCCTTCCCATTGAAAACAATGGGACACTGCGGCTATATCGCCGGCAACGCGCCTCTGCATTAATCCTTTTTCGGCCACTAGCGGGGGTGAAAAACGCACCGCTAGTGGCCGAATACCACTGCAATTCCAACGGTATAAAATACCTCACGCCCATTGTGAAAGGGACCTAACAAGAGATAAGTAGGAAGTCCGAACTATACATGAAAAGGACTTGTATTAACCACTTGCTTACTGGGCACATAAACCCCCTTCGTGCCCAGGTGAAATTTCAGCTTCCGGCACTGTGTCGCTTTAACTGACAATTGCGCGGTCGTGCGACGTGGCACCCAAACAAAATTGGCGTCCCTTTTTTCCCCACAAATAGAGCTTTCTTTTGGTGGTATTTGATCGCCCGTGCGGTTTTTATTTTTTGCGTTATAATGAAAAAAAGAGCGACAATTTAAAAATATATATATATTTTTTACTTGTTGCTATAATAAATATCCCATTTTTTTTATTTTTTTTTATATTTTTTTTTTCTCAGTTAAGGCCGATACGTATTCTTCTACGTATTTTTGTAAAAAAAAAAATAAAAAAAATCACAATAAGTGACTGCTTTGCGCAAAAGTTATAGCACCTACAAAATAAGGGACATAATTATGATTTTTTTTTATATATTTTTTTTTTACTAGTAATGGCGGCGATCTGCGATTTTTATTGGGACTGCGATATTGCGACGGACACATCGGACACTTTTGACACATTTTTGGCGCCATTCACATTTATACAGCGACCAGTGCTATAAAAATGCACTAATTACTGTATAAATGTGACTGGCAGTGAAGGGGTTAACACTAGGGGGTGAGGAAGGGGTTAAATGTATTGCCTGGGTGTGTTCTTACTGTATGGGGGGAGGGGGGTGACTGGGGGAGGTGACCGATGCTGTCTCCCTATGCACAAGAGAAACAGCATCTGTCACCTCACTGACAGGACGTGAAGCTCTGTGTTTACACTCAGAGCTCCACGTCCCTGCTCTCTCACCGACGATCGCGTGTACCTGACGGACATCGCGGCCGCCGGGTACACGCATCGGATGCTCGGTGATGCGTCGGTACTGTTTTTCCCCGCCGCGCGCCACCCTGTGGCACGCGCGGGGAATTACAAGCAAATCACGTCCAAAGACGTGACCCCGGCGCCTCAGGTCCGCGCTGTTCACGTATTTTGTTAATAGCGCGGACCTGAAGTGGTTAAAACACTACAGGTGTAAACAAGATATGCCCAGGTTTTTGTTTTATCTGAGGCGGTGGAAGTAGCAAGTCAAGATTTATGGCTTAAGTAAAATACTTCATACATATTGAACAGAACTTATTCAGTGCTTTGACAATCAACAGAAACATTTTATGTGTTTAGTGTAAGAATTCATTCGGGGGTATATTATACTCTTGTGTGCTGTATTTGACATGCCACTATCTGATAATGCTTGTATACCATTGATTTCTATTTTAGAATGACCTCTAGAGGATGTTATAGCTCAGTGAACTGTATACTCAATTTTTACATTTGATATATTTTTAATTGACTGTATTTATTTTAATTGCCTGTCATATCCATACGTGATTGGAAGGGGGTAGTTGCCAATGAAGTGAAATGTGTAAAAGGTTTTAGACTGATGGTGGTCTGTACATCCTGATGAAGTCTAGAGGTCAAGTGGCGAAATTCTCTAACATCCTCACATGCAGTTCCACCCACCTGTCCATGCTGTTGGACCAAAAAAAGCCCAGTGACTGAGGGAAGGTTTCAAGTGCTTGGCTTGCAGCATCCTCCCCCATGACCAGTAATTACTTGTATTGTAAATGTGTTTTCCACTATATGTCATAATTGCACTGGGAAATTTACTTAATGAAGTGAGCTGGGATCCTTATGTGCACATTACATTTACAGGATCCATGCCATGCATAACTTACATATATGATGCTTCACTGGAATATTGCTACAGTACCAACATCCCTCCAAAAGAAGTCTAACTTACTGATGTTTACATGATAACATTCAAACTGTAATAACCTAAGACTTGATCTGTAATAACATTCTAAACTTACAGCAATGGGATTTATGATCCCCGTTTTCTATTTGGGTGTTGGTTGAATATTTAGCAACAGACTATTAATGAATCATGTACTCTTGTGCTAGAAACTTTGAGTAACTGTCACCAGGGGATATTTTTGAGGGATATACATATCCTATACATATCATATATACATATACAGTACATATATATATTTACACATTAAAACAGATGCATGGTTAGCAAATGTTTGTTCATTGTATTGATTTTAAACATGCTTGTAATGAATGAATTGGCCATTTGTTGGCACTCCTCATAACTCTGAGCCCAAATAGAATGTTGGGGAGTTTTTCAATCAGTGGCGGTGTGTCCATAGAGGGCACATGAGCGCTGACCCCTCTCGCTCCTGCACCGCCATTAGAAAAAAAAAATACATAGTTTCATGCATTGCATGAATCTATATATTGTCGCCGCTGCCCACTATTCAGATGGCCGGCCCCCTGGTGAGCGCCGCCCATCTTTATAACGGCTGCTGGTTGGCATTGGAAGTGTCTGAGGGCTGTAATCGGCTTCCAAATAGTTAACAAGGGGACGCAGGGGGTGTGCGTTCCCTGGTTAACACTGACAGGCGTCTCAACCAATAAGGTTCACCGGATCTGGTTACCGGTAACCTGATTTGCTGGAGCGAGATCGAGGGCGGGTCTACTTCAAGGCATCGTGGAGGAGAATCCGAGGATGGCTGACTGAGAAAGGTAAGTGCCAGGCGGGGGTGGGGAAATCTGGCCGCATTTTAGGGGCAAACTGGCGGTAATTGATGGCACAGTGGCGACAATGGCATGGCACAGTGGCTGCGTTTGGCATTGCACAGTGGCAACAATTGATGGGCACAGTGATGACAATGGCATGGCACAGTGGCGACAATTGATGGGCACAGTGGCTGCATTTGGCATGGCACAGTGGCTGCGTCTGGCATGGCACATTGGCGACAATTGATGGGTACAGTGGCTACAATGGCATGGCACAGTGTCGACAATTGATGGGCACAGTGGCGACAATGGCATGGCACAGTGGCTGCGTTTGGCATGGGACAGTGTTGACAATTGATGGCACAGTGGCTGCGTTTGGCATGGCACAGTGGCGTCAATTGATGGGCACAGTGGAAACAATGGCATGGCACAGTGGAGACAATTGATGGCACAGTGGCTGTGTTTGGCATGACACAGTGGCGACAATGGCATGGCACAGTGGCAACAACTGATTGGCACAATTGCGACAATGGCATGGCACAGTGGCTGCATTTGGCATGGCACATTGGTGACAATTTATGGTACAGTGGTTGCGTTTGGCATGGCACGTGGCGACAATTGATGGGCACTGTGGCGACAATGGCATGGCACAGTGGCGTCAATTGATGGCATGGCACAGTGGCGACAATTGATGGGCACAGTGGCAACAATTGATGGCACAGTGGCTGCATTTGATGACATGGCACAGTGGCGACAATTGATGGGCACAGTGGCTGCGTTTGATGGCATGGTACAGTGGCTGCGTTTAATGAGCATAGTGGCTGCGTTTGATGGGCACAGTGGTGGCAACTGATGGGCACTGTGAGGCTGCAATTTATGTTTTTTTTTTTGTTTGTTTGGGCCCCCCCCAAAAAAAAAATTTGAGCACCAGCCACCACTGTTTTCAACACTTTAGATCCAGCGACAACACTGTCCTTTTATGCAGGGACTAGAAGGATATGTTATATTTTGATGTAATAAAGCTATTAGTACTTTTTAGAGACATATAGAAGTGGTGTAATAGTTAATTGTTCCTTTTCTGTAGCCTTACCAACAGAAATGTAGAAAAATAAGTAAAGTGTATGTAAAGCCAAACATTTTTTTGTTGTATTTTGTTTCCAATAGAATTTGAAAGGAAAAAAAAGGCTGAAGTATCTGGGAGTGTTATTGTCAAAATCAAATATAGATTTATACCAAGACAATTATATACCTTTGCTCAATAATATTAAAAGTGAACTGAAAGTATACCCTGCCCATAGACTATCATGGTTCGGCCGTATAAGCGTAGTTAAAATGATGATCCTCCCAAAAGCTCTGTACATATTTCAAAGTATACCAGTAGATATCCCTGGGGCATATTTCAAAACGCTAAGATCGGTAATACAGGGATTTGTATGGAACAATAAAAGTAACCGTATTGCCTTTCGGATACTAACTAGAACTAAAAAGAAGGGAGGTGTATTCCTCCCAGACTTTGAAAAATATTATGAGTCAGCAATTTTACAGTGGGTTATGGATTGGACATATGCCCCTCAGCAAGGAAAAAATCTCTGAACTAGCGTTGGGACAGGTCATCTGGATCCAAAGGCAGTTTAGAGGTTCTATGGAGGAAGTGGCTCCAAACACTTTAGTAGCATTAAGCATATGGGATAAATTAATCAAAAATATTCAGGGACAACACAATAGCCCTTTAATGCCCTTAACAGGAAACAACTATTTCCCCCTGGGGAAAGATATTAAATTGTACTTAAAATGGACCACAGCACCCTACCTGAGACTAAGGGATGTTATGAAGGAGAATGCCCTATGTTCATTAAATGAACTCAGTGAAAGATATGGGCCCACCCCCTGGGAAGTCTGGAGATATACACAACTGCAACACTTCGTAGGCTCCCTCCCAAAACCACTTCGGGGGGTTGGTAAGTTTAATGTATGGGAAAAATTAGTGGACCAAATGGAGATAGGTGGATATGGAATCTCTACTATTTATAAGTTGTTAATAATACACCTAGAGGAAGGAGCTGTGTGCCCAACGGTGAGCTGGGAAAGAGAATTAAATCTAATACTACCTGAAACTATGAGAAATAAAGTTTTAGATTTTGTTCACTCCACATCGGTAGATACCCGGATAAAAGAAATGAATTTTAAATTACTAGTTAAGTGGTACTATGTTCCAGCAAAACTACATATGATAAACCCCTTTATGCTGGAGGGAGTGCGGGGGGGGTGGGAACCCATGCCCATATTTGGTGGCAGTGCCCCAAGATCCAGCTATATTGCACGCAAATATTAGAGTTAATTAAGGAGATCAGCAGAACTGAGATTGGTTTGGACCCTTGGCAATGTTTATTTCATGCAACAGCTATACCTAGGAAAAAATATAAAACAACAATCATCCCAATCCTACTAAATGTAACAAAAACACTGATCCCGAAAAGGTGGAAGGAAAAGCAAGCCCCGTCGATACAGGAATGGCTGAGGGAGGTAGAAAGGACAAGAAATATGGAGGAGGAAGTGTGCCAACATCGAGAGTCTAACCAGAGAGAAGTAGGGATTTGGAGAGGTTGGGAGGAGTTTAAACAATCTCAGCTCTACTTATACTACATGAATAGGGAAGACAGCATTTAAGCAACTGTTTTGAGTCTGATTAAATTCAGAAGCAGTAGTCTCCCCCCCCATAGGAGAAGGAGAGGGATGTGGGGTTTTCTCCACCCCCTTTGTTTTCCTTCTTCTTTTCTCACGAGGAGATTTTAAAGGAAAAGGGGATAATTGTCCCCTTTAAAAATAGTAGATATATAGGTGTCACAGGGAATAAATTATGGGTTAAACATCCACGCAACACTTAATAGAATTAGGGAGGTTTGCCCCACTCTTTTTTTTTTCATGAGGAGATTTGAAGGGGAAAATTGTTACTCATCCCCCCCCCCCCTAAAATAGCAGAATTATAGGAGTCACAAGGAGTGAAATATGGAGTAAATGCACTTAATAAATTGATTAGGGATGGGATCACGAGGAGAATGTGCAAGAAAAGGGGATATCTGTCCCCCCTTAAAAACAATAGATATATATAGGAGTCACAGGGTATAAACCATGGGGTAAATATACATGTAGCACTCAACAAGATTAGCTTTGGGGTGCCTTTTTTTTCCTCTTCTCTCTCTTTTTCCTTCCCCTTTCCTTCTCAGCGAGAGGGAGGAAGGGGGGGGGGGAAGGGCAAGAGAAGGGGGAGGGATAAGGAGTAAGAGACGAAAGATTAAAAGGAGTAGGATAGACCCATATCGACAATGTTGTTACTGTTGTTATGTTGGTTATGTTTGTCCATGTAATGTTGAATGTATTTTAAATATTAATTTTTGATGTATGTTTATTGGAAATGTAATGTGAATTGTGTTTATGTTTTAAAAATGTTGAATAAAAACAAATAGAAAACTAAAAGAATATGAAAGATAACTATTGTCAACTTTTTAATGTGTCTGTGTTCTCACTAGGGATTTCTTTTCCTTGAATGTGATAGGGTATTTTTTTGCAAAGTGAAATCTCACAACATTTACTAAGCTCTGGAGAAAATATCCTTGCAAAGAGAACAAACTATTTGCCTTTTAGTAAATCAACTGCTTTGAGTTTATAACAAAATAATCAAGACATTAAAAGCTTCTAGCTGAATAGTTACTTTAAGTAGCCCCTTAATATTAAGGTCATTGAAGAAGAAAATGGCTTATGGTATACAGTCTAATCTTCAGCTAAGTAGTCCCATCATGCTCCGGTAGGTACCACGTGGGTAGGTAGCACGTGGTACCTACCGGAGCATGATGGGACTGCGACGTCACAAGACAGGCCTATATAACTCGCTGCGAGCCGCGTGCCCGCCATAACAGCGGAAGGAAGCGTCACGTCAACATCTGGAGAAGAGAAGAAGAAGAAGACGTCACAGAAGAGGGGACTTGCCGCCACTAGTAATTGAGCTAACACACGAAGATAGCGGCGGCGAGTCCTGGAGAAGAAGAAGACACCGGAGAGCGGAGAAGACCCCCGGAGAGCGGAGAAGACCCCCGGAGAGCCGGAGAAGACCCCGGAGAGTGGGAGAAGACCCCGGAGAGTGGGAGAAGACCCCCCCGCCGCCGAAGATGTCGAAGGAAGCCCGCCGGGTGGTGGGCGCTTTTATCAAAGCGCCCCCCCCGGCGGCGGAAGAGAACCAGACGGCGGCGAAGAACAGCGGCACCCACCCCCCCGCAGAAGCCCGCCGGAGGGGGGCGCTTTTATAAAAGCGATCATACACACCCCCCCCCCCCCCGGCGGCCAACTAATAAATTATTTCAATACCCTGTGTGGTTTACAATGTACCCCATACTCATTCACTTAGGGTGGGGGGCCGGTATCTGGGGGCCCCCTTATTAAAGGGGGCTTCCAGATTCCGATAAGCCTCCCGCCCGCATACCCTGACAACCAACGGCCAGGGTTGTCGGGAAGGGGCCCTGTCCTCATCAACATGGGGACAGGGTGCTCTGGGGTTGGGGGCCGCAGTGCGCCCCCTGCCCCAGAGCACCTGACCCCCCCATGTTGAGGGCATGCTGCCCGGTACGGCTCAGGAGGGGGGGCGCTCGCTCGCCCCCACTCCCTTCCTGACCGGCCGGCCGGCGTGCTTTGGATACGGGTCTGGTATGGATTGTGGGGGGACCCCCACGCCGTTTTTTCGGCGTAGGGGGGGTCTCCTTACAACCCATACCAGACCTAAGGGCCCGTTATGCTCCTGAGGGGGGAACCCATGCCGGATTTTTATTTAAAATCCGGCGGGGACTTCCTTCTCAGGATTCATAACAAACTCCGCCCACGTGTAGAATTGGCGGGAATCCGCGTTGGATCCCCGTCGCTTCTATGACGGCTTTGTCTCCATCGCGGCAAGCCAGCTCGGCGCTGGCTACCGCGATGGGGCTCGCAAGTGCTCAATCTCGCCGAGAAAGGGAGCGAGATTGACACAATAGCGGTCAACCACTGTATTTGATCACCTCTGCAGTTTGCGCTATAAACAAAAAAAGAGCTACAATTTGGAAAAAAAGCTATATTTTTTACTTTTTGCTATAATAAATATCCCCCAAAAATATATAAAAAAAAAACAAATTGTTTCCTCAGTTTAGGCCGATATGTATTGTTCTACATACTTTTCGTAAAAATTTATAAAGTCTACAAAATAATGGCAGCGATCACAGATTTTTATCCTGACTGCGATATTGCGTTGGACACATTGGACACTTTTGACACCATTTTGGGACCATTGCCATTTATACAGCGATCAGTGCTATAAAGTGCACTGTATACTGTGTAAATGACACTGGCAGGGAAGGGTTTAACCACTATTGAGTGACAGGGAGCAGTAGATCAGTGTCCTGTCACTAGGCAGAACAGGGAAATACCTTGTTTACACAGCCATCCCCCTGTTCTGCAGCTCGGTGACATGATCACGAGACACCGGCAGACATCGGATCTGCGGGTTCTGTGGACACAGTCATGGTCACAGAGCCTTCACGTGCGCCCGCTAGGGGGCAGATTCAATGCAACATACTTCCACGTTACTTTGCCTGCCCGTGCCATTATGCCGACGTATATCCACGTTAGGCAGTCGGCAAGTAGTTAACCCTCTTGTGCACTAAAGATCTTCTAAAATTTTCAGCTTACTTTTGTAGACCTTACAAACTATTTTAAATTACTTATGGAAAAATCCAGACTTTTAGATATTACAATAATAAGCAGAAACTGTAATTTAACTAGATACACTAAACTAAAGATCCTCTTTTATTTATTTGTGTGCATCTATGCTATTCAATTTCTTGAGTATCAAAAGTTAAAATGCGGGGGCGTGGCTTGGACTCCACCGAGATGGCGGTGTGAATCCTGAGCTCCGGCTAACGGCGGACTATCACAGCGGCTCACGGCGTACAGAGGCAATATTTCCAGCCCCGATCGCAGCCTAATTGCGGCGGAACACTCGCTCGACATACAGGGAGCATGACGAGGAAGCGGCAGGCCGAGCATCGGCCGAAAAAGCTCACAGACTTTTTCGCCTCATCACCGCTGCCTCGTGGGCAAGATGGCGCTGACGCCTCCTCCGCATCTGGATCCTGTCACGGACGCTTTTAGGCCATCGCTTTGCCAGACCATCCAATATCCCGGGCTGTGGGGGGAATGTCACAGACGCCTTCCCCGCTCAGCAGAAGCCCTGCTAAGTCCCGTTTCAGGGCAGATGACACGGACACCCAGCAGTGTGAGGTAAGGTCTAACCCTGACTCACAGGAAGACACGAGGGAGCTCCCTGATTCCATAGTCTCATTCCCCACACAGCACCAACCAGTCCTGGACACTACTCTAAAGGATATGCTCATCTCATTGAGGAGCACTATTCACAGTGACATGATGTCCTGCATGAGGAAGTTTAGTACAGAATTGTCAGAAGTGGGTGACAGAGTGAGCCACATTGAGAACAAAATGGGGGAGTATGCTACAACCATTAATGACCTAGTAGACGCCCATGATACGGTTGAAGAGGAGCAAATGTGGGTGAAAGCCAAACTGGCAGATTTAGAGGACAGGTCACGCAGGAACAACGTGAAGGTCAGGGGTATCCCGGAAACTGTGGCCCCCTCTAATCTGCGCTCATACGCTATGACCATGCTTGCTGCTCTCATGCCTGATGTCCCTGCCATCGAGCTATCGATCGATAGGATACATCGCTTGCCCAAACCCTCCTTCATCCCAGAGAATGTTCCTAGAGATGTCCTCTTCAGAATGCACTTCTACCAGTCTAAAGAAAGATTGATGTCTATAACTCGCAAAGGGGAACATAGTGGCACCGACTATGCGTCTCTACAATTCTACGCCGATCTGTCGCAGTTCACCCTACAGCTCCGGAAAAATCTGAACACTGTCACCAAAGCCTTGAGGAACCATGGCATCACCTACAAATGGGGGTTCCCAACAAAACTCATGGTGACCAGAGATGGAACCACGCATGTGATCACCTCTCCATCCAAGGGCTTCAAGCTGCTCCAGAAATGGAAGATTCTACCTGGAGACGAGTCTCCCTCCGCCAGCTTTGATACACCTGGCCGGGTGTCCCCCACTTGGAAGCAAGTCTCTAAGGCTCACTGATCTGACTGAACTTTATGGCCTTTTTCGTTGCCCTGTGTATTTGCTCTGCGGCCCTAATCTGGGCCCCGCCATCGGAGCTTTCCCACATCCTAGCTCCCCTGCATTTGAGCAGTATTTTCTGCACTTGGGTCATCCCGACCCTCCTTTTACAGTTTGACTGTTATTTTTTTTGGTTTATTTTATGTTTGTTCTCCTCTCTTAACCAGTTTTGTTTACAGGAACCGTATCTCTCCAAATCTAGGAACTGTATCTCCTTGAATCACATACCTGTCAAGAAGTTAGGCGGCACCCTTGGAGTCTGGATCATTAACTCTCGATGGGCATTTCGTGTTCTTGATGTATCTTTGCAAAGGTTGGGCCGTGAGTACATGAGGCCCATGTTGATAGCACTTTGTCACCTAGACTGTAATGCCGGTTAATTTCTTGTCAATCAATGCAAATGGCCTGAATCACCCTGCGAAGGGGGCATCGCTCTGGGGGGAAGCTGATTTCCTGCGGTGTGATATTCTCTGTGTCCAGGAGACCCACTTTCATAGTGGTGCCCCACCCAAATGCTCTCATAGATCATTCCAGCACTATTTTTTTTCCAACATGGAAGCAAAAAAGAGGGGTGTAATGATCGCTGTGAGGGACACAGTCTCCTTCTCTTTGATAGAGGAACATACTGACCCCTTGGGTCGCTATATAGTCTTGGTGTGCGATATCAATGGTGTTAGATATACCTTGGTTAATGTATACGTCCCGAACAAAAGACAGATCCACTTTCTGAACGGCCTTATGCGCAAAATCAAAAAGATCCTGCAGGGCTCACTTATTGTGTGTGGAGATTTCAATGTAGTGCCTGATCCTCTATTGGATTCTACCACAAGTCACTCTGGCAGGATCCCTGCCCTGGCTACCTTTCTTAGGTCCAATGATTTATATGATGCCTGGCGCTGTACACATGCTAGCGAAAGAGATTATTCTTTTTTTTCGCACAGGCACTGTTCATATTCTAGGATAGATCTATTTCTATTGGACAAATGGCTACTTACTAAGGTGGCCCACTCCAATATTAATACAATCACGTGGTCAGACCACGCCTCCGTCCTCCTAACCCTGAGCGACACATACCCTGACACAGCTGCATTTGTTTGGCGTGCCAGTTCTTCTCTCATCCAAAACGCAGCTACTAAAGACACAATAGGAGAACGACTGACAGAGTATTTTCAGACCAATTCCCCCTCCACAGATAACCCTTTCACACTTTGGAACGCCCACAAGGCGTACATCAGAGGAGTGTTTATCCAGTTGGGTGCTAGGGCCAAGAAGCAGAGGCAATTGGCTATTGCCACTCTTCTCAGGGACATAGAGTCCCTGGAATCTTTGAACAAAACCAACCCCAACCCATCCACTAGTGCTAAGCTTTCGGTTTTAAGGCACAACCTCAGACTCTTACTTCTCCAAAACTTTGAGAAAAAAGATAGATGGGCAAGAATGTCCTTCTATTCGACGAACAACAAAGCTGGTAGGGCGCTGGCCCGTTACATATGGGGTCAGCGCTTCAAAACTAAGATTGCCCGGTTGATACATCCTTTGAGTAAAAAAATTGTGTATGATCCTCAAAACATAGCTGATGCGTTTAGCGACTACTATAGCTCCCTGTACAACTTAGAGCGGGATCCCACGGCCCACCAACCGTCCGTAGCTGAAATAAAAGATTTCCTATCCAAGATCCACCTACCTAGTCTAACCTCAGAACAATTAAATAACTTGAATTCCCCCTTTACAATGACTGAACTACTGCAAGCTATTAACACCCTCCCTCCTAACAAATCCCCTGGCCCCGATGGACTCATAGGGGACTATTATAAGACTTTTCAAATGACTCTAGGCCCCTATTTATTGAGAGTGTTCGAGTCAGCTGCTACCTCCGAGTCATTTCCCTCCGAAATGCTTGAGGCCTTGATAGTAACACTGCCCAAACCTGGGAAGTCGCCCGATGCCCCTCAAAATTTTCGCCCTATTTCATTGCTAAACAATGATCTCAAAATTTATGCCAAAATGATAGCCTTGCGTCTAGTGGATGTTTTGCCCACCTTGATTGACCCAGACCAATCCGGTTTTACGAAGGGCAGGCAGGCATCGGACGCCCCGCGGCGTTTGCTCAATATCATTCATATTGCACGGTCGACCCGAGCGCCTTCTCTGCTCCTCGCTTTGGATGCGGAGAAGGCGTTCGATAGGGTGCACTGGATGTACCTGAAGTGCACTCTGGAAGCATATGGATTTGACAAACACTTACTATCGGCGATTTTAGCATTATATACGGTCCCGTCGGCTAAAGTGTATACATCGGGAATGCTATCCAAACCTTTTAAAATCACGAACGGCACAAGGCAGGGGTGCCCGCTATCCCCCCTCATTTTTAACTTGTTGATGGAGCCGCTTGCAGCCTCCGTCAGACAGTCTCCCGACGTACACGGTTTTACAATAAG
This sequence comes from Rana kukunoris, assembly GCA_029574335.1. Taxonomy (NCBI): domain Eukaryota; kingdom Metazoa; phylum Chordata; class Amphibia; order Anura; family Ranidae; genus Rana; species Rana kukunoris. Next base: position 201,272,009 of record CM056051.1, read on the forward strand.
GGGTAAAAAACATGTCATCAGTTTATTCGCGGACGACGTTATATTAATGCTTACAAATCCGGTGACTTCCTTGGAAAGGGTCTCTTGTTTGCTTCAAGATTATGGTAAAATATCGTACTATAAGGTGAACGATACCAAATCCTTCATCTTGGATCTGGGTGTACACCAAGATGATAAACTACATATCCAACAGGTTTACCCTTATATATGGAATGATCAAGCAATCGAATACTTGGGGATCCATCTTACCCCCTATCCAGAGCAGCTGTTCAACGCCAATTATTTACCACTGATAGATAAGGTTAAGGAAGGAACAAAAGCACTGAATAAATACATTTTATCGTGGTCCGGTAGACTGGCTGCATTCAAAATGCAAATGTTACCGCAAGTACTGTATGTGTTTAGAACGGTCCCTATTCCTGTACCCCAAAAACTTTTTAGGGAGCTTCAGGGTATACTCTCAAGATATCTCTGGGCAGGCAAGAGGGCGCGTAGCGCCTTCAACAAACTTCGCAAAATTAGGATGGCTGGTGGCATGGGAGTGCCTTCCTTTGCTGATTACCATCTAGCGGCTATTTTAACGCAGGCTAAAGGCTGGTTTCCTGATCAGTCGACCCCAATTTGGGGTCCTCTAGAACAATCCCAAGTCCCTGGCAGAGACCTGAGGGCGCTTTTGCTAGCAAGCCCCTTCCTCCAAACCTCGCAACTGATATGCGCCTCCACAATACTGGCAACTCTAGAGGCCTGGAGGAATTTCACCTCAGCGGAGCTACTTTCTACTCCCACTGTTAGCTTAGACTCACCCATCTCCTCCTTAGCCCTGATAATCCCCGATCTAAATTTACAAAAATGGCTACTGGGAGGGGTGAATTGGATCTCGGATATACTTAAGGGAGGGTCCCTGAAACCTTTTCACCAATTACAATCTGAATTTGGTCTTCCAGACTCAGAACAATTCAATTTTCTTAGAATACAATCATTTTTTAATAAGGAACCCTATAAACCCTATAAGATATTCTGGAAAGTAAAAGATTTTTTTACCTCGCAGAGAAGCAGGAGGCAAGGTATAACGTTAATTTACAACCTACTCAACAACAAATCTATCTTCGCTAAAAATAATGCTTTATTGACCTGGGAAAAGGACCTTGATAGGTATTACTTGGACGAGCAGTGGCTTAAAGCTTTACAATATACCCACACGGCCACAAAAAGTGCCAATCTGTGGGAACTCTACCATAAGGTTACTCAAAGGTGGTACCTCACGCCATCTAGACTTGCTAAGTTTGGACATGGAGCATCTCCGCTCTGTTGGAGACAATGCTCACAAGCAGGCACACTGTTTCACATCCTATGGGAATGCGGGAGGCTGGCTAAGTTCTGGTCCAGCATTTTCACAATAGTGCGTCAGATAACGGGAATCTCCATACATCCCTCACCCTCTCTAGCTATTTTACATCTGGGTATAGAAGAAATTCCCTCCCCTTTCAGGAAATGCATCATCCATCTTTTCTTGGCGGCTAAATTAGTCATACTTCGACTGTGGAGATCCGATGTGGACCCCAAAGCTGAAGATGTAGTCAGAACTCTTTCGATACACTTCACATATGAGCGTATGCTAGCTTACTCAGAAGGTAGACACGTCACTTTTATTTCTCATTGGCAGGCCTGGGTGGACTGGTATGATAACAACAAGACCTTGTATTGAAATATCTCAGTTATCTTTTTTGATATACGGCGAGGTGCTGGTTCCTTCCTTTTCCTTTATTATTTTAGTTTTTATTCTCTTATGTTTATCTATTTTCTTTTATCTTGCTGATAATGTTTTAAGTTTGACTTTGGAGTTTAGCCTTCTTACAAACATGGTATGCGCATCCCCTTATAGAGCACACTAGCACAGCCTTTGGTGTATCTTTGGTTCTGGTGCATCTGGGGCAGTGTATGCTCAGCTACACGGGTCACAGTGAGTTCCCATTGGGGTGACCTATAGAAGGAAAGGGATATGCTGTTCTTTGTAAATTTATGGTTTTCATGCTGCAAGTTGATATGTCAATGTGAAATGAAAATGTGCTCTTTGCTGCTCTTGTGGATACTCAATTGTACTAGCAGACCAATGTTTGTAATATGTTTTCTGTATGTGTTTATATCTTCTAAAACAATAAAAATTATTGATATAAAAAAAAAAAAAGTTAAAATGCTACCTTCATCTTTTACGTCAAAGTTCTATGCTTTATCTTTTCTTTTATATACAAAACATTATAAACAAAAATACAACACCAACATAGCAGCATTATTATCGCTTTCCTTTGCCACAACTTACTAGCCTCTTGCTAAATGGCTTTAAACACAGTACAGCATGACACCTCTCTGTGTACTGCTAACTTTTGAAAACTGCATCTAAGCTCTGCCCTTCCTTTACGGTTTGCCCGTAAAGTGGTCCATCGGGTCTGTTCAATTTTTTTAAGTACATTTTGTATTATCTCTATTCAACTATTGAACTTTTTTGTCTGAGTATAGATCTATGTTTTTTCCAAGCAGGTTTAAATCCACTTACTGTTGATTGACTCACTACCTTTTCTGTAAGTTTATTGTACTCTTTCAGCAAAATAATACTTTCTAAGATTAGTTTTGAACTTTTTTCCTGGTAGTTGGTTGGCTCTTTCTTGGTTCCTTCTCGCTTTCTCTTATCTTTCCACTTTTCATTGTCCTGCTTAATGCTCATCACCTCTATGATCGTTTTACTTCTTCCAGACTAGTGTTGCTCACGAATATTCGCATTGCGAATATTCGGTACGAATATTGCATATTCGAGTATTCGCGAATAACTCGAATATTGCGGCGAATATTCGCTATGGCGAATATTCGTATTTTTTCAAATTTATTTTTAAAACAGATCACATCCTAGTGATCTCCATCGACGTCTAAAAGCATTGCTGGTATGATTAGAGAGAGACCCTGGGCCGAGTAGCTAATACGATTCTTTTATGTTGCCGAAAATTCGCATTGCAAATTTTCGGCAACATAAAAGAATCGCATCAGCTACTCGGCCCTTCTTTTGCATCAGAGCCAATCAGAATAACTTGAATATTCGGCAAAAGGAATATTGCACGATATTCCTTTTTCCGAATATTCGAGTTATTCTGATTGGCTCTGATGCAAAAGAAGGGCGGAGAAGATAATCGCGCAATATTCCTTTTGCCGAATATTCAAGTTATTCTGATTGGCTTTGATGCAAAAGAAGGGCGCATCAGAGCCAATCAGAATAACTTGAATATTCGGCAAACGGAATATTGGGCGATTATCTTCTCCGCCCTTCTTTTGCATCAGAGCCAATCAGAATAACTCGAATATTCGGCAAAAGGAATATTGCGCGATATTCCTTTTGCCGAATATTCAAGTTATTCTGATTGGCTCTGATGCAAAAGAAGGGCGGAGAAGATAATCGCGCAATAGGAATATTGCGCGATTATCTTCTCCGCCCTTCTTTTGCCCGCTTATTCTCCTTTCTTTTAAGTAGTTAGTGTAGAGTTAGTGTTTAGTGCATATTAGTTTAGTAATACAGGAAATGATCTCCGTTTATGAGAATTTCGCAATCATTTTCGCATTAGCGAAATTTCGCAAACATTTTTTTGGATAAAATATCACGAATATTCGATATTAGCGAATATTCGCGAATATTCTTCTATATATTCGCGCAATATCGCGAAATCGAATATGGCGTATTCCGCTCAACACTATTCCAGACTTAGTTCTTATTTAGAATGTGGGCTTTCCCCTTTGTAGCTCTTCTTATTGCTTATTTTCTCTTTCCCCAATAGATGACTCAGAGCAGTTATTAGTCTGTTGCTTCAGTAACTGGCAGCAACATACCAGTATGTTGCTTTGCCGTTTGTCTGCATTACTGTGGTTTTTCATGGAACAAAGTCTCTGTACTCCAAACAGCCAAGGTTTCAGTACCCTGCATGCCAAAAACATAACAGCATATAAAGGGGGTTGTATCTCCCAATAGGCAACATTATTGAATAAAATTATAGCTGAAATAGTACGTTTTTTCTCTTTTGCAATGCATTCATTTATAGCTATCATTTTCATAATGACTTTGACTCTCTGACTTTATAGCAATTACTTAAGTATTGTGTATGCAAAATCACTGACACCATATGTGGTTTAAAAGGCCCCATCAAAGATTATCTAAGGACTTGGAAGAAAGCTGTCATAGAGGTTTATTAAAACCAATGCTAGGTAAGACACAGAAGTGACACATTCTACATATGCTTACTTCTCCTGTTTCTTTGTTATAGAAAGCCTGTACTCTTGCCAACAAATACATTTAGACAGTGGGTGACAAGAAAATAACTCACTGCTACAAATTATTCAGGTGGAATGAAGAAACTGCAGACAAAGATAAGCCGGTACATGAAATACTGATTTCTCTTGAAGGCACTCAATATCTCACAGGAGACCTTGTTTGAATGCATTAGTATACATTTTCTCCACATGTTGGGGATTTTATACATGGATTAATTTATAAATATAAAATTGCTTTCACGTAAAACAATTTTAACAAATAAATAAATTAATTAATATTAATATTAATATATATATATATATATATATATATATATATACACACACACACACAGTATATACAGTATATAGATCAGACTCATTTCTGTTGATATTCCACTTTTTCTTACTGCTACTGTTCATGCAGTTATAGTTATGTAAAAATAGGAAAAACAATCAGCGCAAACAACCAATATGAATAAATGAAAAGAAATGCTAGCTGAACACATAAAGGTAATCACAAGCCTATAGAAACAATACAAAAACAATGGGTATGTGCAGCACAAATAAAGTAATAAAGTAATAAATGAAACAGTGATATGCAAATCACAACATATATATATATATATACTATATATATATATATATATATATATATATATATATATATATATATATATGTCCCAATAGTAAGACCAGGGTAAGGATAAAGTTCCTTGTGAAAAAGGTGAGTTTGAATCCTCTGCTGGTAAACGTGACAACAGAATCCTCCACCACACACACGATGTGCCTACCAGAAAAAATGAACCTCTCTGTGGGAGAAGGTCATGTGAGCATGTATATAACAAGGGATAATACGAAATGATCCATGCAGCAGGAGTGTCTCCAAACAGGTGAGCAGCAAAACCAGGGCTGGCCTGCAGTGTCCGTGATCTCCACTAAATTTGCTGGTTGAAATCGCATTGGAGTGCATGATCAAAAAAAATAAAGGGAACAATCTAAATGGCCTCCGTATGTTTATTTGAATAAAAGGAGGGGACATATAAAAAGGTGTACGCTGATTGTAGCACAGGGATAAAAAAAAAATATCAAACAAGCAGGGAAGCTGAATATATCAATTCAGCGTATGGAGAGATGGCAGCTGGTGACGTCCGTGCATAAGCTACTCTTCCCGTATGTGGTGTTATGTCCTGGATGGACTCTGTCAGCGGGGTTATATAGTTATGGCATATTTTTAAATCTGGACTCTAGACAGACAGCTATATATACAGGTAAAATACATTAATTGAAACTGTTTTAATTATTTGTTTGTTTTCAAACATATGGTCCAGGTACCATTGTCAAAGAGCAATGACGGGACAAGGTGTTCCAGTGCCCAGGGCGAAGATACCAAAATGCACCTCCCCTGGTCGTAGAACAGGGGTCAGAGCTAGTAGAAGCAGCACACAAAAACATATGTGATGGTTGCAGAGTGCACCAGTATTACTATTTACATGTGTGGTTGGTCATCACAATGATCACAAAGAACACAGCCAATTCGATTGCTTTGATGATGGCTTGGTTCACAGCCAATAAGGAGTAACCTGGCTGCCTAGGGGTGATTTCTGAAGATTGTAGATGGTGCTCTACGTAGAACTATGATCTGTGGGCTGCAGTGCTGATAATTGTATTCTGACAGTGGAGGAGTCCTGCACAGAGTGGGGGATTCCTCCATCCACCTTGTTTTGAGTGGATGCAGGAATCTGTTCAGCTTCCTGCAAAAAAAATTGCGTGTACTAGGGTGGCACTAATATTGGTATTGTTGCTGATACTAAGCATTTGCAAGAGTACTTGTGCAAATGCTCCAATATCTAAAACCAATACTTTCTGTGCAATTGGAGCTCATACAAAATAGATGGGATCAAATCGAACGGTAAAGAATCACATGTCAATTGAACAGGAATGTGGTGCAATTCCTGTCTGAATCACCTGCGGTGTCCCACATCGCTCCTGTGTGAACCCAGGCTTGCCATAATGACTTTATCCTGGGTTCACAAAGGAAACCATATGTGATTCAGACAGGAATCACACCACATTCCTGTTCAAATCATATGTGATTCTTCACAGTGCGATTTGAGCACACTCATTTTGTATGGGCTCAAATCGCAACGCAAAGGTATTGCCAGCTTGTATCAGTACTTGAGCACAAGTATTGTTGGTACAAAACAGGTATTGGTGCAACCCTAGTGTGTACTCAGCTTTAGAAAATGTGTTTAACCTCCCTGACGGTATTCCCGAGTCTGACTCGGGGTTAGATTTTTATGCTGCGATCGGTAACCCCGAGTCAGACTCGGACTCGCCTCGCAGCTTTCACAGGCAAGGTTTACTTACCTTGTTTCTGGATCCAGCAATGCATCCGCGCTGTGTGAGCGAGCAGGTGCTCGCTCGATTCACACAGTGTCCCCGTGTGCCGCCGAGCTCCGTTCCCTGCGACGTTACAAAGCACGGGGCGGAGAACGATGCCATATTCAAAAAAGTAAACAAACACATTACATACAGTATACTGTAATCTTATAGATTACAGTACTGTATGTAAAAAATACACACCCCCTTTGTCCCTAGTGGTCTGCCCAGTGTCCTACATGTACTTTTATATAATAAAAACGGTTCTTTCTCCCTGCAAACTGTAGATTGTCCATAGCAACCAAAAGTGTCCCTTTACGTCAAAAATGGTTTTAGATCAGCTAGAAAACAGCGATAATAAATTATATTCACTTGCAGAATTGAACAATAGCGATTTGTGGGGCAATTCGTCATTAGAAAAAAATAATAATGACAGCGACAATTCTGCAACTGAGCAAATTTCAGTGATTTTGAGTTGATTACATTATTGAATAATTTTTATTATAATTATATTATTATTTGTTATAATTATTTATAATTATTTATTATATTATAATTTATAATTTGCCTATTAGACTCTTGTTTGGTCAGATTTAAGTCAGTTATTCCTAAGAATTACAGGCCTACAGTATAAAACACCAAATTTCCTTGCAAATAATGGTACCGCTTTCAGCACCTAAAATCTGAAAGAATCATACCGCCAGGGAGGTTAATGGACTCAAAGACAAAGCTCCTGGGCAAACAATTCTACATATATGAGAACATTTGTAATTTTGTCAGTGTCAGTGTATCCCCCCAATCTCTACAACTAAGGTGGATCAGGGAATCCTTTCTGCTTAGACATCTATGTTGGTGCTGCAAATCTAAGGAAACATTTCTGCTGGTTTGAGAGAAGTTGATCATTAAATTGATGTCTCTTTAGCAAGAATGACTACAGAAGGAACGAAAGTTGTCCGGCCCTTGCTGGACCAGTTACATTTCCATCCATCTATGGCCAGGTTTAGTAGCTCCTGTTGTTTTCTTATACCTGAGGAGCATACTAAGCCTCTGTGTACATGAGTTCTTTAGGGCCCATTCACATGTGGTGCAGACATGTGTGTCCTGTGCAGGGCTCTCTTTTATCAGCAGAGGGATGTATGGGCATTGTGTGCATATCACTGTGCCAGTGTCCTATTCACTTCTATTGGGACCCATACCTGGATTTCAGATTTAGGATACAGAAGCTGTGTCCATGAAGCCCCATGTCCCAGTAGATATGAATGTACTGAAGAGGGGGAGAGAAGCCGTTGTCGAGGAGAGGAAAAGTTGTATGAATGTAAACGAAATCAGGAATCATTGATACCTTCCCAACCTCACGTTCCCCCGCTTGCTCCAGTCTATTGTTGCTGAAGGTCTAGTACAGTGAACTGTGCAGAGGGGCGGGTGTAGCTACGATCTACATGCAGGGACAAAGCCGATTTCTGCCTATGTTACATTCTGCAGCATATTCTGTCCTGGGAAGGGCTGTACCCGGCAAACTGCACCCTCTTCTCACACTAAATCATCCTGCCCAGAGCACATGTCCCTCCCGCCCACCGCTAGTACCAGCCATGTCAAGGAGCATAATGATGAAGTCTCTGCACTCTCTTCCTCTTAGAAAGGATGAAGTATGTGTGTAATGCAGCAGAGCCTGATCACCTTACAGTGCTGTCCTTCCTTTGCCCAGTCTGATGGAATGCGGTGTATGGATTATAAATGGCTAATATAAAAACATACTCAAGTTTTTATGCAATTTTATGCAACTCTCAAAATGTCCTTTACATTAATAACATGTGATGCAGTTAATTAATGAATCCACAAAGGAAATATCTACAATAAAGTGATAATTATTTGGTGACTCAGTCCAACCACCTTCCAACTTATGCGCTCACCTCTCTTTTAGACCTCTCTTACTAGGTCAAGTCACACTTTTTCCTAAGCTGGGGCATGCAAGATTGGACTAAACTGTACTCCTCCTTTATCCCCTTTGTATCCTGACACTCTATCTGTGACCAAGTGTAGGGCCCTTTAAAATTGGCTCATGCAAAAAAAGGGAGTCCTCAAAGTGTAGCAAGTTTAAAATCTAATTTATTAAAAAAGTAGTAACTTACATTTAGGCATAACACTTTATGCTCCTAAGACTGACTTACTACGCTATGAGGATCCCCTTTTTTGCATGAGTCATTGCACAAACAAAACCAGGTTTTTAAAGGGCCACACCTGATCACTGATAGAGTGTCAGGATACAAAGTGATATAAAGGAGGAGCAAAACAGGGGAGTCCAATCTTGCATACCCCAGTTTAGAGGAAAGCGTGACTTGACCTAGTAAGAGAGGTCAAAAGGAGAGGTGAGTACATAAGTTGGAAGGTGGTGGCATTTTTTAAAGCACTAGCACTTTATTGTGGATATTACCTTTATGGATTCACTAATGAACTGTATCACAAGTTATGAATGTAAAGGACATTTTGGGAGTTTAAATGTTCATGTTGTTCACGTGTATTTGATTCACCTATTTTTCCACAATTTTTTCACTGGATGGAGTATATAAGCTTTTATATTTAATCTTATATATTTAATTTTTTTTTTTTTGGGGGGGGGGGTTATATAGAAGAATACTGTCATGTTTGAATATTTATGATACTTAATATGTTAATGTTTGTCATGATTAGTACTCAAGTTTGAGGGTATAGGTGCAGCAACATTTATTTATTTGGTTATATAGTCACATAGTGGGAACACAATCAGGTTGTATGCAGCCCCTTATTATAGGATATTGACGGTTAACATACATGTCATTTTAAGGTAGTGCAGGATAATACAATGGTCTTTTAAAATCCTACCACAACTGTAGCCATTGTGAGACCCTTGCATTTCTAACTGTTCTTACTCATCTGCCACTGCCCCATTTCTAGCTTGCCAACACATCTATCTATCACTTTCCAGCTGCCAATAGCAATATCCTTGTATGCCTGTCTATGACCCATATTAAGTCTCAAAATACATAAGATGCCAGTCTGCATGGCTGGGTGAGACCTGAGCTTTCAATACTTTGTCTTAGACAACTTTCACAGCAACTTCATGGCAAACAATAAATTACCAAACTGCAGGGAAAAATTACATTTAAAGAATCTGATTGGTTGCCTTGCAGTAGCACAGTATGTATTTATTTCAGACATGTTAATACTTTAGGTTCATTATTTTTGCACTTAGGTTGCTCTCTTTAATAGAAGCCTACCCATATGCAAAGGTACGTATGAAGATTCATACTGCGCATACGCAACAGTGCGCAAAGTACCTTTTTTTGCATTATCTTTGGATTTAGAATCAACTCAAGAAAAGTATACTTGATATGTAAAAGACAAGCTAAAATAAACTGAATAATTACTGGTTATAATTTATTATGGCAAACAGAAATGATTAACTTTGTATTAACAGTACAGAAATGGAAATCTTCCAATCTCCAAACATTCTTCAAGCTGTGGCATCTTGTACTCACTAGGGAGGACATGAAATTAAAGGCAGCCTCTATTTTATAAGTAGTAATCTGTCAAATGTAGACAGGCTATCGCCAAGAACCAACTGTTGTCTATCTTTGGCCAGCAGCTCAGGACTCCTGTTCATGGGGCTCTTTTTTTTCCATACAAAACAAAATAGTTAGGTAAAGCAATTACTGGGCCGGCACTTTCTCTACACAGCAGCAGATTGTTGACTGCAGTTTGCTTTTTATCTCTTTTAGTCCAAGTATTTCAGCTGTAACTAGAGTTTTTTCAAAGGTTTTGTCTGTTGCTAAATTGAGAATCTGTGTTATCTTCTTGCCTAAGCACTGACAACAAGAACTGGCACTTTTCTGGATAAATACAGCAGTAATTCTAACATTAGCAAAATATAAATTCTACTTAGCATTCTAACCGTGATTGCTGAATAGGTCCATAATTATGTGAAGGTGCTTATTTGAAAGCCTTTATTTCACTTAGAATTAGAGCAAGATATCAGCCAATTATCTGAAGCTGAGCAATTGTCCTGCTTATCATGAGAATAAAAATAGAAATAGTATTATATAAACAGCAAATTGGCAATTCCTTTTCACATGAACTGATTCATTTAAGGATAAATAAAACAGCTCATAAGATGTGCTTAAGATTCTATAACCACTGCAGCATTTTTTTCTGCATACTCTTCAAAACACTATCTATAGGTTTTTCCAGAACACATGCACTGGGCTTTCATGCTCTGACTACAAGTAATTGCTCTTTTTACAGGAAATGGTCAGTTTATCAGGGCATTTTATTTGCTTAGAAATGTTAAAAGTACACTCCAAGCAAACATGAAATGTCGAATTCTTGTCAGTAATCCTATACCCACAGTTGATCCAGAGGAAGTTGAAAAAAAAAACCACCAGCAAAGCATGCTCCAACTTGCTACAGCAGGGGAAAAAATGTCTTCCTGATCCCCAGAGAGGTAATCGGATTTTCCCTGGATCAACTTTACCTTTAAAGGTTAGTACCCAGTTATATTATGTACATTTAGGAAAGAATTCAGGTCTTTTTTTTAAAGCAATCTACTGAGCTAGCCAGAACCACCTCTGTGGGAGTCTATTCCACACTTTCACCGCTCTTACTGTGAAGAAACCGGTCTACATTTAGAGATTAAATCTGTTTTCCTCCTCAAGAGTGCCCTCTTGTCCTCTGTGATGACCTTAAAGTGAACTCAATACCAAGTTCACTATATGGACCACTTATGAATTTGTACATGTTGATCATATACCCATTAATCTTCCCTTCTCAAGAGGGAATAGATTCAGTTGATTTAATCTTTCCTCATAGCAGAGCTCCTTCATACTTCTTATCAGTTTGGTTGGCCTTCTCTGCACATTCTCCAGTTCCCCGCTATCCTTTTTGGGAACTGGTGCCCAAAACTGAACTGCATATTCCAGATGTGGTCTTACCAATGATCTGTACAGTGGCAAAATGATGTCTGTCCCTCTAGAGCATGGGTCTTCAAACTATGGCCCTCCAGTTGTTCAGGAACTACAATTCCCATGATGCTTAGTCATGTCTGTGAATGTCAGAGTTTTACAATGCCTCATGGGATGTGTAGTTTCGCAACAGCTGGAGGGCCATAGTTTGAGGATCCCTGCTCTAGAGTCTATACCTCTCTTAATAAAAGAAAGGACTTTATTTGCTTTGGAAACCGCAGCCTGGCAATGCATGCTATTATTGAACTTGTGATCTACCAAAACCCCCAGTTCCTTCCCCACTATGGTTTCCCCTAGTTGTCCTCCTACTAGTATGTATGATGCATACATATTCTTAGCCCCCAAGTGCATAACTTTACATTTATCAACATTAAACCTCATTTGCTACCCAATTAGTGCATTGAGGTCGGCTTGTAAATTGGACCCTTTAAGGACGTTATTCCACTGCATAGCTAAGTGCCATCTGCAAAGACAACATTTTTACTTTTAATCCCAGACCCTGTGTCATTTATAAAGATATTAAAAAGTAAGGGTCCCAACACTATACCTTGGGGTACTTCGCTGATAACCTTAGACTATTCACAGTAAGAATCATTAACCATTACTCTCTAAATGCTGTCTTTTAGACAGTTTTCTATTCATTTACAAATAGATTTTTCTAAGCCTGTAGACGTTACCTTCCACATGAGCCGTGTGGAACTATGTCAAATTATTTAGCAAAATCCAAGTGTACCACATCCACAGCCACCCCTCTGTCCAAGGTTTTACTTATCTCCTTATAAAAATAAATCAGGTTTGTTTGACAATTTCTGTCTTTCATGAATCCATGCTGTCTGTTGCTTAAAATATTTTTCCCCAGCAATAACTTGTCTATGTGGTCTTTTAATAAACTCTTCAGTATCTTCCTGACTATAGAAGTTAAACTAACAGGTCTATAATTACTTGGTAAAGACTTTTTAATATGGGCACCATAATGGCCCTGCACCAACCCAGCGGTACCATTCCAGTCATTAACGAGTCCCTAAATATTAGAAACAATGACCGTGAAATTACAGAGCTTAGGTAGATGATCAAGGTAGATGATCAAGATCTGCACAGACAAACTGAGTACAAACAAAAGAATAATGCAGGGCATTAACAGACATAAGTGCGTCAGACTCTAATCCAGGGCATCAGACTAGCAGGTTGATCAGGCGCAGACTGAGTGTCCAGCAGTCTCCTAAAAACTCTTGACTAGAACAGTTGTATTCTGAAGAGACCTAAAATATTGGGCCAAATAACAAACAGATGACAAAGGTTCAGGGCTGTTTATTACAGGTTGTCAATGATAGAAATGGGGAACCATGTGATGAAAAGGATTGTGAAAAGTCTGCTGTAATTGATTAAGTACATCATATCTGAGGTAACATCTTTCCATGTGGTGTGAAGAGATCTTTGGACTGTTATAAGACTCTTACTTCCAAGCTTTTCTGCCAGTACCAGGGGCATTAAAAAATGTCTTTAATTTTAGGATTACCTAGAAATAATTTACCCCATAGTGATTAAGTCAACCAACAGGGGCGTTGACACATAGGAAAATGGCACCCCAATGCACAACCCAAGACAATTCACAAACATTGCAATTCATTGTGTCAAAAATGTTACTTTATATTTGTCCAAAAAAAATATTTTATATTTGTCCAATAATTGGGGAATTTTTGTGCACTGGAAACCCACTTTAAATGGGATGCCTTAATGAAATGCACAGTAAAATCTAGCATAATGTGCATTAACGCTCCACACAAATTTAACTGAGCCCTAAAGAACACATTAGTATACTTTTAGCAAGTAAAGCATTTTCAGCCATTGTTGTAAAGTTTGGCAAAACTAATTTTATGTGCTTGATAGCCCATTGTTTGAGTATCTAAAACTTTGGAAATGTTCTCTAATGGTCAGCTGTATGTTACACAATGTGAATAACTTGTCCTGCTTTATGACTACCAAAATTAGGCAGCTCAGCCCCATGGAATGTTTTCAGGGGCCAGACCCCATCCATACATTTGCACAGAAAGGGAGGGACAGAGAAACACAGTTGCTGCACAGTGCCACTAAACAGGAACCATGGCCTATATAAACAATTATTAAATATAGCTATCTTCATGTACAGATATATTTATAAACCACATATAGAAACAGGTTAACTAAAATATTAATCCATGATGAGATTATTTACATTCAGATGATCACATGCAAAAACAAGCATCCATGGAAAATGGACACATTTCCACAGTGGTTCCTTAAAGCATTCAAAACGTTTTTCAATTTTTTTTTAGGTATTACACAAAAAGTGTACAAGAAATGTGGTGATCAATTTTGTTTGGCACAAACATTTCCACTTTGAATGAGATTGGAATATCGGGGGAAAGGTCATTTTTTTTATGTGTTCACTTTATTGTAAATGCTTATTTGTTTTATTAGCCTATGTTTCACATTATTACAGTTATTTAAAAAACCTTGACCACTTTACAGACATTGGCTGTTCATAAGTGAACAAAATGTAATACAGAGTATTTTCTGATAGAAGGTTTCTTAATACTTTTCTGTCTTTGTGACCTTATCATATAAAGTGGACACAATTCAATACGATCATATGACTCATTGCATATTTTGGCGTGTATCAGTCTTACAAAAAAAAGGAACATTTTGACAATTTGTACCTCTGCTCATTTCATTTTCTCCCAGTCTATCCTTTCCTGTTTGATACACTAAAATGATAAGACTGTAGTGTACATAACCAAAAGGCTTTACTGATGTCTCTACCCCAGAGAAACAAGTTCATTTTACTGGCCAACAGAAAAGATCTGGAGGTCATGTTTTTATAAGCTTAGAAGAAGAGCTCCAAGACTCTGTATTGCTTTTTTTTTTTTTTTTAATCTGGAAAACTTGTATAACACAATACCTGAAGCAATTATTTCTAATACAGAAAGACACACATACTGTAATATATAGAATTTTGGGGAATTAACTGATGAAAATACAGAATTACACTTTTAGATAAATATGAGTATGAATGTGTAATATCAAATTAATAATTGAAGGTGCATTTAACTTGATGTGCTATGTACTCCTGTATTACAGCACTGACTGATCAGGGCATTCAAGTGGAGTATGCCCTGATCAGAGCTTTCTTGCCGAGAAAATCGTTTGTGTATACGAGGCTTTCAGGTTTCTCATCAGGAAAACTGGCTAGAATCTCGACGAGAAAAAAAAAAAACCTGTGCTCTTTTTTTCTCGTCGAGATTTTTGTCGGCCTGTTTCCCGACGAGAAGCCCGAGAGTGTGTATACTTACTTGTCGCCGTGGAAACTCGCAAATGCTCGAAATTACTTTGACGCATTCGCAGTAACTTCTACGGCATAGGTAGGATGAAGCAAGATGGCGGCGACGGCATTGAATGCGACGAGCACATGCTTGTCATATGCGATGAAGTCACCACATTCTTGCCTTTCAAGAGAACTGCGGTTCCTTTAAAAAGGTCAGTGTGTACACTCGGGCGGCAAGAGATTCTTGCCAAGAATCTCGTTGGGAAAAACAACATTTTTTCCTGACGAGATTCTTGCCTGTGTGTACGAGGCCTTTTTTCTGGCACTAAATGGCACAGTGGGGAAGTGAAGGAAAGGGGAGTGATATTTGGCTATCCTACTACAGTGCAACTGTTCACTGTTCTACATGCTGTATGCTCAGACATGAAGAAACAAAGTCCTATCTATCTACCAAGATGCCCATCTCCACACAGTGTAGAGCAAAGCATACCGTAGTTAATTAATAGTATGCAAAGATCAGCATAAGAGAGGACACAGACAATACTGGTGACAAGTCCTTTGCACTATACCTGCCTTTTTATTGGTTCAGTTCCTCTTTAAATGTATTTTTGAGTGTTATTTTACAAATGCAGTATACTAAGTCATATGTAAATTGGCACATATACAAATATATCGGCAAGAAATGAAGGAATCAGGAATACTAACTAGAATGAATAGCGGATAAAGTTTTGATTTGATGAAGAAATGTTTATTCTGAGTACTTCAATCAAAGAAATCACATTTCCTCTGTTAGAGAAGCAGGAGTCAAAATATAGCAATCCTTTCATCTGATTACATTTTCACCTGTAGGATTTTCAAGCTGAATCCGCTAAATAATGCAGTGAAAACATCTGTAGTGATGCATGCAGTTCACAAAAATGTGTATGCAGAGTGCTGGAATTGCTTTCTTCATAAAAAATATTTAGTGTGTTACAAAAACTGTAATAGATTGTAATAGAAATGCCCAAGTCTTGACCATGCTTTGATCAGCAGCATGACCCTCATGCTGGCATTACATTTTCAATTAAAATTGTACTATTCACTAAGCAGACCCACAGGCCTAAATTTTACTTCATCAGTCCTTTATTAGCATATATCATCTTGCTGCTGTCTCTTTCAATAAATGTTCATCAGGAAACGCAGACTGCAGTAAAGGTTTGCCAGACACTAATATGATATAAATTACTTATTCATTACTCTCTATTCACTTCTTTCCTATTACTACATTCCATTTTCTTGCTGTTGTCCTGAATTAAATTTAATATAATGTTGTCCTGTTTTTGCAAGTACTTTTGCTGTCTGAAAAACAAAGGCAAAACCTCTGACCCATGGCCATAGATGTAAGCTGTTTAGTCACACCTCTTTTGCATCTGAACCTTTATTGTATGTAATATTCACCCCAAGTGTTCTAACATTGCTGAACCTGCTTCCTGCTTTGTGCTTACTGTCTCTTGAAAAATACAAGCAGTGGGGGCAGAAACATATGACTTTTAGCGCCTTTAGAAGTAGGAGGATTAACGGTTGCTCCAAGAGAGCTGCTGGGTTGGATGACGTTGCAACTGCTGCAATCCTTTGACACTGTCCACCCTATGAGTGATAGTGAGGAGTCTTTTATGCAAATTGGAGCACCTGTACCTTATGATATCTGGAGGCGCATATTCTTAGCTCTTGACACAGACTTTTAAACAATAAATGTGATACTGTTATATGCCTTGATGAAGAATGCTTGCATTCGAAACGCATCGGTTCTCTGTTCCAACTTGCCATCAAACCTTTAGTGATGGTACCGTATGACGGACAGTATTCACACCATATGCTATTTTTGTCTATTATGTATTTATATATAATATTTTTGTATTTATGTATTGTGAAATGTTTAAATATTCTAATCAATTTGTATAATTTTTATATATTTTGAAATTCTTATTTAGTTGCCTACACAATCCCAATCCTTTCTGAGGTGTTTTCAAATGTTTCAGTTACAGGGAATGTTTGCCTTTTTAGGAAGGGCTTACAAATAGTTTACAAAAAAAAAAATATATATTACATTATGCCAAATCTTGATTAGTTAATTTTCAAGAAATAAAATGTATTAACTTTCTGTAGGAGAGAACCTCTTATTTATTATTATTATTAAGGTATCAACAGACACAATTCTGTTGGTCTGCTGTTTTCTGGGAAAACAGTTGATTAGGGAGGCTATAAAATCTGAGATAAGACACATTGATGTTAGTGCAGCCACTAGTGCCTTGGCATTAATCAATCCTGGATCTTTTTCTTCATGGTTAGGATTAGAAATAAGCAGAACCCAAGTATGAAAAAAAGAAGAAACCTAAAGCCCTGTGAACACAATGGGAATCCCATCGGTCAAAAAAAACATCGGTATTCCTGACGGGATTTCTGGCAGGCTTGACTTGAAAATCCGTGTATACACATGGCCACACAAAATCACGCCATTCTTTTGAATAGCAAGAACGCGGTAACGTCATTGACTATGATGAGACGATGTCTCGTCACATTCAATGCCGTCGCCGGCATCTTGCTATACCCCACACTAACCTTGTATGCTACCACGCATGTGTCGAAGTGTTATCGAGCATGCACGTTTTTTCACCCATACAGACAACCGGTTTTCTCGGCAGGAAAGACTCTGCCGGGAAACCCAACGAGAAAATAGAGAGCGGGAAAACTACTAGGGAGCATACACACGGTCCGGATTCCTGGCCAAAAGCTCTCCTGGCAGTTTTCCTGACGGGAAAACCTGGCGTGTGTACGAGGCTTAAGGTTTCACATACACTGCTGCTGGTAAACGAACGTTAAGGAGCAGTTGGGCGTTTTTTTTTTCAGGTGCCCCTGAACTCTCCTCTATGTTATCTTTATCAGTACATGTACACAGGGTCATTTATAGTCATTTTTAGACACTTGAGTTTTAGAAACATTTTTTGGAAAGCATAAAAACGCATTCAGGACGGATGTTCAGAGGCATTTGAAACGCCAAATGCCTGTAACAGCTTTAACCACTTGACCACTGGGCACTTAAACACCCTTAATAACCAGACCAATTTTCAGCTTTCGGTGCTCTCACATTTTGAATGACAATAACTCATACAACACTATAACCAAATGAAATTTTTGTCCTTTTTTCCCCACAAATAGAGCTTTCTTTTGGTGGTGTTTCATCACCTCTGCGGTTTTTATTTTTTTTGCTATAAATGAAAAAAGAACAAAATTTTGCAAAAAATAATAATTTTTCTTCATTTCTATTATAAAATTTTACAAAAAAGTAATTTTTCTTCATAAATTTGGCCTAAAATGTATACTGCTACATATCTTTGGTAAAAAAAATAAAAAATGTTGGATATTATTTAGTCTGGGTGAAAGTTATAGGGTCTACAAGCTATGGTACCAAATCCTGAAAATTGATCAATTTCATCACACCTGAAGTACTGACAGCCTCTCTCATTTCTTGAGACCCTAACATGCCAGAAAAGTACAAATACCCCCCAAATGACCCCTTTTTGGAAAGAAGACATTCCAAGGTATTTAGAAAGAGGCCTGGTGAGTTTTTTAAAGTTGTAATTTTTTCCCACAATTCTTTGCAAAATCAAGATTTATTTATTTTTCATCAAATTTTCATATTATTAGGTTATTTTTCACACACAGCATATGCATACCACAAATTACACCCCAAAACACATTCTGCTATTCCTCCCGAGTATGGCGATACCCCATGTGTGAGACTTTTACACAGTGCGGCCACATACAGAGGCCCAACATGCAGGGAGCACCCAGGCCAATTCTGACATTTCTCTCCTACATGTAAAAATCATCATTTATTTGCTAGAAAAATACATAAAAACCCAAAACATGATATAAAGATACCTCACATGTGGTTTGAACACCGTTTTTATATGTGGGCGGGACTTGCGTATGCGTTCGCTTCTGCATGCGAGCTCGCGGGGACAGGGGCTGCTGTATGCCCAGAGTATTGCTAAGTATGCCCAGAGTATTGCGGAGTATGCCCAGAGTATTGCGGAGTATTGCCAGAGTATTGCCAGAGTATGCCCACAGTATGCCCGGAGTATTGCCAGAGTATGCCCGGAGTATTGCCAGAGTATGCCCGGAGTATTGCCCAGAGTATTGCAGAGTATGCCCAGAGTATTGCAGAGTATGCCCAGAGTATTGCAGAGTATGCCCAGAGTATTGCAGAGTATGCCCAGAGTATTGCCAGAGTATGCCCAGAGTATTGCCAGAGTATTGCGGAGTATGCAGAGTATGCCCAGGGTATTGCAGAGTATGCCCAGGGTATTGCAGAGTATGCCCAGGGTATTGCAGAGTATGCCCAGGGTATTGCGGAGTATGCCCAGAGTATTGCAGAGTATGCCCAGAGTATTGCCAGAGTATGCCCAGAGTATTGCCAGAGTATTGCGGAGTATGCAGAGTATGCCCAGGGTATTGCAGAGTATGCCCAGGGTATTGCAGAGTATGCCCAGGGTATTGCAGAGTATGCCCAGGGTATTGCGGAGTATGCCCAGAGTATTGCAGAGTATGCCCAGAGTTTTGCAGAGTATGCCCAGAGTATTGCAGAGTATGCCCAGAGTATTGCAGAGTATGCCCAGAGTATTGCAGAGTATGCCCAGAGTATTGCAGAGTATGCCCAGAGTATTGCAGAGTATGCCCAGAGTATTGCCAGAGTATGCCCAGAGTATTGCGGAGTATGCAGAGTATGCCCAGAGTATTGCAGAGTATGCCCAGAGTATTGCAGAGTATTGCAGAGTATGCCCAGAGTATTGCAGAGTATGCCCAGAGTATTGCAGAGTATGCCCAGAGTATGCCCAGAGTATTGCCAGAGTATGCCCAGAGTATTGCCAGAGTATTGCCAGAGTATTGCCCAGAGTATTGCCCTGAGTATTGCAGAGTATTGCCAGAGTATGCCTGAGTATTGCAGAGTATGCCCAGAGTATTGCCAGAGTATGCCTGAGTATGCCTGAGTATGCCTGAGTATTGCAGAGTATGCCCAGGTGAGTATTGCAGAGTATATGCAGCAGGGATGGCTGAGCAGGGAGGGAGGGATGGATGGATCTGTGACTGCATTTGTCACAGATCCAGCCCGCAGCACTGGCGCTGCCATCCGCTCCCTCCCCTCTCCTCTCACAATGTACCGATCGGTACAGAGAGAGGAGGGAGGAACCGGCGTCATCAAATGACGCCGGTCTGTTTACATCTGATCGCGCCGTCATTGGACGGCGCGATCACGTGGTAAACCGCCGCTATCAGCGGCGATTTACCGTGATCCGTGATGCGCCGGGTCCTCTGGACCCGGCGGTCATGGATGTTCCCGTGTGCGCGCCTCAGGAGGCGCGCGGGAGCGCGATTCTGACAGGCCGTTAATTAACGGCCAGTTAGAATACAGCAACCGCCCTAGAGCCGTACTTTCGGCATAGGGCGGTTGCAAAGTGGTTAAAATACGTGTAAACGCAGTTTTGTTTACAGATGCTTATAAACATGATACATTTTTGACTAAATGCTCCTAAACACAAATACTGCTAAATGCGGCTAAACACAGCATGTAAATATGGCAAAGCAGATGTTTTTAAACGTTGTTTACTATCTGTCAAGTTAGATTGCTCAGGGGTGGTTTTAAAATGTCCTGTGCACATTAAGCCTAAAGGGGAAAATATGATATGAGGAATTTGAGGGAACATGATATACAAAAATTATACCTGCTCCATGTCCGCTGTCCTCTGTTCTGCGGGAGGGCACTGGTGTTGGGAAAGGTTCCTGTGACCCAAGCTGCAGAGTATATACTATATGGATGATGCCGCACACAGTTCAAGGTTTAATTTTTTTTTCCATTCAAAGACATACAGCCAAAAGCCTGTGCGTGCTAATATTTTTCAATCCTTAAAAAAAGGGTCTTGATCATCAGCTATGATTAAGTCCATTTTTTAGGGTTGAAACATGTTATCAGACCCAGCTATGTATGAACTCTACAGCTAGGGAATGGAACTTAGAGAGTAAGACGGTTTAGACTTATCTAACCAAAAGGACTACTGTTCCACACTATTACCAGGAAACGATACACAGTTTTACCAGGAAACTCAGACTGCAGAAAAAGGGCTCATATTTGGATGAAAAGGGTCCGCTCGGGCCATGCAATGAACGGAGCTGCCGATGTGACGTCACTTCCGGTTTTCGTCTGTAACACGAAACCTGGAAGTAACAGCTAAAGCAATGCTCCCGGCGTCCATAGTGGATCCATGGGGCGGGAAGCTAATCGACGCTTTGCAATGCACTGCAAGGCGGGTTAAAAGCCTGCAAATAAAGCGCCACGTCTGCAATATTGTGATTGCATTGACGTGGCGCTTCCTAGGGCACTGGTGTCCGGCGCCTAAGTTCACTTTGTTAAAGGGCATTTTTTTTCTTAAAGGGGCCATTTTTTTGTGATCTACAGGAGGGGGAGTGGTGCCCGGGCGCCCCTATGGATGGGCTATGGCCCTCCAGTTGTTCAGGAACTACAATTTCCATCATGCCTAGTCATGTCTGTGAATGTCAGAGTTTTACAATGCCTCATGGGATGTGTAGTCCCGCAACAGCTGGAGGGCCGTAGTTTGAGCATCCCTGCTTTAGTGTGTGCTTTGCATGCCAAGTTGCCTAACAAAAATTGTCAGTACTGATTCTGCACTGCATGTACATTTTTAAATGTCTCTCTTTGGGGAGAGGGAGTAGAGAAACTCCCTCCTTCGAATCATTTAGTTGACTCTTTAAGTTGTGTCTAACACAAGATCCTCCTATTAAATCTATACACGGCTCAATAGCAAACCAGCAATCTGACGTACAATTGGCATCTGTTGGCATTAAAAATTAAAACATTAAATATTTAAATGCATATACTTCATATTTAGCTCACTAAAACGAGTTAAAGAAAAATGTTATTTTCTATTCCTGAACATAATACTTGAGAAAATATTAAAAGTAAAGATACAAAAGGTATTAATATATAGGCACCCTGACAGAAGATTATACTATGTGTAAAGGACTGAAACAAGACATGCTACGTGCTTGTGGAGACTCAAATAGACAGCGAGGCAATTAGCATTTTCATAGGTTAGCAATGCAGACCTGATCATGAACAAAAGCAAAGATGTACAGAACAAACAGAAGGAAAGTAATATTTCTGGGGGGAAGTTATCACATAGAAAATAAAAATGAGGACTGATTAGGAATTATTCAACATCTCTGAACGTTTAATTGTAGATGCAAATAATAGAAAAGTGCTACATTGTGAAGTGATTGCTAAATAATTTGTGCAATAACTGTACCTCCTATTTTTTTGTGTTTTTAAAGACCAATTTTAAATTTGAATAGACATGTACCCCTTTCAAAAACCTGTCTATGTCTGTTTCAAAATTGTCTGCTTTTTGGGCTGTCAATACCTATCCCAGCTAATACTGGAGTCTATTATTAGTGTCTTGGTATAGGAGGATCATTGAATCTCAACATTTTGTGTGTTCTGTAATTTATGTTAAAGGTTGCCAGCAAATGGGACCCCCCAGTGATGCATTTAGCTCACTGATGAATAGTGATAATCAAATCAGGAGACTCACTGATTTATCAATTCCTCATTCGTCTAAATGTTTTAAATTTTGATCTGTAGAGACTCACACAGTTTAGGCAATCGTGATTCTTGAATTTGTATGACTGGACAATTGTTTTGTGCATATTGTATATTAAAGAAAATAAAGAATTTAAAATGGGACAATTTATTGAACTTATTTTCAAACCAATTTTTAGATGACAATGCACCAAAAGGGGATAACACATGCTGACTATACAGTACAGTGTCTTGAAAAAGTATTTTTACCCCTTGTAAATGTTTTACATTTTGTCAAATTACAATCAAAAACATAAATGTATTTTATTGGAATTTTATGTGATAGACCAACAAAAAGTGGCACATACTTGTGAAGTGGAAGGAAAATTCGAAATATTTTTTACATTTATTTTACACATAAATATCTGAAAAGTATTGCATGCATTTGTGCTCCTTTTACTCTTATACCCCTAACTAAAATCTATTGGAACCAATTGCCTCCAGAAGTCATCTAATTAGTAAATAGAGTCCACCTGTGTGTAATTTAATCTCAATATAAAAACATCTGTTCTGTGACGCCCTCAAAGGTTAGAACTTTAGTGAACAAACAGCACCATGAAGGCCAAGGAACACACCAGACAGGTCAGAGATACAGTAAAGTTGTGGAAACGTTTAAAGCACTAGTAGGTTATAAAAACATATCCCAAGCTTTGGACATCTCACAAAGCACTGTTCAATCCATCATCCGAAAATGGAAAGAGTATGGCACAACTGCAAACCTACCAAGACATGGCCTTCCACTTAAACTGACAGAGCGGGTAAGGAGAGCATTCACCAGAGAAGCAGCCAAGAGGCCCATGGTAACTCTGGGGGAGCTGCAGAGATCCACAGCTCAGGTAGGATAATCTATTCACAGGACAACTATTAGTCGTACACTCCATGTGGCCTTTATGAAGAGTGGCAAGAAGAAAGGCATTGTTAAAAGAAAGCATTAAGAAGTCCCATTTGCAGTTTGCGAGAAGCCATGTGTGGACACAGCAAACATGTGGAAGAAGGTGCTCTGATCAGATGAGACCAAAATAGAACTTCTTGGCCTAAAAGAAAAAATGTTATGTGTGGAGGAAAACAAACCCTGCACAACATCCCGAACACACCATCCTCACTGTAAAACCCGGTGGTGGCAGCATTGTGTTGTGGGAATGCTTTTCTTCAGCAGGGACAGGGATGCTGGTCAGAGTTGATGGAAAGATGGATGGAGCTAAATACAGGACAATCTTAGAAGAAAACCTTTTACGGTCTGAAAAAGACTTGAGACTGGGGTGGAGGTTCCCCTTCCAGCAGGACAATGATCCTAAACATACAACCAGAGCTACAAGGGAATGGTTTGGATCAAAGCATATTCATGTTCAGAATGGCCCATTTCCAGACCTAAATCCAGTTGAGAATCTGTGGCATGACACAACATGACATGACAATTTCTCTTCACAGACACAATCTGACAGAGCCTGAGCACTTTTGCAAAGAAGAGTCGGCAAACAGTTCACACTCTAGATGGGCAAAGCTGGTACAGACATTACCCAAAAAGACTTTCAGCTGTAATTGCAGCAAAAGGTGGTCTACAAAGAATTGACTTAGGGGGGCTTAATACAAATGCATGCCACCCTTTTCACATATTTATTTGTAAAAAAATTGAAAACCCATTTATCATTTTCCTTCCACTTCACAATTATGTGCCACTTTGTGTTGGTCTATCTGACTCTATCACATAAAATCCCAATAAAATACATTTACGTTTTTGATGGTAACATGACAAAATATGGAACATTTCAAGGGGTATGAATACTTTTTCAAGGCACTGTGTATATTACCTTAAAAACTATGTTGAACCATCTAGAACCTTTTATGACTTGACTACCTTATTTCACCCAATCTCAGTTAAAATATTATTGTTTACGTTTAACATAGTGTTGCTCTATAAAAGAGCTTGGCCTAGATTCACAAAGCGATTACGCCTGTGTAAATGTTGTTAGACTGGAGTAATTTCGACTTACGGGCGTTTTTACGCTAGTCGAAATCCTCAAACCATGAAAAGACACCTGCGGGCTTCATTTCGACTGTATTACGTGTTAGTACGCCTTCAGATCTACGCTGCAAGAAAATTGCGGCCACTGGGCGGACTTCCTGTTGTTTTTCGCCGTCAGGGTATGCTAATGAGCTTTTGCCTGCAATCCACAAAATTTCGCACTTTAAACGCAATCTCTTACGGCACCTTTAGTCATCTTTTTTTTCCGTTTCACTATACCAGCTTTTTGCTGCTCTAATATTAGACAGCCCATGTTAAGTATGGCCGTCGTTCCCGCGTCGAATTTCAACGTTTTCCGATGTCTTTTATTATTTTTAACGTAAGTCGTCCGGGAATAGGAATGTTCGTAAACGCCGCTACTCAAACAACGAATGACGTCACGACGTGATTTCGCGCAATGCACGGCGGGAAATTCCTGAACAGAGCATGCGCAGTTCGATCGTCGCGGGGACGCGCTTAATTTAAATGCTTCACGCCCCCTAATCACGTATTTCGATTGCGCGGCGGAAAAAAAATACGACACAATAGCGTACGCGCAAAAAAACTACCTGAATTCGGTGTAGAGTCTGGTGAAATACGGCAGCGTACCGTATTTCGATTACGCAGCGGAATATTACGTCTTTGTGAATCTGCCCCCTTGTTTTTAGTTGGAACATCTGACTTTGTTACTACAGTTATGGCTATGGCATAACATGTATGTACCTCCCTGAAACTCAATAAAGAAATATGAATGACAAAATAAACTATGTTGAAATGTGTATTTTTCCCTTCAAGAACATAACATGGCATGTGCTTTTTTTTTTCTTTGCATTACCAGAGCCAATGAGATATGTAATTAACATATCAACACATTTCATTTTTTCAGGGCATTCATTTATCATGCAGAGACTCAGTGACCTGAATTCTAAATGCTAGCACAAAGCCAATGCTGAATTTTCATACTGAGCTGTAAGCAGAACACACAATGTTTTTCTCATATGCAAAATATAAATAGACTTGTATGCATCAATGAAACTATGCATATTTCTAAACATTGTGTGGGTGTAGACCAAGCATTAAAGCTTGTGTCAAGGCACAAAATGCAGTAAATATCTTCAAGAAGTGTACATTCCTTTGTTTTATCTCTTGAATGCAAGTATGAAAAAAATACAATGTGATCTGCTAGAGATGCACTCTGACAATACTCAGCCTTTTTGTGGACTGGGTGTTGTCAGGTCAGCCCTGCCCATAGTCTGCCCATGTTAAACTACTCAATCATTTCTACTCTCAGATCACCACAACATAAAAGCTAATTATTCTGTAGTCAAAAACAAGAACTAAGGGGGTGGATTAGGATAACACAGAAAGTATGCAAAGGATACAAGGCAGCTCAGAATGTATGACAATTATTTTTGCAGTTATTAATCTCCCTGGCGGTATGATTCTGTCTGGAATTACGTACCAAAAGCGGTACAATTATTTTGCATGAAAATTTGGCATTTTATACTGTAGCCTTGTAAATCTGTCCAAACCACAGTCTAGTAGACATCCCGGGTATGATAAAGTTTGAAACACAAAATTATAAAATTATAATATAATAAATAACTATAAATAATTATAACAAATGATAATGTAATTATAATAAAATTATTCAATAATGTAATCAAATCAAAATCACTGAAATTTGCTCAGTTGCAGAATTGTCGCTGTCATTACTTTTATTTTTTTATGATGGATTTCCCCACAAATCACTATCGCTAAATTCTGCAAGTGATTATAATTTATTATCAATGTTTTCTAGCTGCAGCTAAAATCACTTTTGACATAAAGGGCCACTTTTGGTTGCTATGGACAATCTACAGTTTGCAGGCACAAAAAAAATGTTTTTATTATAAAAAAATACATGTAGGGCACTGGGCAGACCACTAGGGACAAGGGGTGTGTGTATTTTTTACATACAGTACTGTAATCTATAAGATTACAATATACTGTATGTAATGTGTTTGTTTACATTTTTGAATTTGCCGCCGGTCTCCGCCCCCGTGCGTCGTAACGTCGCAGGGAACGGAGATTGGCGGCGCGCGGGCACTGTGTGAATCAAATGGAGGACGCCACTCGCTCACACAGTGCGGATGCATCGCTGGATCCAGGGACAAGGTAAGTACAGTACCCTGCCTGGAAAAAGGTAAGCCAGCACGCGCTGCAAACTCTGCACATCTACCCCGAGCGTGACTCGGGGTTACCGATTTTTGCATTGAAAATCCACCCCGAGTCACGCTCGGGTTTACCGCTAAGAGATGTAACAAAATGCATCCAATTATATGTATAGTATGTGGTATGTATGTAATGCGAAAAATTAGTCAATAGAAGCTTCTATTATACTCTATGGGTCAGTCCCATTGAATGATGTTACTATGTTGCTGTACACTATTTTTTTTATGACATTTTAAGCATATTTATAATAAATACACATTTTATTGAATATTTTGTCTTGTTTATTGTGAATGGCACTAAAAAATTCCCATATTTTTGGCCTTGCTTCCAAAAGTATATTAAAAGTATATTAAAAACAGACCAAAGGGCAGCAAGCAATATAAGTATATTGTAAAGGGTCATACACATGAATATTAGGGGGCATCAGCTGCTTTAATAGAAACCGGCCGACAATCGACCCATGTGTACAGAAGCCTGACAGAAGCCGGCATGACCAAAAAAATTTGCCGGTCAGCTTATGGTTAAAGCCCTGTACACACAATCGGTTTGTCTGATGAAAACGGACCAATAGAGTGTTTTCATCGGACAAACCGATCGTGTGTGGGCCCCATCAGTTTGTTTTCCATCTGTGAAAAAAAAATAGAACATTTTTTAAAATGTTCCTATGGATAAAAAACCGATAGAAAAAAACAATCGTCTGTGTAGAAGTCCATCGGTCAAAAATCCACGCATGCTCAGATCAATTCGACGCATGCTCAGATCAATTTGACGCATGCTCAGAAGCATTGAACTTCATTTTTACTAGCACGTCGTAGTGTTCTACGTCACCGCGTTGGACACGGTTGGATTTTTGACTGATGGTGTGTAGGCAAGATTGATGAAAGTCAGCTTCATCAGATATCCAACGAAAAAATCCATCGGATTAGATTCCATCAGATATCCGATCGTGTGTACTGGGCATAAGAACGCTGACCGGTGTGTTCTGGTGGGGGGCGCCCCCTGTCAGAACACACTAGCTCCGCAGGGTGTACTAGGTTTTAGGGTTTACACTTTAAATCATCTAGGCTAATCCTAATTTCCAAATAATGCCATGCCATTGGTAGCAAAGCTATCTAATATACAAATGATATCATTTTTTTTTATAATTTATTATATTACAAAGTAATGAACAATTCACAAGCTTGTTACCAACTGAGCAGTCACAAACTATTATTTGGGGCGCCGTACAAGAGATTTACCTTCACGTCCTGTCCTGATGACAGTGGTTTCAAACACGGGAAGTAGGGGTAAATCTCTAACAACAAAATAGATGAAACCTAAAATGCATTTTAGTAGGCGCAGTCTAGAATCTCTATAAGCATTTTCTAGCAGTTTGTGTCCCTGCTGCATGTTTTGTTTACTCCTCTTCTTCCAGCAAAACCAATGTTCAATGACAGGACGTGAGGGGAAATCATGCTGTAAAACAAACTGGTATTCTAACCCTTCCCCACTCTTTGAAAGACTGAAAAAATGGCCTGGATATACAATTCAGCAAAAAAAAAGAGTAGCATTTGCTTAATAGGTCAAACATTTTATAACACCTAAACCTCAGGTTACGTCATACATTTTTGCTACCAAATTTGTATACAGTATTTTTCCTCTACCAGTGGCTCAGGCAGTTCCTGCTCAAAATGGTCCATGCCAGCTGTACATTAAAGGTTATATTGGCATTTATTTAGGAAGCACATACTTATGCATACAGTATGCAGTTGCATTTCACGCTGGAAAGACTTCAAACTTCTTCCTAGTGGTTTAGCGAAATGTACACATTTAAACTGTATGTCCAGGCAAAACTAATTTTTGTAGAGTAAATTAGATTTACATTCAATTTAGACCCTGTTCACACTGGGGTGTCGTCGGTAAAGCGCCGCTATGTTTAGCTGCACGTTACCGTCTTTTTTAACTGCACTTTCCGGTCACTAGCGGGGTGCTTTAACTACGCTTTGATGGCGGTTCGGCAATGCTGCCCATTGATTTCATTGGGCAGGGGCTCTGTAGGAGTGGTGTATTCACCGCTCCTACAGCGCCTCAAAGATGCTGCTAGCAGGACTTCTTTTACCGTCCTGCCAGCGCACTGCTCCAGTGTGAAAGCCCTCAGGCTTTCACACTGGAGTGAATGGAGCCGCTTTTCAGGGCGATTTGCAGGCGCTATTTTTAGCGCTATAGTGCCTGCATAGCGCCTCAGTGTGAAATAGGTGCTATGCTAAATGCTATGCTAAATGGATTTATTTTGGTGATGTGTACTCTTTCTCACTATATTTATTAAGCTCTGAGGATTAAAGTGAGATTGTTTGTATATTTTATTCTTGTATTTATACTACTATGCTGGTGGGGTATACTTTTCTTTACAATTACTTTTTGGTTTATTATGCTAATATATACAGTATATATATATTTAGAAAAAGGTATAAAAATACTAAAAAACAATCAAACTGTATCAGTCCTATACCCAAACAGCGCTAATGTTGGTAAGGGTTAAATGGCCAACTCCACAATGACAGTTTTGGATAGATAATAAAGTGCAAATTATCGCACAGTGTCCATGGGTGATCCTATAGAAATAGACACCTTCCACCGAAAATTCCTGGTCCACCGCGTGAAAACACACTCCCCCTTAGGGGTTTGAACTCACCAGAGCAAGTAAATAGCCAAACCATAAGCAGGGAATCAGCGTCAGATGAGAGACTTGCACTGCATCGTTTCCTCCACGGGAAGAATCACCACTCAAACCTCAAGATGTTTGCCAGGAAGGAATAACTTCCTGCTTCCCGGGTTAGGCTGTGGTGGAGCGCACGCGTCACTTTCGTTGCGTTGTGTAGGTCACGGCTGACGCTTTTTGTCATATCTTGACTTCTACAGAGGGCGTCACACCCTCTGTCAAATTCAGGATATGACAAAACGCGTCAGTTCATGACCTACACGATGCAATGGAAGTGGCGCGTGCGCTCCACCGCAGCCTAACCCGGAAGCAGGAAGTTATTCGTTCCTGGCAAACATCTTGAGGTTTGAGTGGCAATTCTCCCCCATGGAGGAGACGGTGTAGTGCAGGTCTACTTGCCTACATTATTTTACACTCAAGTACATGCATTTTATGAGGGGATTGTTTATGTGGGGGTATTTTTTTTTCGAAATAACCGGAATTTTTCTATGTTGGCTTGTTCTTGTTTGTTTACCTGAGTTGGAGCCTTCAGCAATTCACTATATCCCTGGTTGATGTCGAGTGCATTATCTCATCTGACGCTAATTCCCTGCTTATGGTTTGGCTATTTACTTGCTCTGGTGAGTTCAAACCCCTAAGGGGGAGTGTGTTTTCACACGGTGGACCAGGAATTTTCAGTGGAAGGTGCACGCTGTCTATTTTATAGGATCACCCATGGACACTGTTCGATATTTTGCACTTTATTCTCTATCCAAAACTATCATTGTGGAGTTGGCCATTTAACCCTTACTAACATTAGCGCTGTTTGGGTATAGGACTGATACAGTTGGGCTGTTTTTTTTTTTTTTTTTTATACCTTTTTCTGAATTTTCATTTATTATAAACAGCAGCTTAGATTTTTTTATCCTTTTTACATGTGATCATTTTAAGGGATTTTATATTATATTTCTGTCAATTTTGTCTCCTTATCAACCTTTCACTGGTTTGCTGGTTTTTGAACAGCAACTACATTTGGTGGTGTATTGAAGGCCACTAGTATACACTTATATATATATATAGTCCTTTTGTAGTTATACTGTTGAATACTTCTACTGCTAGAGTTTGTAAATCTTGTAAAGCTTATACTTGTATTTATGCAGAATTTATCCACAACTTTATACTGTATACTTTAAATGTTTATCTTTTTCATGATCTGATGACAAACTTATTTTCTGTAATGTAAAAAGTGTTAGATGCACACTTTTACCTAAGCAATATCTTGCTGTGATGTTACAGACATTGCATCACTTTTTGTTTTAGTATAAGTGTGCACACTAGGGTTGGAAATAAAAATATATCCGTTTCCAAAATAGTTTCAAGATTAAATTAAAAGATAGAACTATATCTTTGTAGCTTATAGCTGACTCAAAGGAACATGAAGAGCCTTTCATATTTGTGGCCTTGTTACATTTCTCTATAAAGTAGGCTATATAGATGTGAATAGATCTTTCTTAGATCTAAGTACATTGGTATTTCTAAACCAGCAGGATTTCTGCCAGCTGGATACTTATTGTACCAAGATGACCTTTGTAACCTGGATCAGACATTCAAGAGTATTCATCAAACTGAAATTAAAACATACAAGTATTTCATGGGATAGAAATATATGACTTCCCTGGAATACAAAATACAAGTAACAAGACTTCAAGCAATGTTCAAGTGCAACAAATTTTTTTTTTATGTTGTATATGTATAGTAATCAACCTCAAAAAAAGAAGGTAGGTGCCTGGATCCACCGCAATTAAATCTACAATATAGGGGAGTAATGGTACATTAAATATTCAAAACTCGTCCACAAGGGGGCCCAAGGGATGCAGTTGAGGTAGACCCAAATCGCATAAACAGAAAGAGAAAATATAGTTCTCTCAAGTGGGTATACCAAAACACAGTAATGAACCTGACATCCTTTCCCGTTGTGTATGACGAAATCTGCACGAATGCAACAGATGAAACAAATCCTCCTACATAAGTTTTACTTGTTCATCTGCAGTCTTCTCTTCCCTATATCCCTTAAAATTACAGATTTGTGATAAAAATCCATCTGCATCTGTGAGGAGCAGAGAGGAGGCTTATATAACTGGTGAACAGCCAGTGAGTATATTTGGTGAACAGCCAGTGAGCAAATTTTCACTTATTTAATGGGTTGTTGACTTTTTTGAGATTTTTCACCCTTGCCAGCTAAGTTATGCTAAATAAACATTATATTTCTGCACACCAGCAAGCAAATTATATTTATGGTTCACATGACTATTCTGCAGTTTTTTGTCTAACTCACTTCATTATTTGATATACATATACACACACCAATGCAATTTATTATATTGAAACATATTTATCTCCACAGCAGAGAATGGAAAAGCCAGAGACTCAAATAGTGTGCTTCTGTTACTACAGTGCCTTGAAAAAGTATTCATACCCTTTGACATTCTCCACATTTTGTCATGTTACAACCTAAAACATAAATGTATTTTGTTGAAATTTTATGTGATAGAATAAGCTCTGGCAGATTGGATGGAGAGCGTCTGTGAACAGCAATTTTCAAGTCTTGCCACAGATTCTCAACTGGATTTAGGTCTGGATTTTGACTGGGCCATTCTACCACATAAATATGCTTTGATCTAAACCATTCCATTGTAGCTCTGGCTGTATGTTTAGGGCCGTTTTCTTGCTGTGCTGGAAGATGAACCTCCACCCCAGTCTCTATTTTTTTGCAGACTCTAAGGCCGCCTACACACACTCAAACTTATCCGATGAGAACGGTCCGTTGGACCGTTTTCACCGGATATGTCTGCTGGGCTGTTTTGGTCTGATGGTTGTACACACCATCAAACCAAAATCCCCGCCTGC
Organism: Rana kukunoris; assembly: GCA_029574335.1. Lineage (NCBI taxonomy): Eukaryota > Metazoa > Chordata > Amphibia > Anura > Ranidae > Rana > Rana kukunoris. Next base: position 201,304,463 of record CM056051.1, read on the forward strand.
AGACAGCGCGGTGACGCGGCGGTGACGTTGACGCCGCCACGTCACCACTCCAGGAAGTAAAATACTTCCACGCATGCGTCGAATCCATTCGGTGCATGCAGGAGATTTTTGTCCGCTGGTTAGGCGTACTAACCAGCGGACATGTCGGACGGACGGGTTTCCAGCAGACAAGCTTTAAAGTATGCTTTAAAACTTGTCTGCTGGAAAAACCTGTCTGCTCGCCCGTACACACGATCGGATTTGTCTGCTGAAACGGTCCGTCGGACCGGTTTCAGCAGATACATTTTATCTTGTGTGCGCGGCCTAACAGGTTTCCTTCTAGGATTGCCCTGTGTTTGGCTCCATCCATCTTCCCATCAACTTTGACCAGCTTCCCTGTCCCTGCTGAAGAAAAACATCCCTACAACATGATGCTACCACCTGCATGTATCACGATGGGGATGGTGTGTTCAGGGTGATGTGCAGTGTTTTCTGCCACACGTAGCGATTTGCTTTTAGACCAAAAAGTTCAATTTTGGTCTCATCTGACCAGAACACCTTCTTCAACATGTTTGCTGTGTCCCCCACATGGATTCTTGTAAACTGCAAACGGGACTTCTTATGGCTTTCTTTTACCAATGGCTTTCTTCTTGCCACTCTTTCATAAAGGCCAGATGTCTGTAGTGCACAACTAATAGTTGTCCTGTGGACAGATTCTCCCGCCTGAGCTGTGGATCTCTGCAGCTCCACCAGAGTTGGGCCTCTTGGTTGCTTCTCTGATGAATTCTCTCCTTGCCAGGCCTGGCCAGGCCTGGCAACCATATCTTGGTAGGATTGCAGGTGTACCATACTCTTTTAATTTTCGGATAATGGATTGAGCTCCATGAGATGTTCAAAGCTTGGGATATTTTTTTTATACCCTAACCCTGCTTTAAACTTCTCCACAACTTTATCCCTGATCTGTCTGGTGTGTTTGTTGGTCTTCATGTTTGTTTGTTTGTTTACTAAGGTTCTCTAACAAACCTATGAAGGCTTCACAGAACATCTGTATTATACTGAGATTATATTACACACAGGTGGACTCTATTTACTAATTAGGTGACTTCTGGAGGCAATTGGTCCCATTAGATGTTCACATTTATTTGTAAAAAAAATTGAAAACCATTTATCATTTTCCTTCCACTTCACAATTATGTGCTACTTTGTGTTGGTCTATCATAAAATCCCAATAGAATACATTTACGTTTTTGATTGTAACATGAGCAAACATAGAAAATGTCAAAGGGTATGAATACTTTTTCAAGGCACTGTATGTGTGATATAATCTCATTCAGCTCATGAATGCAGAGGCAGTTTTGAGTGGACCATCTCATGAAAATATATTTTTCTTAACAGGTCCACAACACTATACAGTAAATAGTCTCTTAGAATGATATAATGTTGATAGTCTGGGCAACAGTTGTAATTTAGGCGGATATGGAAGCTTCAGAGATGATACTGATAGACAAAAATTATGAACTACTGTTGTGTACAGGGAGAACTCAAACCATACTATTGTCCACTTGGATTAACAAAAACCTGAAAAATATGAATTTTCATGGATCCTGCTGTTTCACAATAATCATCCCCAAAATATATCTCTACCTATTGTAACAAGCTTGTTTCAAGCACTACAGTACAATTATTGCATAAAACAATATGTACTGTGTAGATAAAGCAAGCGACATCCTAATTTATGAAACATAAATGAATACACATTTACACTGCTGTCTTGGGAGAGCAACACAATATTTTAATGTTGCATATAATGATGCAAACTTGCAGTTACATAATAGAAAACATCATACAAATGAACCACAATCTAATCACTCTCAGCACATTACAAAATTCTGTTCATTTACACCTTGCACATTATTTAGACAATACAATGGTACTAAATTGTAATTTACCAGAATCTGCCTCAAGTCTTATCATTTTCAACAGCGTCTTTTAAATCCCAAGCGCCAAGTGGAGATCTATTGTCTTGATGACTTTGGAGAAAATAAAGTCTATAGTGATTCCTTTCTTTCATACAGAATGCTAACTGTCATTCTGAACAAAGGTTTCTAATAAGCAGGAGATTTTACATACATTATTCAAAGCTGGAAAATGAAGCATTCACATTGTTGCTCCAGTCTTCTCCGCATTATTCATCAACTCTCTTTCTTGCTGTATAAGAGCCTTTTTTTTAACTCTGTATCAGACATGCCAAGCTGAATTTTGTTTTGGGGCTACATTTGATTATGGCCTCAAATGTATTTAACCCCTTTAAAACACTGTAACACATATATGCGGCATTCAGGAAATGGGGTTTAAACCTGGGCACCGCATATATGTTTTTGTGCTGGGATCACGCTTGATTGTGCGGCTTCCAGCACCGAGAATGCGGCATCCAGTGGTGAGACCAACACTGTGACCGGGCTGTGAAGAGTATAAACAACACACTTTCCCTCTAGTGGGCAGGAGAAGATACACTATATTTTCCTCCTTGCTAGAGGACATGTCTGCAAAAAAAAATATGCAGAATATTAACTCCTTCAGTGCTTTCCCTAGCTTAGTGAGTGTAGATATCAGTGTTAGTGACAGTGTAGGTGTCAGCGTTAGTGGGATTTAGTGGTAATTCATCGGTTAGTGTCAGTTTGGCAGTCACTGATAGTGTTAATTATTGTCAGCGTAAATTTCAGTTAGTGGCAATGTAATTGTCAGTGTGGGGTTGATTTACTAAAATTGGAGAGTGCAAAATCTGGTGCAGCTGTACATCCAATCAGCTTCTCATTTCAGCTTGTTCAATTAAGCTTTGACAAAAATAAATAAAAAATGAAAGCCAATTGGTTTCTATGCAGAGCTGCACCAGGTTTTAGTAAATCCACCCCTTAGGGCTCTTTCACACATGCGTTCCTGAACGGACACTCCATGCACCTCTATGGAGCAACGGATGTCAGCAGTGACATGTCCGCTGACATGCGCTCTAATGCGCTAAATAAAGAAGGATGTAAACCCTATTTTCCATCCGTCTTGCAGATTGGATCGGATGAAAGTGGACAGGTGGTCCGTTTTTATCCGATCCCCCATAGAGAACAGCAGGGCTCTGACAAGTCTGTCTCTGCCCAATGAGCAGAGATGGACCTGTCACCTGCCAGCTTAGTGGTGATCAACGGAGCGATCCCTGCTGAGCAAGTGAAGTGCGTCAAAACAGACAGCCCTGTGTCAAAGAGGCCTTAGTGTTAGTCCTTAGTCTTAGTGTCAGTTAGTGACAGTATTAAGGTCAGTATGTTTTAGATAAGAAAATAATATTTAGTGTCTGTGCGAATTTTAGTGTAAAAAACATACTACCTTATTTATCGGCGTATAACACGCACCCCAATTTTAAGAGGGGGGTTTAGGGAAAAAATGTTTTCTCAGCACCCTTTACAGTACACAGCCTCCCCCATCCAGTACACATCACCCTCAATTACACATCCCCCATCCAGTACACATCCCCCCTCCATTATACACCCCCCATCCAGTACACATCCCCCCTCCAGTACACAGCCCCCATACATTATACAGCCCCCTCCCCAGTATACAGCCCCCATCCATTATACACCCCCCCCATCCACTACACAGCCCCCCATCCAGTACACAGCCCCCCATCCATTATACATCCCCCTCCCCAGTACACAGCCCCCCTCCCCAGTATACAGCCCCCCTCCCCAGTATACAGCCCCCATCCAGTACACAGCCCCCATCCAGTACACAGCCCCCATCCATTATACATTCCCCCCTCCCCAGTATACAGCCCCCCCATCCATTATACCCCCCTGCACTCCCAGGAGACCTCCAGTCTCCTGGGACAGTGCTGCCAGCATTCTCTACAGTTAAGTAAAAAAAATAAAAAATCACTGTCAGCCCCTACCACACTGCTCCTCCTTTGTCTATTGCAAAACGAAGCTTCCATTTACCTCAATAGCTTCTTTTTTTTCACTGACCTGGTCACATGACTGCCCTCCTCTAATGGGCATGTGACTTTTCTCCTCCTCCAATCAAAGCTACACTCAGAGTAGGAGGAGAGCAGCCTGAAAAAAAGGAGCTATAGAAACATTTACAAGCTTAGTTTTACAATGACACAGACTATCCGCACCCCTGCTGGTGAAACATGATATTGGCATATAACACGCAGGCACTGTTTACCCTCTGTTTTCAGAGGAAAAAAGTGCATGTTATACACAGATAAATACGGTACTTGTTTACAAAGAACAAATTGCACATACATATGTGGTATTGCCATGATTGTCAGGAGTAGGAGTTTTATTTTTCTTTGGGGGGGGGGGGGGGGAATCATGGTAACAACATAAAACTATACAGCCAAAATGTAAAAAAAATATTTGGGCCAGCTCTTCTTTCATAATAAAAATAAATCAGGAAAATCCTTAACATTTCCCACAACGACAGCCCAAAATGTCCTGAAAAAAACCCAAGGTATATTCCACCTGGTCACGCTAGGTAGTTTTGATGATATGTACAGTTTTACCAACACATGTCAAGGTTGCAAAATTGGGCATGAGCGTTAAAGTGTCACTAAGCCCACATCATTTAAAACCTATCAGTAAATACTGTATTACATGCTGGTCATACTAGCTCAGTCACTATGAGACTTGTTTTTTTGTATTCTGCAAAAAAACTGGTTGATCCTGCTGCTCTCTATCTCCACCTTCTGCTCATGTCTAGGGATTTTGTAGCTGCAACTCTGCAAATGCTCATTGAATTTCTTTCCTGATCTTTTCTTCTCTATCACATTGTAGCAGCCCATGTGACTAAAGAGTCATACATGTAGGTGTATACACAGTGGTAGATGACAGTTCACTCCTTCCCTCCTCCTCCATGCCCACTAACCAGCTAAATACAATGTGAGGGATATCGTATGTAGATTAATGGTGGCTTCATCTCCCTCTTATTCTTAAACAAAGGCTGGAGTGGTATGACACAATCTGTGACTGCCAGAATTCACCCACACCATCTTTTTCCACAAAATATTAAAAATGTCATTTATACTTATATATTGATAACATTTATTTATTTTTACTCTGTATTCCAAAGGCTGTTTTTTTATTTATTTTGAACATATGACCAGCAGCAGAAGACTAAAAGCTTCTCCTGATTATGTTTCCCTGCAGACAGGCTGGAAAAGAGCTGGGTCATGTGACAGCTGTAATCGTTTAGGAAAAGATACTTAGTTTTTTTTTTATTAAAATAATTTTGATTTGTCTATGGCCAGCTTAAGTACTTGGAAAATAAGTCCTTTGAACTAGACAATATTAGTTCTGTGAATTGAAGTGTTATGCTGGGTACCCATGATTGGAAATTCCGACAAGAAAACCACAGATTTTTTTCTGACGGAATGTTGGTTTGAACTTGTGTTGCATACACACGGTCACACAAATCTTGTCGGAAATTCCGACCACCAAGAAGGCGGTGACATACAAGATGTACGACAAGCCGAGATCAATGAAGTTTAATAGGCAGTTCGGCTCTTCTGCTTGATTCTGAGCATGCATGTTTTTTTGCATGTCAGAATTTCATACAGATGAGCGGATTTTCCGATAGGAACTTTTTGCATCTGAAAAATAGAGAACCTGCTCTCAATCTTTCGTTAGCGGAAATTCCGGCAGCACAAGTCAGATGGAGCCTCAGATCTGACTTTTCTTGTCGGAATTTCCGATCGTGTGTACGTGGCATTAAAGTTTATAAAGAGATTGCTGTTTGTTTTAGCAGACTAAACAAAAGCAAACCATTAGTCTTAAATTGAAATCTGTTTTAAAGCATTGTTCGGTGGCAGACTTTTAGACTGTTGTCTCCCTAATGGGTTTTCTTAGCAAATATGATTATATTTTGGTCAAATGTTTATTCTTTACATGAAATTAAAATGTAATCAGATGTCAATTGTTCAACCAATTGACCACAAACCAATATATTTTTGAAAGAAAATCCACAAACATACAGAACAAACCCACGCCCAAATGCAGGAAAAACCCAGGCAAATCCACTTTGCACTACCAGTGCACTTGGAAGTGCAGTCGCTGTAGATCTAAGGGGAAGCTCTGCTGATTTTATCATCCAATCATGTACAAGTAAAAATGCTATTTTTTATTTTCCTTGCATGTTCCCTTCAGATCTACGTCAACTGCACTTGTAGTGCAAAGTGGATTTGCTTTTAGTAAACCAACCCCAGTGTATTCTAGTAATGTTCAAACCTAGTAAGCAACGCCCTGCGTGGAAGGACAGCCAATCGGCACTGGACCTGGAAGACTACTGCTCTCAGTAGGGGCTACTACAGTGATTTGCCGTTTACACAGGTTTCAATATGAGATAGGCATACTTACATTGGTTCAATCTGGACCAGTGCAACTATGCTGTTTAAATCATACCAAAATGTAATCTTTAGATTGTAGCATAATACTGAAGATTAAATATGTTTAACTCCAGTGTTATATCATGTGATAGAAATAGCTGGATACATCAAAGAGGCAAGATTTTCAAGCATTATTTATCTCTGACATTTTATTCCCTGTGATTTGGACTTCTGATTTACATTTTTGTTCTCTTCACTCAAATAAAAAATTTAATTTAAAAGAGTTTTCAAGAGTTTTATTTGGTTAATAGCTCTCGAGGAATGAAAAATAAAGTATATGTAATATACAATGAACCACGTATGTCCCCTGCAGAAAAGGAACCTTGATCTCTTTGTAAAAGCTGTGGTCTCTCTGCAGAGGTGAACCTGAAATGTATTTAGCGGAGTTAAACTAAAGACTCGGTTGAACTTTAAATTCACCCTGGAAGTGTACTGCAATAATAATTTCTACATAGATAAACATTTGTAACCTCATATAAAAAAAACTCCAAATCACATGAAAACAATTAAGATAATGGAGAGCACAAAAGATATATGTACTTGTTAAATGCATTTAGAATTTCTGCCCCAGGCAACCATAGCATACTGGGTATAATTTAAAAAAAATCCAGTAAAATATGTGGAGGTTACAAACTGCCCTCATTATTTCTGGTGTGTCTTAATACTAACTATTGTACATCTAGTAAGATTCATGAAAGCCTTTAGCTATCTTTTACTTTATGCATGAGTATGTTCATCAACAATTTAAACTGCCATATGGAACTATAATTAAGGGTTAGTGTAGCTAAAAATTATATTTTAGTCATAAGTAACTACTAACAGGTTGAATTATTTTTTGTCTTTTTTTACTTCTTAGGCGGGTTCACACAGGTGTTCTGTGGTTTGGGTGCAGTGCAATGGTATCTGCATTTTACATGCAATTTTAAGTGCGCACCTATTGACTTCTATTAGACCATCATTTTTCTTAAAGCACATGCTATCTAAGCGCTTCTATGTTGGAGGAGCATGAACTCAGGAACCCTATCAAGGAGATCTTTTCATAATTAAAGCCAAGCGCAAAGAATGGGGTCTGGGTTGAATCATCCAATGAAAATGTATGGGAATATGGGGACCTCTGCACACTGTTCTTATGGATGGAGAGGCTTTCAATGTTTCATATTGTGAGCACAAAAATATTCCTTTAGTATTACATAAATACTAAAAAGTAGTGCTAGTGTGAATGGAGACTTAAGACCCAAAAAAATATGTTGTACACCTGAAAAAGCAGTGTTTTGTTTTTTATGCCTGAGCATGATGCCTTATTAATCAGAATTGTTCTCTGTTCTGTGAACTATATCTCCCCCAACCACCATGGACGAGAGGAGGGGGGAAATGTTTTGTAATTCTTTACAAAAAAATATGGTAATTACACAATCACAAAGTAAAATTAAGGAAATGAGGCCTAACAAATAAAAATAATAACATAGGAATTAAAAATCTAGTGCAACCACATCTTAAGGACTGGTAAGCTGCAATATGTTACACTTTTGTTCTTGGGTTCAAATACACTTAAATTATCTCTCATTCCTTGATTTACAATTTCATGTACACCCATTACTATCCCTGTTAAAGGGTTACTAGACCTAGAACCTGCATTCGCTATATACAGAACATGGAAATGCAATCTTATTAGTAAATATAAACTGCTAAATATCTTTTCTCATCATCAGTCTATACTGTAGCAGCTTTGTGACTTGTATCTTTTACTAGTAAAGCTTGTAGGAGGAGTTTTTATTCTTCCTTGATCCTCGGTCTTGTCAGTGCTGATTGACCCTGTGCTGATCACATGCACTCTCCCAAGAAAAAAAGTATAACTCTGGAAATACACACCAAACTGAGCATGTGCAGCCTGACTCCTAATGCTCTGCTCTATCACAAGATGGTTTGGAGTCAGTTAGAGATGTGGAGGATCAGAGAGACAGGATCACACAGCCTTTATACACAATGTAGAGGATTAACCCCTTAGGTTCCACAGTGAGTATAACAAGCATGTTTTAATGCATATACAGAGTGATTTTACTGTTTTGGGTTTAGTAACACTTTAACTCCAGAAAAATTATTATGTTTGGTTCTATACCTTCAGAGTCACAGAATGTGAGTAAGTATGCAGATCAGGTGCTCTGACTTTACTTAGTGTATATTTGCTTCAAGTCAGTGATACATAAAATATTTAATTCATAGCTAGTCAGGCACCAACAATTTTAGGAGACAATCAGACATGGCAGCTTACAAATTTTTCTTACATTTCCTCCAAGCTGAAAGTTTTTAATTTATTGGTGCAACAAATACTGTAGATACTGCATGTTTAATAACATTCTCCTGCTCAGATAAAAATGCATATAAAAATCATATTTTATTAATTTACTGTTAATTAATTCCACATGGCATACAAATTGATACCTTAGTGTTTTAGTTTGCCTTGGTATTGGAGGTGTGAGGTCCCTAAGACGACTACCAGACTGGCTGATCTTAAACATTTTAACCAGAAATCTTGTATTTTTAAATTTAATTTACTCCTATATTTTGGATGAATTTTTGCTTTAATGTACAGTGGGTGACCACGATATTGTGTCAATCTCGATCCCTTTCTTGGCGATATTGACCACCTACGAGCCCCATCGCGGGAGACAGCGCCGAGCCGGCTCGCCGAGATGGGGACAAAGCCGCAATAGAAGCGACGGGGATCCCACTTGGATTCCCGCCAATTCTAGCTGCGGCGTTTGGTATGAATCATGAGGGGGAACTCCACGCCAAATTTTAAATAAAAAACCGGCATGGGTTCCCCCCCAGGGGCATATCAGGCCCTTAGGTCTGGTATGGGTTGTAAGGAGAACCCCCTACACCGAAAAACAGCGTGGGGGTCCCCCAAAATCCATACCAGACCTGTATCCAAAGCACGCTGTGTAAAGGAAGGGAAGAGTGGGGGTAAGGAGAAATCTGCGCTCAGTGAAGAAAATAATAATTAGAAGAAAATAATTAAGATACAGGTCCTAAGAGGGACGTCCTGCTGCTATACACTACAACTTTGATATAAAGTGTAGCGCTACACTGTTTTGCACATCCAAAGCACGCTGCCCGGCCGGTTCAGGAAAGGAGTGGGGACGAGCGAGTGCCCCCCCTCTTCTGGGCCGTACCAGACTGCTTGCCCTCAACATGGGGGGGTTGGGTGCTCTGGGGCAGGGGGGGCACTGTGGCCCCCCTACCTCAAAGCACCCTGTCCCATGTTAATAAGGACAGGCCCTCTTCCCGACAACCCTGGCCGTTGATTGTCGGAGTCTGCGGGCGGGGGGGCTTATCGGAATCTGGGAGCCCCCTTTAATAAGGGGACCCCCAGATACCGGCCCCCCACCCTATGTGAATGAGTATGGGGTACATGGTACCCCTACCCATTCACCTGGAGGCAAAGTCAATAAAAAAAAAAAAACACAGGGTATTAAAATATTTTATTAGTCAGCTTCGGGGTCTTCTCCGCTCTCCAGGGGGTCTTCTCCACTCTCGGGGGGTCTTCTTCCATCTTCTACGCTCTCCGTTGTCGTCTCAGCACTCCCTAGTTCTTCTCCCGCTCACTCTCCGGTGCCTTCTTTTTCAGGGCTGGCCGCCGCTATCTTCGTTTTAGCTCAATTACTAGCGGCCGCCCAGCCCGCTCTTCTTTGCCGCCTTCCGCCGTCTTCGTTTCTTCTTTTCTTCAGATGTTGATGCGACGCTTCCTCCCACTGTAATGCCGGGTACACAGCTTACACTGATTTATAAAAGGCCTCCTACGATGTCACAGTCCCATCATGCTCCGGGCACCCACGTGGGTACCCTGCTGCTGTCAAAGTCAGTGAGCCAATGAGGAGAGAGTGGACCGGGCCAAGCTGTGGCTCCGGGTCTAAAAGGACACACAGAGCAGCGCCTTGGCTCGGCAGGAGGGAGTGGCCAGTAGCATCAGTGAGGTACCCAAGAAGAGGAGAATCGGGGGTTGCTCTGTGCAAACCCACTGCAAAAAGCAGGTAAGTATAACATGTTTTTTTTATTTAAACAAAAAAAAACAAGACTTTAATATCACTTTAAGTCTTCTGAGGAAGCCGTTGTATGGCGAAACATGTAAAGCTAGAAATACTTAATTTGTATTCAGGCCACATTGACACTTTGTGATGGGTTTATATCCAATGCTATTAAATTAGTATGTTTTTTTTTAATCATGTTTATATTATAATACAATTTTTAACATTTTATTATATAATATTGTGTCAATTTTGGAAAGTCATTTTCCTTTTCTTCATTTGAGCACACTATATTATATATTTACTCTAAATCAGCACTTTAGACTTTTCCCTATTATGAAGAAAAAAAAAGCAATATTGCAAGAGTCACTATACATTTATACCAAGCAAAAAGACTATTGTTACCATGACTAAAAAGCTATTATTTTGGTTATCCTACTAAAAGCCCATGTTTTCTGCTAACATTTTTCTAACTATCATGTAGTATCACATCAAAGCTACAACTAATGGATTCCGAAATTCTATACAGTATATCAGAACATAGTCTTTGAAGAATGGCTATTTGTGTGCATAGACTCTTTAATAAAAAATACAGCAACTTTAAGAGTTCTGATTTCTGGCAAAACTATCAGATAAGCTTTAATATAATCAAACCATAAGTAGTTATTATGTATGCCAGCAGTGCATGCTATGCTTGAGATCATCTAAAGCACGCCACTACTAATTGTCAAAAGCCATTAACAGTGTAATCATTTACTGGCACTTTTTCTTCTCTTGATTTCAAATAAATGATTGAGCATTTTCTTTTGCCAAAAATATATAAAGAATATAAAAAAAACACCCTTCTGGGAAATACATCATGCAAGAATCGTGATTATTATTTATTAAGAAGTGCAATGGAAAACAAAATAAATATGCAGAGGTACCACCCACAGTGTAGACTGTGTGAGTACGACTAAGCTTTAGTCAAGCTGTGCAGTGGAACACCACCTGTCACAGTTATCAGCACATAAATATTCACTTGTTAGACTAATTGTATTGCAATAAAGAGCACTTTTATAGAATATCAAACTGTTCCAGGCAAAGATTCTCCAGTAAATATAAATGCATACTTTTCCATACACAGTACTCACGTGTTTATTTTGCATCATATAGCAATGTATTTGGACTGCACCTTTAAAATGTGATACCGCTGACAGGGTAATGATCACATCTCATATATACATAGAAAGGCTTTAATGTATTCCTAATGAGCTGGCAGCAGCTTACATTATGGAGTACAATGTAGGTTTCTTGGGTTTGGTTGAGCATGAGTTTGACCTGAACCCAGCCTTGCCCACAGTTCAGTGAATGGGGGAACAAACTGTGTCCAGTTTGCTTGCCCAAACCCCCAACTGATGTTTATAAACAAACATCAACTGGAAGTTTTTCATTTTGTATTGGTAGCTCTACTGCCACAAAATGACAGATCCCAAGCAACTTTGCTTGCCCAAACCCCCAACTGATGTTTATAAACAAACATCAACTGGAAGTTTTTCATTTTGTATTGGTAGCTCTACTGCCACAAAATGACAGATCCCAAGCAACTGGTGTCTATATACAAACCAGCCAGTGATCCTGGATGATGTCATTGATCAAACATCAAAGAGCAGCCAGCCAAGGATGTAATTTGGGATGGGAGCTGCATAGGATGAGATTTTTCGGATTGTGGGTTGTGTTGGCTCATCAACATTGGCAGGCGGTAGATACATTGTGATTGAGGTGGATCTAAAACACTAGAAAATGTGACTGATATTGGGTTTGCCTTGGATTTACATACAGAAGCAGGCATGGAATCTGTGATTTCTGACAGGAGTAGTAATGTATGAACATTGTTGTGCAGTGGATCCTCGTAAATCATGTGGAAATACATCACTGACCAGTGTGATTGATGTACTGGGGGCTCCTTTATTCTAAAAAAGTCCTCCAGATTTTGATCAATTATTTCCCCCTTCAGACCCACCCACATGCCTTTTGAGGGACAGGGTGAGCAAATCAAGCCCTTATCCACTCAATATAGGGTCAAGGTACCTTGCAAGAGGGGCAGGCTTGGCCACCCTCCCCCACAAAGGTACCCTTCCAAGGTTGAAGGCAGGTGTATGGTTCAGGAAGAGGGTGCATATGCTTACTGCCTCCCCTTTCCCGGCCACTGAGGCTGCATGCCTGGAAAAGGGTCTTTCTTGAATTGTTAGGGAGACCCTGTGCCTTTTTTCCCCCTTTCTTAATGGGGCAGCAAAGCAGTTTTGTTAATAATGCAGGACCTCATAACAATTCATAAAATACTTGTATCCAGGCATGCAGATATGCAAATTTGGTGGCCAGGAAAGTGGTGTCAGCAAGCATGCCCCACCTCGGACCATACTAGACCAAATGCTTTCAAAATTGCGATTACCTTGAATGGTAAGGCAAGTCTTTGTCTTCATCTCCACATCCTGTCCCCAAACAGCAATATGGGGGTCTGTGGGAAGCAGGGGGGGGGGCAGAATTTGAAGTTCCCCTTTTGAATAGTTATCTGGCTTCACCTCTAGGTGCACAAGGTTAACCTGCTGCTACTCCACTCAGTAATGACAGATTGCTGACAGCTTTTCTATGTAAAAAAATAGGCTGAAATCTCGGGTAATGTTTTTGACCTAATGTAATAATGACTATATTTGGCCAATGATTCCCTGGCCAGTTTGTTAACAATAAGAAGCATTAAGGGCTCTGTCATTTTGTGGTAGTGGCATTTCAAATCAAGAAATTGGAGATTGGGGATCTGTAATTTAGTAAAGGTGGCACTACTGCTGCACTAGCATTAATGCAGTGGTAGCACTAGAATTATCTTGGGGTAACACTATCACTGCTAAATGACAGAGCCATGACCATATTTACAAACAGAAGCCAAGTATCTGTTATTTTGCAATGGTAGTGCTACCATTGCCAAACTTTTGAATTAGCCTAAAAAGGGCTAGATAACGAGAAAAATATCAAGATTTGGATTCCATAGACCTCTATGATGTTCAGTGCAAATTTTCCACAATTTTTTTTATTGAAATTACAGTGAACCAAACTTTTCCTGGTTTGCGCATATCTGTTGCATACCTCCCAATATTCATCATGCAGTAACCCACCAAAAATAGATCTTTTTTTTTTTTTAAACAATTACATAAATTAATATATTTCTATTTGTATTCAAGTCTATAGGCTTGAAATTTAACACAAGAGTAAGTATCTGTATTTTTCTTCGCGCGTAAATATTTTTGTGATCTTTTTTCTTTTGGTGGACATTTCCCCTCACTTTGTTACAGAACCTGGGTATAGAATTAAATACAGATGGTGCAGCTCTCAAATAAAATAATAAAAGATGAATAGAAAGTCCATAAAAATCGCAGTACAACTCCAGTGAGTGCCAATGTAGACAGACAGATTACTGTGTAGATAACTTCACACGTGCTACAAACACATCCACCACCACATGAAATGGCCTCTCACCTCACCACCTGGACCCTTTGATTATGGAGGGTCAAATGCGCTTTATGTATAAATATCAGCAAATCCAGCAGTAGTGGAGACGTCACAGAGAAACCGATAGATCATCCCAGGTCATGTAATAAACAAATGCCAAAACATAGTGCTCTCCGTTTGGATAAACAATTTAATTGTAATAAAAGATAAAAAACACTCACAATGAAGGTACCACGGTCGGTGCCGATGTATACAGCGTGTATAATGAGCAAAGTGATAGCCGCGGGTGACGTCTCGACACTTCTCCCGTACGCCTTACGTCCTCTATGGGGACTTCTTCAGCGGTGAAGGAGGCCCCATAAAGAACGTAACGCATTCGGGAGGAGTGTCGTGACGTTACCCGTGGCTATCACTTTGCTCATTATACACACTGTATACACCGGCACCGACCGTGGTGCCTTCATTGTGAGTGTTTTTTATCTTTTATTACGATTAAATTGTTTATCCAAACAGAGAGCACTATGTTTTGGCATTTGTTTATTACATGACCTGGGATGATCTATCGGTTTCTCTGTGACGTCTCCACTACTGTTAGATTTGCTGATATTTATACATAAAGCGCATTTGACCCTCCATAATCAAAGGGTCCAGGTGGTGAGGTGAGAGGCCATTTCATGTGGTGGTGGATGTGTTTCTAGCACGTGTGAAGTTATCTACACAGTCATCTGTCTGTCTACATTGGCACTCACTGGAGGTGTACTGCGATTTTTATGGACTTTCTATTCATCTTTTATTATTTTATTTGAGCGCTGCACCATCTGTATTTGTTTCTCCACAGGGAATTTGTGATTATTGACCCTGGTGTTCAGCTGCTATACAGGGGTTCATTTGTAATTTTTGCGCTGATTTATTTTCTTTTTATTCTGGGTATAGAATTTATGACATTTACAGGCAATGTATGAACAGTAAATACTTTATTACCCTGTCTGATTTATGTAGCTTTGGATACAGTGGGGATGGCTACAACCTTAGGTTTTTACTGCTGTCGTTTACACTAAAGAGATTTCCCCTTTTGATCCCACTGATTACATATTGGGTGTTACCAGGTAGGATAGGAGGTGATATTGCCAGTGGTGTATCCAGGGTAAGGCACGTATAGCATCCCCATCAGATTAGCAGATTAAGGGACCCTTTTTTTGGGCGAAATCCTGATTTTCCCAGATTCCTTTATTTAATGGTGCTACACAAGGTCATGTGTTTCCATGGTGGAGATGGGCCAGCCCACCTGCACCACAGGAACATAAGATGCTGATCCAGGGTGGACAGCATCCAGTGTCACTCCCAGTGTTAAGAAGAGGAAGGAAGTCTGCCTCTGTCCAGCCCTATGCTGCCTCCTGCCCTCTGCCACACTGTCGCTGATGTACTATTTATCAAGTAGTATGCTGACAGGAGGGGACTTTGAGGACTCTGAGGACTCTGACATGAGTTGACTCTGAGAACTCTGGTGTGGGGGGCTTTGAGGACACTGATGAGAGGGGTGCTTCAAGTACACTGATGTGAGGAGGGCTCTGAGGTCACTGATCTGTGGCTCTGATAACACTGATGTGAGTGGAGTGGGACATTAACGATCTCAACAAAGAAACATGTATGAAACAAAAAACTAATAAACACAAGCGCTGCTAAGGCAACTAGAGTGACATCACTGTCCAACAGTGCAGAGATGCATTAGACTGCACTTACAGTGTGCTGGGTTATTAAATCAACCACTCTTTCTTTTGGATATATTGTTTGTATAAAAGATATACAAGGCGAGATTTTGACATTTCAACATGTCAAAATGTTATTAGATAAGGTACTTCAAGCCCCGCACACACGATCAGACCTTTGTTCGACCAAGCTCACATCATAATTCTGACTGAGTTCCATCGGAGTAAATAAGAACATGTTCTCTATCTAAACTCTGATGGAATTCATTGGAATTACTCCAATGGGGCATACACGCGGTCAGAATTTCCATTGGAAATTCCGATCGTGTGTACGGGGCTTAACTTTCAGAAATTGCAAGGTTACCAGTACATGTTAAAAAAAAAATAAAATAAAAAGACATGTAAGTTTTACTTTTTTGAATTGACATTGTAATTTGTTCACACTTCTTGTCCCAATGATAAGGAGGCAGAAAGTGAATGGAAATTCCCTCACTGGGAACATACTTAACCACTCAATACAAACAAAAGTGAGCATTAAATAGGAAATGCTCATAGGCTGAGGAGTACCTTTAAACATTTTAAATGAAAGAAGATATTGTACAAATATTAGATTTATTTTATTACATAAGCCTGCATATTTGACATTTGTGTTAGCTAAAACACCATGTTAAATGCTCTGTAGGCTCCACTACTTCCATTTACTTAGACCTAGGGTATATCACACTCTCCACATGCTGCAAAGGTTATGTCATTTTAATCCACACATTGTTACTGTGTTCATTTTGTAAACTGCATAAAAATGAGCCATTTATGCTATGATTACTTTTGCAGTCAGTTTTTCTAGCCTGTCTGAGTCTGCTTTAAGATAATGACCTATTGTCTGTGCTGCGCTTTTTTAAATTACTTTCTTTCAGTGCAACAGAACATTTCAAACTGTGTCACAGCTTTTCCGAATCTGCAAGATCTATATATTCCGTTCTTGGCAAAGGACCTTAAATTATTTGCCTCCTCTCTATTTTCTGAGTCATTGGTTTCTATTCCTCGCTTTACAGTTGAAATGTTCTATACACTTGAGCTCCAATCTTAAGCCCTATCAATTTGTTGTTTTATCTGGGATTTTCCTCAGATGACCTGTTCTTGAAGAAGCAATGTATGTGTTTCTCAAGGGCAATTTTGTAATTACTTAAAGACTCAACCAAGCAAAACTGAGTCATATACAGATGTATGATTTGAAATTATTTAGCCAATAAAAACATATGAAGATTTGCTACCAAAAAAATAAAATGTGTAGATCATAGTTATAAAGTGTCTTAGCTGTATTGTTTTTCTTTATTTTTAGAAATGTTTCCTTTATTTTCACCTGGTGATCCTGCCAGTAACAAACTTCCTGTCATAGGGTGACAATGCTCACTCGCTGTGCTGTTTTATTTGAGGGGCAGTGTGGTCACCCTAGGGCAGGAAGTGTGTTAGGACAACAGCATACCTTCCCCTCTCCTTCATCCCCAGAACATAGGGAGGAGGTGCTCTGTAGTTCTATGAGCTGAATGAAGTGAACTGGGAGCAATAATATAAAAATGCAAAAAAAATAAAAAGGGAGGCGATGGGTTTTTGGCAGGATCATTTGTTATTTCTGGCTCTTATTTAACACCTTTATAAAACTGCTTTCAATGGTAAATATAACAGACCAAAAGAAAGCAAACAAGAGAAATTAATTGTTAGGCTTCACCTCCACCTGTCAGTAAAATATTATGTGGATTGTCAAATCTGATCTTCCTCAGAAAACACTAGTTAGCTTTTATTGTGACCCTAGCATAAACAATTTATACATTACTAGAAAAAGTATACAGGTCAGAAATCCGTGGGAAAATTCCCAGTGGCTCAACCTAATTAAGCAAGATGGTCAATATGATGACAGAAAGTCTACTGATATTTTCAAAATGAAAGGTTGGCAATGATACACTTCATGTTTACCTGTAAATACATTTAAACCCAGAGGTTAGCCCTCATGTTTGCCACCCCTTAACCACTTCCCCTTTTGAAGCTGAGGCAGTCGTTAGGGCCATGTCACAGCCATGATGCTTTGATTCGTGGCCACGGCATGAATTATACCCCCTTTGCGCTTAGCAGGTGGTGCCACCCACTAAGTGCAACCCATTGGGGTCACACCCATTGGGGTTAATGCAACCTCCCTGCAACTATGCACAACATGCAAGGTTGAAACGGGAAGTGAGGACAATCTGTTTATTACTTTATGAAGAGTGATTTGAAAGTGGATCATGCTTCGAACAGCAAAGCAGGTGTAAACAAGGCCTTGAATAGTCATATTTTTGCATCGGAAGTAAATTGCTTTGTACACACTGCTCCCTCTGCCGGCAAAAAATTGATTGGTGGGTCCATTACCCACTCTTGTAGTTTGACTAGGCAGGAACCTGGTAGCAGTGAGGGCTGCATAACATCCAGTTAAACATTGTTCTCATTTTAGTAATCTTCCTATTAGTTATGGTAAAAAGCAAATATAAGAATGGGCAAATAAACCTTCTGCTTTTATTATTATTTTGGAGACATCTTTACATTTGGTCTCTTTTGTTACCTTGCAAGGTTCATATTATTATGTGCATTTATAATCTAACACATTGGAAACTCTGTATATGCCCAGCAGATAAATTTGTTTCCCTTTCTACAGAGTAGATGTGAAAAAACGTCTCTCCTTATGCACATCAAATTATACTGTTATCCAAGCTGTAAACAATAAAGTGGCATATCTCCCAGCAATTTGAAGATATCAATAAGTGTGGGCATATTTCCGATTACCATCATTATCAATGTCACTGTCACTGTTTACCCTTACTTTTAGGGCTCATGCCATTCCTTGCTTTTGATAAGAATTTTAAAGCAGCCCTAAAAAAAACATTTATTATATTGCTGCTTACCAATTCTTAGATGTGATGACTGCATTTGTTTTCTTTTTTCTTTTTTTTGGGCATTATTTTGCTTATTTTCAACTGGAGAGCTGGCTAGTAAGTCTAGAACTAACCCTCACAGTTACATATGTAACGCTACCCCGCAGGGACCGCTGGTATGTTTATTTTGTCCCTGTTGCCCTGCAGCTGTGAGGACTCTCCCCTTTCCTGGACCAAAGAACACTGACACATCTTGACAGTTTAAACAGGCTTTACTTAAGGGCTAAGCCCTAGAAAGGAATGGGTTCAGTAATGACAATTTACAATATAGCAATCTAGGCACCTTGTTAAGTCACACAATTCACTGTTCGTTCACCACATCCACCTGGAAAGCAACTGATGCACAAACGTGCACTAGGCAGGTGCTAGCAAGCGATACTGGCTTGTAATTGCAGATAAATAACAAGCCAACACAGTACAGCAAAACAAATGCAATTTTGTAAAGGTAATACTGCCTACCTACTACCTAATGCAGCATTTCCCTGTCTAACCACTGGCCAGTGGGATTATGTAGAGAGTCTGCCAGCGATGGGGCCCTTGCATGGGAGTACTCACTAAAGTAAACAAGATGGTGGCTAGAAGCCTCTCACCACTGATAACTGATTCTAGTCTTGAGGGGTTCCTCTGTGGCTGGTAAAAGGGTCCTAAGTCTTGAGCCAGCTCTCTGCAGCTAATAGCAACAGCCCACAGCCTAGTCCCTGCATACAGTTTTGCATGTAATTCAGGTGCAATACATTTTTCCTGGCAGAACAAATTTTCTGGAAACAGCATGTGGTCAGCAGGTCACAAAAACAGTCCTGTGGCTTCTTGTTACTCTAAGCCCTGTAACACAAGCTTCCAGGCTAACACTATCTGGGCACACACAGCACAGTTTAGATCCCAGGCTCTGTGATAGCAGTCACAGAAGGTTCTCAATATTGTTTCTTTACTCACTGAACACTTCCCAAGGATATATTGTACTGGTCTGGCACCCCTGTTCCCCAAGTGGTTCCTGGGCTCTCTAAAAGGGTCCCAAAGACCTCTCATCAGATCCCACATCAATCTCCTGCTTCTCTCCATGGTGGTGGGGTTGAAAAACGTCCCACAGCCAATTGGGAACCAGCCTGGCTTAAGCAGCTAATCAGGAGTCCTCCTTCTCCAGGGATGCTAGGGACATGTCCTCTACAGCTGTAGCAACAGCCAGTCAGGGCACAGTCCAGTTCCTTCTCTCCCTGAAGCTGTCTATCACAGGAGAGAGGAACGAAAAAGTCCTTTCTGTGTTTATTTTGTCAGCATTGCTGGAGGCCAGCGCCACACATGGATGAAACTGACCATTTGGCAGAAGTGCTTAAATTTTTTTATGTAAAACCTTTACTTGCAAAAGAAAAAAATGCTGTTTATAAAGTATTAGCTTCAATTTGTTACTACATGTAAATCTGCTAATACATATAACACTCCTCTTCCCCCAGACTGACAATGCTGCTTCCGAATCTGCCCTCTATGCTCCTTCATCCAGAGTGGAGTCACTCTAATACAGGATGTGAGTTACTGGCCAGATCACCAGGTAAAAACAGAGGGGAAAAGCCCAAAAATAATAATTAATACAGCCACTACATCTAATGACTCATAAAATACAATATATAACATTTCTTGTTTTGTGTTTAATACCACTTAAAATTCTGACAGTATAGTTGCAGAAAAAAATAAAACACAATGTAAACACAAAATTATGTTTGTTCACCAATATCTCAGGACAGTGGGGTTGATTTACTAAAGCAAAACATATCCACTTGCTGCCAAATCACATGTATGTGATTGACTTTAAGTGGTTATGGCTGAAGCTGGCAGCCATTACCCCAGTATCAACATTTTCAGCAGTCCATTCTCTACCCTATAAAATTGATCCTATAGTCTCATTAGCTGCTGGATCGCTTTTACAAGAAGTGGGAGGGGTCCCCCCCCCCCTGCTGCTCACTGGTGCCAGTACCTTGTTTTCTGGTGCATCGGGGGGCCCAAGATCTGGTCCAGCGGTTGAAGCCAATGACGATAGAGGTGACCAGGGACTGGCTCATCTCGGATCACCTCTATGATCTAGAAGACCAGAAGCGAGAAGCATTTTAATCACTTCCAGTTGGGGCAAATGTAAACAAGGTCTTTTTTTGGGGAAAGCATGAGATCAATATGTTTTTATCTCATGCCTTCAGGGGTCTTATAGACCCAAGATATCTTCATAAAACAGGTCATGCTTAGATGCTATCACAAGGGATGTTTACATTTTTTATGATAGCAATAAAAGTGCTCCAAAAATGTTTTAACGGGACAGTGTCAAAAAAAGAGGAACATTTAATAATTATCTTTTGTAACTCTAAGCTAGTAACCTTTAAAACATTTTAAAGCATCACCTACAGTATGGAGATTATTAAGTATCGTAGTTTGCCACCATTCTGCAAGCATGTGCATTTAGGTATCTACTTACTCGGCATAACATCATCTTTTATATTTCACAAAATAAAATGGGTTATATATTGTGTTTTTTTTCAATACAATTTTGCTAAAGTGTATTGTTTTCCAAAACAATTGCGTTTGAAAAACCACTGCACAAATACTGTGTGACAAAAACAAAATTGCGCCAAAACGACCACCACTTTATTCTATAGGGCCTCTGCTAAAAATAAATAAAATGTTTTGGGGGTTCTTAGTAACTTTCTGGCAAAAAAAATACAGATTTTTACAAAAAGTAAACAAAAAGTGTCAGAATAGGCCTGGAATACTGCAAACTTTGCAAGTGCGGTTGCTACAGAGCTTAGTAAATGAGAGGAAGCTATGCTGACTATCCCCATCCAATCATGCCCAAGCAAAAAAAATTTCCTTGCAAGTGATTAGGTATTCTTTGCAAACTGAAGCTTCACCTCATTTTCTAAGCTCTGGAGCAACTGCACATGCACAATGGAGTCTATTTGCTTTTGGTAAAATAACCCCACAGTGTTCCAAATCTAGCAAGCAAAACAAAAATGGCAACCATTCAAATCAATGTATAATTAAGTGAGGTACATGTGAAAATGGCTTTTCACAGAACAAACACAATGCAAGAATTTCCAAGCACACTAACCAGCTGAGAAGCAACAGTTTGCTTCCCAACAATATGCATTAAAAACAGAGTTCATGTTTGTTAACATAAGATTTGAGAAACCGGCTGCTGTGTCTACATGGTGTCATGTGATAGTTTCAGATGTTTGGCTGTATGAGATAAATTATCACCATATCCTGTAAATGGCCAGCTGTAGACATGCTTTTCCAACCTTCTGTTTTGCAATAAATAGGACGTATCTCTTTATTAATAGATTAAAGGGGTTGTAAAGGAAAAAAAAAATCATAATAAGCATCCTTTACCTGCAGACATTTCTCTTTTCACTTCCTCATTGTTAGTTTTTGCTCAGAAGTTGCTCTATTTCTTCTCTGTTCTGTTCACTTCCTGCTTGTCTGATTTTACTGACCACCGTGAAGGGAGACTTTACTGCGGTGGCCAGTGACGTGCCTGCCCCCTCCTGGGAACTACATCTGTGTGGCAGGACGCTCTCTACGTGTTAGAGACTTCAAGGAGGTGTGAATTACTGGGCGAGCCGCAATGCATACTGGGAAATGTAGTTCTTACATGAACAAGTGATGCAAACCAGGAAGTGAATGAGAGAACAGAAACTAGAATGCCAGAGGTGATATAGATGAAGGAATTTAATAGGTATTTACTCGTTTGTTAACAGAATCATTACACTATTCTCTCTGTCTACCTTGCAGACATTAATTTTAGGCAAAAAATGTTTTTCCTTTGCAACTCCTTTAATGAATGATCTTATGCAAATAAGTCTCAACATAACCTCCTAATGCATTAATTAAATATATAAGGGATGATTTACCGAAGGCAGATAGACTGTGTACTAGACTGCAGTTGCTCCAGAGCTTAGTAAATGTGTTAAAGCTTCACTTTTCAAAGACTACCCAATTACATGTAAGAAAAAAAAAAAAACATAATTTTTGCTTGCACATGATTGGATGATGAAAATCATCAGAACTTCTGAACATTTACTAAGCTCTGGAGTAACTGCACTTGCAGAGTGCAACTGCACTTTCCAAAGTTCACACTCTATTTGCCTTTAGTAAAGAAACCCTATAGTAATATTTACATTGATTTAAATGTTAGAGAAAATCATAACCCAACATAAGCCAACATAACCCAGCAATACACAGGTAGTGATTAGTGTTATGGCATTACAGACTACATTTTATTTAATAATTAGGATAATAACTGTTGGAGGGCTTAAGAAGGGAGGCCACTTGAGATGTAACACTTTTAGGGCAACTGAATAGCCTCCTCCCCATGTGGAAAACCCTATATAGAAAACATTTTGGTAACTAAAATGTGCTCAAAGAAAGCATTATTCTTCTGAACTGCACGGTATCAGTGTATTATTTGGATTGCCGAGATGTTGAGTAGAACTGATAATCTTAGGTACATGAATGCAGCAGAACTTTTAATTCCATGCTTACATAAAACTTTCCAATGCTGCCATGCTGACCTTGGAGCTTAAATTGTCAGATAATAAGTACCAATGGGTGATTGCAGTGTACTATCTGTGTTTTGCACATAATTAACATCACACTATGTGGTTCAGATTTGGCTGACAATTTGTATAGGTCTTTCGCAAAGTCTTATCAGCTACCTGGTAATTTGCATATCATTACCCTCAGTAATCCTTCATTTGAGTTATGCTTGGATTAAAAACTCTAATTAACTTTTTTAAAGTGTTATAGTCTGGTTAAAACCTGTTTTATGGATTCTGCATTTTAATAAACTTTCTTATGCATGGCATTTTGCAACAGCAGATTTTTTTTTTTGTAGCATTTACAAATAGGAGAGACTATGCATACAATTCTTAAGTCTTTTCCTATGGTTTAAACTAGCAACCAGCACATACAAGGAGGAATTTAGGCTTTTATATCATCAATCATCAGTCAACAAAGACTGACCAATACAAGGCCAATAAAAACAGCCAATGTCCTGATTTTTATTACCTAGTAGATAGACAATACCCTTTATAATTAAAAAGGTTATTTTTCACACTAAATTGTTGAAAAGTCTCATTGCAACCCCATTGTTCTATAGAGAAAGGTTAAAGCCTTGTACACACTATTTTTTTTGTGCAACCCTCCTAGTTGCATGGAAAAAGCTGACAGCTCCTGTCAGAGCCGCTTCACTAATCATGCAACGTTCGTTAGTTCTGCAAACTCCCCCACTGAGCTGTTGTGTTCTGACAGGAGCACCCCCCACCAGAAGCTGCGATCAGTGCTCTCTGCCATTGGCTGAGAGCACTGATCGGGAGTCGGTTGGATGCTGGTTTTCCAGCATGCACGTGTGAGACAGAAACCATCTGGCTTCTGTTGGACAGACCAACATACATACAGGCAGAATGTCTGCCGACAATCTACTTGTGTGTACGGGGCTTAGGACTTAAGAGTTTTTACATAGCAGAAATTGTTCAGTACATATGTGCAACCATGGGCAGACATATCCCTGGTCAGTTATTTTTAGAAGATATCTGCTGTATGACCCCCATAAACCAATGTAAAATTGGGAGGAAGATCATTTTGGACAAATGTTCTTTTTATTCTATCCTGGCAGTCTGGCACATTGTAAGAACAGACTACAATCACAATGTTGGTGATGGGGAATTTCCAACATAATCAAGTGTAATGTATTGTAATGGAATGTAGGATAATGGATTTGTGAAAAATAATTTTTCTTGCTTTATTTTCACATATCTGCTCCTGAAGAGTGGCATTTTTGCAGTATTAAATTTCCATTCCCCCTTTTCCTCTAGTATGGCTTGGCATGTGTCTCCTGTCACAAAGACATAACATCTTCCCAGACAAAGTCATGGAGTGTCTTTTTGGCTGTTTGTATGCATCTGTACATGTAGTAAAGGTGCTTAACAATGTAATATATCTGACCCGTATAGAAACTAGTACACTTTCATCCTGGGTTTGCGCATGGCTTGAAGTAGCAGTCTGTCTGCAGGGTCTTACCTAATACTTGCATCTTTGATTTTTTTTCTTTTAAACTATCAATACATCCAGGTCCATAACAATAGTCAGACTGGTAATCATGAAGCTGTGGCAAAACCAATGGCATAGAACTGGCAACCATTACCTCAAAATAAAATCCCAGTCTAGACCACAGGCTATAAACCAGTTATGAATCAAACTCTAAGAAAGCGCCCAGTCATCAACAACAGCCATTACTGTCAGCATATTATGCTAGATGTAACTATCTGTAGTAAATCATTATCAAGCCCAACAATCATTTAGTTAATGGTATTCCCCTTTTTTTTCATACATATAGAGCTTTCTGCACAAAGATATCCATAGTCATTGATGAATGAGACCAAGAGAACATCAATTAGATGTTAATATATATGCACAATATTTAATCTCATTTATTTGAATTCCTATTCTAAGTTTTCATTTTGCAGTGGGCTAAACATCAAAGCACATACCTCGCCATTAAAGAAAATTAATTTCATGGCCTATGCACTCAGCAATTCCTAATGGAATTTGCCTATATAAATGAATTAAATAAGTGAATAAACACATAACATTGTCTTCAAAAAATACATTTAGAGAAAGCATCAATAATGAATGCACATCTAGCAGACATCAGAGAATTAGAGGGCGTTCATCAACTTCATCAGGAACAGGGGTCATGGCCATTATATCTCAGGTGTCTTGGGGCAGAATGCCAACCATCTGCTCAACAGTTTACTGACATCCAATTTACTTTGCCTTGTTACTCATTATTATTAGAGAGTGTACCTGCACACTTTATTTGCATAAAACATGTCATATATCAACTATTTATGCCAGTTCAATGTTGCATAAAACAAAACTGCATACATCTCTCAAACGTGTGTCTAAATTAGAATGGATTTCATGGCAATGCAGCTGAGCTGTCAATATGATGCTTTCAGACATGATGCATCCTACACAAGCTTAGACAAAAATGGACACATGTCAGAACGATATTAAAATGGGCCCCAGGGTATTCTGAGAAAGAGGTTTACCAGGGATCTCAGGTAGCTGTACAGTAGATCAGAGTATTAAAGTAGATTTCTTTGCAGAAAATATTAGCATTCAGATATGCCAGTACTGTAAATAATGAAGCAAGAGATGACTGCAAACATAGAAAGCTGTACATGAATGCTCAGGAGCAAGCAAACTCTTGTGTAAATAGCAAATATTCTGGCCTTCTGTCAGAAGTAGTGTTTCAATTCAAAAGCTCCTATAATCTGCTAAAACATTCTAAAAAAAAAAAAAAGATAATTTATAAGATATAGGCCAAACAGTTTCTTTATGCTATTCTCTCTTGGAAGCCAGAATCACAGAGAGAGTTCTCTCAGTTACTGTAATATAAATCAGCTGGACTTGGAGTGTTTCTTTCATGAAAAAAAAAGCTAGCTTTCATGTTAGCTTGTAGCCGCACAGATTTGCTTGTGAAACAAAATTGCATAGCTCTATTTAGCCTGTCCGTCAGAATGTGGAGTATTTCATATCTGATAATGTGGCACTGGCTACACAAAAGACCATGTTTACAATACAACAGTGTATCAATTAATAGAACCAGCTTATCTATTGCTTTTTTTTATTTGATTAGGTAAAAAAAAAAACAAAAAAAAAACCCACAACAACTGACACATGTACTACTCGCCTAGCCCATCTTAATTGTATTTTCAATTTACAGAGAACTGTGGCAGATGAGATATCCTTCAAAAAAGATTAAAGCTTAATTCCAGGTAAACGGCTAAGTACACAAATGAAATACAGGTATATATACAGGTGATAGTCGAAAATGTTTAATATTGTGCAGAAGTTCATTTATTTCACTAACACAACTTAAAAGGTGAAACTAATATATGAGATAGATTTATTACATGCAAAGCAAGATAGTTCAAGCCGTTATTTGTCATAATTGTGATGATTATGGCTTACGGCTCGTGAAAACCCCAAATCCACAATCACAGAAAACTAGAATATTGTGAAACGGTGCAATATTGTAGGCTCTATGGCTAGATTCACAAAGCACTTACGCCGATGTAAGTGCAAATTTGCGCCGGTAAGTGCAAATGTGCGCCGGTGTATCTGTGCGCCAGACCCACAAACCAACATATGCCTAAAAACTGGCCACCCTACGCCAACGTAGCTTACATACGCCGGCGTAGCGTGGGCGCACTTTTCGTCTGGACGCATGTTGCTGCTCCCATTGATTAGGCATTCAAACATGCAAATGAGGGAAATACGGTGATTCACGTACGTACATGCGCCCGATGCATGCTACGCGAGGTGCGCGCAAGTTGTGCGTCCGGCGTAAAGTTATTCCCCATAGATGAGGTGAGACCCGGCAACAGACATGCAAAGGTCTGCACCAGAGAACACAGGCCGGTGTATTGGGTGTACGTTACGTTAACGGCATACGTGGTGATCCGGCATAGCTTAGGCGTGGTTGTGAGCATGTGCATAAGGGTGCTGTTTCATGCGTTCACGTCATGCCAACGTCACTGCGAATGCGTAGTTCGTAATACGCCAGGCATGAAACACTGCACCATGCTCGGACCATCATTTGCATGGGTCATGCCCACTTCCAACTATGCCGGCCTGCACCTTCGAAAAATACGCCATGCTGACACAGAGTTGGGAGAGTTGGGAGCAATAGCTTGCTGAATGCAGTGCTTGCCTCTTTGCACTGCGTGGGCATGGCGTACGGCGTTTGCGCTACGGTGGTATAATGTGCGCCCACTCTATGTGAATCTGGTCCAAAGTGTCCCACTCTAACCAGCTAATTAAGCCATAACACCTGCAAATAGTTCCTGAGCCTTTAAATGGTCTCTCAGCCGATTCAGTTTTGCTTTCTTTTAGGATAGTTCAATATTTGTTCATCTATGTATAAAGTATGTCTGTTATTTATTAACATTTCTTGGGATGAGGAAGCACTTTTTATAGTGATTACTGTATTGTATTTCTTGGACAATTTGTATTAATATACAGGCATACCCCACTTTTAAGCACACAATGGGGTTTATTTACTAAAGCTGGAAAGCGCAAAATCAGTTCTGCATAAAAAACAATGAGTTTCCAGATTTTATTACCAGGCTTAATTTAACAAGCTGCCGTTGGAAGCTCATTGGTTTCTATGCAGATTTGAGCCTGATTTTGCACTTTCCAGCTTTAGTAGATAAAGCCCATTGCGTACTTAAAAGTGGGGTATGCCTGTAATGTAAAGTGCAATGATGGCCTAAAACAACTAATGGTATGTACAGAATGTTTAGGGCATGCTGGCTTAAAGGAGAAATGATGTCAAAGCTATTTTGGCTCTACTTCTCATATGGATCACAGTAGTCCAGTTTATTCTGCACTCCTGTGACCTGATTTCTGCTTACAGCAGGTGAAAGCTAAAGCCTGCTGTCGGCTGATGTCACTCTGCTGGTCCAGGACCAGGAAAGATTCCAACTTTACAGTCAGGACCCACCAAGATGTCTGGACCTGCATCTGTCTCAGCCTCTCAGCATGCAGCCAAGAGCCTGAGCTACCCCCTCCCACCCCTTTCACAGCCCAGAGCTCCAGTGAACACTGTGCTTCAGCAATCTATGTGAGTATGATTTTTTTTTTCCTATTCCAGAACTTCTCTTTTAATATTCCTACACAGGGCACCTTTTTTTACCTAAACTACTCATTGATGTAAGATTTACCATAAATGGTAGGCATGCATGATTTATTAAGACTAAGTGTACACATTTTTGAATACTAACTGATTATTTTTTGCTGGTTTTATTTTACAACAAAGGCCAATAAAGGCAAAAAATATGTATGGTAATTTGCATGCTAATGTTAAGCATTTAAAAGTATTCCCTGGAGCAGAATTATTTTACCAGCAGATGGGAAAGCATATTTTTGCAGTTGTTATTTCAGAAGCAGTTTGAAAAAGCATTTAAATTCAAAGTATAAAATCTTGTTATAATGCACATATAGGTTATTTATAGATAATTCTCACTTATGCATTTATCTAGATTTAACAATCAATCCTAATTTCCCATCCGGCTAGGAAAGTTTAGATGGCATAGCTCATCTCAGATAAGAATGTTCACAACACATTGCTATTTACTACTGTATATTAGTTTGGTGGTAATTATAACAATATTGTCTTTCCTTTTATTTAAGTGCATAACATGGATTCCATCTATTAGCTAGGCTGACTGTTCTATTGACAGATTTTATCTTGTCTTCTACAAAAAGGATGTCATGAAGGTATTTCCTGAGAGATGCTAGCAAATTGTGGCAGCGTTGTGTATCTATTTTGTTGTGTTCTGTTTATTAGGATATTGGTTCTAAGTAGATATGCATGGCAGTATGTTGATTTTCCAACAATGCCAAGGGTACTGACAAATTCAATATGCATTGTTAGGACTCAGACACGTCTTGAGCTGCTAATGAGTGGAACATTTGCATTTACACAACAGAATAATTCTATCTATAGTAACTTTTACTGTACTGCTCATTTAGTCAACTTTAGCAGACACAAGACACTGGTTCTTATTGGTCTGTGAAGCAAATGGGGTAAGCTGCACACAGGGATTGGAAATCAAAGTAGAAAACTTTATTGCAGTAAAATCCACCAAACACAGTCACATTAGCTGGGAACAAATGTTAACGCAATTCACCCTAAACTGTGCTTAATAATAACATGGTTTTGGGGTTGCCTGCTGGGCATTGGGTACCTACCTGGAATGGTGCATCTATACATTGGTTCTTTGTTTAACTTGTGTTCCATATTTTTTTCTCAGACCAGAAATACATTTTTAGTCTAATCCAATTAAATAATGAACAGGGTAGTTTTAAACTCTACAAACATAGAAAGCTGCAGCAGGTGTTAATTTGTAACACTGTTTTCCAGTAACTGAAGGATGAGTGTACCTCACTTGCCACGTCTAACAATTTCAAGGTCATGTACAGTACATGTGTTCAGATTCCTAATGAGATAGGAATCATTGCTCAAGATCAGCTTATGCCTAAGTGCATGCACTTCACAAGGGAACTATTGACTGGAACACATCATGTGAAAGATTTTCAATTTAGAAAGATTTTAGGTCTAGATGTGCTCTGTGCTGAAGACAACATATACATGAAGTATTGTTCTCTTTTAGAGTCTGACATGTGCCTTCTTAAAAAGGTACTTTTGCATTTTTAATTAAACCATTGTTGTTTAGTAAATATAGTGATGGTTAAAAAATGTACTTAAAACATCTAATTTTTAAGAATCTTGGTCATGTTATTATATAGTATGGTAGTCCTATTAGAAATACAGGCGGTCCATAGTTAGAAAAATTTGACTTGCAAATGACTCCTACTTACAAACGGAGGGAGGAAACAGGAAGTGAGAGGAAATTTACCGCTAGCAAGGGAAATTTACTCCTGTAAGATTTATTATGGGAAAAAGGTGTCTCCACTGATGCTTTATCACCAAGGCTTGTTTCCACAACAACCCAACATTTTCAAAATCCAACTGTTATAAGAACAGAAAGTGAAGTGAAATCTTCTGAACAGGGACATAGACAGCAAAACAAGCATTACAGGGTTGTTACCCCTTCCCTATGCTATCCAAAAAGGTAAAAAACATGTTTTGGGCTGGAGCTACACTTTAAAAATGTACCTGTTCCGACTTACAAACAGATTTAACTTAAGAACAAACCTACAGGCCCCATCTTTTTGTAAACCGGGGACCACCTGTACAAGTGAAATGCCCTTACCGTTTATTGCAGTAATAGGCTTATTTTCTTTCATCACTGTCAAGAATACTTAAAGCAATACTAAAGTCTAAAGGTAAACAATGTAAAGTCAAAGGAGAAACCACAATATCACCAAATGCAAATAGATTATAAACTAAAATAACATTGTGAAGTTAAATATAAGGAAATTCGATATTCCTGGCTAGAAGTTGCCTAGATCTCCCAGATGCATCCTGGGGGATTGATATCATCTGACTTCCACCCCCTTAGTCCAGCCCATCCATTGAGACTTTCATTTATTTATTTTTAAAGTAAAGAGTGTGGTATGTCATATTAAAATACTCCTCCAATATCTGTGTACAGAACATCTCCGGTTGGCCATATTGCATTGCTTTTACAGAAAATTACAGAGCTACAGATTGAAAAGGAAAGGTAATTTTTAATAACATTCAATTGCAATATGCTATACATTATTATTTTCAATTTTTTTTCCCAGGAAAGCAGAGTTTCCCTTTAACCATCCAGCTTCTATGCATATTGAAGGAGTGATTTGGGCTGCTTGAAATCTTCTCAACCACTTCCACAGTACTTAAATTGTGTATCCCTATAAAAAACCTGCACATGATTTTATACCTAGAGATATTTT
The DNA here is from genome assembly GCA_029574335.1 of Rana kukunoris. Taxonomy (NCBI): domain Eukaryota; kingdom Metazoa; phylum Chordata; class Amphibia; order Anura; family Ranidae; genus Rana; species Rana kukunoris. The sequence continues at coordinate 201,335,493 of CM056051.1, forward strand.
TTTATTTATTAACAACACCGATTAATATTTGATGCTTGATGGGAAATTTAGAGTTTTAGTGCATTTTTATTGAAAATAAAGCTTTGATAACGTTTGCCCATTTACTGTAGAATGTACTAAATCAAGATTATATTTCAGATTTAAAGGTCTTCTACTTAATAAAACAAAATATGATTTGGAGATTTCTAGTACATTTTCCTTAACTTTAAAATGTACATTTCATGTTTGCATGTAAAAACATCAGCAATTGTCCCAGCTGCATGAAGATTCAAATTAGTTTGGACAGCACAGGAAAAATAAGATATTCCACAAATCCTCTTATCTATTAAAAATAGATTTAAAGTTTTAGTCTAGTTGAGCAAGTTATGCGGTTTTGGGATTCTCAAGGAAGCTCTGCATGGAAGTAGAGGTATGTTATTATTATTTTACCATTCTAAAGCTCTAGTGCATGCACTGTATGTATGTACAGTATGTATGCACAAATATGCACAAATAATATAATACATTCTGATTTATTGTCTAAAGCACTAACTTGAAAATGAAAACCCCAAAAAGTATTAGCATTCAGCTCTCTTTCAGATTTAATTGCAAACACATTTATTCACATGTAGCTAGGTGTCACTTACCAGATAAACCACCAACATCCATCTTCTTAAGGTTCTTTGCTTCCAGAATTACAACTGTGAGCTTGCCAGCCGTGGGTACATAGCGGAGAGAGAAACAGATGTCCCCAAGTTTCTCTTGCTGTAAAACAATCCAACCAGTAAATCAGCCAAAATGTTTGTACTCACGCAATATTTCCAGAAGCTCATCAAGTTATATGTGTAGAATGCAGTTAAGTAGTTTGAAGCTCTAAATTCTTAGACCATTAAATTATAATAAAATATTTATAAATATATCATAGATGATTGAGGATAATTCATTTTCCTTTCATAGTATTACTCGTAGTATTTCTTTTCTGATAAAGATAAATACTCTCTTTCGCTATACGTAATGAAATTGTGTACTGTACAAGAGATCAGTTAATTATTTTTAGCTAGAAAACCAATGGTGAGATAAATCAGTTTCATATTAAGCTCTGGTGTTCCTGTATGTATATATATATATATATATATATATATATATACAGTATATATATTTTTAATCAGGTTAAATCAGAAAGGTTGATGGAGAAATAAATACAATGTTACATTGACAATGTTGCCTATCATTCTACGTCACCTTGTTGCACGACATTGCTATTCATCTCCTTATACTTCTTTATTGTTGCAATGTGCTCCCTTTAGTCCAATACCCGAAAGCATGTTAGTCTGGCACCATGTTAACATATTCATATTTTCTACTCAAGTATTCTCAACTACAGTGCATCATAGTTAAAGGCTCATCCTGATTGGGCAAATAAATAGCAGCAGTCTGTAATGATGTTATTCTTATGCTCAATCTTTGCTATGCTCGTTGACAGTGCTGTGAAATGCTACGGGGCTTGACTGGCTCACAGTGTTGGCCCTCCCTCAACAAGTTCAGGTACACACACCTGTTTTATTTTAAATTTGTTTAACTGTTCTTGAGGATACATAAGTGGGTTAAATGATAGTCTTTAATATCAGACTAGAGTTTAGGTTTAAGCAGGGCTTTTTTTCTGGGTGAACTTGGGAGAACTCAGTTCCACCACCTTTGGCTCAGACCCTTTGGTGCCCGCTCACCACAATCACTTGTGAACACAGAAGTCTGGTTTCTGTGTTTACAAGTGACTTCTTTGTAACCCCCTGAACTCTGCACACTGTATGTAATGCAATTCTGGTATTTAATGCCCCTTTAAGACCCTTCTAGTGTTTGTGAAATCTGAACGGGTCGTGGTTGAGTTCCTGCACCTATTTTCTGAGAAAAAAAGCTCTGGGTTTAAGTATGACCCATTCAAGAGATGTAAGTAGCTAAACAGAGGGACAGTATTAATCATTAGTCATATTACAAAACAATCTTTTTTTCTTCTAGCTGCAGAGCCACTTTGTCTTCTTAATCCTAACTTTACTTCAGTCAACCAACATAGTCATCAGCTGAAATTTACAAATAGTAATTGAAACAAGGATATCCCAGATTATTATTACAGCACCAAATAAGAAAATGGAACAGAGATGATTTTATTTTCCTTTTATACTTAGCAAGTAGTCAATATTAATGGTAGAGGTAGGCAACACCGTCAACACTGTGGATACAGGTTATGGTTTTTAAACAGACAGCAGGGTGATCAGAAAAATCAATTTAGTGACTGGCCATATTTTAACAGTTTACCTTCTTTCATACAAATGTGTAGTTGCATGCATCTTAATTTGGAACAGTTTTTTTATTGCTGTTTGCACCAGGTCCATCAGGATATACTTAAACAGATCAGAAAACACTCCACATTTTGACTGTAGCAGTCACACAATTTTGATAACAACTACCAAGAGTTACAGAAGTGAGATATGCAGGCCCTCTGGACTATAACGTGTTATGATGTGCAGAAAGGGTCTCTTGTGGCTTCATTATTTCATATGGATACTGTGTGGATCGAGTAGTAGAAACTTTTTTTCGTCCCTTAAAATAAATAATTTATGTAAGTAAATGACTTTGATCATTACATGAAATCTGTAAGGTACTGTTGGAGGGATCCCACTGTGTGGTTTGCAGTTACAGCACTAACCTTCTCTCTTAGAAGACTAAATTGACAACAAGTAAAGTTCTTCTATCATCTTGTCAAGCATTAGTGGTTTCTGTTTTAATTTAAGATAAAGTTTGAATCAGAAGCTTGAAGAAGTGTACCAAATCGACATTTTGTTGGGGAATTCTTTCAAAAACATATATAAGTTGTTTCCTGAATAAACTACAACACAATTTGGAGTAACATAATGGGCTTCTTTTATAAAAAAAAGATAAGAGGATAGCAGGTATTTTTGACATATCCATGAAAACTTTTGGAAGCATTTACAAAGTAAAAATAAACTAATTTGATTTTATCAAGGGGTAACAGCCCCCCATTTATCTTTGATAAGCATTACATCCTTTTCAAGGGAATGGTTGTGATGTCATCGCAGCTCCGGCCAATCACATCGCCAGACCCGCGAGACCCGGAAATCACTCTGGGACAACATGTTGGCGGCCGGAGGGGGAGACATTGACGGCTGTGAGGCTTCGATTGGAGGTAAGTAAAACATAATCAGCTAGTATGCTATGCAATACTAGCTGATTATGTCTTTGTCTTGCAGGATTTTTTTTGAATCAAGGGTTTACTTCCTCTTTAAGTTATATGTGGATGGGGGAAACTGTACAAGTTAGAACTCTAAAATTAGAGATTTCCCCTCACTGTCTGATAATGGTCAAACAAACTAATAGAGGGTTAAATCTCATCAGCAGGGACACAGACCGTAATAATAAATTGACAAAGGGTTTAACTCTTAGGCCTCGTACACACGATCAAATCTGTCTGCTGGAAACGGTCTGCTAGACCTTTCAGCAGACAGATTCGATCGTGTGTACGGGCAAACAGACGGATTTGGCCACCCGACAGATTTCAAAGCATGCTTTGAAATCTGTCGGCTGGGAACCCGTCCACCCGACATGTCTGCTGGTTAGTACGCTAACCAGCAGACATGTCTTCTCGCACACGCGCCGAATGGTTTCGACGCATGCGTGGAAGTGTTTTACTTCCTGGTGCGGTGACGTGGCGGCCTCAACATCACCGCCACGTCAACGACATGTCAGCGCGCTGTCTGCTGGCGGGGATTTTGGTTTGCTCGTGTGTACATGCGAGCAAACCAAAATCCCAGCAGACAGATTTGTTCAAATCGGTCGGACAGACCGTTTTGAACAAATCTATTTACTTGTGTGTACGAGGCCTTACCTACATTATTCAACACTTAAATGTTCTTTACAAACCATTTATCATGACAAGTTTTACTCTTGTTAATTTTAACGAACTGAAAAGAAAACCACGCAGAAAAGTTTAAGCACGCAATTATTAGTTATTAAGTTATTTTATACATTTTCACTGTTTTCCTGTAAAAAATTGTTGTTATCTTTTGGTAAAATGTTTATATCAGAAATATTCTTAGTCGTTCCTATGTAAAAAATTTACTCACAAATCTTTTATAATATTTCAAACCTAAAAACTATGACAGCCATTCGAAACCTGAACATTTAATTTATTAACCACTTAAGGACCACCGCATGTACATATACATTGGCAGGATGGCACGTACAGGCACATTCACGTACCTGTATGTGTCTGCCTTGCCGCAGACACATACCCTCCGGTACATGCGGCGGTCCATCGGTTTCTGGCCACCCCCTCGCGATCGCTTCTAGTGAATCATCTGCTTCTTCTGCCTGTGTAATGCAAACACAGGCAGGAGGAAGTGATGTCACGCTCCACGAGGCGGTCTTTTTGACCAGAGCTTTTTTTGACTGTGCACCAACAGCACACTGACACAGTACACATAGGCACACTTTCACCCCCCAGTCACCCCCAGATTACCCCCGATCACCCCCCAGCCCCCAGTCACAGTGTCACTGATTGCAGTGATCATTTATTTACTGATCACTGCATTTAGTGTCATTTGTGACTGTAAAAAGTGTCAGGGCAGTTAGGCTTAGACCCCTTTAGGTCCAGGCTAGCCCCCTACCCCCCAATAAAGGTTTAACCCCTTTATCGCCCCCAGTTAACCCCTTCACCCCCTATCACCAGTGTCTCTAAGCGGTCATTTTTTTGACAGCTGTATTAGTGTCGCTGGTGCCGCTAGGTAGCCAGTTACATGTTTAGGTTCGCCGCTAGGTTTTTATAGCGTCAGGTACCCCCATACATTTTCTAATAAAGGTTTTAACCCCCTGACTGCCCCTAGAGTTAACCCTTTAACCAGTGATCACCGTATAAGTGGTGACGCTGGTGACGCTGGTTAGCCAGTTAGTTATTTAGTTATTTAGGTTCACCGCCAGGTTTTTATATAGCGTCAGGTACCCCCATATATTACCTAATAAAGGTTTTAACCCCCTTATTGCCCCCTAGTTAACCCTTTTACCAGTGATCACTGTATAAGTGTTACGGGTGACGCTGGTTAGTTGGTTTGCTGTTTATAGCATCAGGGCACCCGCCATATATAACCCAATAAAGGTTTAACCCCCTGATTGCCCGGTGGGTGATATCAATAAAATGTTAGCGTCAGTCAGGGTCTGCGTCACCCCAGGCAGAATACATCCCCGTAGAAGACAGCGGCTCCATGTCAGATAGCTCTGTCAACGAAGGTGAGGTCCCTGCTAAGGCCAGATGTACCTGACCCCATTCTGATGTTGTTGAGGTGCTAGAATCGCAGGACCGTTTGTATGGAGCAGAGAGCCAGTACTTGCACTGCTATTCCTTCTGGTGAACTGGCAAGCACCAGCGGCCTAGTACACCCTGGTTGTTCATCCAGCACTGCAGTATCACCTGGTGACGTGGTGAGTCCCAAAAATAAGTTGTGTCTGTAGCAAGCAGGGATATAGGCGTGACACCCGTTATTAATGTCCCGCCTGTCCTGGCAATCCTGGTCTCTGCATTGGCATGTATTTTTTACGCTTCCACACACAAGTGAAGTTTAAGCGCAGGGTAAAGCATTTCACAGGCTAGGACACACTTACACAGGGTCTCTCAAGATGCCATCACATTTTGAGAGACCCAAACCTTTTAATCAAAAAGTTGAACAGTTACAGTTACAAACAAAAGTGTTAACAAAAAAAGTAAAAAATAAAAATACCAAAAAAATATAAAATAAAAAAAACAAAAATAGTTGTCGCTTTATTGTTCTCTACCTCTCTAATTGCTCTCTATTGTTCTGCTCTTTTTACTGTATTCTATTCTGCAATGTTTTATTTGTTATTATGTTTTATCATGCTTGTTTTTCAGGTATGTAATTTACTTTACTGTTTTCAGGTACATCATTCAGATGTGCTCCAGTGGTGTAGAAGGTGATTTCACCACCACAGTTAAAAAAAGAGCATATATGCTGAAGCATGGGAGCATTAGGGGCGGAGGATCGATTTTGCTCTTAATGCCGCGTACATACGGTCGACATTCCGACGAAGACTTGCCCGTGGAAAAGTCAGACTGTGTATACGCGGCATAACGTTTTTGAGGGAGGTTGCCCCCATGCTTTGGCATATATATATATCTTAGGCACAGGTTGCATTAAAAAATGCTTTATTTTTTACTATGTTTTTTTTGGTATTTGCTTTGCAGGTATGGTATGATCCTACTGTTACACTGTAATGTTACTTTGTTTTAATGTTACCCATCATTTGCTTAGCAGGTACGCCATTCAGTTGCAGCCCAAATTTATTTAGCTTGACAGCAACAGCATTTGCTCCCACGATACATAAAGCCGCGACTCCAACGCTTTCACCACCACAGTTAAAAAAAGAGCATATATGCTGAAGCATGGGGGCATTAGGAGGAGGAGAGATTTTGCTCCTAATGCCGCATACATATGGTTGACATTCTGACAGAGGCTTGCCTGTGGAAAAGTCAGACCGTGGGTATGCGCCATAACTTTTTATGCTGCGTACATGCGGTCGAAACTCCGATGAAGGCTTGCACGTGGAAAAGTCTGACCCTGTGTGCGTGGCATAACTTTTTTGCGGGAGGATGCCCCCATGCTTTGGCATATTTATATTTAAAGTTTTTATTGAAGTTTTTAGAGGAATACATGGCTAGTCAGTACATGGTAAAGACAGATCACCAAAACAAGCAATTGAATACAATCTAAAATTGATAAATGGGGGTCTGTTCCCTGCAAGAATCACTATGGGAAGAAGAGAAAAAGAAGCAAGAAAAAAAAAAGGTTGTGTGAAAAATTACAAGAAAAAAAAAAAAAAAAAAAAAAAAAAAAAAAGGGGGTTAGAGCGTATGCGGATTAGGGTGATCAAATGTCTTGGCCTAGAGGCCTCTGGAGGCAGGCTCCCCTGCCAACACACCTCCGCACCCCTCTGGGGTCAAACTGTACGGAGGGCGTCGGAGAGGATCCCCGCCTAACATACGCGTCCCAGAGCAAAACTTGTAAGAGAATAGTGCAAATGGAGGAACAGCCCATATGGGAAGTATGCTGTACTGGTATGTAGCCAATAAAAACAGAACAATCAGATACAATAACCGTAGGGGAGACCTAGCCTGGGCTTAGAAGAGTCATTGGCGCATAGAAGAAAAACAAGGCCCAAGGGTAGGTCCCCCGAGGCGTGGGGGGGTTAAGGGTGGGAAACCGGGGAGGTGGGAGAAAGAGAAAGAAAGAGCTAGACTTGAAAGGAAGGAAGAGGCGTATCGGCGGTTTGCTATTACTGTGTATACCCAGGAAGGTCAACTGGACAGGTAAATGGAATTTTCGATCCCCATATAGATAGCCCAAGGTTCCCAAACCTCCCTAAATTGAGGGGAAGTGTCCAGGATAGAACTCATCATTTTCTCTTGGGACATAATCCAGGAAATCTTTCTCTTAGCTGCTGTGATAGAGACCTTGGGGCTTTTCCATGACCTGGCCAAGGTGAGTTTAGCCCCCAAGAGGATAAAGAATATAAGTTTACGAGTTGACTTTGGGGCCCTGATGGAGAGGTGATTGAGGAGGGCCGTCAAAGGGGACCTAGGGATGACCAGTCCGGTGATTTTTGAGGCTATATAGAAAATTTTAGTCCAAAAACTTCTAATTCTAGGGCACTCCCACCAGACATGCAGCATGGAGCCCCTCAACTGGCACCCCCTGAAGCATAAGGGGGAAGCTGAGGGGTACATGGCCGCAAGCCGGGTAGGGGTGAGGTACCACCTGGTGAAGACTTTGAGATTGGCCTCCACAAGTGAAATGTTGAGGATGCCCTTAAACGAGGATCCCACAGCTTTGTGCCAAGTTTCTAGGTCCCAGTTCAACTGTAAATCTTCCTCCCAGGCTAACATATAGGGTGTTTTTCGCGTATCCCTGGCCAGTGACGAGTAGATTATGGAGATCCCCCCCCTTTGCTCCAAAAGGTTTCCACACCATTGTTCATATGGCGTGAGTTGAGGAGGGGCAGGCTTCGTGGCCCAGATGGAATGAAGGAAGTGTGATATTTGATGGAACCTGAATCCCTCCGATGGGGGTAGTTTCAGAGTCTTAATACAGTGGGAAAGGGATAGAGGTCCTGCAGGAGAGAGGAAGTGCCCGATCCGATACATCCCCTTGTCCAGCCACCATGCAAATGCCTTGATATCCATTCCAGGGGGGAAGTCGGGGTTATGAAAGATGTGACTCAGGGGTTTACAGGGGGACACCAAGGAAGGATCATGTTTGAGCTTGTCCCAGATCGCAAATGTGTGAGATAAAGACGGGCAAAGAATGGGGGGCCTAGTCCTAGGAGGGCACCATAGGAGAAAGTCAAGGGTGAAGGCAGGCACTGCTTGCCTCTCCATGTCTACCCAATCAGGTTTGGCGGACTTGCCATAGACCGTGGAGATCTGGGCAAGCCTAGCCGCTTGATAGTACCAGAGTAGGTTGGGTAGTCCCAGTCCCCCCCTGTGTCTGAGTCTGAAAAGAGTGTGCCTAGCTAGGCGGTGGCCCGACTGTCCCCATATAAATTTGGTAACCTTGCTTTGGAATGAATCTAAATGATCCTTCTTGATTGAGATTGGGAGCGCGCGAAAGAGGTAAAGGAGTCGCGGGAGCAGGGTCATTTTCACGGAGTTTATCCTCCCTAGCCAAGAGAGTTGGTGCGGGTGCCATTGTTTAAGATCAAGTCCCAATTTTTTGTAAATGGGGGGGTAGTTGGCCAGGTATAATTGTTCAAATTTGGGAGTCAAGTTGATTCCCAAGTAGCGAATGGAGGTGTCGCTCCATTGAAATCGAAAGGAGTCCTTCAACCGGGCCGCAAGGGGCCCTGGAAGGGAGATGTTGAGGGCCATAGACTTGGTGTAGTTGACCTTTAAACCTGATATGGTCGCGAAGTTCTCAAGTGTTTTACATATCACTGGCAGGGATGTGGAGGGCGAGGTGACAAAGAGAATCAAATCGTCTGCAAACAGACCGCATTTGTGAACGGTGGAGCCACAGCGCACTCCAGCGATGTCGGGGTTGGACCTGATGGCAATGGCCAAGGACTCAATTGCGATGGCGAAGATTAGTGGTGACAGGGGGCAACCTTGGCGGGTCCCGTTACGGATTTTAATGGGATCGGAGTATAGTCCCTGCAGTTTAATCCTGGCTTCGGGGTTAGAGTATAGAGATCTAATTAGTCCAGAGAAGTTAGGGCCGAAACCCCACCTTTCCAGAATTTGGAATATGTAGGGCCAAGAGACCGAGTCGAAGGCCTTTTGAAGGTCCAACGACAACAACATCCCCGCCTGAGCGCCTCCGCCATCCCACCCCGATTGCAGTAGAGACATAACGTTTATTACCCTCCTGACCTGATCCGGGCCCTGACGCCCAGGGATGAACCCGACCTGATCTTTGTGTATGTATATGCCAATGAAGGAGGCTAATCTGTCGGCCATAACTTTAGTCAGGATCTTGAGATCGTTATTGATCAGGGATATCGGCCTATAATTACTAACGTCGCCTGGGTCCTTGTCAGGTTTGGGTATGACGGAGATAAAAGCTGTATTAAGCTGTGCGTCTAGAGGGTCCCCCGTGGTCTTGGAGTTAAAGAAATTTGTTAGGTGTGGGGCTAGAATTTGTGCAAAGGCCTTATAGTAAGGGACTGAGAACCCGTCCGGGCCTGGGGCAGATCCTGTCCTCAAACCTTTGATAACCTCCAAAACTTCTGCAGTGGAAATCGGGGCCTCAAGTCGGTCTCTGTGGTCCTTTGTTAAGGTGGGTATAGGCAAATCATCCAGGAACCTAGTCCTGGCTGGTGTTGCCTTAGCTTGTTGTCCTCTATACAGTGTTGTGTAAAAAGAGTGGAACTCCCGCAGTATTTTAAGGGGGTTCGCCGTGGGGGGTTGGCCCGCTATATTAATTCTAGGAAAAGCAAACGTACGTGGCCGCGGGGTGAGTTTAGAAGCCAGGAGGTGTCCTGGTTTGTCTTTCGCATGGTAGAATCTCGCCCCCTGCCATCGCAAACTGGTCGTAGCTTTGGCAGTCAGAGCGAGGTTCAGTTCCAGGCGGGCCGAGTCCACGTGAGATATAGGGCATCGACCCGGGTCCCTTTTATGGTCCGCACGGAGCGCCTGGAATTTCTTTTCCAGATTCTCTATGTCCGCCCTGCGAGCTCTGTTAAGTCTTGCCTTGATTTGAATTAGCTTGCCTCTGATGGTCGCCTTGTGGGCAGACCAGAGGGTCTCTGCAGAGATATCAGGGGAGCTGTTCAGTGAGAAGTATTCAGAGATAGCCTGTTCTATCTCTGTTTTGTGGGCAGGGTCCGAGAGTATTGTTTCGTTAAGACGCCAGTGGCGGGAGTTAGGCAGTGAGGGGTGGTTAGTCCAGGACATACTTACTAGGGAATGGTCAGACCAGACTGTGTCTGTGATCTGAGATCTATTGACTGAGGGGATCAGAGCGTTGGAGATTAGAAGATGATCTATTCTAGCGTAGGTTTGATGGGCGTGAGAGAAGTGTGTGTAGTCCTTTTGGGTAGGGTTCATCTCCCTCCAAATGTCCGTGAGACCCCTTTGATACACTAATTTGGCAATTTTTGAGCTAAGTCTGGTGGGACGCACATTTTGTGCCGTAGGTGGTTTGGACTTATCAATGCCTTGATCAAAGGCGACGTTTGAGTCTCCGCCTAGGATCACCATGCCCTCCATAAGAGGGTCCAAGGTTTTAAATAGATCAGTGAAGAAGTTCAGTTGGCCTACGTTGGGGGCGTAGTAGGAGACCAGGGAGTACAGATGGCCATCTATAGTACCCTTGGCCAGGACAAACCTCCCTCCCGGGTCCCTGTATTCTGATTGTAACGTAAACCTACAGTGTTTAGATATGAGAATCGCTACCCCCTTAGACTTATCTTCCGCGTTGGCCAGGAAAAACTGTGGGAATTGGGCGTGTATGAAATTGGGTTTGTATCGGATCGGGAAGTGCGTCTCCTGCAGGAAAAGGACATCAATGTGGCGCGATTTCATGAAGTCTAGAACCTTCCGCCGTTTGGAAGGGGAGTTGAGGCCCTGTGTGTTGTGAGTGGCCACCTTCAAAGAGGGTGCCCTAGGGGCGTCACTAGCCATGGAGCAAAGGGGAGGGGGAGATCACCAAAACCCCGTCACCTACCTTGATAGAGGCCTCGCAGTGTGTATAGGGATCCGACCATCTGGGGAGCTGTCGACCTTCTGGGAGTAGACAGCCATCAGCAAGCCTATCACCGCCTGAAAGAGGAAGAGAAGTTAGGAAAGTATAAGGCAGAGGGAAGAGAAGGAGGGGGGAAGGGGGGGGGAGACATGAGCCCACTGGGGGCTCGGGTCGGTGCTGGGCATAACCTTGTCCAGCATCCAAAACCCTGTTCTCGTTTACCGCACCCTGTAGGCAGGGTGGGCGCCTAACCCAAGGAGAGGGCATAGCCTGATCCGTGGGATAGGAGGAGGCGCAGCAACATCGTTCCAGCCGCGACGTGAATAAAATTGTCAAAATTGTCAACGGGCAGTAAGGATGCACCGCCGACCTGCCCCCCGAAGGCCCACACCCCCCCCACACGCCAAGCATGCGGGGAAGGCCGCAGGCCCCCGGGGGCACGCCGTGCGCCACCACAAAGTATTTAGGTATATAAGAATGCAAAAAGAAGGGGAATAAAAAAGAGAACCCCAAAACAGGCAATAACATCTTAAGCAAACGGCAGTAGGAATGACCAGGTGAGCATGAGTGGAGGCACTCAAATCATGAGTTTGTATCGTGTTAAACAGGTGGGCCATTCCGAGGCCAACATTAATGTCCTAATGGTCCCCGAGGGACGCAACCGGGAAAAAACAAAACAAAAACAAAAACAAAAACAAAAAGAGGCAGTTCTCCCAAGGGTACGGGAGAAGTCCACAGAGGGGAAACGACAGTCCTCACAGACTATTCCCAGAAGGACCTCGCGGCGGTGTCACGGCGGTCTGGTACCCTTATTCTTCTTGGTTTTAGGCTTGTCCCAGGTGCCTGTTAGGGGGCTCGCAGGAGAGGGGCGTTTGGTGGATCCAGGATTGGAGCCGGAGAGGTCCATGGCTGCTTCATGTGAGATGAGGCGAAGGTTCAGGAGCAGGCGTTCTCCATCTTGGAAGTTGTGGAATGCATGTGCCTTGCCCTTGTATTCAAACTTGACGGCAAACGGAAAGGCCCACTTGTATTGGATGTCACGTTGCGACAGGACCGATAGGAGAGGCTTTAGGGTCCTCCGTTTCTGAATGGTCGTGGGTGAAAGGTCAGCAAATACCTGAACAGTGTGACCTTGGAAAATAAGCGGGTTTTGGCGTCTGCAGGTCCTCATCACCTCCTCCTTCACCGAGAAAAAGTGTAGCTTGACCACAATGTCCCTGGGGGAGCCATCTTTCCTCAGTGGCCCCAGGGTTCTGTGGGCACGGTCAATCTCCAATTTGTGCTGGGGAATATTAGGGATAAGTTGTTTGACAAAGTCCTGGACCACGGAGAAAATGTCTTTGAATGACTCAGGGAGCCCCCTGATCCTAAAGTTTTCTCTTCTGGACCTATTTTCCAAATCATCGATTCGTGACATAGCTATGTCCAATTGGTCCTGTAGGAATTGAATATGGTCAGAGTTCTGCCGAGTTGTGGCAATGGTCTGATCTAGCTTGTTTTCTATGGATTCCATCCTGGATCCTATCATCTGAAAGTCCCCTCTAAGTTCTCCTGTTATCTTTGCTGCTGTTTGAGCGAGACCCCTGTCCAGCAGAAGTGACAGTTGTGTAAATAGATCAGTCGTATGTGACAGGGAATGTGCGGTGACGTCCGCCATGACAGGCCTTGCAGCTGCCTGAGGGGAAGTAGGCCGCAGGGGAGAGCCCATGATGTCTGCCATGGTTTGCTCCAGCAGTGACTCTGTTGAGGCTGGGGAGTGAGCCATGATGGAGAGGGGGCCAGCCGGGATCCCTGGTGTTAGCGGGCGTGCTACAGAGGCATATGAGGGTCTGGCTTCAAAGGACTCCTCCGTGTCAGTAAGGAAGGGCTGAGCGCCGCCCGCCATCTTGTGGGTGCGTGTCCCGCTTACCGCTTCCAGCTGCGGTCCCAGGCTGCGTCTTGTCGGTCCCACCGACATGTACGAGTGCCCTTGCCTTTCCCCTTTCGATCAGCTGTAGCGTGGTGGCCGGCCGGGACCCGATCCGCCCGTTAGATCCGTCGCACGGCCGGAACGATGCGGAGCTCCAAGGCTAAGCTGCCATCCCGGAGCTGTCCGCGCATGCGCCTCTGCTTTGGCATATTTAAATGGTGCATGTATGCCCATCATTAGAAGTGGATGGATGAAAGGAGGTATTCTAATGGTCGGCATACCCACTGATCAATCTCTTTTTTTCGTTCAGACAACAGGCTCTCTCCTCACACATCCATCTGCCACCTGCTTGAGATCCATCCATCTGCCTTTTGGCCACTTGGAACTGGAGAAGGGACTGGGGGGACCCTGAGCATTGATACCGGACCTGTACGAACTCGGAATTCGTGGGAGATAGGCCCACCTTTCATGATCACAAAATCCTTTGTCGTCATCCCTTACTGCTGTGCGTTTTCTCTGCTGGAGTGGATCCTTTACTGCTGTGCGTTTTCTCTGCTGGAGTGGATTTTTTGGGCTATCTGCACATAGCCGGAAAGTGAGCGGTTAGAGAGCACTAGGGGTGTCTGCACCGAAGCCTCCATCTGCATCATTTCTATGTTGGAAGTTTTCTTTCTGCTCTGGGCATTTCACTCACAGAATTTTTTTTTGGACTTGTACCACAGACTATTCATTATTCCACTCTTGTATTATTCACTCCGTGAAATCATTTGATGTCTGGATGTCATAACGTTTTATGATGTTATCCTTATTTGTGTGTTTCAGTATTCACCTTTCACATGTTGTTTACACTTGGTCATTATTTACCTAGTTCCTAGGACCCTCCCCCTAGTTCGTGCACTATTGTGGCACATACCCCTAGCACAGCGCAGACACCAATATTTTTTCACAATTTCCTTGGGGTGTCTACTTTCCAAAATGGGGTCATTTTGTACTGCGCTGCCATTTTAGCGCCTCAAGAAATTAGTCAGTAATAATATTAAAGCTGTGTAAATCCCAGAAAATGTATCCTAGTTTGTAGACGCTATAACTTTTGCGAAAACCAATATATAAACGCTTATTGTGATTTTTTTTACTAAAGACATGTGACTGAATACATTTTGGTCTAAATGTATGACTAAAATTGAGTTAATTCGATTTTTCTTATAACAAAAAGTAGAAAATATAATTTTTAAAAAAAAAAATTCGGGTCATTTTCCGTTTATATCGTCAAAAATAAAAATCGCAGAGGCAATCAAATACCATCAATAGAAATCTCTATTTGTGGTAAGAAAAGGACACAAATTTTGTTTCGGTACAACATTGCATGACCGCACAATTACCAGTTAAAGCAGCGCAGTGCCAAATTGTAAAAACACCTCGGGTCCTTAGCCTGCATATAGGTCCAGGTCTCAAGTGGTTAAAGTAGCCTAAAGTTCATTCATTTGGTTTGTTTTAGATTTTTAGATATTCTATGACTGGTGGACACATGCTTCCAGGATTCACATTGTATTTTTCCCTTTACCTGAACAATATTCCCTGTACCACTGAATGACACACAGCTCTAAAGTATATTAAAGGGGTTACAGCTTTGTGTTTTTTCACCTTAATGCATCCTATCTCTGGGGTGCGATCCCGCATTACTTTCCCCCAGCTCCTGTCGGCTCTTCATTGGATGATTGATAGCAGCACAGCCATTGGCTTCCGCTGCTGTCAATCAAATCAATGACGTGGCTCACCTAGGGCGGGGCCAAGTCATAAAATTGTAAGTATGCATGTGCCATATAAGTGGGAAGCTGGACATCACTTGCTTTCTTCCAGGTCCTGCTGAGAAGCTTTCCTTCTGCCTACTGAACAAAGGAGTTTGCTTGTTTGGCATGGGTGCCAATGTCAACACCCACCCTCTCCACCTTGTCCAATCAGAGAACACTTTGCATTTATTGAGAGAATGCTAAGTGTTAGTTGAATTGCAGCTGTGCTGAGTGAGCGACCTCCTATGTTCACCATGTAGCAGGGCAGCCACTCCACATGGGGCCCAGAAGCTAGCAAAAACCACTGTAGGCTGGCTCCCACTGGAATAACACATATATGTCACATACATAAATACATTGGTCCAAGATATAAAAGTTGCCATAGCTACACTTTAGTTTTAAGGTAAAGTAGTGTTTGTTGGTACATATAGCTGGATATAGGCTGGTTGATAGATATATAGTAAGGTATATAACTAGATACATGTGCAGGCTTATAGACTTTGAGCTTAATAGCTGTTGAATATGAAATAAAAACAGCACTGCTGCCATTTGTTTTCCTGGTATATTCCCTACCTCTGTTATAGTTTTGCAGTTTATAATTTGTAAAACTATTTCACTATTAATTCATTGCAAAGGCACTCTGTGTTTTAGTCCGCTCTGACATATTACTCAAATTGTCAGGTCAAGCACTAGGATCGCAAAAATCTCATTATCATCACAGCTCTCTCTATTATGTTATGATTCCTGCAGATTATAACAGAAAGTACTTACCAACCCTTTGCTTTTGTTTTTAAGAGTTTGGGGTGTAAAATATTATTGCCTATTTGAATCTGAATATAATAAATAATGGTAGCAGCAAACAGGAAACAAGATCTAAAGGTAGTGGATTACTTTGGTGGGGCTAATGAAATGCTGGGCGAAACATTCTTTTATATTAAGCTGCTGACATATCACCAAGGGTTTTATAATTCTGCAGTGGCAATGAATAGTCAAAACTCTATTTGATTTTATGCAAGTTTAAAGAAATATACTTTTTCATTTTTCAATGAATCTACAATTTTTGTGTTGTGCAATAATTACCTTGCAAGAAGCATTTAATTTATACTGTCCTTGAGACATCAGCATTTTACCATTTTAGAAATTCAGATATTCTCACATTTAAATGCAGATCACATACTGGTAAGCAGTGCTCACACTATTTTTGGTTTGTTCCTTGATTTATATGCTGTAAAAATCCAGACAATATGCATAAAACAAGACAGGATATAGTTACAGGGTTTTTTTCTTGAGCAGGTCACAAATGAAATACTAATTGAGTTCATCAACTAGCTAATTCAAATGTACTTAATCATGCAAATGAAACTGACGCTTTAGAAATGTCACTATAAAAACTTCATAGCAATGAAAGTCACTCATTTGGGGGCAAGTTGTAATGCATGAGAAAAAAATAGCTTAAGATCTTTTTAATATAAAACATACAATATTCCCTATAATGCTATGCAAAGTTTAAGGTTAAACTGCAATATTTTTTATTACTTTTTATTGCAGCACAGTCTTTATTTTCTGTAATTTCTCAGCCATTAGGTTTTCATGTCCGTTGATTACCCTCTTGAGACAATATGCTCTCAGGCCTTGTACACACGATTAGGGATGAGCTTCGCGTTCGAAACTAACGTATGTTCGACTCGAACATCGTCCATTCAATCGTTCGTCGAATTTCAAACAAAAACGATAGTTCGCGGCAAATTCGAGTGAAACGAAACGACCGTTTTTAAAACTTTTTTTTCCATTGATACTACTATCAATGGAAAAAAAAGTTTTAAAAATGGTCATTTTTTTCAGGAGTCCTGCTCCTGAAAAAACAACAGTTTTTAAGACTTTTTTCCATTGATACATGTTCCCTGGGGCAAGACCTGGGTTCTGAAAGACGTTTTCCAACAATAACTTAAAAATTGGTCTTTAAAATGATCGTTTTTGAATTCAAACGTTCGAGTCCCATAGACTTCAATGGGGTTCTAAATGTTCTAAATGGTCGGACTGTTCGACGGTTCTGGTAGATCCCTACACACGATCAGTCCAAACCGATGAAAACAGACGAAAAAGTTAATTTTCATCGGTTCACAGACTGATGGTCTGATGTGCATACACACCATCAGTTCAAAAACCGATCGTGTCAGAACGCGGTGACGTAAAACACAACGACGTGCTGAAAAAAACGAAGTTCAATGCTTCCAAGCATGCGTCGACTTGATTCTGAGCATGCGCGGGTTTTGAACCGATGCTTTCGCGTCAGGCGTCCATCAGTCCGATTTTAAAGCAAGTTTTAAAACTTTGGACTGAAGGACAAAAGACTTATGGGCCATACACACGGTCGGTTTGGACCGATGAAACTGAACTTCAGTCCGTTTTCATCGGTTTGGACTGATCGTGTGTACGCGGCCTCACAAACCTTGATAAAGAGACACATTCATATATTCTATTTAATCTTGTATTTTGCCTTTCCTGATTTCTTCCTCCTCCCTCATAAAATACAAGTGACATTTTAAATAAAACCATTCGGTTTTCACTACATACCTCTTTTTAGCACCAGTGATGCGTTGTACACACAACCTGTTTTCACGACGTGAAAACTGAAATTTTTTAGATTGGTCATGAAAAACGGTTGCGTGTATGCTCCCTAGCAGTTCTCTTGATGAAAAAAGTGCCCGCAAAAAATTTGAAACCAGCTCTCTTTTTTCTCGTCGTGTTTCCGTCAGTTTTTTTGTCGCCACGAAAAACGGTCGCGTGTACGCTTTTCTAAGGAGAAAAAACGCACATGCTCAGAATCAAGTATGCAGCCCAAAAGCAGCCCAAAGGGTGGCGTCATTTGAAAGGAACTTCCCCTTTATAGTCCTGTCGTACGCGTTGTACCCCGCTTTTGTCGGATGTTTTTTTTCATGAACGTGTGTATGCAAGTCAGGCTGTAGCGGAATCACGTCGGGAAAAAACAATGTTTTTTCCTATTGAGAAAAATGGTCGTGTGTACGAGGCATGAGTCTCAATTCAGGCAGATCATGACTGATAAGAGGGACCAGCAGGTTGCTTTAAAAAAAAAAAAAAACACCCTGCCTGGATGAGTGGTTGTCTATCTGGAGATATAGACATTTCTAGGCAAACTTTTTTTGCATTCAGACTCCCTGAAGTAATGCCCACATGTAATGCTGAACCACTACGGAATTTCTGCAGCATATAATGTACACTGCGAGAGACTCACAGTGTGCAGTGAAAACAAAGTAATGCTGTGTTAACTTGGCTTTATCTGAAGACTGATCAGGTGAACAACAGTGTGGACTATTTTTTTACAACAGCCCTAAAGTAAGATTGCGTTTTAGGATAATAAATGGATGGAACTAGCGGGACAAAAGATTACAGTATTGTCTATAATATATGGCAGTAGCCTGATTCTAACTATACCAGTTATTACAGAAATATACAGAGGATATTTTATTGTGAAACTACTCTTAAAAAAATAAAAATAAACCTGTTAATGGGTAGGATTTTTATGACTAAAGTTACTCATTTGGTCTTTTCTATTGTAAATCTTTATCCCTGCCTGCGAGCATTTGTGCACACTGAGCCATGCATGCCCAGCTCAGCAAACATTTACTGCACAGCTCTGTGACTCTGTGTGCATATTAAACATGTGCAGAACGGGAAAATGTGTTTAGTTTAGTTTTGGATAGATTTATTATGCTACTCATTTTGTTTTGTTGATATGTTCCAGAATTTGTTTAGTTTAGTTTAATTTCATTTTGTTTTATTTATTTTCTAATTAATTCCACATTTTTAGAACAATTCGAATCGGATGAAAAATGATCGACTGATTTGAATTATGTGTGAAGAATAACTGGTTGTTAAGGAGCGCTGCTTCCTTAACAACCGATGACTCATCAGCTGTCAGCGGACTTTCCTACTAAACAAATGAATGTCGGCAATTAAAAAGTCAGCGGGGCCCCCCCAATCCATACCATGTCCTTCGGGTCAGGTATAGGTTTTAAGGGGAGCCCCACACCAAGCATGTGGCCTGCCAGGTTGCATGCTTGGATAAAGGTATGGATTTTACATTGGTTTTTTTTTGCCATTGGGTTTCCCTTAAAATCCATACCTGACCTGAAGAGCCTGGTATGAATTTGGGGGGGGGGGTTCCTGGTCCACTCCTTAACAACCAGCTATTCTGTAGATTATTTTTCGACCGATCCAAATTCGAATCATTCTCAAAATTTGGAATTCGTTAGAAAATTAATATAGGAAACAACATTTTATCAATTTCAACAAAATTCATTACTATTTAATTTGGATACAGCTGAATCTCTGAATAACCAAAAATGGATCTCAATTAGTATTTGGACCAAAACAAATTGCACATGTCTAGTGCATATACAGGGGTGAAGTCATCATAGCCTGGACAACCAAGTGGTTAAAACCCCAAAAGGAAGCATGGGAGAAGATAGCAGCACCCGTGACCAACAGTAGCACTAACAGTGCAGCACTAGAGATCACTAGGCAGGCAATATGGTGTTGTAACAGCACTGGTGAACGGAGTGAACCACAACTGCGGTTAGCAATGATTTCAATGCACTTCTTTATGTGACAACTCAGTATTGGGCCCCAGGCGTCATTCCTGCAAACAGGAGTTTGGGGATCTCTACATCATCTCTCTGTCACATAAAGAATGGCGTTCAGCTACTAAGGATGGACGCATTACAACATGCGACCAGAGCTTAGCGCTTAAAATTATATAATATAGTTCAAGATCAATATCCCAATACACCTCTATATGCAAGTGATTATCAGTAAGGGACCCAAGGCGTCACTCCACACAAACAGGAGTTTGGGGGTTCTCTACATCATATCACTTTGGGCATATAGGGATGTATTAGGCCACTAGGGAAGATGCTATGAAATAGCATGAACCGCTAGCATAGAAACATGTTTAAACAATTAGGACAAGGCCTATAAGGGATTTGTACTTATGTCAAGCTCGTAGTAAATAGGAGTTGCAGTAACAACTAGTACTTGTGTATGAGAGGCAATATTATTACGGTAATAGTATTTGCATATGAGAGGCAATATAGCTCAGGTAATAGTAGTTGCATATATGAGGTAAATATTGCAGACGTAATTTGAGGGTAGCTGACCCTTTAATGTACTCCTTAACAAACAGTCCTTAGCACAGCAATATCTCCCAAATAGTATGTTGATATCCACACAACATATTTAGTAACACAAATGTATTAGTTGGAACAGATCCTGTTATTGGACTACAAGTGATACAACAGCTACTTATCCGTTTGTAGGCTTCTATGGAGGAGATAGAGTCAGTGGTGAAGGATGTTCAGCAAAGGCCTCAAGCTTGTCCCAAGCAATGCTCTGTATTAATAGGTGCAATCGCACTAAAGAAGTAGTTGTTGCCTGGAGCGGTGTTGCAGCATGGAGAGCTAGGCAGCGGTATGTGTAGCGTGGCCGAGCTATGGCTGACAGTAATAGAACGAGGATTCTATTTAAAATTAATGCCTTTATAGGCATTTGACAGGTGCAGTGGATAGCACTGATTCAAATGACCAAGCTGGAATGCATCAGGGCGCCGGGCAATAACATCATCACGCAAGTGCCGTATGCGTTCCACCATGGAACGCACTACGGCGCTGAAAGCACCTGTTACAATAAAAAACAGGTGGTGCAACGGCACCTGTTACAGGTGTGCATACTAGTACATTATGACTTAAAGCTCATCGGGCCCAGTTTATTTATTTATTTTTGCAGAGGGATAAGTACAAGTGTGGATAGCAAAAAAAAAACATATATACTCACCGATATGACTGCAGCATTGATCCGATAACATGACTGTTGATTGCTCAGTTCTCGGTCTTCCCTGAGCACAGAGTGGTGACTGCCAGTCACTACTCTCTGTTCTGTTCTGCCAGTGCTCACTGGAGCACTAGGCTGTAAAGGAGTAGGAGCATTGAGAGGCTGAGCCTGCTGCCAGTCAGACATCTGGCGGGATCCTGACATTATTGTTAGGATCCCTTCAGAGGCTGGACCGTCAGCTGACTTCAGGCTTCAACCTACTGTTTCCTGAATCTGGGTCACAGGAGTGCAGAAATAAGTTGACTCTGTGATCCAGAAGATAAGTATGGCCAGGAAGGCTTTGGCCATACTTCTCTTTGAATTCTGCTTTAAAATTTTTGTCTATATACACTCTATATACAATAAAAACATTATAATGGGCAGGAAATTTTGCAGCAAGTTGTAGAAGCTACAGAACTGTTCTCCTTAGCATTTTTGTTACTATGAAACGATAGGCCTTGTCACTAAAATTCCAATCAGCTCAGTTGCTGAGCAATTGACTTTTTGCAGCATTTGAAGCCAGTGACAGAACCGATCAACTTCTGTAGCTACACATGAAACGCTGCTGTTAATGATCATTGCACTCCAGTGATTTGTGGCTGCATTGATAAGTATTGTACAGTGGCAAATCTGTAGATAGCTACAAATCAACAGAGAAAACAGGCAAAGCAATCTGTAGCTGATGCAAATCGATTCTACAAAATTAACCATGTGACATCAGCCTTGGGATCACCAGTAGCAGAAAGGGGGCATATGGACACAGCATAAGACATAGGCCCCTTTCACACATGGGATCTGATCAGGTGCATCTGTTTTTCAAGCACACCTGATCACACCCTCCAGTCTCTTCTATGGAGCGGCGGATGTCAGCGGACTTGTGTCTGCTGCAACCTGCCACCATCTGATCCGATCCTGTCCGCCAAAAACAGATGGATGGGGAACCTATTCCCCATCCGTTTGGCAGATTGGATTGAATGGCATCAGATGGAAATGGACAGGTGGTCTGTTTCCATCTGATTACCCCATAGACAAAAGCAGGCTTTGTCCGTGTCTGTGCTGCATAGCAGAGCAGGCATTGACCTACCATCCGTTTGTACAGCAGGGATCAGCAAAGAGATCCGCCGCTGAGTTAGCATGGAGTAGGGTTGCCACCTCATCCCTTTAAAACAGAACACATATGAATTACACAGGTTCTGAGCCTCAGGCTAATGCAGATTAGGCACCGAGTGAGTTTCATTACCACCATAATCAGCCACAGAACCTGTGTAATTCATATGTGTTCTGTTTTAAAGGGATGAGGTGGCAACCCTAGCATGGAGGCACCTATGTGAAAGGGGCCTTTCTGCAGTAAAGGAAAGCTGACATATATTACACAAAGCCTAACACCCAAACGGTTTCTTTAGTTCAAATGAAAAGACATCCAGATGAATTGAGAAATGAACCTTTGCATTTCCAACATTTCTTCTAGTTGAAAAAACATACAAGTAGACCATAAACAAATGTACTATGTACCCCTTTAACGTCTATTTTGAAAGCCTTTGAATTTTAACTTTGTACTTAAACATTTTGGTAAACGGGAGAACTGAGACATCTTATTTTATGGCAGCATTAGCCTTCTGACAAGCCTTACCATTATGGTTGTTTTTCTTGTCTTTTAGAGGAGAGTTTGTCTTTGTGTGGCTGTAAACAACACACATTTCTACTGACAAGCTCGAAAATTCCTTCCTGAGACCTCAGCACTTCAATATATTTTCTTAACTATCTGTAAGGACTATGTTGCTATTTGACAGAAAGTTGAAAGTGCTTCACAAACAAACACTATAATTTGGGTTTTATGAAAATGCTGCTTGATTGTCATTACTAGGTGAAAAGCCTATGCAATCATCTGTTCTTCACACATCTCTAAAAGGCTTTGGTTGAAAACATTAAATCACTGCTTAGACACTGGGAAATGCTCTTTCATTTCAAAATGGGGGTCACAATGTCAACCATCATGTGCCTTGGTTCAAGAGAAATGTTAGAACTAAAAAAGAGAAAGAAAACAAGAAAAAGGTAGGGAGAATTTCTTTGAAATGAGACCAAAAAGGAAAATCACCCAGGAATGACATTCAAGTGCACTTTGGCTCTTACCACTAATGCCTACAGCTGGCTGCAATGCTTTAATGATTGCATCTCATTCCATTTTGCAACTTGGCTTTTCCTAAGCTTCTGCCTGATCATATTTCGAAATGTCACTCATGTTTATGTGGGCCATTGCACAAAACAAAATTAATTTAACTCAGAACAGAATCTTAATATTATTACTTTTGACAGCATGGAAAACTTATTAACTATAGCTTGTCAAAAAGCTTTTCCATGAATGAATTAAACATTGAGCGGAAACATAATATATGCTGAAGCTGTTTTCTTTTATACTTTATGAGAAGTTCAACTGCACACAGCTCTTCTATAATTATGGGGAAATAATGGGCCCATTGTATGGTGTGGAGAGGTAATCGTTCTATTACAACAGCTAATCGGAATTTACAATACGATTGCTTGCATGGCAAATAAGCTGGGTAGACCAGACTGGCAATATGGGGAATCAATGTATGAATGTTTTTCTTGGATCTGCCTGGACTCTTTACATTTTAACCACTTAAGACTCGGACCAAAATGCAGGTAAAGGACCTTGCCCCTTTTTGCGATTCAGCACTGCTTCGTTTTAACTGACAATTGCGCGGTCGTGCGATGTGGCTCCCAAACAAAATTGGCGTCCTTTTTTCCCCACAAATAGAGCTTTCTTTTGGTGGTATTTGATCACCTCTGCGTTTTTTATTTTTTGCGCTATAAACAAAAATAGAGCGACAATTTAAAAAAAAATGCAATATTTTTTACTTTTTGCTATAATAAATATCCCCCAAAAATATATAAAACATTTTTTTTTTCCTCAGTTTAGGCCGATACGTATTCTTCTACGTATTTTTGGTAATAAGCGTTTATCGGTTGGTTTTCGCAAAATTTATAGCGTTTACAAAATAAGGGATAGTTTTATTGCATTTTTATTAATTATTTTTTTTTTACTACTAATAGCGGCGATCAGCGATTTTTTTCGTGACTGCGACAATATGGCGGACACTTCGGACAATTTTGACACATTTTTGGGACAATTGTCATTTTCACAGCAAAAAATGCATTTAAATTGTATTGTTTACTGTGGAAATGACAGTTGCAGTTTGGGAGTTAACCACAGGTGGCGCTGTAGGGGATGTGTGACCTAATGTGTGTGTTTACAACTGTAGGGGGGTGTGGCTGTATGTGTGATGTCATCGATCGCGTCCCCCTATTACAGGGATGACGCAATCGATGCTACGGCCACAGAGAAGCACGGGGAAGCCGTGTGTACACACGGCTCTCCCCGTTCTTCCGCTCCAGGGACGGATCGCCGCACTCCAGCGGCGATCGGGTCCACGAATCCCGCGGTCCCGGTCCTGGAGCTTCGGACCGGGTCGCGGGCGTGCGCCCGCGGCTGAGTACTAAAATCAACGTATATATACGTTGATGTGCCCAGCCGTGCCATTCTGCCGACGTAAATGTGCAGTAGGCGGTCCTTAAGTGGTTAATATACCATGTCATGTACTGCATATTCTAAGTTTTTCAAGATAATTATAATGATATGGAAATCACCAGTCTAAGGGTCAAGGTAAGCAAATACTATTTATCCTGCCTGCATGATCTGATAACACATTTTCTCAGCTATGACAACATAAATACCGTAGTCATAGCACAGCTGCTGCAATGCAATCTCACCACACTATGTTACTACTTTTATAATATACCAGTATGTGTATCGTAAGTAAAAACTGTTAATTTTATTTTAAGAAGTACATTTACTATGTTAATCTGAAATCTTTTACTGCTAACCCTATAAAGTCAATATTGGGATAATATTGTTTAATATTGTTTAGAGCATGCAGATCATAAGAAGTTATGCTTTGCATTTTGTTGATTGTGACCATAGAAAAAAGACCAAGTGGTCCATTGAGTCTGCCCAATGTTTTTACATACCGGTAGTTATACTGTATATATAATTAACTATAAATATATTGCTATATATGATTTTATTTTGTCTCGGTATAGATCTATGTTTGTGCCAAGCATGTTTAAATCAACTTTATGTTGACTAACTCACTCCCTCAGATTGAAGTCTATTCCTAGCATCATCTACTCTTTTGGTAAAATAATGCTTTTGAATATTCATTTTGAACATTCCTCCTGTTAGTTTGAGGTCATGTCCCTGTGTTCTTGATCTTGGCTTCATATCGCCTATGCCTTCTGAACTTTAACCACTTAAGGACCGCCTAAGGATGATATACGTCAGCAGGCAGAGCGGCATGGCTGGGCATAAGCACGTACAGGCACGTCCCCTTTAAAAGGTGGGTCACGCTTGCTACCCAGTCGTGAGCTCCATGACTGCACCCGTGGGTGTCCCGAGATCGGGTCACAGAGCTAAATAATTGGGAGAGGTAAGTGTAAACAAACCTTTCCCCGTTCTTCCTAGTGAGAGTGTCACTGATCGTCTGTTCCCTGTAGTAGGGAAATATGATCAGTGACGTCACAAGCCAAGCCACGCCCCAACACAGTATGAATCATTCCCTTATGTCACACTTAACCCCTTCAGAACCCCCTACAGGTTAACCCCGTCACTGCCAGTGTCATTTTCACAGTAATCAGTGCATATTATAGCACTGATCGATGTACAAATGACAATGGTCCCAAAATGGTGTCAAAAGTGTCCTATGTGTCTGCCATAATGTTGCAGTCATGATAAAAATAGCTGATCACCGCCATTACTAGTAAAACAAATTTATAAAAAATGCCATAAAACTATCCCCTATTTTGTAGACAATACAACCTTTGCGGAAACCAATCAAACGCTTATTGTGAATTTTATTACTAAAAATATGTAGAAGAATACATATCGGCCTAAACTGAGGGGAATTTTTTTTTATATATTTTTTTTTAAATATTTTTATTATAGCAAAAAGTAGAAAATATTGCATTTTTTTTAAAATTTGTCACTCTATATTTATTTATAGCGCAAAAAAGGTGATCAGATACCACCAAAAGAAAGCTCCATTTGTGGGGAAAAAAAAGAACGTCAAATTTGTTTGGGAGCCACGTCACACGACAATTGTCAGTTAAAACGACGCAGTGCCGAATCGCAAAAAGGGGCCTGGTCCTTTAGCAAGAAAATGGCCCGGGGCTTAAGTGGTTATTAACACCCTTGATGTAGCCTGCAGCTACAAGCATCATTCAGATATCCATCCCTTTAGCCGGCAATCCTGTGCACCATAAGAACAATCATAGCGGCTGTTCTGCCACTTGATCATTCTTATAGGCGACGGGAGGGGACGTCCCCCCCTCCCGCCACCATCCGGTGCTTCTCCGGGCTCTCCCGTGCCATTGGAGAACCAAGGAAACGATCTGCCGACGCTGGATGGGAGGCATAGAGATGACTGGTGACCAGTCATATCTATGATCGTCGGAGGCCCGGGTGCGATGTTATGATGTCATGACCGGGTACCAGAATGTAAACAAAGCTGCAATCGTGGCTGTAAGCATGAGGTCCGTGAATTTTTTCCGCAATATCATGCTTTCCAGCCTGGAGGAGAGATGTTGGGTTCTTATTGACCCCTCATCTCTCCATAAAGAGTACCTGTCATGGACCATTCCTATTACAAGGCATGTTTACATTCCTTGTAATAGGAGTAAAAGTGATAAAAAAAAACATAAAAAAAAAAACATATATAGGGGCAGATTTAGGTTCAAATGCCTATCTTTAGGCATGCCTAACGTCTGATTTTAAACTAGGACGCCGCAACTTTTTCAGGCAAGTGCTTTATTCTCAAAGCACTTGCCTGTAAAGTTGAGGCGGTGTAGCGTAAAAGACCCGGCCAAATTCATATTCGGCGGGTAGAGGGCGTGTATCATTTAAATGAAGCGCATCCCCGTGCTGAACGAACTGCGCATGCGCCGGCCATGATTGGTTCCCAGTGCGCATGCTCCAAATCTCTACGTCAATTCGACGTGTACGGCACTTACACAAAGCCCTATTCGCGAACGTTTTACTTAACCACTTGCCAACCGCGCTATAGCAAAAATACTGCTACAGCGCGGTCGAGCTACTGTGACACGACGTCCCTGGGACGTCGTCGTGCACCTTGCGATTGCGCGTCCCCTGGGACGCGGTCGCGAAAGTGTCCGTGCTCGCCGGGTCTAGAAGACACGGCGCATCACGGATCACGGTAAATTGCCGCTGATAGCGGCCGTTTACCACGTGATCGCACCGTCGAATGACGGCGCGATCACTTGTAAACAAACCGCGTGACGCCGGTTCCTCCCTCTCCTCCCTCTCCTCTCTGTACCGTTCGGTACAGTGTGCGAGGAGAGGGGGGGGAGCGGGGTGTCAGCAGCTGAGCTGTGGCTGGATCTGTGACAAATGCAGTCACAGATCCAGCCATCCCTCAATCCATCCCAGCTCTGCAGTACCCTGCAATCCCCAGTACCCAGCAATCCCCCAGTACCCAGCAATCCCCCAGTACCCAACAATCTCCCAGTACCCAATACTCAACAATACCCCAATACTCAACAATACCCCAATACTCAACAATACCCCAGTACTCAACAATACCCCAGTACTCAACAATACCCCAGTACTCGGCAATACCCCAATACTCGCCAATACCCCAGTACTCAACAATACCCCAGTACTCAACAATACCCCAGTACTCGGCAATACCCCAATACTCGGCAATACCCCAATACTCGACAATACCCCAATACTCGACAATACCCCAATACTCGGCAATACCCCAATACTCGGCAATACCCCAATACCCTGCATGATACTTTGCAATAGCCCAATACTCTGCAATACCCTGCACGATACTCTGCAATACCGCCTATGGGGATTTTTAAGTAGCGAAGTTTGGCGCCATTCCAAGAGTGTGCGCAATTTTGAAGTGTGACATGTGAGGTATCTATTTACTCGGCGTAACTTCATATTTCACATTATGAAAAAAAATTGGGCTAACTTTACTGTTTTGTTCTGTTTTAAGCACAAAACATTTAAAAAAAAAAAAAAAAAGTTCAATAAATTTCCGCGAAAATACCGTGCGAGATAAAAGTTGTAACGGCCGCCATTGTATTCTCTAGGGTCTTTGCTAAAAAAAGCATATATAATGTTTTGGGGTTCTATGTAATTTTCTAGCAAATAAATTATGATTTTTCAATGTAGGAGAGAAATGTCAGAATTGGTCTGGGTGTTCCAGAACGCCTGGTGGCGTTCCCTGCATGTTGGGCCTCTGTATGTGGCCACGCTGTGTAAAAGTCTCACACATGGGGTATCGCCATACTCGGGAGGAATAGCAGAATGTGTTTTGGGGTGTAATTTGTGGTATGCATATGCTGTGTGTGAGAAATAACCTGCTAATATGACAGAAACAAGTTTTTTTTTTTTTTTTTTACAGAATTTTCAGTCATTTTTCTTTTATAGCGCAAAAAATAAAAAACCCAGAGGTGATCAAATACCACCAAAAGAAAGCTCTATTTGTGTGAAAAAAAGAACAAAAAATTCAAATGGGTACAATGTTGTATGACTGAGAAATTGTCATTCAAATTGTGAGAGCACCGAAAGCTGAAAATTGGTCTGGTTAGGAAGGGGGTTTAAGTGCCCAGTGGTCAAGTGGTTAAACGACGTAAATGACGGGAAAAAAAGCGTTGGCACACCGTCCATACTTAACATTGCCTGCGCCTCATATAGCAGGCATTACATTACGATGGTACTACGCTAACGCAAACAACGTAAAAGAATAGCGCCGGCTGGTTGTACGTTCGGGAGGCTCATTTACATATTTTAGACGGGAACGCCACCTAGCGGCCAGCCTAAAATATGAAAATAAGATTAGACAATGTAAGAGATTTACGCATGTCTGATCTAAGGAAAATCTATGCTAAACTGATTTTATGAATCAGTGGCATAGATTGGATGCCACGGTCTCTATGTGATTGCGGGTGTCAGCGGATGAACATCCGCTGACACCCGTAATTGTCCGCCTCCGCAAAGACCCGGTTTTTCGGACCGAAGAAAATCCTATTTTTCTTCCGTCTGGCAGATCGGATCGAATGAACATGGACATACGGTCAGTGTTCATCCGATCACCCCATAGGGGAGAGCGGAGGAAAGACAGGGCGGTCCCTGCACAGTGTGCGGGGACCGCCCTGTCAGCTGACGGCTCAGCAGGGATTTTACGGAGGATCCCCGCTGAGCAAAAGCGGACACACGGAGGCGGATCATTACGATCCGCCCCGTGTGAAAGGTCTCTTATACAAAAAATGCAGCGCTGTGTGATACTAAACTTTACAAATGCAAAGATAGTGCCATAAACAATTGCACTGGGGGAGGGGCCAGGACGGTGGAGGAGCTTGGATACATGCTTGTTTGTAAAAGCTGCTGACACATACAAGTTTGGAAGTTGTTTGGAGAGGAATCCTATGCTTAAAGCTTTTATAGTTTGGTGTCCTGAAAGCACCTAAAATGTGTGAGTACCCTGATGTTATGTTTTCTAAATACATTTTTAAACTAGCAATAATGCACTACCCAGCCTTTTTCTTTTTTTTTTTTTTAATTGATGACAACTTCTCTGGATTTTTTCTGTGGGATCCTGCTAAGTTAATTTCACTTCGAGCCCAGGAGTGGTTCAACTGCTTATGTGGACCAAACTTAGGTGTGCGGTCACACTGTTGGAGGTGAGTACATTCACACAGGGGGAGTATGTGTGTGAAGTCTCCCTCTTCTGATCAGGAATATCATCACTCTTTGGACAGTAATACCCCAATTTGCACTTTTGTCTCTGTGGATTGATGAAAATTGTGAAAAAAAAATCTCTCTCTTTTTTTGGACACTTGATATTAAGGAACATATTACCAATATTATTTACTTCATTATTGTTTGCACATGTATATATTTTATGTATATCATACAATTCTTATTCACCTTCAACTGGGAACACTTAATTGCTCCTACACATTCACTCCTTTGATTCATTTTCACTTTCACATTTGTTTTCACAATTTGAACCATCATCTGCTCTCTTTACTTGCAGTCTGCTATTTACTTTCTTATCGCACTATCACTACCATCACACACTTCACCTATCACATCTATGCACTTTTGTAAGCTTTATTTCACAGACTCATCCCCATTCAACCAATTTTCGATTACACTCATATTATCCCACCCCTGTACTTTCTCTTAGGAATGCCCTGTACAACATCTCATATATATTGGCAATACATCGGTTTGCCTTTGCCCTTTACCCTCCAGATATGCACACATAATTAGCAATCCTTTTGTTTGGTTTGCCTATATTTTCTACCCAATTATACAAATGTGGCCTTCACTGGGTGTTTCCTTTCAGGCGATGGCTCCTCCCCCACCGATGGGGCGTCATGTCCGAGGCCCCCTGTAGACCCTTCCTGGTTGGACCTCCCACTCTCGGGTGTGTGGGGGATTTCCCGAGTTCCTTCGGAGCATTTAGTGGCTTTCCAAGTTTTCCATTCCATGGGTAGCGGTAATTATACTCCTTGTCATAATCTTTTGGACATACACCGATATGCTTTTTTACTCTTTTACTTATTCATACCTCTGTGATATATTTTGTAGAGACAATCATCCCCCTGAGGAGACCCCACAGGTCGAAACGCGTCGGGGATCAACATTGTACATTGATATGTAACATTTAATGAACATGTAATGAATTATGATATGCAATGATTTTATCGTATGTACCATGGAATGCTATATTTATATATTTTGCCATTATATTGTTTTTACTTATATATTGTCATCCAGATTCAGTACCATACTTAGTCTCTTTCTGAGCTAATAAACATTATTTTTTATACCAATACTTGTATCTCACTGCTTTGACAATGCTGCCTAAAAGTCCCACTTTTCATTATCCATTATTTCCGGGGCGAGCAGCTCTACCTTCTCTGTAACATGTGTCACCCTTTTCTCTTTTTTTCTTTTTTTTCCATTTCTTTCACTGTGAGCTAGCTTATTACACACAAAAAAAAAAAAAAATATTTTATGTTCATAGTTACATTTTTTTTAGCAATCTTGATTTGCATTGTTTATGGCATTATATTTGCTTTTGTAAGGTTCAGTATCACACAGCGCTGCATTTTTTATTGTTTTTAGTATTTAAAAAAAAGGTCTAAATAAGATCTATATAGGCGAATCAGGACTTCCTTTTACATGCTGTCCCCTCTAGTGATGCATCCTACAATTCTGTTTGCTTTTCTGTGTGGTCATTTTGCAATCATCTGGAATAAGTACCCCCAAATCTTTTTTCTTTTTTCTCTGTAGTGCTGACCAACACCGTACCCCCAATGTTGTACTCTGTCAAGGGATTCTTTTTTCCTAGGTGAATTCATTTAAATTAGAAATACTGAAATTAACCACCGGACCATATTGCTGTCCAAAGACCAGAGCATTTTTTGTGATTTGGCACTGCGTCGCTTTAACTGACAATTGTGCGGTCGTGCGACGTGGCTCCCAAACAAAATTGGCGTCCTTTTTTCCCCACAAATAGAGCTTTCTTTTGGTGGTATTTGATCATCTCTGCGGTTTTTATTTTTTGCACTATAAACAAAAATAGAGCGACAATTTTGAAAAAAATGCTATATTTTTTACATTTTGCTATAATAAATATCCCCCAAAAAGATATAAAAAAACTTTTTTTTTCCTCAGTTTAGGCCGATACGTATTCTTCTACATATTTTTCGTAAAAAAAATCGCAATTAGCGCTTATTGATTGGTTTGCGCAAAATTTACAGCGTATACAAAAAAGAGGGTAGTTTTATGGCATTTTTATTAATATATTTTTTTTACTAGTAATGGCGGCGATCAGCGTTTTTTTTGGTACTGCGATATTATGGCGGACACATCGGACACTTTTGACACATTTTTGGGACCATTGGCATTTTTATAGCGATCAATGCTATAAAAATGCATTGTATTACTATAAAAATGCCATTGGCAGTGTGTTCCTGTTTGTGTTCTAACTGTATGGGGGGTGGACTCACTAGGGGAAATCACTGATCTTCTGTTCATACATTGTATGAACAGAAAATCAGCGTTTCCACCGCTGACAGGAACGAGAGGTTTGTGTTTACACACAAAGCTCCCGTTCCCCGCTCTGTAACGAGCGATCGTGTGTGCCCGGCGGCGATCGTACCCGCCGGGCACGCGAGCGGGACTCGGGGGCGAGCGGGGGGCGCGCGTCGGCTGCTAGCGACGCGCGCGCGCCCCCTAGTGGCCGCTAAAGAGAGGACGTAGAGCTACGTGCTCTCGCGAAACAGTGCCACTGTCCCGCAGTCGGCGTGCGGTCGGCAAGTAGTTACGTTTTCACTATCAATAGTAATTGTGGCCAATTTGTGTCATGTTACTGTAAATGATTCATTCGAATGTAGATATTGCTTGAGTGTTCAAGTTTGTAAAACAGTATGCTTAGATATATATATATGCATAAATACAATGTATAAATATATATATGCATGTGTAAAAAGTGTGGCAATCAATATTCTACATAATATATAATAAGTGTTATGTGAATTAATAATGAAGGGCTGAATCTTTAAGTTCAATAGAAATGGCAAATGAATGGTACATCTCAAGCTGCTCAACAAGTCTAAATCTCTCAGCTTGCATTGTGGTTCTACACATAATGAGAAGGGCCACAGTGAATGCTTGGGACTCCCTGGGTCTGTGTCTCAATTCAAGTTATGTTTTAGCTTAACCGCTTGCCTACAGAGGACATTCTCCCCCTTCCTGCCAAGCCATTTTTCAGCTTTCAGCGCTGTCACACTTTGAGTGAGAATTGAGCAGTCATGCAACACTGTACCCAAATTTGCAATAATAAATATCACATTTTTTTTAACACATTTTTTCCTCAATTTAGGCCGATATGTATTCTTCTACATATTTTCTCCCAAAAAAATGGCAATAAGCGTATATATTGATTGGTTTGCGCAAAAGTTATAGCAGCTAGAAAATAGGGGATAGATTTATAGCATTTTTATTATTTTATTTTTTTTAACTAGTAATGGTCGGCGATCAGTGTTTTTTTTTTTTATCATGACAACGTATTTCGTCAGACACATCGGACAATGTTGACACATTTTTGGGACCATTCACATTTATACAGCGATCCCGGTATAAAAAATGCATTGATTACCGTATAAATATGACTGTCAGGGAAGGGGTGATCAAGGGGTTAATGTGTTCCCTAGGGAGTGATTCTTGCTGTGGGGGGGGACTTACTGGGGGGGTGACCGATGGTTGTCCCTATGTACAAGGGACACATCATCGGTCTCCTCTCCCTGACAGGATGTGGATCTGTGGGTTTACACCCACAGATACACGGTCCTGCTCGGTTATTGGGCGACTGCCGGGCACACGTACCGGGTCCATTTGAAGGCGCAATATCGTATGACGTTCGCCCAGAACAAGACGGTCTTCCTCCTGCTGTCATTTGACGGCAGGCAGTGGACAAGCGGTT
Organism: Rana kukunoris; assembly: GCA_029574335.1. Classification (NCBI taxonomy): domain Eukaryota; kingdom Metazoa; phylum Chordata; class Amphibia; order Anura; family Ranidae; genus Rana; species Rana kukunoris. The sequence continues at coordinate 201,368,920 of CM056051.1, forward strand.
AAGCTGTATTAACCCCACCTCAATTTTATTTATTTTTTATAGATTACAGCTTACCAATTATTAGATGTGGTGGTCGCATCTGTTTTCTTTTCTTTGCCTTTTTTCCCTCTATTTTCACCTGGTGATATGGCCAGTAACACACCTCCTGTATTACAGTGCCCCACTCTGGTTGAATGAGCACACGGGCAATGCAGACACCAGCACTGTCAGTCTAGAGGGTAGGGGAGTATTAGCTGGACTAGATTTTAACCACTTCAGGTCCGCGCTATTGACAAAATACGTGAACAGCGCGGACCTGAGGCGCCGGGGTCACGTCTTTGGACGTGATTTGCTTGTAATTCCCCGCGGAGAAAAACAGTCCCGACGCATCACCGAGGATCACCGAGGATCCGATGCGTGTACCCGGCGGCCGCGATGTCCGTCAGGTACACGCGATCGTCGGTGAGAGAGCAGGGACGTGGAGCTCTGAGTGTAAACACAGAGCTTCACGTCCTGTCAGTGAGGTGACAGATGCTGTTTCTCTTGTACATAGGGAGACAGCATCGATCACCTCCCCCAGTCACCCCCTTCCCCCACACAGTCAGAACACACCCAGGCAATACATTTAACCCCTTCCTCACCCCCTAGTGTTAACCCCTTCAATGCCAGTCACATTTATACAGTAATTAGTGCATTTTTATAGCACTGGTCGCTGTATAAATGTGAATGGCGCCAAAAAAGGGGCAAAAGTATCCGATGTGTCCGTCGCAATATCGCAGTCCCAATAAAAATCGCAGATCGCCGCCATTACTAGTAAAAAAAAAATATAAAAAAAAAAATCATAATTATGTCCCCTATTTTGTAGGTGCTATAACTTTTGCGCAAAGCAGTCACTTATTGTGATTTTTTTTTTTTTTTACAAAAATACATAGAAGAATACGTATCGGCCTTATCTGAGAAAAAAATATATAAAAAAAAAAAAAATGGGATATTTATTATAGCAACAAGTAAAAAATATATATATATTTTTAAATTGTCGCTCTTTTTTTCATTATAACGCAAAAAATAAAAAACGCACGGGCGATCAAATACCACCAAAAGAAAGCTCTATTTGTGGGGAAAAAAAGGACGCCAATTTTGTTTGGGAGCCACGTCGCACGACCGCGCAATTGTCAGTTAAAGCGACGCAGTGCCGGAAGCTGAAATTTCGCCTGGGCACGAAGGGGGTTTATGTGCCCAGTAAGCAAGTGGTTAATATGCCAACACATTGAAGCCAAATGCCAGATCATTCTTTATAATCCATTACATCAAACGTTTTTCTTTTGGGATAAAGGTTTTACATAAAAACTGATCATTGTAAGCATCCCTGTCGGTGGCAAATGGTTTGGCTCATCCCTATAAACCAATACACCTGAAAAATAGTCTGTTTTTTTGAAAAACAACAGGCTTACTGGCTGGATCACCATATTGAGAAAAGAATAAAGTCTATAAAATAAGACTAATGCAGCTATCACATCTAAGAAATGGTAAGCTGCAATATAATACAAATTAGTCCTGAGAGTCCTGGGAGCGCCCAGAGGCGATTTAGTTTGCATGTGCCGTGCTATATACGGTTTTCATTTATTCATTCATTCATTCAATTTGGTTTTGGGTTTAACACTGCTTTAAAATATAGGATTATTTAACTTTTTTTACAATGCTTAATAAATCATGCAAAATCACACTTTATATGTACTTAACACCTTAAAACAGCCTGGGTCTTATATAGATAAACAAAGCTGGAGCCTTATTCGCGCTTATTTTTCAGTAAATTATCCAGAAATCAATATAAATATCTGATGTGTTATTAAGATGGTAAACCTACAGTACAGGTTGCATCATGTAGAAAGCGTACTACTGTCCAAGATTGTGTAAAAGAATGAATCAAAATTGAGATATTTGACTTTGATCTGCAGCCTGCTGGGTTGTATGTAGCTTAAGTTGCTTCTGGCAAGCTGTACCCATGCCTAGTGTACTTGGCTCAAACAAGATGTGTCAATGATTTGTGGTTTTGCCAACCTCTGCCTACAGGGATAATCAGCTTACTGGAGCTCATGGATTGTCAGTGTGCAGAGATTTATGAATGCCTAGGAGCCGTTGAGAGTCATGTTTCTTTTATATAATACCTATAGGCAGTACACGGCTACTTCTTTACATTTTACCTGGATAAATTCATTCAGGGACTTTGATCAATATTTTCCCTAATGTTAAGGCGCAAAGCGACTGGATTACAATACACAACAAGCATTAAATACATTGAGTGGGCATATTTAATAAAAACACCCAACAAATCCAGGAATATACTTAACGCATTTGTTGGCAACATTTGCCCTATTTCCATTGCAGTCAATGCTTTGTTGGCACTGTATAGTAGGGCCTTTTTTCAGTAAATCAGCAGTGCATAGGTGAAAAATATGTGTCTGGGAATGAAATGCTGTCCATGGTGCTGAATTTGTTTTTGTTGTTTCAGGAGTTGTAATGTTACGTGTATTTATATATTTATTCCTTCCCCACAAAAATGTAGAAACAGAAAATGACATGCTGCTGCATACTGCCATCTTCATAAAAGAATTGGTGAATGTAGACCTTCCTGCCATGCAGATACCAGTCCACACACTATATAGCTTTTTAAGGGCTCTTAGTTCTAATTTAGGGGGATATATTACATTTCTTTTGTTTCACAAGGAAAAGTGGTGGGGAGTCTCTTCAAGCAAAAAGAGTGTTATGGGGAAGACACATATTTAAAGAATGAGAGGCTGCACACCCCAATAGAAATTGGATGGGAGAGTTCCCCCAGGGTTTGTTTAACCACTTCCCCACCGAGCCATAGTAAAATGACGTCGGTGGGGACCTCTCCTCCTTCAGACTGGACGTCATATGACATCCTTGATTTTTCCGGCCACTAGGGGGGCAGCCGCCGCATTCCTCGGGACCCGGTGCGCGTGCCCAGCGGTTGCGATGACCGCCGGGTGCCCGCAATTGCCCGTAATCAAAGCAGAACCATGGATCTGTGTGTGTAAACACACAGATCCATGTCCTGTCAGCGGTGAGGAGACTGATGTGTGTTCCCAGTACAGAGCACACATCGATCTCCTCCCCTTGTGAATCCCCCTCCCTCTAACAGTTAGAACACTTTAGGGAACATATTTAACCCCTTCAGCGCCCCCTAGTGTTAACCCCTTCCATGCCAGTCACATTTACACAGTAATCAGTGCAGTTTTATAGCACTAATCGCTGTGTAAATGTGAATGGCCCCAAAAATGTGTCAAACGTGTCTGATGCAATGTCACGGTCACAATAAAAAATACTAGTAAAAAAAAAAAGCCATAATTCTATTTCCTACATTGTAGACGCTGGAACTTTTGCGCAAACCGATCAAATACACTTATTGCGATTTTTTTTACCAACAATATGTAGAAGAATATGTATCAGTCTAAACTGAGGAAAAAATAATATATATTTTTTTTTAAATATGATATTTATTAAATCAAAAATTAAAAAATATTGTGTTTTTTTTTCAAAAGTGTTGCTTTCTTTTGTTTATAGCTCAAAAAATAAAAACCGCAGGGGTGATCAAATACCACCAAAAGAAAGGTCTATTTGTGAGAAAAAAAGGGTGTCAATTTTGTTTGGGAGCTATGTCGCACGACCGCGCAATTATCATTCAAAGTGCGACAGCGCTGAAAACTAAAAATTGGTCTGGGCAGGAAGGGGGTGAAAATGCCCTGTATGGAAGTGGTTAAACCATCAAAATAGCAACTTGGTTAATGTATACAATCTTTATTAGAGAAATTTCGAAAGACATATTAAAAATAAAAGTATGAGATCTGATCATCGGACATATTACATTCCAAAATGCAGCACTGAAAACATAGATTAAACTGGCCCTTTGTTTAGAAACTTTGGAGACCCTGGCCTGGATTCACAGACATCAGCGCACATTTATGCCGCCGTAGCGTATCTCTTTTACGCTACGCCGACGCAGCGCAGAGAGGCAAGCATGGAATTCACAAAGCAAATGCTCCCAATGTTGCACCAGCATGCCCTATATTTCGTAGGCGTAAGCCGGCGTAAGTGGAAGTAGGTGGAAGTGGGCTGGAAGTGGGCATGATCCATGCTAATGAAGCATGACCCCATGCAAATGATGGGCCGGGGCGCCAGACAAGTACTTAAAATGAACTGCGCATGCGTCGAGACGTGGACGTATCCCTGTGCGCATGCGCACAACCACATCGGAAAAACTGCCTACGCTGGATCACTGTGTACGCCGTTAACATAACCTATGCCCAGCCAGACCCATGTCGGCCCATATTCACAGATGTCCAACGTACAATACGTAGGCTTGTGTTCCCTGGTCCATACCTTTGCATAGGTTGCGCCTCATCTATGGGGAATAACTTTACGCTGGACGTAAAACTTACGCAAACTGCGTATATCATGCGCCGGGCACAAGTACGTTCGTGAATCGCCGTATTTCCCTCATTTAGATATGTGAATGCCTAATAAATGGGAGAAGCAACATACGTCCAGACCATATTTGCGCCACGCTGGCGTAAGTAAGATACGTCAGGGTAGGATGGCCTATTTTTAGACGTATCCTGGTTTGAGACTCCGGCGCACACTTACACCAGGCGCATATGTATGCTACGCCGGGAAAAGGTGAGTTACGTCGGCGTGAATCCGGGCCCCTGTCTAGAATAGTGATGGACGAACATCTGACAGGGCGGTTCGCGAACGCTAACCGCAAACTTTCTCAAATGTTTGCGGCTGGCCCCATTGTTTTTAATGGCACAATGGAACATTAAAAACCTGCAGGTCGTATTTTCAGCCACAAAATACTTACTAGCTGTGCACAAATGGTCCCACAACATGGATACTGACCTACCAGAATTATTAAGCGAAAAACCGGATACAGAAGTATGTGTCGGCCATTACAGGCCCCAAAAATTAGCCCACAGAAATTCACCTGACAGCAAACAACTTTGTATTCTGTGGCTGGTGGTACATTAGGCATTTCCCTGGATTCACCGGATTGATGGCTCGCTCCTGAAACATCAGCAGTCTGGTTTGTCCCTCCTGTGCAATGTAAGTTTGGCCTGTTCTCCTCCATATCTGCTGGTCCATCTCTCCCTCTGAACTCCCCTCCTCTTCCTCTCTTGTAGGCACCCACGTAACATCTGTAGACACATCATCGACGTCACCTTCCCCACCACTAAAATGAATGGTCTCGGAGTAGGCAGCAACAGCGGGGACCAACCTCCTTGGGCTGATCTGGGTACTGTCGTCAGCTGTTGCTACCTCCTCTTTCTGATCCAATGTCAAGAATGGCTGCGCATCGGAAATGTCTTCTGATGGATCGGAAAATAATTCCTGTGACTCAAGCAGAGGGTATATGGTGGTGGTGGTGTTGGTGGTGAGCCACTCAACCAAGTCTGGTGCGTCCTTCGACGTAATCAAAAGCACCTTGTGTCATTTCCCACTTTGGCTACGGCCTGGTGCTCCTGACTACCCTTACGGAAGGGCCTGTCTCTCCCTCTGCCTGTCATTTTTTAAATGACCCTGTGACAAAAGTCTCTAGAGAAGTGCAGTATATGTGGAAGAAGATATATAACACCCTGCTTTAATCAATCATTTTGGGGGGCCACTGGTTTATCGCACCAGTTATTAAACTTTTTTTCAGTAAATGTTGTCACTGTGTGAAGCAGAGGTAACACAGTACCCAAATACACCACCAGTCACAATGCTGAACAATACAAATCCACTATAATATGCTTTCTATATTAGAAAGCATATTATAAGTGTATTACACCTCTATATACTGCACACTAAACAACCCTCCTTAAAAGGACTTTTGTGGACCATTTAGCTAACGATTTGTTTCAATACAGCCTGTCCCTGCTCCACAAAGCAACCTCTCCTTACACTGACAAAAGGCAGAATGTAAAATGGCCCCCGGATCAGGTCTATTTATAAGGTAGGGAGTATGTCCATGTGCTGAAATGTCTTAGTTGGCTGTCCTGTACCACCTGATGGATGTGTCATGGGTCAAAATTCTTCTCAATGTAAAATTGCAGACCGGCGCGAATATCGCCAGATGTCCGCCTGTTTGGCAAACCGGGAAGGAGCAAAGTTCGCTGCAAAACGACCGCCGGGTGAAGCGCCAGGCCATCTCTAGTCTAGAATGATACATTTAACATTTTAGATTACAAAAAAACATTTTCTATCATGCACCAATTTACATGTACATAATATTACTATATTTAACACTGAAAGCTAGAATGAATGGCCTCAAAACCAGAAATTAAAATCAGGTGGATGATCCAGTGGACTCCATTGCTCTCCCCAACTCCCAAGAAAATAATAATTCAGCCCATGAGGCTTGCAAGAAGCCACACTTGGTATAGCCTCAAAAGGAAGTGAAAGACGGTACATGCAGTGAATTTTCAGATGTTTTTGTATTATGTCAAGAAAATATCAAATCAATAAACTCTTGACAGACTTAATAGAGATGGTTAACATATTATAAATACTAATTACACATTTGTGGACTTACTATTGATATCATCATTGTTATGTTCATCTATTAAAGTAATGTTTTATCCCACAATTAGCAGATATTAATGATTATAGTGTGTTGGTGATTAATTGGGAGGGATAAACCTCACCAATAGGGATGAGCCGAAACCCCCCCATTCGGTCCGCACCAGAACCTGCGAACAGACCAAAAGTTTGTGTGAACTTTAGAACCCCATTAAAGTCTATAGGACTCGAACATTGGAAATTAAAAGTGCTAATTTTAAAGGCCAATATGCAAGTTATTGTCCTAAAAAGTGTTTGGAGACACGGGTGCTTTTTCGGCAGTGATTTTAATAATGCTTAAAGTGAAACAATAAAAGTGAAATATTCCTTTAAATTTTGTTCCGGGAGGGGGGGGGGGTGTATAGTATGCCTGTGAAGTAGCGCTTCCCGTGCTTAGAACTGTCCCTGCACAAAGTGTAATTTCTAAAGGAAAGAAAGTCATTTAAAATCACTCACGGCTATAATGAATTGTCGGCTCTCTGCTATTCAGAGAAATGTCATTCGTAAAAAAAAAAAAGCGTGGGGGTCCCCCCCAAATTCAATTACCAGGCCCTTTAGGTCTGGTATGGGTATTAAGGGAAACCCCACCGTCAATTAAAAAAAAAATGACGTGGGGTTCCCCCCAAATATCAATTCCAGACCCTTCAGGTCTTGTGCGGATTTTAAGGGGAACTACACCACTCCATTTTTAAAAAAAAATTGGGGATTTCCCCCCCAATAATCCACACCCAACCCTTTATCTGAGCACGCAACCTGGCAGGCCGCAGGAAAAGAGGGGGGGAGGAGAGAGCGCCCCCCCTGAACTGTACCAGGCCACATGCCCTCAACATTGGAAGGATGCTTTAAATCTATCTTAAATATAACTACTTAGCTCTCCTTTTTGTTTTGTTTCATAAAGTCTCTATTTCCCTTGTAAAATTACAGTCAGGGATTATATCTATATCCATTTGAAACTGACAGTCTATATCAATTATACCAATATTCTAGGTAAATGATGTCACTAGTAAACACCTTTTTCACTTTTGTTTTGGATTACACACTCTATAGATGTATAATACTACCACTAACATTTAGTAGATTGTTAACACACATTTAATCTGGTTTTCACTTTTAGTTTAGCACATAGTGGGTTAGTTACTATGTATTTGTATCAAGTAATTAACTATGTAAATGTTATCACAATATTTTGTTTTCATACTACACCTTTACTGTAATACTTTATTTTCACTTTACATGGCTTATGGACTGCCACATATGGCAGCCCACAATGCGGTATTGTTCACACCATGGTTGCGATATTTGGTGGGGGATTATCACCAACACACTATATAATCATTAAGATCTGCTAAATGTGTGATAAAACATCACTTTAATAGATTTACATAACAATAATAATATCAGTAGTAATTCCACAAATTGATAATCAGATCTTTATAATATGTGAGCCATTTCTATTAGTCTGTCAAGAGTTTTTTGATTTGATCTTTTCTTGACATTTTTTCCACTTCCTTTTGAGGCTATCCCAAGCGTGCCTTCTTGCAAGCCTCATGGGCTGAATAATTCTCTCTTGAAAGTTTGGGGGGGAGCCATGGAGTCCACTGGATCATCCAATTGATTTTAATTTCTGGTTTTAAGGCCATTCATTCTATCTTTCAGGGGTAAATATAGTAATATTATGTATATGTAAATTGGTGCATGATAGAAATTGTGCCCCATCTTTGGTATCATTGGGGAGAATAATATCCCTTCATTGGTGTGAGTGGAGGGGAATTATGTCCCGTTGTTGGTATCAGTGGATAAAACCATGCCCTAGGGCCGCATAAAAGCAAGCAAAGGGCCGCGTATGGCCACAGTTTGGAGACCCCCATTCTAGAGCAAACTAGCAAAGAAGACTGTGGCCCAGATTCAGAGAGAATTGGATTCTCGTAGCGTATCAGAAATACACTACGCCGCGGTTTTTTACCTGGCTCTACGTGGAATCCAGGTAGATTTTGTCCAGTAAACGACGGCGGCGTAGTGTATTTCTCCCGTCGCAATCCATCTACACGAGTAGGGGGCGTGAAGGATTTAAAATAGGCGTGTTCCCGCGGCGATCGAACTGCGCATGCTCCGTTCGCAAATTTCCCGCCGTGCATTGCGCGAAATCACGTCGTTACGTCATTCGTTGTTTGAGTAGCGTCGTTTACGGACATTTCTATTCCCGAACGAGTTACGCAAAAAAAAAAAATAATAATTAAATTCGACGTGGGAACGACGGCCATACTTAACATGGGCTACGCACCGTTAGACCAGCAAAAAGCTGGTCTAACAGTACGTAAAAAAAAAACGACGTAAGCGATTGCGAAGACCGCTCGTATCTTCGTGGATCGCCGTAAAAACACATTTGAATATCCCGACGCATCAAAACGACGCAAACTCCTCCCAGCGGCCGCAAAAATATCGCAGCGTAGATCCGAAGGCTTACGAAGACGTAAGCCTCTCGGATCGAAGCCCGAAGCCGCCGTATCATGGTTTGAGGATTCAAACTAGTGATACGGCGCGCGAAATTTGAAATTACTCCTGTCTAACACCAGTTAGACAGGCGTAATTGCTCTGTGAATCTGGGCCTGTGACTTTATATGTCGAAACACGTAGAGGGTTTGACATAGCCATCACATGTAATGTAATGTAGTTGTGGGTAATAGATTTTATGCATTGCTGCATTTTGGAATGCAATATGTCCCATGACCAGAGCTCATATTTAATGTTTAATATGTCATTTGAAATTTCTCTAATAAAGATTTTATACTTTAAACGAGTTGACAATTTGCTGCTTTGAAAACCCCCTGGGGGGAACACTCCCATCCAAATTCAAGCAAAAGTGTGACAGAGGTTCTGACTCTTTATCACTTTATAACAAAAACAAAATAAAAACGATGTTAATGGATTCTACTTTAACTGTGGTGTTTAGTAAAATAGACTGTACTGCATTTAGAGAAGACCTGTATACACAAGCAGGAAAAATAAAACCAAATAAAGTTTTTCTTTAGTATGGCTAACTAAGCTTATGCACAGTTTTTAAATAAACTCTGAAATGTAAAACAAAATAGGAACTGCTTCCCGACTGGCGGCAAAATGGCTCTCCTGCACAAATCACTATATACATATATATATATATATATATATATATATATATATATATATATATATATATATATATATATATAGTGGCTACTTTAAGAGATATAGCTGCATGGCAGGGTACCCAATGCACATGGCCAGTGGGCATGATCGCCGCTGGCCACCCACATTCTCACAGGAACAGATCGTCTGTTCCTACTAAGTAAGAACAATGACCTGTCTCCTCCCCTAGTCAGTCCCATCCCCCCACAGTTGAAACACACTTGGGAACACACTTAACCTCTTTATCACCCTCTAGTCTTAACCCCTTCCCTGCCAGTGACTTTTATACAGTATTCAGTGGCTATTTTTAGCTCTGATTGCTGTATAAATGTCAATGGTCCCAAAAAAGTGTCAAAAGTGTCCGAACTGTCTGCCGCAATCCCAATAAAAAATCACTAATCATCACCATTACTAGTAAAAAGTAATAATAATAAAAATGCCATAAATCTATCCCCTATTTTGTAGATGCTGTAACTTTTGTGCAAACCAATATATGCTTATTGCAATTGTGCATTGTAGAAGAACACATATTGACCTAAACTGATGAAGAAATATGTTGTTGTTTTTTTTTACTTGGGATATTTATTATATAAAAAAGTAGAAAATATTGTGATTTCTTTTTTCAAAATTTGACGCTCTTCTTTTGTTTATAGCGCAAAAGATAAAACCGCAGAGGTGATCAAATACCACCAAAGGAAGCTCTATTTGTGGGAAAAAGGGACGCAAATCTTGTTTGAGTACAACGTTTGCACAACCGCGCAATTGTCAGTTAAAACGATGCAGTGCCATATCCGAAAAAAAATGGCCTGGTCAGGAAGGGGTCAATTATTCCAGGGCTGAAGTGGTTGAAGAAAATATTGAGTTCCAACAATAAAAATCTTTAGAAGAACATTCTGTCTCTCCCTCCACTGTGTGAAAATATAAAATAAAACCTCCAAGTTCTAGTGGTTTGCATTTCGCTCTCAAGGTAATTGTTATGCTGTGGGCTATACATAAAATAAAAAAATAGCTTTTAGTAGGAAATGACAGATATCTTGCCAATAGAAGTAGATAACTTAGGTGATACAGAGCAATGGTACTTATCCTTTTAAAACCCGGTACTCCAATTTTGAAGCTGAATTCCAGTTAAAAAAAATAAAAATAATAATAGTCTGACTGCTATATATACCTGAATTTGTTTTGGTATCACCTGTCTTCCACATAGTGGCACTCACACTCAAATGGAGTGCAAGTAACTTGAGTCAATTATTCCTTGTACACACAGGCGGACGGAAGCTTTTCATCAGATATTCTGTCCATGTGTATGCCCCATCCTTCGGAAATTTTGACGGAATAAGATAGAGAATATGCTCTCAATTTTTCTGCAATTCCGACTAAAAAGCACGCATGGTCGAAAACATTGAACTTAATTTTTCTCGCCTCATCGTGGTGTTGTACGTAACCGCATAATTGATGGACCGTGTGTATGCAAGACAACTTGAGAGTAATTCTGTTGGAACTCTGTCGGAAAAACTGTCAGAGTTTATTCCGACGGGAAAACCAGTTGCGTGTACAGGGCATTAGGGTTGAATTGCTTTCCACAATGCTGTCAGTCTAACACTGTGTACATACTTACAGGAAGGGAAAGCACTGATATGACCTCATCATCACAGAATAACAAATATTTAGCAAGTAAAACATTGAAACTGTTTGCCTGATGCTCAGCTTTAACAACAAAATGACTTTAAACCTAGTCACACAGCAGTGGAATACCTGCAGGACCAGAGTTAAAATACTTCTATCTTGTTTTTTTCTTATTTCCAAATAGATCTGTGACCACACTAGTTCCAACACTGTCTGTAACACCCAGTGCCTACAACAAAAAATAACTTTCCATTTGGTACAGAAAATTAGGATTATGGAAATAAAATAATTGCAGTTTTGTAAAATTCTGCTACCAAAAAACCTAGGCCTCTGTGACTTTTCTATAATTCTGGCCTAAATGCTCAAATACGGTTAAATACACATATACAGTCACAACAATCCATTTTAGTGTACTTTTTTTTAAAACAAGAAAAAGTTAAACCTCATCTATGGCCTTTGCTGAGTTAGCTTTTTGGTGGGGGACATTTTTGAAATTACAGGCTCATATCCCTAAGTGCATGCTTAACATAAACTATAGAAACTATTTTTGCTTAGTTCAAGCCTCCCCTGAAAACTATTTTTACTTAGGTCAATCTAAATGCATCCAATAATTTACCTACAGATCAAATTATGCTATGGAAGAATTACTCATTGAAAAAAAAAATAACAAACTCAGCTTTTTCTGCAATATTATGATGTATTTTTTGATTCTACTAGATATCTTTAGTCTGATGCCCAGCATAATTTAACCCGCTACCAATGAGTTTAGGTGAACCTGAACTTACCCCAGCTTGTGACAGGACAATGAAATGAGTTGCAGTACAGTGCTAATTTCATCTTTCTGCCCCCTTGCTTACTCTTCCAATCAGCATGATTCTTAACAACACATGAACTCAATGGCTACTTGTACAGTTTCCTCATCTCGCACCCCAGCCAGGCTGAACAGGCATTACAAAAGGCTGTGACTAGGTAAAATTCAGGTTTTTAAGTGTCTTGCATTTAAAAATACATTCAATTGGGTATTATTGATCAGAAAGTACCTGTGTCTGTTATATCTGCTTGCAGTAGGTAGATGGTTATTTTAACAACAAAAAAAATTGGTTTTAGAGAAACACTTTACAACGTTTCGGGAAAAAGGAAATAGTACAATTATCATGTCAATGTCTAAAGATGTTTTTAATGGAAAAATTTACTAAATAGGTTGTATTTTTAGGCATCCACAAAATGCCATCTCCTAATTCCCACTGCCAGTTTCCAGGCTTTGAAAGAAAAAAAAATAGCAGAAAGCTCTGAAGTACATCTCTTTTATTTTATAAAGTTCCCCTCAAGCATTCACCAAAACAGAAAAGGCTGTAGCTCATTTTAAGAAAAAAAAATCTTTAAAAAAAAAACAACTAATAAATACATCCTTAGATGCAGGTTGAAAGCATTCCAGATCTGTTTGAAAAACATCCAAAAAAGAGCAGAGAATCTCTAAAGTAATTTTCCAAAATGTTAGGTACATATGCTTTATTCATATAAACTATATGCTTATTTACTACAAAAATACTGTAAAATGTAATTATCTGAACACAGAGTACAGCAATAAGTTCTCATGCTGTCACATCTATCTGTGAATTAAACGGTATAGATATACTGTATGGAGAAAAAAGATATCACAAAAGGCAAATTAAAACTAGTGATGAGCAAATCTGCTTTTGCTCAATTTGAGGAAAGGATCTGAACACACCCAGGTATTCAACAAATTGCAAAGTTTAATGACTAAGCACTAACATTTGTGCGAAACGTGTCTACCTCTTTGCCCCCTGCTCCATTTGTCAACCACTTGTCATATGAAGATTCAATAAAATGATTTTTGGAAGTGCAGTCATCCGGAATAATTTCTTCACTTCACACAGCATGCGAGCTGGGCTAGCACCTGACTAGTGTGTGTGGAGATTAACCAGAGACTCACTCACCTGGAGCAGCTTTTCTTGTTTCATTAATGTGAACCCCATTGAAATGAATGGGAGGAGAACCATACTTTCCATTGCCAAAGCTAGTAAGCAAGGAATTTTCAAACCATGGGCATAGGGGGCTGTGTACCGCCAGGAGGGACATCTACCAATGCATTTTTTCCATATGATGTTTTCGAGTTGAAGTGGTATCAAAATTTACAGCCACTCGATCACATCTACAGGCAGCGGAAGCGTGCGTCCCCCACCTGCCTCCACCTTTACCGGGCTCTCATGTCCAATCAGGAAGCCTGGTAATGATGTTTTCCCTTCAGTCTCATTCCCTAGGAAGAATGGAAGGAACAGAAGTTCCCGCCCCTCTTCTGTGACATCAAAACCTAGAAGCGACAAGGTTTTGTTTGTTTTTTCACAAGTTGTTATCAGCTTGTACAGCATCTATTAAAACCGATATCAGTTTGATCAGATGCTTTGGAGGCCAGGGGAGAGATCTGGGTTCTTAAAGAGGACCTGGCATGCCCATGCATGAATATTGTTCATCCCTTGTGATAGCAATAAAGTTGATTAAAAAAAAATGTAAGTTACAGTGTTAAAATTTTATTTAAGTAAAATAAATAATAATATATATTTTTAAATGGGTGCCCTTGACCCCCAGTGCCCTGCACACATATGAAAACGGTAATCGCACCACACATCTGAGGTATTGCGGTGAATGTCAGAATGAAAGCAATCATTCTATTGCCAGGCCTCCTGTGTAAAGCTAATCTGGTAATCTTTTAATTTTAAAAATAATAATATTTATTCAGGGTTTCATCATCTTTTATATGTTACCAAAAAATCAGGTTATACATTGTGTGTTTTTGCATTAAAACTCATTAAAGTGTATATTAATACCTTGTACCTTGTGACATACAAATTGCAATGATTGCCATTTTATTCTCTAGAGTCTCTGCTAATGTATATATATATATATATATATATATATATATATATATATATATATATATATATATATATATACATATACATGTCGATGCTTTTTGCCATATTACATATGGCCATGTTTGTTGAACTGATATTTTTGTTTCTGTGATTTATTTACCTTAATGTTTTTATTTATTTGTTGAGATGGCACAGCTGATATTCATATTAATACATTCAGTTTAACTAATCTTCCCTCATAGCTAAGCTCCTCCATGCATCTAATCAATTTGTTTTACCTTCTCTGCACTCTCTCCAGTTCCCTATTATCCTATTTGTGAACTGGTGTATATATCTCTTTTAATACAAGAAAGTATTTTCTTGCTTTAGAAACTACAGATTGGCATTGTATTCTGTTATTAGTTCTATGATCTACCAGGACACCTAGACAATTCTTGATCATTGATTCCCCTAGTTGTATTCCTAAAATGTATGATATATGCATGTTTTATTTAGCTCCCAAGTGCCTTTTGTAAACTGGATGCATGCAAGCTTTGCTATTGTTTCTGCTGCCATGCCTGGAATCATTATTACGCTTTGCAATTGCTAGTGCTAGTGTGATTTGTGTAACTATTTAATCATGCATGTAGGCATCAGTGAATTCATCTGCATGAACATGGATCACAATTTCTGTGTCTAAACAAGGATTTTACACTTTACAGAGTGATACCTCACCATTAATCACTGCATATAAGCATTAGTCATATACTGTAATATATATATATATATATATATAACATTTTGTAATAATAGTTGTAGCATATATGTTGCTAACACTGCCATGCGCTATCATGTGATTGGAAGATACTTGTCAGAGTGCCAGTGGGATTGGATTATACTTATCTAATTATAAGAGGTTTGGGGCAGAAAATAAGAACATTCCAGCTGTACATTTACAATTTACTGTTTATATCTCTGAATGTATTGTTTATTTTGCCATGTGGAGCTGTTCACTTTGCAACGGAATTTCAATTTACAAGGAATGTTTCCCTTAGTGAAACTGTGTTTTCATCATTGGTGATCTTTGCAAAGTAAAATGTCACCATATTCACTAACCCAAATAAAAAATCCCATGCAAAGTTAACAGCTAATTTGCCTTTAGTACATCACCCCATGGGCAACATTCACTTAAAACTCGACTCTGCAACATGCAAATATTTTTAAAATCTGAGAGCCATTTGTATCTTTTTGAGTCTTGGTGAGCCTTGTATTTTTTTCCAGATCAAGTCAGTTGCAGAACTGGTGCCAAAAAGCATTTATATGAGTACTTGTATGCATGCAAATGCTCTTATACAAAAAACGATACCTTCAGACTCAGTTCACATATGTGCTGGTCGGTTTGCAGTGTGATTTTAATGCCCAGTCTGGTGCAATTTCATTTAGAAGTTCAAGTGCAATTCTAATGCACCTGAACCAGACTGAAAATGCACAGGACTCTTTTTTAAACCACACTCCGGTCTGCACATATGTGAACAGGCTGTAAAATCTCACTGTAATTCACATGAAAACTGATGTGAAATCTGTGCAGTTTTCCTATCAGTTTTTATGTTTGTGTGGTGTGAATGTGCCCTAAAAAAACAGACACATAACCCTAAAAATAGATATTGGTAACTGGTATCAGCGAGTCCTTATGAAAAAGTATTGGTAGCCGTACTCAGTCTTAAAAACTGGTATCTGTGCATCCTTGATACAGTAGATAGGCCTGCTGGATCCCTCCCACAAATCTACTCACAGGCTATGTGTAGTACAGTGATGATGTCAACACTTATTAGGGTAATAACTTTATCTGCAAAGGCATTTTGTGGCTATTAAGGAATATAGTTGAGTTCAGCTTTAAAAATAATTTCATGACATGTTCAGTTTGAATTTCCATTTTTTTTATAACTTTTCTTTATCCCCTTCAGCTCTGGTAGGTTTAACCCCTTCACACCCAGGCCATTTTTTGTGATATGGCACTGCATTACTTTAACCGACAATTGTGCTGTAATGCGACACTGTACCCAAATAAAATTGTTGTCCTTTTTTCCCACAAACAGAGCTTTCTTTTAGTGGTAATTGATCACCTCTGCAGTTTTTTTTTTTTTGCGCTATGAACAAAAAAAGATTATATTATTTACTTCCTGCTATAAAAGACACCCAATTTTTTTTTTAAAGACATCTAATTTCTTCATCAATTTAGGCCAATATATATTCTGCTACATATAATTTGGTAAAAAAAATAAGCGTATATTGATTGGTTTTTCGCAAAGGTTATAGCATCTACAAACTATGGGATATTTTTATTAATTGAAATTCTTTACTGATAGAGGCAGCAATCAGCAACTGTTAGCTAGACTGTGATATTGCGGTGGACAAATCGAACACCTGACACTTTTGACACTTTTTGGGATCCAGTGACACTAATACAGTGCTAAATAATATGCACTGTCACTGTACTAATGACACCGGCAGGGAAGGAGTTAACATCAGGGACAATCAAAGGGTTAAATGTATGCCTAAGTTATAGTTAACAACTGTGGGGGAAGCGCTTTGACTATGGGAAGGCAGAGATCCGTGTTACTGCTTAGCAGAAACATGGGATCAGTACTTTCCCCTTGGACAGAAAGTCAATCTGCCTTGTTTACATAGGCAGATTGTCATTCTGCCTCTGTACTGTGTAATTGGTGGGCACCGACGAACATCGAGTCCATGGCAGCATTCGCTGGGCTCCCGCTGCATAGACTCACAGTGGGAGCAAGTTGTCGGTGGCAATAATGCATGCCCCAGACCCGGCAGTGTCAGATCACATACTAGGTACGTAATCTAGCACAGAGTGGCTTACCTGCCACAGTAAATGTATGTAGAGAGCTCTGCAAGTGGTTAAAGGACAAGACAGCTAGCAATGCTAATCATCAACCCTTTCTGGATTCTATAGATATACAGTCTAATACAAATGGGTATAAAGTGGTTTTATCATTTGATATATGCATGTTTGTTAAGCATTCTATAAAACCATAAAAACATAATAGTTTCTTATAATGGCGCCAAGTACATGCTACAATATTGATTGTCATGTTGTAGAGATATTTCAAAAATAGTATGCCTGGCAAGTTTAAGAAAATTATATTTCCTTTGTCAAATGTCAGACACCATAGAACAGTCAAACTTCTTAGACTTGTTTGAGGCCACATATGCCATTTTTACACTATATTTCTATTTCTAACTCGCATTTCATGTGCTCCTATTGATTGGGTCTTAAAAATAGTACTTTTATCTGCCCTTTGTCTCAGAAGACTCTTGATCATGGCTATAGCAATGCACTTCCTAAAATAGCAATTTAAAATGAAGTGTTGTAGGTTCTAGAATGGCCAGTATATGTGTTTTTTTAAGTTAGAAAAAAAATGAGGATAGTTTTGTAGCTGACTTTCAATCACTAACAGCATTTTTTTTTTTTTTTTTTGACAAAAGAGTACACCTAGCATTGGACAGATGAAGAATGATCATTCTAAAACTAAAACCAA
The DNA here is from genome assembly GCA_029574335.1 of Rana kukunoris. Classification (NCBI taxonomy): domain Eukaryota; kingdom Metazoa; phylum Chordata; class Amphibia; order Anura; family Ranidae; genus Rana; species Rana kukunoris. The sequence goes on from CM056051.1 coordinate 201,386,735, forward strand.
CATCCATGGATTACTGGTAAATGGGGGTCAGAACTCACTCAGTGCCGAGGGTCACACAGTCTTAAAACAGGCTTGAAAGGCTTGCATTTTTACATGTTACAGTATGTTTACCAGGCTGGTATCTCCAAGGGTGGCATCATACATCCTTCTTTCGCAAAATGTAATAAAAATTATAAAACACGCTGAAGAGATACATATTGTCTGAATGCAACTAAATTACCTCTTTTTTTTTTAAACTTTAGCAATTTCAAAAGTGTCTAGTCTAGTAGAATTTTAAATGTGAATAATCAATTTTCTTATCTCTAGTTCGTGTCATGTGATGTCTAGAGTCTAAATTTATGAACAATAAAATATATTTACTAACTGTAAATCTAGCAAGCTTGCTAAACTTGCTTTGGCAAACTTAATAGAAATATCTCTATAGTTGTATATGGAAAAAAAAAAAAAAACATATTAACCACTTCAGCCCTGGACCATTTTGATGGTCAATAACCGGGCCGCTTTTTGCGATTCGGCACTGTGACGCTTTAACTGACAATTGCGTAGTCGTGCGACGTGGCTCCCAAACAAAATTGGTGTCCTTTTTTTACCACAAATCGAGCTTTATTTTGGTGGTATTTGATCACCTCTGCGGTCTTTATTTTTTTGCGCTATAAACAAAAATAGAGCGACAATTTAAAAAAAAAATGAATATTTTTTACTTTTTGCTTGTGAAGTGATTGCAGCCGTATTAGTGCAATTGTGACAGATAAAATTGAGTACTGTCCGTGATACTTTTTTTATTTGCACTAACATACAATTTTTCGGGGTGTTACCTTCTTCAAGGTCCAAGCAGTACTGATTTTTTTGGCAGAATGTTAAAACAAAACAAAAAAAAAATCTCAGAGGGAAAGAAAAAAAAAAGAAAAACAAACACATACAAATCAATGGTAATAAAGATAGCAGCAGAGTTAGTGAGATAAGACAGAGGGAGAGCTATAGACTTGAGGGGGGGATGTTAGTCACAGAGGGGGGGTCATAAAACTGTTGTATAATGGGTAAGGAAACCAATATCTAAATTTAGGCCGTTAGTTTAGTTTACTTTTTGCTGTAATAAATATCCCCAAAAATATATATAAAAAAATATTTTTTCCTCAGTTTAGGCCAATACGTATTCTTCTTTTAAGAAAAAGGGGTAGATGGGGAAAGGGAAATCGCAAGTTTTAACTATTAGTAGGAACATATATATTTGCTACTACCTCAGACCTATCATCAAGTGATGACTATATTGCCGTAACCTATGTATCATTAGTAATAAATGGTGAGAAACAAAAAAAGAGGGAAGGGACCAAGGTTAGGGGAAAGGACGGGGAAGGGTAGCGGTCTCAGAGGAGATCAAAGAGAAAAGGGGTTACTATTGGCAATAGTGTAAATGATCTGAAATCATATTTGATACAAAAAATATATTTATTAATATTAAGGTATCAAGACATAGTTAGTACAAAAAGGGGAAGAGGGAAATTAAGTCTTTAAAAAGACATATAGAACTTCTGAAATTTATTTCTGACCATGAACCTGAATTTACAAACAAGACGCACAATTAACAACACAAAGACACAACACTAGTCCGGACCGAAAGAGCTCTGTTATCAATATCACAAGATTATTCTCAACAATGGAGGATTTAATTTCGATGGATTTGATAATATAAATAATAAGAGTGTGATCAGGGAAAACAATGTATCACCTTCCCCGTCCTTTCCCCTAACCTTGGTCCCTTCCCTCTTTTTTGTTTCTCACAATACGTATTCTTCTACATATTTTTTGTAAAAAAAAAAATCGCAATAAGCGTTTGATTGGTTCCGCAAAAGTTATAGCAAAAGTTATAGCGTCTACAAAATAGGGCATAGTTTTATGGCATTTTTATTAATATATTTTTTTTTTTACTAGTAATGGCGGTGATCAGCGATTTTTATCGGTACTGCGACCTTATGGCGGACACTTTTGACACATTTTTGGGACCATTGGCATTTTTATAGCGATCAGTGCTATAAAAATGCATTGATTACTATAAAAAATGCCACTGGCAGGGAAGGGGTTAACACTAGGGGATGAGGAAGGGGTTAATTATGTTCCCTGTGTGTGTTCTAACTGAAGGGGGGGTGGGACTGACTTGGGGAAATGACTGATCGCTGTTCATACATTGTATGAACAGATGATCCGGCATTTCTCCCCCTGACAGAACTGGGAGCTGTGTGTTTACGCACGCGCCCCTATTGGCTGATTCGCGAGATGACGTATAGCTACATGATCTCGTGCAGCCACGCCGACCTGTCGCCGTATAACTGCGGCGGCTGGTCGGCAAGCAGTTAAATGACACTTGAAAAATTTAATTAGTGAAGACAAAAATACAGGCGTATATATAAACTTTCAAGAAACATGCAGATTTTTTTCTAATATAATCGAAATATAATCTAAACACAAAAATGTGTGGTTGCTAGCACTACAAATTGGATATGAAGAACATATCTTATTTCAGATTTATAACAATAGTTATAGGTTCAGCCATCATTTGATCATCCCTTGTGTGGATATCACTTCATAACAATCCTTCAAGTGTTTAACATTGCTTTTTATTCATATGTACGAATGCATAGTATTTCTCTGTACATACCTAGTTTGTTTATTATAAACATCATTTTTTTAAATGATTCATGCATTAGGCCACACACCTTCCTTTCTCCTTTTGTATATACTGTAGGTTCAACCTTGCCTTCACTTTTTCTTTTTTTGTGTTTCCACTGCTGTTGTGCTATGCCTTCTGCCTATAACTCACTATACCTCACTATCTCACCTTGATTTCCTTTTACCCAACAAATTCTGTATTATTTGTGTACCTCAACTTTCCCCTCAAACCAATATCTAGTTTTAACCAGTCTGACAATGATTTTCACATTGCCTCAATTGACATAGCCTCCTAGGTCCTGTATACCTAGTAAGCCTTCAAGGTACTGTACTGTGCATTAGCCTTGGAAGAGTAAAGGATTGCATCTGGCCTGGTATAGACTGTGGCCCATGCATTAGGTCACTTGATGATCTAAAGAATATACATTAAATTAATATTTGTACAATTGTGTTTTAACCTTATGGAAGCTTCTACACTTACTAAAGCTGGTCATATATGGGTTCAAATTCAGCTGGAAATTCAGGGACCGGCCGAATTTCAATCCATGTATGGACAGGCTGGTTGTATAGAAGTCCAATCTACATAATTTGCCTTTTTTGTTTTCGAAAATATTTTTTTTATTGTGTCTAGTTTTAGATTTAATTGCAAACTGAATTGAAATAAACAATTTTTGCTCCTTTATCCTTAAGTTTTCTAGGCTTGACTAAAAAGCATACATACATGGTGGTTTTCTTTATCTAAGCTTGAGCTGTGTGTGTAATAAAATGAATAGGAAAAGTGATCTGGAGATAATGGCATGTATGAGGCTGAATAACAAAATGACCTTTACAGTGGATGGCCAAGCATTACAGAGAATGGTAGAAGCTTAATGGTGTATTAAAAAAGGTGTATTGCCATAGAAGTGAGTGTTCATATGGTGAGTAATTACATTTATCCTCAAGATGCAATACGATTATGAAGAATAAAGAGATTGTGCATTGATGCATAATAAAATACCTAATTAAATCTATTCTTTTGAGGAATTTACATATATAGTTCTAATTAAATAAAATGAAAATAGCTCAGATTAGCTTTAATATGTTGACATATTATGTAAATTATACTAATTATTAAGCTTCATCATACATGCTTTTTCATTCAAAAGCAGCCTGGCAGTTAAGAAAAAACCCTTTAAAAAAAAGTGCAGATTTAGGTTGTTATTCTTCAGTCTGCTATGAGATTTTAATCAGTCAGTCAGTTGATAAAAAAAAAAAGAAAAGAAAAAAAAGAAAACAAATGGATTCTCCTACCTACACAATAAAGGTGGATGGAAAAATCCTCCCAACTGTATTATGAAAGTTGGAACTCCCCTGCTGTCAGAATACACTAATCAGAGCTTCAGGAAATCATCTGCAGAGCTGATCAAACAAGAATTTTTCAACACTCCCATTTGAGAGAAGCTAATCATTAAAGTGATTCTCTAGCAGAAATGGCCATAGATGAGATTTTAAAATGTCTACAACCAGCTAATTGAGTTGAATTGAATTTAGACTGAATAATATACAGCATGCATATGCAATTAGCGGACCTCCAGCTCTTGCAAAACTACAAGTCCCATCATGCCTCTGCATCTGGGTGTCATGCTTGTGGCTGTCAGAGTCTTGCTATGCTTCACAGGATTTGTAGTTCTGCAAAAGCTGGAGGTCCGCTAATTGCATATCACTGATTTACAGTATAACTAACCATGAACCCAAATATAGAAAAGAGATTGGCAGAATTTTCACATTCAAATTTCAGGAGTGTTGGAAGCTTGCACTGTGGTTCATCCACCAGCTTTTATGTTGCTTACATATCCTGTAGTGAGATACAAGCCAGCAAGGGGAACCACAGAGTGCATGGGGGCATTTATCCAAAACACTTGGTGATATGTCAGATGTAAACATTCTACCAGCTGCTTTGAAAAACAGTGAATATTCCACAAACAGATACAGCTATGTATAAATCTCTTTTTGTGCAAGGTAATTTTGCTTTTAATTTTTAATTTAGCAACAAAGTCACTTTATTGCACTGCAACAAAATGCATTAGTGTGAGTGGGCATTTTTTTAAAAACAATGCATTTTCTCCTGGCACTACATCTTGCTGCACTAGAAAAAAAAAATACTTGTTAAATGGAAAACAGAAAAAGAAACACAGAGTGAACATGGCGTGTTATCACTTAAATTTCAGTTTACTGGAATTAGATAAATCAAGAACTGAGTATTTCTGTTTTTTATAGATTACTGCACTTTGTTTATCACTTGGCTGTTCACTGCCTTAATCAATAAGCCCCGTTGGCTGATTCTTCAACTAAGTAAGGTGTAATTATTAGTCCAAGGGGGATTATATCATGAGCAGTTTTTTTTTATTCAAGCAGGATAAGGAATTTATTTCTAAGCTACTAAACTCAGAATATTGAGGAGTAACATTCAGGAGAGCTACCATAACAGTGATAGGAGTAAACCAATATTTTCAAGGACACTTAACAGCTGAGCTAGAGATAAACAGAGTGATATAAAGTGAGAGGTACAAAGTTGTGCTTAGCCAGCGATGGGGGGGGGGGGGGGGCACAAGGACATTTCCATGGGCAGTATGCTAGGAGACATTCCCAAGCCAGATTGTTTCTAAATGTATGCACACTGTTATGTCTATTATTATTTTCCTGAACTGACTTCGTATTTCAATAATTTGAACACTTTACAGTCTTACTGCACAATCTTTCACGTAGCTTACTACCCTATCCAGGCAACTTATTTTCCTTTCATACTAAGAGTAAAGCTTGGTGCTGGGGACAATTAACCTTGTGTGACCAAAGTGACTATCCAATGGCCAAAGAAGATTTCTTGGCACCTAGAAAAAGCAGCCGAGATGGTGGCAGCAGAAAAAGGGGATGACAGGATCCTAGACGTGTCTTAACTGAAGGACAGCACAATAGGATGTAAGATGTGTCAACAGGCTGCACTTTTTTCACATTATGATGAGACTTTCTTCCCTAACAACAAAAGGTTAGTTCTGTTTTCAGTTTTATTCTACAGTACTGAAAAAATTAAAAGGTCAAAGACTGAAGATGAGTATTGGTAGAAAGGTAGTGGGAGTTCACTACATATGTGATTGAATTTTGAAGACACTTCAAGGTGGAATTTGTGCACTCTGATATCACTGAATAGAAGCCATTCACATATAGAGACTGCTGGAATTGATTGCATATGAATGTGGAGAATGATTGAACATGTTTAAAGGGAAATAACACCAGAGCCTGTTTTTACATGTTGTATTGTACATGCATAATACAATGCATTGGATTATATATATTTTTTTTATTATATATGGTTTATATATGTATGTTTATTGAGATTTTTAGGAGGCTCAAGAAGGATATATTTATTTGTTTAAAGGGGGTGTGAGAAAACTTTATTTTGTTTGCAACCCTCACAATTGGCAGTGGTGGTTGTAGCACAAGGAGCATTAAGGGAGTGCAGGATTTCCCCCTCTAAAAATTGATTGATCATGTTTAATGATTGATGATGGATCTTCATTGCAAAATTATGTATTTTTTAATTTACGTATGAAGATCCATTGTAAATAATGACAAACTGCAACACTTCAATGTTTCTCTGTTGTCCAACAATGTTGCTGTCAGAAAGGGCATTGCAGCATATGGAATTGTGCCTTGAGATGAGCATGAGTATCTGTGCACAGGTGCAGGCTGACTAACAGTCAGACATGTATGAACACATGCGTGAGAACATGCATGCACATCTATCACTAATGCTGGCACCAAGCAGGCTATTTTAACTAATCTACTGTACATGACCAATAAGGTCTCGTCTACAACATTCCTGTGAAACCTGCTATATGCTACTCTGTATCTGACTATATTATTGACCCAACCTACCTTGACTTCTCCTGATATCCACCTGTACCGACCCTGGCTTGCACTTGTTCTACGCTTCTGCTTACTCCTTCTATTCCTGTCCTGCTCATTCATTACCGACTCTGGCCTGACCTCTGATTATGCTTCTGTCTACATGATCATACTTGATCTTATTGTCAGTTACCAGGCCAGCTTGAATTACCTCTCTGATCATTGACCTGCTGACCAGACAGTCTCTGCTGATTATCTGTATGCTGCCAGGGCAATCTCTGCAGACCTTCTGCCTGATGCCCGGCCTGACTCTGCTGACGCTCTGACTGTTTACCCTAACCAGCCTACAGCAAGACTTACAAGGTACTCACACCACTATGTGCTCTTGCGTCACCTGGTGTCCTGAGCCAGAGGTGTAGGAGAGGCAATCTTCATCAATTCAGGATCCTCCAGGTGCCATTAAATGCCAAAATTCCCAGCACTGCTATAATATATACTACAGCCCCAGAGATCCTGGATGACCCAAATGATAATCATCATCATATTTGGTCAGGTACTTCGGCAGGACGACAGCATTGTGATGGTGAGGAAGCATCATGAAAGAGTTAGCGTGTTTATATACATTTTACCTTTTTTTTTGGGGGGGGGGGGAATAAGTACTAGTAATATACCTCATGTGCGGGCGATATCTGGACCCCCCTCATGGAAGTATATTCTATATTACATACATTGAAATACAAATCTGCAAAAAGAACAAGCATATTCCCTTACCTCCTCTTTTTCAGCACTGAGCAGATCCCGCCACTCTTCAGTCACATGGCCAAAATCTACAGTGTTCATAGGGACCTTCACCTCTCCAATTTGGTCATGTTTAGAGAATCGATCAAAGTCATAAACAGTCAGCACCAACGTCTTGCCTCCCAGCTCAGCGTAGGGCACCTATTAAAAGAAGCAAATGTTACTATTATGCATTCATTATAAAACAAGCAGAATAGCCTTAAGCTACTCCAAAAAAAAAATGATAAATATGCCAATGAAATAGATATCATGTAGTTGTTTTATCTGCCAAATGATTTGTATTTATGTCCCTCATATTGTGTCCATAATGTTTACACAAACCCTGAAAAAAAGCACAACCAGCCTTGAGACCTGACTTTTCTCTGCTGCACAAAGGTAACAACAGTATTGCATGTCTTGCCCTTACTTCCTCTACTTCCAGCAGATGAGCACCAGATTTTGCACTCTTCAATTCTACTAAATCAACTCCACTGTGAACACAATTATCTTCTGTGAACACAATTTGTGTTTTTCACTAGACATGTGCACACTGAAAAAATGTGTTTCAGAATTTAGTTTTCACCCGAAAAATACATTTATTTAGTTACTCCCGAAATTTGTTTTTATTTATTTTGTTTCATTAAAAAAATGCATTCGTCCAAAAATCCGAATTAAGGCCAAATCTGTCAAGTGAAGGCTTATGGTGTCTGTCAAATGTTCTAAGAAGATTTGACGAGGCAGCTAAACTGTACGACACCGCAATCGTTTCCGGTCAAATGCTCTGCCCACAAGCTATAGTAGAATTCTAATGAGAAGTGGGCACAATAAGGAGCCCACAACATGGGATTGTGATCGCCATATGATAATAAAGTTTTGTTCTGAAATGTTGTCATTTATTAAATAATAATAAAAAAAAGAGTTAGAGTTATTGGCACGGGGCTTTGAGTGGGAACAACGTGAGACACAGGTGGCTGAAGGTTATATAAGCCACCTGTGTGACAGGATCCCTCACAGAAGCCCTGAGGCATTTAGAATTCGGAGTTACCCCTCCCCCCACCCTGTCGCTGTCGCCATTATGTGGTTATGTCACCCTTGGATCAAGGGGGGACTTTGGTTATCAATTTATTCAGTATAGCTCGAGTCCTATGACTGAGCTGGTTTAGATTTTGTTTTGAAAGTTTTAATTATATATTTATTTATATTTTCAATGATTGATATTTGAATAAAGATTTATTTATTGTTTATTTAAAACCAATAAAGGTGCCGCGGCCATTTTAAAACTCCAAGTTTTTGTCTTGTCTGTTATTTACTGGATCTCTGATATAAGGAGTTAAGTGTGATCTACAATCCCATGTTGTATGACTATTAACAATTATATTTATTAATTAATATTACTAGTCAACCAACATGAGAATTCTTCTATAGCCTATGGGCCGAGCATTTGACCATAAATGTTCGCTCGCGGCGATTGTATGTTTTTAGCTGCTTCATCGAATCTTCATGTCTCTATATTGTCAAATCTTTTCTCTCTACGTTTTATAATCTAAGACTAATAGAATTAGTTTAGGCACATTCAAACACAGGTTCCATAGACACAGATCGCTAGTGTCATCGTCATGTCGTATCTTCTACCTATATTAAACGGTTTTCCCAATAAATGAAAATAACCTATTTTTTATGTCGAATCTTTTGGATTTCGGATTTTGCGCATTCGTTATCATTTGATATCCATCTTTAGAATGAAAACATCCAGATTTAATGCTCACCTCCTGTGCTAGACCCCCTTTACATAAGAAGGTCTACACACACTGTAAATACCACCACAAAATACAAGTGGTTGTTTTTATATATATATATATATATATATATATATATATATATATATATATATATATATATACATAATACCCCAAACCATTTCTTGTATATTTTTTTCTATACTTTTTTATACATTTTATTGGACTGCACTGTTTTCTGGTTTATTGGTCTATTGATTGGTGAATCATGAGTGCTAGCTGGCTAAGAAGTTTGAGTGGGATATGCTATAGCAGCACAGAAGGCTATTGCAGTACTGTATACTTCATGTACATCTCGCTTACCAGAGATGGCCACTTTTTCTTGAACTGATGCTATGCATATATTTCAGAAGATGCCATGAATATTGCAAAGAGATAGAGATAGCCCTTAACAGTTGTGCAGTGGAAAGTAGTGTTGCAACCTCTAGAACTTTGTATTTATTGTTAAAGAAGCTTGTGCAGAATATGCTTATTTTTCTTTTTTTCTTTTATTATAAAATTGTACATCTCTCTCAAAGCTTGATTAAGCATGTGTAGGAAATGGATCTCTTTTTCACAGGGAGACATTTATTGAGCTGAATTTTCTCTACCAGCTATGGGATTGAGTTAACACAGATATAATTAAAATGCTTTGTTTACTTACACTAATTAATCAATTTTGTCAAAATTAAATGGGAATTATAGGACCAAATGTTTTTCTGAAAAGCTATGATATAATGTCTCCATTAATATTTATAACAGCATATATTATAATGGACATTTAGGCAGCACACAGTAGTGTTAAGAAATACACAATGTTAAACCATATTAATTTCACTTCACCTGTTAATTCATTGTTTATACATGGGCACAACTGAAGAGATTTAATGGGTTTCATTGACTAATTTGGCATACAAACAATAATGTTCAGTGAGCTGTAAAAATGTAAGTGGAACTTTACAAAAAAAATAAAAACATGAGAAAAGGCAGGATTTTTATTACAGACGAGACATACTTGGGGCAATTTACTAAAACTGGAGCATCCAGAATATGGTGCAGCAGTGCATGGTAGCCAGTAAGCTTCTAATCTTAGCTTGTTTAAGTAAGCTTTGACAATAAAACCTGGAAGCTGATTGGTTTCTTTGCAGAGCTGCACTAAATTTTGCATGCCTTTTCTGCATAAAGTATTGTTATCTGCTTGTTTGCAATGTAAACTGAGTTATGCATTCATGGGACTGATGTTATCCCAGCTTGGTCAATCAAAATGGCTGAAAATCGAAAGTCAGAAGAAAAACTACTGAAGATGTCAGTGGTCAGTGAGGGTGCTTATAGTTAACCCAGTTAAGTGTGTATGTGAACACTCTCCAATCCAATAAGGGTATTTACTTATACACAGCTAGATCGGAAAATCCTTGGACAAAAGTAGTTCAGTCTGCAACATACATTTATTGATAGGGTTACATAACATTTACAAATAGTATGCTAAATCGTATTCATACCACAATGTACAGTATAAGTATAGTGGGTTACTTGATAGGTACATCCCCCATCCACAAATGGCAATTTTTTTTCATTTAACCTCCCTGGCGGTAATCCCGAGTTTGGCTCGGGGTGGAATTTCAGTACTAATAACAGTAACGCCGTATTAAGGCAGAGAGTTACTTACCTTGTCCCCTGGATCCTGCGATGTCTCCCCGCTGTATGAGCGAGCTGTCTCCTCGCTCGATTCACACAGTGCCCTGAGTGCCGCCGAGCTCCGTTCCCTGTGACGTTAGGATGCACGGGGGTGGAGATCAGCGCCAAATTAAAAAAGTAAATACATAGTACACATACAGTATACTGCAATCTTACAGATTACAGTACTGTATAAAATAATTACACATCCCATTTGTCACTAGAGGTCTGTCCAGTGTCCTGCATGCACTTTTATATTATACAGTTTTTTTTCTGCCTGGAAACTGTAGATTGTCCATACCAACCAAAAAGTGTCCCTTTATTTAGTGGTTTTAGACCAGCTAGAAAACAAAGATAATAAATTAGAATCACTTGCAGAATTGAGTGATAGTGATGTGTGGGGAAATTCATCATCAAACACTGAAAGTAATGACAGCGATAATTCTGCAACTGAGCAAATTGAAGTGTTTTTTGATTTGATTACATTATTGAATAATTTGTATTATTATTATTTGTTATAATTATTTATAGTTATTTATTATAATTTATGATTTTGTGTTTCAAACTTTATCATACCCAAGATGTCTACTAGACTCTTGTTTGAACAGATTTAAGTGAGTTATTTCTAAGGCCACGTACACACGACCAAATCTGTCTGCTGGAAACGGTCTGCCAGACCGTCCCAGCAGACAGATTTGATCGTGTTTACGGGCGAGCAGACGGATTTGGCCTGTCGACAGATTTGAAAGCATGCTTTCAAATCTGTCGGCTGGAAACCTGTCCGCCCGACATGTCTGCTGGTTAGTACACTAACCAGCAGACATGTCTTCTCGCACACGCGTCAAATGGATTCGACGCATGCGCGGAAGTGATTTACTTCCTGGTGCGGTGACGTAGCGGCGTCAACGTCACCGCCACATCACTGCGCCGTCCCTTGGTGGGGATTTTGGTTTGATCGTGTGTACACGATCAAACCAATACGTCCCCAGCAGACAGATTTGTTCAAATCTGTCTGCCCGACCGATTTGAACAAATCTGTCTGCTCGTGTGTATGGGGCCTTAGAATTACAGACCTACAATATAAAACGCTAAATTTCCATGCAAAATAATTGTGCCGCTTTCAGCACCAAAAATCTGAAAGAATCATACCACCAGGGAGGTTAACCTGCTGGTTAAATGGGAAAAAAAAGAATAATGTATGAGTTTTACACCATACTTGTACTAGATATATATATATATATATATATATATATATATATATATATATCGGAAATATGCTTTGGTGTCTAACCGTAACTATCATCACTCCCATTGAGTTATTGTGTTCTGACAGTGGGGAGCCTTCCAGCAGATCGACTTCTGTACAACCAGCCAATGACAGCAGATCATGTGATATAAACAGAAGATCGGTAATCTGACAGCGCAAGGAGAAATCAGTGCAGCCTATGGGTGCCCATCATATTGCACAGAGATCACATGCTATTTGCACTACGGTGTGGTGTGAATCCCATCCGATGTCGGACATCGCACCAGTGAGAATCGGTCCTTACAGTCATTATTCTACCTTTTTTAATTTACATCCTAATTTTTATATATAGCAAGATCTCAGATAGCATTACTGTAAACAACTTGGAATTCATGAAAGGGGTAAGGCCAAAGATACGTTGCTTGCTATACCATGCATTTTGTGTCATTCACAATGTTACAAATTATAGAAGTACTATCTATAATTGAACTATAAGTGACTTCTAATTATTCATTTAAAACAATGGATTATTTTGACAACTCGTGATCAGCTCATACTGGTTTATATTTTAAAGTGTGCATTTTTAGTTAGAAATGTTGTTAATGATGATTATGCCATATGTTATAATATCATTGCAGATAAAGGGATGACTCATCTGGGATGACTCATCTTCATGCTGAGCATCTAATAATAGTCTTTTATCATTTGTATTTATATTATTTGTATTTTGGCTGTCATCCATGTTCCTCTTCCAAGAGACTGTGTATCTAGGTCTCAATGAATAACTGCCGAATGAAAAGTGACATTACTGAGTTTGAAGAATAACATGACACACTCTTTGGAAAACATTTTAAAGAGATGGTACATTAAAAACAGATATCATTTATAATTATTAAAATGAATTAATTTCAAATTAATTAAAATGTTGTTGTTTAAACTATCTTGTCTCTCCTGCTGTAAGTGTTCCCTCTTTTGAAAGGATAATCTTTAAAATGTTGTAATTATAATTTTCTATGACATCACTCTTTAGAGTCTGCATAGAAGTCAAATGGATGAAAGCTTGTTGAGAAAAGCTGCCTAGGTGTAATCAGAGAGCTTCTAATATTTATGTAACATAGAACAAGAAGCAACAAGAACATTTTCGAATTTTTTTTTTTAAGGTTGCTTGCTATTAATTACCTACTTGCCTTGCAAATTCTTAGAGCGAAATTTGTTTTTATTTTGCATAAGCTAATTTTTAATATTTTGGTAACTAAAACTGAGATATAAACATCAAATAGGGTGACAAAGATAGAACACGAAAGACACATAGTGGAGAAGAGCAGAAAAAAATCCCAAGACATTTTTTAAGTATATAAACAGTAAAAAAGAGAGGACAGACCATATTGGCCCCATAAAGAATGGGGAAGGAAATCTGGATACAAAGGATGGGAAAATGGCAAAGGTATTGGATGTATTCTTCTCCTTAGTCTTCACAAGGGAATCATGGGGCTTCAGTAACCAAAACTGCAGTGTCTATCCTCATGACACATCACAGGAAGCACCCTCATGGCTAATATAGGACAGAATTAGAAATAGTCTTGGAAAACGTAACATTTATAAGTCACCGGGACCAGAGGGTCCTTAGAGAAATCAGTCAATTAATTGCCAGACCATTGTTCCTAATTTTTACTGGCAGTCTACTGACTGGAATGGTACCAGCTGATTAGAGAAAAGCCAATGTAGCACCAATATTTAAAAAAGGGCCAAAATACATCCATGGGAATTACAGACCAGTTAGCCTAACATCAAAAGTATGCAAGTTCTTAGAGGGGATGATACGGGACTATATACAAGATTTTAGTAATGGAAACAGTATCATTAGCAGTAATCATCATGGAGTCCTTCTTGCCAAACCAATCTATTAACCTTCTATAAGGAGGTGAGCTATCTGCCATCTAGATAAAGGAAGGCCCATAGACGTGGTGTATCTGGATTTTGCAAAAGCATTTGACACAGTTCCCTATAAACATTTACTGTACAAAGTAAGGTCAGTTGACATGGACCATAGGGTGAGTACATGGATTGAAAACTGGCTACAACTGGCTACAAGGGTGAGTTCAGAGGGTGGTGAAAAATGGGGAGTACTAGGAATGGTCCAATGTGGAAAGCACCTGAACGACCACAAGATACAGGGATATACAATGTCATACTGACATATAATAACACACGTAGGTTGGACTCTTTTTTTCAATCTCACCTACTATGTAACTATGAATGCTGCTATGCAATGCTGACCCTTCCAGTCAGTTGCAAAGGTATATATCACTTCCAAAGATTAAGGTAATGTCCACAAGCAATTCTGGGTTTTACTGTTGTGATCCCTTGTAATAATCTGAAAAAGTGGGCATCTAATTTGTATATTGTGTACAAGACTTCATTCCTAATGGAGAGTTATAAAACAAAGCTGTTCAAAAAAGGGCTGCACACCAATGATGTCAATGCAATGTCATCAGGGTGCAGTCCTTTCCAATTTTGATACATAGGGGTTGATTTACCAAAGGCAAAAAGACTGGGCACTTTGCAAGTGCAGTTGCACTCTGCAAGTGCGATTTCTCCAGAGCTAAGTAAATTATGTAAAGCTTCACTTTATCAAAAATACCCAATCTCATGCAAGAATAAGTATTTACTAAGTCCTGAAGTAACTGCATTTGCAAAGTACACCGTCTATTTGCCTTTAGTAAATCAACACTATGATCTACTGAGCAGGGGTGTGCTCCTGAGTTACCTGCTACTGGAAAAAAATATATTGCTATTACCTAACATCTGACATTGAAAAAATATTTCATTCTAAGTTTATCAGCATAATAAACACTTACGGACCGCCCACCGTCAATATACGGCTAGCTACCATAACCCGGTATCCTTTTTTTCAGCGGGTGGTCCGCTTTCAGATAAAATTGGTCTTTGCGGCGGATTCACGGGAAGATCACTTTTATCGGGGGGGCGATCACGTTCTTCTCCCTGTTTAGTATGGAGATGAGTGAGGCCCCCACCCATCTCCATACCATTGCAGGGCAGAAGCGACATCAAAACATCACTTCCACCCAATGCTTTTAAAGCAACATTTTCTTTTCTCATTTTTTAATTACAGTACATTTAATTTTTTTCATTTTTATTGCATTTTAGTGTAAATCTTTTTGACTCCAGATCTTGCATTTTAGTGTAAATCTTTTTGACCCCAGATCTCATACTTAAGAGGTCCTATCATGCTTCTTTTCTATTAAGGGAAATTTACATTCCTTGTAATAAGAATAAAAGTGACACATTTTTTTTTAATTCTAGCCAAAAACCTCCTCTGTAACTCAAAACATGCAACTTGTAGAATTTGCACACAGAGATTTTTAAGGTTAAATGTTTGTCGCCATTCCACGAGTGGGCGCAACATCATCTTTCACAATACAAACAAAAAATTGGGCTAACTTTACTGTTGTCCTATATTTAAATTCAAATAAGTACATTTTTTCGACCGCCATTTTATTCTCTAGGGTGTTAGAACCCCAAAACATTATATATATATTTTTTCTAAGTAATTTTCTAGCAAACAAAAACTGATTTTGACTTGTAAACAACAAGTTTGAAAAATAGGCACGGTCTTAAAGTGGTTAAAGTCAGGCATCTTCAGCCATTTAATCACCAAGAAATTTGGGTATCCTGTACATTACCATATACAGGCATACCCCGCTTTTAAGTACACACTAGGGTTTATTTACTAAAGCTGGAAATCGCAATGTCAGGCTCATTTCTGCATAGAAACCAATGAGCTTCTAACTCCAGCTTGTTCAATTAAGCCTGGTAATAAAACCTGGAAGCTCATTGGTTTCTGTGCAGAAGTGAGCCTTATTTTGCGCTTTCCAGCTTTAGTAAATAAACACAATTGTGTACTTAAAAGTGGGGTATGCCTGTACACATGTGATCTGGTATTTGTTGATGCTGCAACTATAGTATGAAAATTGCAGAACAGTGCACAAACTATAATTATGTCAAATTCTGGTTCATGTAATTAAATACCCTTTTTTGTTTATATACCAGTCTCCATAACATTTTAAAAGTTAGTAGTTTGCTAATAATTAGTAACATATATACAATGTTTATTCAAGTGTACAAGGAAGAAGATCAGAAGGAGGACTAGGATAGGGGACATTTGCCTCTTGGACCAATACTGTACATATAGTCTATTATATCTTGGACTGGTGGTCCGGAATGAAGACACTTTACCATTCAGATCTTAATTGGACCTACAATCAGTCACAAGTTATTTAGAACAATACTTTGTGTGTGCTAAACTCTCTTTAGTCCACAGGAAACAGTCCCTACCATGAAAAAAAAACAGCTGGTTGTGTTTCTCTCCCAGGCCAAATGTTCCTTGTCCTTTCTTAAAAGGTGCGCTCAGTCAGTCCAGAGTGTAGATTTTGTTAAGTATTTTAGTTATTTAAGCTGGTTTTGGAAAATACTAGTCGGCAGCAGTAGGAAGGATTAAAAAGACAAAGGTGTACCACCTTGTGGTTAGAGCAGTTGTGCTGTGTAGCGAGTCTTTGGGGGCCATGCATACATAACTGTGTTTCCTTTTTAAAATGAGTCTACACATATGTCATCAGTGTATCAGTCTTCTAGCATAATAGTCATAATTCTTAATATTCTAACTACTTCATGCCTTATTGTGGTGATGGGAAAAAAAGTATAGTGCCACAGTTGTATGTAGGGGTGAAATTCCATCCAATACAAAGCATGAAATCACTTGCATTTTCTTTGGATGGGTCTATGACAGTTGCTGATGAGCCTCGAGTCCAATGATGTCCACTAGGATTTGCCTTGTTCTCAAAGTGTAGTGCAAAATTACAAAAATAAAATGATTCTGAAGCTCTCCTGTGTAGAAGAATCAGAGTAAAGAACTGGTATTTTGTTTTATCAAATTTTTAATCTAGAGAAAAATGTCATATGTCTAGATGACAGGTAGAAGCAGAAAGAGAACATTTGCTATATTGTACAGTATATTTTGAACATGTGTAAAAGTCAGAGAGTAAAAGCAGACACACTTTTCTTGGTTGACACTTAACCTTCATAAACTGTTACAGTCTTGAAGGATGATAGAAAGCTATGTGTGTTATTTATAGCTTAAAAATTATTACAATTTGCCAATAAATGTTTTCTACTTTTTCCCCCCACATAACCCATTAAATGCTACAGGCAGGAAAAGAAGATCTAGAAAATGTACTGCACGTTGCAGTATTAGGCCTCATTTCCACTGGCGTTTTTACAGCCACTTTTTTTGAGCGTTTTTTGCAGCTTAAAAACGCCTGTCCATGTTAGTCTATGGCCTCATGCCCACCATGACGTTTTTGAGCTGTAGATGGCTAAGCTGCAAAAAAAACGCGGGACCAGTGCGTTCTGAAGCTCCAGCAATAGAGCTGTAAAAACGCGCACAAACGCTCAAAAATGCTCAAAACGCGTCCGCGGCGTTTTTAAAGCTCCAGCTCCAAAAATTCTAAAATAAACATGGACAGGCGTTTTTAAGCTGTAAAAAACGTGGCTGTAAAAACGCCAGTGGAAATGAAGCCTAACTGTTCTAGACTCACCTCTGTTATTTAGTCAGTGAATGTTAGCATGACTGCATCTCACCTACTTGGATGATTTACTGTACTAGGCAAATAGGATGTACACCTTGCAAAGGAATTTTTACTTTGAAGGGGAATTTCCCCCTAACTTAGTGGGTGTTTACTTTGCAAAGTATACCCAATTGGGTGCAAGAAAAAAACGTATATTTGCTTACAAAAATACTGTTTTGTGAATGTGTGTGAATATATGGTGAATGTGGCGACATTTCATGTGACTGAATTATGGAAGCCAGCAGAGCCGATTTCCTTGCAAAATAAAAACTACTATTTGCTTTTAATAAATCTACCCCACTATGCACTTAAATCTTTTCACTGCCAAGGATGTAATGCTTGGCAGCTAGCCAGCTCAATATGTTTAACTCCTGTGTATTCTCCTCTGCTTTAAGCTCAGGTTGCTTCAGGGACCACAAAATTATTACAGAAGTGTCCCCCAGACTCTCGATTAAATGAATAGCTGACAAGCTGCTGCTCGCAGCTAGTGACTTGCAAGGTGAACATGCTGTGCTCCCTTAGTCAACCCTAATATAAACTTAGATACTTACAGGATTTTACATTTAAAACATTTCAGTGCTCATGCTATCTACTTAGAAAGATAGATAGCCTATCTATCCTATCTATTGTATCTATCTTTTCTATCTATCTTTATCTATCTATCTTCTCTATCTTTATCTTCTCTATCTATCTATCTATCTATCTATCTATCTATCTATCTATCTATCTATCTATCTATCTATCTATCTATCTATCTATCTATCTATCTATCTTATCTATCTGTGTCAGTTCACTTTCTGCCTGACATGTTCAGATATTATATGGTCCTCATGTTTCCACTTAAAGTGGTTGTACACCCTGTACTACCACTTTTACCTACAGGTAAGCCTAGATTAAGGCTTACTTGTAGGTGCTGGAAATATTTCCTAAACATCCACGGTTGGAGATTTTTTACAATAGAGCATGTGCCATAGACAACGGCACAGGCACACTTTAAAAACGGCGATCGCGCCATTTCTAAAAGAGGTCATGCCGTGACTGGCGGCTCCAGCGCTTATGCGCGGGAGTGACATCATCCCAGCTCCGGCCAATTACAGCTCCAGACCCGCGATACCCGGAAGTAACTCCGGGACGACATGTTGCCGGAAATGCATACTAGCTCATAATGCCTTTGTCTTGCAGGTGTTATTTTTTTTTCAAAATTGGGTTTAGGCTTTTAGTTAGATAGTTTTATCCTTAAGAGAACAAGGTACCTGACTTAATGGGACAAATGATGCTACTGGGGATATTGTATTATTTTTTAATAAACATGAGGGTGTGTGTTAATGCCGTCTTAACCACTTCCCGCCTGGTCAATAGCATATTGACGTTCTGGGAAGTGGTTGTGTTATCTGGACTGGATGTCTATTGACATTCAGCAGGATAACAGCCGTCTCGTGCCCGTGGGGGCACGTATCTCGGCGATCGGTGGTGTGGTGTGTCAGTCTGACATACCACAACAATGATCTTGGTTAAGAGCCTCCGGCAGAGGCTTTTTACCGCGTGATCAGCCATGTCCAATCACAGCTGATCACGATGTAAACAGGAAGAGCCATTGATCGGCTTTTCCTCACTTGCGCATGACAGACGCAAGTAGAGGAGAGACAATCGGCGGCTCTCCTGACAGGGAGGGTTTGCGCTGATTGTTTGCCAGTGCAGCACCACTGGATGCCCACACTGGACCACCAGGATGGTGCCCAGGACCACCAGGGAAGCACCTAACATGTGGAAGGCCAGGGTAAGTCCCCCATGGCCATCCACATGTACAAATGTATTCATAATGTATGCATAACATATCCCACAAATGGGCACTGACTGTCACCATCCTGGCACAAACATTTGTGATGCCCAGCAATGCCAACCACCAGTGTCATTAGTGCCACCCACCAGTGTCTACCAGCGGCAGCTATCAGTGCCCATCTATGTCCATATGTGCCCATCAGTGCCCACCTATCAGTGCCACCTATCAGTGACACCCATAAGTACCCATCAGTGCCCTCTATGAGTGCCCACCAGTGCCAGCTATGAGTGCCCATCAGTCCCGCCTATGAGTACCCATCGGTGCATACCAGTGCCAACCATCAGTGCTGCCTATCAGTGCCCATCAGTGCCGCCTACCAGTGCCCATCATCAGTGCCCATCAGTGCCACCTCATCGGAGTCCATCAGTGCCCGTCAGTGCAGGCATATCAGTGCCCGTCATTGAAGAAGAAAAGGTACTTAATTACAAAAAAAACAGAAACAAAGAAAAACATTGTTTTTTTCAAAATGTTCGCTCTTATTTATTTGTTTCACAAAAAAATAAAAACCACAGAGGTGATCAAATACCACCAAAATAAAGTTCTATTTGTGGAAACAAAATGATAAAAAGTTTGTTGGTTACAGTGTAGCATGACCGCGCAATTGTCATTCAAATTGCGACAGCGCTGAAATCTGAAAATTGGCTTCGGCAGGAAGGTGTATAAGTGCCTGGTATTGAAGTGGTTAAAGAGGAAATTCACCCAAAAGGGGAAGTTCCTCTTTAGGTCCCCCTCCTTCCTTTACCACTTATTGCATGTAATTTTTTTGGAGGAGGAGTGGGTACTGTACTTAGTTTTGACAGACAATTCAAACAGAAGTTCACTTCTAACCCCCGTAGTCTTTTGGGACACATCACAGGTCCCAGAAAACTGTGTAACCCTTCACAAAGCGCAGCATTATTCTTGCATGCGTAGCGGGCAGCCAGCTGTGAATTCGCAAGCAGCACAGCCAGCTGCCCACAGTTAGGAATCCTTTGCTGGGAACAAAAAGTCAAGTTAAGAACTAGCCAGGATAAAGATAGCGATGGATCCCTAGACAAGTAAGGGTCCTGTTATTAAAAATCAGCAGCTACAGGATTTATATCTGATGATTTTTTTTTCTAGAATGAAAAACCTCTTTAACCCTCCTGGCCGTATTCCTGAGTGTGGCTCAGGGTTAAATTTCAGTACTATAAGGCCGCGTACACACGAGGAGATATATCCGATGAAAACGGTCCGACAGACCGATTTCATCGGATATGTCTCCTGGAGATTTTGGTCTGATGTGTGTACACACGATCAAACCAAAATCCCCGCGGATGGACATCGCGGTGACGTGGCGGTGACATTGACGCTGCCACCTCACCGAGCCAGGAAGTAAAATACTTCCACGAATGCGTCGAATCCATTCGGCGCATGCGGGGGTTTTTTGTCTGCTGGTTAGGCATACTAACCAGCGGACATGTCGGACAGACGGGTTTCCAGCAGACAAGTTTTAAAGCATGCTTTAAAACTTTTGTCTGCTGGAAACCTGTCTGCTAGCCCATACACACGATCGAATCTGTCCGCTGAAACTGGTCTGCGGACCAGTTTCAGCAGATATATTCGATCGTGTGTACGCGGCCTTAGTGTTAACTCCGAGCCACACTCAGGAATGCATAGCAGAATCCTGGTCTAGGTAATTGACCTTGTCCCCAGGATCCTGTGATGTCACCCCGCTGTATCCTCCGCCGGATTCTTAGTCCGAAGCTCTGTGTGCCAGGCTCCATTGCCTGCGAGTGTCCCAACACATGGGGCGGAGCTTGGTGGCAAATTCAAAAGTACAAAAAACATAACACATACAGTACACTGTAAGCTGACAGATTACATTACTGTATCAAATCATTTCATCTCCCTTGTGTCCCTAGTGCTTTATCCAGTGCCCTACATGCACTTTTATATATTATATATACATTTTTTTCTGCCTGGAAACTTGAGAATTTCATGGCAATCAAAAAGTGTCCGTTCAAAAGTGGTTTTAGACCAGCTAGAAAACAGTGATAATAAATTGGAACACTTGCAGAATTGAGCAATAGTGATTTGTGGGGAAATTCATTTTATTATTATTATATATATTTTTTTTTATTATTTATAGTTATTTATTATATTATAATTTATGATTTTGTGTTTCAAACTACCATACCCGTGATATCTACTAGACTCTTGTTTGGACATATTTAAGTGTATTATTACTAAGAATTACATGCCTACAATATAAAACGCTAAATTTCTATGCAAAACAATGTACCGCTTTAAGATTCAAAAATCTGACAATCATACTGCCAAGGAGGCTACTGTATCACTGTATCACGACTCTTACACGTTCCCATATCCTAGTTCAGGATAACTTTCACCTTGAGTTGTGCTTTTTTCAGGTATAAAGTCTCACTATATCATTTTAAGACCTTAAAGAGTTCAACGTAACCTCACTTATATTGGGAACAAACCTTCCCCTCTGGGCAATCGATGTACATTTCAGGGATTTCATTTTTTTTTTGCTGAGCCCTACCTGTTTCTGCTTTGAAGAAAAAGACGTTTTTTGTCTGCAGAATTAATCTGAATGGTAGTTTTGCAGGTGATGCTTAAAATCTGACATGCGTTTTGTGCAGACTTCAGGGAAATCAGTGAGTCAAACACACAAGAAAGAAATTACATTTTTGGGGGTGCTCTGTACATCAATGGTGTACGCAACACTTCCGGGTTGCCATATTGCTTTGAATTTTACAGAACATTGCAGCAACTGCAGGCTGAAAAGGAATAGTATTTTTTTTTATAACTTTGTCATATACAGGAATACAAATTTACATGACCTGGAATACTATATAATTATATTCTGTACTAGCATCTTTGGTGATTCAACAGTAACATGTTTATCTGAAAGAGTGTAATCCTTTTGCAAACTGCAATTCAGAGACACATCTGTTATTTTCCTTACACAGCAGAAATAGAATAAAAGTACATTTTGCGCTAGAATTCATGGCTTATTGGTATGTTAAAGAAAACACAGCCTTCAGTGCAACTGTTGAAATTAAATGTTCAATTATGTTGAAAATAGCCTTTTTCAAGCTGTATTACTCTATGGAATAAGCTATTTTCACGTTTCTCCAATTTAATCTGAATATCATTAATGTACTTTTTATTGATATTTGCAAAGTGGCATTTTATTATCACTGTAGAGGTACTGAAAATGCAATATGAAATACAGCTGAATACATCCAAACATTTCATTTTATTTTATATGTATATGTACCACCTCAAGACCGGACATTTTCACCCCCTTCCTGTCCAGGCCAGTTTTCAGCGCCGTCACAATTTGAATGACAGTTACTCAGACACTATTATGCAATACTGTAAATTGTTATCATTATTTGCGACAGATAGACCTTTATTGTGGTGTTTTTTTAATCACCATTGAGTTTTACATTTTGTGCTATAGAAAATAGAAGAATATGGAACATTTAGAAAAAAAAAATTCCTTAGTTTCTGTAATAAAGTTTTGCAAACAATCTTGTACCAAATCAACGAAATCAGTGTATAATATTGTGTCTGGGTAAAAGTTAAAGAGTATACAAACTATGGTATATGTATGTGTATATATGAATATATACATACTGTATATATAAACATATATGTGCCGGTATATATTTTTTGAAAATGTATCAATCCTGATTTACTGACTAACTATCTCATTTCTTGAGCTCGACGAGGTTCTTGTCAGGCTTGACGAGAATTTTGACAAGCTTTCCTTCAATACACACTGTTGAGACAAAATCTTGTCGTTCTCAAACGCAGTGACGTACAACACGTACAACAGCACTATAAAGGGGACATTCGATTCTCTTGGGGCTGCTTTTGCTAATCTCAGGTTACTGTGTGTTAAATAAAAGTTTGCTGAGAGACGATTCGCGCTTTTCAGTTGGTTACAGCGTGACAAATGTGCTATCTCCATTACAAACGTTACTTTTACCGAAGCTGCGCTCCCGTCTCATACTTTATTCTGAGCATGCGCGGGTTTCTAAGCATACACACAAACATGTTTCTCATCGTAAACCAGCCCAACAAGAAACGCAACAAGGAAATTGAGACTCCCGACGAGAAAAAAGAGAGCATGTTCTCTTTTTTTCTCGTTGAGATCCACAGCAGTTTTATCGACGAAAAACATACACACGACCGCTTTTCTTGGCAAAAATGCCCTGCCAGCATTTTTCTTGATGGATTTTGCCGAGGAAAACGGTTGTGTGTACGAGGCCTCATTTCTGTTTGTCAAGCCATACTGTACAACTAAGAGCATAACACCACTTTCAGTCAGAAATACAGTAGTAGGATCCCTCCACCCTCAGCCTTCTGATTGGAGAGAACAGCAGTCAACTGAAGTGGTAATCTCTCAGCTCACTCTGCTCTCTCCTCCTTTTAGCATGTTTCTTTTCAGTATATTTTCATGCAGTGTTCTTGACCGACTCTCAGTGCTGCCTCTCTCTATCCCAGTCTGAGTGCTAGTATACAGGGAAAGGCTGTCACCAAGTCAAATTCAGGTACTTACCTAGCTGCATTAAAAAAACACATTCAATTATTTAATTTAATAAATAAAGAGCTGCATGTGTTTGTATCTTTGTAGCCTCCTAGATGTCAGCTTTGTTGTAAGGATGGTAGGAGCTAAAAAATAATTTTCTGTAAACAACAGTAATTTGCTTCTAACACCTACAACAGCATTCCAACAATGCTAGAGCAACTAAGTGATAGTTCAGCCCACAGGTGAATGTTAAAGCACCACTGTGTTCAGAGGCTGTGTGTAGGCAGCAACAAAGTTATCCCCACATATACAATTTCTTCTTACAGGGTGTGTTCAGGGACCTGCACCCACACTCAGTCATTAGGACACAGCATATGTGTCTGTGCAACCATATGTCCCAATAGAAATCATTGGAATGTCGGCACTGGGATGCACACAACACCTGTGCATTCCCATGCTGGGAAAACACAGACCTACGGGGCCTTTAGTGAAGCACACCGTATGATTGAACCAAGATTGCACAAGTATTTTTAGTGAGTGTTTTATTATTGTTTTTTTCTTCTGATGTGTCACGCAAGTCAATCAACAGCATGCATGTTTTCATCTACTGCAAATTATAGGACATACAGAATCATTAATGCTCTATTATAGTTTTAAATATAGGACAAATAAGTCACATTAAATTATCAACAAGAAGAAATATATGTCAGTATAGTATACACAATAATGGATGGTATTATATTCCTCAAGATAAAAGTGTATACAGAAGTGGATATTTTATCCTTATCCCTTATCCTTATCCCTGGAATATCTAAGATATTAATCCTCTTGAAAACAGCTCAGGAACAAAGTTCAGTAACAGCCTATCCTAGCCAAGATTAACTGCTGTTCTTTATGTATGGCTATTAGGTAATACATCCATCCTAGATTGAAACTGCCTTTTTGAAATGCCAGGGCAGAAAAGACGGATCTCAGTCAACAGTAAGTTATAATCTTTAAAAAGAATACATGGAACAAATTCACTGGCTCCTAGAGGTAATACACAAGTTGCAACTGAAATATTTGGGCTTACACATTTATTAAACATGAAATGCAACTTTCTGTTACAGTACCAGTAGTTATAATATTTAAAGACCAATAGAACATATCGTTTAAATCACATTTCACGTGCACCAAAACAAAAGGTTTTCAAAGTCTGAGGCCGCGTACACACGGCAGAGAACCTCGACGGGCAGAACACATCGTTCCGCCCCGTCGAGGTTCTCTGCCGGCCGTCGAAATCGGCGACCCGCCCGTCGGGAATGGCAACCAGCCATTCATCCAGGCGGGCCGTCGAGCAAAAAGAGAGCGTGCTCTCTTTTCGCTCGACGGGATTCCCGACGGGCGGGGCGAGCCAAAAGCGTACACACGGCCGAGGTCCTCGCTGGAATGCGGCTTCCAGCGAGGTTTTTGCTGGTTTCCAGCGAGAACCTCGATCGTGTGTACGCCGCCTTAGGCTTCGTACACATGACCGTTTCCTCGACAGAATCCATCAAGAAACTTGGTGGCAGAGCTTTTTGCGGAGGAAAACTGCCGTGTGTATGCTTTTCATTGAGAAAACTGTCAAGGAACTTGACGAGGAAAAAAGAGAACAGGTTCTCTTTTTCCTCATTGGGAGTCTCAATTTCCTTGTCGTGTTCCTCGCCGGGCTGGTTTTTCGATGAGAAACACGTTCGTGTGTATGCTTAGAAACCCGCACATGGAGCGCACCTTCGGTAAAAGTAGCGTTCGTAATGGAGATAGCACATTTGTCACGCTGTAACAGACTGAAAAGTGCAAATCGTCTCTTACCAAACTTTTACTTAACACGCATAAACATGAGATTAGCAAAAGCAGCCCCAAGGGTTGTGCCAGTGGAATCGAACTTCCCCTGCTGTCGTACGTGTTGAACGTTACCGCGTTTCAGAACGAACAGATTTTGTCTTGACAGTGTGTATGCAAAGACAGCTTGTCAAGTTTCTCGACAAGCCTAACAAGGAACTCGTCGAGGAAAACGATGTGTCTTTTCTGACGAGTTCCTCGGTCGTGTGTACGAGGCCTTAAGCCCTGTACACACGATCGGATATCTGATGGAATCTAATCAGATGGAATTTTTCATCGGATATCCGATGAAACTGGCTTTCATCAGTCTTGCCTACATACCATCAATTAAAAAACCGATCGTGTCCAACGCGGTGACATAAAACATGCTTCCGAGCATGCGTCAACTTGATTCTAAGCATGTGTGGATTTTTGACCGATGGACTTCCCCACAGACGATTGTTTTTTTCTATCGGGTTTTGAACCATAGGAAACATTTAAAACCGATGAAAAAAAAAAAAAAGATGGGGCCCACACACAATCGGTTCGTCCGATGAAAACGGTCCATCGGTTTGTTTTCATTCGACGAACCGATCACATGTACAGGGCTTTACAGTTTTTTTGTTTTTTTTAGAAATCAGCCACAACCTGAGTAGAAAAGCCCATCCCCTGCAAGCATTCTCCAGAGAAGGATCCCTGCTCTGGAGAAACAGTTGTCTCTCAGCAGGGGTCCAACATGTTTCTTACTGGGTCAATTCTAGCTGACCCAAATCAGGAAAGCTCATGCTACCTGTTGATTGGAGAGGTCTAGCTCTGACCCAGTGGCGGCATGTTGGACCTCTGCAGAAAAAACACTGCTTCTACAGAATAAGCAGTGGCCCTTGCAACATGCTGGCAGGGGACTGACTTTTTTTTCTATAAATAATAAACTATAGGACTTCAAGCAACTTTTGTTTAAAGGCACCTAAAATGTAATTGCAGTAGAACCTCGGATTGCATTAACAAGCTTTTGTAATGCAAGCACTGTATTTAAAAAAAAATCCTAAATTGGTTTGCGAGTGTTGTCTCGCAAAAAACGAGCAGGATTCAGGCCAAAGCGGTGTGCAGTACGGTGTTTGGCCTGAGGTGGTGGGGGGCACTGGAGCCGATCGGCACAGTTGGGAAATGCACAGAAAGGCCTGAGGACAGCTCAGCTGACCTCGGCAAACCTCAGAAAGGCCTCAGGTCTCCTGAGGTCAGCCCAGGTGTGCTCTGGTCTTTCCGGCCATTTCCGAGGCTCTCCGGCGCCCCCCACCTCTGGCTGCATGCGGTATTGCATGCCATTGAAGACCAAATTATTTTTGTTTCCATTGACTTCAATGGGGAAACTCGCTTTGATATGCGAGTACATTACAAGCATTCTCCTGGAACGGATTATGCTTATAATCCGAGGTTCCACCATACCTGGATTAAGCTGAAAGTTTGGTTAGACCCTAACATGCTGTTGATGTAAGGCAGCACTTGTACTGATCAACTTACCCTTAATCATAACCTCCACCACAGTAGTAAGTTCTATAAAATATGTACAAATAGTACATGTTCACAATTGATTTATGTTAGGAAAAGGTCTTTCTTAATGTGCATACACTTACATCTTACAATACAATGAACTCCCTTGTTCTCTCTTCCTCTCTTTCTTTCTCTCTGTTCAGTAAATATTCAAATTCAAATATTCAAATTTGCCGTAAAATACCTCATAGCGTTTTTCCAAAAAGTTTATTGGCATTCACAAAAAAAAAAACGCTACTAGAATAAAGCATTTTTTTCAAGAAACCATGCAGTATTTTATCACATGTGATATCCAGTGGAATGGATACAGTGGAGAGTAATTAGAACCTCTTTCAGTTTTTATTGCTAATAAAGAGGTAAAATGGTTTAAGCTGTAGTAATATGCAACTCACTAAATCAGTGCAGTCCCTGCAGCATACAGTATGTATTAATAAAAAAGAAAGACGGTGAGTTGAATACTAGTCAAAGGGAAGCTGCTTTCACAGGATACATGTAGTGTATTAAACATAACTTCAATTAAGTTCAACAAGTTCAATTAAGTAAATACAAAATATTTTTAAAAATGTAAAATATTGAATACAAATAATATAAAAAAAATCACTTACATTTAAATACCCTTTTTCTACAATGTTGTCTTTTTTTGGTGGGAGAAGGGTATGTATATATGAGTGTGATTTTTAATGTTATTTTCTTTCAATATTTGACATTTAGAAAGATATTTTGTGCTTACCCAACCACTTGCCAAATCGCCATCATTGTACGTCGAGCGCATACACAGCAATCTATATGTACATTGTGGCCACTGGGAAGAATTCCCCCCTTATAGATAGCTAAAAAGATCAATAATGTCAGTGGGAAGATATCTCTAAAAATATTTGTGAAAAAATAATATAATATGTAATGGGTAGGGTTGAGCTTCGTATTCGAGTCAGACTCACGTTTGACTCGAACATCGTATGTCCGATCGTTCGAATTATGAAAGTTTTGGACCGTTCGCGCCAAATTCGAGTGGCGTGTCACGACCCATAATTCACGGTAGCATCGCAGTGCATTGCTGGCTGATGATTGGCCAAGCATGCACTATGACCTGCATGCTTGGACAATCACAGCGTTTAAAAAACAGGGAGCCATAATTGGCCAAAGCCAGGGTGGCTTTGGCCAATTATGGCTCAGGGGGTTTAGTACACACCCCACACTATATAATGCTGCCTGGAAGTCGGCCTTGTGTAGTGTGTTGGTGGTTTACAGAGAGAGAAAGAGAGAGAGAGAGAGAGTGTCATTTTTTGGAGTTAGATAGAGCAGGCAGGCAGGAAGGCTAGTCAGTAATGCCCTGTACACACGATCAGTCAAACCAATGAGAACGGTCTGATGGATTTTTCCATCGGTTAACCGATGAAGCTGACTGATGCCTACACACCATCAGTTAAAAAATCTATTGTGTCAGAACGCAGTGACGTAAAACACAACGATGTGCTGAAAAAAATGAAGTTCAATGCTTCCAAACATGCGTCGACTTGATTCTGAGCAAGCGTGGTTTTTAAACCGATGGTCATGCCTACAACGATCGTTTTTTGCTATCGGTTAGGTATCCATCGGTTAAATTTAAAACAAGTTTGCCTTTTTTTAACTGATGGATAAATAACTGATGGCACCCACACACGGTTTGGTCTGATGAAAACGGTCCATTAGACCGTTCTCATCGGTTTGACCGATCGTGTGTATGCGGCCTTAGAGGTACAGTGTGTAGAGGATTTATATGCATCCCAGGGGTTGTATATAAATGTATACACTGTATTGAGTTAGATCCGCATTTCCTAATTTACTGACAGGCAGGCAGGTGATAGTGCAAGATGCAGTATTTTCACGTGGTGTACTGTCTGTGTCCTTTGTACAGTGTGCACCTAAATCTACATCAATAGATTTGCTGGTGTTTCTCATATTAATTCCTAACAGGCAGTAGAGCTGCACAATTCTGGGAAAAATGAGAATCACAATTCTTTTGCTTAGAATAAAGATCACGATTCTCTCACGATTCTCAAAAAAATGCATGGTGCATGCATTTGTGATTTTTTTATTTTTTTTATTTACACACACATTATATATATGTATATATGTATATATATATATATATATATATATATATATATATATATATATATATATATATATATATATAAATATAATCCACCTCCACTCTATCCAAAAGTTAAAAAGAAATTCCTTTTATTCTTCCTAGTTATTCTTTAAGT
The DNA here is from genome assembly GCA_029574335.1 of Rana kukunoris. Taxonomy (NCBI): domain Eukaryota; kingdom Metazoa; phylum Chordata; class Amphibia; order Anura; family Ranidae; genus Rana; species Rana kukunoris. The sequence continues at coordinate 201,416,399 of CM056051.1, forward strand.
AAATCAATCCCCAATAATTTCCAAATTTCAATATTAGGTTTTTATGCATTAATGCTGAAAGAACTGATCTAAAAAAGCAGAAACTACTAAAGATTGCCTATTATATTTTTACCTCCCTAACCACTAGCCGACCAGCCGCCGCAGTTATACGGCGGCAGGTCGGCTCTCCTGCGCAAGAGCCCGTCATCCTATGTCGGGACTTTCGCGGCCACTAGGGGGCACGTGCGCGCCGCCGGCGGCCCGAGCGCGCGCCCCCCGCTCGCCCCCGAGTCCCGCGCGCGTGCCCGGCGGGCGCGATCGCCGCCGGGCGCGCGCGCTCGTTCGTTACAGAGCGGGGAACGAGAGCTGTGCGTGTAAACACACAGCACTCGTTCCTGTCAGCGGGGGAAACGCTGATCTTCCGTTCATACAATGTATGAACGGAAGATCAATGATTCCCCCTAGTGAGTTCACCCCCCCCACACAGTAAGAACACAAATAAGAACACACTTAACCCCTTCCCCGCCCCCTAGTGTTAACCCCTTCACTGCCAATGGCATTTTTATAGTAATCCAATGCATTTTTATAGCATTGATCGCTATAAAAATGCCAATGGTCCCAAAAATGTGTCAAAAGTGTCCGATGTGTCCGCCATAATATCGCAGTACCGAAAAAAAAACGCTGATCGCCGCCATTACTAGTAAAAAAAAAAATATTAATAAAAATGCCATAAAACTACCCCCTTTTTTGTAAACGCTATAAATTTTGCGCAAACCAATCAATAAACGCTAATTGCGATTTTTTTTTACGAAAAATATGTAGAAGAATACGTATCGGCCTAAACTGAGGGAAAAAAATGTTTTTTTATATCTTTTTTGGGGATATTTATTATAGCAAAATGTAAAAAATATTGCATTTTTTTCAAAATAGTCGCTCTATTTTTGTTTATAGCGCAAAAAATAAAAACCGCAGAGATGATCAAATACCACCAAAAGAAAGCTCTATTTGTGGGAAAAAAAGGACGCCAATTTTGTTTGGGAGCCACTTCGCACGACCGCGCAATTGTCAGTTAAAGCGACGCAGTGCCGAATCACAAAAAGTGCTCTGGTCTTTGGACAGCAATATGGTCTGGGGCTAAAGTGGTTAAATACCACATGCCTGGACCACTACTAAATTACTGTATGCATTTAATTATTTATTTCCTTCTGTGAATTTACTTTAACCCCTTTTCATGAGGTATTTTTTGCATGTTTTGCAGAAAAATACCTCAAAACGGTATAGGGAATTGACAGTTTCAGGATCGCATTCAATATTTAGGCAAAACGTGTCCCGACACCTACATACCACATGCGAGTTGCTTTTGAAAATGGAGCCTATTGACATGTTTAACCATAGTAGTGATAGATTTGAATGTTACTACTTTTTGGAAGAGTGTTAGAAGATTGCATAAAGTAGAGATGGTTCATGTATCAAAGAGAATATGCATTTTGAAAACATGTATGCTTACTGAGCTTAGTGTATAAGGTAAATCTTTGTTCACATTAAATATCCAAGATGAATAAAATAAAACATTTGTACATGCTTGGATGACTGAAGCGAATGCAGCTTCAACATATTTACGAGGTGACGTAAGGGCTCACTTTGCTAAGTAAACAGTCTAAATTGCTTTGATAAGTCAACCTCCATATGGCAGAGCTGTTACCTTGGCTTGGGTGTATTATATAGATTGCAGGTATAAAGCAAAATGTTGCCAAATACCAAAAAAACTCCAAAAATATAAAGTAACTAATGTATATAAAGCATTTATTTTGTTACCATGTGGATGAAAACAGGGTTAATCTAATAAAGGCCTGTTGGGTTTAAAACATCTTTACAGAGAAGAATCTTCTAGTAAGAGAGAAGAATAAAAGAATTATTGGGATGCTAAATTACCTGAGGGGGTCAGAAAGACTTTAGCACGCAGTAAAGGCTAAAACCTGTAGGGATATCTATCTTACTGAGTGATTATTGAGCCTGGATCTTTTATTGTCTCTGTTTGTGAACTAGAGCTGTCAGCATAAGACTGAGCATGCTGTTGAAATGAAAACGGCCTAGAGAAAAACAAATGGTATGTACGTTAAAAAGATATTTAGGAGACGACAGAACATAATGAAGAATTACTGAGTGAGCAGTGACAGTTTCTGTGGCACAAGCAGACTTTGGAATGATAATTCCTTCAGAATTTTAAAAAGAGTGCAAACATAAATAAATATTAATAAAACAAAACATGTGCAATGTCCTTCAACAATGAATAATAACACAGGTATGTGTGAGCTGTGTTGTTTAAGTAAAAATAAAAATTCCATTCATAACAACTTTAATATTATAGTGAACCCAACCCAAGTTAACCCCCCTAGCGGTATTCCCGAGTCTGACTTGGGGTGGTATTTCATTACCAAAAGCGGTAACCCCCGAGCCATACTCGGGATCGCCTCACAGCAGCCACAGGCATGGTTTACTTACCTTGTCCCTGGATCCTGCGATGCTGCCGCGCTGTGTGATCGAGCAGTGTCTCCTCGCTCAATTCACAGTGTCCCTGTGTGCCGCTAAGCTCCATTCCCTGCAACGTTACGAGGCACAGGGAGGAGAACAACACCAAATTCAAAACAGTAAATAAACACAATACATACAGTATACTGTATTCTTACAAATTACAGTACTGTATGTAAAAAATACACACCCCCTTTGTCCCTAGTGGTCTGCCCAGTGTTCTGCATGTACTTTTATATAAAAAAAACTGTTCTTTCTGCCTGCAAATTGTAGATTGTCCATAGCAACCAAAAAGTGTCCCTTTATGTCAAAAGTGGTTTTAGAGCAGCTAGAAAACAGCGATAATAAATTATATTCACTTGCAGAATTGAGCGATAGCGATTTAAAAGTAATGACAGCAACAATTCTGCAACTGAGAACATTTCAGTGATTTTGAGTTGATTACATTATTGAATATTTTTTTTATAATTATATTATTATTTGTTGTAATTATTTATAATTATTTATTATATTACAATTTATGATTTTGTTTTTCAAACTGTTTCATACCCGAGATGTCTTCTAGACTCTTGTTCGGACAGATTTAAGTGAGTTATTCTTAAGAATTACAGGCCTACAATGTAAAACGCCAAATTTCCTTGCAAAATAATGGTACCGCTTTCAGCACCTAAAATCTGAAATAATCATACCGCCAGGGAGGTTAAAAATAACTGGCATTTCAAATGTTTTTTTTTTTCAGAGATTTGAAACTGGCAGAGCAGTCCAAGGGCTTAAATACTAGACATGTGCACACTGAAATATTTTGTTTCGGAATTTCGTTTTTGTCCGAAAAATACATTTATTTAATTACTCCCTGAAAATTTGTTTTTATTTATTTTGTTTCATTAAAAAAGGCATTTGTCCGAAAATGCGAATTGATGAAGGTCGAATATGTAATTGAAGGCTTATGGTGTCTGTCGAATGTTCTAAAAAAATTAGACGAAGCAGCTAAACTGTACGACGCTGCAATCATACATTTCCGGTCGAATGTTCCACCAACAAGATAGAATTCTAATGTTGTATGACACTAATAATAATTATATTTATAAATTATTATTACTATTACTATTATTATAATTATATTATATTATATTATAATTATATTTATAACTATTATTACTAGTCAACCAACATTCAAATTCTTCTATAGCCTATGGGCCGAGCATTTGAAATGTACAATTGTGGCATCGTACAGTTTAGCTGCTTGTCAAATCTTCTTAGAACTTTCTACAGACACCATAAGCCTTCAATGACAGATTCGACAGATGTACACCCTGGGACACTGGCTTGATCTCTGGACAACCACTCGATAGCACATATATTGGCTCAAACTTTGAAGCCCAACGTAGGAACCTGTAAAGCGGTTGTTTAACATACTCGGAGGGCATCAAGTCCGGCCATTGGAAAGTGGTCCTGTGTCCCAGTTGGCTGCAGGGTCATCCATCACTGAGTGGAGGCTGCTAGTAACGTGACGCCTAACCTAAACTTGAAAGATATCCCTATTCTGACTTTATTGTCAATAGAAGATTTTCTCAAACTTCTGAGGACTCCTTAAGCAAGTCCCTACCAGGCCGTTGATTATCCGCCTGCTGTGCATGCCCTTGGATGCATTCATCACAGGATCGTTGGCAATATAACCACCTGTTTTCTGTCATACATCTTTCCACAAAATCCTTATTAATCGTCCTGAAGAAGCCCCACGGCGAAACGTGCGTCGGCGACTTTAAGGATTTTGTATACAGTGGTCCATCCATGTATATGTATTATTATTTCTATATTTGTATTTTATCATGTGTTTTTTTTTCTGTATTAATTTGTTGACATTAAATTTTTTTTTTTTCAAATAGTTTTTATTGAAAGGGTTTTACACAAAAATACAACATAGCCAGGACTGGCAGTGAATACCACAGCGGTAGTTACAGATATCATACAAGAAATAATTATTGCAAACGTGATATAGTCATATATCAAACAGCCAACAGATTACAGCACAGCTGTGGGTTCATTCCAGAGCCTCAACCCATTACCGGGAGAAGGCAACCGCCATACTGACTACGAGGGAGTAGTAGAAAGAGAGAAAGAGAAGGGGTCAGATGCAAAAGAAAGAAAATGAAGAGTATAGTGAAAGAGAGAAAGAAAGAAAGAAAGAAGTAGGGAGGGGGGAAGGGTAGGAAGAGTAGGAAGATCCATGGTCCCATTCGTCAGTTGCAAAAAGACTCCCGGACATTACATATTACATGTAGCAATCAATGGGTAATTTTAGGTCCCACCAGCATACCACAATTTCCAAATAGACCAGTTGGCGTCCAATTTCGCTCTGACTCCACGTCTGCTTGCAAGGAGGGATTCATGTACGTAATTGGACTGAACCATTTTCCAGACCTCTGAGACATTTGGTGCTTTATCCTCCTTCCAGTGTTGGGCTATTAATGTCCGAGCTGCAAGGAGGATATGCGTAACCACCGTCCTAAAGTTGGGTGGGAAGAGATCTATACCCAAGTGTAATATCGCCAACCCAGGATTTGGTCGTGTAAGTATGCCCGTAAGTCTAGAAATATTTGAAAAGATTGAGGCCCAGAAACTTGTAAGGTGCTTGCAAGACCACAACATGTGCAACAGGTTCCCTACCATACCACAATTCCTCCAGCAGAGCGAGGAATAGTCCCCGCTGAATTTAGAAATTCTATAAGGGGTGAGATACCATCTCAAAGTTATCTTTTGGGATAGTTCCCAATGGTTCACACATGCCGAGGCCTTGAACAAGGCCCGGAATGCGCGCTTCCACTGGACTTCTGTATACGTTTCACCTAAGTCACTCTCCCATTTCAGAAATGGGGGGGATTTTGTAAATTGAAGCTTGTCTTGAAATAAGTTGTAGAAGAGAGCAATTCCCTTACAGGGGGCAGGAGTGGAGTTGTAGAAGTGCCAGACTTCCTTAGGGAGAAATACCTGATGTGTCTTCAAGGATCTTAAAAAATGAGCTATTCGGAGATAAGTAAAATGGTCAGTCAGGGACAGATCAAACTTATCACGTAGGGACTCAAAGGGAAGAAGAGCATTATCATGAAATAGATCATTAACAAATTGGATCCCTCCATTTCGCCAATTAGTGAGAGAAATGTCAGGGATGACCCGAGTAAGAATATTAATAGGGATGGGGACCTCTGTGAGGGAGGAGGTAGGGCTGCTTCTTTGACATTAAATTTTGAATTTTTAACCTACTTCCTTGGCCTCAAAGTCCAACCATCAATATCAATATCAATACCTGTAGTTATTGTTTTTCCCCCTTTTTTTTACTGTATACACGGATGCGGCCCATGTGAGTGCAACCCCCTTGTATTCCCACATTTTTCTCCATCTCCCCTTCCCTTCCTCTCCCCATTACCAGCTTTTTGCATTTAAAGCATTTTTTATGTCGGATCTTTCAGTTTTTGGATTCTGTGCGTTTGTGTACGTTTGTTAAAATGATAACAAAAATAACCGGAGTTCGGACGAAAATGCATTCGGATGAAAACGAATGCACATGTCTACCAAAAACAGAGTGTGGGTAAATGTGCAAAATATTACATACCCTTGTTCCTATTTCTTCAGATGTAGTCTAACTTATGCAGTGCAGCTGATTCAATAAAGGCAAATAGGCTGTTCACTTTGCCAGGGAAGTTGCACTTTGCAAAATAATTTTCCCCAGAGCTTAGTGAATGAGGTGAAATGTTACTTTGTGAAGAATACTCAATCACGTGCATTGAAAATAAAAGAAACATAATTTTTGCTTGTATATGATTAAATGTAGAGCTACACCTCATTTGCTAATCTCTGGGGAAAATTTCTTTGCAAAGTGCAAATTTCCTTGCAAAGTGGACAGTCCAACCAAATGAATGACTTCATACCATATGTGTTGCTATCACAGGATGTCCAGTATATTGGGTTTTTGTAATGCATATTGCATTTTTTTATAAGTGTATAGACACAGTGTGATTTTAGCCTTCACTCTTGTTATTTGGCTATATCTTTGATGTATCCATCCATTGAACTATAGTTGACCTACAAGGATATTACAACTAGATAGATGTCAACAGTTTGTAAACCAGGGAAAAAATGTTGTATGTTTTATAAAGCAAAGATGTATCTCCTCATAAAAGCTGCCTGATTCTTGAACAAGGCAGGCTTTGCTGGGTTCATATAAGCCCATGTGTACTATACAACACAAAAAATACACACAGAACACACACATACAGTATTATTATAAACTTTGTTAATGTTTGGCAAAAAAATATATGACTTATCCACAGTTCTTGTCGATATGCATAAAACTCAGCGCACATGTTCTTATATTATAAGTCAATATATTAGACATCCAGGAGAGTATCTATAATACTATACTAGACCACCTACTTCCTACGTCAGTGTCTATGATTCCTACATTTTGGGTATGATTCACTAGGATGCAGTATCACTAGTTGCTTGCTAACGTAACGTATCAAGCTTCACCCAAAAGACAAAAACAAATGCCACACAGTACACAAAACACTGAAATGCATTTATTTTAGTAAATATAAACTGCTAAATACTTTTTCTCATTAGCAGTATACAAAGTAGCAATCTTGTGACTTCTGTGGGTGTGGTTAAAGCTTGTATGAGGAGTTTTCAGGCTGCAGGTGCCCTGACCATTTGTCTGAATAGTGGTGATTTGCCCTGTGCTGATCATGTGTATCATCCCAAGAAAAAAAAAAACTCTATAGCAACACACACCAAACTGAACATATGTAGACTGACTCCAAAGGCTTTGCACTGTTAGGAGAGGGATTGAGGACAGTAAAAAAAGGGGAGGTTTAAAGAAGACAGTATCAAACAGCCTTGTTACACAATGCAGAGGATTAACTCCTTGGGTTCCACAGTGAGTATAACAATCATGCCTGCATATACAGACTGATTGTACTGTTGTGGGTTTAGTAACACTTTAAGTTTATGGAAATATATATATATATATATATATGTATATATATATATATATATATATATATATATATATATATATATATATATATATATATATATATATATATTACCTGGATGGTGCTTAGAATTAAAAAAAAGGGTCATTTGTGCTTGTGGCTGTTATGTTCATGGAAAAATGTATTACTCTGCTCCCTGGATACCCCTGTAGCTGCGATCTTTCAGTGCACTTTATGAATGGTGATGGACCTTTTACTCACCTGCCAATACTCTATTCATAGCAGGAAGCAACAGTACAGCTTTTATTCCTGATACCTTACTGATTTTCCTTATCAGTGTAAAATATTATTTACTTTATTTAAAAAATGTTATCCTAAGTTTAGATTTAGAGAAAAATCACAAGGTGCACAAGTTATCACAGTTGATCCATCCTACAATCACTGTTGGTTGTGTTTTTATTGTCCTCCTACTTTCCATTCTTTGTCACTGCAATGTGAGATATTCCTTTATACACACTAGTAAAAGGCTGCTGAAAATTGTTATTAGCATTTTAAACTTTAAAAGTTCACCAATTTTCAAGTAAAATTTACTTTCAAAATGGATGGAGTAGCACCTATACCTGTGTTTCCTACATTACACTATGATTAATAATCTCAAAGTGTGATTGTTAGTGTTTAAAGCAAATTTTATTGCAATTGTGCCTGAATAAAGGCGGTTTTTACTTACAAATTGGATAAAATAGTAATTGGCAGCCATTTGCGCTGAAACATAGGAGGACAGATTGAGATTAAAAGGCACTTGCACAATTTGCACTGACAGATGGGATGTGATTTCATTGTATGTTTTAAGAGGCTGAAAACAGCTCATCCAATCAGATGATGAGCTCTTGGGCATTGCCTGGTTAGAAAATTATTATTTAATTAACTTTACAATGTGTATAATGCCTAATATTATTTATAATCTACGCTGCCCGCAAAACAGATCTAAATAATGAAAATAACCTTTAAGTGGGTTTGAAATTTTGCAGCATGTACTTCATTGTAACATATTTCTTTAACATATTTAAACTGTATTTCATAGTTGCAGTTGATTTAGTGAAAATATTCCAGTCTAATCTACTGCATGCAGTGATTTGTGTGGCTGCTTTTATATGACTTGTTATTCTTGTGATTATTTATGGTAAAATTCTAACTTTTTGAAGTCTATTACATACTTCAAACAACTTTAGTCATATATGCAGCTTCCTAAAACAGCAAACAATCCTTGTACATCAGGAGAATGCAAAGAAATTACCGCACTAAAAACACAAACAGACTAAAAGCTGCAACAGCTATGTGTTATACACACACTAAATACATAAGAGAAAAATTGAAGTTGTGCTAGAAATAAAAAATTGTATATAAACAAGTGTGATTTTAGGAACCATATGTGAAACCGTGCCTCTTGCACAAAATTAAAGTGTAATAAAAGTCACTATGGTGATATGGTGCTGGTGTTAATTTAGTCACAACCTAGGACATCATATTTTTATTTTTATTTTTATTTTTATCTCAAGTACTTAATTTATGTGCTGTTTTGGCGTACTTCACTATGTGATTTTTACTTTTTGGTTAACCCACTGATGACATACCTGGAGCTACCCTAAACCTAAAGCCACAAGCGTGCTATGCTTGCCTTCTGGTAAGCCTCCATTTTTTATCATCAACTGATATTTTGGTGGTGGACATTTATTTTGTTTCATATTGACCCTCAGGACTGTCTGTGAAGCACTCTCTATTAGACCTTGGTTCACTATCTTCATATAATTTGAGGCTGATTTGGCTTGTATCGCCATTTGTATACATTGGACTTTTATTACACTTTAATTTCGTGCAAGAGGCACTGTTTCACATATGGTTCCTAAAATCACACTTGTTTATATACAATTTTTTATTTCTAGCGCAACTTCAATTTTTCTCTTAATCCTTGTACATAACCCGCCTAGATTGCATACATAGATAGGGCATTAACTTACTAAGTTGGCGAGCAACAGGAAACAATGTGGTAAATAGGGATAAGCTTCGAGTTTGAGATGAACCCATGTTGGATTAGAACATCGGCTGTTCGACCGTTCGCCGAATTTCGAACATTATGGGCAGTTCGCGCCAAAATCGAGTGGCGCGTCATGGCCCATAATTCACTGCGGCATCGCAGTGCATTGCTGGCTGATGATTGGCCAAGCATGCTCTATGACCCACATGCTTTGGCCAGTCACAACGCAGAAAAAACTGAGAGCCATAATTGGTCAAAGCCAGGGTGGCTTTGGCCAATTATGTTTATGGGGTTTAGTACATGCCCCACACTATATAAGGCCAAATGCGTGGCGGCCTTGTGTAGTGTGTTGCGGTGGTGGTTAAAGACAGGCAGAGAGAGAGAGACAGTGTCATTTATTTTGAGTTAGATAGAGCAGGCAGGCGAGTCTGTGTCCTTTGCACAGTGTGCACCTAAAGCTTACCTGAATACAATTGCTGGTGTTCTCATACAAATACAGGCAGGGACCTGCAGTATTTTGATCTAGTGTCCTTTGCACAGGACCAGGCATTACATTAAAGTCGCAAGCAGTTTTAAATTACTTTTTTTCCTATAGAAATTTCATTTTGTGCAGGGACAGTTCTAAAAACGGGAAACACGTGCCACTTCACTGTCATACTATAGACACCCAGCAGGTACGATATTTAAAGGAATAGTTCACCTTTTTTTCACTTTAAGCATCATTAGAATCACGGCTCTCTTTTTTTTGCATTGATACATGTCCCCTGGGGAAGGACTCAGGTCCCCAGACCCTTTTTAGGACAATAACTTGCATATAAGCCTTTAAAGAGGTTGTATACCCACTATTGAAAAAAAAAATTCCCCCACCTGAAAGGAAAAAGGCATAATCAGCTAGTATGCACCGCATACTAGCTGATTATGAAATACTTACCTCGGAACGAGGCGAAGAGCACTTACCTGGTCAACGCCGAGCGAGATGTCATCTTGCTCCAGCGTGTCTTCCGGGTATTGCCGCTCCAGCGCTGTGATTGGCTGGAGAGGCGATGTCGTCACTCCCGCGCATGCGCATGGGAGACTTCAATTCGGCAAGGTCTGGCGGCTGCCGGTCCTTTCGCCGAGGATCCCCGCTGCGCATGCGCCACTGCAATCAGTGGCGCATTGCGGGGGGAATATCTCCTAAACCGTATAGGTTTAGGAGATATTCTTTATACTTACAGGTAAGCCTTATTATAGGCTTACCTGTAAGTGAAAGTGGTAGTATAGAGTATACTACCACTTCAAAATTATCACGTTTGATTTTGAACATTCGGGTCCCATAGACTTTAATGGGGCTCTAAAATTTGCACAAACTTTTGGGCCGTTCACAGGTTCAGGTGCGAACCGAACAGGGGGGTATTCATCTCATAACTTTTGGTAAACCACTAAAATCCTCATAGGTGAAAACATTGGAAAACATTTTCAAATGAACTATATGACAAAGATCTCTAGTCTTATTCATGTTATTCAATTATCGTAACACCTTCAATGTTTCAGGACCTCATAGAGTTTAATCCTTGCTTTTTTTTTTATTAACTGCATACCTAAGGGTGGAGGCCAAATGATTCACCAAGAATGTTGGTCAGGGGTAAATCTGACTTCAAATGAATCACATATCATCCATCATCCATTAATTTTCCACACAAACACAAATGTTTGCTTAGCATATCCATTTCAAAAGAATATTCCAACATGTTAAACAATACAGTATATTTGTGTGATAATACTTACAGTTTACAGATTATGCCTTTACATGCAGATTACAGTAATGTTTGATACAGTCACATTGTTGGCTTTCTAACTGTGACTTCCCTTACTCTGTTTTATATAATTTGATAACAGTTTGCTATACTTCACTTTATAAATAAAAGCATCTTCATAAAAGAACACTGTGTAAATTTACCTTTAAGGCTGTGAGCAGGGCTTGAGGGAAAAATGTTAATGTAAGTGGTATGCTCTGACAGCTTAGAAGTTTCCCCACACAGATTTGCTTTACAGTGGTACAGCATACATAAATAAAGATATAGTAATATCTGTGGTTTGATCAATAAAAAGCAAGGGATCATTTTACGATATACTGATTCCAAATCCCTGGATAAAAGCTACTGATGGGGGTGCAGTTAATATGCAATTTAAAGGAGAACTCCAGTTGGGGTAAATTATCCATAAACATCTTCTGTATAGGGATGTATGCAACTACTGTTTGTGAGCTGCATTATTAGCTACTACTTTATCCGGAACCTCTTTTTGCATGGTCATGGCGCACTCAAAACGCCATTTTCGATTTACTATACATATCTATGACTTGTAGTATTTGTTTAATCAGAAGTTATTGTGTATAGGTATTCTGTACTCAATAGCCATTTAAACGACTTGGCTTATACAATTGTGCAAAGAGCAAAATGCATAGGGAAGCAACTAAAAACATCCATCAAGAATTTGGACCAATTCATATTCATGCGTTGGTGCAATAAAGTGCCAGAAATGATACATGCGCCTTTTTATGGTGTGTTGGGTACCATTTTTCAAATGAATAAGCTGCCTTAATGCAAAGCATGTTAACGTGCAGCATAACACCTGGTATGAGTAAAGTGGACTGTAATCTGATAGCTTGCTATAGGCAACATCACTTTGTACATCATCAGATTTCATTATACAGCTTAAAGCATAAGTATAGCTAAAAAAAAAACAAAAAAAATCAGAACAAGGGACATAACTTACAGTCAGTAGGATTCATCCCTTGTATTGAAGCCCCCTTTTTTAGGTGAACTCCTACTCTGTCCATGCCCCCACAATCCCCACCGCTGTGATTCTCTGGTGCAGTTGGGGTTAATATAACTAATAGGCTGTCACAAGCTCTCATTAACAAACCATGACTATGCCTGCCTTTCCTTTCCAGCTCTTCCATTCATAGAAGCCATTCTATAGCTTGTATAAATACAACAGAATTTAATAATGGAGGGGACAGACTTATCAATCATCTGCCCATCTTCCATTTTTAGTTCCTGTTTCATTCAAGAACATTTATCAAAGAAGTTGAATCAGCACAAGATACACATTCTACTGACTGGATGTTCCTTGTGCTGATTGTTCTGTTACATACATAGCTACACAATTGGTAAGGTTGAGAAAAGACTATCAATTCAACCTATGTGGGTGTATGATTGTCTATGTGTTTATGTATATACCGTTTCCCATTATGTATCTCTGTAAGATGCCCATCTAAGAGTTTTTTTTAACCCTCTCTGCCGGCACCACTAATTGTGGAATGGAGTTTCACATCTTTATTGCTCTAACAGTAAAGAACCCCTTGCACAGTGTGTGATTAAACAACTTATTGTCCAACTTCTTTGAATAGCCAGGTGTATTCTAAAGTGACCTGAGATTGAATATTTTTTCCCCCTATACTAGGATCCTTATTTAGATAATTGTATATTGCAATCATATCTCCTCTTAAGCGTCTATTTTCCAGGGAGAATGCATTTATCGTATGTAGTCATTCCTTGTAACTGAGGTTCTCCAGTTTTCAGTTAAAAGTTAGCCTCTATCAGTTTTCTTTGCACTCTCTCTAGTTCCAGAGACCAGAACTGGATGGCATACTCAAAATACAGTTGATCCAGAGTCTTGCAAACTGGTAGTATTTTAGCTTTATCACTTAAGTAAATACCCCTTTTAATGAATGCCGAATGCCATCTAGCTTTGCTTGCTGCAGCTTGGCCATTGCATGCTACTGCTGTGCCTGTGATCTACTAGGACTCCCAGATCCTTTTCCACCCTATATTCCCCCAGGGGTTCTTCCCATAGCATGTAACTTGCATTCACATTTATAGTATCTATTACTTAACATTTATACATTTTAAACCTCAATTGCCACGTAGTTACCCACCCTTTATTTTATTGAAGTCTTCCTAAAAGGTTGCTATATCCTGTTATTACCCTAGTTAGCTTTGTATTGTCAGCATAACGACCTAACTTTAGATATGGATATTCTTAATCATTATCCAACAGTTTTATTATAACCCTCTGTGATTGCCCCCCCCCCACAGTCTATAGCTCTTCCTCTGAAAAAGTATTGTGGACATTACTCAATTGTTATTTTCAGCAAACACAGAGATTAAACTATTTATTCCAACCTTTATATCATGTTCAAGTTAAACAGATATGGTCCCGGGACAAAGCCTAGGGGTACCCCACTTACAACTTTTTTTTTTAGCTACACTTGGGCTTTCATTGAACAAGCTAATGTTGTGTATGCAGTATATTATTCTAAGTGAAAGCATGGCTTATTCAAGAGCAGAGCTTGGGTTCATCTAGTGCATCTTGGAAACAGAGCCGATTCAAGGCTAATCTATTATGCATTTTCAGCAAGAACAGGCAAACTCAGCAGTGCTAGTGAAGATTTCTACATTTGTACCTGACAGCTGGCAGCTTGGGGAATAAACACACAGAAATTTATTTTTACAGATATAGATGAAATGTAATACATAACAGGGCTATGTCCTATGACTATATTGCTGAGTGAATTTCCTGTGTATTGGTTAATGACTTGGAGAGTAACTAAAAAGTTCTATAACCGTTTTACTTACATATCACAATAGGTTTTAGTTACATAAATAAGAATACATTTTTTCGACGGCAACTGTCAGTATAATGAAACTTTACAAAGTATATAGACTTTTTTGTGTTGGTTAGCTTGAAAGAGGAAACTTCTAGGCGTATTTACAAAATCAAAGACAAACATGCATACATGACAATAAGTAATTTTTCACTGTTCTGACCCCTATAATGTGACAAATTATTGATTCCTTGAAGACATTGATATTGTTTCACATTACCATTGATTTTCATATTTCTGTTCATTTTACAATCCAGTCCATATAGAAACAAAGATTAAATACCTTAAAGGTGAACTGTTCATTGAAAACAGGGTTGAGAGTCTTCCTGTGAACCTTAGTTTCAAATTTCTTCTTTTTATCTGGCAGAAGAAACAACTTCACATAAGGATCAGATGTACCCCCCATATCTAAAGCAGGCAGCTCAGCAGCTTGAATTATTCCAACCATCAGCTAAAAATAAAACAAAAAAGACAGATCAGATTCAGTTATTTCATGTATAGCAATGCACATATTATTCTATATGATTTCAATTCAATGCTAAGAATACATTTGAAAATATTTCATTCCTTAACATTTGTGATATATACAGGATAAAAGCTTTATTCCAGTTGTAATAGCTTCTCTACTTCAAATAAAAAAATAAAAATAAAACTCATCATACTCCAGCATTTATTTTCCCAATGCATCAAAAACATACCCCAATAGAGGGGGGGGGGGGGGGGGGGTCTTAAAGTGAGCACTTTTCTCTGCAGCTCATTAATTAAAGCTAGAAATATAGGGCCCCTGTAATCAGAGCAAAAACATCACTGAAAAGGTTTGTATAAAGAAATTAAACATGTTGGGGAGTGAAGCTTTGGGAGCAATTCTAAAGCTGGTTTTTACCTTGGATATCTACTAAACTAACAACAATTTGTAAGGGTAACATATTTTAATACAAATTTTAACTTTAAAGTTTAACTAAGGCCAAAAGTTTGGTTTTAGGTATGGATAAAGTAAAATCAGCATTGCATTTCTTATAAGTTCTAAATGTTGTTTGTGTCATCATCTGTTAAGGAAATTAGACAAAATATCCACAGTGGAAACACAAGAAGCAGTGTAAACATTGTATTCTTGTCTGTATTATTGCTGGGGAGGTTCTTGTCCTCACCAAACATTTTGTTGTTTTTTACTAATCAAAAGTGAGGAACAGTTTGACTGGGACACAGACAGTTATAGCTTTGCTACCCTAAGCAAAACTATATAAAGTTTGCCTGAAGCTACGCTTTACCATTTAACAATAGAATAAAGTATAGTTTGAATGAATTAAGTAAATTGACATATATATCCCAGACTAGTCCCTAAGGGCCCTTTCACACAGGCGGACCGTTCAGGTCCGCCTTTGTGTTTTTTAGACGGACCTGAACAGGTGCTCTGTGTTCCTCTATGGACTCTATGGTCCGTCGTCATCCGATCTCCCATAGGGGAGAGAGCAGTGCTCTGACAGGTCGGCCCCTGCACAGTGTGCAGAGCCCAACCTGCCATCTGCCTGCTGAGCAAAGCGGAGTGCACACACGGACATCCCTGTCTGAAAGGGCCCTTAGTCTTAGCAGTACAGTTTGTTCATTCAATATTAATCTGAAATGCTGTAATAACCTCCTATTTTTGATAACTGCCATGATACTGCAGTTTTCTTCTGCTGTATGTTTCAGTAGATCATTTTATACATAGGGATATATACTGTAACCTATATTATTATAAGCAGAAAGATTTATCTGACATTTAAATTCTGTGCAACTGTCCCTGAAAAATGTTAAATAAAAGTGAAATTTGGATGACTGATCAACTTGAAACAGAAACATATTATTAAATATACAGCAGCAGGCACATGTACATGCTGCTGTCCTGCTGTTGCATGATTCACTCAAATCCAGCTCCTAAATTTAAAAGCCCAATTCACCCAGCCAGAACGGTTTGACACATAGAAAATAAATGAACTGAACTAGTGGTGTGTAAGTTCAGTGTGGGTCGGATAGATCAATCAAGTGAGGTTCTGCCTCATGTGCCTTAGCAGGTACATTTTTAAAAGTTCAGCTCATAGAAAATTGCAAAGTGTAAATCACTGCATATATATATATATATATATATATATATATATATATATATAGGAAAAGCTATGTTACACATACAGTATATAAGGTATGGACAATGGATTGGAACACACAAATATGAGCTTGCGGAAGCCCCCTCCACCCTTCCTATGCATGAACAGGCACACTTTGTAGAGCAGGATTTAGACATTTGTACAAGTGCTGCTCCTTCTTGCATGTAATTATTCAAGCAAAAACAAATGCTAGCGTAAACAATAAGAGACATCATTTGGTATGCTATATATGAAGGAGTACTTTTGAACTGTACACGGCACAAACAGGAGAAGAAAAAGACCATGTTATATTTCCAGATTTATAAAAAGAATACACTCAACATCCCCTGCACAACATCCAGAGGAAAAAAAAAGAAAAAAAATCCTTGGGCTAGCACATGATTGAATGATGGAAGTAAGCAGAGCTTTACCTCATTTACTAAGCTCCAGAGGAACTACACTTGCAAAGTGCACACTCTATTTGAGAGAAGCAGTTACTTTAGAGATCCTGCACAAAGGTTCACAAAGCAGGGATACTGGTCAAAGGCAGGCCTATTGTGGCCAGTATTGGATCTCTGGGTGAACCTTTGGGGAGTCTAATAGACACCCTCCTCTATCTATTTGTGGTGAGACTACCCTCCTACATTTTTCTGACACAATGGGGGTTATTTACAAAAGGCAAATCCACTTTGCACTACAAGTGTACACTACAAGTGCTGAAATGGTTGGAAGCTCTGCTGATTTTATTATCCAATCATGTGCAAGCTAAAATTCTGTTTTTTTATTTTCTTTCAGTGCAATTTCAAGTGCACTTTACACTTGTAGTTTGCACTTGTAGTGCAAAGTGGATTTGCCTTTACTAAATAACCCTCAAAGTATGTTATACAGAAACTAAAAAAAAATGAGTTGGTGACATCTAATGTGCCATGCCTGTATTGCCTACAGTTTGTGCCTGCAGGCCCAAAAACACCAAATGGATCTTTACATACGTTATTCTAAGAAATATAAATATTTTATCCTGGAAGGTGTAATGTTTTTCTTAACTCATAACTACTTTCAATTCAATGGAGTATGGTATCCCCAGAAGCATGTTGTTTTTATGTCGACCAATTTTCCCCCTGTCATCCTATATATGGATTGATGGGAGGAGCATAACATCTAAGCATCTACGGTAACACAAACCCATATAGAGATCACATTATGTATTTTTCCCAATATATTGATGACCCAGTTTTTATTGCTCGTAGAAAGATGCCTTTGCTAGGATTCCTGGAATATCTTTAGTAGCAAGGGGAGCAGGGGAGGAACAGCTAACAGAGATCAACCATTTGGATATGGGGCTGATAGGGGGATATAGGGTTGATAGGCGGTGACCACAGACTTCATGTCTGGTCCTGCAGCAAACCCTCTTTGGGGAATTCTTGCTTCAATGATCCATGCTGCCCACGTTTTGAAAGCCACAAAGGGACAATTTATAAGGGCCAAAGAAATCTGTTCCACTTTATAGTATTTTGCCAATAAGACTAATGCTGAGTACACACGATCGGAAATTCCGACAAGAAAAGTTTGATGTGAGCTTTTGGGAGGTAATTCCGATCGTGTAGGCTCCACCTGACTTTTTCACTCATTCACGCATGCTCGGATTCAATTTGACGCATGCTCAGAATCATTGAACTCGTTGTAGAGTTGTACGTCACCTTGTTCTTGACGGTCGGAATTTTGTGTGACAGTGTGTATGCAACACAAGTTTGAGACAAAATTCAGTTGGGAAAAAGAATCCACGGTTTTCTTGTTGGAATTTCCGATCGTGTGTACGCGGGCATTAGTCGATGGAGAGGAAATTTTGTGAACCGGAGAATAAGGGAGCTGATATTAGTAGGGTATGAAGGTGGGCTAGAATTAACTGTAGGAAAGATAGGATTTAGATTTAGGTGGCCCTAAAAAAACTGAAAATGTAAAACACAAATAGTGATTCCTTTCCAATTAAAAGTGTGTCAATTTTGAAAAACAAACAAATATGTTTTACTTTTTGCTGCTGCTGCCACCCCCTATTCAGACACCTGGGCCCCTTTTGGGCCCCTGAATTACAGTGGTGGGGGCCATAGGCTCTTATAGGCGTCAAAAAAGGTGACCTACTCTTTTTCCTGCACTATTTATACTATTTTTCCTGCACTATTTATATAATATATTAGGGTTAGCGTGTTTTCTTTTCTTTTCCCTTTTTTTTCTCTCTTTCTCCTTCCTTTTTTTCCCTCTTTTTTTCACCTTTTCATTGGTCTACTTTAGGATGACTCAAATCTAAGGTATGAAGACAAGTAAGAGTGTACAATGTAATCAAATCAATATAAGCCGATATATTATATATATGTACTTCTGTGAGATGAATATAAAAATAATAAAATTACAATGCGCAAATTGGCCCTAAAAGAAAAAAAAAAGGTGCTTGGCACTCGTAGTCCACCCAGGTGTGTTAGAAAAGAGAATGAATATTCCCTTTTCTAACACTGAACCACCTCCTCGCCAATCAGGTACTCAGATCTGTGACCGTCACCTGATTGGCATAAACGACAGGCGCTGTGATTGGACACCTATCAGAAGGAGAGATCGGGAGGAGAGAACGGGAGGGAAAGCATTGAGTACACTGCTTGCCACCATCACCCGCTGCCCATCGAGACAGGTTAAGTGCTTGGCAGATGGGCACTTGCTGCATTTTATGGCACGGTGGAATTATTCGATAGGCACAGTGGCAGCATTGGATGGACACAGTGACTGCGTTTTATGGCACAGTGGCTTTGTTTGATGAGCACAGTGGCTGCGTTTGATGGGCTCAGAGGCTGCATTTGATGGGCACAGTGAGGCTGCAATTGATGGGGTTCCTTTCAGAATTTTTCAGTTTGTTTGCATCCCCCCAAAAATGTTCCCCATTAAGGTAAGCTAACTGGGTTGTAGTGCTGGCTTAGGGTGTAACATGTATCACATTGAACACATTCAGCATCTAGCCATCCCCCTTCCCCATGACAGTGGGCAGGGGATCTTCTCTCCCACACCCACTGTCACAATTTTAAAACAGCACAGTTGTGCGGGGCTCTGCTTTAGTCATTCACTCTTGGTGAGTGTACTTCCTCAGGTGTGGTGATGGAGCACTATGGGAGATAACCTTTAATTGAGGTTTTACTGGATGCCATTAGAGGCTGAAGATAAACATGGTTTCTGAACTTGTTTTTTCAATGAATGATTGCACCACACTTTTGATTGGATTTTCACAGATATTTTTATTTAGGGACACTATATTGCTTGTACACAGGATTTTATGTTTTAGATAATTGTTTAATGCTATTATTATGTCAATTTATAATTAGTCCAGCAATACCAGGTAGAAGTACATTTGGACATGTTTGCCTTGGAAATACTAATCAATGCTATTTATTCTCCTGAACCAGGACTCAACATTGAGCGTGTCTATTTGAACGCTAATGGCATTGCAACATGTTGCATTGATCATGAACATTGCTAAAGATTTGCAGTAAGTGTTCCTAGGGACAGATGTGTGATGCAGAAGATATTGCACCAGAGAGAATTCAAGCGGATCAGTTGTAATAGCTACAATGACTTTGTGCACTTTCTTCCAAAAAAGTTGTATATTGGAGCATGACCACCAGATATGAATCATTGTCCCCTCTTCCATCTCACACCTCCAACAGAGATTGGTAAACGCTGAGTGTGGATTAGAGTGCTTCATTTTTGAGAACTGGTTATTTTCCACTATCATATATTTACGGAAATGTAATACATTATCAGGTATCTGAAGCAAAAAGAAAAGCCATTTAAGAGAAGGTACACAACTTGTTAGCCCATGGGATATTAGAGGAAGTTAACAGCGAGTGTTCAAGTCCCAAAATTCTCGTCCCTAAGCCGCACGGCAGCCCAAAGTTCTTCTGAAAATTCAGAAAGCTAAATTAAATATCCAAATCTGATGCTTATCAGCTTTGCAGAGTTTTCTTTCTTCCTGAAGTGAGAGCCTGCTGTTGGGTGAAAGGCTGACTACTAACAGAATGCTCAATTACCGCTGCCACTACCACTTTTGCCTGTTCCACAAAAAAAAAAAATATATATATATATATATATATATATATATATATATATATATATACACAGTATATGTGTGTGTATATATATACACACACAATCTATCTATCTATCTATCTATCTATCTATCTATCTATCTATCTATCTATCTAGCTATCTATCTATCTATCTATCTATCTATCTATCTATCTATCTATCTATCTATTATGTATTATCTATTATATATTATATATTATATATATTAAATATACATTTAATAACAGCCATGGTTGCAGTGACAATTACTGTTATTCTTGAGGAGTCTGATTCCCCCATCAACATTTTGTCTTAACTTCTAATGCATCCTTTTCTAAATGTATATATTTTTTCTTACTGAACTGAAAAGAATATTTTTATGGCAGTTAGTTGTTCAGTGACAGGCTTCAGACAGTGTCTCTGCAAATCAATCTTCCAAGAAGTGTGTCAAGAAAAATAATAAAAAAAAGATGTCACTGCTGTCAATGAAAAAATTGATGGCAACTAAAAAATATGTCATTATTTAATAAGAAGTATGACAGTGAATACTGCACAAATGAAGAACTCAAATACCTCAAAAAAAAAAGAGCAAGGGGCAGTGATTGTACCTATGACTAATGTAGGGCTTCCAAAATTAAGGAAAGAAATAGAGCACTTGATGCCACATTAATTATTTTCCCTAGTGGTAGGATTTTTAATGTGAACCTGTGTAAGATGCTGAACAGTGATTTAGTGAACAAAGTTGAAAAAACAGATTTTAGAGGAAAGGGGATTGTGTTGCAGATGATAACCCACTGTGATCCATCACCATAAAAGCAAAATTATCCAGAAACAGGGTTATGTCTTAAAGGGGGTGTAAACCCTCAAGGTTTTTCAACTTAATGCATTCTATGCATTGAGGTGAAAACCTTCTGTGTTGCAGCTGCCCCCCAGAGTCTCCCTTTTACTTACCTCAACCCAGTCTTTCCAGAGACAGGGACGAGCACACCAGCTCCAGCCGGTGTCTCAGGTAATGATTGGATAGGCTGATAGCAATGCAGCCATTATCTCCCACTGCTGTCAATCAATTCTAATTATGAACCAGGGGGCGGGCTGAGTCCTGCCGTCTGTGTCAATAGACGCAGACGCAGGACACAGGAGCATGCCCACACAAGTGTCCCAAGGGAGAGCAGCTCTCCAATGAGGCACTCAAGAAGAGGAGCTAGGAGCGCCACTGAGGGACCCCAGGATTGGAGGATGGGGGCCATTCTGTGCAAAACCAACTGCACAGAGGAGGTAAGTATGACATGTTTTTTTTTTAATTAAGTTTTAGATATCCCCTAAGTGATATGTAAAGATAAAACCTTCCTAGACAAGAAGGTATCCTTAAAAAAAAAAATTATTACTTGTAGAGTTGACAAATTAGTTAACCTGGATGTCCACTAGTGCACATTGTGTTACCAAACTGACATGGTCATGAAAAAAATACAGTTTGAATCTTGACAATGAATACAATACTAACTATGTTAGGCAGTGCCGATTCTGACCTCTCTGGGGCCCTAAGCACAATTCTACTAAGGGGCCCTCTACCTGACCCGTGATGTTGTGAGCTATGTAACCATTTGCCATTGCCACACAGTCACACTTAACACTTCAGTGCTCCCAATACAATCCTCCCTCCTTTAAACAAATCAGTCAAAGAATAAGTACAACAATATAGTATAATAAATTATAACCCTGAACTGGCTTTTGCACAGTGGCTGCGTTTGATGGCATGGCACAATTGATGGGCACAGTGGCTGTGTTTGGCAGGGCACAGTGGCAACAATTTATGGGCACAGTGGTGACAATGGCATGGCACAGTGGCAACAATTGATGGCATGGCACAGTGGCAACATTTGATGGGCACAGTGGCGACAAATGGCATGGCACAGTGGCTGCGTTAGGCATGGCACAGTGGGGACAATTGCTGACATGGCACAGTGGCGACAATTGATGGGCACAATGGCATGGCACAGTGGTTGCTTTTGGCATGGCACGACAATTTGTTGTACACACTCCCAGACCACAGACAAATACAAGACTTTAATCTCATCTGAGCCAGGCACTCATCTCATCTCATCTGCTGTGTATATTGTGCAATGTGCATAGTCTGCAAACAACTTTCCGACCTGGTCACAGCAGCCTGCTTCTCCACCCAATCCCCACTATTGTACAAATGTCCAGTTACGTATCAGTTTTTTTTTTCTATTTACCCAAATAACATGCACCTACTGTTACCAGGGGCATTGGTGGGCAAAATACGATCTAACCACGGCAAGGGAAGTTGTATAACTTGTAGCACAAGCGATGGGCTGGCTGTGCTGTTCTCCTCTCCTCAGATTGACTGGACTCCACCCCCATGACCAGGGAGCTTCAGCACGTAGCCGCTCGCGGACTACAACTCCCATAAGCAATAGCGGCTGTCTCACTGACGTCATCTGACTCACTGACGTATAGTGAGTCATCGATTCAGGGCCGCGGGCGGATTCTCGAACAGCCGCGGCGGCGGCCATTGTTACGGTTAGCAATCGTGAAATATAAACATAAACATGCTTCCCAGCGGGGCCTCGAGTAATCTCCGGGGGCCCTACGCAGCTTGCATAGTCTGCGTATAGGGCGGATCGGCCCTGATGTTAGGTAATGACAGACCAAACCCTTTGAATGTGTGACTTGTGTGCAATAATCTAACATTTATATTTCTAAAAAATAAAAAAAGTTTACACAAATTGGCCAGGAGAAAATATGCCCAGGTGCTAAAATGCTCTCTCATCTGTCTGCATGCATTTAGGTGATAAAAATGTATATGGGGAAAAAATCCAAGTAAAAGAAAAATAATAATTTAGTTAGCTGTATACAAAAAAAATTCCCTAACTGCATGGAGGCCTTTTGTAATGAAAGTGAAATATTTTGATACCTTCTTTTTTTTTTTTAGAAGGCCCTGTTGTGCTTTTTGGGATTTTTGATTCTTTTAGCACCTTACTCATAATCGGTCTGGTTATATTTTTTGTTGCCCTCCATAAAAGTCATACTTTGCTGCAAAGATGATGGTCAAAACCTTATACATATGTATGTCATTATAATTATAATAGGCTGTATCTGTGCTGTATTTGCAGTCCTGGATTCACATTTGGCCCAGAGACAAAATGAAATGATTAACATGGATCTATTTGCGATTATTACATTAAGACTTTTTTGATGGAAATAAGACATGTTATACTACTGTTTGTTTTAAGAAAGCTCCAATGTTCTTCACAAATGCATATTAGCATGGCTTATTTAGCCTCTGCTTCAACGATTCCTAATCTCTTATCTGCACTTGTCTCAGAATCTGGAATCAGTTTTGAAGTGCTGTCTATTATATGCTTTTATTTTTCTGCTCGTTTACAGCTACATCATTAGGATACCTCTGATTATTTCCAAGCACGCATTAGCCCTGCACATGCAACTTTTCAATGCAAATAACCCTGTCTGATTTCTTAATAGATCTGTGCAATCAGCCTATTTTGACCAGTCCCATTTGAAAAAAAAACTGCTGGACAAAGTCCAGGATGAAACTGATCAAATAAAATGTTTTCAAACACTGTGTGCATTTAACAGGTTATTTTCAGTTTGTTTTGATATTGGTGATTCACAAAGTCACTTAACAGTTCAAGTCCAGAGATTCTAAGGTTCAGTGACTTTTATCACTTCTAGGTTTGGATGGCTGTATACATAGTACATGTCAAGAGCAAAGTTCAAAGTTGGGAGAATTGCTATGTAATATTGTAAACCGAGGTAGAAAATGGAAATCATAATTTAATGTAATTTATTTTATTCTGATGCTATTATTATTCGAGACCCAAACAACAGCTATAACTTTACATGAAAGGCAGAAAACGAGTCTATGATTTTTACCCAGTGGAGTGGAAAAATAATTCACTTCCTCTTCTGAAATATTTGCTTGAAATAAGCTATCACGCTCCTACAGAGTTCTTTGGTCATGCCTCTCTTTGAAGCCCAGTGCAATGCTCTGCGCAAGGTGAATGACAATAAGGCTTCTAACAACCTGAATCACTGGGTCGCCGCACATTGCAGCAGTCTACTTATTTTATAGGTTTGTCATGCAATGATTCATATTGGTTTCATATTCTTATTATATAACTGGTCAACTAACTATTCATCATTGTTGAAAATTGTTACCGGGTACAACAAATAATATGTAGTCTAAGCAGTTATTTTAGTGCCAGAATATTAGTTTAAATGCTTTGCAGATAATAGTTAAAGGGGTTGTAATGGTACAATTTTTTCTCATTAAATAGCTTCCTTTACTTTAGTGCAGTCCTCCTTCACTTACCTCATCCTTTAATTTTGCTTTTAAATGTCCTTATTTCTTCTGAGAAATCCTCACTTCCTGTTCTTCTGTCTGTAACTCCACACAGTAATGCAAGGCTTTCTCCCTGGTGTGGAGTGTTGTGATCCCTTGAGGGGGCGAGCAGGAGAGTCAGGATGCTCTTTATGTTGCAGATAAAGAAAGGAGTTGTGTGTTAGTGGGTGTCCTGACTCTCCTGCTCGCCCCCTCCCCCCTCAAGGGAGGGGGCGAGCACGACACTCTACATGCATTACTGTGTGGGGTTACAGACAGAAGAACAGGAAGTGGGGATTTCTCAGAAGAAATAAGGACATTTAAAAGCAAAATCGAAGGATGAGGTAAGTGAAGGAGGACCTCTGATGAAGCCACATGATGTGGCGTAACATGTAAGGGCCAAAAATAGCAAGGAATACCGGAAGTAAAACTCATTCGCTGATGATCATTTACCTGTAAGTTCATTTTATTACTTTATTACATTTTATTATATACTTCACCATGCGATATCCTCCTTTTTTATACCCAAAATAATACCAAGGGACATACCTGAGCCATCGTCTGGATGTCAGATACCAGCTGGAGAACAGTATATGGGAATCACTCCAGGACTTAAGTATAATGACGCAGAAAACCCAGAAAAGCAGATAACCGTCTGCAAAAAGGTAAGCGCTCTGAGAGCACATTATATAGAGGAGCACCTTAGAAGATTTTTTGAAGAACACTCATTACACATATGGGACTATTTATTTGTTATTGCACAGTGTCATTTTAGGCTGTTTGCAGCCCGGATTCTAGTTATTTGTTTACATATTTTTGTTTACTTATTTATGCGCTGATCACTTCCTAATTTCATTCACTATTGGTACACATATTTACCTATTTATATTGAGCATCATATAACATCTATTTATTTATTTATTATTTATTTATTATTTATTTATTATTTATTTAGTTATTTATTTATTTATTTAGTTGGTGGCACAAGAGCATTTATTCTTTATTAAGTGAAGGAGGACTGCACTAAGGTAAAGGAACCTATTTAAGGAAAACATGTTTACCTTTACAACCACTTTAACTACAAAACAAATTTAGTGAATGGTATTGTTGTCTGGGCTTCTTTCAGAATTGATTTGTAAAAATACATAATTCTTAAATATGATAATAAATATAGAAAATACATTATAGGGTCTATTAATCAATTGTTTTTTACCCACAATCTACACAACTTTCACCCAAGATCCAATCCTTTTAAACAGACCCCTATTCATATAAAACTAGCAACATATTATAAGGTCTCGGTGGTCAGAATTTTATCAGAGTTAGCAATAAACACCACAGCTCACACATGCCCTTTATTTTATAGGACTGTCCTTTTTGGGAACCACATTCTTATTTTCCTCTTTCTTCCTCTGTTGTCTCTCTTTTTGTCTGATCTAGAGACCTCTATAAAAATGCACTATTTAACTACCAAATTGGTATACCATACTAAATCTTTCACCAGGCTTCTAAATTATTGCATTATTTTGAAAAGTTGGTATAAATGAAAAGGGCTAGTAAAAAGGACATGTAGGATTAACAGACCCTTTTCTTTGCCTACCTACAGTACTTTGTACTAAAAGGCATCCCTCTTTTTCATCTCAGAAATGTGTGTGGTTTGATAAACACTGCTGTGTGGCTGTGCTGGGGTTTTGTTTTCCATCAGGATACTATGTTAAACCATTTGTTCCTCCCTATAGTTGTATACATTGACCCTTATTTACTAATAGTGTTGCTCATGAATATTCGCATTGCGAATATTCGCTACGAATATTGCATATTCGAGTATTCGCGAATAACTCGAATATCGCGGCGAATATTCGCTATTTCGAATATTCATATTTTTTCAAATTTCGCAATCAAATTCGCAATCATTTTCGCATTCGCACTAGCGAAATTTCGCATTTTTTTTTTATAAAATATGCGAATATTCGTAAATATCGAATATTCGTGATATTTTATCCAAAAAAAAATAGCGAAATTTCGCAATTTTTTTTTTTTTTATAAAATATCACGAATATTCGGTATTAAAAGTCACACAAAAAAAAAGAGCGAAATTTCACAATTTTTTTTTTTTTTTTATAAAATATCACGAATATTCGTTATTAACGAATATTCGCAAATATTCTTTGAAATATTCGTGAAATATCGCAAAATCGAATATGGCGTATTCCGCTCATCACTATTTACTAACGCAATTGAGCATGTTCACTTTGCAAATAAATTTGAAACAAAAACTGATATTTTTGCATTCACAGCTTCTTCACATTCACAAAGCTCAGTGAAAATTTCCTTTTTGAAGTGAACATGCCATTCTCCTTTAGAAAATATTACATTTTTTGCTTGTTTTACAAGTTTACACCCACAGTCCTAAAACTTAATTGTATGTTAATAGGTCTTTGCTCTCTGGTGTTTGTCTGTTTAAATGTGACTTGGTTCATTAACAGAAAGGCTTTAAAAGCAAGTGGAAACCGAGTCATACGCAAACTGTGACCGGTGTGGTGACTTATTTCCAACTGTAAGGTGCCATGGAGTATGATAACACTATATAAACTAATAAACATATACAAACATGATGACTAGAACTGCAAAATTCAGCCTAAGAGGAAAACAGGTGAAATCATACAATTAAATATATCCCATCAGACAATAGGATTTTTTTTTGTTCTCCACTTTATTATGTGAATAGTGCATAGCAGATCGTACTGTGCAAAGGGTCTCTTCTGCAGATGTAAATAACTTCATTATTGTTTGTAGCTATAACTTGAAGTACAACATGGTAATAATGCTAAAATGTGTATTGTATTACACAGGATTTTATGGAGGCAAACAAGTTTGGTAGCCCAGAGTACCTACAGTAAATAGTCAGAATAAATAGACCTTCTCACTCACACAAAGGGCGTGTAGAGATCCATCACCCAAACCTCATGCCTGCCTTTTCCTGCAGTTTTATGTGTATATTCAATACTATTGCATCTCCCATTTAAAACCCTGGGTCACATAAACTGTTTCAGTGTATTACCAGCACAAGCCTGTATATTTACAATACAGCTCTTAAATACAGTTCAATTGTTCTGCGAACACTTTACCCAGTAGGGGAGTTTAATGACTTTTTATTTGACTTTGTAGCAACAAGAACCAGAACAACTGCTTTCTTTCAATAAGGTTCACAAGTTTGTTTTCATCTGTAGAGAAAGTGAAATGTGTTTCTAAGGACCAATTTCTTCCACATATTATTCTTTGGCAGGAATAAGCTGTTTGAGGTTTATAAAGTCCCCCATTGATTTAATGATATTCTCTGAGTATTGAGTGGTCAGTCACAATGAAAGGGAACAGAAATTGTGCTCCTGCATTGGCACAGAACATTAAGATGAGGTCTCTTTCATCTGCAGGCTCCTAGATTTGGTTCATTTGAAATGTACTCATGTTAAATCAAAATTACAGGCTGTTTTCCTGTCTTTCAAATAACCACAAATGCATTTAGAAACAATAACACTAAACTATCAAAAAGTAATGTGTGTTGTCTAATGAAACATTGTTACTGATAATGTTTTAAATCAATAGATACATATAACTAGGTATTTGTCTAATATGTTATATCTGAAAACTGTATAGAAAAAAGTTCACTTCACGTTGCAGTTATATCTAATTTTGGACTAACTATAGTGCAATGTTTTGGTAAATGTTAGCACAGATTCAGTTGATGCTTGGTGTCCTTAAAAATAATGTATCCTGGTTTTCACAACTGATCATCTGAGACCCTTTATATAGGGATGAGCCGAACACCCCTGGGTTCGGTTCGCACCAGAACCTGCGAACAGACCACAAGTTCATGTGAACTTTAGAACCCTGTTAAAGTCTATGGGACTCGAACGTTTAAAACCTAAAGTAGTAATTTTTAAAAATAATATGCAAGTTATTGTCCTAAAAAGTGTTTGGGGACCCGGGTCCTGCCCCAGGGGAGTGTTTGGGGACCTGGGTCCTGCCCCAGGGGACATGTATCAATGCAAAACAAAGTTTTAAAAAACTGCAGTTTTTTCAGGAGCAGTGATTTTAATAATGCTTAATGTGAAATAGTAAAATTGTAATATTCCTTTAAATTTCATACCTAGGGGGGTGTATAGTATGCCTGTAAAGTAGCGCTTGTTTTCTGTGCTTAGAACTGTCCCTGCACAAAATGTAATTTCTGAAGCAAAAAAGTCATTTAAAATCACTCCTGGCTATAATGAATTGTCGGATACCAGCAATACAGAGAAAAGTCATTCATAAAAAAAGAATGCGTGGGGGTCCCCCCAAATTCAATTACCAGGCCTTTCGGGTCTGGTATGGATATTAAGAGGAACCCTGCATCAAATTAAAAAAAAAATTATATGGGGTTCCCCCCAAATATCCATTCCAGACCCTTCAGGTCTGGTATGGATTTTAAGGGGAACTACACCCCAAATAAAAAAAAAATGCTGTGGACCCCCACACATTTTTTTATGAATGACTTTTCTCTGTATTGTCGGGAGCCGACAATTCATTATAGCCGCGAGTGATTTTAAATTACTTTTTTTCTTCAGAAATGACACTTTGTGCAGGGACAGTTCTAAGCATGGGAAACAAGCGCTACTTTATAGGCATACTATACACCCCCCTAGGTATGAAATTTAAAGGAATATTTCACTTTTATTGTTTCACTTAAAGGAATTATTAAAATCACTGCTGCCAAAAAAATTTCAGTTTTTAAAACTTTTTTTTGCATTGATACATGTCCCCTGGGGCAGGATCCAGGTCCCCAAACACTTTTTATTACAATAACTTGCATATTAGCCTTTAAAATGAGCACTTTAGATTTCAAATGTTCGAGTCCCATAGACTTTAACAGGGTTCTAAAGTTCACACGAACTTGCCGTGAACACCCCAAATAGTTCGCTGTTCGGCGAACAGGCAATGTTCGAGTCGAACATGAGTTCTACTCAAACTCGAAGCTCATCCCTACCTTTATACATAAATCAGACTCAGATGAGACTATTTGTGGATTAACTGTTGGCTTTGCAAGGGAATTTTCCCCAGGGCTTAGTGAATTATGAAAACTCTGCAGACATCTATGATCCAATCAAGTGCAAGCAAAAATTACATTTTTTCACACATGATTAGGTATTCTTGCAAAGTGAAATTTCACTACATTCGCTAAATTCTGAATAAAATTCCATTGCAAAATGCAGCTTCCCTTGAAAAGTGAATTACCTACTTGCCTTAAGTAAATAAACCCCATAATGCCTTTAAAGGAAATGTGTCCCGGTTTCCTCATCTGATCCCTTCTGCCTGGGCACTTTTCCCCCTGCTCACAGCCAAAGCAGGAAAATTCCACATGGCTCCAGAGACAGCAGCTTATGACTTTAACACTTTTGCACAAGCTCATCTTTTGTGAGTGTGTTTTGATCATTAGTTATGATAGACAGACACAACATACTACCAGCTAACTGTAGTTTCTTGACAAAGGCAAATGTGTCTTAAGAGCGAGATCATACATTTCTTCAAATTCCTCTTTTTCTTTGCATAGGGACTGTGTGTAATATGTTGACTTTTTGCAGAATCTCATGGGGGTAATGACCTTTAAAAAACTTATGATATATAATTTAAGACATGGGTCTAACCTGGTTATTCTGGAAGTCATAGTCCAATGAATACTGAAGCTTTCCAAGCTTTTCTTCTTCTTTTGGTTTTTCCTTGTCTTCTCCATCAGTTAAACCTGTCTCAGCATCATCATCGTCATCATCATCATCATCCTTCAAAGCCTGGCAAGATAATGCATGACATTACTTTAAGCTTCCTAAAAAATATAATATTATTTAACTCAAAGTAGCAAAATTCTAATTTTGCTTGTATCTGTCCATTTAAATATTGTATATGCTTAGCAAGCAGCAATATATATATATATATATATATATATATATATATATATATATATATATATATATATATATATATATATATATATATATATATAATATATATATATATATATATATATATATATATATATATATATATATACACCTGTATATGTTTTTTTTAAGCTGGCAGATAAAAATAATATCTAATAATGTATGTAATATTTTGTAAAGTATAGGAGATTTAACATACTTTATTAAAGCGTTGTGAACATGCTGATAGAGTTATGACAAAAAAAAAATCTCATTGCAAAGTAACATAGCAAATTTATAACATTACTGCATGCAAAATGTCAGGCCTCATTCAAAAATATTTAGCTGCTAGCTTCTCGTGCCTGTATCATATTTGTCAGTATGGAAGTGCCAACCATGGATACATATGCAGTGCAGAAATACAACATGCTATTATATAGAATGGAAGCTCATGGAATAAAGGTTTGTCTACTCTAATTAGTTAATTCTTTAGGTAAAGCCAGGCTGATCTAAATTAATCATAGTCATAATATTTCAGTAAATATGTTTTGGTAATTACGGTAAGTATTCAGTTTGCAATTTAGTATGTTTGAGATTAAGTTTTACATTTTCAACTAGTAATGTGAGGCTTATGTGTTCTTGCTGCATTATAATAACATTTGAAAATAAATGTCTATACCCAGTGTAGATCAGGACAATTTTTATAATCCTTATGTTTTTGTCTTCCATCATTTAGTTGTGAGATATTTATATTATTTATATTTTCAGCTAGCCAACTGTGAGTGCAAAAATTTGGCGATTAATACAAAGTACACATAAAGATGTCCAAAAGTAATCATAATGTGGTTTTAAATACCTCCTTTTTCATAATTGCTCCTTTTCAATAAACCCCTTGTCAAACTATTACTTTATTGTCCCAGGCCACTCTGGACCCTAAACAATTGAATAAACTGCTCTTTATATATCTATTCTGTGATGGCCAGAAATAAAATAACTGTTGACTACAGGTTTTGTCAACAGATTGTGTTCATATTTATGTGCTGCACAGACCTGTCTAAAACGACCTCCAGTAGATTTCATCTAAGGCTTTGGCATATCTACATAATGAGCACCAAGTCAATAATTTGCATAACACGCAGTGTATTAAATCTATTCTATTGATTGTCTGATAAGAGGAGTTCATTTTAGCATAATATTATTTTTACTGGAATACACAACATGATTTGGCTTTAGAGCTAGTGGTATTTGCCAAGAAGCTATTCAGCAAATGCAACAACAGCAAAAAAAGTTCATGATAAATGTTAACTAAGGAATATATCTGGCAGGACACTATCCTACAACTGCCAAAATGTTAAATGCTTTTTTTATTGCCATGTTTTAGTCTTTTTGGTAAAACTAAGGTTTTACAGCACAGGCATTCAAATCACTCAGAAACCATTTGGTCCTCAACAAAAATTTTAATGAATAGTTAACAAAGCAGTTTTTTTTTATACCTTGATCTAAGCCTCCAACAGCATCTTCTATGTTACTGCATAGCCTCTTTACAGCTTTTACAGAGGTCTGCAGTGTCTTAATACTTTTCTATAGGACCGTCCAAAAACTGATTGGGGTACTTAATAAAAAGTGTAAGGATTTAAGCAGAAGTAAACCATCCTATATACTATCCTTTTCAGCCAAGGAAGCTGGACCTTGCAACTGCCATGGTGCTGCACATGTTATCACTTATAAGAAGAAAAATGTGATGCTTTAAGGCGGCGTACACACGACCAAGGTTCTCGCTGGAAACCAGCGAGAACCTCGCTGGAATGCAGCTTCCAGCGAGGTTCTCGCTGGAAACCAGCGAGAACCTCGGTCGTGTGTACACAGAGAGCTCGCCCCGCCCGTTGGGAATCCCGTTGAGCGAAAAGAGAGCACGCTCTCTTTTTGCTCGACGGCCCGCCTGGATGAATGGCTGGTTGCCATTGCCGACGGGCGGGTCGCCGATTTCGGCGGCCGGCAGAGAACCTCGACGGGCGGAACGATGTGTTCTGCCCGTCGAGGTTCTCTGCCGTGTGTACGCGGCTTAACAGTTTGAATGAGAACACAAGTAAATGTGACAGTTAGCAATCCTGGCATGCCAAGAATGTAGCTGTTTTAAGTACCCATGACTGCCAATGCTTTGGAATGGTCTTGCTTCATTAAATAATACAATAAAAATGTTATTGTTCTAAACTTCTATAAACTTTCTTGCCCATGTGCACCTTACTTTTGCTTGGTATAAATTGACCTGTTGGATTTGATGCTAATACACACTGGATCTTAGCTGTCTTTGAATGAGTCTGGGTTTCTGGTGCGTCCTCTATATATGTCCCATTGTTTGCAAATTAATTTAGCAAAAACTTTAGTTTTTAAAGCTAAATGTTAATTAAGTCTTTTGTGCTGACAAACTGGTAAATGTGCTGGAAATTTTTTTGTAGTGCATTCTGTAAACTGCCCTGCCCACGTGTGCCTTAGTTTTGCTAGACATAATTTGAGTGGTTGCCAATATTACTTTGCCTTTTTTGGTAGGCAAATATAGATTTGATAATGAGTTTTCACTATGTATAAATGATGTCCAGTTAGGCAGGCCATAGACAGTGCATATTTATTTCCTGCAATCACGGTTTGTGTTTGATGCAGGAATCCCTCCAGCTAGGCCATTTTCTTCACCAGGTGGAGGGGTGGGCAGGGTAAGCTGTCCCCGCTGGGAGAAGACAGTGATTATTACTAGCGGCTATAGCAGCTTCTAGCGTTAATCACAAAATATATTGGCAGTCTGGTTGTACCCAAGTTGATGAATCAATCAACTTGGTACATTCAGCCTGCCCATCAATGGTGTGTATCTTGGCTGGTTCCTGCTGAACTGGCTGAGATTTGAAATGTGTATGGCCGACATAAGTCTTTTACTGTGTGTATTTGCAGAAAAACATTATTTTCCTACTACAAAGCCCAATTCTAGAATCTGCTTTCAGTTTTCTCTCGCATAGGTGTGCCAAAGGCAAAGTCTTCAATTCACACAATTGTCCTAGTATACAGTTTGTTGTTGGCTCCTTGTGAGAGCAGCAGTAATGGGTCTGCTATAGGTACAAAGTAAAGTTACACAATACAGTACCTCTAAACTACCTTGTAAACATGAGGGTTTGCATTTTTATTTTGGTATAGATCTTATTTCCAGTATTTGGATCTTAAGGTCCATGTTATTCTTGTAAATCCATACTTTACTGAAGATGGCAAGTATGCAACCTTTATGTTTTATGCCACATTTAAGAACGTGCATCGCCCTTCTGTGTAATAGGTATACCTTTTCATAAGATTTATATATACTTGATCTATATCTATGTTTTGACTATACAGTCTTTGTAATAGCTTCCATATTGTTTTGATTGAAGGTTGTGAAATAAAGGGCAGAGATTCATAGGCTATTACTTAGGAGCAAGTATATGGTATTCGTACTAACATTTCAATGCAGAAGAGGATAGCTTAGATATAAAAGACTTCTTATGTGTAGGACTTTATTTACAGTGCCTGCCGCCGAGAATGTGTTTTCAGCACGCCAGCATCGCGCTGAATCTCGGCGACAGGCTGCCGACATCTCGCACTCGCTGGAATAGTAAAAGTACATTCCAGCGAGCGCGTCATAGAAGCGACGGGGATCCGACGCGGATTCCCGCCAATTCTACACGTGGGCGGAGTTATGAATCCTGAAGGAGAAATCCCCGCCGGATTTTTAAAGAAAAATCCGGCATGGGTTCCCCCCTCAGGAGCATAACGGGCCCTTAGGTCGGTTACGGGTTGTAAGGAGACCCCCTACGCCGAAAAAACGGCGTGGGGGTCCCCCCACAATCCATAACAGACCCGTATCCAAAGCACGCCGGCCGGCCGGTCAGGAAGGGAGTGGGGGCGAGCGAGCGCCCCCCCCCTCCTGAGCCGTACCGGGCAGCATGCCCTCAACATGGGGGGGTCAGGTGCTCTGGGGTAGGGGGCGCACTGCGGCCCCCCACCCCAGAGCACCCTGTCCCCAAGTTGATGAGGACAGGGCCCCTTCCCGACAACCCTGGCCGTTGGTTGTCGGGGTATGCGGGCGGGAGGCTTATCGGAATCTGGAAGCCCCCTTTAATAAGGGGGCCCCCAGATACCGGCCCCCCACCCTAAGTGAATGAGTATGGGGTACATTGTACCCCTACCCATTCACCTGCAAAACAAAAGTTTAAACACAAATAAACCACACAGTGTATTGAAATATTTTATTAGTTGGCCGCCGGGGGGGGTGTGTATGATCGCTTTTAGAAAAGCGCCCCCCTCCGGCGGGCTTCTGTGGGGGGGTGGGTGCCGCCGTCTGGTTCTTTTCCGCCGCCGGGGGGGGCGCTTTGATAAAAGCGCCCACCACCCGGCGGGCTTCTTTCGACGTCTTCGGCGGCTGGGGGGTCTTCTCCCACTCTCCGGGGTCTTCTCCCGCTCTCCGGGGGTCTTCTCCGCTCTCCGGGGGTCTTCTTCTTCTTCAGGACTCGCCGCCGCTATCTTCGTGTGTTAGCTCAATTACTAGCGGCGGCGGTCCCCTCTTCTGCGACGTCGGCGTCTTCTTCTTCTTCTCCTTCTTCTGCTGTCCAGATGTTGACGCGACGCTTCCTCCCGCTGTTATGCCCGGCGCGCGGCTCGCAGCGAAATATATAGGCCTGTCTTGTGACGTCGCAGTCCCATCATGCTCCGGTAGGTATCACGTGGTACCTACCGGAGCATGATGGGACTGCGACGTCACAAGACAGGCCTATATATTTCGCTGCGAGCCGCGCGCCGGGCATAACAGCGGGAGGAAGCGTC
The DNA here is from genome assembly GCA_029574335.1 of Rana kukunoris. Classification (NCBI taxonomy): domain Eukaryota; kingdom Metazoa; phylum Chordata; class Amphibia; order Anura; family Ranidae; genus Rana; species Rana kukunoris. The sequence continues at coordinate 201,451,949 of CM056051.1, forward strand.
GCGTCAACATCTGGACAGCAGAAGAAGGAGAAGAAGAAGAAGAAGACGCCGACGTCGCAGAAGAGGGGACCGCCGCCGCTAGTAATTGAGCTAACACACGAAGATAGCGGCGGCGAGTCCTGAAGAAGAAGAAGACCCCCGGAGAGCGGAGAAGACCCCCGGAGAGCGGGAGAAGACCCCGGAGAGTGGGAGAAGACCCCCCAGCCGCCGAAGACGTCGAAAGAAGCCCGCCGGGTGGTGGGCGCTTTTATCAAAGCGCCCCCCCCGGCGGCGGAAAAGAACCAGACGGCGGCACCCACCCCCCCACAGAAGCCCGCCGGAGGGGGGCGCTTTTCTAAAAGCGATCATACACACCCCCCCCCGGCGGCCAACTAATAAAATATTTCAATACACTGTGTGGTTTATTTGTGTTTAAACTTTTGTTTTGCAGGTGAATGGGTAGGGGTACAATGTACCCCATACTCATTCACTTAGGGTGGGGGGCCGGTATCTGGGGGCCCCCTTATTAAAGGGGGCTTCCAGATTCCGATAAGCCTCCCGCCCGCATACCCCGACAACCAACGGCCAGGGTTGTCGGGAAGGGGCCCTGTCCTCATCAACATGGGGACAGGGTGCTCTGGGGTGGGGGGCCGCAGTGCGCCCCCTACCCCAGAGCACCTGACCCCCCCATGTTGAGGGCATGCTGCCCGGTACGGCTCAGGAGGGGGGGGGCGCTCGCTCGCCCCCACTCCCTTCCTGACCGGCCGGCCGGCGTGCTTTGGATACGGGTCTGTTATGGATTGTGGGGGGACCCCCACGCCGTTTTTTCGGCGTAGGGGGTCTCCTTACAACCCGTAACCGACCTAAGGGCCCGTTATGCTCCTGAGGGGGGAACCCATGCCGGATTTTTCTTTAAAAATCCGGCGGGGATTTCTCCTTCAGGATTCATAACTCCGCCCACGTGTAGAATTGGCGGGAATCCGCGTCGGATCCCCGTCGCTTCTATGACGCGCTCGCTCTCCATCGCGGCAAGCCAGCTCGGCGCTGGCTCCCGCGATGGGGCTCGTAGGTGGTCAATCTCGCCGAGAAAGGGAGCGAGATTGACACAATATCCCAGTCACCTACTGTATTAGATATTGTATGTGTGGGGGCATATTTCAAATGTATAATAACATATTAACCATGACATGCTCCAGATCATCATAGTACAATATTTATTTATTACAAAATATAATACAGACCTACTTTGCTCTGTTTTGCTTGAAATATTGTTTTATTTGTACACCTTAATAATTTATTTAAAAAAGAACATGTATATATGATTATATCTGTCTATCTGTCTGTCTGTCTGTATGCCTGTCTGTCTGTCTATCTATCTATCTATGACCTTAGGCAGTTGTAATCATTTTAAGTAATATAAATAGCAGGCCTTAAATCAAATAATATTAGGGAGAAATGTAACATGGGCTACGTGATTGATTTGTACCTTTTATATCATAAATGTTAATTATTTGCAGCAATTACACAATTTTAGCCTTCTAATGCAATTCTGTTTGCATTTGTGGGGATAACTTTGTTTCAATGAAATCAATTTAGTTCAGCCTCTTGATGTATTAAGCAGTGTTAAGCAGTGGATTAATCTCAATTGAGAAGCCCCAGCTGTCAAGACAACTAATCACAAAATGTTTTCACTGTCTATGGTTTATCCAAACAGGAAAAAAAAAACCTACCGCAATTGACAATCCAGAACAGTCATGAGATACAACACAGAGAGGGAGGACACAGAAGGAAGAAATCAAATTAAGACAGCCACACATAACCATTGTAAGAGCCATGGAGAAATGACCATTAGATATGCATCTCATTAGCACTTCATTTTATTTACAGGGAAAATTGCCATGTAGGTCAATGCTGTTCTACAGGAAGAACTTCAAATGTCCCCTAGATTAATTCCTGTTTGCCACAGTAGCTGCTACTGCACATTGTGATAATGAGGTCTAATAACCGAAAATTATGTGGAGAGAATGGGGAAATCATATTACACCCTCATTTTCCAAAAATCACTAGCTGATAACAAAAGATATATTAAACATTTCCATGCTAGGCATTTGTGGGGGGTGTAATACATTTAACAAAATAAATAACCAGCTCAAACACAATGACACAAAGCAGGTAAACTAAAAAGGAATGCAAAAACACCTTTCAGGATCTGCAAAACTTCTTAATGTAGCTTTTTCATAAATGGCCGCCATAAACTGGTCATATTACAAGCTGTTTAATGGTCTTCATAAATACACATTTTGGTCTGGGTTTTAATAACTACCAAAGCACAATTCTGGTCCAAATGTATTCATTTTGGCTGTAATGGGGATACTTTCAAAAACGTTGTTATGCTATGATAGAAAAGAACTATCAGAAACCAAGCATGCCTATATTACCAGGGGCTGAAGGCTGAGGGGACACATTACACCTCCTAAAAGAAACATACATAGGATTGATATCATATTTGTGGTCTATAATTTCACTCTGTTTAATAAAATGTTGGTTGTCAGATTGTGAAACCCCAGTAATTTGGAATTATAAATATAGAATAAATGACATTAAGAGGGTGCCCCATAAAGCATAATAAAACAATATACTATCCCTTTAGCACACCCTTCCGACCCTGTGATTGTTTGGGTCATGTCTGTAAATACCCTTTTCATGGACCATTGTATGAGAGCCACCAAAACCTTCCTATACATGACCTAAACAAGGACCTCTTTCCCAAATAAAAGATAACAATAAATCAGATGGAAAACCAGGGGAAGTGCATTGTTTTAAAAACTAAGCAAGTGCATTGTATTGCCATAATAATGTATATAAACACATTTCTATAATAATCTTAATAACAGCTTAAGTGAAATATTATCATTGGCAAAATAGAATGAAGGAAAAGGGTATGGTCTATTCAGCTAATAATTGGTGGGAGGTGAATGTGCTTGGACCCTTTACTTTATGATCCATGGCACAGGGTACTCTCCATACCCTAGGCCTAGGTACTTATGACCTTGTTGATGCTATATCAGCTTATTATTTTCCTTTTAAAATTAGAATTTAGAGACAAGAGATGGCATAAAGTGTATATATTTTGCAGTCATATTATTCATATAATCTAACTGTGCTTTATTAAAAGATTCATGTAAATGTAATCTGTACTTCAAAGTGATTTTTTTGGTTTTATCTGAAATTTTTAAGCACAATAAAACAAAAGTAAAAAGGATTGTGTATGTAGAATGGACCCAGTCTTCTTTAATTGGGAATTACTTTGTAGTTTTAATATTAATTGCACCCTTAAAGAAATGTCCTTACCACTAAAAAAAATTCTGTAAATTCATTATGAAATGACCATTGACCTGCCATAAGACTGAATCTCATCTACACAGCAGTAACCACAAAGAATTGTGCCTGTAAATAAGATGACTTTTTGAATTGTACAGTCACAGAAAAGATTGAGTTAATATGCTAATTTCTTTCTTTCTTAACAAATATCTTATTTGCCTTCAAAGACATTCAAACAAATAGGTCATTTTTCCATTTATCAATAAATATAATACATTGTACAAAACTGACATATTGCAAAGAAAAAAAAAGAAACAAAAACACAAGTAAGCATTTACAATACACATTGTTAGTAACACAGCAATACAATGTAGACCATTTACATGAAAAGTGTTGATTTTAACGAGAGTTATAACAATATTCAATTGTATCAAACAGAAAAAAACATTGTCTTTATATATGATTACTTTGGAACAGTTATGGTTCTAAATATACAGTTAGACAACATGATAATACAGATTTTATATTTACAGATTTTGTAGAAATGTAAAAAAGGTGCTGTCTGCTCTCGATCCATCTGCATGGTAAAATAGTCCAAGAACTCACACCACTTGCAAGTTTATCTGGGATTTCAAACTGTAGGACTTGGTTAATGTTCATAAAATGTTTATTTTGTGTGGTGCAAGCTGTGTTAAAGAGTTTGAGCCAACTAAATAAATATTAGCAGCATTAGGATGAATCCTGAACTGATTTGTGTGGATGTGCAGACTCCACATTGTTTTGCACTATCCGTTGTGTATGTCCCAGTACCGTTTCTCTAAAACAGCTATAAACTGTTTTAGTAACCATTTCAGTTGTTGGGTGAATTTTCATAAATTGCATACCAAAAGCAAAGCCTGTCTCCTGTGTTTCTGTGGTGGTAGCTTGGTATCCTATTGTGGCACATATGGAAAAGTGTAACTACTGGCGTTCTGACCTCCTGCTGCCAAGAGAGCTGGTTTAAACATTAGCTCTGTGCAATTCATCCAGGGGTTCAGAATATGGGAATTTTTATGCCAAACAATAAAACTGCATATTTACTTCTAAATATTTACTGCTGTCAATAGAATACAACATACTGTATACTATGTTGTAGATTAGTTATCATAAATATAATTTACATTGTAAAATGAATTGGATACTGCAAAAGAAGGCAGGTTAGAGACTGAAAAAAAGTAATAAAGAATTACAGTTTCTACTTCTGTGCACCAATTGAGAAAACACGACTTAATGTCTACAATAAAGACCATGGTTAGTAAAAATGTAATGCTGCATATTACAGTTTTGATAAAAATCAAGTGTTGTGTTTAACATTAAGGGTCAATCCAAAACTGAATTTTCCATTTTCAGTAGATGCTGATTCTCACCCACTTCCAATTCTTCTCATTTGCATGATTGTCATAAAGCACTTGACCTATAGTACTGCAAATGATTCAAAGAATCAATAGGTTCAATAGTGTAGTATTTATAAAAACGCACTTTACTACACTATCAGAATTTATTCTTATTTTATGCTTTTTGTGAATGATTCAAATAAGTGACGTGGATGATTGAAAATGTAAGCATTTGTTGTGCTACAGGTCTGAGTATACACACAAGTGCTTTATGCCGATCATGCAAATGAGAGGCATTAGAATCTGGTGACTTTGTGTCTGAGGGGAGAGGTGTTTCACTTTTCATGTGGTGTCAACACATGCCTTTGGGTTTGAAGATGGATATCAAGATTCTTTCACACTAGTGAATTGGATTTATTGGGACTTATGTGAACTTTTTATTTATGTTTATCACATACTCACAGTTGCATTGAATTTTTATGTTTTTAGGTGTGCTGCCATTTAAACCCTGTAATAATGGGCATTTTCATAAAATCACATCCAAGCCCTACATGCTGCATCTTTCATAAAACACGCTTTGTAATAAAGTTTAATGGCAATGCACCTAAAAACATGCATACAATGTGCAAAATAGTGCACTGCACTAATGTTAACCAGATCTAACTCTTTAAAGGCTACTCATAAAAATAAAGACCTGTAAAATAAAACATGGAATTAATATAATAAATAACATCACATGTATTTTCCTCATACTTCATTCCTTTTAGTGTATTTTCCTAACTACAGAAACCTATAGCAGTCAATTGAAATTTAAGAAGTTTGATTTCAGCAAAGCAAATAATTAGTGCTTACGAATTAAGAACTTTCAACTGAGTAAGCAATTTGCTTTATAACTGCTTGAATGGAAAATAATGTTGTCTTTTTTGTGGAGTGCCTCTTTAAAGGAAACAAAATACTGCCTTGTTGACTTCCTTCATGAAAGATGTTTTTTTGTCAAATGATCCTCTGCATTTAACATGAACCTTGTACCTCTGGTACAGCATAAATCCCAGGTAATAGCTATTTTGTATATATTTAAAGTGTATAAAAAGGCAAAACTTTTTTTTGGACAGAGTGGAGAGGGATTAGAGCCCCTGTCAATTTGTATTGACGTCTGTGCCCCCATTAAGGAAGTTCACCATCTCTATTTGTCCTGTTTACTATTACCATTGAAAGAGAACGTAAAAAAAAAAAAAAATCTTGGGAATCTTCCAATAGTTCTGGTGGCCTGGGGGTCCCCAAGTAATTCCTTAAATTTTAAGGGATTTCCACTCACTTCCTGTTTTTTGCTATGGGACAGGAAGTAATGGGTAATCTCTGCAATAGGACAGAGATGGCAAAAAAAAACCGAACAGGGGTTATAACCCTTCCTTGCTCTATCCAAAATGAAAACAAATAAATGTGTTGCCCATAGTTATACTTTAAATTGTATTATAAAACACTGTAAAAAAACATCTGAGACAAGTACTAGGCATATTAAAGAATATAAATTCAGCTTCACTCAGAACATATGTAATTCAATTTAGTATGAATAAATCAATAAATAACTGTAAGGCCATGTACACACGATCAGACCAGTCCGATTAGACTGGTCCGACGGACCGTTTTCATCGGATCACGCTGAAGTGGTCTGAGGGTCTGATGTGCGTACTCACCATCAGTCCAAAATCCCATCGGCCAGAACGCGGTGACGTAGAACACAACGACGTGCTGAAAAAACAAAGTGTAAGGCCGCGTACACACGAGGGGATATGTCCGCTGAAAACGGTCCGATGGACCGTTTCAGCAGACATCTCCGCTCGTGTGTATGGGCTAGCGGACAGATTTCTCCACCCGACAGATTTCAAAGCATGCTTTGAAATCTATCCGGTGGGAATCTGTCCGCCCGACATGTCTGCTGGTTAGTACACTTACCAGCAGACATGTCGGCTCCCACCACCGCCGCGCCGCTGCCGAATGGATTCGGCGCATGCGCGGAAGTGTTTTACTTCCTGGTGCGGTGACGTGGCGGTGACGCGGCGGCGTCAACGTCACCGCCGCGTCACCACTACGTCACCGCGCCGTCCGGCGGCGGGGAATTTGATCCGATGGTGTGTACACGCCATCGGATCAAACTCCCGATCGGACATATCCGATGGAAATGGTCCGCGGACCGTTTTCATCGGATATATCCGATCGTGTGTACGCCGCCTAATGCTTCCAAGCTTGCATCGACTTGATTCTGAGCATGCGCAGGTTTTCGGTCCGATGCCTCTGTGTACTAACCAGTATTTTGGTCCGACGGACAGGTGTTCATCAGACAGATTTTAAAGCAAGTTTTAAAACTTTGGTTCGATGGACAATGGTCCGATGGGCCGTACACACGATCAATTTGGTCCGATGAAACTAGTCTTCAGACAAGTTTCATCGGACTGGTCTAATTGTGTGTACGCTGCCTAATAAGTATGCACAGTTTCACACAACATAGTTAAACATAGTTAAAACATGTAAGTATAGTAATGAGTAATTGAATAATATTGAATAATAGTATACTATATATCTTTTTTTTTCCCATATATAAAGCACAAATATCTCAGTCCTCTTTTTATAGAACACGCTATAAAATCAACACACTAATAGGACCTTTTAGATGCAAAAATGCTATATAGTACAAACATATATCAGGTAAAATAAGTATTAACCACTTGTCATCTGCCCGCCGTCAATTGACGGCGGGCAGACGACTCCATTGTTCTGACATCACGTCATATGACGTGATGTCCCTTTAAAGCCGCGGGCGGGGCGCGCGCGCGCGTCGCCGGCGGCGCGCGCGCGCGCACCCGCCGCTCCGCGGGGATCCCGTGCGAGTGCCCGGCGGCAACGATCGCCGCCGGGCACACGCGATTGCTCTGTAAGTGAGCTGGGACGTGCAGCTCTGTATGTAAACACAGAGCTGCACGTCCCTGTCAGGGAGAGAGGTGACAGATTGTGTTCCTTGTACATAGGGACACAATCGGTCACCTCCCCCAGTCACCCCCCCCCTCCCCCTACAGTTAGAACACTCATAGGACACACATTTAACCCCTTCCCCGCCCCCTAGTGGTTAACCCCTTCACTGCCAGTCACATTTATACAGTAATCAATGCATATTTATAGCATTTTTCACTGTATAAATGTAAATGGTCCCAAAAATGTCAGAAAAGTGTCCGAAATGTCCGCCATAACGTCGCAGTCCCAATAAAAAAATCAAAGATCGCCGCCATTAATAGTAAAAAAAAAAAAAAAAAAAAATGCCATAAACTATCCCCTATTTTGTAAACGCTATATAAATTTTGCGCAAACCAACCGAATAAACGCTTATTGCATTTTTTTTTTACCAAAAATATGTAGAAGAATACGTATCGGCCTAGACTGAGGGAAAAAATATTTTTTTTATATATTTTTTGGGGTTATTTATTATAGCAAAAAGGAAAAAATATAGCATTTTTTTAAAAATTGACGCTCTATTTTTGTTTATAGCGCAAAAAATAAAAACCGCAGAGGTGATCAAATACCACCAAAAGAAAGCTCTATTTGTGGGAAAAAAAGGACGCCAATTTTGTTTGGGAGCCACGTCGCACGACCGCGCAATTGTCAGTTAAAGCGACGCAGTGCGGGAAGCTTATATTTTGTCTGGGCAGGAAGGGGGTGTAGGTGCACAGTAGGTAAGTGGTTAAACATGTCACCATTATTTTAGGTAAATATAATTAAGTTATGTGTAATAAAATAGAACACAGGGAAATAGTACTGAACACCACAAATGTAATGTATTTAATACTTCGAACAAAAATCCTTTGTTGGTGAAGACAGCTTCAAGATGCCTCCTGTATGGAGAAACTAGTCACATACATTGCTCAGGTGCGATTATGGCCCATTCTTTAACACAGTCCTTTGATCTTGAAGGTTCTATGGGCCTCTTCTTTGAAATCTGATCTTTAGTTCTTTCAATAGATGTTCTATTGGATTCAAGTCAGGTGATTGGTTTTGCCATTCTAGTGCCTTTAATCGTTTTCTTTGAAACCAATTAAGCTCTGTACACATGATCGGATATCTGATGGAATCTAATCCAATGTATATTTTCGTCGGATATCCAATGAAGCTGACTTTCATCAGTCTTGCTTACACACCATCAATCAAAAATCCGACTGTGTCCAAGGCGGTGACGTAAAACACTATGCCATGCTAAGAAAAATGAAGTTCAATGCTTCCGAGCATGCGTCGACTTGATTCTGAGGATGCGTGGATTTTTGACTGATGGACTTCAACACAGACGATCGTTTTTTTCTATTGTTTTTTTATCCATAGGAACATTTTAAAACATGTTTTATTTTTTTTCACGGATGGAAAAAAAAACGATGGGGCCCACACATGATCGGTTTGTCCAATGAAACCGGTCCTTCGGTCCATTTTCATCAGACAAAACGATCGTGTATACATGGCTTTAGCGTTCCATTGGCTTTGTGTTTAATATCAGTGTCTTGCTGAAATGTCCACCTTTATTTCATCTTCATCATCCTGGTAGATAGCAGCAGATTTTTATCAAGAATGTCTTGTAAATGTTTCCAGTCATCCTACCTTCAATGATATGAAGTTTGCCAGTGCCATATGCTGAAAAACAGCCCCACACCAGGGACCAGGCTATAGTCTCCCACAGTCTTCTTTAAATGTGCAATAAACTTTAAATGAGCTTCAACAGGCTTTTTCTTAAAGCGGAGGTTCTGCCATTTTTTTTTAAGTCAGCAGCTACAAATATGTCAGCTGCTGACTTTAAAAAAATGGGCACTTACCTGTCCAGCACACCTGCGATGTCAGCAGCTGAGGCTGAGAAATCGCTCGGTCCTCAGCTGCTTCCACCGCCATCCTTGGTGAGGGAATCAGGCAGTGAAGCCGTCAGGCTTCACTGCCTGATTCCCTACTGTGCATGCGCAAGGATCGCAGCGCGCTGTCACTGCAGAGGAGCACCTGGCTGTGGCATGTTTATGGTGAAATTATGTTCATTCCACTTCCAAATTATGGCCCCAACAGTGCCATCTGGAACATTTAAAAGTTTAGAAATACTTCTGTAACCAATGCCATCAGTATGTTTTGCAACAATAAAGTTGCAAAGGTCTTGAGAGAGCTCTTTGCTTTTACCCATCATGAATTTATTGTGTGACACATTGGTAATGAAACACCTTTTTATAGGACATCAGTTGAGACTAAACCAGCTGATAATAATTTGCACTGCCAAGGTGCAGGATTGCTAATTAGGCCGCGTACACACGATCAGTCCATCCAATGAGAACGGTCTGAAGGACAGTTTTCATCAGTTAACCGATGAAGCTGACTGATGGTCTGATGTACCTACACACCATCGATTAATTAAACGATCGTATCAGAACGCGGTGACTTAAAACACAACGATGTGATGAAAAAAATGAAGTTCAATGCTTCCAGGCATGCATCGACTTGATTCGGAGCATGCATGGATTTTTAACCGATGGTCGTGTGTACCAATGATCGGTTTTGACCTATCGGTTAGGTGTCCTGACATCACCGCGTTTTTCTCTACCCGGATACGGGCTGCATGTTCCAAGCCGGCCGGCTTTATTTTGAAACGCTCTACACATCGAACCTGATTGTAAGTGATTTTATTTGCTTTACGCCATTAAATGAAGATTTTACACTATGTGAGCTCCTTGTCTCTTACATACCCTCGGATTAATCATTTGGGAGTGCCATTCACATATTAAGGACACTGACCGTCCCGGCTAGCTTCGATCCCAGGCTCTTACCACGCTGTATATGATCTCCTTTAACCAGGGATCATTCCGATCTGGTAAGAGTATATATACCATATTGGTGGAGGTTCTCATCTTTCTGGCACTGGTTTAGTGTGAAACGGCTTTTTTCACCTGGTGAAGATTACCCATGATTTTTCCTTTGGTGGACTGTGCTTTTTCTGTGATTAACTTTACCTGAATACATTGTCCACAAACTTTACCCAATCAATGTTCACCTGACTATATTGTTTCAAGGACTTTTTTTCATTTATATTTTTTTAGCGCGACCTTTTTTCCTTTTATATCGGTTAGGTGTCCATCGGTAAAATTTTAAAGCAAGTTCTATTTTTTTTGACCGAAGGATAACTGACCGATGGCGCCCACACACGATCGGTTTGGACCGATGAAATGGACCTTCAGTACGTTTTCATCGGTTTTGACCGATCATGTGTACGTGGCCTTACTCATACATTTCAGCTGGTGTCTTGACTTTACATGCTTTTTTGCACCTCCCTTTCTTCATGTGTTCAATACTCTTTTCCTGTGTCATTCCATTTTATTACACATAACTTAATTTTTTAACATATTTGTTTTGGTTTCTTTGAATGTATGGTTTGCATGGGCTGTTACTGGCATGTGGTGAAAACTTCATGTCAATAGCACCTTCGGAAATATATTTACCTAGAAAATTGGTGATTTACTCAATACTTTTTTTACCTGCTATATGTACACACACACACACATATATATATTTTTTTTTTTTTTATTAGACATGTACATTTGTTTTCGTCCGAATGCATTTTCGTCCGAATTTTGGGGATTTTCGCGCTTGTTTTAACAAACGATAACGAATATGCAAAATCTAAAATTCGAAAGTCTCGACATAAAAATGCTTTATTTTCATTTCGTTGCAACAACAGTTCAATATAGATAGAAGATTCGACATGACTGTGACAATAGCGATCTGTGTATATCGAACCTGCGGTCAAATGTGCCTAACCTAACTCTAAGATTATTCGAGAAAAGATTTGACATTTTAGAGACAAAGAATAGATGAAGCTGCTAAAAACATACGATCGTCACATACGGGCATTTATGGTCAAATGCTCCACCAATAGGCTATAGAAGAATTCTAATGTTGGTTGGCTAGTAATAATAATGAATAAATATAATTATTACTAGTCATACAACATTAGAATTCTACTATAGCTTGTGGGTGGAACATTCAACCGTAAATGTATGATTGCGGCGTCATACAGTTTAGTTGCTTCGTCTAATCTTCTTAGAACATTCGACAGACACCATAAGCCTTCAATCACAGATTCAACCTTAATTAATTCTGATTTTCAGATGAATGCACTTTTTAACTAAACAAAATACATAAAACGGATTTCTGGAGTAAGTAAATAAATGTATTTTTCGGACTAAAATGATATTCCGAAATGAAATATCTTTGTGTGCACATGTCTTATATATATATATATATATATATATATATATATATATATATATATATAGGATATATATACATATATATATATATATATATATATATATATATATATATATACACACACATATAAAATATATACCAATATCTAAAATCAAAATGATCAATTGATAAAACAGCGCTATTATTGGATAAGTGTCCAACCTCACATTCAAACTCACCAGAAGGATGAATCAAAAAAGCCTTGAAAATGTATTTCTTTTCATTCAGAAATCTGTCATCACCTCAGAAAGCAGCAGGGCTTAATTCCCAAAGTCGGTTCATATGAAAACACAAAAACACCAAAAATAGTGCAATACTGCTTTAATAAAATAACCCTGTATACATAACACCCCGCTTCTGAACTGCGTAAATTTATATCACTTGGTAATGAACGTATAAGGAAGTGTGTAATCACCGCTAATCAACAATAGCCGGAAGCCACGCTTGGTGATGCCTGCACAGCGCTGTAGAAGGTCTTCCGGATACAGGTCTAAGAACGGTGGAACGCATTACTCACTAAAAAAACGTCCTGGTTACGCCGTTGTAGCCACCTACTGATGCGTTTCGTCACTTCCGACTTCAACAAAGGGCGTCAGGGTGTGGCTACAATGGCGTAACCAGGAAGTTTTCTTAGTGAGGAGTGCGTTCCACCATTCTTAGACCTGTATCCAGGAAGGACTTCTACAGCGCTGTGCAGGCATCACCAAGCATGGCTTCCGGGTATTGTTGAATAGTGGTTATTAAACACTTCCTTATACGTTCATTACTAAGTGATATAAATGTACACAGTTCAGAAGTGTGGTGTTATGTATACAGGGTTATTTTATTAAAGCAGTATTGCACTAATTTTTAAGGCTTTTTTGATTCATCCTTCTGGTGAGTTTGAACCCCAGAGGGGGCGAGTGCCACTGTTGGTGAAGATTGGGAGTTGGTGGAGGGTGCACTACCCACTTAACCCTAGAAGCACTTACCACATTGGGACTTGTTTTGCCACGTCATCATTTATTTATGTATTTATTCATGTGAGGTTGGACACTTATCCAATAATAGCGCTGTTTTATAAATTGATCATTTTGATTTTAGATATTGGTATATATTTTTTATATTTTAGTTTATGTATTGGATGTTTTTTCATTTTATACTTTAAACAGCTGCTCTGCACATATCTTTTATCCTTTGTTTTGATATCAGGTTTTACCATTGTTGGGTCTCAGAACCAGTTAATTTATTTCCTTGGCGCTGGAAGTGCACTGTGGGCCCCTTATCTTGTGCCCCTTTTTTTGATTTTTGATATATATATATATATATATATATATATATATATATATATATATATACATATACACACAGCACTGCATTGATACATACTGTATTCTGTAAGTATCAATAAAATATATATTTTTTAATATAATATAGCATATATTGTTTTTGGCACCTAAAAAAAAATTAAATGTTTGCATCTTGTTCTATTAAATATAAGGGATGTGGTGCCCACAATCACCTTCTAATCTACATGTTAAAGTATGAGCTGGATAACTTTTTTTAATTGAAGACCCTCTGTGAAAAGGTATTTAAAAAATCACTTCATTAAGAAATCAAAATATAGTATAGTCTGCAGGACAACCTATTCTACAGCTTGGTTGTGATTTTACTGCAAATATTTTTTCCATGCAGGCTTTGTTATAGACTACAACATAGGTGTGCACAGCCTATTTTGCATTAGGGTGTGCACCCCAAATGTATTAAAACATGGAGGGTGTCAGTAGAGCAGTGGTTGGTGTTAGTAGGGATGTGGACAGTGCCAGTAGCTTTTTATTTTTGTTATTTTAATATTTTTATTTTATTTTTTAGGAGCCCCATTCGGGGGCCATTGGTGCAATATCAACAGGGGGAATCTGCACCTCAGGCACACCCCCTGCGCACGCCTATGGACTACAATATTATATGTTTAGAGTATGATGAATTTTAACCAGTATAGGCATGTGAGAAAAATCATTTTTCTTCAAAGTAGATGATTTCCAGAAAATCATAGGATACTTAGAAGACTATGTTGGTTCATACTTCCAAAAAAACATCATTCCACACATCTGTTAGATAGGTTTACAGCTTTGAAAGGCTCTAGTGTAGCTCAATTTAAATATTAAGTGGATTTAAACATCATGACTTCCCATGTCTAAAGTAAAAAAGATGGAACTGATTTTATTTTTTGGTTTGAATGGTTCAATATGTTTGTCATATATATGTTTTTTTTTATTATGAGCTTTAATGCATAAAAGAAAAAAAGTAAAACCAGTTCCATCTTTTTTGGGCTTTTCAGACAAATTATTGATATATTATTTTTTTAGTCTGGTTAACTAATTTTGTTAAAATATAAATCATTGACTGAAATCTGACACAAAAGCACATTGATATTTTGCACTCTATTTCTAAATAATTCCCAGGGTGTTTTTACAGACCATGAGGTCACACCAACAAAGCAGATGTTTCAGAGAATGAGTCCGTATAAATCACATTATATTTCACTAAGAAACATTGCCAACTTCCCAAAAAAGGCAGCATTATATCCAATAAACAGACCTTTCCTAGCCTACATGTATATGTGTCTGTGTACATTATCTATCTGTATCAAGATATATATTAATTAATCAAAATAGTTAGCACAATACATTATTTGTCATATAAAATGTTTTATACAAAAGATATAAATATAATTATATAGTTGGAAGATAGCACATTTAAATAATCCTGCAAATATAATTCATTAATGCATATTCCAATTCATAAACTCAGAGCAAGCAGAATCCATGTAAATTGCTGGCTAGTGAGTATGAACTCTGCTGACTTCAAGCAGTACATTATTTGAACAAGTCTTCAACATTCAACACTTTCAGGAGTGTTGAACGCTGTAATATTTTTTTACTAACATTCATTCTTAGCAAATAAGTTCCCTTTTATTGCCTAATATTTTGAATGTAATTAAAAATAATAATAAAGTCATACTAATTCACTAGTCTACGTGGCATTCCACAAGCTACATTGATTTTTTTTGTGTTTATGTTAAGAAAATAAGTAAGCCCATCAAACATTTACACATTATCATTTTGTTCTACAAATGATAATATCAACAACTAAAATAATAAATAATTTTTACCTGGTCTTTCATATTCTTGCCTAAATCTTTAACATCTTTCATGTTGATGGCATTCTTTCCACCCTTTTCCTTGCCCTTCTTCTTGTTCTTCTTTTTGAATAAACATTTTTTGCACACGCAGAAACAGCAGGTAAGAATCAAGAGAACGGCAACTATGGCTATTGCAATTAAGGCCCATGGTGGCACTGAAAAACAGAAGCAATGCATCTGCCTATAAAACCTAATTGGTAAGAAAAAAAATACTTACAAATAATTATTGATGTACAGTAGAACATTTACATATTCTTAGTATGCATTAATCTTTATAAACAACCCACCAGCTTAGCTGTAGCCACTGCGGAACATATCCTCCTCAAAGTTAATATTTGAAAGTAATTATAGTTTCTATTTAGTAGATCAATTTATTCTTCTCCTGCCTTCCAACAGTGACTTGGCAGCCTGCCAACCTTCTAATCTTTAATGCAGTGTTTCTCAACTTTTTTCAGTCAAGGTGCCCTTTAAAACTCTGCATAATCTCAAGGCACCCCATTCTAAAATGTAAACAATTAAACAAATAGTTTTACATAATGCAGCAGCATTCACACATGTAGGACAACCATGTTAGAGGAGAATTATTCTCCCAAAGCAAATGCACCATTGTATGCTGGTACTGGGCATCCTGGTTGAAAAGGGATGCTGTAATGTACATACAAACCGGGTACACAGAAAATAGGAGAAAACACTTGGAGAGTGTTGAGGCCTGACTTGGACGACTTCACTAAATCACTTGAGAACTTTGAAGACAAATTTGTTCATTACATCTTTAGCTACAGAAGTCAGATAAGTCTTGTAAAGTGTATTTATTGTTTTTTAAGGATATTTCTAAAACCTAACCACATTTATATTTTAAGGATCAATTCCAAGTAACAAGTAAAAACAAATAGTGTGATTCTACTCCTGGCCAACAAACACTGCAACTTTTCTAGAGTCATAGGCCTAGATTCACATACCTCAGCGCATATTTATGCCGCTGTAGCATATCTTCTTTACGCTACACCAGCCCAACGCAAAGAGGGAAGCATGGAATTCACAAAGAAAATGCTCCAAACATTGTGCCGGCGTAGTGTATAGTCATAGGTGTAAGGCAGCATAAGTCAAAGTAGGTGGAAGTGGGCAGGAAGTGGGCGTGATACATTTAAATGAAGCGTGATCCAATGCAAATGATGTGCTGAGCTTCAGACAAGTACTTAAAATGAACTGCGCATGTGTCGTACCTTGGACGCATCCCAGTGCTCATGCTCACAATAACGTCGAAACAACTGGCTAAGATACGCCAAATCACTGCCTATGACGTGAACGTAACCTACGCCCAGCCCTATTCATGTACTACGTAAACTATGTAAAATTCGACAGCGTTCGATCCCTGGTCCATACCTTTGCATGAGTTGTGACGCGTGCCCCGGATCCGGTCCAAAGCTCCGTGACCGCGGCTGTGGGACCCGCGGACCTGATCACTGCCGGAGTCCCACAATCGGTCCCCAGAGCTGAAGAACGGGGAGAGCTGTGTGTAAACACAGCTTCCCCGTTCTTCACTGTGGTGCTGTCATTTATCGTCTGTTCCCTGATAAAGGGAAAGGCGATCAATGTCGTCACACGTCCAGCGCCGCTCCCCTACAGTTAGAAACACATATGAGGTCATACTTAACCCCTTCAGCACCCCCTAGCGGTTAACTCGCTAACTGCAATTGTCATTTTCGCAGTAAACAATGCGGGCCAGATCCACATACAATTGCCCCGGCGTAGAGTTTCAGAGATACACTACGCCGTCGTATTTTACCTGGCTAAGTCGATTCCAGGAAGATTTCGGCCCGTAAGGTACGGCGGCGTAGTGTATTTCTCGCGGCGGAATTGAATTATGTGGGTAGGGGGCGTGAATCATTTAAATGCGCATGCTCCGTTCAGAAATTTCCCGCTGCGCATTGCGCGAAATTACATCGAAACACCGTTTTTTTTAGTAGCGTAAATTACGTACATTCCTATTCATGGACGACTTACGCAAAAAAAAAAAAAAAAAAAATGAAATTTCTACGCGGGAACAACGGCCATACTTAACATGGCAAGTCTAACTATAGACCGGATAATAGAAGCTTTAACTATACGCCGGAAAAAGCTGACTAGCGACGACGTAAGAGAATGCGACGGCCGATCGTAACTTCGTGGATCGCCGTAAAAAGCTCATTTGCATACCCGACGCAGAAAACGACGCAAACTATACCCAGCAGGCGCAGAAATAGTGCAGATTAGATCCGAAGGCGTACGAAGACGTAAGCCTGTCGAATCGAAGCCGGAAGCCGTCGTATCATGGTTTGAGGATTCAAACTAATGATACGGCGTGGGTAATTTGAAAGTACGCCGGCGTATCAGGAGATACAGGTACTAGCTCTGTGGATCCGGCCCTGCATTTTTATAGCATTTTTTGCTGTGAAAATGACAATGGTCCCAAAAATGTGTCAAAATTGTCCGATGTGTCCGCCATAATGTCGCAGTCATAAAAAACATCGCTGATGGCCGCCATTATTAGTAAAAAAAAAATTATAAAAATGCAATAAAAATATCCCCTATTTTGTAAACACAATACATTTTGCGCAAACCAATCAATAAACGCTTATTGTGATTTTTTTCCCCGAACATGGGTAGAAGAATACGTATCATCCTAAACTGAGGAAAAAAATATTTTTTTATATATTTTTGGGGGATATTTGGGGGACACTGGAACTAAGCCCAGTCAGAGTGGTGGGAGGCGGCGGGAGGGGGGATGTCCTCATCGGTTGTTATCCCTGGAAAGCCGATCGCCCACTCTAATACTGGACCTGCAGCTGTGGGCATCATCCCGGTATAACCCCCCAAAGCCAAGGACATGTGTGCGTACGCTCGGCGGGAAGGGTTTAAGATGATATGAATGCCTCAGCTTCTTTATTTTATACACAATGCCCCGATCTGGATACCCATACAGATTTTTATTAAGATTAATACCATATTTAGGCGATGAATATGGCAGAACAAAACCCCTCGCATTAAATTGGAGATTCTACAACACCCCAAAAATGCGGGGGGTCTGGCAGTTCCTAATCCAAGGTTATACTTTTTTGCTTACCAACTACAGCACTTTGCTGGATGGGAGTCTGAGCAGACACTTCTTCCTGCTTGAGGATTATTTTCTTATGCATTTAAGGTTTGGTTACCACTCTATGTCCTAGATGGTGCAAAAGGAGGGGTCTCACTTGCCGATATGCCTACCTGCACGTTAATATGTAAAATATGGGATACAGTTAAAAAAATACTGGGTGTCTCTTATCCTACTAGATACACTCCCATATGGGAAAATGATAGACACAATTTGGCCCTTAGACGTTTTCAGCTTTTAGCTCAGTTATACGAAAACTGTATACTTAAATCCTTTGAAGAGTTCTCTGTACAATCTAATTGGTTCTATCAATTCCTCCAACTAAGACATGCTTTACATGCCCGATTCTCTTCTAGGATATTTTTTCCCCCTATCCTTGTTCTTGATAAAATAGCACAGGCAGGGTCAACAAAAGGGCTCGCCTATAGGCTATTGTCAGATAGGTTTCTACTGAACTTTTCCCATCCGCTCTAGGGCTGGTTGGGAAAAAGATATCAGTTCTATCCCTGAGGTGGTCTGGGATGATATTCTTCTGTCCTCGCCCTGGGTGTTTCTCTCTCCATCACACAGACTGACACAGATCTTTATTTTCCATAGAGTCTATAGAACTCCCCAATTTCTGTATGCAATTGGATTGAAATCTGAGACAGTCTGTGCTAGATGTGGTATTACAGGTATGCTAATACATGTTTGTGGGAGTGTCTGAAACTTCAAAGATACAGAGAAAAGGTGATTGGTACCCTAAACGGGCTATTTGATACTAATATCCCGGTTGAACCACTCATACTTCTATTGGGATACTGCGATCTGTCTATATATACCTCCTCTATTGGTAACACTATAAGACACACACTTTTTGTTGCCCGTAGACAGATTGCTCTTAAGTGGACCTCTCCCTACCCGCCGACCATATCTGAGTGGATATTAGATCTCAATAGGATTATTCTTTTTGAAAAACATACATACTGCCTAATGACCCATACACACGATCCGAATATCGGACGAAAACGATCGTCCGATGATGGATCGTACGATTTTCGGATCGTGTGTACACTACTTTCGAGAGCCGATCACAACCGTTCATCCGATATTTTTCGATCGGACATGCACGAAAATTTTCCTCGTACGATGTCAGATCGTACGATTTTCGTTTAGTCAGTACAGCCGTCGCCCGACAATACAATACAAATACATTACAACAGGTGACATCACTTCCGATCTTTTTTTTCTGTCGTACGAGAATTTTCATGAGTTTAATAACCTATTTTATTTTACTTGCGATTATTAAGCGAAAAAAGTCGTACGATCCATCGGCCGATATTCGGATCGTGTATATGGGCCATAAGGAATTCCATGATTAAGTTTGATGCTACCTGTTCAAGATGGCTTCAAACCATGACCTAGGTATCATGTAAACTAATAGGTACTATATACTTTTTAATATTGGATACTGTTTCTTTCTGTCCTTTTTTCTCTTTTTTTCCCCCATACATACTCCAAGAGCAGGATGGGGGGTTGGGGGAAAGTTTTTTTTGTTGTTCAGGTGGGGTGTTTTTTTTTTTCTTGGGTTGTGTTTTGTTTAATGTGATTTTGTTTGTATAATTTGTCTGTATTGTCTCAATATTTGCATATACAAATAAAAAAAGGATCTGATTTATAAAAAAATAGATACCAAGCATGTCACGCTTTAAAATTTTGCATGCCTGCACAACGGCGACAAACGACATCAATTTTACTATCTATAGGCGACACTTTAAAGGTTATCACTTTAAATGTACAGTTGAGGTCTAGTGCTATAATTACTGTCCATGATCTGACATTAATGGCGACACCTCACATTTGTGGGACTATCACGGCACGAGTGCATTCGGGAGCGATGTTCCTAGCAAAAGGCCCCCCCTTGTGCTAGGAACATCGCTCCAGAATGCACTCAAACAATGTTCCTAGCACAATGGGGGATGAGGACAGTTTGAATTTTGTTTTTACTTTTTATATATTTATTTTTTGTTTTTACACTGTTGATTTAAAAAAAATATCACTTTTATTGCTGTTACAAGGAATGTAAACATCCCTTATGACAGAAATAGGCACGTGACCGGTATTCTTATGAAGGTATCTTAGGTTATGAATGTAATCTTATGAAGGTATATGCCAAGATCTGCATTTTTGAATACTTTTAATTTTTTTAAACTGGCGCCTTTAAGACTCCAGTAATCTGGAAGTGATGTCATGACATTGCTTCTGGGTTACTAGATCCGAGACCCAATCAATGCCAATTCCAGCTTTTTTCCGGTCTCTGGCCAGCGGGCGGATGAGCCAGCTGGTCATTCAGGTCTCCTGGTGGGATGGGAGATTCCGGGTGAGCGGTGGAAAGCAGCAGGGGGGGTGGGGACATCCCCTTCAACTACTTGTAATATTAATCAAGCCACTGCTTTGTCACATCGGTTGTTATTACAAGAGAGCTGACTGTTGGCTCTAAGCAGCTGTAGGCATCACCCGGGACAACCACTTGAAGTCAGGTGACGTATAGGAGGTGGCTCTGTTGGGGAATTATGGAATGTGTAGGCCTGGTTTGGATTGTAGGCTGCTGCCTCTTTGATAAGAGTAATCACAGAGTAATCAAAACATCAGATGCTGGATACATTGGCTAGAGGCACCTTATAAAAATGCTTGAAAAGAAGCCTTTTTGGACACTTTGTTTACATGTAAAAATCAGCTTTTTCTGCTAGAAAACTAGACACACAAACAGTATATATATGCATATATATTTTTTTAGCAGAGCGCCTAGATAATAAAATGGTGAGTTTTGCCATTCTTTAATGTCGAACGGTGTAGGGAAAAAGAAACACTTTAATGAATTTTTATTTACACAAACACAACATAATATAAATGTATTTTGTAGAGTATAGAAGATGGTGTTATGCTGAGTAAATATAAGCCTAACATGTCATGCTTTAAAATTGTTCATGCTTGTTCATGGGCAACGTTTTATAAGCCTTTACAAGTTACCAGTGGAGAGTTACAGAGGAGGTCTGGTACTAAAATTTCTGCTCTTGCTCTGATGCTCACAGCAATACCTCACATGTGTGGTGTGATCGCTGTCTATGTATGAGTACGGGACCAACGCATGCCTTCACCTTTGCGCACAAGCACACGGGACGGGGCACTTAAATTTTTTCTTCATTATTAATTTTATTATTTTTCTTAAAATTGTATTGATGACTTTTATTGCTGTGAGAAGGAATGTAAACATCACTTGTGACAGCAATAGGCAGTGACAGGTACTCTTTATAGAGAGATATGCGGTCTATTAGACCCCATATGTCTCCTCTGCCTTTAAAGTTCAGTTTAGTAAATGCCTTCAAGATTTAAAAATGGTGCTGCTTACATCCAGGGAAACTGGAAGTGAAGACTATTCAACTCCGGTTTTCATATACCAGAGAGCACGGTCCTCCAATGGCTCTGTGGTAAGCCGGAATAACCGATGGCTTCAGTTCCAGGTTCTCCAGTGGTATGGAGATCCCTGAGAGGCACTGGCAGGCATCGGGGAGAGGGGGGTTGGCAACCCTTCCGGCCAACTGTAAAAACGATCCAAAGGTTAATTAGCTGCTCAGATGGCTTTTAGATAAAAGCCAATTGCCTGATGTAAAAAAACAATACCAGGATGATGCCTGTAGCTTCAGGCATTATCCTGGCGTACCACTTGAAAACTGCAATGTCAATATACATTTATGGAGCAAAATCTTCAGATACGTCAATGTGCTTCAGAGGATAGGCCTCGCCTTTAGGGATGAGCTTCGAGTTTGAGTCAAACCCATGTTCACCCGTTCGCCGAACAGCGAACAATTTGGGGTGTTTGTGGCAAATTCGAAAAGCTGTGGAAAACCCTGTAAAAGTCTATGGGAATAATCTAAAGTGCTAATTTTAAAGGCTTATATGCAAGTTATTGTCATAAAACTGTTTGGAGACCCGGGTCCTCCCCCAGGGGACATGTATCAATGTAAATATTTTTTGGACGTTTTTTCTTGAGCAGTGATTTTAAGTGAAATACTCCTTTAAATTTTGTACCTAGGGGGTGTGTATAGTATACCTGTAAAGTAGCACATGTTTCCCGTGCTTAGAACTGTCCCTGCACAAAGTTTAACTTCTGAAGGAAAAAAAGTAATTTAAAACCACTCATGGCTATAATGAATTGTCGGCTCCCAGCAATACAGAGAAAAGTCATTAAAAGTCATTGATAAAAAAAATGCCCCAAAAATGCCCCAAATGCCCCAAATTCAATCACCAGGCCCTTCAGGTCTGATATGGATATTAAGGGGAACCCTGTGTCAAATAAAAAAAAAATAACTTGGGGTTCCCTCCAAATATCCATACCAGACATAAGGGTCTGGTATGGTTTTTAGGGGGAACTCCTCCCCAAATAAAAAAAACATGGCGTGGAGTTCCCCCAAAAATCCATACCAGACCCCTTATCTGAGCACGCAACCTGGCAGGACGCAAGAAAAGAGGGGGCATGAGAGAGCGCCCCCCTCCTGAACCGTTCCAGGCCACATGCCATCAACATGGGGAGGATGCTTTGGGGGTCTGTGACCCCCTCAAAGCACCATGTCCCCATGTTGATGGGGACAAGGGCCTTATCCCCACAACCCTTGCCCAGTGACATAACGGGTGAACCCACCCCCTGGAAACCTGGAGACGAGAGCATCCATCGCAGGATACCGTCAGCGTTGGAGTGGAGACCGAGTGTGGATTACTACCGCTGGAATCTTTTTTTATTTTTATTTTTTTAATACTTTCCCAACGATGTCTGTGTGTTCTTTAAAAAATACACATTCTTTGTGAAATGGTAGGGGTACAATTACCAATTCACATGGGGGGGGGCAGGTTCTGGAGGTCCCCTTTGTTAAAGGGGTCTTTCAGATTCCGATAAGCCCCTTGCCTGCAGACCCCCACAACCACTGGGCAAGAGTTGTGGGGATAAAGCTCTTGTCCTAATCAACATTGAGACATGGTGCTTTGAGGGGTCACAGACCCCCAAAGCATCCTCCCCATGTTGAGGGCATGTGGCCTGGTACAGTTCAGGAGGGGGGGTGCTCTCTCACCCCCTCTTTTCCTGTGGCCTGCCAGTTTAAGTGCTCGAATAAATGGTCTGGTATGGATTTTTTGGGGAACTCCACGCCCTTTTTTTTTATACTTGAGGTGGAGTTCCCCTTAAAATCCATACCAGACCAGAAGGGTCTGATATGGATATTTGGGGGGAACCCCATGTCATTTTTTTTATTTGATGCAGGGTTCCCCTTAATATCCATACCAAACCTGAAGGGACTGGTAATTGAATTTGGGGGGACCCCCACGCATTTTTCTTTTACCAATGACTTTCAATGACTTTTCTCTGTATTGCCAGCATACTATGTACTAGGTAAGAAATGTAAAGGAATATTTCACTTTTATTGTTTCACTTTAAGCATTATTAAAATCACTGCTCCTGAAAAACTGCTGTTTTTAAGACTTTTTTTGCATTGATACGTGTCACCTGGGGCAGAACCCGGGTCCCCAAACACTTTTTATGACAATAACTTGCATATAAGTCTTTAAAATTAGCAATTTAGATTTTTCATGTTCAAGTCCCATAGACTTTAACAGTGTTCAGATGTTCAAAGTATCATAAACATAAATACAAATTATCATAAAACAAACTATAATTCAACTGTTCATACATCATAACTTGCAACTAGTTATCATGAATTTCTGCAAAATATTATATTATATGTCACCTTCACCTCCGATAGAGTAATTTCCCAGCCTACTCAGCACTCACTCAGCCTTACTTAACCACATCCCGCCCGGCCAATAGCAGATTTACGGCTGGGAAGTGGTTATGAATTTGTGACTGGACGTTCTCAAATGTCCTGCATGATTTCATGCCGCGCGTTCCCGCGGGGGCGCGCAGCGTGGTGATCGCTGATGCGGGGGTGTCAGTCTGACACCCTGCATTATCGATCTCGGTAACGAGTCTCCGGCGGAGGCTCGCTACCACGTGATCAGCTGTGTCCAATCACGGCTGATCACGATGTAAACAGGAAGAGCCGTAGATGGCTCTTCCTCACTCGCGTCTGACAGACGCGAGTACAGGAGAGCCGATTGTTTATCAGCGCAGCCCCCCCTTGTATGCCCACACTAGACCACCAGGGATGCCCACACTGGCAGGGCAAAAATAAATAAATAAAAACGTTAAAAAAAAACAGGATTTAAATAAATAAATACAGGTAAAAAAAAAGAAAGATGCCAGTCAGTTCCCACACATGGGCACTGACTGGCAACATATACATCAGTGCCACTCCTCAAAGTCCATCAGTGCCACCCCACAGTGTCCTTCAGTGCCACCCCTAAATGCCAATCCATGCCCAGTGCCCATCTGTGCCACCCATAAGTACCCATCAGTGCCACCCATAAGTGCCACCCATGAGTGCCATTCTGTTCCGGCTATGAGTTCCCAGTGCTGCCCATGAGTGCCGCCTATGAATGCCCATCAGTGCCACCTATGAGTGCCCATCAGTGCCACCTATGCGTGCCCATCAGTGCCACCTATGAGTGCCTATCAGTGCCACCTATGAGTGCCCATCAGTGCCGCATACCAGCGCCGCCTATCAGTGCCCATCAGTGCCACCTCATCAGTGCCCATCAGTACTACCTCATCAGTGCCCATCAGTGCAGCCATATAAGTGCCCGTAATTGAAAGAGAAAACATACTTAATTACAAAAAAGTTAACAGAAATAAATAAAAATGTATTTTTTTTTCCTAAATCTTCAGTCTTTTATTAGTTGTTGCGCAAAAAATAAAAACCGCAGAGGTGATCAAATACCACCAAAAGAATGCTCTATTTGTGGGGAAAAAAAGGATGCCAATTTTGTTTGGGTACAGTGTAGCATGACCGCGCAATTGTCATTCAAAGTGCGACAGTGCTAAAAGCTGAAAATTGGCTTGGGCGGGAAGGTGCGTAAGTGCCTGGTATGGAAGTGGTTAAAGCGGATGGTTCACCTCAAAAAGATATTAAAAGCCAGCAGCAACAAATACTGCAGCTGCTGACTTTTAATATTAGGACACTTACCTGTCCTGGAGTCCAGCGGCGTCCGTAGCAGAGGACGAGCGATCGCTCGTCACCCTGCTGCTCCCCCCTCCATCCACGGTGAGGGAACCAGGAAGTGAAGCGCTGCGGCTTCACTGCCCGGTTCCCTACGGCGCATGCGCAAGTCGCGCTGCGCCCGGCGATTGGCTCCCGCTGTGTGCTGGGAGCCGAGAGTTCCCAGCACACAACGGGAAAAGCCCGTCTTTTGCCCGAGACTGCGGGCCGGAAGTGGGTGCGGATACCTGTCTTTAGACAGGTATCTGCACCCCCCTCCCCCCTGAAAGGTGTCAAATGTGACGCCGGAGGGGGGGAGGGTTCCGATCAGCGGATCTTCACTTTAGGGTGGAGATCCGCTTTAACTCATTCTAGACTAATAAACAAACAATCCCTTGGTCAATCAATAAAATCCTTTTTTGTAGATCTTATTCCTATTTTTCTTGATCCAGTTCAATGTTATGATGCATTTTTTTCATATAAGTTTATACATTTTACAGATGTTCATGATTATGAGTGATTGTATGAATAGTTGAATTATGGTTTATATTTTAGGTATTATTTATATTTTCATTGATTATACGTAAAGTATTTGTAAACACCCATTGATTAATTGTACCTATGGGTAAGCCTATAAAAAGGCTTACCTATAGGTAATGTGAATATCTGGTAAACATGCATTGTCTAGGAGATATTTACTGTATATGCAGCTGATGACGTCATCAGGTCATGCGCTCTGAAGGAACGGCCACGCATGCCATTTCTTCAGCGCCCTGTGCCATGACCGGCGGCTCCCGCGCGCATATGTGGAAGTGACATGTGTGGAACTAACTCTGGCCAGTCACACAGCCAGAGTCCACGGACCCGAAAGGAAGACTGGTAAAGATGGATGCGGCTTCCAGCGGTGAAAACGTATCGGCGGAGGGCTTTGTTTGCAGGTAAGTTTCACATAATGTGCTGGTATGCTTTTGCTTTGCAGGTCAGAAAAAAGGCAGTGGTTTACTTCCTCTTTAAATTATATTACTATACATTTTAGCATTTATAAACCTTTACATTTTTATGCAACCCTCGGATGAACTGCCTTAGTTATTTCTCTTTTATTTTATTTTTTTATGTTGTAAATGGACTGTCATTCACCACATATATAAATATACTTTTTATTTGTATCCTCAAGAAAGGGAAGGCCTATCCCCCAAAAAAGCATTCACTGTATCTGATGTTCTTGTTCAATTAGCAGTTTAATGGATTTCTAAGTGAGATGACCAATTTTATTAGACACTTGTCACCCCATATAAAGGATTTATTGTAATGTAAAGAAAATAATGGACATTTCAACATGCAAAGGTTTTTAAACCACATTAAAGTAGTTACTTAAGAAGAAACAATGTGCACCATAATGTTTTGACACACAAAGCTCTTCATCTTGCATCCCTTCAGTGCATAACAAACTGTCACCAATTTCTGCTTGTGTGATTACACGCTAGAATAATGATGAAAGAAAATCCAAGAACCATCTGCTGACAGAGACACTAATAACAATGCCTGCCATCACTGGACTGATCATTTTCTCTTTCTAACATACCTTTCTGGTAGAGCTCAACACTTTTCTTAGCATCTACATGGAAAAAACGAAACAGCAGTAATTTAGTAAAGCGAGAACAGAGGCTGAAAACAGGAAAATTGCTCACTCAAAGTAGCCAAATGGAGTGGAAATTATGATTGCAAGATGCTGGATAGGATATTGCTACTTGAAGTGATAATTTATGTCTTTGGTGAGAAAATGAACACCTTCCATGGATGGTCACATTGTTCATAGAGTAGCAGCAATGTTCCTACATGTCAAGAGAAAAATGGCTTCCTCCCAGCTATTTCAACAAGCGTATTTGCATAACTTTTATCATGAAAGAAAATTCCTATAGTAATTTTCTTAAATCAAGACCACCAATTATTAATCTGCCAGTCATTGTTCCTTCATGATATTGGAAGGTATATCATAAAACATATAAGAAAAAAAGCATTTACAGAATTTCTTTTACATGTATCCCAGGGGTGCAGAACCATTAAAAAAAAAAAAAAAAAGATTTGAATGTAATTCTGGCATTATCATTATTCTGGTATTAATGTAATTCTGGCAATTATACACGTTAAAGTGTTCAGTGTATAATATAATGTCCTTTATGCTCTGACTGTTGCATTGAATTTCCTGTAGCAATAAATCAGCTCATAATTTAACCACTTAAGGACCCCCGCACGCACATTTACGGCCACAACATGGCTCGTACAGGCACAAGGGCGTAAATTTACGTCCTCGCCTTCGTGCGGTTCGGGGGTCCCATCGGGCGGCGTGCGGTGGTCCCCCTGGCTCTGGGAGCGATCGCCGATGAGCGGGCGGATGTCCTTGTTTTCCGCCCCCCCCCGCGATCGCTCCCAGCCAATGGGAGCGCTCCCCCTTTGTGTCAGTTCCTCCTCCTGTGTTTACACAGGAAGGAGGAAATTATGTCACCTCTCATCGCAGCGGTGTTTCCCACCGCTGCTGATGAGAGAAGACATCCACAGTAAGTGTGCACCAACACAACACTGACACACACACACATAGGCACATTAACCCCTTGTGATCGCCCCCCCCCCCCACCCCCCTGTCACAGTGTCACTGAATGCAGTGATCTAATCACTGCATTTAGTGTCAGTGTGACAGGCAGTGTAAAAATCAGTTAGTGTTAGGTCCCGGATAGCCCCCCCACCCCCCCTAATAAAGTTTTAACCCCCTGATCGCTGCCCTAGTTAACCCTTTCACTCCCTATTGCCAGCATCACTAAGCGATCATTTTTCTGATCGCTGTATTAGTGTCGCTGTTCCCGCTAGGTAGCTATTTTTTTTATTGCGATTTTTTTTTTACTAAAGACATGTGGCTGAATTAATTTTGGCCTAAATATTTTACTGAAATTTAGTTTATTTGATTTTTTTTATAACAAAAAGTAAAAAAATAGTGATTTTTTTCAAAATTGTCGCTCTATTTTAGTTTATAGCGCAAAAAATAAAAATCGCAGATCAAATACCACCGAAAGAAAGCTCTATTTGTGGGAAGAAAAGGACGCAAATTTTGTTTGGGAGCCACGTCGCACGACCGCGCAATTGTCTGTTAAAGCGACGCAGCGCCGAATTGTAAAAACACCTTGGGTTATTTAGCAGCGTATGTGTCAGGGTCTTAAGTGGTTAAAGTGGAACTCTAAACTAAAGGTTGTTTTCTGTTTTTATATACCCTATATACTCGAATATTAGCTGACCAAAATATAAGCCAAGGCATCTACTTTTACCACAAAAAAATGGGAAAATTTATTAACTTGAGTATAAGCCTAGGGTGAGGATGCAGCAGCTAGAAGTGGAAAAAAAGGTCCGTCCTTTCTTGCATGGCATGAGAGAGGACACACAGCTGATCTCACTGCTCCCCCTTCTCCCCCCTCCCCTCTCCTGTGTGCTCCGCGGGACATGTGAGCTTGTTAGCTTCACACTTGTCTGACCACGGAGTACACAGGAGAGGGGAGAGGAAGAAGGGGGAGCAGAGAGATCAGCTGTGTTTGCTCTCTCATACTGTGCGAGAGAGGACAGACAGGGAAATAGAACATCAATGATTGCCAGTGTGAGTCAGTGTTAAGTCTGGAGGAGGAGGCGGCGCTTGGTTACACTGCACGGCCGCCGATGACACTGAATGTATCACAGTGTGGGAAATTAGGGGATTTTCAGCCCAAAAAAAGGGGTAGGCCTACTGGTAACGACTAGTCACACAGACAAAGTGAAGGGGTAGGACACATACAATAACAAAAACCCTCTTTTCAAGGTAGTTTTATCTAGAAAACTGAACATTTTTTAATTAGGTCTTTTTAGGCTGACCAAGTTGATTAGGTACTGGGGAAAGCTTGTATTGTTTATTGCACAACTATACCTATGTGCATTTTTTCTTTGATTCACAAGAAAGCCTCTATACCAGGAGCTCATAGATGCAACTAAAATCTTTTCAGCCTTTGTGCAAAATATAAATTTGTGCCCCTTAAATCACATATACATACATCTGAGTGTGTTTAAAGGCCTACATGTTCTTATTTTTAATAAAATTGGGCAAGTATTTGCAATCCTTTCTAAGTTTGCTAAAGGCCAATAGCAAAAAGGAAAAATCTGTGTTAAATAGAAGGAAATGTTGTTTTTGCCTGCACGTGCAATGTGACAATGCAGTAAGCAGGGATGATTGGATGCTGTATCTGGCCCTAATCTGACCTGGTGGGCCTAAAAAGCATGTGAACCTGAACCAGGTTTGAGTCCTGTAGTTTGAGTGTAAAGAATATCACTTAAGGTTTTTTTAAAGTTTCTCTCACGCACATTAAACCACAACAATATTACCACAATATATTGTAAGAGTAGGGTAAGAGGGTTCACTAAGAAAAATACTCCACCATACAATAATAGGAGGTGAATAATAATATATAGGGGAGCGCAATTTCACTTTATTTTCTATACTCTTTATTTATCCCCCTACTACTTATCTCTTCCCCCACCAGTACAGAGCTCTCCCTCCAACACCCCTCCTCCCACTACAAAGCTCACTCTCTCAAGTACGGAGATCTTCCATCAACCCCACCCCCAGCTACCTACCCAGACCTGAAGGAGCAGCTTCCAGGAGACTGGGATGTCATGCTGCATAGCAGGAAGTGCTCCGTGTGAGGAAACCACATTTTCACTTCTAAACACAGAATCTGGCACAGGAAGTGATAGCGGTGAGAAGAGGACTAGTGGCAGAGGTAGCGTGTTCCACATTAAAAAAAATGTGCTGGCATGAGTGACACTGCAGTCACTCCTGTCAATAAGAGGCAGGAAGTAGAGAGCTGCTGGAGCTCCCATAGACATGCTGTGCCAAGGGCCTGTGCCCATTCTGCCACCTCTGTGTTCAGGCCCTGAGTACAAACATTAAGATTGGTTTCAAACAATCTTGCCTATTGGGATTATGTCTGTAATACAGCTGAACGTGAGAAAAAACATAAATTAATAACAGTTTAAAAATTAAAGCATATTAAATTATAGCTGGTGTAAATACATTAACTTGGTATCAGCCCCTCAGCCCCTCTCACCCTGGGAGGAGTAGGAACAGCACTAATTGCCAATTATGTGTGCTGCATGCAAACGTGCTAATAAGGAACATGCTGAGCTGAGGACAAATCAGAGAAAGGGGTGAGCAGCTGCTGCTGCTCTTTTACTGTTCAAGCACAAGCTGGGGCAGGGTGGTATCCAAGTGTTATTGCTTTACTGCAGCAGAGAAAACCTAGCTATGCTACCTTGTGAAACTCAGGACTGTATAGGCAAACATTCAAATCCTTTGTCAGGCAAAACAGCTCCTGTATCTCAACTGTGCATTAAGAGTTTGGCTTTAAACTTTTTTTGTAAAGTCGCGGATTTCTATTTTTGACATTGCTTGAAAAAAAGAAATGTAGTAGTAAGAAATATAAAAATAACAGTGCTCAAATACCTTCTTTACTTGGTCACGATATTAAAATAAACAAGGAAGCATTTCTGTTTTGTGGCTGTGCATAATTATATGCCACTTGATTTATACTCTAAGTGCATTCACTGCATTTGCGGTTTATGTATCAAGTTAATGCAGTGACTTTTATAATGACTAAAGGACTTGAATTAAAATTTTAAATTAAAAGTGTCAGATGAAGCATGACTGGCAATTCAAAGCTGTCGAGGAAAGTGTGTAATCAGAAAAAGTACATTGTTATTTCATAATGCGAACAATACATTAGAAAATTTAGTGTTGCAATTTCGACATGTCAGATTTTGTGATTTCATTAAAATGAGTAACAAATTAAATTTGCTCTGTAAAAAATATTTAACCGATAATGTACCAAATATAAATGCTTCAGATAATACCAGGTTTAGTTGAACAGACAGCACTGCTTACTGTCAATTCTTCTTATGCTGTTTTTACACCAGGGTGGAAAAGCAAGATTTTAAATGATAGCTGTCATGATGCAAAATGCCTGTGTGAGAAGACTCATTGTTATCCATGTTAACAGACATAGACAGACTGTAGATATAGGACATTGACAGTATTTACCTTCAAACCACTAGTGAACAAGCACACTGGATCATGGATCATGCTTTAATGTAAAGCATTTTTATAAACAAGTTAATCTTTACTAGAACATCATCTCTACAATTCTCTCACTTGGTACTAATAGAGTGAAGCAGGGATCCACCTGAAGATTTGGCACTGTAATTTTTGTCTTTGGCAATCTTAACTCTTCTAAAGTAAGTACTTTTCCTGCTCAGTCTAGCTGGACAACTGTGCAGAGACACGCGAGTCTCAGGAGTATTATGCCGTGTACACACGATCAGTCCATCTGATGAGAACGGTCTGATGGACCGCTTTCATTGGTTAACCGATAAAGCTGACTGATGGACCATTGCGCCCATACACCATCAGTTAAAAAATCGACTGTGTCAGAACGCGGTGACGTAAAACACAACAACGTGCTGAGAAAAATGAAGTTCAATGCTTCCAAGCATGCGTTGACTTAATTCTGAGCATGCCTGGATATTTAACCGATGGTCGTGCCTACTAATGATCGGTTTTGACCTATCGGTTAGGAATCCATTGGTTAAATTTAAAACAAGTTCCCCTTTTTTAACCGATGGATAACTAACCGATGGTGCCCACACACGATCGGTTTGGTCCGATGAAAACAGTCCACCAGAGCGTTCTCATGAGTTTAACCTATCGTGTGTACGCGGCCTTACACATAAGGTTCTTCACTTGAGTAAAAGCCTCCACAAATCCATCAATCTTATTATCTGCCCTCCATGAGTTAGTGTTTTAAACCAAGCCCTGGACTTCTGCCCAGAGCTTCTCACCACCAATCACAAACAGAGATTCATGTGCCAAAGTGAAAACCCTCCAAAACCTAGATGCTGCATCTTTGCACTCAAAGGAGACCTGTTGTCTTTTCACATGCCCAAGAAAATTCAGTATAGGTATGCTGTGGGAAATTGTGAAAATCAAATGGGCAGAATGAAATGAGCATATTCAACAGATCTTGATTTTTTTTCCCAAGAGAATCGTGTCACCCTTTTCTGGAAAATGTATACAAAGTATTCAACAATCATTGCTGGCAGCAAGAAGTACTGACATAGAATATACACTGGTGCAGCACTCTAGTTTTAGCAATTTTCATAATGCAGGACAACTTAATATCCTGCATCAGCTATGTAATTAATTTAGCTTTTATTTAACACTACAGAGTTTATCTTTGCCTAATTAATTGTTAGGGGAGATAATGAAATGGTAGACAGTAGACACTGACAGTTTGTTAACTTTAATGATCTAAAGAAGGCGGTGAGAAATAAACACTAAATTAAAGCAAATCCAACAATATAAGTTTGTTCTGTTCACAAGTTTCAGCAGGGTGGCAATATGTTAATAAAATGCTGGTGTTGTTCTGTCCTTGTTGGTCACTGCATATGTCTTTTTTAATGACATGCAGGCTATAGCTATAATAGCACCTCTCTCTCCTGGCAAAGAGGAATTTTATGTGACACGGAAAATATGCTTGTTATCAATTCTGCAAACACGGCATCTGCCAGATTGCCAAGATCCATCTCAGGGATGAAAATCAATTAATATTTTAATTCATCTGTCATTACTGGTCACAGTGCATTATTCATCCCAATTTATGAAGTCCTACATGCCTGTTTTTGAAAGACATATGCAGTCTATTTTTTGCTTTATTTTATATCCTCAGAGTTCTTACAACAAAGCCATTTTTATACATTTGAAACTTACAATTTTAAGAAAAAAACATTGAAACAGGGAAATATAATTCAATGACGTGGTTTGAATGTTAAATGCTTTGATCATTTGCTGAAGGATTTTGACATGAGCAATAATCAAATTACTGCATGACTCCAAGTATCTTCAAAATACTAGGTAGATAGAAAAGTAAATAAATAGATATATAAATTAATAAATAAATAAATAAAAGCACCTGGTTTCAAAGCACAGCAACCAATCATAGTCCATTTCAGTTTATTATAGAAAATATTTTTTTTTATTGGTTGATGCTTGCCTGGGCTTGATTCACAGGCCATTAGTTGAACCTTTAAATGTAAATATTTTCAAATTTTAAAAACAGAGGATAGGGAAGGTGGGCACAGCCCTGGGGGAGCATGCAAAGACTATCTAACCACTTCAGTAACGGACACTTTCTCCCCCTTTCTGCCCAGGCCAATTTTCAGCTTTCAGTGCGCTCACACTTAAAATTACAATTACTTAGTCATTCAACACTGTACCCAAATTACATTTTTGCAATTTATTGAGAAAAGTAGAGCTTTCTCTAGGTGCTATTATTCACCACTGTATTTTAAAATATAAAAGCAAAAAAATACTGTACATTTTTGAGAAAAAAAAAGCTTTTCTTTGCTTCTGTTATAAAATTTTACAAATAAATAATCTTTCTTCATAAATGTATGCCAAAATGTATTCTGATACATTACGTTGGTCAAAATAACCCAAATCATTATATGTTATTTAGTCTGTGTGGAGGTTGTAGAGACTACAAACTACAGTATATACTGTATATATTTAAAAATTGATCATTTCTGATGTACTAACTGCCTATCTCATTTCATGAGGCCCTATAATGGCAGAACAATACAAATACCCCCAAATGACCCTTTTTTGAAAAGTAGATAGACCAAGGTATTTAGTAAGAGGCATGGTAAGTTTGTAGCAGTTGTAACTTTCTGTCACTTTTTTTTCTGAAAATGTAAGAAAGTTGTAAATTGAATAAGCCATTTCTTACACACAGCATAGGCATACTTACAATTACACCCTAAAAAACAGTATTCCTCATGACCACTACACAAGTTTCAGTGTCACCAGACCAGTGCCGTCAGCTTTACTGACCCAGGCCTGTTTATTGATCACATTTATGCCTGCTTCCTGGACTGATACTCTGCCAGTTTGCTGACCATATCTTTGCTTGCCACCTAAACTGACCCATCTGCATGTCTGACTGACTATGTTCCTATAAGACACCAGATTCAGCCATCTGCATGCCTGGAACCACAGGGACTGCTGTACATCCTGCCCAGTGAACATTACACTTCTGGAGGCAGCCATGTACCAGTAGACTATGCTTGCTTGGCTTTTAAGAACTGGGACTGCTATAGGTGATGCTACACTAAGGTATATTTTTACTCAAAGAATAGATAACTCACCCTCCCCAGCCAACTCCCAACCCCTATGTTTATCGTGAAAAGACGTAAAGTAGCACCAACTATTCTGTTCACTGCACAAGCAAAGTAATCTGCACTCAGTATCAGCATAAGGAACTGTGTTTACATATTCCCTCACAAAGTAACCATTTATTGCTCAACTCTGTAGCTCCCATTCACAGCTCATCTCTGTACCCCCTGTCCACAGTTCACTTTTGCAACCTTCGTCCACATTTCTTTCCCCTATCCACAGCTCCCCTCTTTCCCCTGTCCACAGTCCCGCTCTTTCCCCAGTTCACAGCTAACCTCTTCTCCCCCTGTCCTCATCTCACCTCTACTCCCCTATCCACAGCGCACCTCTTATACACTTGTCCAAAGCTCCCCTCTCACCCGCAGTTTACAGCTCACCTCCTTCCCCAATCCACAGCTCACCACCTTCCCCAGTCCACAGCTCACCACCTTCCCCAGTATACAGCTCACCACCTTCCCCAGTCCACAGCCCCCTTGTTTCCCCCAGTCCACAACTTCCCTCTTCTCCCCCGTCCACATCTCTCCTATTTAGCAAATCGGAGCATATCTCTGCACCCCTATGCACAGTTCACTTTATCAGCTCTCTGTTCACAACTCATCTTTGTACCCCCTGTCAACAACCTAACTTAACTCTTCCGCCCCCATCCACAGCTTACAACCCAGGAGTGGATGGGTTGCAGCTTACTAAACCTGTCTGCTAAACAGCTCTCAATCATCTGTTTACAATAGCTTCCCAATGGGGCAGCCAGAACCACCATGTTATGTGTGTGTGTTTTCTTCCCCCAACACAGTACATGCTCTACCTATCGGACCTGTATCATACAGCCCAGTCACTTCATTCGGCACTGTGTTGCAAAGATCTGACAGGCGGGGATAGGAGTCGATTCCTGATGTACCACAGGAATAAGAAAAAAATGCTGGCAGATGTGGTGTCTGGAGCCAGGACACCAACCAGTAAATTCCCAGTGTATGCCTTGGTTGCCTGGAAATAGCACACAGAAGATGGTAGTGATTAGGGCAAACAGCGTTCCACCACATTCTGGCTGAAAAAAAAATCTGATTGTTAGTATGTACAGTTGCAAGAAAAAGTATGTGAACCCTTTTGGAATGATATGGATGTCTGCACAAATTGGTCATACAATCTGATCTTCATCTAAGTCACAACAATAGACAATCACAATCTGCTTAAACTAATAACACACAAATACTTAAATGTTATCATGTTTTTATTGGACACACCATGTACACATTCACAGTGCAGGTGGAAAAAGTATGTGAACCCTTGGATTTAATAACTGGTTGAACCTCTTCCTCTGTTGGCAGCAATAACTTCAACCAAACGTTTCCTGTAGTTGCAGATCAGAAGTGCACAACGGTCAGGAGTAATTCTTGACCATTCCTCTTTACAGAACTGTTTCAGTTCAGCAATATTCTTAGGATGTCTGGTGTGAATTGCTTTCTTAAGGTCATGCCACAGCATCTCAATCGGGTTGAGGTCAGGACTCTGACTGGGCCACTCCAGAAGGTGTATTTTCTACTGTTTAAGCCATTCTGTTGTTGATTTACTTCTATGCTTTGGGTCGTTGTCCTGTTGCAACACCCATCTTCTGTTGAGCTTCAGCTGGTGGACAGATGGCCTTAAGTTCTGCAAAATGTCTTGATAAACTTGGGAATACATTTTTCTTTCGATGATAGCAATCCGTCCAGGCCCTGACGCAGCAAAGCAGCCCAAAACCATGATGCCCCCACCACCATACTTCACAGTTGGGATGCGGTTTTGATGTTGGTGTGCTGTGCCTCTTTTTCTCCACACATAGTGTTGTGTGTTTCTTCCAAACAACTCAACTTTGAGAATATTTTGCCAGTACTTCTGTGGAACATCCAGGTGCTCTTGTGCAAACTGTAAACGTGCAGCAATGTTTTTTATTTTGGACAGCAGTGGCTTGCTCTGTGGTATCCTACCATTAAATCCATTGTTGTTTAGTGTTTTACGTATCGTAGATTCGCTAACAGGTATATTAGCATATGCCAGAGACTTGTAAGTCTTTAGCTGACACTCTAGGATTTTTCTTCACCTCATTGAGGAGTCTGCGCTGTGCTCTTGCAGTCATCTTTACAGGATGGCCACTCCTAGGGAGAGTAGTAGCAGTGCTGAACTTTTTCCATTTATAGACAATTTGTCTTAGGCCTCGTACACACGATCAAATCTGTTCGCTGGAAACGGTCCGCTGGACCGTTTCAGCAGACAGATTCGATCGTGTGTACGGCCGAGCTGACGGATTTGGCCACCCGACAGATTTCAAAGCATGCTTTGAAATCTATCGGGTGGGAATCCGTCCGCCCGACATGTCTGCTGGTTAGTACACTTACCAGCAGACATGTCGTCCCGCACTGCCGCCGCACCGCCGCCGAATGGATTCGGCGCATGCGCGGAAGTGTTTTACTTCCTGGTGCGTCACCGACACGTCAGCGCGCTGTCTGCTGGCGGAGATTTTGGTTTGCTCGTGTGTACACGCGAGCAAACCAAAATCCCAGCAGACAGATTTGTTCAAATCTGTCGGACGGCCAGATTTGAACAAATCTGTCTGCTCGTGTGTAAGAGGCCTTACTGTGAACTGATGAACAGCAAGGCTTTTGGAGATACTTTATAACCCTTTCCAGCTTTATGCAAGTCAACAATTCTTAATCGTAGGTCTTCTGAGAGCTCTTTTGTACAAGGCATCATTCACATCAGGCAATGCTTCTTTTGAAAAGCAAACCCAAATTTGGTGTGTGTTTTTTATAGGGCAGGGCAGCTGTAACCAACACCTCCAAACTCATCTCATTGATTGGACTCCAGTTGGCTGACACCTCGCTCCAATTAGCTCTTGAAGATGTCATTAGTCTAGGGGTTCACATACTTTTTCCACCTGCACTGTGAATGTTTACATGGTGTGTTCGATAAAAACATGGTAACATTTAATTCTTTGTGTGGTATTAGTTTTAGCAGACTGTGATTGTCTATTGTTGTGCCTTAGATGAAGACCAGATCACATTTTATGACCAATTTGTGCAGAAATCCATATCATTCCAAAAGGGTTCACATACTTTTTCTCGCAATAGTTAAGCATGTGATCTGCAGCCAGGTTTGTGAACCTTCACTGTAAAGACCTGCGTTCCACTGTGATATTGTTTTCTGACAGGTGTTGCTAACTGTATCCATTGGTACTGATTGTTCATGAGACACCCAACAGGTTGGTTGTACACAAATCCATAAATTGACTTGTGTACAACCAGCTAACCATACAGTACAGGGATCATGTACTTGCTGAGTTTCAATCCATGTATTCTTAAGTATTTAAAGTTAAGTATTAAGTAAAAGGCTTAAGTATTCAAAGTTGAAACCTGAAAGGAAACAATAGGAGTGGGTAGATATGGGCCTTACTTCCAAATGCAGATCAATACAAATAATTAGCTGCAAATATGACATTGTTTTAATTGGCAAATTACAAAAAAAAAAAAAAAACATTTAAAAATGTAAGATTGTAAGGTATTGCAAGCCACAGTAAGTTACAACTATACTGAAAATGTGTTTTGATTATGTTATTGTAATAAAAATAAAATAAAAATAAAATACTTTATGATGCTATAATGCTATCATTGGGTATATAAAAAAAAGAGTTGCTCTTTTTTTTTTTTTTTTTTTACTCACATGGAATTTTATTCAGCTCGTTCATGAACTTCTCTTTGATCTTTGAAAAGTGATTATCTTTCCCATCGCTTGGAGCTACAGCCTCTGTGGTGTTCTCCCGTAAAGCAGGTGCGACAATTGTTGTTTGGGGTGCTGTCATCGCCTCATGACGGCTCTCGCTTGACTTCATTTTGGCCCTAAGGAACTGTTGCAGATGAAAGATAACAGGAGAAATATTATTTCTAAAGATCCAAGATGAATTCTATATCACAGCTAGTGAAAGTCATCAAAAGCTGCATCTGCTGTGCACCTGCTCACTAAATAAATATGACTTCATTTGTGCATTCATTGGTGTTGTTTCATATAATATTTAACAAAAGAAAATGTTTTTCTCACAAACGCTTCTCTGTGTAACATATACAGCAAGTGTGGTTTCAAGCTTATTTGAGACCTAAACTTTTGTTTTTTATTTCATTTTAGTGCATTAACACAACTTCATTGATAGTTCTGAATACACTGTACTTTTTAAGACTACACTTTAATTCATAAAACTGCATTCTCATCACAAGGCATCACATTAAAGTGTAGTAGAAGTTACAAAAACAAACAAATAAAATGATGACGTTCTTAAACTGAGAGTGCGTGGAAGGGCATATTAAAGGATAAATGCAAAGACAGATGAAAATGATTACGCAAATAGTTTATGATAATTATTAACAGCATAACTAGAAAACTAGAGGCATAACTAGTGACATGCAGGGAGATACTGAAATTCTCACCGTTAGATTAAAGTATGGAGAGCATACCAGTTCATACTATCCTTTCCTTTCTCTTAATGTATACACATGCTCATATCATACTTTTATTACTGAAACAGCAATACTGCATTTGGTTACTTTAACTGACAATTACGTGGTTTTGCGACGCTGTACCATTTCCCCGAAGACATTAATAAAAATGAGATGACACCCCTTTGAATTCACCTTTCATTTGGGAAAAGGCTTTATTCATTAAACATGTTTAAAAAGAAAACAAAAAAGGGTTATAACATTTCAAAGACTTCCAAAGCTTTGTAAGTGCCTGCCTTAATGGCACAGGGCAGATTTCAGTAGCGCATTTTGCTATGTGGCAGATCTTTCAGTTCGCATTTAGCAAATACAGCAACCCTAATAGTGCAGTTACTAAGCAAATTTATGATCCATTATTGACTCTCAGTTATGAGTTAAATAAGTATTTTAGTGCAGTAATAATAATTATAAGGAACAATGAGTGCATTTTGCTCTGAGAAGTGTTTTAGTAGTCATGCAGTTAAATTAAAAAAAAATTAGAAGAATATTCTATTGGAGGGGTGGGGGTGGCCATAGAAATAGTATAGACTTTTATGGGTGGCTTTAGAGTTATATTATGATAATTGTTATTATTTTCCTACAGTTGTAAGATCCCAAAATTGTGCTTGTGGACATGTGTAGGTGAAGATTGTAATTGTCATTTCACAGCAACTCGGGTATGAAATGTTTGACTTAAGTATTAAAGTACTTTGTAATGATTGCTAGAGGCAAACTGTGCTATTGAAAGGTCTTGGGTGAGGTCAGAATGTGCTCTATATTATATAGATTTGCCTGGAGAAAGCACATAGAAAGACAGAGTGACGAGAACATAAGGCTAAGTGAAATGATACAAATGCTGGTTGTTCACGAACAGAACAATTTTATGATAAAACATTAAAGTTGACGTGTATATTTGCTTTGCACAAACAGTTTTAAAATTACAAAATTGCAATTAGATTGTAAAACTAGTTTTACTACTTTGTTCTAAGGGGACTCAACTATCATTGTGGTAGTTTTCCATGACTTCAACCATTACTTTGCTGTTATTCTACAGTGCTGTGAAATTCTCCACATTGTGTTTGCTTTTAAGCCAAAAAGTTTAATTTTGTTCTAAATGTATTTTTATTAACTTTTCTTACATTCACAACATTTTCATTAAACACGATTCTGTCACATATATATCAATTTCTACTCATTATTCAATATACAGAATCTGAATTAGTTTCCATAATTCACATTATCTTTAAAAACAACATTTGCTACAATATATATATTCTACTATCTTCCATACCCATTCATCCTCACACACAAAAAATAATAATAAAAATGTTGGTCTCATCTGACCAGAGCATCTTTTCCCATGTTTGCTGTGTCCCCTACATGGTTTCTCGCAAACTACAAACATGACTACTTATGGGCTTCTTTCAACAATGTCTTTCTTCTCCCCACTCTTCCATAATGGCCAGAT
Organism: Rana kukunoris; assembly: GCA_029574335.1. NCBI lineage: Eukaryota > Metazoa > Chordata > Amphibia > Anura > Ranidae > Rana > Rana kukunoris. The sequence goes on from CM056051.1 coordinate 201,492,627, forward strand.
CTCTGCAGTTCCCCCAAAGTTACCATGGGCCTCTTGGCTGCTTACTTGATTAATGCTCTCTTTGTCCAGCCTGTCAGTACAGGTGGACGGTCATGTCTTGTAGGTTTGCAGTTGTGCCATACTCTTTCAATTTTGCAATGATGGATTGAACAGTGCTCTGTGAGATGTTCAAAGCTTGGGATATTTTGTTATAACCTAACCCTGCTCTAAAATTCTCCACAACTTTATCCCTGACCTGTCTGGTGTGTTCCTTGGCCTTCATGGTGATGTTTTTTTCACTAAGGTTCTCCAACAAACCTCTGAGGGCTTCACAGAATAGCTGTATTTCTACTCAGACTAAATTACACACAGGTGGACTCTATTTACTAATAGGTGACTTCTGAAGGCAATTGGTTCCACTAGATTTTCAGTTAGGGGCATCAGAGTAAAGGGGGTTGAATACAAATGCACGCCACACTTTTCAGATATTTATTTGTAATAAAAAATTGAAAATCATTTATAATTTTCCTTCCACTTTGTGTTGGTCTTTATGTGATAGACCAACACAAAGTGGAATCCCAATAAAATGAATTTGCATTTTTCTTACCGTGCAATGCTGTTTTTACTATGGATACGCAATACTTTATATTGAATGCAGCCCTTAAGAGGTTTTACACTATCCACCGTTTTATGTTTTATTTGGATCTGACTACACAATCGTTGTATGGGTGAAGTCCCCTGGATGCTCTGGAGCTGTTCCTAACTTGGTTCCTTTGTACATCCTCTGCTGATGACCCCTATTCAAAAAAATATCAGGTTTGGAAGCTTTTTGGATCCAGCAACTGGTTCTGATCCTTTACTTGCTGGCTACACTCATAGCTTACCATTAATCATACATGCACTAAATTAAGAAGACAAATTGGTGCATTCTACATTGGGTATGATAAAAAGCATATTGTTTCCTCCAACATAGAATACGTGTAGCATACTCATATTTTGAGATGAATAATTATATATATATATATATATATATATATATATATATATATATATATACAGTGCAGAAAATAAGTATTTGAACACCCTGCTATTTTGCAAGTTCTCCCACTTAGAAATCATGGAGGGGTCTGAAATTGTCATCGTAGGTGCATGTCCACTGTGAGAGACATAATCCAATTTTTTTTCCCCAGAAATCACAATTTATGATTTTTTAACTATTTATTTGTATGATACAGCTGCAAAGAAGTATTTGAACACCTGTCTATCAGCTAGAATTCTGACCCTCAAAGACCTGTTAGTCTGCCTTTAAAATGTCCACCTCCACTCCATTTATTATCCTAAATTAGATGCACCTGTTTGAGGTCATTAGCTGCATAAAGACACCTGTCCACCCCATACAATCAGTAAGAATCCAACTACTAACATGGCCAAGACCAAAGAGCTGTCCAAAGACACTAGAGACAAAATTGTACACCTCCACAAGGCTGGAAAGGGCTACGGGGAAATTGCCAAGCAGCTTGGTGAAAAAAGGTCCACTGTTGGAGCAATCATTAGAAAATGGAAGAAGCTAAACATGACTGTCAATCTCCCTCGGACTGGGGCTCCATGCAAAATCTCACCTCGTGGGGTCTCAATAATCCTAAGAAAGGTGAGAAATCAGCCCAGGACTACACGGGAGGAGCTGGTCAATGACCTGAAAAGAGCTGGGACCACCGTTTCCAAGGTTACTGTTGGTAATACACTAAGACGTCATGGTTTGAAATCATGCATGGCACGGAAGGTTCCCCTGCTTAAATCAGCACATGTCAAGGCCCGTCTTAAGTTTGCCAATGACCATTTGGATGATCCAGAGGAGTCATGGGAGAAAGTCATGTGGTCAGATGAGACCAAAATAGAACTTTTTGGTCATAATTCCACTAACCGTGTTTGGAGGAAGAAGAATGATGAGTACCATCCCAAGAACACCATCCCTACTGTGAAGCATGGGGGTGGTAGCATCATGCTTTGGGGGTGTTTTTCTGCACATGGGACAGGGCGACTGCACTGTATTAAGGAGAGGATGACCGGGGCCATGTATTGCGAGATTTTGGGCAACAACCTCCTTCCCTCAGTTAGAGCTTTGAAGATGGGTCGAGGCTGGGTCTTCCAACATGACAATGACCCGAAGCACACAGCCAGGATAACCAAGGAGTGGCTCTGTAAGAAGCATATCAAGGTTCTGGCGTGGCCTAGCCAGTCTCCAGACCTAAACCCAATAGAGAATCTTTGGAGGGAGCTCAAACTCTGTGTTTCTCAGCGACAGCCCAGAAACCTGACTGATCTAGAGAAGATCTGTGTGGAGGAGTGGGCCAAAATCCCTCCTCCAGTGTGTGCAAACCTGGTGAAAAACTACAAGAAACGTTTGACCTCTGTAATTGCAAACAAAGGCTACTGTACCAAATATTAACATTGATTTTCTCAGGTGTTCAAATACTTATTTGCAGCTGTATCATACAAATAAATAGTTAAAAAAATCATACATTGTGATTTCTGGAATATTTTTTTTTGATTATGTCTCTCACAGTGGACATGCACCTACGATGACAATTTCAGACCCCTCCATGATTTCCAAGTGGGAGAACTTGCAAAATAGCAGGGTGTTCAAATACGTATTTTCTGCACTGTATATATATATATTTTGGGTTTTTTTTGGGGAGAAAATGGTATGTTGTGTTCTTGTGCAGTATACTGTACATCAAATTAAACAAAAGATTTTAAGCTGAAAAAGTGATATCTGTATCCAAACGAGTTGCAATGACACTGTATTTAAATCAATTTAGCAGGTAGAAAGTAGTATAAGACTAATAAAATGTTAAATGATTTGGTTTGATAGGTCATCAACTGTAGCAGCCAGTTCTTTACAGAAAAAAATGCACATGAAATTTGGAAAAAAAAATTGATTTTGGTCCTATTAAGTGCATATGGAAAGACAATATTCACCTATGCATAAATACATACCATTTGTAAATGAGTGCCTGTTATTCACATGTATCTATCTCTGCTAAATAGCCTGGCCAAAGGTTTCAATAAATCAATGCAAATTTACATCAGACTCTGAGTTATCAATGGCTATCTCAAAGGCTTTTTATTATAAGAATATATCATATACTGTATATAACCTGGACTGTAGCTGATCATTGCTATGAAACTTCTTCCTTTGTTGCTGCTGTATTATCTTTCTGCACTATGGACAAGACTAAACTGTATATGCAAAAGTGCAGCAACCATCTGTAATGAGACCACTTTGCATTGCTCATCTATAGAGTGTCTTTAGTGCAGAGGCAGCCATGTTGGCTGGGTCTGGAGGATGGGGATTGGCTTATGCAACAGGGCAAGGAGATAGTTAACTAGAATGCTGGAGAAAGGGGGCTCTGTTGTGCCACCAGCCTGGAGTATGCAGGAAGGAAGCCACTATAGGGACCATGTGATGACAACCAGAGCTAAATGTGGAACAGTGGTGCGTGGCTATCAGCAGAAAAGGGATGATTAGACTGCTGCTGCCATCATACTCTGTGCAATGCTACATGGCTAGGTAAATGCAGTTCAGTTCTAATAATTACTGTTATGCCCCGTATACACATGCAGGATTTCCGACGGGAAAAGTTCCCATCGGAAATCCAGAGGGGAAAGCTGAGAACCTGCTCGGTCAGTTTTTCCCCTACACACAACCAGTTTTGCTGACAGGAAAACTACGATGGAGCTTTGGCCGGGGATCCCGACCATGTGTATGCTCCTTCGCAGTTTTTCTCATGGGAAAACTGCCAAAAGTCCGCCGGTTTTCTGATTCTCTTTTTTGACTGGCGGTGTTTCGGCAGTTTTTCCAACTGACAAACTGTGAGGAGCACATACACATGGCCGGAATTCCCGGCCAAAAGCTCTCCTCACAGTTTTCCTGTTGGGTAAACTGATCATGTACGAGGCATTAGTCCGAGTACCACAGGTGTTTAACTACACCTCTCAGAGTAATGCTGTTGTCCTATTGATTGTATAAGTACACTTGCTAAACTTCTTTTCTTTTATGCTATGGTTCTACTAATAAATTATTTGAAATACCACAAGGTGTGTCGATAAGAGGTGTGTCATCTTCAGATGCGCATAGAAATCACAAAATAATTCAGTGACTCCCCTAGGAGTAGCATTACATAATAGTAATAATAATAATTTTTAATTGTTATACTCTCTTTAGCAACCTGTCATTAAGTGTAACTTTCTTGCCAATTTTAAAACTATTGCAGCTTTTGTTAAACCTTGAAACCTTTTTCAGCTGAAATTATGAGTTTAAGAGAACCCACGGGCACTGGAAATCTGTCTCTCTTCAAATAAGTGTTTTATTTTTTTTCTTACATCTGTTTGTTTGCAGCTTGGATTAAATGAATCCTGTTTTCGTTACTGATACAAAGATTTTTTGACACTAGCCAACAAATGATAAACCAAGCAATCACAAGGCAGAACAGAAGAAATACAAAACGCCTCAAACTCAGCTTAGGGTAATAACACATAATAATATATGTTTTGGTTTTGACTTGTATTTTGAAAGCACTGTTAAAGATTTAAAATCCAGCATGTTAGCATTTTAAGCATGAGTATGTGCAGTGGTGTTAATTTTTATTTGTTTTTGACATCATTCTGCTTTTCCTTTTTCCTCTGTACAAGTTATCGTATATACTCGTGTATAAGCTGACTTTTTCAGCACATTGCCCTACATCCTGCTGACCTTTATCCTACACACTACTGACCTCTGTACACAGCCCCACATTATATTAACCTCTGAACACTGCCAAACTTAGTACTGACCTATGCACACTGCCCTGCACACTACTGACCTTTACTAACCCCTAGACACTGCCCTACCTACTTCCTACATTGGCCAGGCTAGCATTGATGGCAGCCAGACCGAAAACTAGTCGAGCAAGTTAGCCTGCAGTACCAAATGTTCTGCTTTTATGATGGACTTTCTGCATCAGACTTGTGGGGCTGACCAACTATTCCCCAAACATGAAAAAAAAAAGTGCAAATGTAAGTGAATGTTGCCTTTCTCACTAAAGCTAATGTTTAATGCAGGCTACGTTTATGCTTTTACAGTGACATCATTTTTCAAATTGTCCAATTATTTTTCCTAATTTGTTTAAGTTTTCCCTGTGATGTCCTTGTCAACACCCCCGTGATGTTTGATCATTTCCATGTTGTCCAAGTAGATCTCCACCTCACCTCTCAAAGGTTTCCTTCCACGATTTTCTATTATAAAGACTTTGGTTTAATGTACCAAAATGTTTTTAGGGGCTGTTATTGAAAAAGATTACTTTATTATGTGCAAGTATCCTGTGGATAGTCATTGTATTGTATATTTCCTACCTGTGTTATGATTCATATTGACTTAAAAGACTGAATTTAAGTAAGACAAGTATACAGTAGGTAGGGATTAAAAATACTGTATTTCAAACTTATTTTCATGTGCTGTATCTCTGTAGATCAGGGGTGTCCAAACTTTTTTTTAAAGAGGGCCAGATTTGATGAAGTGAACATGCGTGAGGGCCGACCATTTTGCCTGACAGTCTTTGAACCATTTTGGTCTAAGTGTGTTAGTTCGAGCACTATACACTGCCCAACAAGAATTCTCTTGCATTTGTGGCAGTCCATCATAGATCCCCAGTCCATCCCCAGTCCATGCCCACTCCATCACAGATTCCCAGTCCATCCCCAGTCCATCATAGATCCCCAGGGCATCACAGATCCCCAGTGCATCACAGATCCCCAGTTCATCACAGATCCCCAGTTCATCACAGATCCCCCGTTCATCACAGATCCCCAGTGCATCACAGATTCCCAGTGCATCCCAGATGTCCAGTCCATCCCAGATCCCCAGACCATCCCAGATCCCCAGACCATCCCAGATCCCCAGTCCATCCCCCATCACAGAGCCCACTTCACATGGACCCCACTTCATAGACCCCACTCCATCTCAGACCCCTCCCCCATTACAGACTCCCTCCCCATTACAGACTCCCTCCATCACACTCCTCCCTCGATATTAGACTCAGACTGTCCCTTTCATCAAGGCAGCATTCCCCCTCCCCACACTGCCCTACCTGGGAATCACTGGGAATTATGCATGGCAGGTCCAGACAAAGGGCAGGACTTTTCAATTTAAAGGTGGGTGATTGGTTGCTGGGACTTCCCCACTGTCTGGCAAACAATCAACTACTTTGTAACTTGAAAGATCCCACCCTTCGTCTGGGCCTGCAGGGCTTCCAGGCTTCTGTGAATAAGGTGTGTGGGGAGGGGGAGTAAGGGGGAGTGATCCGATGGTGTAGGAGACCTGCCGTGGCTCCCATGTAATGAATGATGTTAGTGGAGGGCAGGATTAGGCCCGTGATGCACCATTTAGTGATAAAAGTTATATATCTTTTTTAGCCCCAGTGCTGGGAGATTGTTGGGGGCCACGAAAGATATATATGTCCAGACTACCAGACGGGACGTTCAAAACCGAAACGCAGGCCGCGATTGGTCCGCGGGCCGCACTTTGGACATGCCTGCTGTAAATGCACTTGTAACTTTAAAATAACTGAAAACACAAAATGTTATGCTATATGATTTGTTTTTATGCTTGTTTAACTTGAGACATTATAAGAAATATTACATCATATACATTCATTATCACTTTATGGCAATTCCGGTAAACATCAGTAAAAAAAATTGTAGTGTTAAAAAAATCCAGTTAGGCTTTGAAGAAAATGATCCTGAGAATGATCATTAACTGAAAACCTCACAAAATTCAATTAGGAAATGAATAAATTACATTACTGCACTTGTCAGGGGGAATGACACAAACAGCTGTAAAATATCTCAGATGCTAAATATCAAAATAGAAATCCCTAAATTCAGTTAAAAAATATAGATGAGAATTAATATGATGTACTCTACAAAGAGATTCTCAAATATCTGTAGAGCTGCCATTAGTTAGCATACTTTCTCACTTATTTTTTTTATATATATTATATAACAAAATACAATTTTTTAATAAACAGTGTATTTTTCCACACACTGTGGATCTGATAAATACTGTATAGCAAATTAATTTATAACACATATTTCTAAATAACAACAAGAGTATTAATAAAAAACATAATTCCTGGACTTTTCACTAGCATAATGTAATCAAATGCACTAACATATCCAATAAGAGCCTAATTGGTGTGTGCCAACCTGCAAAACATGGTCATAGGAAATGAACATGCATGTTCATGTATATATGACTGAAGAACAAGATCATTAGCAAGTCATTTTCTAATGTGTGAATAATATGTTTTGCCTTTGGCCAGGTTAGGCTAGATTTGCTGTACTGTCATTTTATTTAGCCATGGATCTGCAACATTTATCTTTTTTAGCTTATCTTGTTAAGATCTTCCCATTTAGTAGTAATTTTTATTTAAATACAATTACCAGTGTTAAGTTGCCTGCATTTGGCAGAGTTGGAACCAAATACCTATAAAAAGAAGAAGCCTTGCATACCTATACATACATAATTCAAAAATCTAAAAATCACTTTGAACATATATAGGTTTTCAGACAAAGACAAAAACTATTTTCTTTCATCAGCTAGTCAAGATTTGCCATTCATTTATCTTTTGAAGAAATAAATGGCAGCTCGGAAAAGATATATTCTCAGACTTCTAACAGGTATGTGTTCTGAGGACTGAAGTTAAATGAACTTGTCACACTAAAGTCAGCCTTATCCAAGACATGACAAAAAGCAAAGGAACCAATTAGTAAAGAAAAGATTCTTTTTTCCAACAAGACCATTTTTCATTCTGTTTAATTGTGTTTTGCAAGTATCATCCTGTACACACTTAATGAACCTATCATTGGAACAAAGGGAGATAAAGACATTTTATTCTAAAACATCCAGTGTGGGTCATTGGCTAAGGATGGGAACTTAATAATGTGAACTGATAACAATTATTCTATGTCATATGTATACTGATATTTACAGCCATGTACTATAAAATACAATTAGGAGTACATGGGTAACCTGGAAATGAGGAGAAAAGTACTATTTTTATAATGAGTCTAGATTCATTACTTTTCCATTTACATAGTTTAACTTGCAAATATTCTACAGATTTTGTCATAGGAATGTTATGTTATTCTTTATTTAAAATAATAACATTAAAAAGACAGATAATGGTACTAAGTAAAATACATTATAGACAGCCATAGGATAATCATATATAGTGAATTACTTATTCTACATGTTTTCTTGTTATATGGCTACAATTACGTCACTTGTTATACCTAAAAATCTGTTTGTTTAAGTTATCTAAGGCCGCGTACACGCGATCAGACCAGTTTCATCGTACCAATTCGATGGTGTGTACAGCCCATCGGACCGTTGTCCGTCGGACCAAAGTTTTTAAACTTGCTTTAAAATCTATCCGTCGGACAGATTCGATGGTTAGTACACAAAAGCATCGGACCAAAAACCTGCGCATTCTCAGAATCAAGTCGACACATGCTTGGAAGCATTGAACTTAATTTTTTCAGCACGTCGTGTTCTACATCACCGAGTTCTGGTCCGATGGGATTTTGGTCTGATGGTGTGTACGCACATCAGACCACTTCAGCGTGGTCCGATGAAAACGGTCCGTCGGACCAGTCTCATCAGACCGGTCTGATCGTGTGTATGTGGCCTTACAAATGGCTGTGACTTAGGTCAATAATCTCTTCTCCATAATAGGACCATTTTCTGCTATTCGGCATTGTGCTATTTTAACTGGTAATTGTGCGGTCATGCAATGCTGTACTCAAACCAAATCTATATTTTTTTTTCGCATTGAGCTTTCTCTTGGTAGTGTTTGATCACCGCAGTTTTTTTGTGATATAATTGTACAATTTAAAAAAAAGTCTAATATTTTTATTTTCTGATATTAAACATATCCAATAAAAACAAAAAAAAAATAGAGTGATCAGTGACAATACTATACAATGGCTCTGTACTACTAGCACTGGCCTGGAAGGGGTTAACATCCAGAGTGTTCAAGGGGTCAGATTCATGCCTATGTGTAATGTGTGTACTGTGTGCTACCTTGAGACAACTCGTTATGTATATAAGAAACTTGTCCATAAAATCTTTCTTCCATTCAAACCTCACCATTATGGGCAAGACCAAAGAGCTGTCAAAGGACATCAGGGACAAGATTGTAGACCTTCACAATGCTGGAATGGGGTACAAGACTATCAGCAAGAAGCTTGGTGAAAATGAGACAACAGTTGAAGTGATTATTCACAAATAGAAGAAATACAAAATAACCATCAATCACCCTTGGGCTGGAGCTTCATGCAAGATTTTGCCTCATGGGCCAAGAATGATCATGAGAAAAGTGAGGGATCAGCCCAGAACTACACAGAAGTAGCTTGTGAATAATCTCAAGGCAGTTGAGACCCCAGGCCCAAAGGAAACCATTGGTAACACAAAATGCCACCATGGATTGAAATCCTACAATGCCTGCTAGGTCCCTTTCTTTAAGAAGGCACATGTACAGGTCCAGCTGAAATTTTAAAAGGAGGATTGGGAGAAAGTGCTGTGGTCAGGTGAGACCAAAATCAGCTCTTTGGCATTAGCTTGACTCAACTTATTTGGAGGATGAAAAATGCTGACTATAACCCTGATGCGGCGTACACACGATCATTTTTCGGCATTAAACAAAAACGACGATCATTTTTCGGCATTAAACAAAAACGACGTTGACCATCAGTAAAACGACTCAGTAAAAATGCTCTGACATACAACACGTACAACGGCACTATAAAGGGGAAGTTCCATGCGGATGACACCACCCTTGGGGCTGCTTTAGCTGATTCTATGTTAGTAAAAGACGATTCGTTCTTTTCTGTCTGTTACAGGGTGATGAATGTGCTTACTGCATTATGAACGGTAGTTTTACAAGAATGAGCGCTTCCGTCTCATAACTTGCTTCTGAGCATGCGCAGGTTTTTAACAGAGTTTTAGCCCACACACGTTCATTTTTTACAACCCGAAAAAAGACATTGTTAAAAAATGCAGCATGTTCGAAAAAAATTATTGAAGTTTTTCAGAACCCGAAAAATGACGTGAAGCCCACACACGATCATTTTAAATGACATTTTTTTAAAAGAACGGTTATTTATGCCGAAAAATGATCGTGTGTACGCGGCATGAGAACACAATCTCTACAGTCCAGGAGGGAGGTGACGACATTATGCTTTGGGGCAGTTTCTCTGCTAAAGGTACAAGCCAACTTTGTCACATTGAGGGGCCAATGAATGGGGCCATGTATTGTAAAATCTTGAATGAGAATCTTCTTTTCTCAGCCAGAAAAATGAAGATGGGTAACGGATGAGTCTTCCAGCATGACAATGACCCAAAACATACTGCCAAGGCAACAAAAAAGTAGCTCAAGAAGAAGCACATCAACCTTAAGGATTCTCCCACTGGAATATATATATATGACTGTTCTTGTCGGTAGGTTGACCTACACAAACTGTTCTATGTATGTTTCAACCTATTTATACTATATGTTTGTATATCAACTTCCAGAACTCCTCCTGACGAAGCGATGTAATATTGCAAAACTAGTAAAACTAGTCCCGTACCGTGACCCCAGCACTCACCTGGATTCCACTTTGGGGACTGTAATTTTGGTGATTTAATCGGCTGTCATGATATGTGTATTGTTTCAATTGTCCTTAATGTTTGATGTTTTTATTATTTTTCTGATATTGTATTAATAAATTTATATATTTTTGATATTGCTGCTCTTTATTGAGTCTTATTACTCATTCTGGACTGGAATAGTCCTCCCTGCCGTTTCCTTTTTTTTGGGGTTCTTTTGGGTCCTTGGGGTCCATTGAGTCCCTTTGCTATCAAAATAACAAATATGTTATACTTACCTCCACTGTGCAGTTCGTTTTGCACAGAGTGGCCCCAATCCACATCTTCTGGGGTCATGCGATGGCTGTCTCTGGTCATACCTGCAAGAACTCATCAAATTCATGCGAGAGAGCTCGCATGGTGATGAGTCCTTGCGGGTGCGCTCCCGTGATACAGCGAATGCCCATAGCCACTCACTGTATCACTCGGCCCCACCCCTCGGCGCGCCGCGTCACTGGATGTGATTGACAGCAGCGCCAGCCAATGGCTGCCCTGCTCTCAATCCATCTGCTCTAGCCAATCAGTGGCCAGGCTGAGCAGCGAAGAGGATCTCGGGACCGAACGCGGAACTTTCGAGGGGTCAGGTAAGTAAAAGGGGGGCTCGGGGGGGGGGGGGGGGGCTGCCTCATCAGATGTTTTTTCACCTTAATGCATAGATTGCATTAAGGTGAAAACATTTTTTCATTTACAATTTCTTTAAGCAAACACATTGGCTTCCAGGGAAAAGAAAGGTTATTTTTTGTAATTTTGCAAAATTGCTGGCTGTGCTTAATAAGGTACAATTGCTAATGCATTCTAAAAGTTAATCTATCTTTAACCAATAGAAAAAATAACAGCACTGCATGTGAAATACTGTATATTACCTATTTTATAAAAGATTTCTAATTAAATTGATTTCACAATGCAATGGGTCTCACTGTCAGTACTTTTGCACACACTCAATACAAAAACGTTTGATAAAATATCAAATTTTACTATATATTAAATAATGACTCATTCATTTCCAGAAGTCTACTGGTGCTTCAAATAATGATGGTATGCATTTTCTGAAAAGTAGAACTTTAACACTTTTTAAGTGTTTATGTGCTAAATTCATGGATTCATTATGACACCACAATCAATTGCTTTAATGAACATTCTAACAAAATAGTGATGGTATAACTATTGGAGGAGATTCATTTCACTTTTAAGTTTACATATGAGAATTCTGAATCCTTCACCCTGTGCTTGACTGGCTATTTATTTACCAGTTTTATCTATGCAATTCTATATATCATGTGAGACATTGTTATTGATATACAGTGATTGATATTGTCATCTCATGACTATTTCTACCTTTTTGGTTAATCAATACTGAATGATTGTTGATCAGTGGCAGTCATTTTGTAACTTTGTGTCATTTTAAAAGCGCAGTTCCACAATACAAAAAAACACTGTAGTATTCTCTTCTAAGACTATTACTGCAGTAAATGGACATGTTATAATACACTTATAAGCAGGTAGAAGGAAATGATTATATTGAAATACTTGACCTTTTGAAATGGTTTTGCTTAAGGTATTATTTTAGGGAAGGCTGGCAAGTGGTAAATGTCTCCATGGACACTTTTGTGACCACAGCAAGGCCTCTTAATTACAAATGTGATGCCTGTAAACCTATAGCACCCGCATAAAATTTAAAGTAGATGTAAATTCTAGATTAGGGGTGACCAACCAGTGGCTCGGGCCCACATGTGGCCCGTGGAGCCCTCTGATGTGGCCCGCGACCTCCTGCTCTGGGATGGAATAGAATAGAATACTGTTATTAACCACTTAAGGATCCCTTCACGCTGATATAGGTCGGCAGAAGGGCACGGCTGGGCATAAGCATGTACATGTACTTCCAATTTAAGAGCCCAGCCGATGGGGCGCGAGCGCGCCGGCAGGCTCATGACCCGATCTGAAGCTCCGTGACCGCCCACGTGGGACCCCCGGACCCGATCACCACCGGTGTCCCACGATCGGTCACAGGAGCTGAAGAACGGGGAGAGGTGTGTGTAAACTGAGGCAATGTCAGTGATCGTCTGTTCCCTGACATAGGGAAAGACGATTACTTACGTCACATGTCCAGCCTCGCCCCCTAACGTTAGAAACACATATGAGGTCACACTTAACCCCTACAGTGCCCCCTAGTGGTTAACACCTTCACTGCAATTGTCATTTTCACAGTATCAGTGCATTATTATAGCACTTTTCGCTGTGAAAATGACAATGGTCCCAAAAATGTGTCAAAATTGTCCCATGTGTCCACCATAATGTCGCAGTCACAAAAAAGATCGCCGATCGCCGACATTAGTAGTAAACAAAAAATTATTAATAAAAATGCCATAAAACTATCACCTATTTTGTAAACGCTATAACTTTTGCGCCAACCAATCGATAAACGCTTATTGTGTTTTTTTTTTTTACCAAACATAGGTAGAAGAATACGTATCGGCCTAAACTGAGGAAAAAAAATGTTTTTTTTATATCTTTTTTGGGGGATATTTATTAGAGCAAATTTTATTATTGCATTTTTTTTAAAATTGTCGCTCTATTTTTGTTTATAGAGCAAAAAATTAAAACCGCAGAAGTAATCAAATACCACCAAAAGAAAGCTCTATTTGTGGGAACAAAAGGACACCAATTTTGTTTGGAAGCCACATCGCACGACCGCGCAATTGTTAGTTAAAGCGACACAGTGCCGAATCACAAAAAGGGACAAGGTCCTTAACCCGCATAATGGTCCGGCTCTTAAGTGGTTAAAAGCCAATTTATTACTAAAATCACACTGTCAATACAGTCATGGCCTGAATTGTTGGCACCCTAGAAATGTTTCCAGAAAATCAAGTATTTCTCACAGAAAATGTTTTGCTATACACATGTTTATTCCCTTTGTGTGTATTGGAACACAACAAAAAAAGGAAAAAAAGCAAATTGGACATAATGTCACACAAAACTCCAAAAATGGGCTGGTCAAAATTCTTGGCACCCTTTCAAAATTGTGGAAAAATAAGATTGTTTCAAGAATGTGATGCTCCTTTAACCACTTCCATACCAGGCACTTACGCACCTTCCCGCCCAAGCCAATTTTCAGCTTTCAGCACTGTCGCAATTTGAATGACAATTGCGCCGTCATGCTACACTGCACCCAAACAAAATTGGCGTCCTTTTTTCCCCACAAATAGAGCTTTCTTTTGGTGGTATTTGATCACCTCTGCGTTTTTTTTTTTTTGTGCAACAACTAAAAATAGAGCGAAGATTTTGAAAAAAAAATAAAGTTTTTATTTTTTTCTGTTAATTTTTTTGTAAATGAGTATGTTTTCTCTTTCAATTATGGGCACTGATATGGTGGCACTGATGGGCACCGATGAGGTGGCACTGATGGGCACCGATGAGGTAGTTCTGATGGGCACCGATTAGGTAGCACTGATGGGCACTGATAGGCGGCGCTGGTATTGGGCACTGATGGGCACTCATGGGCGGCACTGATGGGCACTCATGGGCGGCACTGATGGGCACTCATAGGCAGCACTGGGCACTCATAGGCGGCACAGGTGGGCACTCATAGGCGGCACAGGTGGGCACTCATAGGCGGCACAGGTGGGCACTGATAGGCGGCACAGGTGGGCACTGATAGGCGGCACAGGTGGGCACTGATAGGTGGCACAGGTGGGCACTGATAGGTGGCACAGGTGGGCACTGATAGGTGGGCACTGGGCATGGATTGGCACTGTGGGGTGGCACTGACAGACACTGGGGTGGCACTGATGATCACTGAGGGGTGGCACTGATGGATCAATGTTGCCAATCAGTGCCCATGTGTGCCCCCCCTTTTTTTTTTGTCATTTTATTTTTTTGTCATTTTTTTTTTTTTTTGTCATTTTTTTGTATTTTTTTTTTGTATTTTTTTTATTTCCCTGGTGGTCTAGTGTGGCGATCCGAGGGGGGGCTGCGCTGATAAACAATCAGCGCGAACCCCCCCTGTCAGGAGAGCCGCTGATCGGCTCTCCTCTACATGCGTCTGTCAGACGCGAGTGAGGAAGAGCCGTCGGCGGCTCTTCCTGTTTACATCGTGATCAGCCGTGATTGGACACGGCTGATCACGTGGTAACGAGGCTCCGCCGGAGACTCGTTACCGAAATCGGAGGTGCAGGGTGTCTGACTGACACCCCGCATCACCGATCGCCGCGCTGCGCGCCCGCACGGGCGCGTGCGGCATGAAATCGTGCAGGCCGTTTGAGAACGGCCTGTCACGATTTCATAACCACTTCCCGGCCGTAAATCGGCTATTGGCCGGGCGGGAAGTGGTTAAACTCACCTGGGGCAAGCAACAGGTGTGGGCAATAAAAAAAATCGCACCTAAAATCAGATAAAAAGGAGAGAAGTTCACTTAGACTTTGCATTGTGTATCTGTGTGTGCCACACTTAGCATGGACAACAGAAAGAGGAGAAGAGAACTGTCTAAGGACTTGAGAACCAAAATTGTGGAAAAATATCAACAATCTCAAGGTTACAAGTCCATCTCCAAAGATCTAGATTTGTCTTTGTCCACAGTGCGCAACATTGTCAAGAAGTTTGCAACCCATGGCACTGTAGCTAATATCTCTGGAAGTGGACAGAAGAGACAAATTGATGAAAGGTTGCAACGCAGGATAGTCCGGATGGTGGAAAGTAGCCCCAAACAAGTTCCAAAGAAATTCAAGCTGTCCTGCAGGCTCAGGGAGCATCAGTGTCAGCGTCAACTATCCGTCGACATTTAAATGAAATGAAACGCTATGGCAGGAAACCCAGGAGGAACCCACTGCTGACACAGAGACATAAAAAAGCAAGACTACAGTTTGCCAAAATGTACTTGAGTAAGCCAAAATCCTTCTGGGAAAATGTCTTGTGGACAGATGCCTTTTGTCTTTTTGGTAAAGCACATCATTCTACTGTTTACTGAAAATGGAATGAGGCTTACAAAGAAAAGAAGACAGTACCTAGAGTGAAATATGGTGGAGGTTCAATGATGTTTTGGGGTTGTTTTTCTGCCTCTGACACTGGGTGCCTTGAATGTGTGCAAGGCATCATGAAATCTGAGGATTACCAAAGGATTTTGGGTCGCAGTGTAGAGTCCAGTGTCAGAAAGCTGGATTTGCGTCTGAGATCTTGGGAGTTTCAGCAGGACAATGACCCCAAACATACGTCAAAAAGCACACAGAAATGGATGGCAACAAAGCGCTGGGGAGGTCAAAAGTGGCCAGCAATGAGTCCAGATCTAAATCCCATTGAATACCTGTGGAGAGATCTTAAAATTGCCGTTGGGAAAAGGCGCCCTTCTAATAAGAGAGACCCGGAGCAGTTTGCAAAGGAAGAGTTTTCCAAAATTCCGGATTAGAGGTATAAGAAGCTTATTGATGGTTATAGGAAGCGACTGATTTCAGTTATTTTTTTCAAAGGGCGTGCAACCAAATATTAATTCAAGGGTGCCAATAATTTTGAATATACATTACACACAAAGGGAATAAACATGTATATAGCAAAAAATGTGTTACTGTAATACTTTTCTGTGAGAAATGCTTGATTTTCTGGAAACATTTCTGTGTTGCCAACAATTTTGGCCATCACTGTATGAGCATATGTTTTCTGCAGTGGTTACTGGAATGCTTTCAAACTGATCTGCAGGTGCAGAGCAGTTTACCTGCACTGAGCCATAGACTTCTGTTATTACCTGCAAGTTTAGTGAGCTTTCTGAAAGTGCACCAAACCTGCAGAATATAATAAAAGTTTATTGCAAAGTGCAGGAAAGCCAAAGGTACACTGCATTGCACCCATGTTGCAGGTAAACCACAGCGCATCAGTGTGAAAACAGCCTTGGGCCCCTTTAAATAGTCAGTCCGACCAATTGGACCCTCCATTCACCTCTAAGTAGTGGCAGACAAACAGACTTGTGTTCTACCTCCAATACAATCCCTAAAAAGTATCGTGGGCTGTGTCCGTGTCGGCTCTGGATATGCAGAGCCGACACGGACATGCCATCCACCCGCTCCTCTCATTGTGGCCCGCAACCGGTTACAAAGTCGCTTAAGTGGCCCTCGCTCTTCAAAAGGTTGGGCACCCCTGCTCTAGATTAATGACATTTAGTTTGCTAAAGCACTGTGTATATTAAACAATTTTTTAAATACAATACCTAACTTTATTTTTTTCATTTATTGCATACCATTACCACTGATCTCCTGTAGGCTCTTCCAACTACATTTACTTTAATGAGGACTGTTTGCCATATCTAAAGGTCAGTTTTTTTGATGGTTAAAACAGTGGACCATGCCTGCATGAATTTTTGACAATACAGGGACAAAAGCTTTGTCACCCTATAACAAGAAGTGCCTGAACAAAGACCTTCATGGCAGGATTGCCAGGTAGGATTCCAACAAAATATCAAATAAAAATAAACCTTTTTACACTTACCTACAATTTTGTGCTATTGATCAAACAAGTTGCAGGGCACAGAAGTGGCAACATTTCAATAAACTGTGTAAATGTTAAAGCGTCCATACAATATGTATGCACTTTAAATATTCAATCAAGATATGTGACAATCAATTGAAATAAAACAAAATGAAAAGATAAATCCAATAATAACAAAAAAAAACTATAATAATTGACAGATGTGTTTAAAGGGAAAGAAACTTTAAGTCGATTTAAACGTAAAACATATAGCAGAGCTTTCTGTTAGATTGAAAAGTGGTGTTCTCCCTATATCAGATAAACCATCTACTAGTATGGAAGCTGCCAACAGCAGGAGACCTATGCAGCAGTGATCTGCAGGTTAACCCCGCTCTGTGACTAAACATTGTCTACTTGCTTTGTAAATGTTGCATAGACATATTTTTAATAAAATAAATTCGATTTATAATCAGAGAGTACCATTTGGTACGTGTTTATTTTTTATGAGCTGCATTGCTATAACTCCTGGTGAAGAGAGGATTCCTGACATTAATGCTGCGTACACACGATCATTTTTCGGCATGAAAAAAACAACGGGCCATATTCAGGTACAATTACATTGGAGCAGAGTATCAGAGATACACTACGCCGCCGTATTTTACCTGGCTCTATGACGAATTCAGGTAGATTACGGCCCGTAAGGTACGGCGGCGTAGTGTATTTCTCGTGGCGGAATCGAAATATACGCGATTAGGGGGCGTGAAGCATTTGAATTAGGTGTGTCCCCGCGGCGATCGAACTGCGCCGCCGTGCATTGCGCAAAATAACGTTGTTACGTCATTTTTTGTTTGAGTAGTGTCGTTTACTTACATTCCTATTCCCGGACGACTTACGTAAAAAATAAAAAAAGACGTTGAAATTCGACGCGGGAACGACGGCCATACTTAACATGGGCTGTCTAAAACTAGACCAGATAAAAGCTGAAATAACTTTACGCGGCAAAAAGATGACTACAGATGCCGTAAGAGATTGCGAACGACGCTCGTAACTTCGTGGATCGTCGGAAAATGCTCATTTGCATACCCCGAGGCAGAAAACGACGGGAAGTCCACCCAGCGGCCGCAAAATTATTGCAGCGTAGATCCAAAGGCGTACGAACACGTAAGCCGGTCGGATTGAAGACCGAAGCCGTCGTTTCATGGTTTGAGGCTTCAGACTAATGAAACGATGCGCGTAATTTGAAAGTACTCCGGTCTAACGCGAGATAGACCGGAGTAAGGGCTCTGTGAATCTGGCCCAACATTTTTAAAAATGTAATTTAAAATGATCGTGTGTGGGCTTCACATCGTTTTTCATCTTCTGAAAAACGACATAAAAAGAATTGCATTTTTTAATGTCGTTTTAAAAAATGTTTTTTTGGGTTGTAAAAAATTATCGTGTGTGGGCTAAAACGATGTTAAAAACAACGTTTTAAACCTGCGCATGATCAGAAGCAAGTTATGAGATGGGAGCTTGAATGGAACTTTCCCTTTAGAGTGCCGTCGTACGTGTTGTACGTCACCGCGCTTTGCTCATCATTTTTTAAAAACGATGGTGTGTTTTTAATGATGAAGTTGGAAAACATAGGGCCAGATTCAGATACAATTACATTGGCGCAGAGTATCAGAGATACACTACGCCGCCGTATTTTACCAGGCTATACGCCGAATTCTGGTAGATTTTGTCCCTTACGGTACGGCGGCGTAGTGTATTTCTCGCCGCGTAATCGAAATACGAGATTAGGGGGCGTGAAGCATTTAAATTAGGCGCGTCCCCGCGGCGATCGAACTGCGCATGCTCCGTTCAGAAATTTCCCGCCGTGCATTGCGCGAAATAACGTCGATATGTCATTCGTTGTTTGAGTAGCATCGCTTACGTACATTCCTATACCCGGACGACTTACGTAAAAAATAAAAAAAGACGTTGACATTCGACGCGGGAACGACGGCTATACTTAACATGGAAAAATAAAAAGTGTACTACAGCGCTAATTACAAAATTAATTTCAGGAACACCAAATAAAATGCCCGAATAACACAGCTGCTATCCATGTGGTACCAAATCAAACAGTGAAAAAATTATTAATAATATAGGATGCGCTGATATTAACTTAATAGTGTAAATCATACAGACAAAACAAATATATCAGGGAGGAACAATCTCCATATGTGTTTAAATACATGTGATTAGTCCTTAATCAAGTGCACAGTGAAGGCAGCAACACGGATTCCATACAAGGAAAAACACATAAACGATGCCCTCCTTCACTAAGAGTGTGGATCCCAACTGAGAATCAGGTGATCAGGCACTCGTAGCAGATGAATATGAAAAAAAGGAGAAGAAGAAAAACCTCATTGCACAAACATCGGATAACAGGCGAATAATACGATCCAACAACCATCAGCAAATGCACTCACGGATCCCCGCTTAGTATAAGCATGAAACGCCACTCAGTGCGCTGTCTCCTCAACTCGATCCGATGGATTCGGATACGATCGTAGGCTCCTCCCTACGCGTTACGTCACGGGCACGCGACTTATTCATGGGTTGCTACGGAGATTGAGTATGGCTTGTGTTTAAATAGCCTCCTCGGTGTCAGCGTGTCATCGGAGTGAGCAACAGGGAAAGCGTTTCATGCTTATACTAAGCGGGGATCCGTGAGTGCATTTGCTGATGGTTGTTGGATCGTATTATTCGCCTGTTATCCGATGTTTGTGCAATGAGGTTTTTCTTCTTCTCCTTTTTTTCATATTCATCTGCTACGAGTGCCTGATCACCTGATTCTCAGTTGGGATCCACACTCTTAGTGAAGGAGGGCATCGTTTATGTGTTTTTCCTTGTATGGAATCCGTGTTGCTGCCTTCACTGTGCACTTGATTAAGGACTAATCACATGTATTTAAACACATATGGAGATTGTTCCTCCCTGATATATTTGTTTTGTCTGTATGATTTACACTATTAAGTTAATATCAGCGCATCCTATATTATTAATAATTTTTTATACTTAACATGGGCTGTCTAATATTAGACCAGCAAAAAGCTGGTATAATTTTACGCAGCAAAAAGATGACTATAGATGCCGTAAGAGATTGCGATTGACGTTCGTAACTTGCGTGCATCGTCGGCATAAGCTCATTTGCATACCCCGACGCGGAAAACGACGGGAACTTCACCCAGCGGCCGCAAATTTATTGCAGAGTAGATCCGAAGGCGTACGAACACGTAAGCCAGTCGGATTGAAGCCCGCAGCCGTATTTTTATGGTTTGAGGTTTCAGAGTAGTAAAAAAACGCGCGTAATTTGAAAGTACTCCAGTCTAACGTTTTGTTTTTTTCATGCCGAAAAGTGATTGTGTGTACGTGGCATAAGCCTCTCACCCTCAGCTGATCCCAGCTTGTTACAGGGGAACACATGTACAATTTATCTGGTCCATGATTTGAGGTGAGAGACTAGTATATGTTATGGTGGTGGAATTGGACTTCACTGGATCTTGTGCCTACAAAATAAATAGAACACACATGCATGGTTTTACTTTAATTTGAAGGGTCATCTTGTGAGTCTTCAGGTGGTGGATTATTTTCTGCACAGTGATTCAGATTTCTCAGAATCTGGTGATGACCCCACAAAAAAAGATTTGCCACGATTTAGCACTTTTAGCTACTTGGACATTATTGGGACAATATTGTCATTGGATTTATCCTTTCATTTTTTATTTGTATCTTTCAATTGATTGTCACATATCTTGATTGAATACTTATAGTGGATAAACACAACTGCAATTGAAAAAAACAATGAAAATTACTTTCCAAATTACATTTACATGTTAAGATTGCAGTGATAGGGTTACAGTAATACATTAATTGATGGTGATGGCTTTACCACTGCAGAAGGAGTAACGAGGAAGAATTCAGGAGCTATCCTGGAACCCCCTGGTACAGGGATTATGCCACTTTACATGACTCCTTTCCAAAATAAATAAGCCTGTATTATGGTTGTACTGTGTACTTTATGTGATAATTTTTTCAAGAAATTAATTTGTTGTATGATTTATGAAAATATAGATAAATCCAATTTCACAGCTTCTGTGCAACATAATAAGCTAATAAATAAAACATGTCAAACCTACAGTAAAACGTTATAGTTGGCCTATGTAGTTTAGTTGTTACTGCCTATGTGGGTCATATTTTGGAATTTAATTATTCCTGTGAATAATATCCAGGCTTTATATAGCATAATATACTCACTAGTAACCAAGGGATTAGTAAAATTAATTAGAACATGCAACATAGTTCATGCACTGATGTACCAAACATGGGGATCTTAGAAGCAAAGATTAGTTTCAGCTCACAATGTTGTTAGCTGTCAGAAATATGTCTTGAGATTAGCATTTTAAATACAGGTTTTGAGATTTTAACAGTGAACTAATCATTTTAGCAATTGGGATTTGAACTGACAAAATTCTGCAATCTGATGTTAAATGGATAGATTCTGTATGACTCAAGCTGACCTAATGATGTCCTATAAATTTCATAAAGGTTTGCTCTCCAAGACCCTTATGTTGTTGTGGGAATGCCAAGCTATTATTTCTCATTAGTGTTTTAAATGTGATGCAATACGCTGTTCACTACAATCCTCTTCTGTTTGCATCTCTGTAGACATGACTCCGAATTGGATGCCTCTCTTTAGCCTAATCTGTTTAACTTAAACAGATCATCTCTGTGCCGATTCACAAAGCTAGATAAGTAGAAAAACAAGGCTTTAGCCATCTGACGTAACTTGCGTGGTCTCCTAGTGTATGAGTGCTGCCTTAGCCAGAGCTCTGTGTTACACAAATTGTCTTATGCCATGTAAAAGACAATAACAGCCTAGCATCATCCATCCATATATTTCAAATACTTTCTATTGGCTGTCTATCAGCAACGTCCTTATATGTTTCAGAAGATTTCAGTGGTGATGTCAGGCGCAGACAGCAGTGCTGGATCACTGGTATTCACTCCCAGAAGAGATGAGGACCACATGACAGTAGACTTAGCCACTTTACTACATATAGAGCAGTCTACTCACCATCTGCTGGAAAATGTAATCAGACTTTGTGTGATTACACCGTGTACAAGTAACAGTGTGCCCCTTTGAGGAATCCAGGGCTCCATCTTACCCTAACATGCATAGCAGTGCAACATTCCCCAGGCCTGCTACTGATGTCTCCACCACTAGAAATCATAACTCATTAAAGACTGCAAAATTGGTACAAAAGTGGAAGGTCACAGACTTTTTCCCAGTAGCAACAGCTCTGTATTCCACCTGCCTGAATAAGGCAAGCTTGTTTACTATGATGGGTCCGCCCCTCCTGACTCCCTTACTACAGTACCTGCATCTTCACCAAGATCAAGCATTTGGAGACAGATGAGATTGGAGGCAGAATTAACCATGTGGAAATTAAAATGGGAGAATTCACATAAGCATATAATGATCTTATAGTCTCCTACAATTAGCTCAAAACAGAGATTTAGTGGGTCAAAAGTAAGTTGGCAAATATGGAGGATACAATAACATTACATTTAGGAGAATTACGGAAGGCATCACAGAAGCTGATCTCTCAGAATATATTCAACAACCTCCATATGTAATACTACCACTAGTCAAAGTGTACAAACTGTTGGTTGATATATCCCTTAGAAACCCCAAACCGGAGTTTCTATTCAAACATACTTCTGAAGACGTTCTGGCTAGCCATGACCATGTCCAGAAAGGATCAATCACTACCCAATAAATACTCTGAAGTAATACTATATGCAGACCTGTCTCAAATGATGATACAAAACAGGAAAAAACGGAAACCACTGTGTAATCACAAGATGATATTTAAGAAAAGAAGCAATTTTTTCAGGGAAGCCTGATGATAAAACCTGTAGGATAGGATTTGGTGATGTTATTACCTGTTGCTTTTAAAAAAAAGGTATTGCAAGTATTCCATTTTTTTGGGAGCATCTTATTATATAAGCCTATAAAAACTTAGGTGTAGAATGCTCTAGATCAGGAGTCTCAATCGGTAGGCCCTCCAGCTGATTCAAAACTATTATTTATACACAGGACTTATATAGTGCCAATAGTTTGTGCAGCGCTTTACAACATTGGGCAGACAGTACAATTACAATGCAATTCAATACATGAGGGATCAGAGGGCCCTGCTCATTAGAGCTTACAATCTAGAAGGGAGGGTATATATATATATATATATATATATATATATATAAATCATACATGCAAAAGGAGAACGTAACATATTCCCAAATCAAGTACCACACACCAAAACTGTTTCCATTACATATAGCATTGTTCTATTTTTCTCTTAATCAAATATTATTTGCATTGTTGTAAAGGTACAAAAACTGCACCAAACAGTGCTATCAAGTAAAACAAGAAAATAAAACTAGCCGGAGTAAGTTATTGCCCATCTTAGTCCTCAAACTATACACATCACCTTTACTCTGATACACAAACACCATCAGCATATTGCTTGGTTCTCAGCCACCGTTACATCTGAATCAACCCATCTAGATCTTATTTTTGTACATTTTTTGGGCACCACATAGCCTCATATGTCATCCTATAGAAAGGAATTCCTAACATAAAGAATAGGATATGTAAGGGGGATTTAGTGTAGTTATCCATAGTGCCATTCTCCCCCAGAAGGCACAGTAAAGGACTACATATATTTAGAAAAGTGAAGGTAAGTAGCGCAGCTGCTTATCTGTTAAAAAAAAGTAACCCAACTGTATCATTTTGTCTTTAGCTGAGATAACTATCGATATACATAGTAAGGACTTCTACCCATAATTCCACTGTCAAAACTGGCAAAATTGCTATCCATCTGTCTCGTGTCCATTGACAATGTTTATAGTCGGTAAGAGTTAACGCAGAGTATTAGCTGAGATTAGTTTGTTATGATCCGATTGTAACAAAAGAGCTTCCAATTTAGTTTTAGAGAAGGACACCCTTTGCAGACGATATTGCTCCATTGCAGCATGTCTGAGTTGGACATAACAAAAGTACCAGGAACGGGGTACACCCCACTCAGCCTGTAATTATTCAAAGGATTTAATTTCTCCACCCTAATAGAGATGATGAACATATTTTTTTTACACCAAAATATTCCCATCTATGGCCCTCCTCCCACCTGAGAAAGTTAAAATTGTGCCACAGAGGAGTATTTAAGGAAAGGCATACATATGAAATTAGTTTGGAGCATATGGTAACAATCCTCTTTAATAAGTGCAATATATTCGTACCCTCAGGAGTGAAAACCTCACCCCTAAAGAAAAATTAAAAGTGTTTCATAGGAGGTGGCGATCACTGCTTCTACCACTGATGCCACTTTATTTAAACATACACCAACTGTGATGCAAAATACGCATGGAGATCGGGCAGTGCTAAACCACCTTTACAAACTGGAAATTGTAAAATCTCCAAAGACACTCTAGGTACCCTGCCCCCCATAAAGGAGCTAAGCAAAAAGTTAAATTACCGGAAGATTTTTTTAAGAATATATATTGGGGCATTGGAAAGAATTTAGAGGACATTTGGCAAGAAAATCTTGAACACATTTATATTACCCAACAATGTTAATGGAAAGGTCTTTTAATTTCTGTGCTTTTTCCCTAATATCTGGCTAAAAATTTATATTGATTCCCAGATATTTGAACAAGTCTGATACCGAGATTGGGCACATAAGGCCCCGTACACACGAGCAAATAGATTTGTTCAAATTGGTCGGACCGACCGATTTGAACAAATCCGTCTGCTAGCCGTTTTGGTTTTATCGCTGTACACACGATCAAACCAAAATCCCTGCCAGCAGACAGCATGGCAACGTGGCGGTGACGTTGCTTTAAAATCTGTTGGCTGGCCAAATCCGTCTGCTCGCCCGTACACATGATCAAATCTGTCTGCTGGGACGGTCGGGCCGACCGTTTCCAGCAGATAGATTTGATCGTGTGTACCCGGCCTAAGAGGTGATCTCAAAGATGGCTGCCTGTCTGAGGGGAATAATGTTGATTTCGTTTAATTTATGCAGATTCTTGAGTAGTCGCCAAATTATTGCATAAGGGGAATGCCACAGACAGTGAAGAACCTGGATCGATCAGGTATAAAAGCATATCATCTGCATACAGTGATACACATTCATCAACCTCCCCAATACAAAGGTCCTAGATCATAACAATCCTTTCTCAGTTTCTTAGCCAATTGCTTAAGGCCCCTTTCACATGAGTGGACGAACGGTCCGCTAATTACAAGTCCGTTTACGGACTTGTAATGTGTCCCTATGGGACCGGATCCATTAGCGGATGATGCATCCGCTAACGTCCGCCTACGATCCGCGTCCGTCTGGATCCGTTTTGCGGACGGAAGAAAACCCTTTTTTTCTTCCGTCCGGTGGATCGGATCGGATACAAACGGACAGACGGTCCGTTTCCATCCGATTCCCTATAGGGGATAGCGGAGGAGAGACAGGGCGGTCCCTGCACAGTGTGTGGGGACCGCCCTGTCCGCCGAGCCGACGGACACACACGGAGCGGACCGAAAAACGGACCGCTCCGCGTGAAAGAGGCCTAATAGTCTGTACAAGTTTGTTGCCATTCCACAAGCAGGCACAACTTTGAAACGTGACATGTAGGGTATCAATTTATTCAGTGTAACATCATCTTTCACAATATAAAAAAAAACTATTTGGGCAATCTTTACTGTTGTCTTATTTTTTTATTCATTAAAGTAAATTTTTACCAAAAAAGTGCACTTGTAAAACCGCTGCACAAATACTGTGTGACAAAAAGTATTGTAACAACCACCATTTTATTCTCTAGGGTGTTGTAAAAAAAAATATTGCCGCAGGCATGGTGGGGGGCATGGTGGGGGTGCCCCCTGCCCGCAGGCACAAACAACGTATGGGTACGTTGTTTTGCGCAGTGGTGCCATTCTGATGATGTATATCATCATGAGCCAGTTGGCAAGTTTCTTGCTTCTTACCAACCAGCTATTCACTGTGCCCTGATTGGGCAAATTGTTACCAAATTATGGCTTAGAATGCACTGTTGCAGGGCAAAAACCCGCCACACGCCTTGCAAATTCGGGTCAAATTTTTGCTCACCCCAAACTGTTCACCTAACTTTAGTTATTCTTTTAAGTATCATTGGTCTAACCATGACAGTCACTGGTAACATACATGTACAGTAAATAGCAATCTTCATTTCCAGGAATGAACTTTGTGGAAAGCTGGATTTTCATATATTGGAAAAAAATATCACCATGGCACTAGAGAGACAAGGTATTCCTGAATTTTTAGTTTTGATGTAGATATATGAAAGATGATCCTTTAGTATGTGACCTCTTTCCAAACAAATATAGAACAATATACTGCATACTGTACATGCATAATTGTTCTCCTATCATCTCCGTAGCACAAAGGGATAGACAAGGAAGCTGGAGGTTTATGGATATTGTTACTCATTTATGGCATTTAAACTGGTTCACATCATACTTTTTGAGGCTGTCATTAACTGTATTTTGGGAAAAACCTATAGATCATGTTAAAGCTCATATTAATCTATGCTTTTTAGCTGCTTCAAACAAAAATATGCTTAACTTGCAAAACACAATTCAATCAATAAATGCACTCCTTATGACCTGGTATGTCTAGAGTAAATATAAAATTGTATTTCAAATGTTCTGCAACTATTAAAAGAGAAGTATTACCAAAGCTTTTTTTTTTTATTTGCTTCCCTTCTGGGTCACAGCCAAAAGCCTGCTTTCGTCTGACGTCATAGAGGTGGTCAGGGCGCTGTTATGATGCTGACACCAACGTCAAAATCCACATCTTTATGTGCCTGTATCTCCAGGTTGTATCTCATTCAATAACCATAACTAGGGTCTCAACCAGTTTTTTTATTTTTTTTATTTTAGATTTTGCAGAATACAGCAGAGTAACATCACAATTAGATCAGTTACAGCAGACATTCAGCTCCAGAAAATTAACACCAGGGAATACTTGCAGACAAATAAGCAGGAAATGTGTGCTCCCGTGTGACTGGAGTGTGCTATGTGTAGCAGAGGTTACAAAATAAAAATAAATAAAAATGCTGGCCTATTTATTGTATCTATTAACTGTATTAATGAACACTGTCTATTACAAGTGCATTTCTACAAAAGCAGTCACAACTCCCCACCAGTTTGTTTCCATTTTCGATATATAATGTACCTTCGTGATCACTTTGCATCAGTATGCAGTGATTTTTCTTTTTTTGGGGGGAAATAGCAGATACATTGTGAATACATGCAGTGCAAAAATATACAGCTTCTTACAACTGCTGAGCAGATCACACAGATACGCAGAGCTTCTGCTACAACATGACGGGGTGTTATGTCAGGTTTGTGTCTTACTATAGAACATATACCAGAAATTCCTTTACATTGCCATAGTGATGTACATCAGCTAAACCATATGTTTATTGGATTAAATTATTAATTGTTACTGCATGTTATCATGCCCATCAACCTGCTTTAAAAATTATGTGCAATGCTAGTATATGGTAATTTGAATGTATATATATTATTGCCGGATCTCAGTTGATAAGCAGACAATTTAGGGTGTTGTTCTACCTATAAACAAACTTCCACTTTAAGGCTTGTGGTCTCTCAAATTGGTAAAGGACTACTTTTCTTCACTAAAGACCACTTTATCTACCAATTATATCCACTGTATCTTAAACATATAAAAATAACAACATGTTAGAGATTTAAAAAACAATGTTTGCCTATCAATGTAAAACTTGGAGTATCTACAAGATTGACACCAAAGTTGGGGACCTAAAACCATCCTTACCTTCAAGACACAGCTACCCCCCCACCTCCCCTTCACTCAGTACTTATGTTTCCCTGCCACTAAATGCCCTTATTCAACCCACCTCCTCTGAGACTAGGCTGATTTTGTTCAGTAAAAAAAGAAACAGTACTGTGTTGAGCTAATGTCTTGGTCAATCTGCTTTCTTTTTGAACTGCTTCTTTATCTCCAACTCAAACTTCTGATGTACAAAAACTGCAAGAAGCTGATACCAAATCAAATTCAGGTACAAACATTGCTTTCATTTTAAAAATATATACTGCAGGGCTCAAAATTTCAAGTCCTGAGCTACTAGCCAGGCCTCAAGACTTACTCGCCACCAGTTGCCCCACCTAATTTATACCCTGCCCTGCGCCTAATTGCACCTGTAAACATGCCCTTGTAGATTATCTCATGGAATGACACTGTTTTATGCAGAATCAAGTTACAAAATTAAATATTACCAACAACAACTTTAACAAAATGGGACAGGGCACTGGGGGCAGACCAGAGGGACAGGGCACTGGGGGCAGACCAGAGGGACAGGGCCAGAGGGACAGGGCACTGGGGGCAGACCAGAGGGACAGGGCTATAGGGATAGGGCACTGGGGGCAGACCAGAGGGACAGGGCCAGAGGGACAGGGCACTGGGGGCAGACCAGAGGGACAGGGTCAGAGGGACAGGGCACTGGGGGCAGACCAGAGCACTAGAACACTCTCTCTCTCTCTCTCTCAAGGAGAAGAAAACTTTGCAAACTGGAAGGCTGCCACTCTCATTTAAGGGCAACTTTCAGTGAGCGCTGCACCGGAGTGGTAATTTTCGCAATCCTCCACCTCACTCATTACTTTCTGCTCTCCAGCTACATTGGTCAGGGCCCGGGGGGAGGGGGCAGGCTCAGAGAGGTCATACTGTTAGGTCCCATGGCTTACTGAGAATTGTAAGGAGAGCTCCCGTGTACTGCTCTGCCTATGCGTGGCTCACCAGACTACTTTTCCTGAGCATGCACCTTTCCTCTTCAGCCGCCAATTGCATCGGGGCTCCAAGTGTAGGCACAGATTGGAGGGAGATTGGTCATGTAGCCCTGTCATCACTCGCCCCCAGCTTAAATCCACTCGCCAAATGCTAGTAGGCGAGTGGAAATTTTGAGGGCTGATATACTGTATATACTCGAGTATAAGCCGACCCAAATATAAGCTGAGGTACCTAATTTTACCACAAAAAACTGGGAAAATGTATTAGCTCGAGTATATCCTAGGGTGTACATCTGCATGCCTCACTTTGCCTTACTGTGTCCATGCGGATGCCTCACATGGTTTTGAAACATCAGTGCTCCCCAGCCATAGGTCCCCTAGACAACAAACTTTGCACACTTATAGAGGAGAAATGCGGCTACATGTGTGCCAAGTTCTGGGTCAAATGAACCTACGACCGGCTGGTACCAGGTCCCAAAAGTCACTGGAGAAATTACCGTTTAACATTGGAGTCTATGGAAGTAGTGCCCTCCTTTGAAAAATCGGTGCTCCCCGGCCGTAGGTCCTTTGGACAACCGACTCTGCACATTTGTAGAGAAAGAGTGGGGCTACATGTGTGCCAAGTTTGAGGTCTGGCCAGTACCAGGTCCCCAAAGTCTGGGAGATCAGGCGCAAAAAGGTGACTCTATAAGCTGAGGGGGGCATTTTCAGCACAAAAAAATGTATATGTATATACAGTACTTTCATTAATGTATTAATGATTATAGGAATGCATTAATGTGTATCTTTAAAAGAGTTCAGAAATAAAGCAAAACTCTGTTCAAAAATACCACTATAAAAAATGAATAGCTTAATAAAAAGTAAAATAATAAAACCAGCTTTCTCATGCAGCACTTTTTCCATCCACCAGATGTTCTCATTTTGATGGCCTGGATCATATAACCCCCTTCCTGTAAACCCAAGTTGTCCTGAACCTACTCTAACTTGTCAGTGGATATTGAAAGGAAAAGCAGCATGGTAATGAGCTCATCTCTCTCTCTACCTCTTCCTATTTGCATGCTTCTTGCCAGCACTTTTTTGATGCTTTCTCTCACACTGCTGGTCTCCTGTAAATAGCAATTCAAGTTTCGGTATTTATGCTGCTTTTAACCTGTTTAACCTGTTGTGTACCATCCTGTAATACTCCTTCATTACCAGACTATTTTTCAGTTTTCTGTGCTGTGATCATTTGAATGATGGTTACCCATGGATTTTTTGAGAAAGCTCAAGCTTTCCTTTGCTGTCATTTAATAACCACTGTTGTTGTTAAACAACATAAAACAGATATAAACAGCAAAACGTAGTTTTTTATGGAAAGTAGAATCTTCAAAGATCTAATTTTGATGGCAGATTTTATTTTCAAATTAACAAACATACTGTTCTTGAGGGGCTTGGTAACCGTGTACTAGATACATTAGTATACAGTGGGAGGAGGAGGTGAAGGGAGTAATATACAGGTCACCTAAAGTTTTATCACGAAAATTAAGGGGTTAATGTGCAGGATTGGAAATGTGACGGGTTATTATACAGTTCACACACAGAGACAGCAGATTAATTGTGCAGGAGAGGAAGAAGGAGTGGTAAAAAAAAAAGGTTAAAATAAAAAGATCCCAGTGAAAATTAATGAATAGATCTGCAGCTATCATAAGCTGGCAGCACTATACAGTGCTGTGAAAAACTATTTTTCCCTTTTTGATTTTTGATTTTTTTTTTGCATATTTCTCACATTCAGATCATCAAACAAATTTTAATATTAGACAAAGATAACTCGAGTAAATCCATGATGCAGTTTTTAAATTATTTAATTTATTAAGGGAAACAAGCTGTTCAAACCTGCCTGGCCATATGTGAAAAAGTAATTGCCCCCTCCCATGCTGAATCATGAATGAACTGTGATTAACCAAATTTTTTTTGGAAAGAAGAATTTCACTTGCCACACCCAGGCCTGATTACTGCCAGACCTATTGAATCAAGAAATCACATACATAGAAGCTGTCTGATAAAGTGAAGCATGCTAACAGATCACAAACAGCCACACATCATGCCACAATCTAAAAAAAAATCAAGAACATATAAGAAAAAAAGTAATGTACATGAAGCGGTCTAGGAAGGGTTTCAAAGCCATTTCTAAGGCTTTGGAACTCCTGTGAACCATGGGGAGAGCCATTATACACAAATGGAGATATCGGTGAACCTTCTCAAGTGTGGCCAGCCTACAAAAATGTATCTCTTTGTTGAGTATTTTCATATCATCACAAGTGAATTTCTCCAATAATATATATGTTGAGGAATGGTGATCCCATAAGTGCATGGTTTCCTGCAGAGGAGAGTTGCAGGATCTGAGGAGCAGATAGCCATAGGAAATACCCTTGAAAGGGTAAAGTGCATTGGAACCTGTGAATAGGTCTGAGATTAAGGTCAGAGCATTTACAGACTATTGGTGAATTTATTATTTCTGCTTAATTTATTTGAACAAAATTAAGACTTTTTTAGTTGGGCAGTTCCCACCAATTGCAAATTTTATGTTTTTGTTTGTTTAAAGTGTTAAACTGAATTTATTATGTTTTAGTTATTATTTAATGGGAATTATTGCACATTAAGTAATTTTTTCATTTTGATGTGAATTACATGTGAAGTCACATATATCTTGTATCATTGCACTTTAATCACATTTTTTATGGCATATATCTATATGAGGAGTTTCCACCATCCCTACTACGTTTAATAGGTTAATGTTTTTTTGAAGTGTATTATATGTGTGATTTCATATCACAGATATTGGTATTGTGGTGATATTGAAGTTTATTGAGAATACCATACATTAGTAAACCAAATTGTCAGTAAACACAGAATGGGGATATGCCCATGTAAACAAGGCAGATCTCCGTTCTGACATGGGGAAAGGGATAGATTCTGTGTTCCTGCAAAGCAGGGACTAGAATCCATTTCATCCCAAGGGAAAATCGGCACATACAGTACACATAAACACTGGCTAGGCACACAGTTAACCCTTTGATTGTCCAGCCAGTGTCATTTGTACAGTGACAGTGCATATTTTCAGCACTGATCACTGTATTAGTGTCACAGGTTCCCGCAAATTGTCAACAATTTCAGTGTCCAACTCTTCGCATTGATATCGCAGTCCCACTATAAGTTGCTGATCGCTGCCATTACTAGTATAAAAAATTCCATAAATATATCCCATAGTTTGTAGACGCTATAAGGTTCACCTAAACCAATCAATATAAGCTTATTGGGATTTTCTTTTACCAAAAACATGTAGCAGATTGCATAATGGCCTAAATATATGAATACATTCGCTTTTTTTTTTGTATAGGTTTTATAACAAAGTATATATACATATTTATATTTAGATATCTATACATATATATATATATATATATATATATATATATATATATATATATATATATATATATATATATATATATATATATATATATATATATATATATATATATATATAACAATTATTGCATTGCATGCAAAGAAAGAATTGGGCAGCCCTCCTGACTTTTGATTTCCTTTTTACTTATATGTATTATTGCTATTACATGGAGTACAAACTTAAGTTCAGGGAGAATAAGCCCAGATGGAATATAAGAAGGTATTACTACAAGTATATCTATAGTATGTGTTATCATTTATTTTAATAAATTGTTAAAAGAGGTGAAAATACAGCTGTGTTAATCCAGCATCCACTGCCTAAATCGATCCTTCTCTCACTTTTATTGCTATTTTCAAGCGCATGGACTCCCAGGGGGCTCTCACCCAGTCTACTCCTCCTTTTCTTCTGTTTTTTACTTTCTCTAATTGTTTAGAAGTTTAATCATTTTTCATATTCTTAGAAATACAAAATGCCTTGGTGCATTTTACATCATCTTCCATCAGCGCATGCAATATTCAATATTAGAATTAGATGCATATCAAGCATATTTATTTTATAAACCATTTTCATCATAAAATAATACGTTATTTTTAAATAAAGGCTGAGAAGGAAGATGGACTTATCAAAGGAAAAAATAATGTTTAATTCTAAATCATTCTAGTATTTACATTTTTCTATGGCTCTATGTCTCAAAAATATTGGCAACTGTGTGCTATGACTGGTTCAAAATGTTAATTAAACATACAGAAAAACATACTTGCATTCTTCCAGTGGTTCAAGCACACCCCTTGTTTCAGGTATAAAAGGATTTGGAGAAGCTCACTTTCTCCCTGAGTAATCCTATCAGTACAACAATCTGTTCAAAATGGCTGTCATAGTTCAAAAGAGTGGACCTTTTTGGTTTATGATTAATAAATCCATGCTCCCTCAAATATTCTGCAGCAGACACTAAAGTGTAAAATTGTTCCTGTGTAGGCTCATTGCTTAATATCCCACTGCGTACTACCAGAAATGTGAAGATGCATCACCGCTGTTTGGTATGTTTAGTAATCACCAATCTTGCCTGTCCCTTGTATAAATTACATAATTATTAGTAGCTAGGTATACATGTCAGTACTGCAAAGTATTTTTTGCAAAAGTAGTACAAAGACTACTGTCACCTAAGAAAAAAAAAGTTACTTTGAGTGAATAAGCTGTTAATGAAAATGACTATTTCTATACCTGTCAATTTACAGTGCTATTTTTAGCCATGCTTGTGAATCGTCTTCCTATCATGTGAATGACTATTAAAAAAAAAAAACACATCACCAGGCAAAGACACTCATTAAAAACAGAAATACTGCTGTAAAGAATGTTATTGCTGTAATTCATATTCTATTGACTTTGACATGAATTGCAGATGCTTTCTTCCAGAATGCTCAGACTTTAAAAGATCACTTCCTTGGTGAACATTAGTAGTCACTACTCACTGCATTTAAGGTAAGTTCACTACAGGCAGGATGTATAACTTATAAAAATGTTTATAAGCAAAGTATACAGGATAACATCTTCCAAATTTTGACAAGGTGACATTTGTCTTTTAGCCCTGGTTCACATGCTACTTTCAAATCTAATTTCAAAAAAGCAAAGTTAGCACGATTTCAGCTGCTACTTCATAGACATCTGTGTGGCTTCATGCACATATGTCTATTAAAGTCATACCTGAATTTGACAAAAGTAGTGCAGAAACTATATTTGCAAACCGATGTGGCACCGCAAAATCAGTGTCGCACCAATTGAAACAGTGCCATTGCCTCCGATAGTCTGGCATTTGTCGAGCAATTTGATCTCTCAAATCACCTGACAAATAGCTCCAATGTGAACCTAGGCTTAACCATTTAAGGACCGCCTCCTGCACATATACATCGGCAGAATGGCACAGCTGGGCACAAGCGCTTACCAGTACATCCTCTTTAAGTGCCCAGCCGTGGGTCACGTCTGAAGCTCTGTGACCGCGGCCACGGGACCCGCTGACCCAATCATGACTAGAGTCCCGCGATAGGTCCCCAGAGCTAAAGAACAAGGAGAGCTGTGTGTAAACACAGCTTCCCTGTTCTTCACCGTGGCACTGTCATTAATCGTGTGTTCCCTGATATAGGGAAACACAATCAATGACGTCACACATTCAGCCCCGCCCCCCTACAGTTAGAAACACATATGAGGTCACACAAAACCCCTTCAGCCCCCCCTATTGGTTAACTCCCAAACTGCAATTGTCATTTTCACAGTAAACAATGCTTGTATATTGCATTTTTTGCCGTGAAAATGACAAGTGTCCCAAAAATGTGTCAAAATTGTCTGATGTGTCCGCCATAATGTCGCGGTCATGGAAAAAATCGCTGATCGCCGCCATTAGTAGTAAAAAAAAAAATATTAATAAAAATGCAATAAAACTATCCCCTGTTTTGTAAACACTATAAATGTTGCGCAAACCAATCGATAAACGCTTATTGCAATTTGTTTTACCAAAAATATGTAGAGGAATACGTATTGGCTTAAACTGAGGAAAAAAAAAATGTATTTATAAATTTTTGGGGGATATTTTTTATAGCAAAAAGGAAAAAATATTGCATTTTTTTCAAAATGTACGCTCTATTTTTGTTTATAGCGCAAAAAAAACCCTGCAGAGGTGATCAAATACCATCAAAAGAAAGCTCTATTTGTGGGGAAAAAAGGACGCTAATTTTGTTTGAGAGCCACGTTGCACAACCGTGCAATTGTCATTTAAAGCGAAGCAGTGCCGAAACGCAAAAACTGGCCAGGTCCTTTACCTGCATTTTGGTCCGGGTCTTAAGTGGTTAAAGGGGTTGTAAAGATATTTTTTTCCCTAAATGGCTTCCTTTACCCTAGTGCAGTCCTCCTTCACTTACCTCATCCTTCGATTTTGCTTTTAAATGTCCTTATCTCTTCTGAGAAATGCTCACTTCCTGTTCTTCTGTCTGTAACTACACATAGTAATGCAACACTTTCTCCCTGGTGTGGAGAAAGCCTCTTGAGGGGGAGGGGGTGAGCAGGAGGGTCAGGACGCTATCTACTTTGCAGTTGGAGAAAGGAGCTGTGTGTTAGTGGGAGTCCTGACACTCCTGCTCATCCCCTTCCCCCTCAAGAGGCTTTCTCCACACCAGGGAGAAAGTGTTGCATTACTGTGTGTAGTTAAAGACAGAAGAACAGGAAGTGGGAATTTCTCAGAAGAAATAAGGACATTTTAAAAGCAAAATCGAAGGATGAGGTAAGTGAAGGAGGACTGCACTAAGGTTAAGGTACCTTTACAACCCCTTTTAAGGTCATTTTCTGTGATCATGTAATATTGTGGTTCAGGAATTCACAAGGTACTTCGTACTGAAAGAGTTAACAATTATGCCTGTATTTATGTTATTTGTCTACAATTAAGTATAAAGATTTGTGTTAGCAGTAAAAGTGCTCTCCTGTGTTGTCTAGTGTGCTGCAAAAGATCAGTATAGAATTTAACTGTCCCTGAAAAAAATGAATTATTCCGGGCAGATGACATGGCTGCTTCTTAGGCATAAAAAAAATGAATTCTAGCAAAGACATCATGCAGTGTTTGCTCAGATAAAAATGTTGCCTCAGTAATCTGTGAGCTTTATAAATAATGAGTTCCTGATCTTTTGCATTAGGTAGAAAATGTTGCAATAATTGCTGTAGATATGACTGCAGTCCAGACTGAGATGAAGCCTCTCCTATACCTCTAAATTGTATTTAGTTACCCCATGAGTGGTTCTCTAAATTAATAAGTTTCCTTTTCACTGGATATCATATATAAATAAATATATACATTAGGAACTTGACCCGTAAAAGATTTTTTATCAAATTAAGTCCAATTGACAACTGACAGGTACCATCAGTGATTTTCCATTTAGACACTTTTCTGGTTGAGAAATGTATCACCCAGCTTGTTGTTGATATAGAGGACTGTGGGACCATTGAACCACAGTATGCCTTAAATGTGGACCTAGAACTAGATCTTGCTCTATTAACACAAAATTTGGGTACATTTCCACCCATTCAACACACCAAACTTAGATCTGTGTTCTATTCATCTAATGCTAAAGGCTTGAAGCCTTCTATTGGGTGGTTTATTCTGAAGTTCTGGATTTATGTAAAAAAACATACCGTGGATATGTTTTCATCCGGCAACCTCAGCCCTGGTGAACATCAAGCATTAAAACATTTGACTTATGACCCTAATATTATAATAAAAACAGCTGATAAGGGTGGTGGAATCGTACTCCAAGACAGGGAAGGCTACATAGCTGAGGCTCAGAGACTTCTCTCTGACTCCCATATGTACATTAAACTTTCTAAAGATTCATTACCTTCTTACAAATAAGAAGCTGATTTGACTAACAAGTGGCTTTTATTCTTGATGGTACTTATTTTGGTTTAAGCCACAATTATTTTAGTTTTAATGGTCAATTTTATTTACAGATACATGGAACCGAGATGGTGGCCAATTTTGCACCCTTGTACGCAAATGTGATGATGGGTTACGGGAAACATTATATACCTGGAAACATAACCCCTTTGAGTCTTATATTTGTTATAGTTGTTACATCAATTAGCATGTGGGGCGACCCCTCCTGCTCAATTGATGAATTTGTCACTTATTGTAACAATAACAAATTTGGTCTATCGTTCACCTCAGTTAAGGACCAGGACACCTTGGTGTTCCTTGAATTAGAGATGGGTTCACAATAATAGGAGTATTTTTGCTAGGAATTGTACTAAACTGACAGCAGGAAACTCATTACTACATTATGATGGCAGTCATCACCCGTAATGGGTTAATAATAGCCCCAAGGGCCAATTATGTTGAATAGTGATGATATCAATCAGAGTAATGTACTCGAAAAGAAGTTCCAGGACAAGGGATACCCTGAGCCTCTTATTGACCAGGCATATTATTTTTGTCTTCAAGGTAAGCCTCCCAAACAACCCAAAGAGGATAATGAACAAACTATTATTACGAGATATCTCAGATATTACAACCAATACTGCAAGATGAAGTGGATTATGGTCAAACATTGGGGAATTCTTTGACATGACCCCCATTTGCAGTCTATTATCTTAGAGAGACCCAAAATCACCTACAGAAAGCCCAAACCCTTACGAACAAAGTTGAAACAAGTAAACCTAAAGAAGCGCTCCATGCTCCTTTAGGAAAAATTTAAAGTTATCAACTACATATACTGTCACTTACCTGTCCAGGGATCCCCTGATGTCCTCAACTAAGCAAATACTTTGGCATTGGGTGCAGGCGCTGGCATCTCTAGTAAGGGGAACAGTAAGTGAAGCCTTGCGGCTTCGCAGCCTGTTTCGTACTACGCATGAATAAGTCATGCTGCGCCTTGTGAATGGCTGCATAATCTTCTGGGACCTGTGCTGTGTTCCAGAAGATAACATGGGGAAGACAAATGATCATGGCGAACTGAGCCAGGAGTGGGAGCGGGTACCTGTCAAAACCAGATACCTGCTTCTCCCTGCCCCCAAAAGTGGCAAGTGGGGCAGTGGAGTGAGGAGGGTGCAAACAAGTGGAGCTTCTCCTTGTAGATGGAGCTCTGCTTTAAATATAAGAACATGGATAACACTAGAGCCTCTTTGTGTCTTATTACCCCTAAGGGTATATATCATTGCTGCAAAGCCCTCTGAAAAACCTATGACTTTGTTAAACATGGA
The DNA here is from genome assembly GCA_029574335.1 of Rana kukunoris. Classification (NCBI taxonomy): domain Eukaryota; kingdom Metazoa; phylum Chordata; class Amphibia; order Anura; family Ranidae; genus Rana; species Rana kukunoris. The sequence goes on from CM056051.1 coordinate 201,530,841, forward strand.
CAGAAGTCTTTTGATGCCAAGGGTAAAACTTATACCATTATTGATTTTTATAATTGCTCCACAGAACCTGTAGTGTATTGCTTGATCTGTCACTGCAGTTTATTATATATGGGTTGTACCACCAGACCCTTTAGACAATGGTTCAGCAAACACCGCTGCCTGATTGAGGAAGACAAGTACAGTGCACCACAACACTTCTTAGAGAAACACAACTATTGGCTTACAGATTTGGGTTATAGAAGCTATGTCCATGGTTCTCCCTGAGGCCAAGTGTTTTTTTTTTTTTTTTGTCTCTGCTAATGGAAGACTTATTGGATATACAAATTAAACACCCTTTCTCCTGGTGGGTAAAAAGAAGAGCCGGATATTAATACTATTCTTCGATAAAATGTCTTTATACCAGTGTTAATTTTGTAGATGAAAATATTTCCGTCCACTAAATTAATACTAATTTTATTTGACTAAAATATGACTAAAACTAAAACAATTCAGATGACTAAAATATGGATACAACTAAAATGCCATTTTAGTCAAAAGACAAAAATTTGACTTAAACTAAAATTGCATTTTAGTCAAAAGATTTTGACTAAATCTAAATTGAAATTTTACATCAAAATTAAGACTGCACTACCACATATGAATAAAAAGGGGTATCTACTAAGCTGCTGAAAGAAAAAAAGTTAAGCAAAAGTGTTTTCTTAATATTTTAGTCAATACATTTGTATTGATTTATCATAAAAGAAAAACAAGCATTGCACATGATAAAGTAAAATACAGTACAGGACTTGAGAGAGTCGTCAGTTACAGCTCTTCACATAATGGCTGGGTGGGAGAATAAGAGATAATGAAAGTACAACATTAGGCATTAATGGCCAATAATTGCTCCAAGGCATAGCTATGATCATCAACCAATCTCACCACATCTGAAAGATTAGGAGCCAGGTTTGATTTCCAATTTCGTAACACCGATAGGCAAGCTGCAAGTAAAATGTGTGTCACAACTGGATGGTTCAAAGATGGATACAAATTTATCCCGATATTCAGTAAAGCTAGAAGGCTCATCAAGGTCCTGGTGCATTTTGGTCAGTAGCTGAAATGTCTGTCTCCAGGAACTAGTGAGACTAGGGAATCCCCAAAAAATATGAACTAAGTTTCCTATATGGCCGCAATCATGCCAGCACAAGGGAGATAATGTTGCCATGGTATATAGAGTACAGTACCATCTTTTGGGGATCAACACTGACCCACTTCACTAACTGTGGTTAGTTCAGTGGGTCGCTTTAAGAATCGATCTGCCATTGAGAGGGTAAGATGGTGTATGGAGTTCTTTCTCTAAGGCCGCGTACACACGGGAGACATGTGCGCTCAAACATGTCCGACGGACCGTTTCCAGTGGACATGTCTCCTCGGATTTTGGTCCGATGGCGTGTACACACCATCGGACGAAAATCCCCTCGGACTGAGGATGCGGTGACGTGGCGGTGACGTTGACGCCGCCACGTTACCACTCCAGGAAGTAAAATACTTCCACGCATGCGTCGAATCCATTCGGCGCATGCGGGGGATTTCTGTCCGCTGGTTAGGCGTACTAACCAGCGGACATGTCCGACGGACAGGTTTGCAGCGGACAAATTTCAAAGCATGCTTTGAAATTTGTCCGCTAGAAAAATCTGTTCGCTAGGTCGTACACACAATCGGATATGTTCGCTGAAACTGGTCGGCGGACCAGTTTCAGCAGATAAATTTGATCGTGTGTACGCGGCCTCATAGGGACATGGACCTAGATTTACAGAAGATACGTTTATCTTGGAGGATAGAGTAAAAAAGGGAGATGCCTATCTTTTTGGGCTTGGACATGTTATAGAAACCACAGGCTTTGGAGTGTATGTTGAGTTTAGGAATAGGGTGTTCAGATAAGAAGTGGAGCATTCTAAACCATGTGAACCATGGCTGCTCAGGTATAAGGTATTTCTGTTTTAATTCCACAAGAGTATAGGAGTATCCCCATCAAGGAGATCAGACACTTTGGATATACCATACCGTGACAGGGAGGTATTGGTTAAGGAGGAGATTAAAGTTTTGAGAATGCCAATTGGAGGTGATGGTTGGATGGGAGCAGCATGCCTTGATTTTGAGGAGTTAATATGTTGCCAAGACAATGGAGATGCCTGCATATGCAAGGAAAGGGGTTTAGGATCCTGTACCCCCCTGTTCTGCCTTTGTCAACCGCAATTGTGGGCTGCCCGGGAACATTGAGCTCCCGGAACCTGAGAGCACACTCACGAGGCACGCGGCGGCAAATTTAAAGGGACATACAGGTACACCCATTGGTCTGCCCATGCCATTGTGTCAGCCTACATTGTCGTGCAGCAGTTGGCAAGTGGTTAAATATCAAGTTGCATAGTACATGACCATCTTAAGTGCAAAATTTGGACTGTAGATGTACCTTGGCCCATGTGTATTTTCCAAACAATATTTTTTGGGCATTATACAAGACACATGAGAACACATCTTGTTTCAAGACATGCTAGAGTCACCTGGGATCTTCAAACTATGGCCCTCAAGCTGTTGCGGAACTACATGTCCCATTAGGCATTGTAAAACTCTGACATTCACCGACATGACTAGGAATGATGGGAATTGTAGTTCCCAGTTGTAGTTGTAGTTTAAAGACCCCTGTGCTAGACCATAATTATGCCTCCAGAATTGGGAGTGTGGCATCTACCCAACTTCTCTCTGCTGGTGGACACAAAAACCTACATTTATAGATATACACACACTGAAGCAGGAAGCAAAATTCATTGGCCGGAAGTGAATCTGTACACAGGAAGTAGGTGTGTGTTTGGAGGCCAAATCATTTAGACATACACACATGGCCCACACAAATACCACACATGTAAAAATAAATAAAAAATGATCTTAACCACTTGCTTACTGGGCACATAAACCCCCTTCGTGCCCAGGCGAAATTTCAGCTTCTGGCACTGCGTCGCTTTAACTGACATTTGCACGGTCGTGCGACGTGGCTCCCAAACAAAATTGACGTCCTTTTTTCCTCACAAATAGAGCTTTATTTTGGTGGTATTTGATCGCCCGTGCGGTTTTTATTTTTTGCGTTATATACAAAAAAAGAGCGACAATTTAAAAATATATAAATATTTTTTACTTGTTGCTATAATAAATATCCCAATTTAAAAAAAAATATATGTTTTTTTCTCAGTTAAGGCCGATACGTATTCTTCTACGTATTTTTGTAAAAAAAAAATCGCAATAAGCGACTGCTTTGCCTACAAAATAGGGGACATAATTATGATTTTTTTTACTCTTTTTTTTTTACTAGTAATGGCGGCGATCTGCAATTTTTATTGGGACTGCGACATTACGGCGGACACATCGGACACTTTTGACACATTTTTGGGACCATTCACATTTATACAGCGACCAGTGCTATAAATATGCACTAATTACTGTATAAATGTGACTGGCATTGAAGGGGTTAACACTAGGGGGTGAGGAAGGGGTTAAATGTGTGTCCTGTGTTATAACTGTGTGGGGGGAGGGGGGTGACCGATGCTGTGTCCCTATGTACAAGGGAAACAGCATCTGTCTCCTCTCCCTGACAGGACGTGGAGCTCTGTGTTTACACACAGAGCTCCGCATCCCTGCTCTGTCACTGCCGATCGCATGTACCTGGCGGACACCGCGACCGCCGGGTACACGCATCGAATCCTCAGCGATGGGACGGCACTGTTTTTCCCCGCTGCGCACCACCCAGTGGCGCGCTCGGGGAATTACAACATGACGTCCAAAGACGTGATCCCGGCACCTCAGGTCCGCACTGTGGACATCTTTTGTCTGAATGAAAGACTTGTATAGCGCAACGCATGCAAACTGAATCGCCTCTGGGCGCTTTTTCCAGCCAGTGTATGCTTGGCTGGTGCGGTCATTTATACCCCGTAGGATCTTGACACACTATGGACACACAGTCATACACACATATATACATATATACAGTACTGGGTCAATTTTTGGACGATCTAATTTACCTAGCCGCATGTCTTTGGAGTGTGGGAGGAAACCGGAGTACCCGGAGGAAACCCACGCAGACACAGGGAGAACATGCAAACTCCAGGCAGATGGTGTCGTGGTCGGGATTTGAACCAGCGACCCTTTTGCTGCTAGGCGAAAGTGCTACTCACTGGACCACTGTGCTGGACCACTGTCTATAGCGCGGATCTGTAGTGGTCAATTTGCAGATAAGGATCAGTTCTTCCTCAGAGAACAGTGAGCGGGGCATGGTGATGGGAAGAAATGAGCAGCAGTACAAGCAACTTCCTGGAGCTGCGTGATGTCATTCCTGTGTGCTCGCCACAGCTTCCGAGAACATGCGCACACAACGGTCGCGAATCTAGGTGCAGCCCCATAACTTTATTGGCGAATAATAGGAAAGCAGATGCAGATTTCCAGGACTGAACTAACACATGTTTCTAGTGAAAGACAACTGGTGTTTTCTATTAAACAAGGTCTAAATGGGCCATTGACATGCATCAGGGTTGAACTTAGGAATGTGTCTTTGTAAAGTTAAACTAAATCAAATTCTTTCTTATTCTTGTTCGGGGGTAGGGTGCAGAGGGATTTTAAAGTCTTGTCAGTTTTGGGGGATGTACCCCTGGTAGGGTGAAGACACCTCCCAAATTTTGTTGGTTTCTCCTTCAAATTTATTCACTTCCTGTATCAAAACCAAAACATGAAGTGAGAGTAAAACCCTACCAATGTCTTTCCTTGGGGACATACAGGTCAATCTAACTAGTGTCCCCATTAGGCAAATTGCACTCTAAAACTTTGCTGTGTACACCCCAAATTATTAGGTATTTTGAACTTTGGGGTTTATTTACTAAAAGAAAATCCACTCTGCGCTACAAATGACAATGGAGTGGAGTATGGAATTCCCCTTTAAATCAAAAGCTAGCCCAAGGAAATCAAATGGATTAGAGGGGGGAAACAAGAGCATTGGAGAATGGAGAGAAACGAAGAATGGAGAGTAGTTCCCCTTTAAAAGCAACAAAAGCTAGCCCAATGAAATCATATGCATTGGGGGGGGGGGGCGGGAGCTCATGCCCCCTTAGGCTTTAAAAAAGGAGCTAGAGGAGCTAGAGTCTTTTTATAAAAAAATTTAACAAGGTACAAGTTGGCAACATAACATGCTCATATGACCTGGGTGGAAATCTCCTAAAAAAACATAAAGATGAACCAGCTTAAACAAAAAATAGTTACATGTTTCCACTAAGATTAGAGGTGCACCCTTTCAATGCATGCAATTTCATGTACGTTGCTTAACATTTACTAAGATTTAGGGAGCGCAATGTAAAAACTCATGTGAAAGGGCGCAAGAGCCGCTTGCGCATTACATGGATCTCACTCAGTTCTAAACTTACTTGCAGGCGTAGCAGGTTATCTCAGAAAAAGTTACTTACTTTCTTCCCATCACCCCATAATATTGGCACCTCCATCTTATGTTAATATTGAATTGGAGATGCCATGTGCCATGTCCATGTGTGTTGCGCCTCGCCGTGCACCTCTACTGACGGTGCACTGCTTTAGTAAATCCACCCCAAAGTGTGTGCAGGGAAAGCTAGTTGTTGCAGACCATCTATTCAAGAGCTTCATTTGTTGTCCCAGTACCTCACTGAATCATTTGAAATCCCCAGAAAATGTTAAAAACTTGTGCATCAAAAACACTGCATGTCCTCGTATCTAGTTAGTAAAATGACATTTCTCAGTTACCCCGCTTAATTGAAAATCCCCTAGGACATGACACATTCAACAGGGCAGGTTAGTACCTGAAGTACACGATTGACTTTGTGCAGACATTGCTGCAGTCTATACCCTTGAGGTTTCCCTCTGTAGATATGACTATAAGATGATGGATACAGACACGTCCCCCTCAAAGTCCCCTTCAAAAAATGAATCCATGCCTCTCTCTGCCAGCAACCTAACACTCCTACTGTGCATATCCCAGTCATGCCTCCTGCTGATGCTGGCTCAGGATCTTTAAATTGAAATGATGGAGACTTGGTACCTGCCACTGTGGCATAGAACAGGCCACAAAAAAGGCTGCTTTTGCAGTCCACTTTAATAATCAATGCTATGCATGGTAAAATCAATGCTATGCATGGTTGAGGAGGAGGAGGAGGAGGAATGGCCTATATATGTGTATGTGGGAAAAGTGGAAAAAGAGTAAAAAAAAACATGCTATGCCAAAAAACATGACTGCTATGTGCTTTTGAGTTGGCAGAGGAAGAACAGCCCACCTTTGAAGTCCAATATATATGCCCATGTGTGGGGAGGAAAGAGAAAAGGGTGCATTAGCAGGTTGAAAAAGATGACTTCTTTGTGCCCTAGAGGTGAAAAGACCACATTAGAAAACTATAGAAATGGCTGCTATGCACAACTGGGTGAAGGAGAAGAGAAAGGATGCATTAACAGCACTTAAAAATAGTGTCTGCTATGTGCCCTTGAGGAGGAGAAAAAAGCTGCATTAGGGGACAAAAAGGGTTGTTATGCATCCTAGAGAAGGAGGAACAGGGTGAATTAGTAGCCCCAATAAAAATGGATGCAATGGGCCCTGGAGGAGGAGGAGGAAGAAGATAAGGAAGAGAGTGCATTAAGTTAAGGTGTCTGCTATGCATCCTTCAAGAGAAGGACTGCATGCCTTTTGGCATCCCAATTTCTCTCATTGGGATACTGCTCTATGGAGCTCTTTGCTGCAGAGTAATGTGTTTATTTTTGCATGTGGTACCCAAATGGCTGTTACTTTTACCATGATTGATACAGACTATAACACTGCTGTTGACAACAGAAACATTAAAACACACTGCAGAAGTCTTTCTTTTTGCTGTCTATTACAATTCTTAGGCACTGTACCAACCCTGGCCAATTACTAACCAATACATAACTGAAGGCTATATTTGGAATACTTTCAGAATAATTTGGGATACAGGGATCAGTAGAGGTTCAGGTAATTTGGGATTGTGCTTTTAACATGTTTTATTGAAGTATGTTTTGACATTGTATTAAACTTTTAAGACAACACAGTGTGCAACTGTGAAAAAGGAAGCTCACACACTATACTAGGAATCTATTTTTCCACTTCATAATTGTTATGAAGCAAGGGGTTTAGCTTTATTTATTTAGAAATATACTTTTATCTTATATCTTTTCGATCGGATGTGGCTGCTACCTCCACTGTTCAATTCAGGCCTATTACTACTGGATTGTAAATCAGGTGTCACATCCAAAACTGATTTAAAAAGGCGTTTTTAAAACAGATGAAATGAAGAACATCGGGGGACTGCTGCTGTATTTAAACCAAGCTAAATGTAGAATTAAAAAATCAATTACCCATGCTTAATATGTGATGGCAAAATATAGGGTTTGATTTACTGAAACGGGAGAGTGCAAAACCTGGTGCAGCTGTGCCAATTTTCTTTTAACTTAGGCTTGTTAAGCTTTGTCAGCAACAAAAAATAATGGAAGCCGACTGGTTTCTATGCAGACCTGCATCCGATTTTGCACTCCCCAGCTTTAGTAAATAAACCTCATAGTGTCATGGATACTGTCTGTGAGAATTGTAATGTCTCATAGCACCAAATACAGCTTAAAGGCATCTCTCAGCCATGTGACAGAAAGGGATTGTGAGTTTCCCCATGTCGTCCCAAATTTCACTAAAAACAAGAACCCTCTTCCCATTATGTTGTATTTAAATGTTTTGGAATTGTTCCTTATGGAATTGTACAGTTCTGAATGCCAGTTTCTTGACAATCCTTTGCCTGTTAGCCTCAAAAATTGGCATAATTGATTTTCAAGATTTGCCCCCATCAATTTTAACGTTTGAATGAATTACAGTTCACAATTTTTCAATTTCTAGTGGGTTCAGTGAGTGGCCTGTAAGCCGATCCCAGGCACATTCACTCATCCTTGCTCCGTACATGTAAATGGGGAGAAATAATGTTTTGAAGAGGTACTCTGGTCACATTGTGAATGCAGCCTGGGTCCTTTGCATTTTATCAAGCCGTAACTCCTGCACTCATAATAGCTTTGCCAATGCATTCACTGTGCATGACCAACTTTAATTACATTTATAGCATATTTTCTGGAATGTATCTTCTAACTGTATAAACAAAATGTAAACAGAAAACAGGACGGCTGGTGTTCAATATCTTTCTTTCACTGTTTCTTGACCTATATAAGTACATTTTAGAACTCTTGTCACATTGTTAAGCAGCCTGCGTCCTATGCATTTTATCAAGCCGTAACTCCTGCACCTATAATAGCTTTAACAGTGCATTCACTGTGCATGACCAACTTTAATTACATTTATAGCATATTTTCTGGAATGTATCTTCAAACTGTATAAACAAAATGCAAACAGAAAACAGGAAGACTGGTGTTCAATACCTTTCTTGTACTCTTTCGTGACCTATGCAAGTACATTTTAGAACTACTTCAAAATATATATTTATAAAATAACAGATCATATATATTTTCATACATTTTTAATTTTGACATTTAGTTTATGAAAATAATGCTTAAACAATTGAAACTAAAGTGTATTTTTGGCCTGTTAAAATTCTATATTTCCATAAAAAAAGTCAAAGAAACAAATTGATAACTTTTTTTTTATACTTACCTATAAATGCCTTACATTTTAGATTTATAGAAACCTTTGCTTGGATGCTCAGGGATTTAAATAATGTTATCCTTATCCTGTCCTTTCTACTTCCTAATTCTTAGATATGGAAAGAAACTAAGATTAAGCCAAGGAGTCTGAAAAGATTAGATAGCTATTACTGAATAGGCTTTACAGTTCATTTTGCAACACAAGCACAACTGGAAAGGGTGCATTTAGAAAGGAGTGTACTTCTATGATCTGTAAAATCCTCAGAAAATTAAAAGTACAAATTTGTAAAATTAAGTTTTAAGCGGCATTGTATATTTTAAGAAATTTGTTGGATAGGGCAGCTACCATAATCTGTATCTGTGGTTAATGAATATATTTACATGCAATAATTTACATTTTATTGGAATTCAAGATAGACAAAACATACAGAAAATGAACCAGGGAAGACAATATATAAATGGATTAAACTTCAGCTTTAATGAATAAGCTTATGCAGGTATCATCACTCTGTATAACACTAACCTTCTCTCTATCTTTCAATTATCTTTGCCATATCAGACAAGCTGAGCTTTCTTTCCATACAAGAAAATGCAGACCTGTTTTTAGACAGTTCTCACACTTTTCATCATGTTTTGGCAACACTAAGCTTTTAAAGTTTGTATATCTATTTATATGTATACCTGTAAATAAGCTGAATTTATTGTTCAAGCAAGCAGATATCGGCACATATTTATACATTTAAGTGTATGTGCACTCTTTTAGCGTGTCCTTTCTTTTGGTCTGTTAAATATATAATCCTATGTTATGGAGATGAGGAGAGGGCAAGTATTCAGTATTATTATACACTTCTTGTGCTATGATGACAACGCTGTTGTCTAAAGAAAAAAAGTATGTTAAAGGCAGGATCTCCAGGTGAAATAATTTAAATAAGCCTAAAAAATGTAAACAAAATGACACCTAAAGACTGGAAGGCTTAAATAAAAGTAAATTTTGTTCTTAGGCTTAGATTAACTTTAATTGCATTGTACTACAGTAATAAATTGATATTAATATTTAGAACATGCATTATCTCCCCAAAGTTTGCTAAAAAAAAAAAAAGGACTTGTGTGTCCTGCCTCAACCTGCCTCAATTTGCACATGCATTTGCACAAATTATAGTAAAGCACTACCTATATGACTGCAGGTGTGTTAGAGTCAAACATGTCAGTTTACCTTGGCAAGAACCATACTATCTTAAGGAATATGTGCATTTGTTAAACATTGTAAATGTTGTCCAAATCAGTAAAGTCTTAAAGCAAATCTGTAAATAGTCAAAAGCCAGCTAACATGCTTGAGATGGAGCCGTCAGTGTAAGACATCCAAACTCACTGGTTATTCCTGTTTCTTTACTTCCTGTATTTTGCCAGAGTGACCTATTAAGAAAGCGGAGGCATTATAACACGAAGGGCAAGGGACCTGATTAATCTGATGTGATTAGCAATGTTTATAAAATAGCCATTTGCATATCAAAATCAGAAGGCCATGGTTAATACTGTTCTAACAAATCTATAAGCAATTATTCAGTGCATAAGCAACTAGAAACTGATTTGGGCCGCTTCACCTACAGTAAATGCCTGTTACTGGTAGGTTATCCAAATTCACTATCCAAGTGCTATTAATAAAGACTTAAACAGATCCTACAGAGTAACCTTTCAACCCATGGTTATTCAAGCAGGTCTTGTACATCTAAACTATGCCCCCCAAGAAAATCTCCCCTGTTTTTTTGTGTTTAGAGGTCAGTAACTGCCAACTGTTCATTTATGGCTCTCGCTATGATCTTTGCATCTCTCCTTTTAGTTTTCTACAGTGACAGACACAGTTCTGAGGGGGAGGGGCTTAAAGCCAGAAAGCACAAAATAGGTCAACACTGTTTATCGCTCATAATATATTGCTATAACCCTATATCCGATTAAATATTGCAGTCCAGGTCCAAGGTCTTTAAAATTGGAAGGGTATTAGAGCCCACTCGCTCACTGTTTATTAGAAGTTGACCCACACATTTTCCTCTACCTTTGCCATGAGTGTGGTGGTCCAAAATCTGTTTTTAGCCAGACTTCCAAGTTATCTGCTGAAACATGAAGACTACATTCTATCAGGTACATTGGAAGCTGAAAAGCAGAGTTCAACCTTTACCACCCAGCTGAAAATATACTACAAATACAGAGCTTGTCACATCTTCAGAAAACTCATTATTTTATATAATAACTCAGTATAGTTTTGTATGTTCTAATAGATAAGGTGCTATTAAAGCTGTGGCTAATGTACCAGTCTAATTTGAAGTAAAACAATTGTGACTAGCATATTTGTGCTCTCAGCACTTCACCTTCTGCAATGTAATCACATTAGCTATAGCGCAAAAACAACTAATATATTCCAAGCAGTGGCAAGTATTTTCAAAGCACTCACTATTTTATGAGGCAAATTATACATTTTATGGACTGTTTTTAATGCGATTTTTATGAACACAACTTTCACAAATCTCCATTTTTAGTTCAGAGCTGGCTCAGCTAGGCACTTTAGCTTAATGTCAAATTTAGCTTTTCTGTTGCTAAAAGTAGATCTTAAAATGTCAAGTGAATAAAATGGTCATGTTCTCTGCTAACCATGAATTTTATTTGTCTCACTTCACTTGCTAGCATAACGCAGAGAAGCAAATAAGCACCCCGTGATCATTGTTATTTTGCTGTACCACAAATTTCTCTTTATGGAACAGCTAAGAAAAAATATGGGACATTAATTGTAGCATTTCAATATGTTCAGTTGTGCAATGCATCTATTTTTAAACCTTAAGTACCATACTCAGTTAAATGGATAACATAATGTTTTATATCCCAGAATAACAAAGTATAAATGAAATTCTTATCATGGAAAACAAATGATAGGAACACTGGGGACATTTTAGAAATGCAAGCACACAGAGGGAGAGTGCAAAGCAACAGGAATTTGCCATTTGTTCTTTCAGGAAAATGTATTATTGTCTAATAGTTTTCATTGGTGACTCCTACCCCTCATGTTCTGAAGAAGTTCTTCAATTTAGAATGTTCTGACTTTATTAGAAATCTATGGTCACAGCATACACTTTCATTTTATAACTTCAACATTGTGGTGACAATACAAATAGTTCGTTTTGACAAGTCAAAAAAAGCTTACTTGAAAAAAATCCTACCACTCTACTAGCCATCTTATTCCACAACTTCCTGGATTCCCTGCATGCTTTGCAGCTTTTCTTCTGTATACTTTTTATTTCTAAGGCCTACATATCGCATTGTACTTTGCCGACTGAAAACAGTAATTCCTGTACCCACTGTGCCCCCTTAAACCTTTCCTTTGTAGTTCAGAAGTCATGCTTTGAGAATTATTTGATACAGCAGTGCCTACTCACAGGGCATAGGTGTTACAAAATTCAAGGAAGTAAATGTGTGACATTATTTACAAAGTAAGTTTCCAAACATCAAGATTAATCAGATCAATAGACGTAGGAAAGGAATCATTGAAATTGCATTTTGACCATAGATATGCTTTAAATATTTTAAATAGGCAAACTCAAATAAAAAATAATGGAACATAACTATGTTGTATTTAGTAGGATATGTATATTAACCACTTAAGGACTGCTCACTGTATATATACGTCATATGGATACGCAGCTGCTGCCACAACCGAGATATTCATCTTTTCAGTGAGTGGTCCTTTCAACGATAACCATGGTCTACGCGGCGGATTCGCCGAGAGATCACCGTTATCAGCGGCGGGAGAGGGCCCCCCTCCCACCGCTCTCCCGCGCCCTCCGCCGCTTACCGGAGCCGATGGCAGCGGCGGAGGCGATCGGGTCTTTTCTCCTACTTTTCTCCTACCCACCCATCCCCATAAGATAGTAGGGCAGAAGCGACATCAAAACTTCACTTCTGCCCATGCTTCTTAAAGCAATATTTTCTTGTTGTCATTTTTTCAAATGACAATTTTTTATTTTTTTTGCATTTTAGTCTAAATATGAGATCTGAGTTCTTTTTACATTCCTTGTAATAGGAATAAAAGTGATCCATTTTATTTTTTTTTTTTATTTTTTAGTGTAAAAATTAATGAAAAAAATAAGTAAGAGAACAAAAAACATTTTTTTTAAAGCTCTCCGTCCAGACGAGCTTCGCGCGCAAAAGCGAACGCATACGTGAGTAGCGTCGACATATGAAAACGGTGTTCAAACCACACAAGTGAGGTATCACTGCGATCGTTAGAGTGAGAGCAATAATTCTAGCTAATTTTTTAAACGTCACCTATGGAGATTTTTAAGGGAAAAAGTTTGACGCCATTCCATGAGCGGGCGCAATTTTGTGACATATTGGGTATCATTTTACTCGGAGTAACATTATCTTTCACAATATATAAAAAAATTGGGCTAACTTTACTGTTGTCTTATTTTTTAATACATAAAAGTGATTTTTTTCCAAAGAAAGTGCGCTTGTAAGACCGCTGCGCAAATACGGTGTGACAAAAAGTATTGCAATGACCGCCATTCTATTCTCTAAGGTGTTAGAAAAAATATATAATGTTTGGGGGTTTTAAGTAATTTTCTAGCAAAAAAAAACTGTTTTAATCTTGTAAACGCCAAATCTGAAAAACAGGCTTTGTCCTTAAATGGTTAAAGCTGAACTATAAGAAACTAGCTAAATTGCCTAAATACATGGGAGTTGTTTAACCTGTCAAAGGATTTGCATTTCTGTTTATCTAGTTAGGAAATTTACAGAATATTCTGTCTGGCAGAGTAGGAGACCTAATTTATTCCAATGCAGTTCAGTAACACTCCTCCCCAGCCTTATATTCTAAAAAGTTGAAAGAGAAGCAGTCCACTGGTTAACTCCTCTCTCCGTCACTCTGGCTTCTCCACCTACCAGCATGCTCTTTTTACTGCAGCACAACTGATTGACTGCTTGAGCTGCTTTTCCCTCCTCTAGTCTGAATTCTGCTTAACAACTTGACTGGGCACTTAAACCTCCTTCCTAACCAGACCAGTTTTCAGTTTTCGGTGCTCTCACAATTTGAATGACAATTACTCAGTCATTCAACATTGTACACATTTGAATTTTTTGTCCCTTTTTCACACAAATATAGCTTTCTTTTGGTGGTATTTGATCACCTCTGGGTTTTTTATTTTTTGTGCTATAAAATTCTGTAAAAAAAAATAAAAAAAAAATATTGTTTCTGTCATATTAGCGGGTTATTTCTCACACACAGCATATGCATACCACAAATTACACCCCAAAACACATTCTGCTATTTCTCCCGAGTATAGCGATACCACATGTGTGAGACTTTTACACAGCGTGGCCACATACAGAGGCCCAACATGCAAGGAACGCCATCAGGCGTTCTGGAACACCCAGACCAATTCTGACGTTCCTACATGTAAAAATCAACATTTATTTGCTAGAAATTACATAGAACCCCAAAACATTATATATGCTTTTTTAGCAAAGACCCTAGAGAATACAATGGTGGTGGTTACAACTTTTTATCTTGCATGGTATTTTCGTAGAAAGTTTTGTGCTAAAAAAAAAAAAAACAGTAAAGTTAGCCCAATTTGTTTTCATAATGTGAAAGATGACGTTACGCCGAGTAAATAGATACCCAACATGTCACCCTTCAAAATTGCGCACACTCATGGAATGGCGCCACTACTTAAAAATCCCCATAGGCGACGCTTTAATTACTTTTATTGGTTACATGTTTTTAGTTACAGAGGAGGTCTAGGGCCAAAATGATTGCTCTCGCTCTAACGTTCGCAAAGATACCTCACATGTCTAGCTTGAACACCGTTTTCATATGTGGGCGGGACTTATATATGCGTTCGCTTCTGCATGCGAGCACACGGGGACAGGGGTGCTTTTAAAAAATGGGTATTGGGTATTGCAGAGTATTGGGGTTTGACGGCGCGATCACGTGGTTAACGGCCGCTATCATCGGCAATTTACCGTGATCCGTGATGCACCGGGTCTTTTAGACCCGGCGAGCACGGACACTTCCGCGAGCGCGTCTCAGGGGACTCGCAATCATGGAAGTGAAGGACGACGTCCCAGGGACATCGTCCCTAAATAACTCCACCGCGCCGTAGCGGTGGAGACAGGCCAAATATTGGTAATTACACTGCTTACATTTAACATTACTTTCAATGATGTTTTAATGACTACATTGCTGCATACATCGGTGTCTTTTATATCTGCCTGGATTTCAGCCTTAATTGCTCTTCATATTTCTTTTGTACCACCTCCCTTAATACATACAAAAGAACACTTGAGACAATTCGAATCTTAATAACAATCTTTTAAATATGTCAAAAAATCATTCAGTTCTAAATGGTTCGGGCACATGTATGAAATGGATAGAACCTCATTTCAGTTGCAGTAATGTAACTGCAGAAGGCTGACATTGATGTGCTACCAACAACGTTATTGGGTGATATGCAAATGTACTTCTAAATATAAAAGTGAAATCCGAAGGTGTTTTTGACATGTCTTTACCAGCTTATGCAACCTGGAGTTCGAGATTGTTGAATATGGAATGTCAAGGCATTTGAATTATCCGCAGTTGTTCGTTTTCAAACCCGTCATACTTTTACCTTAAAAACAAATCTACTTTTTTTTTTAAGGCAGTTTTCAACTGTCAAAAACACACAGAACCAATAAGGCATCTACCAGATGTTCCATCTTTTCTAATTAATAATTGTATTCCTTTAGCGTGTTTGTTTATTCTAACCCAAATAAAAATGGATTAATAATTCAGTTTCATTCACTGAAATATGGTTATGTTCATTTTCATCAACTCTAATAAAATGAAGTGATGATAATCAGAGATGATCTTGAAATAATCAACACATTTTATACAGGTTTGCTTAGCTAAACAGATACACATAAGAAATACTGTAAATAATAAATGACTGACATCTGTCACTAATTATTTTAGATACTGAAGTTTAAAATATTTTGCATTTATTTTTTAGCATGTGTCCTGAAAATTGCACTAACATACAATTGAATTCCACTCAGTATTGTGAATTTAGAACTTGATATACTGTAGTGTAGTATGATGAAATATACTTTCAGTGACCAATACTACATTGCTCCAACAAATTGATGTTATTAGTAAACCAAGACAGGTTGGCTTCAACGTATTGGTCGAATAAAGTAAATATTCGTATGTATAGACCTAATATTTCAGAAAAAAATTACATATTTTTAGTTAGCTAGGTTAATGGTGGTATGGTTTAAAGTTAGATATAGGGTGAGAACCCCCCCCCCCCAAGAGGTAGTTTTATTACTTCCAAATCCTGCCAGGCCAAACTGTTCAGAAAAAGTGCCAGTTATGGGGTTTGGGACATGGTTACTTACAATGGTCAACTTTTATTCATATGGCACTAAAAACTTTTTTACTAGAGTCGTGTTTTTCAGGTTTTGCATGCAAGCGCAATATATCATCCAGATTTTTTGTAAAATATAATAGATGGTGTTGTGAATGTTGCAAATAAATAGATAGCAAACATGTCAAGCTTTAAAATAGTATGTGATTGAGAAATGGTGACAAATTTCTGCACCCAAAGTTGTCCATAGGCAATGCCTTAACTACTTGCCGACCAGCCGCCATCATATTACTGCGGCAGGTCTGCTCTCCTGGGCGAGAACCCGTAGCTCTACGTCGACTACTTTGCGGCCACTAGGCGCGCCCGTCGGGTACGATTGCCGCTGGGCACACGCGAGCGCTCGGTACAGAGCGAGGAACGGGAGCTATGTGTGTAAACACAAAGCTCCCGTTCCTGTCAGCAGGGGAAACGCTGATCTTCTGTTCATACAATGTATGAACGGAAGATCAGTGATTTCCCCTAGTGAGTCCACCCCCCCCCATACAGTTAGAACACACCCAGGAACATACTTAACCCCTTCCCCGCCCTCTAGTGTTAACCCCTTCACTGCCAATGGCATTTTTATAGTAATCTCATGCATTTTTATAGCACTGATCGCTATAAAAATACCAATGGTCCCAAAAATGTGTCAAAAGTGTCCAAAGTGTCTGCCATAAGGTTGCAGTACTGAAAAAAAAATGCTGATCGCTGCCATTACTAGTAAAAAAAAATATTAATAAAAATGCCATAAAACTACCCCCTATTTTGTAAACGCTATAACTTTTGCGCAAACCAATCAATAAACGCTAATTGCAATTTTTTTTAACTAAAAATATGTAGAAGAATATGTATCAGCCTAAACTGAGGGAAAAAATGTTTTTTTATATATTTTTGGGGGATATTTGTTATAGCAAAATGTAAAAAATATTGCATTTTTTTCAAAATAGTCGCTCTATTTTTGTTTATAGCGCAAAAAATAAAAACCGCAGAGATGATCAAATACCACCAAAAGAAAGCTCTATGAAAAAAAGTACGCCAATTTTGTTTGGGAGCCACGTCGCATGACCGTGCAATTGTCAGTTAAAGCGATACAGTGCCGAATCACAAAAAGTGCTCTGGTCATTGGACAGCAATATGGTCCGGGGGTTAAGTGGTTAAAAGCCTTTATAGGTTATCAATTTAGGGTTAGCCATGAATGATGCCCCTAAAAATATGATGACCATAGAAATATTGCTGCCATTCCAACATTTTCGATGATATTTAATATGTGTTATGTTCTTATGCATGTGTATATGGGGGTGGGAAAGTTTAAAAATATAATTTGTTTTTCTTTTAATATGCAACAATTTTTTTTACATTTAAGTTTATTGCAATCTCATGATTGCACACTGTAATGGCAGGTTCCCTTTACTGAGATATCAAGGGTCTATTAAAGATCTCTCCAAACTTCCATCAAAGATAATGGAGCACATATCATGGTCAATTAGCTTCTTCTCTGGACAAAGCAGACAGTGTAAATGACAGCCAAACCCGGAAGTGACATAATTCACATTGCTTATGTGTTCATTCACCAGTTCATTGTCAGCTAAACAAATACAAAATCCCTTCATACCAGCTACCATTTATAAAAGGCATTGATAGACATGTAGTTAAACCTTCTTCTAAAAAAAAAAACTGGTTTGCTTTCCTTTTACATCTTTAAGCCTCATTTTAAACTACATGTCTATCTAAGACTATACTGTCCAAAGGGTGACAATGCTGCTGTGTGATTTGACTGTAGAATGAACAATGCTGTCACTTGGCAGGATCAACATGTAATAAACCCATATATTATCCATCCCCCTCTTCACTTGTTAACCCATGGCAGCCCCCCCAATGAGACCCTATTAGCAGCCAATTGTCCTACACGCTGCAACAGTTTATTTTACTAAATTATATTTTTACATGGTGTGGGCCCTAACTTTCTAGAGGTTCTAAGGCTGGAGCAGTATACATGCTCCTCCCCTGCTGTGTCTCAGCCATTTTCACCTCTGGGGGGTGGCAACAGAACAGTGCCCTGTACATTACAGGTCACTACAACAAGTATTTACCTGTTCAGGTCTAGCCAGGATCTGTCTTGTTCTCTTTCTTCATTCCTATTCCTGTTCTTATGCATCACTTTCTTTTTCAGATACCGATGTGGAACTTGCATTAATTTACAGGTATATTTAAGCCCAGGCTTCCTCTGACCAGTCTCTCCATGGATCTTTTGCAGGACTGTGGGGTATGTGGTCATCTTTTGATGGTACTTATCTCCTCTCTTTTTCATTAAAAAAGTGCATCCCTCCAATTGGCATCACATAACACTCATGGCCTAAATTCCCCAATTAAAAGATGCAAAGCATTTCAACACCATCATTCACACGGACTTGATGTCCTCCTTTTACATGAGACACATTTACCTAAACAATTTAACCTGTCCTTTACCATAAATACCCTAATTGTTTCTTGGCTAATGCTGAGGACAAGAAACGGGGGGGGGTATAATCCCTTTCTCTAAACTAATATCCTTCTCCCGAACGCAGAGAACCAAGGATCAGGAAGGGTACTACATCCTTGTTAAGGGACTGATTGACGGCCACTTTTGTGCCCCCATCAGACTCACACAAAGATTGATCATATTTTTATCTCATCCCCGCAATTCACTTTACAAGCTTTACAAGCTTCCATCAGAGACATTTCATGGTGAGACCACTTTACTTTTCGTTAAACTGGCAAAGACTCCATCCTTGTCTGGCCCTCACACATGGCCCCCCAATAAATCACTGATGAGTAATCCTGTGAGATGTACTATTTTAGAAAAGGACTTGAAGGAATTTTTTCTCCCTAACAATGTAGAAGACATTTCACCAGGGGCAGCCCATAAGGCAGTCATTAGGGTAAAATGTATCCAGTTAGCCTCCCAACTCAAAAGGGAATGTCAGGTCGACAGATCCTGGATAAGGAGTTTAAATCACTTAAACTTCACAAACGAAACCCCACATCAGCTTCCTTAGCCAAACTTGACTCGGCAAAACTAGCACTAAATCTAGCCTTAACTTCAACAGCTGAAAAAAAGCTAACGATGGACAGGAGCCCATTGATACCTCCAGTTAGATAAAATTGAACCTAAGCTTGTGGCCAAGCTGAGTCCCAAATTCCATCCCATTTGTATGCCCAAAATTCATTCTCCTTCGGGGTCTATCACTCAAAAACCCAAGCGCATCATGGAGAGGTTTCATTCCTTTTATTCTAAACTATACCAGGCTGAGTGTGGATGGTAATGTAGTGCTACTTATGAGCCAAAAAGCAATGGCTGTATACACCTAATGGGGTGTGACCATATATTGTAACACAAAGGATGTAATGGCAAAAATAGCACCACAACAAAATGTGAAATTCAAATCAATAAAGTGAACAATATAAACAAAAATGTAATGTAGTGTCCATAAAAATAAAACGATGAAGTTGTCATGAGATGGTGAGGAACTTCCCAACAGAAATCTTCAAATATGAGATGAAATACATATGCACCTCCCGGAACTGTTGGACGCAAATGTCGTACGAATCAATCAAACTTGGAATGTCCCACAGAGATGTCACCGGAAGTCCAGAAGGAAATGGAGTCTGCCTCCTAGGTAGTCAGATGTCAACTCTGGAAAGGGCAGGAAGACCAGATGTTCATTGGCCACCGACTACTCCAATACTGAAGATCCTAGTAAACCGTGGGTATGGCAATCATAAAAGATCCTCCAAGCATCCAAACACAATCTGGTTCAGGTAAGTGAGAACCCTGGCAAGGGTACTGGAAACCAACTGGAGAGGGCTCAAAAAAAATTATCTTCCACAAATGAGTATTAAAAGCAATATGGGGATCAACATGCATTGTCCAACATGTTTCGATTCAATAGGACGTCTACAGGGGCATTGGATCGTAGATGTCCTATTGGATCAAAACACGTCAGGCCATGCATTTTGCTCCCCATATTGCATTTAATACTCATGAATTGTGATCACCTTTTTTTATGTTTTATTATGTATATTGTTTTTTTCATTAAAACCACTTTATGACCTACACCATTGGAGCCCCTATTTTTTTCTTCTCTTCACATGAATTTGTGGAAGATAAGGTTTTTTTGAGCCCTCTCCAGTTGGTTTCCAGTACCCATGCCAGGGTTCTCACTTACCTGAACCAGATCGTGTTTGGATGCTTGGAGGATCTTTTATGATTGCATACCCATGGTTTACTAGGATCTTTAGTATTGGAGTAGTCGGTGGCCAATGAACATCTTGTCTTCCTGCCCTTTCCTGGGTTGACAACATCTGACTGCCTAGGAGGCAGATTCCATTTCCTTCTGGACTACCGGTGGCATCTCTGTGGGACATTCCAAGCTCGATCGATCCACTGTCGTATGACATTTGGGTCCAACATTTGCGGTAAGCGCATATGTATTTCACCTCATATTTGATGATTTCTGTTGGGAAGTTTCTCACCATCTCATGACATCTTCATCGTTATTTTTTTATGGACACTACATTACTTTTTTGTTTATATTGTTTACTTTATTGATTTGAATTTCACATGTTGTTGTGGTGCAATTTTTGCCATTACATCCGTTGTGTTACAATATATGGTCACACGCCACTAGGTGTATACAGCCATTGTCTTTTGGCTCACACTTAGCGCTACATTACCATCCAAATTTGTCTGAGTTTTATCACATTCCTGTGTAGCTGCTTCATTCCCGTTCATGGTTCATTCTTTGTTACACTTATTTTTGTTTTTGGGTAGCGCACATATTTTTTCCCTTTACATTATACCAGGCTGAGAACCTTATTCATTCTCCCTGCTTAGAGGACTTCCTGGAGGAGATTACCCTCCCTAAATTGACGATCAGTCACCGTTCTATCCTTGACTCTCCCATATTGGGGTCTTAAACGTTATCAAGGGCCTTTGCAATGGTTCAGCTCCAGGCCTGATGGCTTCTCATCTGGCTTTTATAAAAGCTTTACAATCACCCTTTCTTCTTACCTGGTCTGTTTCTTCAACTCTATCCAGAGTGGAACATCACTTGAACAACTTCCAACCTGGCATATATCTCTGTGATTCCTAAGCCAGGAAAGGACTCCCGCGATGTTGGAAAATATAGACCCATCTCATTATCAATAATGATTAAAAAATTATGTCTAAGGCCGCGTACACACAAGGAGACATATCCAATGAAAACGGTCTGACGGACCGTTTTCATCGGACATGTCTCCTGGGAGATTTTGGTCTGATGTGTGTACACACGATCAAACCAAAATCCCCGCAGACAGACAGACGCATGCGGGGGATTTCGGTCCGCTGGTTAGGCATACTAACCAGCAGACATGTCCGACAGACAGGTTTCCAGCGGACAAGTTTTAAAGCATGTTTCAAAACTTTTGTCCGCTGGAAACCTGTCCACTAGGCCGTACACACGATCGGATATGTCTGCTGAAACTGATCTACGGACCAGTTTCACTGGACATGTTCGATCGTGTGTACGTGGCCTAAGATATTGGTAAATCTCCTAGCTTCCTTTATTAGAGTATATGTCCACAAGAACCAGGTGGGATTTATGCTGGATAGGCAGGGCCTGGACCACATAAGAAGGGCAATTGATGTGATCTCTCCTATGAAATCTGTCTGGGACGGGGGTCCTCCCCAGGAAGGCTATTTACCATCAATAGATCTCCAAAAAGCGATTGACACAATATCCTGGCCCTACCTTTTTCCTATTCTGGAAAGATGGGGCTTTGGCCCAAACATCATGAGAGTTCTGGAGGCTTTCTATTCAAACCACATAGCATGAATTTGGATTCAGACTCCTTCCTTATTTCCAGAGGTACGAGACAATGGTGTCCCCTAACTCTGTTGATTTTTGCAATTGCCATTGAAACTCTTGCCAACGCAATTAGGCAACACTGACATTCATGGAGTTTGCTGCGGTCCCCTTACTCACAAGTGTGCACTCTTTGCTCCTCTTTGTAAACTCTCCCCTTATCTCGACTAATATCTTTAAATTGCTATAAGACTTTAATCTGGTCTCTGGCCTCCAAGTTAACATGGCTAAGTCCATGGCTCTTAACATATCAGCCCCCTACCCTTAGTGGAACCCCTCCAGGATCATTTCTCCTTTTCATGAAATCATTTGCCTATTCCTTATTTGAGAATCAACTTGACTGCCGCCATCGACAATCTCTACAAGATTAATTATCTCTCTATTTACAAAACATTACAGACCGATCTGTCACAGTGGTCCCTCCATGGGCTCTCTCGACTGGAGAGGGTTAACGCGGTCAAGATGACCCTCCTTCCAAGTATTCTTTACCTATTTTGTTTACTACCTATCCCCATAATTAAATCTCAAGTTTCAATCCCAATTGCCTGGTCTGTAGTGGGAAAAACAGGACACTGCTTCTCCAAATCAATACAGAACCCGCCATCAAGGGGGGTTGGGACTTCCAAATGTGTGGTGGTACTATCAGGTGGCACAACTATCTCAGATATCAGTCATTTACTCGAGGAGTCAAGACTTATTGGGTCTATATGGAAAGACAAGCGGTACCTAATAACATTTTAGACTACCTCTTGTGGTGCTCCCTGAAATCCCACCCCCCATATTATCTCCCACCCTATCGTTTTTGATCGTTTTGTGTGATGTCTTGCATAAATCTCCCAAAATCAGCTCAGAATTACGCCCCCTTAGAGCATATATTTCCCAATCTCCTCTTTCCTCTGGGATTAGATATTAGAGCCTTCCAATGGTGGCTGAATAAATCAGCATCAGAATCAGCATTTCTACACTTCCAATGACCCTTTAACTTAGATTTTGTGTTAGCAATTTGGAGATTCCTTTTTTTTTTTATATATATTCTGGTTCTTCCAAATTTCACACTTCTTGCACTCAATTTGGGCCAACAAACCAAATTCTCCCAAGTTCACTATTTATGAACAGCGGTGTTCTAGGATCATGGACCAGAAAGGAGGTATTTCCATGATCTATTCTGCTCTTACTGACTCCACAAATAAATCTTCATATATGCTAAACTGGGAAATCTACCTAGAGATGGACTGGGACCTAGATACCTGGTATCATTGCTTCTTTTCGCTCATTTAAGGGGATCAATAATTCTGTCTTGAAAGTCGTCTCCTTCTGGTATCTGGTACCAACCCGCCATTCTAAACTATACCCTGATACCTCCCCTTTATGTTTCTGAGACTGTGGACATATGGGCTCCCTGCTCCATACCCTATGGTCATGTCCCAGACTCCAGGGTTTTTGAAACAAGATATTTCATTTGATTCCCCTCAGGTATCTCTCCTCAATCAACAGGTAGATACAATTCCTAAATATTCTCAAGTGGTATGGTGCATAACACCGCGCTGCTAGTCAAAAGTATTTTAAAGCAGCTGACACGGCTGTGAAATAAAGCAAAAATAGAACGAGTGTATATAAAGTGTCGCGCTAGACAAACATAGAGGCTGCATATAATGACATAAAAAATGCAACACAAATTAAGCAATACAGAAGTGAAAATGATATACTAATTAGTGCACCAAGTGTAAAGTCCACACAATGAGTGAAAAATACAAGTCCAATAGAATACTAAATAAAAACATAGTTCCAAAATAGGAATGTTGATAATCTCGGGTCAGAAGTCGTAAGAAACTCCAGAGTGAAAACCCTCCACCGATAAAGATGTAGGCTTACCGGAATTATCAGACTCAGGCAAACATATGTTTCATGAGTCAGAAAGGCTTAAAGTAAAGACAGGTGTCGTTGGAATCTCTCCAGGAACAAAGAAGGTAGCCACTGATATCCAGACCATCACATGTACCAAGGATAACTTGAAGGCATACAGCTGATTCTCAACAGTGCTCGTGGTCACAAATACAGAAAGGAAGAAGAAAGAGCAACATAGTGTAATACTGTAAACAAACTTAAAATTTTAATGGGCAGATGCACTTACATATGAAGCAGTACACAGCGCATATAATTACAGATGGCGGCAGTAGAGTCGTCGACGACTCTACTGTCGCCATCTGTAATAATATGCACTGTGTACTGCGTCGACTTGATTCTGAGCATGCGCGGGTTTTTGGCTGATGCTTTTGTGTACTAACCATCGAATCTGTCTGACGGACAGGCGTCCATCGAACAGGTTTTAAAGCATGTTTTAAAACTTTGGTCCGACGGACAACGGTCCGATGGGCCGTACACACCATCAAACTGGTCTGATTGTGTGTACAAGGCCTCAGGGGGTGCAATATAATATGCAATATAACAAAAATGAAAAAGAAAAAAGAAAGAGACTGCTGTACACCCTAAAGAGTTAACTACAAATTTATTAAAATTACTTTAATAAATTTGTAGTTAACTCTTTAGGGTGTGCAGCAGTCTGTTTGTTTTTTATTTTTCATTTTTGTTATACTCTCCATAATACCAGTAAAACATTTGACTTGATTTGGGCACCTTGGGCTCACCATATGAAGGTCTCCCTCATTCCCTAATGGTCTTTCTTAACAAAGTACTTTCCGAAATTTTTGCCTTCCGCATCGATATTCTCTCTCTTCTCTCTCCCTCTCTTCTCCCTGCTCTCACTCTGGCTTTTTTTTACTGTTTCCCAAGTGATCTTTCCATATTCCTCCTTTCATTCAGATGGCTTCTTGGTTGAGCGATGGATAGTTGCATACAATATAAAATATTGATTTGGGGAATAGAAATTATAAAACAAGTGGGGAAGGGATGGATATGTCTCTTCCCAATCTCAGCTTGTTCCCAATAGGGGAGGTTGGGTATTCAGGAGGCATGTCCAGTATCTATCTCAGTTGGTTACAGAACCCCCAACCAACATTGTTTTTCCTATTGTTTGGCCTTATTTGTTCTGTAATGATCTCAATATATTTGTTTAGTCGTGCATCTTTGTTCTTTCTATTGCTGTAAAAGACAAAAGATTTAGCCTCATCTGAATGTTTGTAAAAAAATAATAATTCTAAAAAACCTTAATAAAAAACATTGCAACATACACCTATATAACAGAGGGGGGGGGGGGCAGAAAAACAAGAATACTGTATTAATTCTAGTGACAGACCACATGGCTGTATTCTCCTATTGTTCCACGTTAAAGCTGAACTTCGGGCAAGCAGCTAAATACATAATTTATATATATATATATATATATATATATATATATATATATATATATAAATGCTTTGCAACCCTTTTTAGACAGTCTTTTTATCCAGGCAGCCCTGCATAGCCAGATCAGCTTTCCTTCTTTAAATAAAATTAAATAAAGTAAATTGGTTTGGGTTGATAGTTTTTCTTTTTCAAAATATATGTTTTAATAATATAGTGTTATATTGTTTTCCTATTTATATCAATATGTACTGTATTATTTACTGTAAGCTCTAACTGAAAGTCTGTTTGGGGCATACAGATTGCTGGGGTGCTTGGGGGTGGTGGATATGGGGTTCACCTCTTTCACTTATGTGTGTAATCAGAGCTTCGAAAACAGAGTTCTATAAAGTTTTTTTATTTTTATTTTAGCAAAATTAGTCTGCTAAACATTTAAAACCACTGGCTTGAAATAGACAAATAAAAATAAGAAGAAATAGACATATGCAGTGTTTACCCGACTTTTTATATATACAGTATATAGTCCTCAAATAGGAAGTTAAGAAAATGTACCCCAAGAGCAATGAAGTTCGCTTTAAACAATACAGAATTGTCAGGGCTCAAGTCTTGCGGGAACGCGTGGGAACATAGTCCCTGCACTTTTTTCACAGCAGGAACGCAGTTCCCTTTGCAGGACTAGAGCAGCGGAGAGCAGCCGGGCCGGCCGAGCCAATCCTTCACTAAGCGATGATGCCCAGCTTGAGTCACTGTCAGGGGCATTAACCTTAGTAATCCTTTATGTTACTGGCCGCTTCCTGCATATGGATTTATCGGGTAGTGTGCGGGTAATCCGTCGCTTCCTCGATGCCGCAATGTCTCCTGGGAGCATTTGTCATTGTTCCCAGGAGACATTGCGGAGGTCTGCCGCCAGTTATGGTGGGATTTAGAAAGAACTTGCTTAAAAAAAAAAAAAAACATGCAGTTTAGTAATTATGCATATGAGCGTATCATTTTATTTTTTTGGTGGGGGAGTGGATCTTGGGTGGGAGTTCCCACACTTTTTTCCCCAAGACTTGACCCCTGAGAATGGTGAAGGCTCCTCTCGGCTTGCTGAATGAACAACAGAGAAGCAGCAGCACACTTATGGGAAAAGACCTGTGATCTCCTCTCATGTAAGCATGCCCTCTGAACTAGACTGACTGAAGCACTGTACAAAGCGATAGAGCCTTGGGTGCTTTACATTGCTGACCCTCTGCGTCCCAGTGCGAGGTGCTGTTGTAAAGAGAAATGCAGGAAGCTATTACAAAGATAGCTACCAAAAAAGTACTTCAAATAAATTAATTAGTTTTAATAAGTACACAACTAGACTAAATGTGTTTTTTTCCCATACATAGTTAGAGCTTATTTAGGTGATTTTTGTTCTAAAGGGCCTAGATGTATACATTCTAATTTGATTCAATGTTAATAACTGAAAATTAGATTTATGGTTCATGAAAAAATTACACATATCTAATCAAATTACATCTGCTAACTGTGGGCTACATGACCTCATGTTTTGAGGATTACAGAAATAAAGGACTTGTTTTCTCATTGATTGAAGAGCTATATGTCTAAATTGCAACTTTTAGGCCAGCTCAAAATCCAGGATGTAAATTTGCCATCAGAAGAAGGAACTCTAGAGGCTATGATTTCTAGATGGTAAGTAACATTTCTCTTAAGGTGTGTTATAGTCAGTTTAAAAAAATCACAAGATTAAATTAGATGTTTTACAAGATTAAGAGACTCAATGTTTGTACATCTACAGACTACATCACAGCTTTCAGTCATGCTGGACTGGCACTAGAAAGCAGTAAAATCCCAAATGTATACAGTACATAAAGCTTAGAGCTTTAACACTTGAAGTATATATCAAGGCAAAAGATAAATAGAGACAACAAAAAAAAAATGCATTACAACTTTGTAATACATGAACATTTTTCCATCCCTTTAACCACTTGCCGACCGCTAACCGTAGTTTTACGGCGGCAGGTCGGCTGGGCTGCGTAAAAATCACATAATATAACGTGATTTTGCATTTCAGCCACTAATGGCATGCGTCCCCTGCTCGCCCCTGGTGCCGACGCGTGTGCCCAGCGTAAACACACAGCTCCCGGTCCTTTTAGGGGGAGAAATGACTGATTGCATGTTAATATAATGTATGAACAGTGATCTGTCATTTCCTTTAGTCAGTCCCACCACCCCTTTAGTTAGAACACAATGAGGGAACATAATTAACCCCTTCCTTGCCCCCTAATGTTAACCCCTTCCCTGCCGGCGACATTTTTACAGTAATCAATGCATTATTATAGCACTAATCGCTATACAAATGCCAATGGTCCCAAAAATGTGTCAAAAGTGTCCGATGTGCCTGCCATAAGGTTGCAGTACCTATAAGAATCGCAGATCGCCACCATTACTAGTAAAAAAATATATATTAAGAAAAATGCCATAAAACTATCCGATATTTTGTGGATGCTTTTGCGCAAACCAATCAATAAACGCTTATTGCAATATTTTTATACAAAAAATATGTAGAAGAATACGCATCGGCCCAAACTGAGGAAACATTTTTTTTATATATTTTTGGGGGATATTTATTATAGCAACAAGTAAAAAATATTATTATTTTTTTCAAAATTGTTGCTTTATTTTTGTTTATAGTGCAAAAAATCACAGATGTGATCAAATACCACCAAAAGAAAGCTCTATTTGTGGGAAAAAAAGGACGCCAATTTTGTTTGGGAGCCACGTCGCAATTGTCAGTTAAAGCGACACAGTGCCGAATCGCAAAAAGTGGCCCGGTCATTGACCAGCAAAATGGTCTGGGGGTTAAGTTGTTAAAGGCCCTGCAAGTACATAAAAATACTTGTTGATATGCCAAAAAAGCTCCCAGATCTTAATTTCCTACTGTGGATTGAAAACACACATTTTTTGCTAGACAAACAGCATTCAATGGTGTCAGTCCTGTACCGTTGTCTTTTGTTAAACGGTTACAATTAAAATTTTAAAAACAGAAGCATATACAACATATAAATAATAAAATATGATACTCCCCTAGAACAGTGAGTTGGTTTCCATGCTCAATACTAGAGATGTCATTAAAATCCCACAGATAGCTTTGTAGAGATGCAAGCAAACATGCACACAACAAATACTCTACACATTTTGTAGAGAAAACACCTCTTCTTCATGAGTTAAAGGAGGCATCCAATGTCTAAACAGAGCAAACAATAGCCTAAAATACATTCACAATTGCAAAAAATAACTCAAAAATACATAATATTGTACGACTTCCTATACAACTTGTAATCTTAACTCTCAATCAGAGAGCACTTTTATCCTTCCTTCCCTTTCTCTTGTTTCTCCCCTTTCTCTCCCTTTCTCTTTTTTTCGCCCCCCCCCCCATATAAAGTTTTAATATTTGTATACAGTTATTGACATTTATGACACTGTTCCTATTCATTCTTCTTCGATACTTATGTCTTAACTTCTGTATTTATACAATATTTACTGTATTGTTTTGTATCCTTAAGGCTGCATTCACACCTGAGCGGCAAGTAACGCCGCATACGCGGCTTTACTTGCCGCGCTTCGATTTATTTATTTTTTTTTTTTTTTTTTTACAAATCTTCCCATTCATGTCTATGGGCGAACGCCAATGTCGCTTGAAAAAAAGGGTCCGGGACTTTTTTTCAGGCGACATGCGTTCGGCGTCTCAGAGATGTGAACCATCTCTATAGACATGAATGGGAAATTTCCCCTCCAGCGGCACGAGCGTCGCGCGACAGGCGTTTTGCCGCTCAGGTGTGAATGCAGCCTAAAAAATTTCAATAAAAACATTGAAACACAGAAAAAACTCACTGTTACAGGGGAGCACCGTATTTTTAATCTTTATATGTTGTGTATGCTTCTGTTTTTCTAATTTTATAAAATCTTTGTAAGAAACATTTGTACTTTTTAATAAGTCTGTTATATGTTTATAGGGTACCAAGAAAATCCATATTTTGTTCATGAAGTATAAAATATTATCAACTACAGTGAATTGTATTATTTGATGGTGATTGAACAACAACAACCTGGAGCTCATACTAGTCTTTAAGTGATCTCACTAACCCTTCTGGAAAATGTCATACGACAGTGCATACTTGGTTACCAGTTACATTGTCAGCAGTTCCTGTAGATGTGTGCCTACTGTACACCTACCAGTACATTCCCTATGTTCTTCAAGATTTCAACTGAAGAGTACAGTAGGAGAATAGCTCAGTATGGTTTGGCAATATGTGATGGCTGTGGAGGGGTCAGAAAGAATGACTCAGCCTCTCAGTGAATCACTGAGAGGCTGAGCCAGGTGTCGGTCCAGGCATCTGGGTAGACCCTAACCATATGGTCAGGATCTTTTGTGAGCCTGGACCAGCTGACATCAGTCGACAGTGGGCTGGGTGCACAGAATCACATATTTATACTTAATTCTGCATTTCCAGGTAGGGTTCCTGCCGTCCCACTATAAGTCACTGATCACTGTCATTATTAGTATAATTATTTTTTTTTTTTTAATTCCAATACACCCTACATAGTTTGTAGACGCTATAACGTTCATGTACACCAATCAATATACACTTATTGGGATTGTAGCAGAATACATGTTAGCCGAAGAAATAAGATAGTTGACGTTAAAAAAAAAAAAAAAATTACATATGTAAAAGAAAAAGAAAGTAAAAAATATATATATTTTTTTAAATGTATGCTCTTTTTTCATTTATAGCGCAATTAATGAAAAACTCAGTGGTGATCAAATACCAGCAAAGAACACTTTGTGGGGGGGGGGGGGGGTTATATAAATGTTATGTGTGTACAGCACTGCCTGACTGCACAATCGCTACTTAAAGTAGTACAGTGCTAAAAAAAAATCTGATCATGAAGGGGGTAAAATCTTGGAGGGGCAGAATAAGGCACCATTGTTGACCTGTAAAGAGGGGTGAAAAAAATCGCTGCTACAGTACTCCTGATCAACCCAGGTAAATTTATAATAAAGAGCGGCCTCAGACTACATGTCTCCACCAAACCACACACCCAATGCATTTGCCCCACCCACCAGGGCTTAGTCATAGGGTCATATTGTTGAGCTGTGCTTAGGGTATCAATTACTATTAATTATCCCTTAATATTTTTTTCACCACAGATACCATTAAATATTGCCTATGCATGTGTTGGTATTTTGTTATTTACCACTTAACTTTATATTAAATATTTAATGCTTGTTTTCCAAACATTGTAATTTTAATGAAAAAACAAGGATTAGCCAATATATGTAACTTATTACCAATATTCAAGTAAAGATTTTACAGCTATATTTTTAAATAAACATCCCCTTTGCATAATGGTATCATTTATATGCAAAAATGTATAATATGCTTGATTTAAAATGCTTGTCAATCCTTGCACTAATTAATGTGAAATTTTCTTCCATGAGCAGTTCAACTTAATTATAGTCATTTTAAAAGAAATGAACTATGTGTCAAACTAATCTCCAAACCATTATCAGAGGAAAACAAACTTCTGAATACATTTTCAAGTCCATTTATTGGCAACCATTTATAACTGGATATTTATATCAAAGTGTCCCTTCTTTAGTTATCAAAGGTACGGAAACCTATTAAAATCATTCATCTGGTCTCTCTGATCCCCCTCATGTTCTGTAATGGTATTGTTCTGGAAGGTGGTGCAATATTGTAAAGATGTAATATAGACAGGACAAACACTGGCACTGGTGTGATGGGAGACTGTGATAACCTGAGAAAGAAATGGCTTTGTGGTAGTTCAGTCTACTAGTTTGATCTTTACTTTTGTAGGTTCTACTATTCATTGCTTTGTTTATCTCCTAGGCCTGGTGGGTAGTCCACTTATGAGTAATGCCGCGTACACGTGGTCGTTTTTTGTCTTGTAAAAAAACGTTGTTTTATCTCACAAAACAAAACAACGTTTTTCAAACTTCATTTTAAAAAACGACATTACCTACACACCATCGTTTTCTGAAAATGCTCTTGCAAAGCGTGGTTACGTACACCATGTTCAACGGCACTCTGTTCCATTGAAGCTCCCGTCTCATAACTTGCTTCTGAGCATCCGCGGGTTTAAAAACGTTGTTTTAAACATCATTTTGCCCACACACGATCATTTTTTGTGAAACAAAAGACGACATTCTCAAAAACGACATAAAAAGTTGAAGCACGTTCGAATTTTTTTTTGGTCGTTTTTCAAAACACACGATCATTTTAAATGAAGTTTTTTAAAACGTTGTTTTATTTTATCACAAAAAACGACCGTGTGTACGCGGCATAACTATTTTTCAAGACTCTGTTAGCGATTAGGTTATATACCTCATCATAGCATGGTGGTTAAGAAAAATCTCTGCTGCTGGTTTTGTCAGGAGTGGCAAAGGTAGTGAAGTAATGATGCAATGAGCATCAGTAAAGGGCCCCATTATTAAAATCTGATCCAGCAGACACCTACATGGCAAAAGCTGCTACAAGCTGATTGCATAGAATGATCATATAATTTATATGCTCTTTCTTAAGTGTTAAAACATCTCTCATTTTGCATTGTGGCTTCACAACTTGGCATTCCTCTCATTAATATGGATTACATACTAGTCAATGTGGAAAAAAAAGCTTCCACACCCAAACTTTTCATCACTGTTTTGTTATAGTTAAAATGAAGTCCAAAAGTTGGAAGCAAAAATAAAAAACAATCTTCAGAGCTTCTGGGTTTTTGAAGCATATACAGGGCAAGCAGGAAACTATTATTTTTCAACTAGCTTCCATATTAGTTTCACTCTGGTCTTTACTTTGACCCTTGATAACTAGTAGATCCTAAAAATGTCCCTGACTAAATAGGACTCCATCTGTGTGACAAGTAGTAGTACTTGTCTAGTAGTCTAGCAGTAATAGTCACACTGAGTACACTATTATGAGAGAAACACAGCTACTGCAATTTAACAGGGTCCACAAACCCTTTTGGCTTGAAATGCATTAAAACTGTACTGTGTCTCCCTTTATTTTTTGTAAAGGGCTGTGGGCTGTACAAATTGTTAATGCTATATCAATCCTGTATAATGATAATGCTTATTATGATTGTGAGTAATCGTATTATTATTATTATTATTATTATTGGGTTCTTCTACTGAAAACGATAGATACCTGGCTGTCATGCCGTTCATCTTACTTCAATACTTTGAATCTCTAAACTAGAACACATATGTACAGGGACTTATGACTTTTCTCTGACTCCTAATCTACATTTTCGGTCACTGAAGTGATAATAATAAGTCACACTAGGCAGTGGCATTTAATTATCCAATGTAAGTTGCTGTGCAGAAAAAAAAGTGTGAAAAAAGTGACATGAATAGAAATGAAGACACTTTTTCATAGTAGAGTATAGAATAGGGTAGGGTTCCAACCACTGTCATATAAATCTGATTAATTGTTGCATAATTTCCCTCTCTTGATTTTGCATATGGCATCAGTCTCTGGGACAGGACATGAGAGT
Organism: Rana kukunoris; assembly: GCA_029574335.1. NCBI lineage: Eukaryota > Metazoa > Chordata > Amphibia > Anura > Ranidae > Rana > Rana kukunoris. Next base: position 201,563,695 of record CM056051.1, read on the forward strand.
ATCCTCCCCAACTGCAACACAAACAGTTATTACCCTTCACACCATTGGAAAAAAAATCTTTGATACACTTCCAGTCACAGAAGGCAGGGTGAATGACTTTAATACAAATCATTTTGTATATTTTAACCACTTCAATACCAGCCCATTGTCATTTGACGAACAGAGATGGGATCTCCCATCCTAAGTGGACGTCAAATGACGGCCTGGGCTTTGCGGGTGAATATCTGAATGATGCCTGCAGCCAGAGGCATCATCCAGATATCCTCTTGTTAAGCCGGCGATTCTGCACGACATAAGAATGATCATAGCGGCGGTCCCGCCGCTTGATCTTTCTTACAGGCCGCAGGAGGGGACATCCCCCCTTCCGCTGGCATCCGGTGCTTCTCCGGGCTCTCCCGTGCCTTCCGGGGCCCGGAGAACGAATCGTCCGGTGTCGGCAGGAAGCATAGAGAAGACTGGTGAACAGATGGTCACCAGTCATCTCTATGACCGTCGGAGGACCCGGGCGCGATGTGATGACGTCACGCCCGGGTCCCCGTAAGTAAACAAAGCCACGATTGTGGCTGTAAGCAACAATTCATGAGATCAGTGAATTTTTTTTCACCGATCTCATGGTTTCCAGCCTGGAGGAGAGATTGTGAGGTTTTATTGACCCCGCATCTCTTCTTAAAGAGGACCTGTCACACACATTTCCTATTACAAGGGATGTTTACATTCCTTGTAATAGGAATATAAGTGAAAAAAAAATGAAAAAAAGTGTAAATAAATAAATAAAAAAAAAGTAAAAAAAAAAAAAAAAGTGAAAAAAAAAAAATTAAAACGCCCCTGTCCCCGGTAGCTCACGTGCAGAAGCGAACACACACGTAAGTCCCGCCAACATATGTAAACGCCATTTAAACCACATATGTGAGGTATCGCCGCATGCGCTAGAGTGCCAGCAACAAATCTAGCACTAGATCTCCTCTGTAAATTAAAACTGGTAACCTGTAAAAAAAAATTAAAGTGTTGCCTATGGAGATTTTTAAGTACCGAAGTTTGCCGCCATTCTATGAGTGTGCGCATAATTAAAGCGTGACATGTTGGGTATCTATTTACTCGGTGTAACATAATCTTTTACATAATACAAAAAAATTTGGATAACTTTACTGTTTTGTTATTTTTTTATTCCAAAAAAAGGGTGTTTGAAAAATTATTGCGCAAATACCTTGCAAGATAAAACGTTGCAATGACCGTTGTTTTATTCCCTAGGGTGTCTGCTAAAAAAACATATATAATGTTTGGGGGTACTGCGTAATTTTCGAGCAAAAAAAATATGATTTGTACATGTAGGAGAGTACAAGTGCCAGAATAGGCCCGGTATGGAGGTGGTATAAAAGCCTGGTATTGAAGTGGTTAACCTCTTGAACCTTTTGAAATTTTAAGTTGTAGCTGATCCTCAGGATACAAACATGGGTTCTGCCATTTCATTATCTTTCCTTCACCACCTTGTAAGTGTCTGATTTAGAATAGGCATGTGCGGGGGGGGGGCCTGTAACAAGATTAATGTTGAGAAGCGAGGGGAGGGGGTGTTCTGCTGTCGGAAATTACATCTTACTGCTTCTCCCATGCATGACTTCTCACCAGGTGGGGGCCTCTAGTAATTTGGGGGGCCCTAAGCGGCTTGCATAGTGAGCCTATGTGGAGGATCGGCCCTGTCTATCATATATGCATTTTCCAGGTCATCAACTCACCAGGTAGTAAAACAAAGAAACAAAATCACTGTCAAGGTCTAGGTGATATTAAATATATGCATTTGTGTAATAACATAGATTTTTTTTATAAGGTTTGCCTTATAACTTAATTATGACTTATTTAATTTAAAATACCTAGCTCCTCAATTTTCTTTCAATCTGACCATGCACATAAGCAGATCTGTGTTGGTGTGGTTCATTTGCAACCCTAGGTTTTCTGCTTACAACAAGCCATGCCAATGTACAACATTTCTGTACTTCTGTAGTCAATTTTTCTGCCACAGCCATGGCTAGCCCAAGTAGTCCTCCTTCACTTACCTCATCCTTCGATTTTGCTTTTAAATATTATAATTTTTTTTCTGAAAAATCCTCACTTCCTGTTCTTCTGTCTGTAACTCCACACAGTAATGCAAGGCTTTCTCTCTGGTGTGGAGTGTCATGCTCGCCCCCTCCCTTGGACTACATGAGAGTCAGGATACTCTCTAAATTGCAGATAGAGGAAGTAGCTGTGTGTTAGTGGGCGTCCTGACTCTCCTGTAGTCCAAGGGAGGGGGCGAGCATGACACCCCATACCAGGAAGAAAGCCTTGCATTACTGTGTGGAGTTACAGACAGAAGAACAGGAAGTGAGGATTTCTCAGAAGAAATAAGGACATTTAAAAGCAAAATCGAAGGATGGGATAAGTGAAGGAGGACTGCACTAAGGTAAAGGAAGCTATTTAGGAAAAAAAATTGTACCTTTACAAGCCCTTTAAGTGGCTTGACATCACCCTGTTATTAGTGGATTTAGTTTACTGCTAATGTCAGTTTCTGAGACCATAATACATTATATTATTATGGCCACACACTGGTTTTGATATCCAGCTGTTGCCTTCTCACCCCGGAAGATGACACCGCCAACTTTAAAGGTGAGTAAAGCTGGTTATACATTATACAATTTTCCTTTTAATTTGCCAAAAAACATAATATGAGGTTAAACCCGAACAACACTTTCAATTTGTGCCCAATCAGGCAGGAGCTTGCACTACATAGTTAAAGGTAAATCTAAAGGATATTGTACAGCAATTGTATAATGTATGGATAGCTGAAGTGTGAACACCGTTCCAGCACACTACTTGAACTACACACTCAGAGCAGGAGCCCATTGTCTAACAAATATTCAGCTGCTAGACTTGCCCCCTAGAATGAGTAAAATTATGTAAAGGAAGGCTTTTCTGTCACCTGTTTGCAAAATAAAAACATGGGTATCGAGTTTATATATATATATATAAATACAGAGGATCGAGTAAAATAACCCATGGCAACTAGTAATAACTTATATTTACTGGTTTTGGTAGAATAGACAGATTTATGGTTGCTTTAGGTCATTGCATGTCACAAATTATCTATTAATTTAACTGCTTTCTTAGACAGACCCAGTTATGAGATAAAATTATATACTGATCAACATTAGTATGCGCACAAGACAATAATCATTTCCAGGTCGGCCATTGACTTATTGCTGAAGTTAAAAATCTTGATTGCAATTTATCCTTACAACCCTGAATACATTCTTTCATCAGAATTCCTGAAATTATATTTGTAATGGCAAGTGACATAACAGAGTACATTATCTGACTTTGTATGGATCAATAAATCTACCAACTACTGCATTAAAGAAAAGGTTCAAATCAATGAACATGTGTCCTGTAAGCATTGGATTTATTACTGTGTATGTTATTTTCCAGCAAAATCATATGACCATAGCATTTCTATTTCCTGTGGTAATAAGGATCTGTAAATGTAAAGTGCATCAACACCTCAAAAAGACTCCAAATACACTAAAATAAAATGTGAAAGGGTAATTGAATTCTTATCACATAGTAGTTATATAATCTACCCAGGCAAACCACCAGTTACCTAGTACGCTTTTCCTTTCTCCCACTGTCCCCTTAACCACTTGCTTACTAGGCACATAAACCCCCTTCGTTCCCAGGCGAAATTTCAGCTTCCGGCACTACGTCGCTTTAACTGACATTTGCGCGGTCGTGCGACGTGGCTCCCAAAAAAAAATTGACGTCCTTTTTTCCCCACAAATAGAGCTTTATTTTGGTGGTATTTGATCACCTCTGCGGTTTTTATTTTTTACGCTATAAACAAAAAAAGAGCGACAATTTAAAAAAATATATATATATATTTTTTACTTGTTGCTATAATAAATATCCCAATTTTTTTTAAAAAATATTTTTTTTTTCACAGATAAGGCCGATACATATTTTTCGACGTATTTTTGTAAAAAAAAAAAAAAAAAACCCAATAAGCGACTGGTTTGCGCAAAAGTTATAGCGCCTACAAAATGGGGAACAGAATTATTATTTTTTTTATTATTATTTTTTTTACTAGTAATGGCGGCGATCTGCGATTTTTATTGCGACTGCGATATTGCAGCGGACATATCGGACACTTTTGACACAAATTTGGGACCATTCACATTTATACAGCGATCAGTGCTAAAAAAATGCACTAATTACTGTATAAATGTGACTGGCAGGGAAGGGGTTAACACTAGGGGGTGAGGAAGGGGTTAAATGTGTATCTTGGGTGTGTTCTAACTGTGTGGGGGGAGGGGGTGACTGGGGGAGGTGACTGATGCTGTGTCCCTATGTATAAGAGACACAGATCAGTCTCCTCTCCTCTGACAGCACGTGGAGCTCTGTGTTTACACACAGAGCTCCATGTCCCTGCTGTCATCTGCTTGTTTTCCCGCCGATCGCATTTACCCGACGGACATCGCGGCTGCCAGGTACATGCACCGTCTCTTCAGCGATGTGGCGGGACAGTGTTTACCCGCAGCACGCCATCCAGTGGCGTGTGCGGGTAATGCACTAGAAATCACGTCCAAAGGCATCCACTTGGCGCCTCAGGTCTGCGCTGTTGACGTATTTTGTCAATAGCACGTGTCTGAAGTGGTTAAACTCCACTCCCCACTGTGCATTCTTGAGGTTGTACCATGCAGTGTGACTGGTTGTGCAGTTTCCTTGGATGTGTGACAAATGCTGAGGGTGGGGAGAAGGGTGAGACAATCAACGTCATCCTCACTTAGGCTAGGATTATGTATTTGTACTGACAAAACTGCAATTTGGTTAAAGGGTGGGGGTGAGGGAAAAAAAACAGGTGTACTTTTTAAGTGAAGTTCCACTTGAAATAGTAAACAGGAGCAAAAAATAAATAAAAAATGATGAAAAAGTCTGAATGCAGTAAATTGAAATCCTGTAATTTTATTCAAAAAAAGACTTGCAATCAAATACTGGAGGTGTTATCATTTAAAACACATGGGTCTGACTGCTCTCTCGATGGGCCTGAAATGTTAGATGATGTGCAGTCCAGTGAAATGTATCTGTGTTCACCAACATCCAACTGTAAGCAGGATAAGTTGTTTTTTTTGTTAGGGAACACAGTCACTTCATTGCATTCCACTTATGCCGCGTACACACAATCAGAATTTCCGATGGCATAAAATCTGATGGAATTTTTCGTCGGAATGCCGATGAAGCTGTCTTCCATCAGTCTTGCATACACACTGTCAGACTAAATTCTGACCGTCCAAAACGCGGTGACGTAAAACACTACGACGAGCCGAGAAAAATGAAGTTCCGATCTTTTTTTCCCATCGGAAAAAAAATAAAACATGTTCTATTTCTAAACACTGATGGTCAGATGGGGCCCACACACAATCGGAATTTCCGATGAAAAAAGTGGACTTATATTATTGTAAATTCCAAAGGTGTGTACGCGGCATTACTCTCACTTTACATTTAGTAAATGCAGACCAATGATTTCATAGATAGCTGTGAGCATAGACACTCATTGAAAGTGGGTATAGCACCAGGGAAAACTGTTTTAGCTTTGATTACACAGAATACAATTTGACTCATAGGTTGCTTGTAATTAGAGTTATATAGCAGTAGTTTAACTGTTCAGCATAAATCTAGCCATTTGAGGATACTTCTACTGCCGTTATATAAAATGGAAAACACACACATATTACAGAATGAGCATATGAAAAGCATTAACACTTTATCAAAAAGCATTTTAAAATTACTTTTTTACTAACTAAATACAATTTCAATATAAATGCTGTTTAATGTGATCTAAGGTTAGTAAGGACCAACATATTTCTTGTATTGCTTGAGTTTCAAAATAGCAAAATAGACTGTCTAGCCGACATTTTGGGGCAGATTCACAGAGAATTAGATTCTCGTAGAGTATCAGAAATACACTACGCCGCCGTTTTTTACCTGGCTCTACGTGGAATTCAGGTAGATTTTGTCCAGTAAACGACGGCGGCATAGTGTATTTCTCCCGTCGCAATCCATATGCGACGAGTAGGGGGCGTGAAGCATTTAAAATTAGGCGCGTTCCCGCGGCAATCTAATCTGCGCATGCTCCGTTCGCAAATGTCCCGCCGTGCATTGCGCGAAAATCACGTCGTCACGTCATTCGTTGTTTATGTAGCGTACGTTTACGTACGATTCCTACGTCCCGACGAGTTACGTAAATAAAAAAAAAAATTAAATTTTCAAATTCGACGCGGGAACGACGGCCATACTTAACATGGGCTACGCACGTAAAGTTAGAGCAGCAAAAAGCTGCTCTAACTTTACGTATAAAAAAATAGACGAAAACGATTGCGAGGGACACTCGTACTCGTTTGTTCGTGGAATCGCCGTAAAAACTCATTTAGCATACCCCGACGCATGAAAACGACGCGAACTCCTCCCAGCCGCCGCAAAATATATCGCAGCGTAGATCCGAAGGCTTATGAAGACGTAAGCCTCTCGGATCGAAGCCCGAAGCCGCCGTATCATGGTTTGAGGAATTCAAACTAGTGATACGGCGCGCAAAATTTGAAATTACTCCTGTCTAACACCAGTTAGACAGGCGTAATTGCTTTTGTGAATCTGGCCCCTTTATTTCTAGTTTTGGATAGAGCAAGAAGGGGGCTTAAACCACTGTAAAATGTTTACTGCTATCCAAGGCCCTATAAGAGTAATTTTCCTTAACCAGTTGAAGGCCAGGCATTTTCTGGCACTTTTAAAGCAGAGGCCCTAGAGAAAAAATTGGTGAATTTTGTAATTTTTTTATGTCACACAGTATTTGCGCAATGGTTCTTCAAATGCAGTTTTTGGGGAAAAAATGTTTTTAATGCATAAAAACACAATACTTAACCAATTTTTTTTGTAAAATATAAAAGATGATGTCATGCCAAGTAAATAGATACCAAACATGTCATGCTTTAAAATTGCACACGCCCGCACGCGGCGTAAATTTTACTATCCATAGGCAACACTTTAAAAGCCCTTATAGGTTACCACTTTTGATGTACAGAGGAGAGCTAGAGCTAAAATTACTGCCCATGATATGACATTGGTGGTGATACCTCACATGCGTGGGATGATCGCCCATTTGCTTGCATACAGGACTGATGCACACATTCACCTTTTGCACACTAGCATTGGGAAATTGGGCACTTTAAAAAAAATATTCAATTTATATTATGTTTTTATTTTGACACTGTTGGCTGAATTTTTCTTTTTTCTATCACTTTTATTTCTGTCCCTTGTGACAGCAATAGGCATGTGATAGATAGTCTTTAATCTCTTCTTTGCATTTAAAAGCATTCAAAATGGCAAGATCTGCGTTTTTGCATGCTTTCAAGATTCCAGTAAACTGGAAGTGATGTAATGACGTTGCTTCCAGGTTACCATATCCAGGTTCCAATCAAAGCTGATTCCAGCTTTGTGTGTTCTGCCAGTCGGCAGATGTGTTGGCTGGTTGCTCGGGCCTCCCGGAGCGACAGGAGAGCATGGGCGAGCAGTGGAAGGTGGCAGGATGTCCCCTCCCGCTGCTTGTAATAACAACCAAGCAGCTGCTTAGCCACATTGGTTGTTATTAAAAGAGTGCCAACCGTTGGCTCTAGAAAACGGTACTGGGGTGATGCCTACAGCTGCAGGAATCACTCCAGTACAACCACTTGAAGTCAAGTGGTTAATTTACTGTAAAATAAAAAGTCTGTTGTTGTTGCTGTTGGAAATCCACCCTCCCCATCTGTCTTGAAAAAACTGTTAGGAGGAGGAAGTGAGGGTTAAACTCACTAATGAAGCTCTGATTAGCCAACAGCGGTTCTGCCCTTTCCCCACTATACCCCTATAAGGTTGTAGTATAACACAAACTGGGTTGATTTGCTAAAACTGAAAAGTGCAAAATGTATTGCAGATCTGAATAGAAACCAATCATTTTTTTTTTAATCAAATTCAACAATCTGAAGTTGGAAGCTGATTGACTACCATACACGGCTGCACCAGATTGTGCAATCTCCAGTTTTAGTAAATCAACCTCATTTTGTAGTATCAAAACTGTTCTTTCGGATTTTGGGTGAAGTAGGGAAGGTATTAAACCATAGTCCAATTTTTTTGCTGCCTGTGTACCATTTAGGAAATGTCCCTTCATTTTATGTCATGGATATGCAAGAAAAAGTGACAGGAAACACCCATAAATTGAGCAATAGTCCCCTCTTAGACAGTTGTCACCAAAGCAAGTGTCCTCATTGAAAGAATAATGCCGCGTACACACGATCATTTTTCGGGTTGTAAAAAAACAAAGTTTTTCAGGCTCTAGAAAAAGTTTCTTTTCAACTTGATCATTAAAACGGTCTTGCCTACACACGATCGTGAAAAAAAATGCTCTAGCAAAGCGCGGTGACGTACAACGCATACAACGGCACTATAAAGGGGAAGTTCCATTCAGATGATGCTAACCTTTGGGCTGCTTTAGCTGATTTCATGTTAGTAAACGACTAACTGTCTGTTACAGCGTGATTAACCACTTAACCCCCGGAGCATATTGCTGCCCATTGACCAGAGCACTTTTTGTGATTCGGCACTGCGTTGCTTTAACTGACAATTGCGCGGTCATGCGACGTGGCTCCCAAACAAAATTGGTGTCCTTTTTTTCCCATAAATAGAGCTTTCTTTTGGTGGTATTTGATCATCTCTGTGGTTTTTATTTTTTGCGCTATAAACAAAAATAGAGCGACTATTTAACCACTTCAGCCCCGGACCATATTGCTGTCCAAAGACCAGAACACTTTTTGAGATTCGGCACTGCGTCGCTTTAACTGACAATTGCGCGGTCGTGCGACGTGGCTCCCAAACAAAATTGGCGTCCTTTTTTTCCCACAAATAGAGCTTTCTTTTGGTGGTATTTGATCATCTCTGCGGTTTTTATTTTTTGCGCTATAAACAAAAACAGAGCGACTATTTGAAAAAAATGCAATATTTTTTACTTTTTTCTATAATAAATATCCCCAAAAATATATATAAAAAAAATATTTTTTCCTCAGTTTAGGCCGATACGTATTCTTCTACATATTTTTCGTAAAAAAAAATCGCAATTAGCGTTTATTGATTGGTTTGCGCAAAAATTATAGCGTTTACAAAATAGGGGGTAGTTTTATGGCATTTTTATTATTATTTTTTTTTTACTAGTAATGGCGGCGATCAGCGTTTTTTTTTTCGGTACTGCGATATTATGGCGGACACTTCGGACACTTTTGACACATTTTTGGGACCATTGGCATTTTTTTAGCGATCAATGCATTGGATTATAAAAATGCATTGGATTACTATAAAAATGCCATTGGCTGTGACGGGGTTAACACTTGGGGGCGGGGATGGGGTTAAGTGTGTTCCTATTTGTGTTCTAACTGTATGGGGGGACTTACTAGGGGGAATCACTGATCTTCTGTTCATACATTGTATGAACAGAAAATCAGCGTTTCCCCCGCTGACAGGAACGAGCGCTGTGTGTTTTCACACACAGCTCCCTTTCCCCGCTCTGTAACGAGCGATCGCGTGTGCCCGGCGGCGATCGCGCCCGCCGGGCACACGCACGGGACTCGGGGGCGAGCGGGGGGCGCGCCGCGCGGGCCGCCGGCGGCGCGCACGCGCCCCCTAGTGGCCGCGAAAGGCGTATAGCGACGTAGAGCTACGGGCTCTCGCGCACCCGTGCCGACCTGCCGCCGTATAACTGCGGCGGCTGGTCGGCAAGTGGTTAAAAAAATGCAATATTTTTTACATTTTGCTATAATAAATATCCCCCAAAAATATATTAAAAAAAATAATTTTTTCCTCAGTTTAGGCCGATACGTATTCTTCTACATATTTTTCGTAAAAAAAAAACGCAATTAGCGTTTATTGATTGGTTTATTAATATTTTTTTTTACTAGTAATGGTGGCGATCAGCGTTTTTTTTTCAGTACTGCGACATTATGGCGGACACTTCGGACACTTTTGACACATTTTTGGGACCATTGGCATTTTTATAGCTATACAAATGCATTGGATTACTATAAATGGATTGGATTACTATAAAAATGCCATTGGCAGTGAAGTATTTAACACTAGGGGGCGGGGAAGGGGTTAAGTATGTTCCTGGGTGTGTTCTTTTTTTTTTTTTTTTTTTTTTTTTTTTTTTTTTTTTTTTTTTTTTTTAATGCTGAATGTAAACAGGACACACTTTAATGGCAAAACTCTGCAGATTTATATACACAGTTTACAAGCTTGTCATCAATCAAAGAACAATGAAATCTCCACCCCCTTTTCCACACACTGGGGGTTTCCATACAGAGGCATTTCGGCACCGCAAATCTTGACACATCACATTCTTTTTTTTTTTTTTTTTTTTTTTTTAAATATGTTTTTATTAAGGAAGTTACATAACAGAGAAATCATAAAAAAAAAAACAGGACATAAAAGCATTTTCTGTGGAACATTGCAGTAGATTAACAGTGTATGTAGAGGTTCTCAGAGAGAACAAATAAGGGGGGAGGGTATAGGTTAAGTGGTCACGGGGTAGGTGAAATAGTAGTGCTTGCAAACAAAAAGGAACAACAAGAGAGGGGGGGGGGGTAGGGGAGGAGGGAGGGAGGGTAGGAGAGATGTCAATCCCGAGGGGGATCCTGGTATAGAAAAGACATTTTCTCAAAGTTCAACCATTCAGTAGGAGTGAAAGTATACGACATAAAGGGATTCCATAAGTGATAGAAGCGGTTCTTGCTCGGTTCGTGGGTCAGGTCCGTGTTGAGCCTGTCTTTGTATAAGAGCTGCAACAGTTCCCTTTTAACTTGAGCAGTGGTTGGGCAGTCCGCTGATATCCACTTCTGGAGGATGGCTCTACGGGCTATCAAGAGGCATATCAGAGTCCAGTCCCTGCCCAGGGGGGTGGAGGGAGAGGACCAGGGGAGTAGTATGGGGTCCCAGTACCCAAATATAAGTAGTAACGGGTCCCTGGGTATGCGTAGCAGGGTGACATCGAAAATGTATTGGATGACTTGGTCCCAGAAACTGGCTATGAGGGAACAAGACCAGAACCTGTGAGTCAAGTTAGGTTTGGGTTGTTTACAGAGGGGGCATTCTGGGGTGGCATGGGCTCGGCTGAAGGGGATGTGGGCTCGGTGTGAACAATCTTAATCTGCGTCTCTCTCCATATTTCGTTAGGGATAAGTCTGTGGATGGTGGTGAGGCCATGCAGGAGCTTCTCCACCAGGTCAGGGTCAGGGAAGTCTTTCGACCAGTTGGCCGCCGAGGTTGAGGCCAGGGGGGGGATGTTGTGCTGGAGGAGGGGATGGTAAATGTCTGAGATTTTGTATGAGGCCCGGGAAATAAGGGTGTCGGTAAGGGAGCTCTGGAACCTTTTTCTGTCATCTCGACAGGCGTTTTTTCAGGAAACTAATGCATTGAATATACTGGAATACATGTGACGAAGGGAGAGAAAATTTGTCTGCCAGGGCTCTAAAAACCTAGGGGGCGGCCTGAAAGGGGGTCACATAAAGAATAAAAGGATTTGATACCCTTACCCTCCCAGTCGAGGTAGGGCTGGTTATCTAAGCCTGGTTGGAAGCTCGGGTTGCCCAGGATAGGGAGGTATCGTGAGATAGAGGAGGGGACATTGAGGGCCTTCCTGACCTCTCTCCAGGCGATGACTGTATCCCGGAGAAGGAGATTGTGTTGGAGGGGAGGGGGGGCAGATTTCCAATGGCAATGGAGAAGGGCCGTGAGCGAGAAGGGGCGGACCATCGCCGATTCGAGGGGGTAGTTCGAGCACCTGGAGGACTGGGTTATCCAATCCAAGCCTGTTCTCAATAGACATGCCAAGTTATATAGCCTGATGTTGGGAAGGGCAATGCCCCCTCTCGCCTGGGAAGATGCAGCTTGGTAAATGCTATGCGCGCCCTCTTGCCACGCCAGAGGAACTTGGAAATGGCAGAGTTAATGGATTTAATGTCTTTGTGGCGCAAGAGTAAAGGGATGGTTTGTAGTGGGTACAGTAGGCGTGCAAAACTAACCATCTTGACAAGGTGGCATCTTCCCAGTAGCGAGAGAGGCAGGTCCATCCAGTTGGTCAGTTCTTGGGATATTTTGGTGAGCAGGGGGGGGGTAGTTGAGGTGGTATAGGGAGGAGGGGTAGTTTGCCTATTTTTATCCCCAGGTAAGTGATATGTGACTTTGCAACGGCGAATAAGGAGTTTTGGGACCAGGAGGGGATAGATAGGGAGCCTATTGGGAGTATTTCGCTCTTGCTATAATTGATACGTAACCCTGAACATTGCCTGAATTCGTCAAAGGTGGTCTTGATAGTGGACATGTCGAGTGAGGGGCTGGATGTGAAGATAAGGACATCGTCTGCAAATAGTGACGTGCGAAGGTCGTGGCCTCCGACATGGATGCCATGTAGGGGGGCGATCTGGGTTAGGTGGCGGGAGAGGGGTTCAAGTGCTATGTTGAAAAGGAGCGGGGAGAGTGGACAGCCTTGCCTCGTGCCTTTGTGCAGCCTGAACTCCTCAGAGAGGAGGCCCGCCGCGACCACTTTCGCGGCAGGGGCAGTGTACATTGATTCTATGAGGTGCGTGAAGGGGCCCGAGAAGCCCATTTTGGACATGACCATGGAGAGCCATTCGAAACTAACGTTATCGAAAGCCTTCTCCGCGTCTAGGGTGATGATGGCGTGGTCTCCTGCCGGGTCATTTTTTGCGTGTTCGAGAGCTAGCATCACCTTCCTGATATTCATGGTGGCCGTCCTACCCTTAACAAAGCCCGACTGTGCGGGGTGAATCAGGGAGGGTATAATGGATGCCAATCTAGTGGCTGCTATCTTGGAGAGGATTTTAACGTCAAGGTTAAGAAGCGAGATGGGCCTATAAGAGCCAGGTTCTAGGGGGTCCTTGCCCTTCTTCTCTAGGAGTTTTACTATGGCCTGATTGCCCGTTGGAAGATAGGACCCACCCGACCATATGTGTGTGTAGACGTTGTGGAGAGGGGGGGACACAGTCGAGCTAAAGGACTTGTAAAATTCTCCGGTGAAACCGTCTGGGCCTGGGGCTTTGGAGGGGGAAAGCTGTTTGATTACGGATTGGACCTCCAGGACAGAGATAGGGGCATTGAGGGCTTCGAGCTGGGTGGGGGTTACCTGGTCCAGGGAGATACGTCGTAGGAAATTGAGGGCTGTCGGCTTATCGATAGGGTCTGAGGCATACAGGGAGGAGTAGAATTGGCGCATAGTATTATTGATACCTTTTGGGGTGTAGTGTATGGAACCCGATGGGTCCCTGAGAGACATGATATGCGTCGGGCGGTTGGGTCCTTTACTTAATCTGGAAAGGAGTCTACCTGCTTTGTTACCAAACTTGTGGAGGGAGGCGTCTAGATGCGCTTTTTGGGTACGTTCGAGGGTGGCTGCCCAGCTATCAAAGGCCTGCTTGGCAGCGAACCAGGCGTTACGGTTGCTGGGGGAGTCATCAGTATAGAGGACCCGCTGGGCCTGATGCAGTGTTGCGCTGGCCTGTTTGTAGCGTCTAAGGGTGTGTTTTTTGAATGTGGCGGCGTAGGCGATTATGCAGCCCCTGAGGAACGCTTTGCCCGCTTCCCAGAAAAGGTTAGGGTTGTCAGCGTGTAACGCGTTATCCGATGCGTATCCCAACCAGGCTTTTTCTAGATGCTGGTGAAAATCTGAGTTATTGTGAAGATAGGAGGGGAACCGCCAGATTCTGGGGTTAGAGGCTAAGTCAGGGTCCTCAAGGGTGGTCGAGACCGGGGCATGGTCCGAGATTGCGATGTCGTGTATGTCAGCTTCCGAGATCAGTGGGAGGAGAGAGTCAGAACAGAAAAGATAGTCCAGTCTCGTGAAGACTTTATGAGGGTGGGAATAAAATGAGAATTCTCTGTCAGCAGGGTGTTTTAGTCGCCATAGATCGTGGAGGTGCAGTGAATCGACCGTCGACGCCAATAATGTCTGGGTGAGAGGAGTCAGAGGAGGACGAGATTGTCTGGTAGAGGACCTGTCATCTATCGGGTGCATGATGGAATTGAAATCCCCGCCTATCAGGTGTGGGCAGGCTGGGTCTCTAAGCGCCCAGGAGGTGAGGTCGCTAAAGAAGGCACTTGTGGGGCTGTTGGGAGCATATACATTAGTGATGGTTACCACCCTGGATCCCAGTTGAATACGGGCCGAGGTGAATCGCCCCTCGGAGTCCGAATCTGAGGACAGAATCTTGCAGGGAAGGTTTTTGTTAATAAGGATTATTACCCCAGCTTTCCGACCACTTGAGTCAGAACCGAGGACTGTGCCTACCCAGAGTTTCCGCAGCCGCGGGAAGTCGGGGGTGGACAGATGGGTTTCCTGAAGGAGGGCGATGTCGGTCTTGAGCCTTTTAAGGTGGCGCAGAACTTTCATCCTCTTATTGGGGGAGCGGAGCCCTTTGACATTCCAGGAGACTATTCTCATGTTGGGAAGACTAACAATGGGGTGTGAGCAGGACGTGGAGGCGAGGAGAATGGGAGCATGGTGCATTGTAGAAGTGGGGTGCAAGGACAGCAGGTGTTGTGGTGGTTTGCTGTGAGAGAGAGCGGGGGTGGTAACGGATCCCTAAAAATGGGCGGAGGGTTGAGAACCAGGGAGGGGGAGATGGGGGGAGGGTGATGGGGGCAAACAAGGTGAACAACAACATTTGGGAACTTCACTTTTTTTCCGCATGGAGCCACTGAATAGGCCAGCTCCCAACGCAGGGCTCTCAATGCAGCACTTCACCCGCCGCGACCGATGGGGGGGTGTAAGCAGCAGGAGCAATGCGTGAGGGGGGGGGGGGGGGGAGGAGCTAGACAGGTTCCTTGCGGAAGAATGGAAAGGCCTACACATGATATATAAACGTATAGGATAACATAATATTAAGGCACAAGTGGAGCTAAGACAACTATTACCGATTGTGCAAGAGAACATAAAACAATGTGAAAACAAAACAGTGTGAAATAAAATGGCATTTTTAGGAGCATAAGAGAAAAGAAAAGGAGACAAACTGGCATAACATCAAAATTGCATTAGGCCTACCGTGGTCCCCCGGGTGAAGGGGGAGGCACGCTGAAGGAGAGGGGCCCAGGAGTGGTCCTGGACGGTTAATGAGCAGCAGAACTGCATCGGGATGGTGTGACCGTCTAGAAGAAAAAAAAAAAAAAAAAAGAAAAAAAGAGAAGGTTCAAGAAAAAAAAAAAAAAAGTTCAAAAGGATGAGGTGTGTTGACGGTCGGATCCAGATGCCTTGAATCTTTTAGGAGAGTCCTTGCGTGGGCTTCCGTGTTCTAGGGCCCGGTTGGAAGGTGCCGCTCTGGGAGACTGGTTGTGGTGGGGGCTAGAGCGGAGGGATCTCAGGAAGGCCTCAGCTTCGGATGGGTCATGGAAGGAGAGCTGATCTCCGTTGGGTGCTCTGAGTCGAAGTACGGCCGGGAAAGCCAGTGTAAACTTGATTTGCATTCGGTGGAGCTCCGTGCAGGTCTGCTGGAAAGCCTTCCTCCTCTTGGAGACGTCCACGGAGTAGTCCGCAAAGATCAGGATATTCATGCCGTCTATCTGGAGGGTCCTGGACTGCCTGAACTTCTGCAGGATGAGGGATTTTTCTGAATAGTTGAGATATTTGGCGATGACAGGGCGAGGTGACTTGCGATCAGAGTTGAAAAGGCCCATGCGGTGGGCGCGCTCAACAGTGCAGGGGCCGGCAGGCCCAGGGTCTCGGGGATGCGTCTGGAGCAGAGATCTGAAAGTGCTTGAGGTTGCAGCGATTCAGGGACGCCAATAAAGCGCAGATTGCTCCTCCTGGATCTGTTCTCAAGGTCGTCCAGTTTGTCTAGTATATACTTGTTCGTCTTGTCTTGCGCATGTTCAAAGGATTGGGCCTGGTAAAGATCCTCTTCTATATGTCCGATGCGATTCTCAGCCTCATTCAGCCTGGATGCATGCTCCCCTAGTTGAGCCTGGATTTTCTGTATCCCTGCATTGATGGCTTTTTCCTCCGAGGTCGCTATCATGGGGGATAATAGAGCAGCCACGGCCTGGGCCATCAGCTCAATGTTGTGCATATCCCCCGCCTGTGGGGGAGGTGAGGGGATGTGAACAGTCTGAGGGGTAGTTGGAGGGGCTGGTGGTGCACTCACCTCCATTGCAGGTGTCGGATCCACGATCGGATCTACGATCGAATCCGTGTAGGCCAAAGCCGGGGCCTCGATTTGCGGCTGTCCCGTTCGCGCCGCAGCGGCGGCGTACGACCGCGCGCCGCTTTTTTCCAGGTATTTGTCCATCCTCGGGTGGAGGGGGGGATGGCGGATGGTTAGCCCAGGGGTCGGCAGCGGGTTTGCTGGCTTTTATAGGCCGATTTGGGAGCCTGTGTGCGGGAGCTGAAGGAGTGCACAGCTACTCCATGCGGCGCCGGAACCGGAAGTCCCCTGGGTGTGTTCTAACTGTATGGGGGGTGGACTCACTAGGGGAAATACTGATCTTCCATTCATACATTGTATGAACAGAAGATCAGCATTTCCCCCGCTGACAGGACCGGGAGCTTTGTGTTTAAACACAAAGCTCCCGGTCCCCGCTCTGTAACGAGCAATGGCGCGTGCCCGGCAGCAATCGTGGGCCACCGGCGGTGCACTCGCGCCCGCCCCCTAGTGGCTGCAAAAGGAGCCGACGTATAGCCGACGTATAGCTACGGGCTCTTGCCCAGGAGAGCCGACCTGCCACAGTAAAATGACGGCGGCTGGTCGGCAAGCAGTTAATGTGCTCACTCCATTACGAACAAATTATCATAACTTGCTTCTGAGCATGCGTGGATTTTTCACATCGTTAAAGCCCAGACACGACCATTTTTTACCTGAAAAACGACAACGTTAAAAATGCTGTGAAAAAAATAGAGCACGTTCGAAAAAAAATTGGGCCATTTTTCAGAACCCGAAAAATGCTCTGAAGCCCACACATGATCGTTTTTAATGTAATTAAAAAAAAAATACGTAATTTTTTAGAACCCGAAAAACGGTTGTATGTACGCGGCATTAGGCTTTATCTAGATTAAAACTAAAATCAAATGAAAGATGAGTAAACACATGAAAGGTCTATCCAAATAAAGTTAATATGTTATGTAATTATTGTTTCCAACACCCTTGAGTACATTGTACATACATGCTTTTTTTCTCATGCAAATGAAAAGCATTCTAATGAACTTGATAAAAACATTTGCAAGCTCATTAAATTTCCAAATTATAACTGTGCCTGGTCTTTCAATTTTCTAATTAACATACAATTTTATTAATAAGTATAGATTTTATCTAAAATAAAAGCTCACTTTGATTTTAAATTGTTTATGATATAGCTGGATAATCAGTTACAATATATTCCCAAAGAGGTAATAAATTGTACTAGTATTGCAGTGCAATTTCACCGTAATGTTCTTAGTAATTAATTAAATTTTGTCATTGTAAAAAAGTTGTTAAATAATCACAGATAAAAGTGTACGATGTAATATTTAGACACATGTGTTAAAACTGTTGTAAGATTATCCTATAAAATGTAAGCATAGTATTAACATCCAGAGTATATTAAAATATTAATATATTAAAGAATTAATATTAATATTAAAGAATCGCTTTTCTATTTTCTGTACACAATCACTGTTCTCCGCACTTCCTGATAGAGTAAAACTACATGTACTGTAAATAATATATAATTTTAGAAACGGTAGTTAAAAATAAGAATCATGTCAAATAAATTGTTTCTATTTTCAGACATTTGATTGCCTTATGTCGCGTACACATGATCATTTTTCGGCATGAAAAAAAACAATGTTTTCAGCATGTAGAAAAAACAACGTTTTTACAACTTCATCATTAAAACGTCTTTGCCCACACATTGTTTTTAAAAAATGCTCTAGCAAAGTACGGTGACGTACAACATGTACGACATGTACGACGGCACTATAAAGGGGAAATTCAATGCAAATGATGCCACTCTTGGGGCTGCTTTAGCTGATTCCGTGTTAGTAAAAGACGTTTTGCGCTTTTCTGTCTGTTACAGCGTGATGAATGTGCTTACTCCATTATGAACTGTAGTTTTACCAGAATGAGCGCTCCTGTCTTATAACTTGCTTCTGAGCATGCGCAGGTTTTTTACGGCATTTTAGCCCAAACACGATCATTTTTTACAACCCCAAAAATCACATCGTTTAAAACGTCGTTAAAAAATGCAGCATGTTCGGAAAAAAAATTAGTCATTTTTCAGAACCCGAAAAATGATGTGAAGCTGCAAACTGTCTGCTAGCCCGTACAGACGATCGAATCTGTCCGCTGAAACTGGTCTCTTCGATCATGTGTACGCGGCCTAAGAATTATAATGCAGTCTCTGCACTGAAATGGCCTCATATGAGTGGCCACAGACTGATATCTTCACTCCTTTAAAAAAATATATATATTTATTCTAAATCTGTTATCTGCGAGTCCCTGTCTGTGACCATGTTCCTCTGATGCTTTTCACCCTAGTTGAGTAGAGGAATCATGTAATTGGTGAGACTCTTAACTAATTTACAGATCATGTTACAGGTAGGGTAACATCAACTTTTCTCAATGAGGAGAGGGCAGGATCATCTTTAGTGCATCTAAGGTCAGAGAACCAAAGCTGGAAATGCCAGATGTAGTAGAAGATCAGCAGCAGAAAGCGGAGAGGGCAGTGAAGATTTCTACAGAATCCAGCAGACTGCAGATCATGGAGCATCCTTCATTACAGATAATAATGTAAATAAAGCTTTAGAGATTTTTTTTTCTGTTAAACCAAACTTCAGCTTTAACCACTTCTTGTCTGAACTATAGCAGAATGACGACCGGGGGGGGGTGGTTCTGTTATCCTGACTGGTTACCATATGGCGTCCAGCTGACACGTCGCATCTCCAATCGTAGTAAGGAGCCTCTGACAGAGGCTTCTTACCATGTGATCAGCTGTGACCAATCACAGCTGATGACAGAGTAAACCAAGAGGTGTCGGTGGCTCTCCCTGTCAGAGGGGGGTCTGCGCTGATAATAAGCACATTGATTATCAGTGCAGCCCTCATGAAAGGTGCCCATCAGCTGAGAATCAGTGCCCATTAGCTGCCAGTCTGTGCCCCATGAGTAATGCCTGTCTGGGACCAGAAAAGTGCCAATCAGTGCCCATAAATGTGCCAATCAGTGCCCTATCAGTAATGCCTGTCAGTGCCCTTCAGATGCAAATCAGTAATGCCCACCAGTAGCTCCTCATCAGTGCTGCCTATTCAGTGCCATACACCAGGGCCCATCAGTGCCGCCTACCAGGGCCCATCAGTGCTGCCCATCAGTACTATCTATTCATGCCCATCAGTGCCCCCTATCAGTGCCCATCAGTGCTGCATATGAGTGTAGCCTATCGGTGCCTATCAGTGCTGCATATCAGTGCCACCGATCAATTCTATATATCAGCGCCTCATCAGTGCCCATCAGTGCTGCCTCATCAGTGCTGCCTCATAAGTGCCGCCTCATCAGTGCCCACCAGTGAAGGAGAAAACTACATTTTATAACAAACTAAGAAAAAAATCTCAAAAATGTTGGTATTTTTTAGTTTGTTTAGCAAAAAATTAAAACCGCAGAGGTGATTAAATACCAGCAAAAGAAAGCTCTATTATAAAAATGTAGTTTGGGTACACTGTTGTATGACTGCGCAATCATTCAAAGTGCAACAGCACTGAAAGCTGAAAAGTATCATTACAGCAAGGGGGAAAGTGCCTGGTATTAAAGTGGTTAAAGTGGTTGTATGGAATTTCAGCAAAGCACATATATCTACAGTGTTTACTCATCTCTCTCCAGATCTCTAAGTGTCATTTCTCTCTGGTGCTTTGTTCCTCTGTTATCAGCATGAGTCACTTCTGAGCCATTTTCCCAACACGTGAGATACATGTATACTAGGGTTGCCACCTCATCCCTTTAAATCAGAACACATATGAATTACACAGGTTCTGAGGCTCAGGCTAATGCAGATTAGGCACTGAGTGAGTTTAATTACCACCATAATCAGCCACAGAACCTGTGTAATTCATATGTGTTCTGTTTTAAAGGGATGAGGTGGCAACCCTAATGTATACATGTGTGTCGGAAGGAAGAGCTCAGAATGGAGCTGGTCTATTCAGAACACAGTTCTGCTGTCTGGAGGGGGGTGCATTCCTCATGCAGTGTAACTGCAGTCTCTCTGCCCTTCCCTATGAGCTGCTGACAGATGAAGCAATATTTTTAACATGATCTTCACTTTTGAAGGAGTGCAGAGATGCGACGACAGCAGATATACAAGTAAAACTTATGTAGGAGGACTTGTTTTATCTCTGCGTATCATCTGAGGCTGTTCACTTCACTGGGTATATGTGATGGTTTACAACCACTTTAAATACAGGAAAGAAAAACAGAAAATGAAAACAAATACAGCCACGTCCACGTCCACTGCAATATTTAAAAAAAAATGTTTTTGGGTTTAGATGAGCTGTAACATAGCATCATCTTTACTTTCTGAGTTCAGGTCCTTTATTAAAAGAGAGGGGGTGAGAAATACTACAATGACACCAATAGGTGAAGAAGCAAAGCCCTCCAACCCCAGCTGTCAGAAGTAAGTGAAGCTTAATGATTTCTTATTCGCACCCTGTATAATGAAGACACTGTTAGTTCTTGCACAGTAATGCTCAATGGTCTATTTTCATTTTATCGTTACATTTCCTTCCCAAATGATCACAGACATTTTATTCAGTCTTTAACCACTTCAGCCCCGGACCATATTGCTGTCCAAAGACCAGAGCACTTTTTGAGATTCGGCGCTGCGTCGCTTTAACTGACAATTGCGCGGTCGTGCGACGTGGCTCCCAAACAAAATTGGCGTCCTTTTTTTCCCACAAATAGAGCTTTCTTTTGGTGGTATTTGATCATCTCTGCGGTTTTTATTTTTTGCGCTATAAACAAAAACAGAGCGACTATTTTGAAAAAAATGCAATATTTTTTACTTTTTTCTATAATAAAGATCCCCAAAAATATATAAAAAAAAATATTTTTTCCTCAGTTTAGGCCGATACGTATTCTTCTACATATTTTTCGTAAAAAAAATCGCAATTAGCGTTTATTGATTGGTTTGCGCAAAAGTTATAGCGTTTACAAAATAGGGGGTAGTTTTATGGCATTTTTATTATTTTTTTTTTTTTTTACTAGTAATGGCGGCGATCAGCGTTTTTTTTCGGTACTGCGATATTATGGCGGACACTTCGGACACTTTTGACACATTTTTGGGACCATTGGCATTTTTATAGCGATCAATGCTATAAAAATGCATTGGATTACTATAAAAATGCCATTGGCAGTGAAGGGGTTAACACTAGGGGGCGGGGAAGGGGTTAAGTGTGTTCCTAGTGTGTTCTAACTGTATGGGGGGGGTGGACTTACTAGGGGGAATCACTGATTTTCTGTTCATACATTGTATGAACAGAAAATCAGCGTTTCCCCCGCTGACAGGAACGAGCGCTGTGTGTTTTCACACACAGCTCCCGTTCCCCGCTCTGTAACGAGCAATCGCGTGTGCCCGGCGGCGATCGCGCCCGCCGGGCACACGCACGGGACTCGGGGGCGAGCGGGGGGCGCGCGCGCGGGCCGCCGGCGGCGCGCACGCGCCCCCTAGTGGCCGCGAAAAGCGCGACGTAGAGCTACGGGCTCTCGCGCACCCGTGCCGACCTGCCGCCGTATAACTGCGGCGGCTGGTCGGCAAGTGGTTAAAGATTCTTTACCATCAAGAGATTCTATAAGTTGATACTTCGTTAAAGCCTTTTTCAGGTTCTGATTGTTTGGTGGAATCCTAAACTGTGTTAAAAAGTTTACATCTGTAAAAATAGGCTTACAAGGCAGATTTGCCATAACGGTTAGCTAGAACTGATCTTGTGTGGCCATTAGACAATACCAGCAAAGCATTCACCATATTGTACCATATTTGCACTAAGCATATTTTATTAAATACATTTTTAGTTAGGATAGGAAAACGTAGCTACAGAAACATAGCTCTATATGCATTTTGTCATCAACATTTTTCTATTAACAGCACATTCATATTACAATATTCAGTGCATGAACATAAAACATTAAGCATTACTGCATTTTAACCTTTAAGCACTTTCCACAGTGAAGCAAGCTTACCATTTACATTATTTACGTAAAAAAAAAAAAATCTTGTCTATTCATGCATCAAATGTACACATTTATTTTATGTTTTATGAGGTATGATTACGTGTAATGAGATGTTAATATGACCCGGAACATCCATAATAGCTAATACGCTTCAGTGAGAGTTAGCTATTTAACCTGATGTTCATTTTGAGCTTTGTGGGATAAGCAGACTTGGATGAGTCATGTATGCATTCTTTTTTGATGTTTCAAAGAGACCAGAACTAGCATGATGTAAGAAATATCTGCAACACCACCACTTTACTGAAAAATCTTCCTCTAAATATTTCACAAGCCACTGATCGCTGCTTCCGATGAGCGGGAGTATACGATCAGTGACCGCGTCACTAGGCAGAACAGAGAGATGCTTGTTTACACTTGCCTCTCCACGTTCTGCAGCTCTGTGATCCGATCGTGGGACACCGGCGGACATCGAGTCCATGGGTCCCATGGGCACGGTCACTGAGCTCGCGGAAGCGTTGAGGGCCTATTAGTAGCTAGACCAGGAGATGGGTGAGGGCCTGTTTATCTTTAAGCCAGCCCCAGGGGTTTGATAAAGGGTTAGGGATTTTTATGCATGTAACAGCGAAAAGGGAAGACCCTATTTATCAGTACACCTGTCTATCCCAAAACCAGCTCCAGGGGTTTGAGAAAAAGTGATATCCTCTTTATGCCTGAATTAGTGTAATAATGAAGGTCTTTTTTTCTCTAAACCAACATAAGCAATTTGAGAAAGGGTGAGGGACTGTTTATGCTTGTTCTAGGGAAGGGATTGTTTATCCTTATGGCCTCGTACACACGATCAAATCTGTCTGCTGGAAACGGTCTGCTAGACCGTTTCAGCAGACAGATTCGATCGTGTGTACGGGCAAACAGACGGATTTGGCCACCCGACAGATTTCAAAGCATGCTTTGAAATCTGTCGGCTGGGAACCCGTCCGCCCGACATGTCTGCTGGTTAGTACGCTAACCAGCAGACATGTCTTCTCGCACACGCGCCGAATGGATTCGACGCATGCGCGGAAGTGTTTTACTTCCAGGTGCGGTGACGTGGCGGCGTCAACGTCACCGCCACGTCACCGACACGTCAGCGCGCTGTCTGCTGGCGGGGATTTTGGTTTGCTCGTGTGTACACGCGAGCAAACCAAAATTCCAGCAGACAGATTTGTTTAAATCGGTCGGACAGACCATTTTGAACAAATCTATTTACTCGTGTGTACGAGGCCTATGACAGTGCCAGGGTAAGGGTCTGTTATTCCCTATGCCATTTGTACGTGGTCTGAAGTTGCTGATACTTCACACCTAGTAAATTAACATGAGAACGCAACTTTATCAAAGTGATAAAAACATCACTTTTTGAAAAAAATAGAACCAAATCATTCTGCATATTAAGTCATTGCTTATGTTTGACAATCTTTATATCTTCTAAATGAGAAAGCCTTTTAGTCTTAAATTAATATCAATAAAAGGTCTCAAAATTGATTGAAGGTTGGAGTTTCTTTTCATCCTTTCAATTTCTTCTTCATGTTTAACTTTACCTATTAAATGGTTGTGACTGCTATCTGACTCTGGTCAGAGAAAATTCCAAAAGCCATGGTTCACAAAACGATTTCCTTTCTTTCACCTCTGATTTTATATCCTTAGACATCTATTTCATTAACGTTTACCTCTCATTCTGCATTACAATTACTTTCAGTAATTACTACCTGTGGTGGATTACATTAGTCTGCATTTTGATGTGACTACAAAAATTCCATCTCAAACCAATTACACATTCATATAAGTGTGCAATTATCTTTTGCCCCCCCTTTTAAGATTTGCTGTGCATATAGTCCTGAATTGAATCTGTTCTTTTATTCGCAAACAGAATATGCTTACAATGTATAAAAAACATTATGTACTGTGTGCCCTATCATTAGGAACTATTATGTATGTAGAGAACATGAAATACTGTGGTCCTTTCTCAATAATATATGCTTTAAAGTGAAGTTGCAGCTAACATTTCTTATGTTTTCATCTTGCTTTAAAGGTTCAGTCTCAAGGCCATTTCTGAATTTATTACAATTGTTATTGGTTCTAGGGTAAAGATGTTTTATTTTATGTATTTTGTTTTTGGACACAAAAAAAAGTATACATTTTGTGTCATTGGACTAATCTATAGCCCATGTCATTTAGCACAATCTTGCAACAGGATTGTTTTTATTTGAGGAACCTGATTGAAAGAATTCATACATTTCGCATTGAAAATGCATCAACAGTCATTAAAAGGCAAAGCCCTTCTTTTGCAAACAGATAGTAATGCAGAAACATTGATCCAATTTTCAATGTGAATTTACAATTGTGCCTGTAATCAGTGCATCATTGGTGCAATGCACAGGCTCTTGCATTGTTTTTCCCCAGACTCAGATCTGCACTGAGGTTGGAGGAAATGCTGCTTAACCACAGAGCATGGATATGGCAGAAACGTCACTGAGCTCTGCATATTCCCTCTGCCATAGTGGCAGATAAGGCTAGTAGTAATAAACAGAGCATTCCCAAACCTGGATGATGTAGCTGCATGAACTTGTTCCACCCACAGCCGTGCTAACTTCAAATAATTACAAGAAACTGCAAGCAAAAGCACCCCTCAATCTCACTGTTAACCTCCCTGGCGGTCTTCCCGTGTGTGGCACGGGGTGAGATTTTAAAGCTACGATCGGTAACCCCGTGCCACACACGGACTTGCCTCGCTGGATGCAGAAAAAAGTTTACTTACCTTTTCTCTGCGATCCAGCGATGAATCCCCGCAGTACACGGCGGGCGGATGTCCGCCTGATGCTGTGTGTTCCGCCGATTCCCTTCCCTGCGAGCGTCGCGACGTAGGGGGGGGAACGGCGCCAAATTTAAAAAAGTAAACAAACACTATACATACAGTACACTGTAATCTTATAGATTACAGTACTGTATGTAAAAAATACACACCCCCCATGTCCCTAGTGGTCTGCCCTGTACACTACATGTCATTTTATATAATAAAAACTGTTCTTTCTCCCTGCAAACTGTAGATTGCCCATAGCAACCAAAAGTGTCCCTTTATGGCAAAAATTGTTTTAGAGCAGCTAAAAAACAGCGATAATAAATCAGAATCACTTGCAGAATTTAGCGATAGCGATTTATGGGGAAATTCGTCATAAAAAAAAAAAAATAATGACAGCAAAAATTCTGCAACTGAGCAAATTTCAGTGATTTTGATTTGATTACATTATTGAATAATTTTTACTATAATTATATTATTATTTGTTATAATTTTTTATAATTATTTATTATATTATAATTTTTAATAAGAAAAAAAAAAAAAATCATACCCAGGATGCCTATTAGACTCTTGTTTGGATAGATTTCAGTGAGTTATTCCTAAGAATTACACGCCTACAGTATAAAACGCCAAATTCCCTTGCAAATAATGGTACCGCTTTTAGCACCTAAAATCTGAAAGAATCATACCGCCAGGGAGGTTAAAACCCTCATACAATACAGGAAGATGCATGGTGTTGCATTCCATCAGATTCAATTTATAATGAAATAACTTTTGGGAGAATCGACCATTTTAAAGTACAAATTAACCTTCAAATTGTTTTATTTATTTTTTGATTTACAGAGATTATATATATATATATATATATATATATATATATATATATACACAAATATATATATATATATATTTTCCTTTCTAAAGCAGCTACAAAGTAGAAAAACATGTGCCCTGCCAGCAGCCACATTGTGGAGGTCTTGCTCTCTGTGGGGAAGAAATGGTATCTCTGCAGAGGTCTGACACTCCCCCTCATTGTTTCAGTCCTATTGCTTTGCAAAAAGAAAAGCTCATGCTCCCTGTTGATTGGGGATCAGAAGAATAAGAGTCAGATCTTTTCAAACATCACTGCTTCTCCACAGGAAGAAAGGGTCAACTTCTGCAGCTGCTGTCAAGGGAGAGGCTTCCCTTTTCAGACTATGGCTGCTTTAGAATCAAAACAAATTGTAACACACTGAACACCATTTGTTTTGAGAGTATGTAAATTATTTAGCCTATTTACCCTGAAGGGTCAATTGCACTTCAAGCTTAAGTGCCTGTACCACTTGAATGATTGAGCCGTCCAAGTTGGTATTTCAATTATGATTGAACACTCAGAATAAGCAAGCTATCAGAAATTAAATTTGTACCATTTAGCTATCCAATTTACTGATCTGATCCACAAAGCTTTAATGCACTGGACCTCTCTGCTGCCTTTGAAATGGTGGACCACCCCCTCCTCCTTAATAAACGCCATGCTTTTGGTCTCCGTAATTGTACACTTTACTGGTTCTCATCCTACTTATCCGAGTGCACCTTTAGCATTACTTACAATTCTACTTCCTCCTCCCCTCTTCCTTTCTCTGTAAGGGCAAGGTTCTGTTCTTGGACCTCTTCTACTCTCGATCTACACCTCCTCCCTAGGTCAGTTAATAGCCTCTCATGACTTCCAACACCTTTATGCTGATAACACCCAAGAAGCAGTGATTTTAATGATGCTTAAAGTGATTTTTTTTTGGAAAAATTTCTTTAAATATCATACCTGCTGGGTGTCTATAGTATGCCTGTGAAGTGGCACATGTTTAGAACTGTCCCTGCACAAAATGACATTACTATAGGAAAAAAGTCATTTAAAACTGCTTGCGGCTTTAATGTAATGTCTGGTCCCTGCAATATGGATGAAAATCATGATGAAAATCATTGAGAAAAATAGCATGGGTTTCCCCCCTCCTCCCAGGTCATTGCCAGCCCCTTTGGTCCTATATACTTTGAACAGCAGTATACAGGCGGTACAAACAAGACAACACCAGCAAATGTATTGACGTAGCTTTAGGTGCACAGTGTGCGGAAGACACAGTACACCAAAGTGAAAATACTTGCTCATCAGCCATGGCCTGGGTATTAATATGACAACAATAGCAACTGTATTCACATAGCTTTAGGTGCACACTGTGCAGAGGACACAGTACACCAAGTGAAAATACTGCAGCTAGCACAATCACCTGCCTGCCTGTCAGTATATTAGGAAGAGCGGATCTAGCTAAACTCAATACAGTGTATAAATATATATACAACTCCTGGGATGCATATATATCCTCTACACACTGTAACTCTAACTGACTAGCCTGCCTGCCTGCCTGCTCTATCTAACGCAAAAATATGACACTCTCTCTCTCTGTCTTAACCACCGCAACACACTACACCAGGCTGACTTACAGGCGGCCTTATATATTGTGGGGCGTGTACTAAACCCCCTGAGCCATAATTGGCCACAGCCACCCTGGCTTTGGCCAATTATGGCTCTCCGTTTTTTGTGCGCTGTGATTGGCCAAATCATGTGGGTCATAGTGCATGCTTGACCAATCATCAGCCAGCAATGCACTGCAATGCCACAGTGAATTATGGGCCATGACACGCCACTCGAATTTGGCGTGAATTGCCCAACATACGATATTCGAGACAAAAGCTCATCCCTACTCCTCACGCATCACCAATTTACTAACAGACATATCAGCCTAAATGTCACACCACTTCCTCAAACTCAATCTATCCAAAACCGAGCTTATAATATTTCCTCCCCCACATGCCTCTTCCCCTGATTTCTCTGTCAAGATCAATGGCATAACTAATAAGCTGTCCCTACATGCCAAGGTGTAATCCTGTACTTTAACCTATCCTTTCCACCCCACATCCAATCACTGTCCAAATCTTGCCACCTCAACTTCCACAACATCGCCAAACTATGTCCCTTCCTAAGCCATTGGTTAGGAAAAGGCATATGTTGAAAACCCAAAGATCTTAGCTCACTCCCTGGTAATCTCTTGCCTCGACTGCTGCAACTCCCTCCTTACTGTATTACCTTCACAGAGGCTACCCTCCTTCAGTCTATCATGAATGCTGCTACCAGGCTCATCAACCTTACCAATTGTTCAGTGTCTGCAACACCTCTCTGTCAATCCCTCCACTGGCTTCCACTCACCCAACAAATTAAATTCAAAATAATAACTCTGTCCGCAGCTACATAATTATTCTAGTCTCAAAATAAAAACCTAATCGTTCTCTTCATTCCTCCTAAGACCTCCTGCTCTCTAGCTCCCTCATCACCTCCCCCCATTCTTGCCTCCAGGACATTTCCCGGGCCTCTCCCATCCTATGGAACTCTCTACCCAAATCGTTCTATCTCCTACTCTGTCCCCTTTATTACGATTCCCGAAAACCCTTCTGTTCAGAGAAAACTATTCTGCCCCCCAAACGATACTAAAGCTATACATTTCATTTTATCCACCAGCTTATGCCGCACAGCTATTATTTTCTGTATCACTTGACCCTCCCTCCTAAATTGTAAGCTCTAACAAGCTGGGTCCTCTGATTCCTCCTGAATTAAATTGTAATGTAAAGCCCTGTACACACGATCGGTTTGTCTGATGAAAACGGACCGATGGACCGTTTTCATTGGACAAACCGATCGTGTGTGGGTCCCATCGGTTTGTTTTCCATTGGTGAAAAAAAAAATAGAACATGTTTTAAAATTTTCCTATGGATAAAAAAAAACGATAGAAAAAAAACGATCGTCTGTGTGGAAGTCTATCAAAATCCACTCATGCTCAGAATCAAGTCGACGCATGCTCGGAAGCATTGAACTTCATTTTTCTCAGCACATCGTAGTGTTTTACGTCACCGCGTTTGGACACGGTCGGATTTGTGACTGATGGTGTGTAAGCAAGACTGATGAAAGTCAGCTTCATTTGATATCCGACGAAAAAATCCATCGGATTAGATTCCATCAGATATCCGATCGTGTGTACAGGGCTTAACTGTACTGTATGCCTTCATGTTGTAAAGTGCCACACAAACTGTTGGTGCTATATAAATCATGAATAATAATAATATCCACTGGCCTGCTTATTCTGTATGTATGTATTCATTCTGTCAGGTTTTTCCTTAAAGGGGTTGTAAAGGTTTGTTTTTTATTTTCTAAATAGGTTCCTTTAAGCTAGTGCATTGTTGGTTCACTAACCTTTTCCTTGGATTTCCCTTCTAAATGTTTTTTTTTATTTGCTTTCTTTGTCTGAATTTCTCACTTCCTGTTCCTCCTCAGTAAGCTGTTCTGGCCGACTAACCCCCAGCTAGAACAGCTCAGATGATGGGGGCAAGCTTACTGAGGAGGAACAGGAAGTAAGAAATTCAGACAAATAAAGAAAACATTTAGAAGGAAAATCAAAGGTAAAGTTAAGTGAACTAACAATGCACTAGTTTAAAGTAACCTATTTAGAAAATAAAAAAACAAACCTTTACAACCCCTTTAATGCATTGTTTTAGGTTTCACTTCTCCACGCCCTCACACACCACACACCATCTGAACTAGTAAAATGTGCCTAATAGGTTCAATGTGGTGGCATGAGTTCACTATAGTGTGTGCTCCTGTTTTTATTATTTTACCACCAGTCAGAGAAAGTACAGTAAATCTACAGATGATTTATTTTTATGAGTGACAGCACATGGCATCTCAAGGGATTCCTGCACTGCCATTCACAAGGAAGTAAATTATCCTATAGGGAATTTTATGAATTCCCGGTTCTAATTCTACCCAGTGAATGAGTCTCGCTTTTTTCTTTGCAGCAAATTGAATCTTACTACTCCTCCAGCTTTCTTAAAGGGTTTGTAAAGGATTTATTGTTTTAATCTTAAAAGCTTCCTTTACCTTAATGCAGTGCTGTTTTCATGTCCTCATTGTTCGTTTTTGCTCTCAAGTTGCTGTAATTCTATTCTGATCTCCACACTTCCTAGTTGTCTGTTTCCTAATAACCACAGTCCTGGGAGCTTTCTCTCTGTGGTCACTAATCAAGGAGGTGTGATTACTGTGTGTCTAAAACCCCTCAGCACCAATCAGTTTCGTTTTCCAAACCATCACTGCCCTGTATTGGCTCTTTGGCTCTGTACAGCACAGGCAGGAAACAACATGCAAAAACAAAACTAGAAACTGCAGGTACATTATATGATTGATTTTAATCTATTTTTAATCATTTTTAAAAGGAATCAGTTAACTATTATGTCTCTATACCCTGTAAACAGCCATTTCAGCAAAAACATTTTTTATATTTACAACTCCTTTAATACTGTAAAGCAAAATAAATGACACATTAAAAGTGATCATGGAATCCTCTTATAATGCAACT
Source organism: Rana kukunoris (assembly GCA_029574335.1). Taxonomy (NCBI): domain Eukaryota; kingdom Metazoa; phylum Chordata; class Amphibia; order Anura; family Ranidae; genus Rana; species Rana kukunoris. The sequence continues at coordinate 201,594,240 of CM056051.1, forward strand.
TGTAATACAACTGGATGAAGCTGTAAATGTTTCTGTAGGTGTATCTGAATAATTAAAAAAATAGTAATTCAATCTGCACACATTCATTCGAAGCTACAGTAAAGTTATAAAATAGTTAGATACAGTGAGTAAATAAAATTCTAACTATACTATACCGTATTTTTTCCTACACACTTGGGATAGTCCTAAAAAAAAGGTTTTTACACATTGATTTACTTACCAAATGTTCTTCCAAATGAACAATTACTAATTTAGCTGCAACATTTTTTTCTGAGTTTTGCCTTGAATCAAGATAACTATTGAAAACTTTACTGATGAGAAAATTACTTAAAACCCCCAAACATTATGGCCCAGATTCATAAAGCAATTACGCCTGTCTAACTGGTGTTAGACAGGAGTAATTTCAAATTTCGCGCACCGTATCACTAGTTTGAATCCTCAAACCATGATACGGCAGCTTCGGGCTTCGATCCGAGAGGCTTACGTCTTCGTAAGCCTTCGGATCTACGTTGCGATATTTTTGCGGCCGCTGGGAGGAGTTTGCGTCGTTTTGATGCGTCGGGATATGCAAATGTGTTTTTACGGCGATCCACGAAGATACGAGCGGTCTTCGCAATCGCTTACGTCTGTTTTTTTTTACGTACTGTTAGACCAGCTTTTTGTATGGCCGTCGTTCCCGCGTCGAATTTAATTAATTTATTTATTTTTTGCGTAACTCGTTCGGGAATAGAAATGTCCGTAAACAACGAATGACGTAACGACGTGATTTCGCGCAATGCACGGCGGGAAATTTGCTAACGGAGCATGCGCAGTTCGATCGCCGCGGGAACGCGCCTATTTTAAATGATTCACGCCCCCTACTCGCGCAGATGGATTGCGACGGGAGAAATACACTACGCCGCCGTCGTTTACTGGACAAAATCTACCTGGATTCCACGTAGAGCCAGGTAAAAAACGGCGGCGTAGTGTATTTCTGATACGCTACGAGAATCCAATTCTCTCTGAATCTGGGCCTATATACTGTATATATATATATATATATATTTTGAATACTGTAATTTTAAAAAATGTGGCGGCTTTAAGTCTTCTGTAAACTGAACATGACATTGCTTTTGGGTTACTAGATCCGAGACCCGATCAAAGCTGACTCTGACTTCATTCGGGTCTCCGGAGAGCCATGAAAATGAAACTGCTCATGCAAATCCTTGTGCAGTCAATGCTCATAGGCATATTATCATTATGACATGTATATAAGTGAAGAATATGGTACACTGCTCTAGTGGAGAACATTATGGTGCCTTCCGATTGTTTGTGGCAGTCTGACCTGCCTTTGAATATCTGAGATATTTAACCATGATAATTATAGTGTGTGTCTTTTTTGTTATTGACTTTACCCTGTGGATAAATCACTGCTAACCTTTACAAACATTGTGTGTTTGTGTGCTGAGAATCATGCATGTTCAGTAGGCTTAAACTGTCTGCACTTCTAGTAAATCAGCTCTGTAAATTGCCTCTCTGATTGCTTACAATGTTCCCAGCAAGATGACAGTGAGGTCCTAAATAGTGTCAAGATAAGTACCTTGCTCTTACGTTCAATCTCTATCTTACATCAGACCAGCAATTGACTCACTTTTCCCTCTCTTAAAGGGATATTTTGGGCAAACACACAAAGTGCATGAACATTCAATGTAGTGTAATTGCTTAATAGCATGGGAAAGCCCCCAGTAAAAAAAATGTAACACTTTCTCTATTTAAAACAGCTGTGATTGTTAGGAAAATAATACACAGGCAAACAAAATGCAGTAAGAGACTACTTGAGCATTATAAATGTTCTCAAGAGATTTCTGTCTTACACATTTGTTCCTAACATCTTAATGTGAAAATTATAAATCTAAAGGATTCAAATACGCTTTCAGTTCTATCACTGCTATAAGGAAAGGTAAGAACTGTGTCCCTAAGAAAGAGCAGGGATGCTGAAATTGCATCCATACTAACAAAAAGCAGCTAGGGCCAGCAGAAGTCTCAACATATTGTTGACTGTAAGGATTAAATAAGGTAGTGTAAATGCTACAATAGGTGTATCTTATGGCAGGATGGAAAGGGTGTTTGTACATGAATATAATGATCTAATCATCTTCAGGCACCAACATTGTCTACTGCCAGGAATGTAAAAAAAAGATTAGCCTAATTCTATGACCTGGGTATTGCTCTAATACAGCCCAAAAATATTTTAGGTGACATTTAACTACTTAAGGACCTGCTCACGCAGATATACATCCTTTTTCTAAAGATGAATATCTCGGTTAGAGCAGCAGCTGCTGCCACAACCGAGATATCCATCTTTAGTGTGAGCGGTCCTGTAAACTATAACCGTGGTCTCCGCGGCAGATTCGCTGCAAGATCACCAGTATTGGCGGCAGGAGAGGCCTCCCCTCCCGCCGCTCTCCTGTGCCCTCCGTCGCTTATCGGAGCCGTCGGGAGCGGCCGAGGCGATCGGGTGCTGTCTCCAGCTGTGTGGGCATGTGAGTCAGGGCAAGATGGCCCCCACCCGTCCCCATGGCATAGCAGGGCAGAAGTGATGTCAAAATGTCACTTCCGCCCATGCTTCTTAAAGCAATATTTTCTAAATGTCATTTTTTCAAATGACAAATGTTTTTTTTTTTTTTGCATTTAAGTCTAAGTATGAGACCTGAGGTCTTTTTGACCCCAGATCGCATATTTAAGAGGACCTGTCATGCTTTTATCTATTACAAAGGATGTTTACATTCCTTGTAATAGGAATAAAAGTGATCCATAAAATAAATAAAAATAAATAAGAAAACAATAAAACATTTTTTTTAAAGTGCCCAGTCCCAACGAGCTTGCGCGCAGAAGCGAACGCATATGTGAGTAGCGCACGCATATGGAAACGGTGTTCAAACCACACAAGTGAGGTATCACCACGATCATTAGAGTGAGAGCAATAATTCTAGCCCTAGACCTTTTGTAGCTCAAAATATACAACCTATAGAATTTTTTAAACGTCCATATATAATGTATGGAGATTTTTAGGCCCCGTACACACGAGGAGACATGTCCGATGAAAACGGTCCACAGACCGTTTTCATCGGACATGTCTCCTGCAGGATTTTGGTCGGACGAAAATCCCATCGGACAGAGAAAGCGGTGACGTGGCGGTGATGTAGACGCCGCCACGTCACCAAACCAGGAAATAAAATGCTTCCACGCATGTGTCGAATCCATTTGACGCATGCTGGGGAGTTCTGTCCGCTGGTTAGTCGTACTAACCAGCGGACATGTCCGACGGACATGTTTCCAGCGAACAAGTTTTAAAGCATGTTTTAAAACTTTTGTCCGCTGGAAACCTGTCTGCTAGGCCGTACACACGATCGAATCTGTCCGCTGAAACTGGTCTGCGGACCAGTTTCAGCGGACATGTTCGATCGTGTGTACGCGGCCTTAAGGGTAAAAGTTTGACTCTATTCCTCAAGCAGGCGCAATATTTATGCGTGACATGTTGGGTATCATTTTACTCTGCGTAACATTATCTTTCACAATATACAAAAAAATTGGGCTAACTTTACTGTTGTCTTATTTTTTTATGCAAAAAAGTGAATTTATTAAAAAAAAAGTGTGCTTGTAAGACCGCTGCGCAAATACGGTGTGACAAAATATTGCAATTGACCGCCATTTTATTCTCTAGGGTGTTAGAAACAATGTATAATGTTTGGGGGTTTTAAGTAATTTTCTAGCAAAAAAAATGTTTTAGTCTTGTAAACGCCAAATCTGAAAAACACCCAAGGTCCTTAAGTGGTTAAAATGGAGAAAGATATCCCAAACGACTCTTTGTTGAACACCATAGTGTTTCATGCATACTTCACCTGCATTTAAAGAGTTATTGAATGCATGTTTTGGTGCCCCACAGAGTTCTCTCTGCCTCAGGCCCCTTCCACACGAGGCGGAGCAACTCAACGGAGTCCGCCAGCTGAGTGGGAGATCACTGCATTGATCTCCGCTGAGCTGGCAGATGACAGGTCCGTCTCTGCTCACTGAGCAGGGTGGGAATTGTCAGAGCCCCGCTGATTTCTATGAGGAGATCAGATGTAAACTGACAGAATGACCACTCATCCAATCCACCAGACGGATTGCTGAACGTATCGCCATATGTCTATTTGTAGCGGATTGGGTGGCAGACAGGCATCAGCGGACACACCTCCGCTGACATTCGCCTGCCCATAGGAGTCAATGGGTGGCCCGCTCCGATTAGCCGGAAAAACGGACAGGTATATCCGAGCTAGCTTATCGTGTGAAAGAGGCCTTACTCTTCAGAGAGAACTGTAGATAAGAGTAGGGCTGGGCGATCTCATGCTCAGGCTGAACATTGGCCTGTTCAGCCAATCACTGAACACCAGAATTAGCAGGGTGTTCAGCCCGATGAACACAGTGCATTCCGCGCCCTGACTGGGCAAAGCCAGCCACAGCGACCATAACAACTGTTGAGTCATAAGCTGTCAATGGGTTTCCCCACTGACTGCTGAATAATAATAAAAAAGTGCCAGTTAGAAAAGAAAGCAAAAAATAGTGTGCCCCCAGTCTATACCAGGCCCTTTGGTTCTGGTATGAATTTGGAGGGGGACCAAAATAAAAAAAACTGTGTGTGGTCTCCCACCATAATCCATACCAGGCCCCAGAGGTGGCTCTCTTATTAGGTGGTCGCTTAAGGCCTTGCACTCACACGGTCGCCTAATTTGCCTGTGCTTGATTACTAATGCGGGCTGAACAACTGGCTCCAGGTCCCATCTGTAAAAGGCGTGCAGGCAGCCATAGGGCTGCAAGTCCATGTGGGGCTCTAAAGCAGCTGAGGTAGCTGGGCTGCTCCTTCAGCCTGCATGCTCACCTGGCCTTACCGCAGCTGGCCGGCTGCCTATTTGGGTCAGAAGTCGGGCCAGGTGGTGGAAACTATCCAGCTGCCCAATGAATATCTGTAAAGGGGAATGAGGAGCTCAGATAAATAAATCCCACCCCAGCACATGCTGCAACCTAACTGACTGCCCAGAGAGAAAGTGAGAGCCCTCTTGTGTGCCTGGATAGGAGGAGCAGCAGGGACAGCTGCATATAGAAGAATTGATCTTTCCATATTCCTTCTGCAGCCGCTAAATGCCCACATCTTCTGTGCTCCCCCCAGTGCTCTCTGGTCCCCCCTGTGCTCCCTGGCTCCCCCATGCTCTTCCCTCCACTGTGCTGTCCAGTCCCCCCCACTGCTTCCCAGCTCCCCCAGTGCTCTTTGCTCCCTGGCTCCCCCACAGTGCCCCCCAACAGTGCTTTCTGGTCCCCCCTGTGCTCCCTGGCTCCCCCCATGCCCCCCATTGTGCTATCCAGTCCCCCTGTGCTCTGTGCTCCCTGGCTCCCCCACAGTGCTCTCTGGTGCCCCCTGTGCTCCTTGGCTCCCCCCATACTCTCCCCCACTGCTCTCCAGCTCTCCCCAGTGATCTCCAACCCTCCTGTGCTCCTGGCTCACCCCACAGTGCTCTCTAGCCCCCAGTGCTCTCCAGCCCCTGTGCTCTCTGGAGCCTCCCAGTTCTACATGCCCCAGTACTCTCTGCCCCCCCAGTTCCTCCCACTGCTCCCCAGCTCCCCACAGTGCTCTCTAGTCCTTCTTTGCTCCCTAGCTCCCCCATGCTCCCCCCACTGTGCTGTCCAGTTCCCCCCACTGTTCTTCAGCTCCCCCAGTGCTCTGTGTTCCCTGGCTCCCCCACAGTGCTCTCCAGTGTCCCCTGTGCTCCCTGGATCCCCTCATACTTCCCCCAATTCTCTATAACTCCCCCTAGTGCTCCCTGGCTTCCCCCCAAAGCGCTCTCCAGCCCCCCAGTGCTCTCTGAACTACCTGTCCCCCAGTGCTCTCAGCTCCCTGTGCTTTCCATTTCCCCCAGTGCTCTCCACCCCCCATGCTCCCTGGCTCCCCTGTGCTTTCAACTCCACCCATGTGCTCTCCAGCCCCCCTCCACAGTGCTCTCTAGTCCCCACAGTGCTCTCCAGCTCCCTTTGTGCTCTCTGCCCCCTTGTGCTCTCCAGCCCTCATTTATCTCCTGGCTTCCCCCATGCTCTCCACTCCACTGTGCTATTCAACTCCCCCCGGTGCCCTCCAACTCCCCCTCCCCCTGTACTCATTGGCTCCCCCCATGCAGTTATAGCATGCTCTGTGGGTCCCGGAAGATGCTGGGACTGTGATGTCATAAGAGGCCTATATAAATCGCCGCCGCCTCACACACCTGGCATTACAGCGGGAGGAAGCGTCGATTCATCATAAGAACAAAAAAAGATACGAGTGTAGGTTGACAAAATTTGAGGAGTACTGTAGCGGGAGTGGGATGCTTCGGCATACCCTCTCTAAAATTAGTGAATTGATGAATGCACCCGCGGAGGATTTTCAACTACCTTTCTTTAATAAGTGGGAGGCAGAGCTGGGCAGGACTTTTACAGAGGAGCAAAAAAATAAGATACTACGGAACGTATTTGAATCCTCAGTGAGTGTGTAAAGGTACTGTACAAGAGATGAATTTCAAGATTTTTATCACAGTGGTATTGTACCCCGGTCGTTTTAAATGGGTGTTATCCAGATATGCCAGATAGATGTTGGCGCTGTGGGAGAAAAGGAGGAATGCTAATACACATCTTCTGGGCTTGTCCCAAAATACAGAGTTTTTGGGTAAAGGTGTGGAAAATAGTGCAAAAGTTTAGTAAGGAGGAGTTACCAGGGAAGTGGACCTTTTACCTTCTACAGGATTTGGAGATATCAGTCAGACGATATGGGAAGTCAGTAGTTTGTCATTTTTGGAATGCAGCAAGAGTCTGCATTCTAGCGATGTGGAAGCAGACTCAGCCACCGTCAATAGGGATGTGGCTTAAACGAGTGAAAGACTTAAATAGAATGGAGGACCTGGTATGGACCTCACGTCAGAAACAAAAGAAGACATGGGCGAAATGGAATTGCTTTAAGTACTCAGAGGAGGGGGAAGACCTTTATAGATGTAAACTGACTGATGGAGGTGGAGTTGGAGATGGAGAGTGCGGAGGAGAAGGAGGGGCTGTTTGATGTTTGGGGGAGAAGGGGGAGGGAAAAGCAGAGGGAGATAGAATTAGAGAAGGATAGAAAGTTTCCCCATTGTCTCGAGGACAAGAGGTTGCCTGGAGGTGTGGCGGCTTACATGCCCAATGGCAGGCATTAGAGGAACTTAAGGATTAAGAGAGGGTGCAACATGACAAGGTTTGGGTTAGTGACGGCTAATGATTCGAAGAGTTATGAGTTTATAGGGGGGAAAAAAGAAAAAAGAAGAAAAGAAGAAGGCAGAAGGTGGCAAAGAAAACCGGGCTGGCCGCCGCTAGTAGGAGAGCTTCAAAAAAGATAGCGGCGGCCAGCCCCAGAGAAGGCACTGGAGAGCGAGCGGGAGATGAACCGGGGAGCGCCGATATGACAGCGGAGAAGATGGAAGAAGACCCCCCGGAGAGCGGAGAAGACCCCCAGAGAGAGGAGAAGACCCCCAGAGAGCGGAGAAGACCCCCAGAGAGCGGAGAAGACCCCCAGAGCTGACTAATAAATTATTTTTAAACCCTGTGTTGTGTGTTTATTTTATTTACACTTATTCTCCAGGTGAATGGGTAGGGGTACGATGTACCCCCCATACTTATTCACCTAGAGTGGGGGGCCTGGTATCTGGGAGTACCCTTATTAAAGAGGGCTCCAAGATTCTGATAATCCCCCCGCCCGCAGACCCCAACAACCAAGGTCCAGGGTTGTCAGGAAGAGGCCATGTCCTTATCAACATGGGGACAGGGTACATTGGGGTGGGGGGCCCCTGCCCCAGAGCCTACCCATGTTAAGGGTATGCCCCCTGGTATGGCTCAGGAGGGGGGTGCTCGCTCGTCCCCACTCCTTTCCTGACCGAACGGGCGGCATGCTTGGATACGGGTCTGGTATTGAATGTGGGGGAACCCCCATGCCATTTTTTCGACGTAGGGGTTCTCCTTACCATCCATTCCAGACCTAAGGGCCTGGTATGCCCGTAGGGGGGAACCCATGCCGGTTTTTACTTAAAATTTGGCGTGGAGTTTCCCCCTCATGATTCATTCCAAACACCGCGGCTAGTCAGATCCCCGTAGATTCTATGACATTTTTTTCCCATCACGGCGAGCCGGCTCGGCACTGGCTCCCGCGATGGGGCTCGTAGGTGTTCAATCTCGCAAAAGTTATGGTGTCTACAAATTTTGCAATTTTAATCGAAAATGCAACATTACGGCAGACATATCTGACCCTAAGTGACACTTTTTGGGGACCAGTGACACCAATACAGTGATCAGTGGTAACAAAAAACACTAATATATAAATGACACTGGCAGGGAAGGGGTTAACACTAGGGGCTATAAAAGGATTAACTATGTTCTCTGGGTGTGTCCTAACTGTGTGAGAGATGGGCTCACTGGGACAACACCGAGATCACTGTTCCTGATTACTAGGAACAGCAGATCTCCATTTTATCCCCTGTCAGAACAGAGACCCGCCTTGTTTACATAGGCAGATCCCGTCTTGCCTCTCTGTGGAATGATTGTGGGTTGCCGGCAGACATCGAGTCCACCGAACCTGTGCGCATGCTCCCCTGGTGTGCAGTGGGCATATCTCATGTACAAAACTACATACAGGTACATCGTTTCGTGCAGCCGGGCCGCCCTGCTGCAGTATTTGTGCGATGGGCGCTCTGGAAGTGGTTAAAATCACTGCTTAGAAAAAAAACATGTATTTTATTAATTGCATTGGTACATGTTTCTCAGGGCAGTAGACAGACTACATACCCCTTTTATGGCCAATTACTTGCATATAAGCCTGTTTGGTTCCCATAGACTTCAATGGGGTTCTGGAGTTCTGCAGTGAACCGAACAGGAGGGGGGTTGGTTATTGTTGGGCCCATGTCTAAATAAGAGGAGAAGCATGTTACTTAGACAGGTCAAATGACCAGGCTTAAGGAATACTCGGTCCAGAGTCCCAAAAAAAACAAGTGAAGTGCAAAGTACATTTACATAGCACAACGGTGCTTTATAAATATTCTGGTGCTTTTATTGAGCTTTGGTATGGTGATACAGTTGCTTTATAAATAAGTACCCTAGTGTCACTGCAAAGGGCACCAGCTGAGATCTGCTAATCACATTAGAGGAAGACAGTTTAGACAGATGCTTCTTGCTTGCCCTTCACTTGGTAATCTGGTCTGATCTGTATCAAAAGATATAGATCAAATCAGATTACCAAGCAAAGAGTAAGCAAGGAGCATCTCTGCACTCGCATCTAGGCTTCCACTACTTCCCTGACATTTAGTTCTATGAATGTAGAATACTCTTCTAAATGAAATAATGTTCAATAACCCAACTAGATCCTTCTTATGTTTCTATTTGAAATACACCCAACCCATCTTGGCCTTGGTGTGTTTTAGTGTAATACAGTAAATATGCTCTGGCTTTTTGTAAGGTCATTCAGCAGCCTAAAGCCTAAAAGATAAAGTTCCCAAGCATATTATCATGCAATCATTTGCATGGCCTTCTTTGAAAGACTTGATTATTATAAATAGACACACACTCGTCTGAATTAGAGATGGATGCTAGGCATGCATACACCAAAAAACATAATTTTCCTTATTGTTTTCCCTGTGTAATTAAATGTGAAATATCCCATATCATTTTTTTTCCCATCCCTAACCACTACTTGTATTGTTTGTATTATTACGCGTAACAAAAACAGATTTTTATTTACCATTATCATGCATTTGTAAAATGAATTTGCAAAAATGTTACAGTGAATTATACTGTTTGTAGCAAGTAAGAACTATGTTTTGAAATATAAATTATGTTTTTTATAATATAAAAAGCAATTTCTCTACAGCTGTACTTTTGTGACACCGAGCTAACATCTATATTTCTGGCACTATTTATATTATCGGTCGATAAATGTTTATCTCCATCAGAAACAACAAGTAAAAAAGAAAAAAGAAGAGAATGTGCTTTTAAATGAAAGATTAAGACCTTACCTGTTGGCAAGAGCAGATCTGTGTAAATATGTAGTAAAGTGAGCCTGCCTGATCCCAAGGTGCAAACCCCAGTCCACTACTTGATGTTCGTTAATCACTGAACAATGATCCTGACATTTCTGTAGAGCTTTTCTGAGCTCTAAAAGTAGACACATTCACCCAGGATTTATGCACAATGTGTGAAACACATTATCTATCGACTTCCTTAGCAATGCTGCTCACGTCTAATACAAGACAGCTACTAAAGCACATTCAAGGGCATTCCCCAAGAAACAGTATGCTAATTCCACATCTCAAGCTGCTGCTATCTAAGCTGGGCCCAGATGTATATCAGAGCATGTGCTGAGAGAAATGGGTGTCATAAACACACATTTAATAGATAATTCAGACATATGATTTTTTTATTACTTGCATTTAATTTCCTTCCATAATTATGCAGTGATCAATACAGTAACAGCATTTATTAAAGTAGCAAGTGCCATAGGTACAATGCCTCAGGTTCACATTCCACATTGACATATAAAATTCTGGTATGTAATTGTGATAGCTGAAAGACCTTCTGATTTTCTATAAAATGCACATTGGCTTCCTGCTGGCTTCAAGTGAATACATTAACAGACAGCATCAGCCATTGTATTATTAAAATAAACCATAGACTCCAATTTACAATGTTGCTGATTGATTCTATTCATTTATACAATTGTTATTTATGGAATAAAAGGTTATAAACACTGCTAAATGATTATTGAAATATGTGAATTAGGCTTACTTAGAACGCTTAAAAGTGCTTCAAGGGGCTTGCAATGATTCCATGAATATGTGATTCACCCCTGCTCCTGACATCCAACCTCATAATCAGTTCATAAAAACAATAGTCTGACTCCCGATCATATGGATCTCACTCAGACAGGCTTCTCTAAGACTCCTCCAAACAGCCTCCACAATTTTCTATCTAGAATGGTGGACACGCCAACTGACTCCGAATAGTGTCAGCTCCCATTTCAGAACCACATCCAGCTTCTTCTGATCAGCCAGATGCTGCCTCTCTGCTTTCCTCTATGGACTTCAATTCAACTTACAGTGTAGAGTATCTCTGGTGGTATCGTCAAATCATCCCCGCACAAGACAACATAACCTCTTAGGCGGAGATAATTTAACCAGTTTAGGACCAGGCCCTTTTCTGTTATTTTTTGCATTTTTTGCTTGAAAATTACTTAGAACTCCCAAAAATTGCATATATATTTTTAGCAGAGACCATAGAGAATAAAATGGTGGTTGTTGGAATATTTTATGTCACACTGTTTTTGGGCATTGGTGTTTTAAACACAATTTTGGGGAAATAATACACTTTCATAAAAAAAAACAGTAAAGTTTGCCCAATTTATGGTACATTGTGAAAGATTATGTTAGGGCGAGTTAACATGTCATGCTTCAAAATTGTGCATGCTCGTGAAATGGCGACAACCTACAGTACTTAAAAATCTCCATTGGTAACGCTTTAAACATTTTTACAGAATACCCGTTTAGAGTTATAGAGGATGTCTAGTACTAGAATTATTTCTCTCACTCTCACTCTCATGATTGGGGCAATACCTCACATGCGTGGCTTGAGCACCATTTACATATGTGAGTGTGACTTACTGTATGTGTGCATGTCTGCACTCGAGCTTGGAGATTTTTTTTTCTTATTTATTTTATTTTAAGAGTTGATTGGGGGCCATCTTGCCCTCATTCAACTTCCTGCCCATCACTCCACAGGATCTGATCATTTCCATTGCTACCGACGGCTCCGGTAAGTGCGGTAAATGACCAGGAAGCAACGGGAGGGGGGCACCTCTCCCGCTGCCCATAAAAATTATCCCACGGCAAATGAGCCCCCTGGACCACTTCCATGTGACAGGATTTCCCACGGTTTAAAAAAATACCAGGGTTATGGCAGCTAGCTGCTGCCATAACCACAGTATATAATGTCAAATTAATGACATACAGTATATGTGGGTGCACTTAGTCAACCCATATTCTATTTTTCATCATTACTAAACATTCTAGACCTAAATGCCTTACACTCTTTTCAGCTCAGCCAGTTGGGCAATAACAAAGCTGTTAACTCACAGCTTGAGGATTTAGAAAACAGGCACCGAAGAAACATTCACTTTTAGGGTTTAACAGGGCCACCAGTATTTGATGATGAACTGAGGGCTGATCTATCTTGATCAAATAGGCTCATTTACTAATTTAATCGAAAAAGACCAAAGACACACCATATACTCTGTTAATGAAATCCTTTAAGTCCACTTTACCAACACCTGGCTGATGCTCCTATCAACTGGTGCCAAAAATACCTTTAATAGTTATGTATATTTCTTAATTCTCAAAACACTTAACACTTTTCTCTCATCGTAATGCCAACATTTGAATAAACTGTACTTTTTCCTATAGCTTTTTTACCACACACAGAACCTGGCAGGGATGCTCATTGATTTTTACATGTAGCCTTAAACCCTATCTATGCAGCATTAAATCAAACCTGGATATAAAGTCCACATAGATTCCAGTGTCACTGAATGTATTTCGAGGAACCTTCCTCTTTCTCCCTTGGTAGAGACTGCCCATGGAGTGTAACTGCATTTACACTTTAATAGAAATTAGAAAGAGTCAAGTGAAGGGCTTTGAAATTAACTTAATACTAATAATATTATATTAAACTTGATTACCTTTGAGAGGAGGAGCTTAAAAGGAGATATGATCACTATCGAAAATAAGCTGTGACTGCAAAGGCAGTTAAACTAGGACATAATTTAAGCAGGAGGAAAGAAGATTTAATATTAAACTGCAGAGGGAGTTTGTTACAGTTAGAGCAGAAAACATGTCTAACTCTCTTTGCTAGCTAACCACATCTAGGTCTGCCCACTGATTTATGGACTGACAGAGCTGCTTTACTGCTGAAACCCTCCTACTGTGAGCTACTGGGATTGGAAGGAGTAGCATTTGAGGCACATATGAAGGAGAATTTTGTTCACTCAAGTGAGGTAACATACAATATTTTTTTTTCACTTTTCAATGCTTGTGTGTCACATAGTACCTGGATGTGGGACCCGTTTAGACTGTCACACAGTGGTGACAGAAGTTCACTCACTTTGCCAGTACATTTGGTGGAAGACTCCTGTTTGTAACCCCTTCTCGTATGTTTTCACCAAGTCTTTCAGATACCCTGTGACTGTCTTTTTTCAGGTCAAGGACCATCATTATACTACCATCATGTTGTTAATAATACAGTATATGAGGGAATGTGGTTTATATGAGTCAGGGTGTGAAATCTTTAATAGCATTCAATGTTGCAGTGGCAGAATGCAGAGAGGACAGAGTATCCAGTCTCCAGCTGTTGTCTGAGTTGGGAGATTGCCAAAGTGAATTGTTGTTGCTTCAGCAATTCAGACCTTTAAAAGGAGAAGTCCAGCCTCAGCTCATTTGGCTGGGCTTCTCCTAAAGGGTCACAGGCGTGCAATTAGTTTTGCACTACTGTGACCTATTTTCAGCAGAGAGTGGTCTGAAATCTGCTCTCTGCTGACATCACTGGAATGCCCATCAAGAGAGCCACTGAGAGACTGAGATGGCCAATCCCCGCCCTTCCACAGCTCAGCACTCTAATGAGCGATGAGGAGCAGAGAGGAGAGCTGTTGATTGACAGCCAGCAACTCTCCTCTCAGGGATATGTCAGAACCAAGCTATCTGTGATGTTTGATGGCTCAGTTCTCAGTGTAGAGATTCCGGGGGACAGATGCAGCATTGGTCCCATGCTGCATCCACCTAAGTATAAAAGGGGAAAAAAAACATACTGCTCTTTTAAGGATGGAAATTCTTTGACATATTTTTACTCAGTTGAATTACAAGCTAGTCTCTGTGATGGAATAGCCCTACTAGTTTTCCTCATGGCTTTTAAAGCAGCTTAGAAAAGCTATGCTTTCTCCTGAAGATGTGAGAATTTAACAATAAATTTTTCGTGGGCTATATTAAAAACTAGTGTATTTTTTTAATTGTTTCACATAATGAATATTGTAGATTTCGAGGCCATATATTTGTTATACAAATTACTACTAGTGTTGCTCACGAATATTTGCATTGCGAATATTCGCTACGAATATTGCATATTCGAGTATTCGCGAATATCTCGAATATCGCGGCGAATATTCGCTATTTCGAATATTCGTATTTTTCAAATTTCGCAAAAAATTCGCAAAAAAAATCGCAAATAATTCGTAATAGCGAAATTTCGCAATTTTTTTTTTTTTTATAAAATATACCGAATATTCGTAAATATCGAATATTCGTGATATTTTTTTAAAAAAAAACAATTTTTTTTTTTTTTTTTTAATATCACGAATATTCGATATTAACGAATATTCGCGAATATTCTTCGAAATATTCGCGAAATATCGCGAAATCGAATATGGCGTATTCCGCTCATCACTAATTACTACTGCCAAGTTAAAAAAAAAACTACTGAAGTTCCATTGTTAAGGATCTGATATATTATTTTAGCTGGTAGTATTTGGAATCTATCATATAGCATATTTCTCCAAAAAGCAGCATATACGTACTGCAGAACTATGTTCAGTTTCAATGTGCAATCAATATTGCAATATTCATACCACCCTTTCCCAGATCCTGCAGGACTAAACTGGAATTTGAACAAAATCTTTGGTTTGCACAGATCCAATAAATGTCTTCTTGGAAGGTGCTATAATGTTTATTCCAGCACCTGGCACTTGTATTTGATAGTCTGTGTGTACTACACCCACCCACACACGAGCACAATAGAAAGGTGTTCTCCTTTCTTTAGATTTTGCAGCAGTAGCCAGCTGCTGTTTTGTGCACTGCTCCAAACATAACTGTTTTATAGTGATTCAGTTTAGAGTTATGTGTATTAACATGCTGTAGCGGCACCAAGTTTTAAAGGGATTGCTTTAGATTGTCAACGTTTTGCATTGATAACAGGCTTGAAAAGTTTCTCTGCTTACCTTTAGAAAACTCCCTTATTGCTTTGATTCACATCTGCAGCATTCAAATATCCCTGTGTTAAGTTTGAACCTGAGCTTTAAAGAGGACGTAAAACCCTCAAATGTTAACAAAAAAAAACATGCAAGAGAAAGTCATAGCATACTAGCTCATTATGATTGACTTGCCTGAGATCAAAGCCCCCGAACTTCTCCTCGGTCCCCTCTGCCGCCGCCATATCTCCTCCGATCTTCCTTGTATTACCGCTCCTGCACTGTGATTGGCCGGAGCAGCAATGACGTCACTCCCGCGCATGCTTGTCAGACTGGCAGATTCCCACGCATGCGCAGGATCATGGCATTAACCCCCCATTCACAAAAACGGCACGCTCAGTGCGCCTACACCGCGGATTGGTGCAGTCCTTACTGCAAATATCTACATAACCGTTTAGGTTAAGGAGATATTTCTTGCACCTGCAGGTAAGCCTTAATCTAGGAGGGGTTTACAACCACTTTAAAGGGTAAGTATACTTTCATATGAAGTGCACTTATCGTTTTTTTTCCCCCAAACTAAGTACCACCCTAGCTCCATACAAGGTTTACATACGATTATCTTGGATATTCTTCCTACAAGTTCATGTGTCACACATTAGAACTTCATAGACATTTATGAGAACATAAAGATCTCTTGAATATCTCCTGCATCAGGAAAAAGGTCCATAGACATCTGGGGGGGGGGTACTACTTTGCAAGTGTAAACTAGAATAAGATCTGAGGTCATCTTTTCCCTTCAAATGTGGGGCGGGCGAGATTTGTGGAGACATGAGATATCTAAATAGATCTCTGATGCCTCCTCTGTGTGCTGCACGTGGAGGTTATGTACAAACAGCAACATTGTCACAGTTTTAAGGGGGAAAAAACGATCTTAAAGCGGAGTTCCACCCTAAAAACGAACTTTTTATTAACAGCTTGCCTTTTAATGTAAAAAAATAAATAAAAAAATCTTAAAAATGTATATGGCTGTTACTTGGCAGATTTCGTAATCTGCCTAGTTCCTAGTCTGTGGTGGTTCAACTTCCTGTCCTTAGACCCCATTGCCTCCTGGGAAATGAGTGTCTCTGGGCATTACTGTTACCTTTCTAGGGAAATCCAGGAAGACACAGGAACTGGGCTTCTCATGCCCACAGCTAACATGGAAATGGCCACAAGATCGCTGAGCAGATATTAGGTAAGTGTACACTGTTTTATGTACCGATTGTGGGTTTTTTTGATAACTGTAAAAGAAAATTGAATGTAATGTATTGTGGATTGCAAAAAAAAACCTATGCCCGGAATCCCGCTTTAATGACTTGGTCTGCTGCAAACCAGCTTTTCTGTCATACTAGATATGTTGCTGGCAGGGAAGGGTTAAAAGTATACAACATATCTCTAAATTAAATGTAGATCATGGATTCAACTTGTTCCCCTGAAAAAAGGACCCCCTACCTAAAGAAATGTATTTATCCAATTTGCTGACCGGGACAATGATCCAACAAAATAAAAGTGAATACAGTTTTGTTGCAATGTTTTTAAACTGGAGTGGTTCCTCTTCTTTGTTGTCTTTGGGGTAGATTGTAGTAGAGAATTTCACAATCATTTTATTGCTTTCATCTTCCTGTCATATTTTTTCCACTGATTTATTGATAGCAATTTCTCAGTAAAAAGTAGAAAAGGCATAGTGCAAGCTATCCAACAGAAGTAAAGCCATCTGATTTAATGATACCATATTTTCAGTGCCTGAAAGGGCAATGAGAAAGAACCTTCCTGAAGGTTTTTTGTCTCACATGTATCACTTGTTTTAATCTTTAGCAAGTATTCTCTTTAAATACTTTTATGATTATATATCATTTTAAATTCAATAAATTAGATTTATGGCCTTTTATTTACAAATGCAGCTGCCCTCCTTGCATTTAAAGAAGATAAATTATTTATTTGTATGAATGGGTTAATATGTAGTTTCATATGTGCACATTGTCCTGTGTTGGGTCAACTGGAAATGTTTTGATAAAGCAATCTATTCAGTTTGAATGGGTTAGGCCACGCACACACGATCGGTCAAACCGATGAGAACATTCTGCTGGACCGTTTTCATCAAACCAAACTGATCGTGTGTGATCATGTGTGGGCGCCATCGGTTATTTGTCCATCAGTTAAAAAAAAATCAAACTTGTTTTAAATTTAACCGAAGGATACCTTAGGCCCCATACACACAAGCAGACAGATTTGTTCAAATCGGTCGGGCAGACCGATTTGAACAAATCTGTCTGCTGGGGACGTATTGGTTTGATCGTGTACACGCGTTCAAACCAAAATCCCCGCCGGCAGACGGCGCGGTGACGTGGTGGTGACGTTGACGCCGCCACGTCACCGCGCCAGGAAGTAAATCACTTCCGCGCATGCGTCGAATCCATTCGACACGTGTGCGAGAAGACATGTCTGCTGGTTAGCGTACTAACCAGCAGACATATCGGGCGGACGGGTTCCCAGCCGACAGATTTGTCAAATTCGTCTGCTCGCCCGTACACACGATCAAAACCTAACAGAAAAAAAAAACTATCGTTTGTAGGCACATCCATCCATAGAGAGCAGAAACAGTAGTTTCAGGTTTGACTTTTTTTTGTAAATGTGAAATATTATACTGTCAAAAGCTTAAATCACTGCAGAGTATAAAGATTAGCTCCTGGAATATAAAGTCATGGTGCTTTCAGGATTGTGAAGAAACTCTGCCTTCTGTGAGGCCGTGTACACACGGCAGAGAACCTCGACGGGCAGAACACATCGTTCCGCCCGTCGAGGTTCCCTGCCGGCCGTGACCCGCCCGTCGGGAATGGCAACCAGCCATTCTTCCAGGCGGGCCGTCGAGCAAATAGAGAGCGTGCTCTCTATTTCTGCTCGACAGGCTTCCCGACGGGAAGCTCGCCGAGAGTGTACACACGGCCAAGGTCCTCGCTGGAATGCAGCTTCCAGCGAGGTTCTCGCTGGTTTCCAGCGAGAACCTCGGTCGTGTGTACACGGCCTGAAAGTCATGAGCTATTGTCAATGACTAAAAAGGACAAGGTAATAAGTACAAGCAGTAGAAATGACAGCATATTTGCAGATAGTGTTGCTCACGAATATTCGCATTGCGAATATTCGCTACGAATATTGCATATTCGAGTATTCGCGAATATTTTTAAAACAGATCACATCCTAGTGATCTCCATCGACGTCTAAAAGCATTGCTGGTATGATTAGAGAGAGACCCTGGGCCGAGTAGCTGATGCGATTCTTTTATGTTGCCGAAAATTCGCATTGCAAATTTTCGGCAACATAAAAGAATCGCATCAGCTACTCGGCCCTTCTTTTGCATCAGAGCCAATCAGAATAACTCGAATATTCGGCAAAAGGAATATTGCGCGATATTCCTTTTGCCGAATATTCAAGTTATTCTGATTGGCTCTGATGCAAAAGAAGGGCGGAGAAGATAATCGCGCAATATTCCTTTTGCCGAATATTCGAGTTATTCTGATTGGCTCTGATGCACCTTTCTTTTGCATCAGAGCCAATCAGAATAACTCGAATATTCGGCAAAAGGAATATTGCGCGATATTCCTTTTGCCGAATATTCAAGTTATTCTGATTGGCTCTGATGCAAAAGAAGGGCGGAGAAGATAATCGCGCAATATTCCTTTTGATGAATATTCGAGTTATTCTGATTGGCTCTGATGCGCCCTTCTTTTGCATCAGAGCCAATCAGAATAACTCGAATATTCGGCAAACGGAATATTGCGCGATTATCTTCTCCGCCCTTCTTTCGCATCAGAGCCAATCAGAATAACTCGAATATTCGGCAAAAGGAATATTGCGCGATATTCCTTTTGCCGAATATTCAAGTTATTCTGATTGGCTCTGATGCAAAAGAAGGGCGGAGAAGATAATCGCGCAATAGGAATATTGCGCAATTATCTTCTCCGCCCTTCTTTTGCCCCCTTATTCTCCTTTCTTTTAAGTAGAGTTAGTGTAGAGTTAGTGTTTAGTGCATATTAGTTTAGTAATACAGGAAATGATCTCCGTTTATGAGAATTTCGCAATCATTTTCGCATTAGCGAAATTTTGCAAAAAAATTTTGGGATAAAATATCACGAATATTCGATATTAGCGAATATTCGCGAATATTCTTCTATATATTCGCGCAATATCGCGAAATCGAATATAGCGTATTCCGCTCAACACTATTTGCAGAGGTGCATACCTTACTGTCTATAATAGCAAAAAATTCAAAGGAAAATTAAATTTTATGACAATAATATAAACTACCCACTAAAAGTTCAGTTGCTGGTAGGCAGTTAACCATTCTTTATTCCTCCATCAAAAAAATCAATGCTTCAGGTCCAGGACTTTATCCAGATCTGATCAAGGTCAAGCCAGGGAAGAGATTTGTCCACTCATGATCATTTGAGCACACATACTTTTCAATTTCTGCAACAGAGCTATATTTAGACATCATGACATCCTAGGCACACTTAAATGGCATCCTTTTGTAAAAGTCCTACCCCTTGGGTTATGTAATTAGTTTGGTAAAAAGTAATGCTAAAATGTGCTATTAAAAGATGCATTGGGATAGATTTATATTCATAACTATTTTTTAATTGTACAAACCAACAGACAAGAAAAAAAAAAAAAAAAGAGATGGTTTTCAAAACTAGAAAAAAATCTTCTGACTCTTTTTAACATCCTGTGTACACACTTCCCTAGCTGTAGGTTAGAAATATGTACATTTGTAGCCAAAGGAGGTAGGCAAAATAATAAAAACAAGATCACAGTCTGTCTGTTTGTAAGCTAGCACACTAGCCCGCAAGTGTTTTATGATAAATGCAGTCCTATCTAACATACAGTTTTTAACAGGTGTAAAAGAATGCACAGTTTTACCTCCCTGGCGGTATGATTCTGTCTGGAATTACGTACCAAAAGCGGTACAATTTTTTGCATGGTAATTTGGTGTTTTATACTGTAGGCCTGCAATTCTTATGAATAACTCACTTAAATCTCTCTAAACAAGAGTCTAGTAGACATCCCGGGCATGATAAAGTTTGAAAAACAAAATCATAAATTATAATATAATAAATAACTATAAATAATTATAATAAATGTTAATGTAATTATAGTAACAATTATTCAATATTGTAATCAAATCAAAAACACAGAAATTTGCTCAGTTGCAGAATTGTCACTGTCATTACTTCTATTTTTTTTATGAAGAATTTCCCCACAAATCGATATCGCTCAATTCTGCAAGTGATTATAATTTATTATCGCTGTTTTCTAGCTGATCTAAAATCACTTTTGTCATAAAGGGACACTTTTTGGTTGCTATGGACAATCTATAGTTTGCAGGCAAAAAGAACAGTTTTTATTATATAAAAGTGCATGCAGGACACTGGGCAGACCACTAGGGACAAAGGGTGTGTGTATTTTTTACATACAGTACTGTAATCTATAAGATTACAGTATACTGTATGTAAGGTGTTTGTTTACTTTTTTGAATTTGGCGCCGTTCTCCGCCCCCGTGCATCGTAACGCCGCAGGGAACGGAGCTCGGTGGCACACGAGGACACTGTGTGAATCGAGCGAGGACCCGCTCGCTCACACAGCGGGGATGCATCTCTGGATCTAGGGACAAGGTAAGTAACTGTCTGTGGATGCTGCGAGAAGGTAAGCCGCGCCGCTGCACACTCTGCACATCTACCCCGAGCGTGACTTGGGGTTACCGATAATAGCATATAAAAACCACCCCGAGTCACGCTCGTGAATACCGCTAAGGAGGTTAAAGTTAAAAAATCCAGGTACACTTCATGAAAAAAAAAAAAACATGCCATGAAAATTTGCAGCACCTGAGAGAGGATTAAGATACATGGAGCCAGACTAGTAATCATCACCTTAGCACTGTATTTTCCATATAGTATAGCAGTGGCATTTTATGTGAATGCTAAATATATCAACATTAAGCCAGGAACTTATTACATGGATGAGGCCTCCAGGTAGATACTAACACAGTAAGGGAACAGTGAGCCTGACTTACTAACAACGTTTTAAAGTCAATTTTCACTTATGTTGATAAATGACGTGGAACAAACTGAAAATTTTGCAAAGAGTACCTAATCATGCACAAGGAAAATGTAAAAAACAGAATTTTTGCTTCCACATTGGATTGGATGATTGAGGACAGCACAACTTCACCTCATTCATAAAGCTCTTTGCGATGGGGACATGGGAGTCATGATGGAGATTCTATTAAAATTCTAGTAATCCCCAACAATGAACTTCTTATTTGCTCCATTTGGACTGTCAACCACTTAAAGACCCCTTCACGCCGATATACGTTGGCAGAAGGAAACGGCTGGGCACAGGCACGTACCTGTACGTCACCTTTAAGAGCCCAGCTGTGGGTCGCTCGCAACCTGGTCCTGTTCTCCGTGACCGCACCCGCGGTGGGATCGCCACCGGTGTCACAGAGAGGAAGAACGGGGAGAGGTAAGTGTAAACAAACCTTCCCCGTTCTTACTAGTGTGGCTGTCCCTGATCATCTGTTCCCTGTGTTAGGAAATGACAATCAGTGACATCACACACACAGCTATGCCCCCCACAGTAGTAATCACTCCCTTAGGGCACACTTAACCCCTCCAGCACCCCCTCTTGGTTAACCCCTTCACTTTTTCATTTTCACAGTAATCAGTGCATCTTTCCAGCACTTTTCGCTGTGAAAATGACAATGGTCCAATTTTGTTTAAGGAGCCACGTTGTATGACTGTGCAATTGTCAGTTAAGGCGCCACAGTGCCCAATCGCTAAATGGGAACAGGTTCTTTACCTGCATAATGATCCAGGTCTTAAGTGGTTAAATATACCACTTTAAGTGGTTGTAAACTTACAGACCACTTATCACCATGGGTAAGCTTATAATAAGGCTTGCCTGTAGCTACTGTGGATATCTCCTAAACCTGCATGGTTTAGGAGATATCTCCTGTATCGGCATGTGCCCACGTCACCGGGAAAAGTACTCACTGAAGCAATGGCATATACATACATTCCATTGCTTTAGCTGATGTGCCATTACCAGCGGCTCCCACGCTCATGCTCATCCAGCCAATCACAGCACCGGAGCATGCGATACCCAAAAATTACTTCGGGAGACATGTTGCCAGGCAGAGCAGTCTGTCGGGACCGCTGTGGGGGCTTTGATCTAAGGTAAGTATTTCATAATGAGCTAGAATGCTATGCATACTAACTCATTATGTCTTTGTCTTGCAGGTTTTTTTTTTTGGGGGGGGGGGGGGTTTACAACCACTTTAAAGTGTTTAACTTTCTGATAAGATACATATTGTTGATCCTGTCTGAAATCCATCACTACCATGTGCATTCTTCCTGATAATACTCAATATTATCAGGAAGTGTGTTAAGACTACAGAACACCTCTCTATTATAATATGGTAAAGAAGAGAGTGGGAGGTGTTCTTTAGTCCTAAAAAACATATCCATACGTGACATCTAAGCACAGAAAAGCTGAAACATATTAGGCCGCGTACACACGACCAAATACATCTGTTCAAATCTGTCTGGCAGACCGATTTGAACAGATTTGTCTGCTGGGATGTATTGGTTTGATCGTACACACGATCAAACCAAAATCCCCGCCGGCAGACAGCGCGGTGACGTGGCGGTGACGTTGACGCCGCCACGTCACCGCACCAGGAAGTAAAACACTTCCGCGCATGCGTCGAATCCATTCGACGCATGTGCGATCAGATATTTCTGCTGGTTAGCGTACTAACCAGCAGACATGTCGGATGGACGGATTCCCACTGGCCAAATTGGTCTGTCTGCCCGTACACACGATCGAATCTGTCTGCTGAAACGGTCTGGCAGACCGTTTCCAGCAGACAGATTTGATCGTGTGTACGCGGCCTTACAGTTTTGTTCTCATTTTATAAACACTTTAAAATGTGGTTAAACTTTTCAAAACGCCTTTTTGTCATCTTAACCACTTCCCGCCCGACCAATAGCAGATTTACGGCCAGGAAGTGGATATGAAATCGTGACTAGACGTTCTCAAACGTCTAGCGCGATTTCAATGCCGCGCGCGCCCGTGGGGGCGCGCAGTGCAGCGATCGTTGATGCGGGGTGTCAGTCTGACACCCTGCATCACCGATCTCGGTAACGAGTCTCCGGCGGAGGCTCGCTACCACGTGATCAGCCATGTCCAATCACGGCTGATCACGATGTAAACAGGAAGAGCCGTTGATGGCTCTTCCTCACTCGCGTGAGAAGAGAGCTGATCGGCGGCTCTCCTGACAGGGGGGGTTCACGCTGATTGTTTATAAAAAATACAGGTAAAAAAAAAAAAGATGACAGTCAGTGCCCACACATGGGCACTGACTGGCAACATATACATCAGTGCCACCCCTCAAAGTCCATCAGTGCCACCCCACAGTGTGCTTCAGTGCCACCCCTCCATGCCAATACATGCCCAGTGCCCACCTATCAGTGCCCATCTGTGCCACCCATAAGTACCCATCAGTGCCACCCATAAGTACCCATCAGTGCCACCCATAAGTGCCACCCATGAGTGCCATTCTGTGCCGCCTATGAGTTCCCAGTGCCGCCTATGAGTGCCCATCAGTGCCGGCTATGAGTGCCCATCAGTGCCACCTATGAGTGCCCATCAGTGCCACCTATGAGTGCCCATCAGTGCCGCCTATGAGTGCTCATCAGTGCCACCTATAAGTTCCCATCAGTGCCGCATACCAGCGCCGCCTATCAGTGCCCATCAATGCCACCTTATCGGTGCCCATCAGTACTACCCCATCAGTGCCGCCATATAAGTGCCCATAATTAAAAGAGAAAACATACTTATTTGCAAAAAAGTTAACAGAAAAAAATAAAAATGTATTTTTTTTTCTAAATTTTCAGTCTTTTATTAGTTGTTGCGCAAAAAATAAAAACCGCAGAGGTGATCAAATACCACCAAAAGAAAGCTCTATTTGTGGGAAAAAAAGGACGCCAATTTTGTTTGGGTACAGTGTAGCATGACCGCGCAATTGTCATTCAAAGTGCGACAGTGCTGAAAGCTGAAAATTGGCTTGGGCGGGAAGGTGCGTAAGTGCATGGTATGGAAGTGGTTAATTAATCCAGTAAGAAAATAACTGCATAGAATTGCCACTACCATGACATTGTTTTAATGTTTAAACAATACATAACTGTTTTGTATTTTAAGTATTTACAAAATGAAAAACGGAAGGCACAAAAGATTATTAGCATTGACAGTTTAATTTTCCCTCTAACTACCCGACAACACAAGCCAGCCATGTAGCATAAAATTTAATAACACAATTCACTCCTGCTTTTAAACTTTGGTACGAAAAGTAAATCTAAATGGCTATATATTATTAAAGAACTCATAAATATAAAATTATATAAAATTAAATATTAAAGGATGAATATTATTTGAAAAAAAATAGATGTTATGTAATGTATAAATACACTAAATATTTGTTTACATTACTTTTCCATAATTCCCTTTTCAAAAACTAGACTGTGGGAGAGTAGGAGGTTATGAACGGTAAGCTGATCAGTGTCACTATGTACATTTATTATCCAATAAGAAGGGAGATGACACAGGAGGTTGCAAAGCAAGAACAGCGTGGATGATTTCCTAAAACAGAGGGTGAAAAATCTGGTACAGCTGTGCTTGGTAGCCAATCAGCTTCTACTTTCAGCTTATTCAAATAAGCTTTGACAAGAAAACCCGATAGCTGTGTCCCTTTATGTCAAAATTGGTTTTAGACCAGCTAGTAAACAGCGATAGTAAATTAGAACACTTGCAAAATTGAGCGATATTGATTGGAGATAACATCCATGTTATTATTATTATATTATTTTTTATAATTATTTATCGTTATTTACTATATAATAATTTATGATTTTGTGTTTCAAACTTTATAATAATACTGGGATGTCTACTAGACTCTTGTTTGGACAGATGTAAGTGTGTTATTACTAATAATTACAGGCCTACAATATAAGTTATATGCAAAACAATGTACCACTTTGAGATTCAAAAATCTGACATAATGATACCGCTAGGGAGGTTAATAAGTGATAGGTAGCTATAACCACTTAAGGACCGGACCAATATGCTGGTAAATGACCCAAGGGGTTTTTACAATTCGGCACTGCATCGTGCGACGTGGCTCCCAAACAAAATTTGCGTCCTTTTCTTCCCACAAATAGAGTTTTCTTTTGGTGGTATTTGATCGCCTCTGCAATTTTTATTTTTTGCGCTATATACAGAAATAGAGCGACATTTCGTTAATGTGCCTATGTGTAAGGGTGTCAGTGTAGTGTTGTGCAGACTTACTGTGTGATGTATGTACTCCTCAGCGGCGGTTGAAAATACCGCCGAGGGGAGAGATTACATCACTTCCCCCTTCCTGTGTTTACACAGGAGGACGAAGTGACACACGGGGGAGCGTGCGGATTGGCTGGGAGCGATCTGGAGGGGGCGGACAAAAACGAACAGCCGCCCCCTTGTCCCGGATCACTCCGGAAGCCACGGAAACCGCCGCATGTACCGGGGGGCGGTCCGATCGGACCCCCGACCCACGTCTAGGCAGGGACGTACAGGTACGCCAATGTGCCTGTACGTGCCATTCTGCCGACGTATATGTACATGCGGCGGTCCGCAAGTGGTTAAGAAACAGCATTGCCTAAAGCTTGAAAATATGCTATATAATCTAGTTTAAAACTACAGCCAGCACTCCTTTTATAGTCCAACTTTGAGCTAAATAAAATAAAAAATTATGCCCAAGGAGTAGGCATATAGAAAATGCAATTCAGTCTTCAGCACTTATCTCCTGACCATTGTTCCACAGGAAAAACTCCTTATGACATACAGAGGTTGATTTACTAAAACTGAAGACTGCAAAAGCGGGTCCCACTGTGCATGGTAGCCAGATTCTACATTAGCTTGTTCAAATAAGATTTGACAAAAAAAAACTTGGAAGCTGGTTGGCCTCAATTTTGTATTCTCCAGTTTTTGTAAAACAACCTCACAATGTAATTTAACCCAGAAAACGAAGGACCTCCTGTGAGCATGCCAGGCATCACTGACCCCTTTTTCCCCAAAGGGCGTGTCACCACATTACCCTGCAATTACAGCTTAATGATGCAAAGAATGTGCTTACATTATCATATCAGCACATCTCTTTGTATCAGTAAAGAATGGCCAGTATCGGTTTGTCACTTTAGCAGCCTGAAGACATCTAAAAAGGGGAAGTATTGAAGGAAGCATCAAATAATTGCTTAAGGAAGTCTCTTGGGCAGAAGAGTGGGTGATGTAGCAACCAGTGTTCCTTGTATTAGCCACTGTACAGAAAGGGGAGGGGATACATAATTTAATGAACTGTTACCAAGCTGTGATGTCCTTTTATCCTAGGGCACAAACTCAATAAGTATGGCCTGACAAAAAGCTGAGAGGTATACCAATTCCATACTTGTACTGTACATTAAATTATAAAAATACTGTTTGTGTATAATTTGTAAATTTCATGTAACCCCCTAAACCTATTCTGTACACTGTGTTGCAAATATTATTTATTGTGCTATTTGTAACTATTATGTGACCTTATCAATAAATGTATACTGCAGATTGCAGAACTACTTATTTTGTCCAAGAATTCTTAGATGTAGCTGTGTTTATGTAAATACATATACTGTAGTGATTGGAATGTAATCACATATGCACTTAACCTACCTAACAATATATGTCAATTCAGACATTCTGCAGCATAGCTATAACAAATCTGAGATCAAATTATATAAATGCCAGTTACTATATTTCAGTTACATTATTGAATATTACTTTGATCCATAACAGCCTTTGATATTAGTATCTGGCTGCAGTACTTTAAACAAGCATTAAGCAAGCATGTTGTGTGCAATTAAATAGTTAATGTATTAATTATAACTTAAGTAATATTTTAAGAGAGCAATATAGGAGTAGATAGTGGTCTAAAGAACAAATCTTTATTTACCCCACCACAACCAGTCAATCACAATGTAGAAGTATTTAAGCAACTACTGTAGTGTTAAAAGATCTGGAAGGAATTGAACCTAAAAAGAATAATAACCCTAAATATATTCAAGAAGGTATTGAGGCATTGGAGAAAAGAGGTGATAATACGCCCTGCGGACAGGGGGGGGGGGGTTATACTTGATAAAAACTATTACCACTCCCAATTTTCTAGTATGTTAGCAGATCCAGAGACATATAAAGTTCTAAATAAAGACCTAACAGTTGATTTCAGAAATGATTTAAGCTATTTAATTAAGTAGGGCTACTATACATGGGTCATTACTAAGAAAGAAAAAGAGATACTTATCAGTGAGTTACAATAGGATACCGACAATATACACATTGCCAAAACACCTCAAATATTCTGTGAATCCTCCTGCGAGACCAATTGTGAATAGTATTGGCTCAGTCTCTTCAAGAGTGGGCCAGTACCTGGACAATTTTCTCCAAACCAGCGTTTTAAACACTAAAGCCTACCTTAAAGTAATTTATTATTGTTGTTAAAAGAATTAAGATTACCCATGCAACCTGATTGATTTTTGGTAACTGCCGAAGTAGCATCATTGTATATGGTGATCCAACACAACAATGCCATGTGAGCATTCAGTGAGAGAGATGATTTTCCCTATGTATAGAAGAGGTTTTTAGGGATGATCCTTGATTTCTGACTGATTTTTACAACTACTTTTGGTATGACAGCAAATTATATAATAGGTGTGGCAATGGGAGCGAAGTTTGCGCTGAGCCTTGACAAACTCTTTATGTGCGAATGGGAGGATAAACATATCTTTGGTAAGAAGAAGAAGAAGTGAATTCTTTTTTACAAAAGATTCATAGACAATCTTTTATTTGGGCAGGCACTGAACAAACATTGAAAGATTTTTTTTGGAGGAGTTGAATAACAACACTAACAATATAAGATTAGATTTTCATTATAGTAGAGAACATGTGATTTAACTATAATGTTACAGAATAATGCTCTGACTATAGTTTTCTTTAAAGTCACTGATAGGAATAGCTATCTACCTGTAAGGAGTGGACACCATCCTTTATGGCTAAGAAACATCCCCAAGGGCAGTTTATGCGGGCCAGGAGAAACTTTACTGCAGACGTTGATTTTAGAACACAAATCATAAGAAAACATTTTGAAGAAAAAGGCTATGACACCTTAGGAAATAGGGCATATATCACAGGCTGTATGTTTAAAAGGCAAAAAGAGACCCAATGGTACAAAACATAAATCATTTGGATTTTTTAAATATGTTTAATTATGAATTATGAATTATAGATGTTTTTAATTATGTATTTTTTTATGTTTTATTCAGTATTTATGTTTTAGATGGATTCCTATAAGACATTTAGAATGAGATAATATATCAAATTGATTGTTGAAATTCATAAAGAAGGTGTATCCAGTTATATATTGTGGTGGTTTTGATGCGCTAAATGAAGCTTAAACCCATTCATGGACCCATCCAAAGACATTAGAGCATATCATATAGTTAGTATATTTCACTATTAAAGTTGCATTGCATGTTTGGTGGAGGTATTAATGCAATGTATGGTACAATACACATTAGAGTGAAGCTACTTGGCCACTCAGTTCGTCTTCCCTCGTGGAGCTCAACCTGGGCATAGCCGCGATCCTATTAATACTAGGAGCGGTGAAGTAACACCAGGCAGTTTAATCCTATATTTGTAAGTGCAATATGTAAGGGGGGATTTGGGGTTTAATTAAAAACAGTTTAAAATGGAATTATACTATGAGAGCTTCTTTATCCTTTGGGCATGATCGCTGATGAGCTTGGGATCCAGTAGCAATCTATTGGAGTCTGGCATTCCATTATAGAACACAGTGTGAACCCATACAGACCCAATACTGGTGAAATTACGTTAGAAGCTAAAATGGTAGTCAGTACCATGATCCAATGACCAGAGGAGGAAGTCTTAATTATTTGTGGCGTTTAAGGCCAATTTTCACCTGATTTCTGGGGAGTGTAAAATCTTAAAGGGAGCAGTACCCCACATGGTGTGGTGAAGGGATGAAGATTCTGAGGAATTAATTATAATTACAATTTTTCAACACTCTCCCACGCACTGTTGGTGAATTTGTTACAGCTCATTACTCTACAGAGACTTTATATTTTTTATTCTTGTTTATAATGAATTTATATATTATTATGCGTTTAAAATTAATATCTTCTTGGGACTGATACACGAGTTTAGTGCTGCTAATGCCTATATCTCCTGTGTAGACATATTTTTTGCCAAGTAATATTTTAGTTACTCAGACGATAGAGGAGTTTCAACTAATAGTGTAGGAATATTGCTAGTAGTTGTTACTCACATTCATCTGGATTTGTTCTGTAATGTTCAAGACAGTTTGTAGCTTCTCCAAGCCAAATCTTTAGTTTATCCAAGAATATTGTTACTAAGATGTTTTTTTTTTTTTTTTTTTTATGTTTTTTTGTGGAAAAAAAAATACATAGAAACTATTTATAGACAGTCCTTTGGCACATTCTATTTCTAAAAAAAAAAGTAAAACAATATTAAAGAAAGTGTACAAATGCTATCACATTTAGAGCAACCCTCTTCTTTTTAAAATGGCCTGCCTAATAAATTTGTTCCAATAATTGAAAAGAATTTACCATATTTATCAGCGTATAACACGCACAGCCGTATAACACGCATCCTAACTTTAAGAGGGAAGTTTCAGGAAAAAACATTTCATAGCCCCTTGCGTATAACACGCAGGCACAGTTTACCCTCTATTTTCAGGGTTAAAAAGTGAGTATTATACGCCAATAAATACAGTAATTGGTGTTAAACTATTTGCACCTCCTAAATACATTGAATAATAAATACACTTATTTGATACTAATTATTCTGTATTTATATAATGCCGACGGTTTACGTAGCACTTTACATAGTACTGTACATGGAATCAGTACCTGTCCCTTCAGGGGTTCACAGTCTCAGACCAATTAACCTACCAGATGTTTTACAGTTGTGGGGAGAAATCCATGCAAATATGGGAAGTACATAAAAATGCAATTCAGATAGCGTCACTGATGTTATTTGAACTCAGCCTCAGAGTTGCATAGCAAGTGCGCATGCTAGCTACTTAGCTGCCATACTATATTCATCTGTTTTACCACTGGTGCTTTTAATACAGTATGTTCATTTATAAACCTATTTATGTCAATAATTACCTCTTTCTATTGAACTTTAAAGGTTCCAGATCTCTAATATCATGCTAAATAAAATTCACAGTTTGCACATAGAATAATTAAGGAAGGTAAAGAGTACCATAAACACATTTATGAAAAGATGTTTTACTAAAATTGTTATATGGCTATATTATTTGTAATTTTCATATTTAATATGTACCTACAATCTAGGATTGTTTCTGGTTTTTATTTGGAACCATACTCCTAGGACCCTAATTTACTGCTTTGTGAGCATTGCTATGGGAGTATACATAGCATCACACATTTATGTTTACCACAGTGGCATAAGACCCAATTCATTTTTTTTTTAATTACTATAAAAATATTACAGGTAAATTATTACTGTATGTAGCCTAGTTTATCATAGTCAACAACCTGCTTTACTTTTATTTTGGTTTGGATTCTATAAAAAATAGGGTAAAATCTAGTGAAAAACTATCTTCATATTGGCATTATCTTCAGAGTTCTCAGCTGTAACTAAATTAATCTCAGTAGCAATTAATTTTAGTGACTGCCCATTACTGGTTACACTTTCCACAAGGTAATTCTTAAAAACCTTATTTGATCAATGGGAAACTTTGTAGTTAAAAAGAACCTGACCTGAGAAGCCAAGATTCTCCTCCTGGAGCACCAGAAATGATTTAACAGCATTAAGCTGGTGCTTTTAGCTGTGATCATCATGACAGGGGGCAACACAGAAAGCCTCCAGTGGCTAGAAATGCCAGACATTTACATGGAGTTCTAAAATGGTATCATAGAGTAGAAGAGATCCACATTTATTTGATTTTTAATTAAAAATTAAAAAACATAGAAAGGCAATAGCCATGAGATTGACTAATATTAATGTAATCAAGTACAACCTGATTGGACAAGACACCATCAAGTGTTTACATTTACTGATAATAAATATACATTTCTAAAAAGAAAAATGGATTTAAGCTGTGCAGTCCTACAAACTATTTCACTACTTCCCAAAACAGAATCTCTGCCCTTACCCATGAACTATTATAGGTAATCTGTTTATTGGCATACTGTTTGTAATCTAAGTGGTTGTTATGGGAAACAAACACTCTCTTTCCAGAAATGTTTGGTGCATGAGGCCTATAATTCTTAAAATCGTTATGTTGTTCTTTATCAATGTTGTGGCAGTAAGTAATCTTTTAATGGCCATTTGATGTTTAAAATTTCCTTTGTATAGGAGAATTATATAAAAGTACTCAACTGAAAAAAATAAATAAAAAATAAACCTTGAGATGAACACATCCATCATTGCTGTAATAACCATGTGTACCCTACTCCCTTTTATTGTTAATTTGGTGATCCTAAAATGTGATGGCTAGTGATGCTGGAGCATCTTCATTGTGGTTGTTACTCACAAAAGTTCTTATTAAATTGTTGCTTACATCCACCAAACAGATCCAAAACTGTCTTGATAGTTAGAATATGATTGGGGATGCAGGATGCAATGATTAGTAGATACATGTCTACTGACTCCATGAGGGAGTCTGTGTGTTCTGTGGATATAGTGGATATAGTGGAAAATACAAACCTGCATTGGAGACTAATTGGTTTTACTTTTTTCTTGGAATTGCGCTTTACGGTTTTGGACAAATCAAATTATATAGTTTAAAATCAATAGCAAAATATTCCAAGAGTTACTGTGTTTTTAAAATATATCCAACATATATTATGTAAATTAAATGCATAAATAAAATGTATATATACACTGTAAATATATATAGCAACCGATAACACTTATTTTGTTATTTTCATTGTAGATGTCAAAATATTTTAGCTCTGGTTCATGAATATGTCATATTTCGTTCAAAATATAGAAGCTTGAGTGCTGAGCTGTCCATGAGACATGTCTCTCTGTCTCTTTGTATATAAGAACATATTAGGTGACTAGATGAAGCCATTTGTCAGCTAGCCTTGCATTATTAAGGTTTATTTGTTCCACATATTTGTTGGCTCTTTTGAACCAGTCGAGAAACTCTTTCATTTGTCTAATTTATAAGCTTTCCCGGGCTTGCATTCTAGTAGTTTAGAAGTGTCACCAGCAATAACTATGAAAAATTGCAGTGTGCATCTTGCTCTCCTTTTCTTTTTGCAGCTTTACAGTCTATCCCAACTACCAAAGGGACTTTGGTTTCAAGATGTAACAAATCTAATTTAACCCTGCTGAATTTCAGTATCTATACCTAATGGTCATTTTGTAGAGCTTAAACACATTTGAACTTGTGCTGAATCATTTATTGTAAAACGAAAAATTTAAGTAAAGAGATAAAAGTATTGTATTTAAAGTAAGTGGCACAATGCATCCATAGTTTGTTAAGTTGTTACAAAATGCCTATGGTATTTAGCCCCATTAAACTGCCCAGGGGCTTAATACATGGCAACACCAGGTGCAGGAACACACGCATGTTAATTTCCAGAGTTTTCTGGAATTATTCAAAACCCAGAGAGCCCTATTGTAGCGGAGTACAATATTAAACTCCACGATCTCCGCTGGTAACCAGGGTAAATCCACAGTCAGCATTGAAAAGTAAGGCAATGTCCCAAATCTCCCCAGTAACCAGATGACACACAGCTCTGAGAGTCAACTGACTTTTTATTCACAGGCTTCCATATTTATAGAATTCCCCATGCAAGGGGTTTCCAAACAGCCAAATAGATTTAACAGGGGTAATACAGGGAGGACCAGATGGGGAACTTAACATTTTGGATAATTCTCCCATCAGGCATTGCTGCATGAGGGAAAAGTCGGTTGATAGCTGGGGTCTGGGGTTATGTGTTGTGGGAGTTCGGTTTAAAACTGCCGAACACCGATTGGGCAACATAAAACAAAGTACTTGAATGCTAGTGGCTTACGGCTGCCAGCATACCAATTACTATGCCCACATAAGACCCAGCAGAATACATAGCCTATAATACAGACAACCTTTTAACATGTAACGTCCAGCGTTCTAGAAGTGGCTAGGTTTGCCACAATGCTCCCCCAGAACCAAGCCGGCATACACAGTCTGATCCCAACGGATCGGCTTGGGGATGTCCGGGGGTGTACTTTCACAGATCACTTTTCAAGTTCAGTTTGTCTAGATAGCCCGTCGGCGTTACCGTTTTGCTTCCCTGGTCGGTAGTGGATTGTAAAGTCAAACGGCTGCAGCGCCAAACTCCAGCGCAGCAGCCGGGCATTGTCTCCCGCCACACGGTTTAGCCACACCAACGGGTTGTGATCTGTGAGTAGCAAAAAAGGTTGTCCATATAAATACGGCTGCAACTTTTTGAGGGCCCACACCACGGCCAGGCATTCCTTCTCAATGGCGGCGTAGCTTACTTCTCGTGGCAATAACTTTCGGCTCAGGTAAGCCACGGGGTGTTCTCCGCCATCGGCTCCCACTTGGCTCAGCACTGCTCCCAATCCAAACATTGAAGCGTCCGTGTGGACAAGAAATCTTTTAGTTGGATCAGGAGCAGCTAGTACAGGGGCATTAGTTAGAGCAGTCTTTAGTTGTTGGAATGCCTGATCACACTCTGGGGCCCAGACAACCTGTCGGGGAAGGTTCTTGCGTGTCAAGTCAGTTAAGGGTTTGGCCAGGGCACTATAATTGGGTACGAATTTTCTATAGTACCCCGCGGTACCTAGAAACGCTAGCACTTGGGTTTTCGTCCTGGGGGTGGGCCATTTAGCTACGGCTTCAACTTTAGCTGGTTCGGGTCTCTGTCGCCCGCTCCCCACCCGGTGGCCCAAGTACTGCACTTCGGCCATCCCTATATGACACTTGCTGGGTTTCAGTGTTAACCCTGCCTCTCCAATACGATCTAGAATGGCCCCTATGTGTTGTAGGTGCTCTGCCCAGGTCTGGCTAAATATGGCGATGTCGTCTAAATAGGCACATGCGTATTCCTGGAATCCGTCCAATAACCGATCGACCATCCGCTGAAAAGCTGCGGGAGCGTTCTTCATCCCGAATGGCATGACCCGAAATTGATACAGGCCAAACGGGGTGACAAACGCTGACTTGGGGATGGCCTCCTCAGCCAGTGGAATCTGCCAGTATCCCTTACATAAGTCTATGGTAGTGAGATACTGGCCCCGTGCCATCTTATCCAGCAGCTTGTCTATCCGGGGCATCGGATAGGCATCAGACACCGTTTTGTCATTTAGCCTCCGGTAGTCGACACAGAAACGTGTCGTGCCGTCCTTCTTTGGTACCAGCACTACTGGCGATGCCCAGGGGCTATCGGAAGGTTCAATAACCCCCAGCTGCAACATCTCGTCAATCTCAGTCTTCATATGCGTCCTGACTGCTTCAGGGACACGATATGGGGTTTGCCGCATGGGTAGCTGTCCCGGGGTCTCGACTCGGTGAGTGGCCAGCGGAGTGTACCCAGGTAAATTGGAGAAGGTAGCTTTCTTAGCTACAATCAGCTCTTGTACCTGGGCACGCTCCTGAGGGCTTAGCCGCTCCCCCAGCTGAACCCCCTTGGAGGGCTCCATCTGTCCCTCCTGTTCTAAGAGGTCAGGTAGTGGCAGATTCTCCTGATCCTCCGAGGTGGAAGCGCATATGGCGGACACATCCTCTATCCTCTCATGGTATGGTTTGAGCATATTCACATGGAGCATGCGTCTCTCCCCTACCCCTGAGCAGGGGCCAATCACATAGGTGGTGTCACATCTCTGTTCCACCACCTGGTATGGGCCTTGCCAGATGGCCTGCAGCTTGTCTGTGTGGACCGGTTTTAAAATCAAAACCTTTTGTCCCACCTGAAAGCTGCGGTCTCTGGCTCCCCTATCGTACCAGCGGCGCTGACGTTGTTGGGCCGCCCGGAGGTTGGTGCGCACAGCCTGGGTTAGCGCCTCCAGACGGTCCCTAAACTCCAGTACGTAGGATACAATAGGGGTTCCGTCTGGGCTACTCTCCCCCTCCCAATGCTCTCTAATTAGGTCTAGTGGCCCTCGCACCCTTCTCCCAAACAGTAATTCAAAAGGGGAAAACCCTGTTGACTCTTGGGTACCTCTCTATAAGCGAAGAGCAGATGGGGTAGAAAGCGCTCCCAGTCTTTATGAGCCTCTCCAAATGTACGGAGCATCTGCTTTAGCGTACCATTAAACCTTTCGCATAGACCATTGGACTGGGGGTGGTACGCCAAATTTACTATTGGCTTAATGCCACATATCTTCCATAGTTGTTGGGTTACCTCGGCGGTGAACTGGGTGCCTCTATCGGATATGATTTCTTGGGGAAACCCCACCCTGGAAAATATTTTCATTAAGGCCTCTGCCACAGTTTCGGCATGAATGTTGGTGAGGGCTATAGCCTCGGGGTACCGGGTGGCATAGTCCACTACAGTTAAAATATATCTTTTCCCGGAAGGACTGGGTTTTGGTAAGGGTCCCACTATATCTACGGCCACCCTACTGAAGGGTTCTTCAATAATGGGAAGAGGACATAACTTGGCTTTGTGGCGGTCACCTCGCTTGCCTACTCGCTAGCAAATGTCACAGGAGGTGCAGTATTGCCTCACATCCTTGGAGATTCCTGGCCAGAAGAAAGCGTGGGTCAACCTGTATCGGGTACGTGTCATCCCCAGATGCCCAGACAGGGGAATGTCGTGGGCAATCCGAAGCAGTTCTTGCCTATACTTCTGGGGAACCACTAACTGTTTAGTCGTTACTGTGGCCGACCCTCCCACTTGTCTTCCAGCAATGCGGTAAAGTAGCCCTTTCTCCCAGGTGTACCGCTCCCCCTCTAGCCCAGCCTGGTCAGCGTGTACCCTGTCCCTGTATACCTGTAGCGTGGGGTCTGACCTCACCTCGGCCTCAAACTTAGTCGGGGTATCCCAGAACATAAGTGCCGTGTGGGGGTCATGGTCTCTTACCGGAGCCTCAGAGTGTGTCGGTGGAACCGTGGTGCGAGCCTGTTGCCGTGTGGTCACTGGATGGGCTTCCTGGTATGGGGCCTGGGGTACAAAAGCAGAGGTCATCTGGCCCAAGTCATTTCCCAGCATAACATCTGCTGCTAAATTTTGCATGAGGCCCACTTCTACCGTCCCCCCTCCCACACCCCAATCCAAATGTACTTTGGCAATGGGTAGTCGGTACACTGCTCCCCCTGCCACTCGTACTGCCACGGATCCGCCAGTGTGTGCCGAGTCAGGGACCAAATAGGGTGCTATCAAGGTTAAAGTAGCTCCTGAATCCCGAAGCCCCTGGACTTCTTTCCCCTCCACTGGCTGTCGATGATGCTGCCGGTTATCCATGGCTCGGACTGTCATCACCTCATGCAAGATTCCCAGGGGTTCTTCCGCTGGAATGCTCAACATCTCTTGAGTGGCCGGCTCCCGTTGATAATGATGGGCAGCAGCCCTTGGTGCCGGGTTCGGTCGGCTTTGGTTCCAGGCGGGTCTGCCCCGGTTTTGGGTGCACTCGCGTGCCATATGTCCCCACTGTTTGCAGGTGTGGCATTGGATGTTGGAACGTCCGTTATATCTGGAGGGTGGTGGTAAAGTCCCTTGGGATTGACGAAAAGGGGAGGCTGTGAAAGCGGGGGGTGGTAGAGTACTGGGTGGTCCCGTGGGTCGAGGATAACTCTTGGTTAGGGGCCCATGATGTCTCCTCGCATTAAAATGCTGATCCGCTAATCGAGTCGCTTCGGTTAGGGTGAGAGGTTTCCTGTCTCGCACCCATTCTTGTGCCTCTGGGGACAAACCGTTGAAGAATTGCTCCAACAGCATTAACTGTCTCAGTTCCTCCATAGTAGTGGCTTGGCTGGCTTGTATCCACCCTTGGGAAGCTTGGTCCAGCTTGTGTGCCCATTCAGCATGTGAATCCTTCTCTGGTTTGCGCAGGTTTCTAAACTTGGGCCGGTATGCCTCTGGAGTAATGGCGTATCTCTCTAATATCGCTCGCTTCACTTTATCATAATCCTTGCTGTCCTCACTGGGTACAGCGCGATATGATTCTGCTGCCCGACCTGCCAGCTTGCCTACTAGCAATGGGACCCATACTGTCCGTTCCAAGTCATGTAAATCACACAGTCTCTCAAAATCCTGAAAATACCCATCAATCTCATCCTTCTCCTCGCAAAACATTTTAAAGGCATGATAGGGAATTTTGGGTTTTACCTGGTTGTAGAGTGATTCTGCTCGAGACTGTGTATACTGCGGACTGTGTGCCATCACGTACTCCTGCACATTCGCCATTACCATGTGCAGCATAGCATCTGATATAGGCTGTGGCAAAAATTCCAGCCTGGTCCTCATTTCTCTCTGGTAGAGGGTTTCTTCCATGGCTGCTGATGGTGTAGCGATGCAGGCTCTGTCTCCCTCCATCAGCTCGGCAGTTAGTACAGCTTTGGATTTGTTGCTGGCTACCTTACCCCTGGCTTCTAGCAGTTCCTTTAATGTCTGCCGCTTTAGCCTAGAATAATCCGTCTCCATTTACATCGGTAGTTCACATTGCACAAATTGCGCTTATCGGCTGTAAGGTTGGATCCCGTCGCTTGCCACCAATTGTAGCGGAGTACAATATTAAACTCCACGATCTCCGCTGGTAACCAGGGTAAATCCACAGTCAGCATTGAAAAGTAAGGCAATGTCCCAAATCTCCCCAGTAACCAGACGACACACAGCTCTGAGAGTCAACTGACTTTTTATTCACAGGCTTCCATATTTATAGAATTCCCCATGCAAGGGGTTTCCAAACAGCAAAATAGATTTAACAGGGGTAATACAGGGAGGACCAGATGGGGAACTTAACATTTTGGAAAATTCTCCCATCAGGCATTGCTGCATGAGGGAAAAGTCGGTTGATAGCTGGGGTCTGGGGTTATGTGTTGTGGGAGTTCGGTTTAAAACTGCCGAACACCGATTGGGCAACATAAAACAAAGTACTTGAATGCTAGTGGCTTACGGCTGCCAGCATACCAATTACTATGCCCACATAAGACCCAGCAGAATACATAGCCTATAATACAGACAACCTTTTAACATGTAACGTCCAGTGTTCTAGAAGTGGCTAAGTTTGCCACACCTATGATGCAAATTCTGTCCAAAGATTTAAAAAATGTATGACTTTTTTATTTCTCTCACCCAATTCACATTAGTCAATGAGGTATTAGGCCGCGTACACGCGATGAGACATGTCCGCTCAAACATGTTCCGACGGACCGTTTGCAGATGGCGTGTACACACCATCAGATCAAAATCCCCACCGGCAGACAGCGCGGTGAAGTGGCGGTGATGTTGACGCCGCCACGTCACCGAACCAGAGGTGAAAAACTTCCACGCATGCGTCGAATCCATTCGACGCATGTATGGGCAAATATGTCCGCTGGTTAGTGTACTAACCAGCGGACATATCCGACGGACATGTCTCCGGCGGACAAATTTTAAAGCATGCTTTGAAATTTGTCCGCTGGACAAATATGTCCGCTAGCCCATACACACGATCGGCTTTGTCTGCTGAAACGGTCCATCGGACCAGTTTCAGCGGACAAATTCGATCTTGTGTACGCGGCCTTAGATGACATAATCGAGAATCGCATGCTTTGGTGTTACCATGGTGCTTTGCATATCTTTTTAGGCAGTTTCTTGGCATTTAGAGGTGCCCGATGTAGAATTCTGGAGCAAATGTGGTAACATTAAAATTACTACAGGTATATCTTAAACACCTTACTATCGTGCTATTGTAAAAAAAAAAAAAAAAAAGGTAAGTAAACCCAATATTCTGGAGCACCACTAACAAGCATCACTTTAGAAAGAACACATGGTTGGCCAGTGTGCCAAATGCCTGTGATTGAGCCCAGATCACAGGCAAAATATAGTCAATCATAATGACTCTGTACCAGTGTGATCACTGTGAACCAATCATGTTGCTCATGAGTGTGAACACTTTAGGTAAACAAACACCAGACCACCCCTCTCTCACTCAAGGATTGAAGATAACCTCTCACTCAGCCCGAGAGATAAAGGGGGAGAGCCAGACTGCTGCTGAATTGGTCAACATGCCTCCAATGAATGTGTTCCTATTTACTGCATATGGACAGAAACTATGCACAGATTATATGCTAGACATTAGTTTTGGTATGAATACAAATTCTGAAAAATATATGGTTATTCAGAGATTCGAATGGGTCTGGTATGGATTTTAAGGGGAACCCCATGCCAATATTATACTATTTCCCCTATAGCAGGGGTCCTCAAACTACGGCCCTCCAGCTGTTCAGGAACTACAATTCCCATCATGCTTAGTCATGTCTGTGAATGTCAGAGTTTTGCAATGCCTCATGGGATGTGTAGTTCCACAACAGCTGGAGGACCGTAGTTTGAGGATCCCTGCCCTATAGAATACATTTTGGTCTAAATTTATGAAGAAAATGTGTTTATTTGATATGTTCTGCAAGAAAAAGTAAGGGAAACAGACCTGTAGTCTTTTGCAGTCAGCCTGTGACATTCCAAACCACCAGACCTTCTGGTCTACCCATAGACTCTACCCACAGGCTTTCAAGCTGAGCCAAGAAAAATGTATAGTGGTCATGAGCCCACTACAAAAATAGGCAAAATGGTATATAATCATGTGTGCTTGCAAATGTTCACATTTTAAGTTAGGTTTTACTCTCCTGGGTCTATAATGGACGTTGATTACATTTCTGAATACAATTGCATAAGAATTGCAACCATTGCATAAGAATTATACAATCTGAAAAACAGCTTTTCCCAAAAATGTATAAAATGTTTAAATATTTCAAAGCATGGCTGTAAAACAAAATGGGTACAATCAACCATTTTTGGGAATCAACAAAGGAAAGCCCTTAATAGAGTTTTCATTTTATTTTGCAAATACGTTGTATTCATACTTTTTTTAAACAATAGCTGCAAAAAAGTTTTAGAAAGGATTTGTTTTAACTTTCCCTAATGTGCTGCATTTTGTATTTCTAGGAGAAGAGATACAAAAGTAAATCATTTTTAGAAAAAAACTTATATATGCCATACCTTTAGGCAATTAAAAGATAATATGCTACAGGCACAGCTGGCAAGCATACAAATACCATCTGTTAGGAGCAACTATTTCAAGCCTTTAAAAGTTAGCTGTGCTTGAGTACAGGACAATACGGCAAAACAAAATATCTTATATACCATGATATACATTGGTAAA
The DNA here is from genome assembly GCA_029574335.1 of Rana kukunoris. Lineage (NCBI taxonomy): Eukaryota > Metazoa > Chordata > Amphibia > Anura > Ranidae > Rana > Rana kukunoris. The sequence goes on from CM056051.1 coordinate 201,634,837, forward strand.
ATTGTGCATAAATATATTTGATGTTATTTGTGTTCATTGTTTCATTTAACAGAATGTAAATAATACAACTAATAGAGAATGTTCTTTGTTAGCAGGAATCAAAAGCAAGAATACAAAAGGAAGGAACACTCACTCTTCACTAATGAGCAATAAATTATTCAACTAGAAATAAAATTATGTTTTGTATTATATAAAAGTGCTGATCTATAACAAGAGCAGGCACCAGATAAACCAGACCAAGCGACTCTGTAATAGGATTACAATCTATTATGAATTCTATAAATAGTACATACATCAGGATGCCTCATGGCTACATTAAGACAACATGCAGCCCTTTCCAACAGGCAATGCATTTTCATTTTATATAGTGGAATAAATGGTATTATTTTCAAAGGCAAACATTCACCATTTCCATTCTTTAAAATAAAGGCACATTTTTACTATACCTTTTAAATATAATTGGTAAAATCCCTTATTTTTTCTAGTTCCAGTTCAGAGCTTGATCTGCTCCCTACACAAAGGAAAGAATAAAAAAAGTTACATGTATGTAATATATAATAACTAAAAAATATTTTTCTCATTCAAGTTCAAGTTAGATCTGCTTCCTACACAAAAAAGGATGCTACAGATATATAAGATACAGTATAAAGAACTTCATCATTCAGCAACCCCCCCCCCCCCAAAAAAAAGGGACTGCTAAGGAGGCCACAGAACAAATTGTAATACACTGCAATGATTTTTATTCTGCCAGGAGATTTTCAGTATAGGAGCTCAAGGAAGAACAACATAGTTAATGTGGTTCCAGGACTGCAGTTGTCTTGCAGGGGGTGGCTGGTACTGGTGTCTCAGAGAAATATAGTCAGCAGGATGTGCAGACAGGGCCAGATTAACAGAGGGGCTGATGGAGCTGCAGCTCCAGGCCCCTTTCTCAAGATAGGCCCATTTGCCCCAAAAAAAAAAAAAAAAGTTTTTTATTTTATTTTATTTTTTAGATCGACTTCGGGGCTTGTAGCTCGATGACCAGAGGTCACAGAAACCCCACATTTGGGGGGTAGTAGGTTGAAGACCTACCCCACAACCGGTCAAAATATGGGATGGTTATCATTTATGGTTCCGGATATACGAGCCTGCTTGCACAGCCTGTCAGAACCTACATACAGAGCAGCCATTAAAAATACAAGCTGACACACTGCAGCAGACTGAGGAAAAAAAATCATCAAATTACTCTATGGTGGTCTTTGCAACTTTTTATGTTGCACGGTATAGAGCTGCACGATTCTGGCTAAAACGACAACTGCAATTTTTTTGCTTAGAAGATAGATCACGGTTCTCTCACGATTCGTGCGGCATAACATCATCTTTCACATTAAAATGAAAAAAAAAAAAATGGGCTAACTTTACTGTTTTGTTTTTATGGTTTTTATTATTCAATGAAGTGGGCAAATGCAGCGTGACATAAAATATTTCAGCAATTGCCATTTTTGTCTCTGCTAAAATATATATAATGTTTAGCGGTTCCAAGTAATTTTCTAGCAAAAAATATTGTTTTTTAACTTAAACAAGTGTTGGACTTTAAGTGGTTACATTTCTTGCATTTACACACAGAAGTTTGATCTAAAAAGGAAGTTGGTTACAATGTTTCATGTTGTTTTCAAACTTGGCAGACAGTTGGATATTTTCTTTACACACAGAAGTTTATCCCTTTGATATAAGAAGAAAGCGTTAGTTACAATGTTTCCTGATAAGAACTTGGCAGACTGTCCAGATATTTTCTTTTGACAGCTGAAAGTCTCTCCACTTGTTATATGAAAGAATCAGCAAACTCTGCATTGGAGATGTCAGGGGGGTTGAATCAAGATCACAATTTTAACGATTACTTGTGCAGCTCTAGCACGGTACTGTATTTGTGCAGCAATTTTTCAAACATGTTTTTTTTGGAAATAAACTGTTTCATACATTAAAAAAAAAGCTAAAGTTAGCATGATTTTATTTTTTGGTATCCTAAGCGATGCTTTAAATTTTTTTTAGGTTACATGTTTAGAGTTACAGAGGAGATCAAGAGCTAGAATTATTGTTCTCGCTCTAACGATCGCGACGTATGTAACCTGTGTGTATCTGGCTCTGATACTAGCCAGTGCCTGCCCAGCCACTGACTGGTATCTCTCCCTAGCCTGTCCCCACACACCCTCTCACCTGCTGACCTGTGGATGGGGGAATCACTCCTGTAGTGTTATTGTGTTCTGCCAGTAAGTACAATGAGCAGTATTGCCATCTATAGCTGGCAGCACTGATTGTTTTTGGAAAAACAGGCTGGCTGTACTCAAGTCGATTAATAGATTGACTTGTGTAAAACCAGCTAGCCCATACATAGATCGACTATGGCTGGTCTCTGCATAATTGGTGTAATTTCAATTCAATTCATGTATGACCCGCTTAACCACTACGCAGTCCCTAAACATCCTTACACTCCTATACATTGTGCCCACTGTCATACTCTCCACACTCCTCTCCTATATATAGTGCCCACTGTCATACTCTCCACACTCCTCTCCTGTACATAGTGCCCACTATCATACCCTCCACACTCCTCTCCTGTTCATAGTGCCTGCTGTCATAGACTCCTCTTCTGTACATACGGCCCACTGTCGCACCCTCCACACTCCTCTCCTATACATAGTGCCCACTATTATACCATCCCCATTCCTCTCTTGTACATACTGCCCACTGTCATACCCTCCACACTTCTCTCCTGTACATACTGCCCCATCATGCCCTTCACACTTCTCTCTGGTACATACTACCCTCTGTCATACCCCCGCTCTCCTCCTGTACATACTGCCCACTGTCATACTCTTTACACTCCTCTTCTGTACAAACTGCCCACTGTCATACCCTTCACACTCCTCTCCTGTACAAACTGCCCACTGTCATACCCTTCACACTCCTCTCCTGTGCATACTGCCCACTGTTATATCCTCCACACTCCTCTCCTGTACATAGTAACTGCTGTCATACACTTCTCTCCTGTACATACTGCCCACTGTCATACCCTCCACATTCCTCTCCTGTACATACTGCCCGCTGTTATATCCTCCACACTCCTCTCCTATACATAGTGCCCACTATCATACCATCCACACTCCTCTCCTGTACATACTGCCCACTGTCATACCCTCCACACTCCTCTCCTATACATAGTGCCCACTGTCATACCCTCCACACTCCTCTCCTGTACATGGTGCCTGCTGTCATACACTTCTCTCCTGTACATACTGCCCACTGTCGTACCCTCCATGCTTCTCTCCTGTACATGATGCCCACTGTCATACCCTCCACACTTCTCTCCTGTACATTGTGCCTTTTGCCGTACCCTTTGCACTCTTCTCCTGTACATAGTGCCCAATGTTAGACCCTCCACATTCCTCTCACTCACCTGCACATACTTCCTACTTATATACCATACGTACTCCTCCCCTATGTCGCTTACCCACAAAAACAGTTCTTTAAAATGATACTGAATACCTTCAATGTTACCAGCTTTAGAATGGACACACTTTTGTTAGTTCAACTAAAGGAAATCTCAGTTCTCATATTTGTTCTGTTACTAGAACTTATTTAATTTTGTGATTACTACTGTGATGTACAGAGGAACATAGGGGATCTCAGCTACTCTAAATATAGCACTTGTGAAAAAAAGTGTCCCTGAAAATATTTTTTAAATGTTGGCAACTATGCACTTATGCACTGCCCAAGGGCCACTGGGTCAGTAGTGGGCCCCATGAGAGGTTTCTGGGATCCTGTGATATTAAAGCGGTAGTAAACTTTCCTGACATTACTACTTTTTAGAGGCCCTGGGGTAGGTTATGCCACAATGTACAAGTATGCACAGCATATTAGCACATTAGGGTACACTTAAATTTTCAGACTGGGCCCTCCATTGCTGCGCTGTGATTCTCACGCATTTATTTATTATTTATATAAGGCCCCACCAAAATCCTCAGCACCAGGCCCATGATGTTCTTAATCTGGCCCTGTGTGCAGATGGGTCCATTTAAATCAGGCAGAGACATGGTCAGCATATGGGCAAAGGATTGGCCCAGACAACAGGCAGAAACATGGTCAATAAACAGACAAATTAGAAACAATGGCCAGATTCACATACACTTAATATTGCGCTGCATAATCAAAATACTCTACGCTGCCGTATTTTACCAGGCTCTACACCGAATTCTGGTAGATTTTTGCCCGGCGTAGTCTATATTTCGCCGCGTAATCGAGGGGGCGTGAAGCATTTAAATTAAGCGCGTCCCCGCGGCAATCGAACTGCGCATGCTCCGTTCAGAAATTTCCCGCCGTGCATTGCGCGAAATCACGTCGTTACATCATTCGTTGTTTGAGTAGCGTAGTTTATGAACATTCCTATTCCCGGACGACTTACGTAAAAAATAATAAAAGACATCGGAAAACGTAGAAATTCAACGCGGGAACGACGGCCATACTTAATATGGGCTGTCTAATATTAGAGCAGCAAAAAGCTGGTACAGTGTTACGCAAAAAAAAGATGACTAAAGGTGCCGTAAGAGATTGAGATTGAAGATCGTAATTTCGGGGATCGTAGGCAAAAGCTCATTTGCATACCCCGACGCGGAAAATGACGGGAAGTCCACCCAGTGGCCGCAATTTTATTGCAGCGTAGATCCGAAGGCGTACGAACACGTAATCCAGTCGAATTGAAGCCCGCAGCCGTCTATTCATGGTTTGAGGTTTTCGACTAGCTAAAAAACGCGCGTAATTTGAAATTACTCCAGTCTAACACCAGTTAGACAGGAGTAAGGGCTCTGTGAATCTGGCCCAATGAGTTTAGCTCCACTGGCCTGATGACACTATGGCTGGTGTGGTGTTGATCCGAGAACTGTAATTTGACGCAACATGATGCTGCGGGGCAGTAAGACATTGCAGTTGAGCCTAATTTGTACCACCCTTGACTGCTACCCCTTTTAGATGCAAAGGCAGTGGCTGGGGGTGTACTCCTGTTGTGGCTGCAATGTTTTGCTTCGTGGCTGTGGAAGGAATTATACCCCCTGTACACTCACTGATCATGATCCATTTAAGTGAATTGGGTTGCTTGGGTGAGGTCCAAGGGTTTAAAGCAGGTGGTGAGGAGGCAATGCAATACCTCCTTGCTGCCTGTCAAAAGCTCTCTGAAGAGCCATCCGAACATGGATTGCTCTTTAGAGAGCATCGCACATGTGAGCAAGTCCTTATGGTGACACAGCAACTGAACAGGGACTCTGTAACTGATGTGGCTGTGATCAGGGATACTAACTGGGGTGGCAGTGATTAGGCACAATATGACTGGTGTGGCAGTGATCAGGGATACTGGGACAAGTGTTGCAGTGGATTTTTTTTTTTTTTACTGTTTTATCATTTTCTTTCACATATTGTCACCATACTGTACTAATATGGGAGGTTGACCAAGGATTTTTTCTTACACTATAATTGCTTAAAGCAGTGATGGTGACTGTAAAAGCAATGGTTTTAACTGTATTGAATGGATTCACGACACATTGTTTACTGTTGTGATTGCTGTGATTGGTTATAGCTATCATGTCGTACAAGGCTGCCTGCTGTAATTGACCCTGTACCGTGTTATCACTGTAACCAATCACAGAGATTACAATAGTAAGTAAGCTGTTTACCTATGACTTTGAATTGGTCACAGTGATCACATGATATATTTACAGCAGCCCAGTATCGAGCACCATGATCCACTGTGTTCACTGGACACAGCAGTCACATGTCATGCTGCGGTGGGCCCCAGAGGCAAGGTGCACAAGGAGAATGCAACCACATGTCCTCCCAGAAAAACATTGACCAGGCCGAAAGAAGTTAAAATAAATCATGAGATTCCTGATCTTTTCTTTGTAGAGAAAATGAATAATGCGGTTTACTTTTGTCTCAGTAGAGTATCATATTTGGTCTGCTGTTAAGCACTACAGCATTTAAATGGACCATTGATCAATAGATTAGCTATGTAGCATGAAGTCTATACCCTGTTGTTACCCTAGAGTGTTCCTATTTGGTTCATCATTGTGATGATGCAGGACAATGTATTGTTATATAAATAGAAGTGGTCGATCAATATTGTGTCAGTGGTATAGAAGAGAAAAGTCCTAATAAAAATTCTGCATAATTAGAGCAATCAATAGCCAAGGGGATAAGTGATCCATGGGATTAGAACTATTTAAAAGGATTAGGCTGCAAAGAAAAGTCTATTGTTACTTTTTCTATTATCAGAAATCAGACATTGTAGCTTTTTTTTCAAATGTAGTGTACAGCCTTGAAAGTTTGCAAAATAAACCATACATTTTCTGAACGTGCAGGACATGTCAAGATAAAATGATGGTACTGCTGAATCCCATGATAGCTGTGCAAATGCCCAATGTTACTTAGTAATATAAAATTATACTATTATTAATATAACAATAAGTCCCTTATGTGGCGCTATACGCAGGGGTGACGTGTCAAAATCATGGAAATATCTGGGATGTAAATAGACTTCACTACCTCCCCTGATGGCTAGAGATAGACAGAGAACCCAATCTGTTTCTTCCAATCTGCATTTGATTGGAAGAGCCTGTGATTGAACATTTGCAGCTTTATTTACAGTGATAAATACAGCAATGTCCATCAGACTCACGTTCTGCCATCCTAATGTACTGGTATTGAAGTGGAGCCAGCAAGTGTGTGTGTGGGGTTGTTCATATCAGTTTAACAGATTTACCTTTAACATTTTACCTTTAACAGAAAGGTCATGAATTACAATTACTTTTTCACAAGCGACACAAATAATAAATACTGCACATTTGTAATAATTCATTTTGTTTAAAAAATATAAAATTACTGTTATATATGGCAAACATGGTTTGTGGTATTCTTGATTAAAATATTTATGAAAATGTATTTAAAACCAGTCCATAGGATACATTCTACCAAGGTGCTGTATATGGATTTTAACCTGAACTGATCATGTATTAAATTCAATGAACATCATTTTCTAAAGTTCATTCTAAGGGTCAAAATCATTCTAATGAATTCATAGTTTGAATCAATATATTTAATGTGTTATACTGTTTCCACAAGTAGCATATATGTTTGCATGCATGTACATGCTTCACTGCTTTAAAACCATTAATTTATTGCAATGGGTTGGATGTATGAAGGTTTTGAAGTTCTGATGACATGTTTGTGAAAATAAAACTATTTCTTGAAAGGTAAGCATACTTAGAAACTGCAGCTAGGCTTATCTTCTCACTAATATTCTCATCTATCAAACTGCAGTGATTATGAAACTCCAAAGGACAAAATCAATACTCACATAGCATTTAAAATCGTGTCTTCAAAGCCAGCTCATTAAGCAGCTTCAAAAGCCTATAAACATTGTTTTGATACCTGGGTCTGGTGTCATAAAAGCAATGCACATCTTAAAAAGGATTTGCCTCAGCAACTGTTAGCTTTCATATATATCTATCAGAATATCCCAATAGACCTATATGTCTTTATCAACATTGCCACAACTCAGTATATACCGGCATCTCCAAATCCAGCAAAAATTGAAAAGTAAGATAGAATAATACAGATTTACTACAAGAACAACCTACTTAGTAAAAAAAGGCCTCCTTTAACCACTTCCTGCCCGGTCAATAGTAAATTGATGTCTGGGAAGTGGTTGTGTAATCTTGACTGGACGTCTATTGACGTCCAGCAGGATAACATGCTGGCTTGCGCACATGGGGGAGCACAGTGCGGCGATCGGTGATGTGGGGACACCCTGCATCTCCGTTCTCAGTAAAGAGCCTCTGGCGGAGGCTCTATACCACGTGATCAGCCGTGTCCAATCACGGCTGATCACGATGTAAACAAGAAGAGCCATTGATCGGCTCTTCCTCACTCCCGTCTGACAGATGCGACAGTTCTCCTGACAGGGGGGTTTGCACTGGATGTTTATAAGCGCAGCCCCCCTCGGATGCCCACACTGGACCACCAGGGAGGCCGCCAGGACCACCAGAGAAGGGGGCAACATGTGGATGACCAGGTACATCCCACATGGCCATCCACATGCAAAAAAAACAAACACAAAAGGTGCCAATCAGTGCCCACAAATGGAAACACGGGCACTGTCAAAAATTAGTAAATAAATAAGTGATGCCCAGCAATGCCATCAGTGCCACCCCTCAGTGTCCATCAGTGCCACCTCTCAGTGCCCATCCATGCCCAGTGCCCACCTATCAGTGCCCATCTGTGCCACCCATAAGTACCCATCAGTGCCACTCATAATTGCCACCCATGAGTGCCCATCAGTGCCACCTATGAGTGCCCATCAGTGCCACCTATGAGTGCCCATCAGTGCCACCTATATTTGCCCAGTGCCGCCTATGAGTGCCCATCAGTGCCGCCTATGAGTGCCCATCAGTGCCGCATACCAGCACTGCCTATCAGTGCCCATTAGTGCTGCCTCATTGGTGCGCATCAGTGCCACCTTATCGGTGCCCATCAGTGCCGCCTCATCTGTTCCCATCAGTGCCACCATATAAGTACCAGCAATTGAAGAAGAAAACATACTTACTTACAAAATAAATAACAGAAACAATAAAAACTTAATTTTTTCAAAATGTTTTTTTTTTTTTAGTTGTTGCTCAAAAAATAAAAACCACAGAGGTGATCAAATACCACCAAAAGAAAGCTTTATTTGTGGGAACAAAATTATAAAAAAATTGTTTATGTACAGTGTAGCATGACGGCGCAATTGTCATTCAAAGTGCGACAGCGCTGCCTTTATGTGATGATCTGTGTATACCATAAACATTTATTGAAGAAAAATATTTATTTTTTTAAGTGTAAGTGAATCTAGTTTTAAATACAGACGGAAAGGGTTAAAACTCCTGTTGTGTTTTTATGCTATCCTGGGCTCTGTTGGAGAGATGTACCTTCATTTTCTGTCCTGCTGGAAATGGTTTCACCAGACAGGAAGTGAGGAAGTATCTGAAACCGGGACACAGAAAAAACTGGTGACAGGGACCTTCGCTCTCTTTCATTTTACTAAAAATATTTTTCTGACTATGTTGCATTTGAAGAGTAGCCTTCACTATCTATGTGAAATGTCCCTGCACGTGATGACATGTGTAAAGTAGGTCTAAGATCATTCCACTTCACCTTGTAAAACACGAAAGTAGATGAAGCCCCTTGTCTCTGTTAACGTTAAATATTCTTTATAATATATTTTGAGACAAATTAGGTTTCTGATGAAAGAGGGGAACACCTGCTCAAAAATTGCTGTTGGAGCCCCAGCCTGATAATTTACAGTTAATTGATAAGCAGCGGGTTATTCATCCATTTTGCTTTTGCACTGGGAATTAAATGTTCTGATATCATGACCCGGAGGTATGCATTTCCTGCAAGAGTCTGGAGTACAATGACCTTTGCTGATGATGTCATGCCCCTAGGGATTTAAAACAGACATCTTCTTAGTCAATTGTGTTCAAGAAGCATCAGTGGCTTAAACTATTAATGTAGCCCCAGTGAAATATAACCTAATAAATACTACTAATAATGTAAATCTATTGAGACTTTTTTTTAAGCAGGTGAATCTGATGTATACGGATTATTAAGCACAGTTACTATTTTTCAGTAATGGCAAATTTAATAATATGAGTTTTGGTACAAATGAGAAGAAAATAGGATTAGACTATTCAAGAGAACAGGAATTAACAGTTGAAACTGAAAAACAGAAAATCTTCTTTATGTTTCTAAGTAAGAAGGCCCTGAGGTCCTGAGGCTTAGCCATTCTAATTAGTTTAATGGGGAAGACAGAAGTGAAGGACACGCACAAGACAGCTTTCAGTAAAGCAAAGAAGAGATAGCTCTCCTATACTGACTGAGTGAAAGAGTGAAAGGTGTGAACGATTTTGACCTTTGCATTATGAATGTCACATTGTTAATGTGCAAATTATATATCATTTCATGTTTAATACATATGACATGTATTTATTTCAGCAGTGAATTTAAAAAAACAGTAACACTAGGACACCTTCAACATCAAATTGAATGTAATCATTTGAAATACACATGATTTAAATCCTTTGTTATATTATTCTGACATAAATATTAATATTTTTGTAGCAACAGCAAATACTACCCAATGTCCTCTGCATTGCCTTTAGTATGACCATCAGTTGCAGACAACTACAGAATTGTAGCCCATTTATATTTTATGCAAAATCACAACAATGTTTATTTTATGAAATGCTGACCTTCAACCCTTTTTAAGTATAGATAACACAAATGTCTTGCAGCAATCTGTTATTAATATGACATTGAGGGATTTGAAAATAAGTATAGCTTTTATAAGTTACATAGTTGCCTTGTTAGTTAAAAAGACACTTGTCCACCAGGATTTGAACCAAGAGATAAAAATAAATACATGAAAACCTGAATCTTCTGAACCCTAAACCTGAACTTGATCCAGACAAAATAAAAAAATAAAAATATTATGAAATATGGTCCAATTTGCTCCATTAAGGTAAAAAAAATTCTTCTGAATCTGCAAAGGTAAATATACACTCCCCGGATCAACAAATGCAATTGATATTGTTTATAAATGTATATTGTTAGCCAGTTGTATTTTTGGACATTTATAAACACATACAGGTTTTTTTCTTTAAAATATTCATGATTTTTTTTTCTTGCTCTTATTGAAAGTAGTAAGAAGTCATACATAACAAAAATAATCAAAACAGGGGTTATCCCCAAGGGAAGGGAGATGTGTCCTGGAACAGGAGCTGGAGAAGCAGTTGGTCCACATGTCTGGGTAAATCCTTCAGGAAGGACTCAGGGCAGGAGTCGGTCAGTGAAGCACAGTGGAGATCTGGAAGAGGCACGCCAGGGTGAGCTGGGAGGGAGCCTTTCCTGACATGGTCATGGAAAGGTGTCCTGGAACAGGAGCTTGATGTAGAGCCAGAGGAGAGACTTTGGAGTTTGTGTCAAATCGTCGCGGCCTGAGGGAGCAGGATTTGCAAGTCAGGACTGCTGGGATCAGTAGTTCATCATCAAATATTTTTTTCAAGTAATGTCCACGGCCACAAAAAGGGGTACTGCAGGCCATTGGCCTATTCAGGATCATCAATTGAAACTACTAGGACTTATTCAGAGTGAGGCCTAGTGGGCTGAAGATGGCGGGACAGGAGTACGAATCTGTGACAGGAAAGTGATGTGCAGGAGAAGTGTCCTGAGGTAAAAATCTGCAGGGAGAGTTCAGAGGCGGTAAAAGTTCGGAGGTGAAAAGTCTGTCAGGATTAGGGTCCGCCACTTTATCCCATCTGAGGAGTGTAAAGTATGAACCGCTATAACATTTCCAGTTATAGCATGAACCACTATAACGTTAAAAGTAATAATTCATTCTCTAGGCATCCCATGTCCCTATTCCCCATCCAAATTAATCCCCTAATAAAAATAACAAAAACAAGCAAAAGACTTTTCATTGACGGAAAGAGTGTGTCTAATGGATTTCTGACAGTAGGGTGGCAGATAAAATTAAGTACTGTCCATGATACTTTTTTTATTTGACAGTAGGGTGATATCAGTGGATGTAGTAACTCGTAGCATACACCACATAGCACAGATGTCCAACAATCAGGGACGGACTGACCAGCCCCCACACTGTTTGAATCATTCCCTAGGTCTTAAACCCCTTTCCTCGCCCCCTAGTGGTTAACTCCTTCCCTGCCAGTGTCATAATCAGTGCATTTTGTATAGCACTGGTCGCTGTATAAATGACAATGGTCCCAAAATAGCGTCAAAAGTGTCCGATTTGCCTGCCATAATGTTGCAGTGTCGATAAATAAATCGCAGATGGCCGCCATTACAAGTAAAAAATAAATAATAGTAAAAATGCCTTAAAAATATCCCCTATTTTGTAGACATTATAAACGCTGCGCAAACCAATCAATGTACACTTATTGGATAAACAACAAAAAATAAAAGAACCAAAATATATTCCAAATATAGATTGCAGCAGCGCTTAAAGTTCTCACAGAAGAGAAAAAACTTCCTTATAAGGTGATAGTCCCAAAGGAAAGAAACATGCCACACACATCTAATGAAAAAGAGTGTTCATGGAGGGGAGAAGATTGTGCACTGTAGATGACCAGGATGAAGTGGATCTTCTTATCAAACCACCCATATGACACCATGTGACATCAAACGACCCCTCATGGGGATGTGCTTACCACAAAGATAAGTACAGATGACCTTTCACACCACCAAGTATCTCTTTCTCCTTCTTAGAATCTCCTTGTGCAGCCTACGAGTCTGGATACAACTCGGGTTCATGCAAATAACAACAGCAGAAAACGCTCCATAGCATAATACTGTTTTGTTTATTCAATACAATGATCCCAAAAACCCCCCTTATTCATATACACGTACACGTTAAAAGACAATTCAAACTAAAGTGCGATGCAAACGTTATAGAGAGGGATTTGTTACCACCAAATCAATGACGCCCACTGGTCACTTCCGGGTATCGCAATGAGTCACAGCCCTGATGTTTCGTCCAATCCGGACTTCTTCAAAGGGTGGATTGTCTTTTAACGTGTACGTGCATATGAATAAGGGGGGGAGTTTGGGATCATTGTATTGAATAAACAAAACAGTATTATGCTATGGAGCGTTTTCTGCTGTTGTTATTTGCATGAACCCGAATTTGACGCAGTGCCGAATCGCAAAAAATTCAGCTCCTCTCCACATTCTGCCACCCCCCCACTGAAATTATGAACAATTATTGTTATGTATTACATAGGAGAAGTGTATTTCAAAATGTAGCCCCATCTGTGTAAAATGGCACTTGAAGATAAATGTATACACACTGGGCCAGATCCACAGAGAATTACACCGGTGTATCTACAGATACACCGGCGTAATTCGAATTTCCCGCTGGCGTGTCTTTGTTTTCTATCCAGAAAACAAGATGCGCCGGCCTTACGCTAAGATACGACTGGCGTAAGTTTCTTACACCATCGTATCTTAGATGCATATTTACGCTGGACGCTAGGGGACGCTATTTCCAGCGTAAAATATGCAAATGAGCAAGTTACGACAATCCACGAACGAACGAGCGGCCGACGCAAGCCTTTTACGTCGTTTGCGTAAGCGTATCTCCGGCGTAAAGCTACACCATATGGAGGTGCAGCCAATGTTAAGTATGGACGTCGGGACCACGTCGTATTGGACGACGTTTACGTCGTTTGCGTACGTCGATCCAGAATGGGTCTGGGCATAAGTTACGTTCACGTTGTTTCATTGACTATTTGCGGCGTGATTTCAAGCATGCGCACTAGGATACGTCCACGGCCGGCGCATGCGCAGTTAAAAAAAATGCGTAGTTTGCGTCGGGTCATTCATAATTATAATAAAACACGCCCCCCCTAGTCAATTTGAATTACACCCGCGAACGCCGGCCCATTTACGCTATGCCGCCTTAAGTTACAGCGGCATTTCATTGAGGATTAGTAATACACCGCTGTGACTTACAGCGGCGTAGCGTATATGGGACACGCCGCGCGGGCGGCTGCTGTCTGTGGATCTGGCCCTCTGTAGTTAAAGTTGCCCTTTACTCCTAGAATTAAAGTTTGTGGGCACTGTAAACCACCCCCCCCCCCCCTCCAACAAGAATGAAAATGTATTTATTTTATTTTTTTACTCTTTTTGGTTATTACTGGCCCTGCCCTTGAGGCCATTCTCAACTAGACAAAAATGACATTTCATTCTCTTCCTGCATGCTCCTGGGATACCAATGTCACAATTCCCAGGAAGATATAGGAGGAGAATCCTTCCCATTTATATAAACATGTACCCAAAGCAAATCTTGCGCATAGACTGTGAGCGGACAGATATCTGTCACTGTGACACTTTGCATTCTATTCTATGAATTGAGGAAAAGTAATGCTTCTGTGATATGTGACATTGGTAACCCAATAAGCATTACTATCCTCCATATATAGAACAGTATACTACCGTGTTTCCCCGAAAATAAGACGTACTCCGAAAATAAGCCGTAGCGGGAACAAGATGAAATATAAGACACCCCCCGAAAATAAACGTAGCGATGTAGTGTCGAATCGAAAATAAGATGTTGCGAATCTCCGAAAATAAGATAGACTGTGAGCGGATCTCCGAAAATAAGAGAGTGTCGAATCGAAAATAAGATGTAGTGTGTCTTGTAGTGATACGTGTGTGCGGCGCGGCGCGGTAAACAACACGTCATAGGTTTGTTACTGTACTGGTGCTCAGGAGCTGAGGAGAAGAACACTCTTAAAGCAAAAAGATTATGACCAGAACCCCTCTTCACCCCACACAAACAGATCACCCCATCTCCAGGCTCCAATCAGCTTTGCTGGCCTATCTTTTTGTACAACCAGACAAGAATGCAAAAAGAAAGAGTTATTCTGTGATACAAGAAAGGAATTGTGGAGGACTCCCGAGGCAAGACACGGCTTTTTGCAAAGAGAAGAAGTGGAACGAATGGTCCAAAAATGGCGTGCAGAAAGATAATCTCATTACAGGTGGACAGAGGAAATGCTAAGAAGCGCAAGTGTGGTTCAGGTAGGCAACCTTTATTTTCTGTAATAAAAATAAGACACCCCCCGAAAATAAGCCATAGTGTGATTTCTTGAGGAAAAAAAAATATAAGACGGTGTGTTATTTTCGGGGAAACACGGTAACTGACCCAGCACCAGATCCCTGTCTGTGCATGCATCATATCTGGCACCACATCATTGGTGAGCGACTGAATAATGAAGAATAGACATCCTGGCACCCTGTGATGTAAAGAAGAAACATGGCAGTGTGGCAGGGTCTGTATGAGGACATTGGGGTAAGAGGATAAAAATACAGGGCCAGATTCACAGAGCGATTACGCCTGTCTAACTAGTGTTAGACTGGAGTAATTTCAAATTACGCACGTTTTTTAGCTAGTCGGAAAGCTCAAACCATGAATAGACGGCTGCGGGCTTCAATTCGACTGGATTACGTGTTCGTAAGCATTCGGATCTACGCTGCAATAAAATTGCGGCCACTGGGTGGACTTCCCGTAGTTTTCCGCGTCGGGTATGCTAATGAGCTTTTGCCGGCGATCCCAGAAATTACGATCTTCAATCGCAATCTCTTACGGCACCTTTAGTCATTTTTTTTTTTACCTAACACTATACCAGCTTTTTGCTGGTCTAATATTAGACAGCCCATGTTAAGTATGGCCGTCGTTCCCGCGTCAAATTTCTACGTTTTCTGACGTCCTTTATTATTTTTTATGTAAGTCGTCCGGGAATAGGAATGTTCGTAAACGCCGCTACTCAAACAACGAATGACGTGACGACGTGATTTCGCGCAATGCACGGCGGGAAATTTCTGAACGGAGCCTGCGCAGTTCGATCGCCGCGGGGACGCGCTTAATTTAAATGCTTCACACCCCCCAATCGCGTATTTCGATTACGCGGCGAGAAATAGACTACACCGCCGTAGCGTACGGGCAAAAATCTACCAGGATTCGCTGTAGAGCCTGGTGAAATACGGCAGCGTAGAGTATTTCGATTACGCAGCGCAATATTAAGTGTATCTGAATCTGGCCCACAGTGTCTCCTGAGGTTGTTTCTGATTACAAAAGAAAACGATCCCAAAGATAAATGGGTGGAAAAAATCATTTGGGAAGTTGAAGTTCATCTTTAATTATTTTATTGCTATATTACTTGAAAGAGTGGCATTTGATTTACACATGAAATTAGTTTAACCACTTTAGCCCTGAACCATATTGCTGGTCCATTACCGGGCCCCTTTTTGCGATTCGGCACTGTATCACTTTAACTGACAATTGCGTGGTCGTACGACGTGGCTCCCAAACAAGATTGGCGCCCTTTTTTTCTCACAAATAGAGCTTTCTTTTGGTGGTATTTGATCACCTCTGCGGTTTTTATTTTTTGCGCTATAAACAAAAATAGAGCGACTATTTTGAAAAAAAATCTATATTTTTTTTACTTTTTGCTGTAATAAATATCCCCAAAAATATAAAAAAATAAAAAAAAATTCCTCAGTTTAGGCCAATACGTATTCTTCTACATATTTTTCGTAAAAAGAATTGCAATAAGCGTTTATTGATTGGTTTGCGCAAAAGTTATAGGCCCAGATTCAGGTACATCTGCGCATTATTGGACCGGCGTAGCGCACCGCCTTTACGTTAGACTTGCGCAATTTTGCCGCGTAATCCCCCTATTCTCGTAGCTTTTGCGCAGGAAATTGCGCATGCGTAACGTTTTTTCCGAGGCGTAAGGAGGAGTAATACAAATTGGGAAGGACGTGGGCGTGTTACATTGAAATGAGCCGTGACCCCATGCAAATGAAGGGCCGGCCGGCTCGCGCATGCACGCTTGAAGGAGACCATGTCAGCTCCGCTGTGCGCATGCTCAAAACTCGGGAGCGGCGCAATCAGTGAAATAGAAAATGGACTAGGGCAACGTTGTGAACTACGCAAACAGCATAAATAGACACACACAAACGCACTTGCATTGCAAAAGTACATCCCTTTGTCCCTTCCCATTTAACCTAGTGCTTTTGTCCTGTTGTTCGTTGCGGTGTGTTTTGTAGTTGTCAGATTAGTGTTCTGTGTGATCAAGTGTTTGTTAGTAGATCTTTGAAAGTGTTTTTTGATAAGTGTTTGAGAGACTGTTTGTTTGATTGATATATTTCTGTTCGTTTGTTTTCCTGCTGTATTTTTGTTTTGTTTTTTTGTGACTGTTTCTTGCTGAGTAGTTTTCTCTTTGTGTGTGTTCTTGCTTGATTGGTTGTGCTTGTTTGTGTGAGTGAATTTTGTTGACTGGGAGTGAGTTTTTTGGGAAGTATGACAGAGAGAAAGAGAAAGCTCAATTTTACAGTTGGGGAAAAACAAATTCTTGCCCGGGCCATTAGCGAGTATGGGCGTTTCCTCCACGGGCCAGACAGCGCCAACACTACCCCGGCCAGGAGGAGGGAGATTTTGGATATGATCACTGAGCAGGTCAATTCAGCGGGGCAGGGGGAGACACGGACCCGGTCTGGGATTGACAAAAAAATCAATGACCTTCGGCGTCTGGTCAAACAGAAGCTGGCCAGAATGCATGCCCATGACAGGGGCACAGGAGGGGGCCCACCATGCCGTATCAGGCTGACAGCGGAGGAGCGTGCGGTGGCCCTGACCTTTCATCGGCATGAAGTTGAGGGCCTGCCCGGCTTTGACTCAAGTCCGGAGCCCGTGGTGCCAGGTAAGTTTTTTTTTTAATATCAGGTGTGTAGCATGTGTGGGGGAGGGGGTGAAAGGGAATATGTGGCAAGTGTGTGGATCCTACAACCTGTGAATGTTTTGTGTCATCCACAGATGTGCAGGAGGGTGCAGGGCCATCTGGCCTGACCGTACCAACCCCAGGACAGCAGCCTAATGAGGCCCCCCCAACAAGGCCGGAGTCCGCGGAGGAGGTTCAAGAGGAGGAGGAGAATCATGAGGAGGAGGAGAATCATGAGGAGGAGGAGTCCATGTCAGGCACTGGACGTTTGGTTTTTGAGGACTCTTCCCCTCTGGCTGGCAGCAGGCAGCCCTCCCTAAGGGGGAGCCCCCCCTCCTCCCCCAACATGGCTCCCCTCACAAGGGCCTCCCCTTCTCCCCGGCCACAAGCATCAGCTGGAGGCAGGATTTCATCCCAGAACACCAGGGGGGTGGCCGATCTCCTGCCTGCCACTCTGAGAAGGGACCAGTTCCTCCAGACCCGCCATCTGGGACAGGTCAGCCAGACATTGGTGCGGATGGAGGAGAGCCTGTCCTCCATCAGGGATACGCTGGGGAACCTGGACTCCCACTCCCGGGCTTTCACAACCTGCCTAAACGAACTGCAGACGACATCAGCAGGCGTTGGGCAGGATGTGAGGGCCCTTACCCAGGCTATCCAGGCCAACACGGCAACACTTGGTGCTGCCCTGGACAGAATAGCCGTGGCCTTGGAGGGCAGGCCGCCAGGTGGGCAGAGATCAGGGGCTGCTCCTCCTTCCCCGGTTTTACCCCTCCCCCATGAGGGGTAAAGGGCATTAATTAGTTTTTTCCCCTTTTTTTTTTTTTTTCTGGAAAATTTTTGCTTTTGCAGGTAATTTTTTTTTTTTGGGTTGTGAATGCTGTTTGAATGTGGGGGTGACATTCCTGCCGGAAAAGGGGTGTCACCCTCAAATTTGGTGGAGTAGGGTTCCCCAGGACCAGGGAGAAGTGATCCCCAGGTCCGTGTGAATGGTGTATGAATGGACAGTGACAAAATTGGAGCCTTGGCGTGGCGTTGCTGCTCACAAGTCCAGCATGGTGGACTGGTGCCAATCCAATTTGATGTGGATGTGGGGTGTGTGTGCTAGGGACCACAGTGGTGTGCATGCATGCATTCTCATTGTGCCATGATTAATGTGTGTGTTTAACGTGCAAAGATGCCCAATGTGAGTTGTCTCCTGGCTGCTCTTCCCTCAGAAGACGGGGTAGCCTCGGTTAGGGGGGGATTGTCTGGTTCAGGGGTCAGGTCATCACGTAGGGCAATCTGCAGGCCCTTTCTTACTGCGAAGTTGTGCAGCATGCAACATGCACCGATGATCTGGCACACAAAGTTTGGGGAATACAAGAGGGTACCCCCAGACTTATCCAGGCATCAGAAACGTGACTTTAGTAGGCCAAAGGTGCGCTCCACCACTGCTCGTGTTTGGGCATGTGCTTGATTGTATCTTTCCTCTCCTGGAGTTTGGGGGTTCCGGATAGGAGTCATGAGATGGGGTCCCAGTGGATATGCAGAGTCACCTGTAAGGGAAAAGACAGGAGGATGTTAGTCATGCATGTGGCCCTTGTGATGTGTGCATCATGGGAAGGGATAGTCATGCCTGACTCCCATGTCACTCACCAACCAGCCAGGTGTCCCCATACACGTTCTGTTCGAATTCCATTCGGATGTGGCATTGATTGTATATGTAGCTGTCATGGCTGGACCCTGGGTGTTTGGCACGGACGTGCCATATGAGGCCTTGGGCATCGACTATCACCTGTACATTGATGGAATGCCAATGCTTCCGATTGCGGTACATGTGCTCTGTCTCCTGTGGGGGCTGGAGTGCCACATGTGTGCAATCAATGGCCCCCACAGTGCGTGGGAATCTGGCAATTCTGTAGAAATCTGTCATTGCCTTCAGCCGCAGGTCCTCAGTGGTGGGTTTAATGATTTGGTTGGCCATGCGTCTGAGGATTGCAGGGACAACCTGGTGCACACATCTGCTCATGGAGGATTGTGACATCCCAGCCACCACTCCACTTGTACGCTGAAAAGAGCCACTGGCAAGGACATGGAGTGTTGCCATGACCTTGACCAGTGGCTGCACTGCATGTGAGCGGTGTGTTGGGCTGGTGATGTCCTCCTGCAGGGTTGTGGTTAATTCCAGGATGACATGAGGGGTGAATCTGAAGATGCGAAACACCTCAGAATCACTCATGCCAAACAGGTCTATGCGGGTGTGGTATATCCTCTCCCGTGCCATCCTCCGTGCCATCCTCTGTGCCCTCATCCTTCTTTGTTCATCTAAAGTCAGTAGTATAGCTATGTGCGATGATGCCCCTGGCATGTTGGCATACAGATTGTTGTGCAACACGTGTGACTGCTGAGCTCCTCACTAACAGTGTTGCTTTATCTAACAAGTAGACTTTTTTTCTCTTTTTAGACCAGCTTTTATATGGTCTAATTTTAGACAGGACATTTTGCTGTTGCGCACACTGCATCGCCTGCGCTGCCCCAACGTTCTTTTGTGGATCCCCGTAAGTCCCTCATTAGCATATTTGACTAGCAAATCAATGGTCTGTGTAGCGCACTTTTGCGCGGATGGATGCGCCAGTCTAACGAAATTACGCGGGACAAAAAAAGTAGATTTTTTGCGTATCTCGTTCTGGGGATGCCGTGCATCGAAACGCACGCGCACATTTCGACTTACGCACGCGCATCTCCTGTTGCACAGGCGTAATCGCTCTGTGAATCTGGGCCATAGTGTCTACAAAATAGGGGATAGTTTTATGGCATTTTTATTCATATATTTTTTTTACTAGTAATATCGGCTAGCAGCGATTTTTATTGGTACTGCAACCTTTATGGCAGACACTTCGGACATTTTTAACACATTTTTGGGACCATTGGCATTTTTATAGCGATCGGTGCTATAAAAATGCCGCTGGCAGGGAAGAGGTTAACACTAGGGGGCAAGGAAGGGGTTAATTATGTTCCCTGTGTGTGTTCTAACTGAAGGGGGGTGGGACAGACTGGGGGAGATGACTGATTGCTGTTCATATATTGAATGAACAGACGATCTGTCATTTCTTCCCCTGACAGGAACGGGAGCTGTGTGTTTACACACACAGCTCCTGGTTCTTGCTCTGTAACGAGCAAACGCGGGTGCCCGCCGATGATCACGCCCGCCCCTATTGGCTGAAATGCAAGATGACCTATAGCTACGTGATCTCACGCAGCTGAGCCGACCTGACGCTGTATAACTGCGGCGGCTGTCGAGTAGGGGTTAAGAATCCTTACAAGGGAAACAATTTTTTTTTAAGTAGAATGTACCTGTATCTGCTACCTTCTTACCTTAGGTTCTATTTTTCTGCTGATTTATTCTTTATTTTTATTCTTAACATTAAATCTGGACTTCAGAGTAAGCACATATTGTCTGCAGGAGGTATGTGTATTCTTTCTTGAATAATGGTGTACATTGTGTATTTCCGTGCAGTAACCCAGTGTGAATCTTTTCTCTGTGTAAGAGCTTCCTGTAATATAGTCTGGTCATTGTTATTTACTTTCCATTTGCAGAGCAACTGGTCATGTATCTGCCTTCATCCTGTAGTTTACAGAAGGCAGTCTGTAGTGGTAGCAGCTGTTGGGTCCTTCCCACAGTTCTTCTTCTAATTCTCTGCACAGACTGTAAAACAGTGTTGCAATATTGTGACTGCACACAAAGTTGGTTTACAGTATGAGAAAGGAAGTTACAGCTCAAGGCAGAAGATGTAAGTGATGAACCTCTTCACCAAATCTGAAGCCACGGGTGCTGGCAATGCATATGGTGATGCAAAATAACAGGGAAATATCTGGACAGCCGCACTCCAAAAATGTTGCTTTTATTTGCTGTTGGGAAAATCGGCCGTGTGTACATGGGGAAAAGCAACCGAGCAGGTTTTCGGTTTTCCCCTCGGTTTTCCTGGCGGAGTTTTGACCGTTGGGAAAACCGATCGTGTCTACGAGGCATTACACAGGTCAAATATATATATTTTTTTTGGTTTAATCTTTTATTCATATATTACATTTGTTTATACTTTATTGCAGGTCCAACAAACTGTCCAAATATCCCACCTTGAAGTCACTCCATTCGAACACGGTATGTGCCATACAGGCTTGATCAAAGATTAATACTTGATGCACTGAGAAAGGACAGATTAATGCGCAAACATTTGAAACTTTTTGAAACTGCCCAGTGGACCCTGACACTTGGAGTGGTATTATTGTTTTACATTTTCTTCTAACCAATGTCTTACTCACATTATGAATAAGGGTAAGATCTCTCTCATTCTCTCTTTTTATAGTAAAAAGTATCTAGCTCACCCTAGAACCTGTATCTTGGTATTGCATGTTGTTATTAATTATGTAATCTTCCAGAAAACCCAGATCCTCCTACATTATTGACTTGACTGATCTAATTATTTTTTAACCACTTAAGGACCAGACCAATATGCTGCCAAATGACCCAAGGGGTTTTTGCGATTTGGCACTGCGTCGCTTTAACAGACAATTGCGCGGTCGTGCGACGTGGCACCCAAACAACATTTGCATCCTTTTCTTCCCACAAATAGAGCTTTCTTTTGGTGGTATTTGATCGCCTCTGCAATTTTTATTTTTTGCGCTATATACAAAAATAGAGCGACATTTTTGAAAAAAAATCAATATTTTTTACTTTTTTTATAAGAAAAATCAATAAACTAAATTTTAGTCAAACATTTAGGCCAAAATGTATTTAGCCACATGTCTTTAGTAAAAAAAAAATCACAATAAAAAAAAAAATTAGCTACCTAGCGGAAACAGCGACACTAATACAGCGATCAGAAAAATGATCGCTTAGTGATGCTGACAATAGGGAGTGAAAGGGTTAACTAGGGTGGTGATCAAGTGGTTACAACTTTATTAGGGGGGTACGGGGGCTACCCAGGACCTAACACTAACTGCCTGTCACACTGACACTAAATACAGTAATCATTCATGTATGATTACTGCATTCAGTGACACTGTGACAGGGGGTGAGGGGGGGCGATCGGGGGGGTTAAATGTGCCTATATATAGTGTGTGTCAGTGTAGTGTTGTGCAGACTTACTTGTGTGATGTCTTCTCTCCTCAGCGGTGGTTGAAAAAAACACAGAGGGAGAGATCACATCGCTTCCTCCTTCCTGTGTTTACACAGGAGGAGGAAGTGACACACAGGCGGGCGCGCGCATTGGCTGAGAGCGATCCAGAGGGGACGGACAAAAACGAATAGCCGCCCCCTCATCCCTGATCGCTCGTACAGCCGCGCGGACCGCCGCATGTACCGGGGGGTCCTGATCGGACCCCCGACCCACCTCAAGGCACCAACGTATATATACGTTGATGTGCCTGTCGGTGCCATTGTGCCGACGTAAATGTACGTGCGGCGGTCCTTAAGTGGTTAAGCAAACTTTATTTTTTTATTCCTCTGAACCATGGGAACAGTGTAATATTCCTATCTCTCCACCAGGGCTCCTGTAATATTCCTATCTCTCCACCGGGGCTCCTGAATTATTCCCATATCCACACTGGGGCTCCGACATCTCCACCAACTCTGACGCAGGGTGATGACCTCACAGCGACCTCACTTGACTCCTCCTCATATCCTTATTTTAACAGCCAACGCCTATTGCTTGATGTTTATGCTAAGAACCTGATGCCAGGCAAATAGCTCCGAAGGTGTATTTGATGGTAAAACTGAACCATCTGATGAAATAACAGGCATTTTTCTCAGATTGAAAAATTTACTAGTTTCTGAGTTACACACCAGCTGGGATATAGCCTATTTGGAACAATATGTTGCTCAAAAAATGGTCCCCCGTAGCCTCAGATGGGAAGTAAGCCCACAAAAGGGTGAAAATGATCTTGTTGGGTGGTATACCTACTTTAATGACACAGGGGTCAAATTCCTACAGTTTCTTTTGGAAAAAAAACATTCTAAATTAAGGTCATTAAATGAAGAAATAACTTTATTGAGGGAAAAACTCATACCATTAAAAGAACAAGAGTTTTATAAACAAAAGTCTGATCAGCTTAAGATTTTTCTTGAAAAAGAAGATTTTGAGCAGAAAACTAAGAAAAAGAAGAAATACAATCGTGATTTCTCAGACTATTTGAACAAAGTGGTTTTCAAATGGCAGGTAAATTTAAATGCAGAAGTTGTGGATAGTGTGGTTAATCCACCCTCCTCTGCATTAACCCAAAACCACACCCAACCTCCTCTCAATACCCCCTTATTAGTCTCTACCCATACTAGTTATGCTGGAGCTGTTGCGCATAATAATCAAAATCCTTTACATACGCAACAGAGACATACCCCAGTAAGACCTAAGAACAATAAAAATAAACCAAGGAAGTACAAGACACAGTCGGGTCAGTCCGAGTCTAGACCATCTCAGGTTAGGAACCCAGAACCTTATAGGGCAGGACCTTCTCAGAGGAGAACTCCATACCCTCAGCAACTGACATATAAGGAATACAGTGAACCCAGAGGGTATTACAATTCCCCATACAATAGACAACATGGGTATGACCAGTTGAGAGAGGACCCTAGGGATCATTTCCAGGAATCGCCCGTCCCAATTTGCACAGAGGAATAACTCTACCTTGGTACACAACAGATTTGCCCCTCTCTCACAACATTATCAAGATGGTTTTGAGGACGATCCCATTATCTTCAGTCATCCCAATCAATACGCTGTAGATTCCACTGGTCTTAGACAGATGGAATATGAAACCCCTCCCGCATCTAATAGACCTGAAGATTCCCGTCGTTTTTTTCAGTTGGCCAACACGAGACCCAAAAGGGGCCACGAAGACAGAGGGGAATTAGAGGGGGGAGGAGAGTCAGGTCCAAAAAAAAGGAAGAAATAACCATCAATGGAGTCTTCAATCTAAGTTCAGCACAGCTCTCACGGGGTGAACAGCAGCTACTTAACCAGGGGCTTAAATTTGCACCTCCACGGACACTAAACAAGTTCGAGACATTCATTGATGCTCACAAGTTTATTCGCAAGATGAACATTAAACGTCATTTCTTGCTCAACCCTTTGGGAAACTCTAGCCAATTAGCCTCCTCGATTAGTGTTCAGACACTAACATCAGAGACTTCTGGCATGAACACTATAAACAGAACAGGTGAGAATATCCCTGTACAGCATACTAAGTTTGCTAATGCATCTTTATTTAACCCCCCCAGTTTTACAGCTCCGTCTATTTTAACATTCAAAGAGATGGTTCTTAAAGACATTACTGCCATAAAAATTCCCAAAAATAGGGGCAATTATACATTGCAGAGTAATTTGAAACAAATCTGTGCCCGTAATGACATTATAATCAGACCTGCCGATAAGGGCGGAGGTGTCGTTGTTTTAAATAAAATCGACTATCTGAATGAGATGCACAGGCTTTTGTCTGACACCACAACTTACACTAAATTGGCAATTAACCCCACAGTCAAGTATAAAAAAGCACTTCTGGCATTGATCAATGAAGGATACTCATTGGGTGTTTTGAACAAAAAGGAGAAATTGCACCTAGTACCATCAGCACCTAGAGTGCCGGTCATATACTACTTACCCAAAGTGCACAAAAGTACAATAAACCCGCCTGGCCGGCCGATTATCAGCGGACTGGACTCGGTTACTGCCAGAATTGGCAAGTATATTGACGAGTTCCTGCAACCGCTAGTCACAGCGACACCATCATATTTACGTGACACAACACAAGTCATCAATCTTTTGACTAATGTAGATTGGAAAGAAGGGTTCATCATGGCAACGGCGGATGTAACTTCCCTCTATACTATTATATAGTGTTGCTCACGAATATTCGCATTGCGAATATTCGCTACGAATATTGCATATTCGAGTATTCGCGAATATCTCGAATATCGCGGCGAATATTCGCTATTTCGAATATTCGCATTTTTCAAATTTCGCAATAAATTTCGCAAAAAATCGCAATCAATTTCGCAATCGCGAATTTCGCAATCGCGAATTTCGCAATAGCAAAATTTCTCATTTTTTATTTTTTTTTTTTTAATAAAATATAGCGAATATTCGTAAATATCGAATATTCGTGATATTTTATCCAAAAAAAAAAAGCGAAATTTCGCAATCATTTTCGCTTTCGCATATGCGAAATTTCGCGATTTTTTTTTTATAAAATATCACGAATATTCGTAAATATCGAATATTCGTGATATTTTATAAAAAAAAAAAAAATCGCGAAATTTTGCATTATGAAGTGTATTTGGGATTGGCTTGTTTCGTATTTGAGACAAATACCTCTATCATTTAAGTTTAATCCATTAAAAAATGTTTCCAATGAAAGTAAATCCCCTTCCCATAAGACCAGAATATCGTCTAAACATTATGCAAAATACCACGATCGTCAAATAAAAGGTACTTTATTTGTCCCTATTGAGAAGCTCCGCCCACATTGGAGAGGTACTAACAAAGTACGAGCTATCTCTAAGATTGAAACAAGATGGATATTTGATATGTGCTCATATTTACCTCATGGGTTAAATGTGGATTGGGATATTAATTGTTTTATTAACAACTCTTGATTTTTTTATATTATTTATTTTATCTAAAATTGTCTTAGCCAATTATAATTCAAAATTTTTTTTTGGCATATTCTCATTATATATTATATTTTATATTAATTTTACAATAATGAATTCATTTTTAATATAATAACGCTTTTGAGATCATAGTACTAACATTCTTTCAATATAGCATGTCTATATGTTATATGTATGGGCATTTGCTAGAATGTGCATACATCACATGAGAAGAAGTTGCGGCTGACCGGTCCTTTACTCTTGCTTGTATTTTCGTTATTTAGCCCTTCTCCAATATTGCCACAAGATGGCAGCATTGTTTTTCGTCCATTGAATATACTCTCCATGCTCTTTTACAGCCTTCATTTCACGCTGTTATTTCGTTCGCTCTTTCCCTATTTCCGTTTCCGATTTCCCTTAGTCAAAATGGTGGATCGCGACTATTTAAGGGAATGCGTGATGACGCGACATACGCAGCCAATCCCAGACGACGTCCGTGGTGACGAAACGCGTAGGTGTGGCTTGCTGTATCGACGCCATCACGCTGGTCCTATCGAGGAAGCTTGAACGAAAACGAGCAGGAGAGGGACGATCAGCCGCCGGCTTCACTATATTTGACACACTGCTGTTTAACAACATATCAAATGTGAGTGCATCAGCTTTTATTTCTTTTACAATTAAAAACAAATCATTCTCTGGTATCACGCTATGGTCCTATTTCTCTCTCATTTTTTGTCAAACATCGCGCTATATTTGAGAAACACCGCAGTGACAGTACAGAGGGTCAGGAGGGAGACCTTAAACCCCCGCGCCCAGAGTGACCCACATAGCGGTCAACACACATGGTAAGGATACTACATCACCACACCTGGGTGTTTTCTGCGGTGGATTATGTTCATTCTATCCCCACCCTACACACATGGATGACTAATTGGACTTTCTTTTGGGACTTTCTTTCTCTTCTTAATTGAATGGACAGCATTGAAGGACTTTTTTCACCATATGTATTTTCAGCACACTCACATTGTTCACGCACTACATGAGTGCTTTTCTTTGTTAATCACATTTATTCAATCATAGATGTTTATGTTAACTTTTTGAGCCTGATCTGAACTTTTGATCTTAGCTCTTCCAATCATTAAGCGCCGTATCCTTTTTTCTTTCAAATAGCTCCGATAGCTGACGGCTGCCTTCCTTCACTATTGAGCCGGATAGAGCCCCAACTTCGATCTCTCTATTGGGCTGGGCAGAGCCCCGACTGCCATCTCCTTTTTGGGCTGGACAGAGCCCCTTCAACTACCAACTATTGGGTCGGATAGAGCCCCTCCAACTTCCAGCTTTTGGGGCAGAGGCCCTTCTATGCTGGTAGTCAGAGGCTCTCCACTGCCCTATCCTCAATCAGCCTACTCTACAGTCAGAATGTCTTACCTACACCACTACTCCAAGCTGACCAGTATATCTCTCCAGAAGCCACTGGGTGGCACTAACAACAGAAGACCACTAACAGCAAGTATCCCTAAGTTCACGATAAACTTTATTCCTGTGTACTGCTACTAAACTTAAGTTAACCCTGATGCTCCACATTGTGGCTGTGTATTACCAGACTAAATAAAAACACTTACATTCCCAAATTATCTGAGTCTTCCTACCTGATCTCTGCCAAATTAAAGTTAACTGTTAAGAATACCATATCCATAGACTTCCGAAGCTGTGATCCTCACCACCCATTATAGTAACTCTACAAATAGTCCCTACACAAGGAATGGTGTGCATGCTACTTGTTTCCTCTGAAACTGATCTCAGTGTCTCATGTAAGCAGCATACATTAACTCATAACTATAAATAATTACCAAACTATTACCCGCTGCCCACAGACCTTCTTTTCCTTTGTTAACAGACTTTTATTGCTGCCTGTGCCTCCATGAAAATTAGAAAGTTAAAGCGGAGTTCCAGCCTTTTACTGTTTATTAAAAGTTATCAGCTACAAAAAGTGTAGCTGCTGACTTATAATAAACAGACACTTTCCTGCTCCATGGTCCAACGACACAGCCACCCGGAGCTCGGCTCCTTCCCCCCCCTCCACTGGCGCCTCCATTCACAGTGTGGGCACCCGGCCGTGACAGCTTTTGTTTTCACGGCCGGACACTCACTGCGCATGCGCAAGTCACGCTGCGCACTATGAGTGGACAGGCGATCTCCTGGGACCTGTCACATGTCCCAGGAGATGGCCTAAAGGGAGGGGCCACCTAAGGCAAGAGTAGGAGTGGCCTAGGCAGTCCCTGGGCAGAAGGAGGAAGTGGGACAGGAAGTCCCACTCCAACCGATGCCCCCACTCCCCCCTAAAAAAATTACATGCCATGTAAGGGGGTGATAAGTGCTTAAAGTGGAAGTTCCACTTTTGGATGGAACTCCGCTTTAAGAATGAGTTCACCTAGGACAAATGCTTTCATTTCCATATAGTTAAGCCTTTTGTGCAAAAGACAGGAATAGTTGAGCTTATATTTGCATTGTGCAGTTAGAATGTATTATGGCTTCCAGATCATGTCACAAAAATATTCAGCACATGACACATCAAGACGGCCTGGTCATGACCTTAACACTTTTCTAAACCCTACACCATAACATCAATTGATATTCATACACATACATCACTTGTTGTTTTGTGACTTAAAATATCTATCACAATTCAGCTAGTATTCAAACAAAAAGGTGCCATTTCAGTTTTTATAAGTATTACACAGAAGCCTATTTTTATTGCCAAATGCTGGATGTTTATTACAAGTCAATAAGAAAAACAAATTATTTGTAAAGGTTCTAACTTTGCATTACAGATGTCTCATGGGAACAGCCAGCACTGTCTATTCCTAATGCTTAAAAGCTGTGTTTCTGCCAATCTGAAATTGTCATTCTCCTCTGCATAATTCATTATGGTTATTCTAGCATGACTTAAAAGAGTGGAGTCAAACTGATGCTAATTTAACCTCCAAAAAATGTATCTCTGAGCATATAGCGAAGTCAATACATGTGAAGACCAGAATCCAATCTCCCAAAATATAAATAACTAATAGAGGCAATAGTTTTATTGTATTTATAGTGGACCCATAGACTGGGTCTGGAGGCATAGTGGGGTGCTACAGGAAATTTGAGCTATACAATGAGGTAAACATGGGTGGATTTTGTGGATCAGACCTTGGAGTTTATTTAGTAAATGTGCCTAGTAGACGTTCCCTTCAATTAATTATATGGTAGAAAAAAAATCATATTTTTAGTTTCTCAGCTATGACAGGGTATTCAAAGTGAACACAGATTCACTTTATTTACATTCTTTGTGAAAACATACACTTTGGTCAAAAAACAGTGGGCGAATCACTTAGCTGACAATTCAGCAAATACAAAGCTTTCTCAGGGAGTGACAATGGTTAAATTTGCTGTGTGATTGCCCTAAATGACTAAGGTAACACATAGGGGGTGTAAAATCAATTTTCAAAGTGAAATCAACTTTCAGGTTCATCGCCTTTCGACAGCCTGTACTCCTTTTGTAACGCAATACCCATAAATCAGTATTATTAAATGTTGTGTACTGTGTTGTGTACAATCTATACCCTATTCTGTTTGTAATAGAATATAAGACAGCAATGTATAGCAGAAGTATGTCATTTCTGAGACTATTTGCCAGTTTCTTTACCCTTACCAGCTCTCGCCTATATACTGACCTAATAGGTTGGTGCACGCCACTGTAGTCACTGCATATTTCCAAGAGAAAACCCAATCCCACTGTAAGAAAAGCCTAGTACATATTGGAATTAGAAGAATATTGCTTGTTTATACACATGCTTATAATTCTGAGCAAAGGCTCACTACGAGATGGGTATTGGCATGCCCTGCAAATTGCCAAATTAAAAAAAATTACCCTCACTCAACTGGTGTGTTATCACATAGATTGTTGAGGGCCGATGATTATGGCTCGAGTGTGTGCATCCAGGGCCGCAATCCATAGAAGAAATTAACTGCCAACCCGGCACATTCCAAGTTTCAAATTCTTTATTAGGAAACATTTAAAATGGCACAAATCAGCTAACATGTTTTAGCCATGATGGCGGCCAAAATATGTAAGGCCCCATACACACGATCGGATATATCCGATGAAAACGGTCCGCGGACCATTTCCATCGGATATGTCCGATCGGGAGTTTGATCCGATGGCGTGTACACACCATCGGATCAAATTCCCCGCCGCCGGACGGCGCGGTGACGTGGCGATGACGCGGCGGTGACGTTGACGCCGCCGCGTCACCGCTACGTCACCGCACCAGGAAGTAAAACACTTCCGCGCATGCGCCGAATCCATTCGGCAGCGGCGCGGCGGCGGTGGGAGCCGACATGTCTGCTGGTAAGTGTACTAACCAGCAGACATGTCGGGCGGACAGATTCCCACCGGATAGATTTCAAAGCTTGCTTTGAAATCTGTTGGGTGGACAAATCTGTCCGCTAGCCCATACACACGAGCGGAGATGTCTGCTGAAACGGTCCATCGGACCGTTTTCAGCGGACATATCCCCTCGTGTGTACGCGGCCTTAGCTATTTTATGCCAATTTGCAATGCCTTTATTGTAGACTAAGAATTTGGAAATGGTAACATACCAGGCTACCGCTAATTTCTTCTATGGATTGATGGCACGTAAATGTATTGGAAATCAGAATGTGCACACACATGCACGGCACTAGCACTGGTGCCAAATGGCCTATTTAGGCTGGAGTATGAAATAAACAGATTGCCAAGGGGTCTTAAGCTAGTCCCTGCTTTACCTACACCCTGACCTGCAATATTTGTGTTTGACCCAGCTTGCTACTGACCAGCCTGTGGATTCCTGCCTGCTTGTACACCGACTCTTGTTCTACGTTCCTGTACCTCGCTGCGTAGCTGTGTATCAATCTAGACTTGCATTTTGACTCTCTGGCTATTGTTCCTGTACCTCTCTGCCTGTCTGTTAATGACATTTTTGCTTGTGTCCTGACTATGCTGCCATCTGCCAATCAAGTGTCACCATATTCCAGTTCCTGGTTGCTGTCTGGAGATCCATGGTCACCTGTATCCTGCAAACACCAGCTAGAGCAGCCCACTACACAATCCATCATGCTACTCTGTGTCATCACTACCAGAGATGTTGGACAATAACTTAAAGAGGATGTCCTCCTAAAAAAAAATATTAAACGCCAACAGCTACAAATACTGCAGCTGCTGACTTTTAACATTAGGACACTTACCTGTCCTGGATTCCAGCGCCGTCCGCAGCAAAGGACAAGCGATCGCTCGTCACTCTGCTGATCCCCCCACCATCCACGATGAGGGAACCAGGAAGTGAAGTGCTCCGGCTTCACTGCCTGGTTCCCTACGGCGCATGCGGGAGTCGCACTGCGCCCACCGATTGGCTCCCCTTGTGTACTGGGAGCCGAGTGTTCCCAGCACACAACAGGGGGGGGGGGCGACGGGAGGTGACGTTATGCCCGCATTCTGCCCGAGAATGCTGGGCCGGAAGTGGGTGCAAATACCTGTCTTTAGACAGATATCTGCACCCCCACTCACTGCGTGAGTTCCACTTTAGGGTGGAGCTCCGCTTTAAGCATCACCTATTTCCTGTTTTCCCACAGTAGAGAGCACTAATTTAAAGAATTAAATAGAAAATGATACCATGAGAGTCATAATCTACAAAATGAAAACCCACTGCTGCACTTGAAGCATTACAGTAGGTGCTCGAAAGCAGTAGTCACGTGTGCACATTCTGAGGTTTTGTAGGCTGTAGGAAGACTTATTAGACCTACTGATGACTTTACACTAATGCAGAAGGAGTAAAGAACTTTTAGACATGACATTTCAGGGCTGCATAGAAAAGTATGTTCATACTTTAAACAATGATGGAGCTCATTTTATTAAATCATATATAAAAGACACAAATAAATGCAGCTTTATATGCATAAATAAATCATTACATGTATAGCGCTTACCCCTGAAGGAGCCGCTGGTTGATTTTGGGGTCGGCGTATTAAGTTACCAATTAGGCCTCGCACACACGATCAAATCTGTCTGCTGGAAACGGTCTGCTAGACCGTTTCAGCAGACAGATTCGATCGTGTGTACGGGCTAACAGACGGATTTGGCCACCCGACAGATTTCAAAGCATGCTTTGAAATCTGTCGGCTGGGAACCTGTCCGCCTGACATGTCTGCTTGTTAGTATGTCTAATAAGTCTTCCTACAGCCTACAAAACCTCAGAATGTGCACACGTGACTACTGCTTTCGAGCACCTACTGTAATGCTTCAAGTGCAGCAGTGGGTTTTCATAGACAGATTTGAACAAATCTATCTGCTCGTGTGTACGAGGCCTTACACTTGTCTAGGGGTGAATACTTGTAGAAAGTGAATAAAGCGAGTGTTCAGACATCAGAGTACTTTTCAAAGTTTTGTTCCAAGGCCCAACATGGTCAACATCAACATCAACATGGCACACTATAGAGAAAGGTTGATGAGCGGAAGAAAACTGCAGTTCAGTACAGTCACACTTAATCGTCGCCACTCCCGTCAGAGTGGGTAAAGTGCCCCCGGACAGGCATTTAATTTGGGCTGGCAGCCGAAAGGTCACTTGCAGTAGTCACTGGGAGGAATTGGGGCCTCTGCCACAGGCCGGAGGAATTTCCATACTTTACAAAGGAGTAGAACTAATGGATCCTCCCAGTAAGTCACTTCTCTAGAGTCATCAGAGGACAGTTGAAGTGTACCTGTCATGTAGTGATGATCCCTGGTGGTTCGCCTAGGCCTCACGGAAAACCTCTGCCTTTGGGTCTCCCGAGCCAATCCCCCACCGTACAGCTCCCAGCTTAGGATCTGGGACCCAACAAGCAGCTGGGGCCCCTCTCGATGTCGCGGCGACGCTCCCCTCATCAGTCCCCTCCCCCCACAGTTCCAATCACTCCCTAGGTAACACATTTAACCCCTTGATCACCCCTAGTGTCAGTTTCATTCATACAGTAATCAGTGCATATTTAAAGGACTGGTCGAATGGTCTCAAAATAGTGTGAAAAGTGTCCGCCGCAATGTCACAGTCACAACAAAAATTGCAGATCGCCGACATTACTCATAAAATAATAATAATAATAATAATAATAATAATAAAAATTTCATAAATCAAATTCCTATTCTGTAGGCAGTATTACTTTTGCGCAAACCAATCAATATACGCTTATTACGATTTTTTTTACCAAAAATATGTAGAAGACATATCGGCCTAAACTGAGGAAAACATTTTTTTTTTTAAATTGGGATATTTATTATAGCAACAAGTAAAAAATATTGCGTTTTTTTTTTTTTTTTAAATCACTTTTTTTGTTTATAGCGCAAAAAAAAAAATGCAGAGGTGATCAAATCCCATCAAAAGAAAACTCTATTTGTGGGGAAAAAGTTGGATACTGTGCTGCATGACTGCATAATTGTTATTCAAAATGTTACAACGCCGAAAGTTAAAAATTAGCCTGGGCAGGAAGGGGGTGAAAATGCCCTGTATTGAAGTGTTTAAATATATTCAGTTTGTTTATTTCTAATGTTGAAGCTATTCTCCAGGAAAACAGCTAGATAAACTACTGCCAAAAGGATTTGCATTTTTGTCCAATAAGCCCTGCTATTTATACTCGGGGCAGCCATCAGAAATGTTGGGGCCCCTTACACAGCTTCAGGCATGGGCCCCCTGGAGCAGAGAACCTGGGGGGGTGTCATCTCACCTCGTCCTCCTGCCGTAAATTGAGAACCAGGGGGGGCAGGGGTGGGGTGGCTGCCAAAATGTCAAAGTGTCATCTCACCTCCTCTTACCTCCTGTAGCGAGTTGAGAACCGGGGGAGGGATGCTGCCGAAAATGTCAAAGCCCCAGAGTACATTTGGGCCTCTTAGGCCGCGTACACACGATCGGTCAAAACCGATGAAAACGGACTGAAGGACCGTTTCATCGGTCCAAACCGATCGTATATGGGCCCCATCGGTCAGTTATCCTTCGGTCAAAAAAAAGAGAACTTGCTTTAAAATTTGACCGATGGACGCCTGACCGATGGGTCAAAAACGATCGTTAGTATGCAAAAGCATCGGTTAAAAGGCCGCGTATGCTCAGAATCAAGTCGACGCATGCTTGGAAGCATTGAACTTTGTTTTTTTCAGCACGTCGTTGTGTTAAAACACGTAAACGTCACCGCATTCTAACACGATCGTTTTTTTAACCGATGGTGTGTAGGCACATCAGACCATCAGTCAGCTTCATCAGTTAACCGATGAAAACGGTCCTTAGGACCGTTCTCATCGGATGAACTTACAGGTGTAATGCCTGTACCCCCCTGATGGCAGCCCTGTTTACACTGTCTTGTCACCAAGCACAGTGCAGGAGAATACATTTTTCTCTGTTTCAATCCACAAACACTTAGAAGTCTTTCTCATCCCCTAGTCTGTTCGAAGGGAGATACAGCACACTGAAGATCTCATCTCTCTATCACTCTGCTCTCTCCCTCAATCAGTATATTCCTTGTCAACAAAGTTGCATGCTGCATACTTGATTGGTTCCTAGTCCTGCCCCTCACTTTCCCATTCTAAATGCTGCTGTATAGGGGATCGCAAGTGGCTAACACCAGGTCAAACCCATGCACTTACATTGCTTGCATATGAAAAAAATATATATATATATATTTATGAATACAAAGCTTATTCATTTGTATATTTTAAATGTGCCTGGAGTTCCGCATTAAACGTAATGAGCTACATTTTATATAGCTTTTTATATGTATACATATAACATATTCTGCCTAAGATGACTTCCCTATATAATTAATGCTCTCGTTATAAAAGCAACTGCCTTGTCAAATAAGTAACGTTCTGCCTTGAATTCATTTGATAATTAAATCATGATGAAAAAAAAATTATGGTGGAAATGTTTCATTGTTATACGATTCCTTTGACTCCTTCAGTATAATTTCCTGTCTTTGTAAAAATAAATTAGAGAAGGGGAAATGTTGTCAGACCTAAATGAGAAAAGGAACTTTGAAGCCTTAATAGGGCAGCAGGCTTGTAAAGGTAAAACTTTTTTGCTGTCTTTTCTTTTGATCAGGATGGTAAGCGGACAATGTATTATGTGTGTGACAGTATGTGTGCTGAGCAATGCGAAAGTAACAAGACCCACTGCCTTGCAAAGACACATCTAAAGAGCAAATCAGCAGTAAAGCTGCAGCCATTTGTCCTTCACACTGGGGAGTTATCTCATGCAAGACTAGCCATGGAGATCATTTTACCCCAAAACTTGTTTCACAGTCAGTATTGGTATAATCCCTGCAGACTACAATCAATGAAATGCAACCAGTCGGTATGGATCATGGTTTTTCATGATGGTTTTGGACATAGGGGCATTGAAAAATAGCCTACTGTAGATTCAGCAAGCTCAAATCCCTTTGTTATTCGATAAGCACACAATAATGTTTTCTCTTTGGACATTTCGAAGACAGATAAATGATCCAGAACTGTTGTAGTAAAGAAATTGTTTATAGGATCCCAGCAAGGGTTATAAATGTTGTACATAAAAATATTCTACTAATGGAGTTAAAAAAATGCTACTTTTCAATTTAGCTACAGCAGTGTAATAAAAATAAATATACCCTGGATACCCATAAATGAAAAAAAAAAAAAGAGAAAGAAAACACACTTTAACCACTTGCATACTGGGCACTTACACCCCCCTCCTGCCCGGGTAAAATTTCAGCTTCCGGCACTGCGTCGCTTTAACTGACAATTGCGCGGTCGTGCGACGTGGCTCCCAAACAAAATTTACGTCCTTTTTTCCCCACAAGTAGAGCTTTCTTTTGGTGGTATTTGATCGCCTGTGCGATTTTTATTTTTTGCGCTTTAAACAAAAGAGAGCGACAATTTTGAAGAAAAATACAATATTTTTTACTTGTTGCTATAATAAATATCCCAATTAAAAATAAAAACACATTTTTTTTCTCAGTTTAGGGCGATACGTATTCTTCTACATATTTTTGGTACAAAAAAAAAAAAAAAAAAATCGCAATAAGCGACTGGTTTGCGCAAAAGTTATAGCGCTTACAAAATAGGGGAGAGAATTATTATTTTTTATTATTTTTTTTTACTAGAAATGGCGGCGATCTGCGATTTTTATTGGTACTGCGACGTTATGGCGGACACATCGGACACTTTTGACACATTTTTGGCGCCATTCACATTTATACTGCGATCAGTGCTATAAATATGCACTAGTTACAGTATAAATGTGACTGGCATTGAAGGGGTTAACACTAGGGGGTGAGGAAGGGGTTAAATGTGTATGCTAGGTGTGTTATAACTGTAGGGGGAGGGGGGGGTGACTGTGGGGGTGACCGATCTGTGTCCCTATGTAAGAAGGAACACAGATCGGGCTCCTCCCTTCCAGAGACAGGACATTGTCTCTGTGTGAGCCGGCAATGAGAGATGATCTATGAGAGATCATCTCTCATTTGCCCACAGATCGCATCGCAAACGGCCGCTCTGATTGGCCGTTTGCCGCGATCTGTGATTGGCCGTGTCCAAGGGACACGGACAACACAGGGCTTCCCCGCAGCGCGCACTACAGCGCGCGCTGGGAACGCCAGAAAGACATGCCGTCAAATGACGGCATGTTGGCTATTCAGGCCCGCGCTGTTGCCGTCATCCGACGGTAGCGCGGGCCTCAAGTGGTTAAAATACCTTAATACATATCAAACAACTGTTCCCAACCATTCAGCTAGTTAGGCCACATGTCAGGATATTGTTGATCAAAACAGTATTTGTAATAATACTTCACAATGACTAATTGATGGCTGAGCATGAAAGCCACTTTGTGCCAATACAAGGATTACAATCAGTGAAAATGCATCAAAGAAAATATTTTTCAGTTATTATTATTGTGTGACATACATGCCACTTTGTTATATAACTGTCGTGGTGCTATGTGCGGTCATATAGCACTTAATAGCCAGCTCATAATGGTTATTTTTATACATTTTCTGCGTTATATCATATCCTTGGGTTTAAATTTAAAACCCTTCATAATGCATAGTAATATTATTTGATTTTCAAAAGCCTTTTTATTACAATAAAGATTAGGGTAAGCTTGCCATGTGGTAAATGTACTGTAATTATGTTGGGGGACCAAATATAATACTGGTGACTCTATTTCAGCACATAAAGATATGTATTGCTAGGCTAGCTTTGCTAGTAAAAAACAATAAGAAAAAAGCTTCTCCAAGAGTTTTCTCCTTGGGGGGCAGAGTGGTGTAGTGGTTAGCACTCTCACCTAGCAGTAAAAAGGGTTGTTGATTTAAATCCCAATGTGGCAGCCCCTCCTGCCCACTACATTTGGACTTCAGTTCCAGGAAGAAGCCAGCTTGTCAGCACCCATGTGAGTTTTTTTTCTTGATCTTTACTTCAAGGAGGAGGAGAAGGAGCTTCTGCACTGCAGCAGCAGAGACAGTCATAGATTAATACTTTTAGTGCAGGTGATAGAGGAAGAGGCAAACAGGACTCTTATCTATTCATGTTGTCATGTATTTATTCTGGCACCATTACCTAACCTGCCACTACCACCTAACCTAGCACTATCTCCCTAACCTGGCACTACCACCTAACCTACCACTACCACCTAACCTACCACTATCACCTAACCTGGCTTTACCACCTAGCCTGCCACTACCACCTAACCCGCCACTACCACCTAACCCACCACTACCACCTAGCCTGGCACTATCACCTAACCTGGCACTACCACCTAGCCTGCCACTACCACCACCTAGCCTGCCACTATTGTATATCACCTAACTTGGCACTATCACTTAAACTGGCACTACCACCTAACCTGCCACTATCACCTAGCCTGCCACTACCATCTAACCTGGCACTATTGTACATCACCTAACCTGGCACTACTGTATATCACCTAAGTTGGCACTATCACCTAACCTGGCACTACTGTATATCACCTAACCTGGCACTATATCACCCCAATCTGCCAGTATACCACCCTAACATCACTTGACGTTGGTGTATGGTGTGCTGCCTGTCTGCCTGGTGGGGGGACAGATATAGGATCGGCTCCAGGTGCCAATTTTGAAAAACATTTATTTTTCATTTTCCCTCCACTTCACAATTATGTGTCACATTGTGTTAGTCTATCACACAAAATATCAGTAACATACATTTACATTTTTGGTTGTAATTTCAAGGGTTATGAATCGTTTTTCAAGGCACTGTATGTGTGTATATATAATTGTTATAATTGGCCCCCCTACTTTTGTCTCTGTGCCCCCCCCCAGGAAATGATGTCAGGAAATGATGTCAGTACGTCAGGATTAAACAACTTTTTAATATATATTTTACCAAAGAAATGTAGAAGACTACACTTTGACCTAAATTTATAAAGAAAGATTATTTATTTGCAAAATTTTATAACAGAAACAAAGAAAATTTTTTTTAAAAAAAAGAAAAAAAACTTTCAGCAATTTTCTATTTATATAGCAAAAAAATAAAAAATACAGTGATGATCAAATATCACTAAAAGAAATCTCTATTTGTGTAAAAAAAAATGATGAAAAATGTATTTGTGTACAGTTTTGCATGGCCGCACAATTGCCAGTTACAGTAGCAGTGTGCTGAATAGCAATAAATGACCTGGTCACGAAGGGGGATTGTACTGTGTGTCAGGATTTGCATATTTCTAGTTTCATTGTTTTGCTGGTGAGATCTGATGCTTTTAACAATACTAAAATACTATATAGTTGTTGATTTAAAATGAAGGGTCTTTTATCCACCTTTGGTGATCTGAAATGTTTGCTCTGTATATCACAGACCCATTTTCCTGAGGTATGCTTCTAGTCTAGCAGTATCGATAAAATCTTTCAAGTAGTCATGCTAAAAAAACATCATGTATGTGGAATATTTTATTTGAAGCAAACTCCAGGTGATTTATTGAATATTCTGCACAGGTTATGGGGATTTTAATAATAGATAAATGTCAACATCAATGGTAAAAGCCATTATAGCCTAGAGCCCTCTTGTGGCTTTGCCTTTGTAGTGACAATTACTTAAACAACTGAAAACAAAAAAAAATCTTAAAATGTTCAGATAAATACAAAACTGTTCCCTTGATTCCCAGTATCTGCATAATGTTCTGCAATATATTTTTTATATAATTAGCACGTACATAACATTTTAAAATAGTAAAAAGCAAAGT
This sequence comes from Rana kukunoris, assembly GCA_029574335.1. NCBI lineage: Eukaryota > Metazoa > Chordata > Amphibia > Anura > Ranidae > Rana > Rana kukunoris. Next base: position 201,674,103 of record CM056051.1, read on the forward strand.
TTAAAGAGGACAAAGTCCATCAAGTTCTGACCTTATACATTTGAATACAGTTGATTTAAAAGCTAGAATGATTTCATCTTTAACCACCTCAGCCCCAGAAGGTTTTCCTGCCCAGGCGAAATTTCAGCTTTCGGCACTGCGTTGCTTTAACTGACAATTGCGCGGTCGTGCTACGTGGCTCTCAAACAAAATTGGCGTCCTTTTTTCCCCACAAATAGAGCTTTCTTTTGGTGGTATTTGATCACCTCTGCAGTTTTTACTTTTTGCGCTATAAACAAAAATAGAGCGACAATTTTGAAAAAAAATGCAATATTTTTTACTTTTTGCTGTAATAAATATTCCCCAAAATATGTTTTTTTCCTCAGTTTAGGCCGATACGTATTCTTCTACCTATTTTTGGTAAAAAAAATGCAAAAAGCGTTTATCGATTGGTTTGCGCAAAATTTATAGCGTTTACAAAATAGGGGATAGTTTTATGGCATTATTATTTATTTATTTATTTTTACTAGTAATAGCGGCGATCTGTGATTTTTTATTGGGACTGCGACATTATAGCGGACACATCGGACACTTTTGTTACATTTTTGGGACTAATCACATTCATACAGTGAACAGTGCTATAAATATGCATTGATAACTGTATAAATGTGACTGGCAGGGAAGGGGTTAACCACTAGGGGGCGGGGAAGGGGTTAAATGTGTAGCCTAGTTTGTGTTCTAACTGTAGGGGGAGGGGGGTGACTGGGGGAGGTAACCGATTGTGTCCCTATGTACAAGGGACACAGATCGGTCTCCTCTCTCCCTGACAGGACGTGGAGCTCTGTGTTTACACACAGAGCTCCACGTCCCTGCTCAGTTACTGGGCAATCGCGGGTGCCCGGCGGCGATCGTTGCCACCGGGCACGCTCATCGTGATCTAAGCAAAGCGGGCTTTAAAAGACAGGACGTCATATGACGTCCTGTCAGAACAACTGAGCTACCTTGCCACCGTCATTTGACGGTGGCTGGTACACAAGTGGTTAAAAGGCCCTAGGCATGGTCAATCCACAGGTACTGCTAAGGGAACTGATATATATATATATATATATATATATATATATATATATATATACACACACACTATATACACACACATACATACACACACAATATATATGGTAAGTTCTTAAAGCGGATCTCCACCCTAAAGTGAAGATCCACTGATCGGAACCCTCCCCCCTCCGGTGTCACATTTGACACCTTTCAGGGGGGAGGGGGGTGCAGATACCTGTCTAAAGACAGGTATCCACACCCACTTCCGGCCCGCAGTCTCGGGCAAAAGACGGGCTTTTCCCGTTGTATGCTGGGAACTCTCGGCTCCCAGCACACAGCAGGAGCCAATCGCGGGCGCAGAGCGACTCGCGCATGCGCCGTAGGGAACCGGGCAGTGAAGCCGGAGCGCTTCACTTCCTGGTTCCCTCGCCGTGGATGGAGGGGGGAGCAGCAGGGTGATGAGCGATCGCTCATCCTCTGCTGCGGACGCCGCTGGACTCCAGGACAGGTAAGTGTCCTAATATTAAAAGTCAGCAGCTGCAGTATTTGTTGCTGCTGGCTTTTAATATGTGTTTTTGGTGAACCATCCGCTTTAAATTATCTCTTCCAGGATAAAATAACTACTGATTTTCTTTTACTGTAGTCCTTTACCCTTATGGAACACATTATTAAAGCAATACTATGACCTTTAGTAGTCATAGCAAGGTGCATTTAATTTACAACTTCATTTTTTTGGGGAGCAAATGTTTTGCATGTGTAGTTAGGAGAAAAAAAAAAGCTAAAGACATCATCACAATGCCCTCAATAACATATAAAAAACCATAAAAGAGTAGAAAGTTCAGATTTGTTTTTTTTTGCTTTGAGGATCTACTAAATAATATGAAGGAGAGCAGGGTATACTGTGATGATATCACTGAATCACATGAACATGTACATTAACAAACCTGTAGGAATGTTTTTGTTCGCATGTGCAAACCTGACCCAAGAAGTTATATAGCTGACTAGCTGAATACCCGGCGTTGCCCGGTCTTCCTATCTTAACCTTTTGGGGGGGAAAATCATAGTTATATAAATATAAATAAATAAATAATAAATAACACAATGTTTAATTTTAGAAATTTGACAGATAAAAATATGAATATTTACTATTTGATTAAAGAGTATTGTATTTCATAACTTTTATAACATTTTCCTTTTCAGTTTGTGAATGTTGAAACAGAGCAAAATATGGTACAATGAAGCAGATTAGTACCAACTCACAGACCTTTAAAAAGTGCGGTTAACTCAACTGACATATAATTGCAATACTTGTTTGTATACTATATTCTTAGTTTCTCCCGCATTTGCTAAAATGAACAAATTATTTGGGGAACCCACCCTGGAGCACGCTACATAAAGTTGCCCATGTGAAAAACATGGTGATCTTAAATCAACTCCGCAGTACCAAATGGACTGCCCTTGTGACTTGTTGATCGTGATGGAAAATGCAAGCGTCACTGGGAGTTGTAGTCTCTTGAAACTAAAAGGCAGATCTGTTGGAATAAGAGGTATTCGTGGAATAAAAACTGTTTCTCCCTTTCCCTTTCCTGTCAAAATAGTAGCTTCCAACACATTAGGCAACATGTTTTTCACACACAGCCTTGTTCCATTGCACAGTTTTGGTGGGTCAAGGTTTCGTAATAAAATAATAGGACATCCAACTTTAAGTGATAGGCGATGTTGTGGCAATCCAGCTGGATCAAGGGAATTCAGGAATTCTGGTGGGAAATTCACAGCCTCATCGGCATCTACTATGGTATCAAAAGATTTGTACTCAGTAACTGCTCCTGGTATCATAGAAAGTATTTGATTGTTAATTTCACGGACATCCTCATTTTTAGCAGCAAGAATAGCCCTCTTACACAACCAGTTTAGATTGCCTAAGTTGTCTGAAATATTATGGTATACTGCATCTATTAGTTCTGCAACTGACGATACCAGTTTGCAAAAATCAGAGGGAAGTTTTACGTTTCCTGAAGATTCAACTGGTAGTCTACCCTCTCCGATTTCAAGAAGTGTGTTTGAAAAAAAATGAGCATTCTCATCCCTTGGAAGTACTCTCATATTTTCTTTTAACCATGTCAAATGGGGGTGGGTAAGGGTTAAACCACCTATCCTATGTTTGTTGCTGACAAACAAAAACCGCCGTTTGGAAGTTATGAAGTAACATGTATTTCCCATAGAGTTGAATGGGACTTTAAAGGAAGACCCTTTCCCATAGAGTTGAATGGGACTTTAAAGAAAAACCCCGACCATGGCAAATGGGGGTGGGTAAGGGTTAAACCACCTATCCTATGTTTGTTGCTGACATATAAGTAACATGTGTGCCAAGTTTCATGTTAATATCTTTAGCCGTTTGGACGTGATGCTGGAACATACATACATACACACACACACACACGTTGAGTTTTATATATATAGATTGTACACTAATGTTCAATGCATACAATGCAGACCTAGTTTGCCATGTGTATTCAACAAACAAAAATGGTTGCCGTTGTGCACCTTTGCAAATGCATGGCAACACCTGAAAAAAATATCAAATAAATAATTAAATTGATTAACTTGCTATTCAATGAAATGTGCATGTCAACATAAGGCATACTAAATAAAACCCTGTTGCAATTATGTCCTATTAAAACAACAGTGTACCGTATGTATGAATAATTACCGCTGGAATCTATATTCTAAGGGCCAGATTCTCAGAGGCGCTACGACGGAGTATCTAAGATACCCCGTCGTATCGCCGTTTTTTTTGGCTCGTATCTATGCGAGTGATTCTTAGCATCACTTTGGCATAGATACGCTTGAACATCCGACAAGTGTAATACCATTACACTTGCGGATCGTAGTTGTAATGAACGTTTTCGTTCGCGTAAGGTTACCCCTGCTTCTATGAGGAGTAACCTTACGAAGTACCGTCGTATGCCGTCAGGTGCCGTCGGATGCCATGTTAAGTATGGCGTTCGGGTCAGCATCGGCTTTTTCCGTCGCTTACGTCGTTTTACTAACTCGTTCGTGAATAGGGAGTTGCGTAAATGACTATCACGTTGTTTTGACGTCGGTTTCAACGACGCTTTCCGACGTTAGCTGGAGCATGCGCACTGGGCTTTTTCCCCGGCCGGCGCATGCGCAGTTCGTTCGACACGGGGGCGCGCTTAATTTAAATACAAGCCACCCCATTTGAATTACGCGGTCTTACGCTGGGCCATTTTCGCTACACCAATGCAAACTACGGAGCAAATGCTTAGGGAATACGGCACTTGCTCTAGTACGATGCAGCGGCGTAGTGTAAATGGCTTAGAGAATCTGGCCCTAAGTATCAGTGAAAGGAATCTTGTGAGCCGTCAAGTAAATAAACCCTGTGTATTTGCACAAAGATTCCTACATGTGCAGTACAATATTCGTCTTGTGTGTGGTTTACTGATCTCTTTTAACTATACTTGTACAATTGTTAAAAGTTGCAACTTTTATTTTAGGCGTGCCAAGGCTTAGCTAGCATGTGCTTGGATACAAGAGCATACCATATGCAGCAAATTAATTAATTTTGGGCATACTTGTTATAGCCTGTGTGCAAGCATTCACACACACTGCAGTTCATACAGTACGTATAGAGTTTGCTCATACTAATGGCATTGATCCATGGCTATACAGACATATATGTAAAGGCCCACACACACGGTTGGACTTTTTGACAACAAACTTCAAAATGAGCAGGTTTTCAAAAATATCTGACCGTGTGTACGCTCCATCGGACAAACTTTTTTCGGTTTTCAACGGACAAACGTTCGCTCTGCAAACGGACAAACTTTTCGGCAACAAAAGTCTTAGGCCGCGTACACACGATTGAATTTATCTGCTGAAACTGGTCCGACGGACCGTTTCAGCAGACATCTCCGATCGTGTGTACGGGCTAGCGGACATGTTTTCCCAGCGGAGAAATGTCCGTCGGATATGTCCGCTGGTTAGTACACTAACCAGTGGACAGAAATCTCCGCGCATGCGTCGAATGGATTCGAGGCATGCGTGGAAGTATTTTACTTCCTGGAGTGGTGACGTGGCGGCATCAACGTCACCGCCACGTCACTGCATCCTCAGCCCAAGGGGATTTTCATCCGATGGTGTGTACATGCCATCGGACCAAAATCCGATGAGACATGTCCGCTGCAAGCGGTCCGTCGGTACGCGGCCTTACGGTGCAAAATCTTATCGCATGTATAGAAGTCCATCGGACTTTAGCCCAAAGTACAAGCACGCATGCTCAGAACCAATGTTAAAATCAACCAACAATAGTAGAAGTTGACCAAAGGGTGGCGGTAAAGAGCAGAAAATAAAAAAACATGTGATTTTGGGAAAGTTTGTGGAAAAAGTCCTGCCGTGTGTATTCATACCAAGTTCACGGCCAACACCCTTTAAACAAAAATTCACTAAGGCCGGATTCACACCTATGCGAATTGGTTGCGGCTTAAACCGCATCTAATATGCAGAACATTTCTAAATACAGTGTTTTCAATGAGGCTGGTTCACATACAGTGCCTGCCGCCGAGAATGTGTTTTTAGCACGACAGCATCGCGCTGATTCTCGGCGACAGGCTGGCTGCCGACATCTCACACTGCGCATTGCAGAAAAAACGTGTGCGGATTTTATGCCTTGCGGTGCGGCTCAGGTGCGAATTCAGTCCCATTATCTTCTATGGGTGAGCAGCTGATTCGCAGATGTGTTCAGTTCTCTTTAGGAATTTCTCTCATTCAGCTCAATACACTTCTCCCCCACTCGCCTCTCCCCTGTAACATCTCCCAGGTCTCCAAATTCACATCTAAAACGTTACTAATCTGCTGAACACTTCTGTAATCTCTGAAGTCTGATCGTGTGCATGAGGCTTTAGTAAGTCAGATACTGCCATTTCCAGGTTAAATCTATTAACCAAATTTATTTATTAAATTATTAAAAATTAGTATCAAAAGCATGTGTAGAGCAGTACAGAGGCCATGGATGGACTCATAAAGAAGAGTAGATAATCGTAAACAATAATTTGATTATCAATGTAAACAGCACATGCTGTGGCCAACAAGACAGACAATTAAGACAAAACAAAACAAAAAATAACTCAAGGCACAGGTCCGGACGTGTGTGTGTTCAGATCCTTTATTTCAGCATTGTAGTCAAGTGATGGTTAATTTGGTATATGAAACAGGGGAAAAAATTAGGACATCACATCAAGTGATTGATGAACCCTGTTAAATTGTTACCGAATCACTGCTGTTAAATAGGAGCTGAATACTATGTGAGGGAAGGGGGAAGGGGAAGGACAGGGCGGAATGACCTAGGGCAATAATAATGCCAAAATTAAAGGGCCAGCGTCAACACATTATTTTGAGAGACTTACATTTACCGACAGATATGCAATTGACAAATCAATCTTGCAACATAATATGCAACATCTTTATGCTGTATCATCTACACTAGTGTTGTACTTTAATAGCATTTGAACATTATTTGATCATACTAATAATTCTTGTTGCCAATAGTAACCTCTTTGGCCTACTCTTGGCCAATTCCCCCTCTTCCCCCAACTTACCCTTTATGCTATATTAGTCGGTTACGGCAGCAGAACCCAACTTTATGGGTACATTACCTGCGATGTGGTAATACTCCCCACACCCATCTCATTTATGGTCACCTTGCACTTTTTCCTTATCCCCATTTGTCCCTACATATTTTACTAAATCTATTAACCAGTTACTGCTTTGACCTCAAATGTGAAATTGTGTCCAGAAAATAATCTGTTGTTGCAAGATAAGTATCAAACATGGTAACTATTTGTATTGATTTTATTATAAACTTATATACTAACAAAACCTAAAGATCAACATTTCCACTTTCATATATTTTCTATAGCTTGATAAATTAAATCTTGCTTTTGTATATATTCAATGCATCACCGTGTGGAATGAACAGTCTTTAGCTGAAAACTGTATGTGGCCTCAGGAAACAAACATGCCAAATGTCAGCTGAGCTGTTCAGTCAACCATGCTTAACAGCACTATGCTGCAATGATATTTCACTGTATGCTTTTCTGTTTATCTATCTATTCCTTCCTGAATTCTTAGCTACATAGCAACACAGAAACCCATCCATGTCTCTTGCTTTCTATCTTTTCTGACAGTATTTGACTATATCTATCTTTTCATCCAATCATTGTAATCTGTTCTTTTGCCATTTTGTTGCATTTTAATAGTATACAGTACAATACATTCAATTCTTCCACTTCATATAAATGTACCATTATTTGAAATATCTTTAGGAGATCATACTGGAAATAAAAAACAAAATAACATGAAGCTCTGCTTAACTCAAATTATGTTTTTCCTGGTGGGAGGAGCAATTGATTCACACGCTTGTCTTGCATTAAAGCACTCATTACATATTTTATTTCATACTACATTCTGGTTTGAGACACTTATATTTAAAAAGAAAGGTAAGAAAATAAGGATATAAAAAAATTAAAATGTGAATTTCAACCATAAACCGCCATAGGGATTAATCAGTAAATTATTGCTATACGAAAAACCATTTGGTGTCTTAGCCACAGATGGGTTGCCCTGCTGTGTGCACTACTGCAATGAACAGGTTTTTCTATTTGCATTATAGCATTCTCTGCATCTGCAGCTACTGACAGCTAGTTATCTCCAAGCAAATACACCTGGTCATATTTGTACCATATACTGTATATCATTAAATTATATTAGAAAAATCACTACCTACAATTGCAAAGTATGGCCCTGTGTCAAATTCAAAGAAAACCATCTCAATTTTGGGTTGAATGCCCCACTGCAGTTTCTGAGGCCGCGTACACACGATCAAATCTATCTGCTGGAAACGGTCTGAGGCCGCGTACACACGATCAAATCTGTCTGCTGGAAACGGTCTGCTAGACCGTCCCAGCAGACAGATTCGATCATGTGTACGGGCGAGCCGACGGATTTGGCCACCCGACAGATTTCAAAGCATGCTTTGAAATCTATCGGGTGGGAACCCGTCCGCCCGACATGTCTGCTGGTTAGTACACTTACCAGCAGACATGTCGCCTCGCACCGGCGCCAAATGGATTCGGCGCATGCGCGGAAGTGTTTTACTTCCTGGTGCGGTGACGTGGCGGCGTCAACGTCACCGCCACGTCACTGACACGTCAGCGCGCCGTCTGCTGGCGGGGATTTCGGTTTGCTCGTGTGTACAAACAGACAGATTTGTTCAAATCGGTCGGACAGATCGTTTTGAACAAATCTATTGCCTCGTGTGTACGAGGCCTGACAGAGAGTTTCAGCAGACAGATTCAATCGTGTGTACGGGCGGACAGACAGATTTTGCCAGCAGACAGATTTTAAAGCATGCTTTAAAATCTGTCTGCTGGGAATCCGTCCGTCCGACATGTCTGCTGGTTAGTACGCTAACCAGCAGACATATCTGCCCGCACATGCGTCGAATGGATTCGACGCATGCGCGGAAGTGTTTTACTTCCTGGACGTGGCGGCGTCAACGTCATCGCCACGTCACCGCGCTGTCTGCCGGCGGGGATTTTGGTTTGATCGTGTGTACAGCAATCAAACCAAAACAGCCCAGCAGACAAATCTGATCAAATCGGTCTGTCAGACCGATTTGAACAGATTTATTTGCTCGTGTGTACGGGGCCTGAGTGTTATGAAACAAAAAAAAAAAAAAAGATTATTTAGGCTACTAGTTTTGAATGAGTATGTTTTTTTAAACCGGACATGGCCTAAAACACTTCTAAGGTAAAAGCCATGCTGAAGCTCAACTAGATACCTGCAATAGACTTCTAAACTATCCCCATACTATATAAAAAAAGAATGAAGCGCTACCTCTCCAAACAAATAACACAAAATTAATTAATTATACCTATACAGAACTTGGAAGCAATATATGTAATGCTGTAGCGATAGTGGTGGTAACCCCCAATTAACAAAAAGTGATAAATAAATAAAAATATAAGTAGTAATAAGATGACAAAGTAAAACAAAATAGTGTAAACGTACACTCAAAATAAAAATCAACTTGGCCAATCTCCAATACTTCATAAATAGTATCAATGTTCTTTGTAAAATAATAAAACGTCACATTAAGTCCATTCAGTTGGTGAACATGCCGATACACTCCATGGTAATAATCATAAATCCGTGAAGGTTGTGTGTTTCACACAGAAAAAATCAAGTGCCCTCCACCGATCAAAGTATGCATTCACCTTCTGGGGAGACCCTGCAAGGGGTCTATAATCGACTTTCCCTTAGGGGTAAAAATTCAGTAGTTGGCGACTTCTCAGTTGGTCCTGGGACTCTTGTTCATTTTATGTATTATACCTCATACACATGTAGCATGTGAGCAGGAGGAAACTGACATAGTGTTTAGCCACTCAGCTACCAGCTGCCGTCAATTGACAGCAGCAAGGTAGCTCAATTGTTCTGACAGGACATCATATGACTTCCTCATCTTTTAAAGCCACTAGGGGGCAGGCGCGTGACACTGGCAGTTTGCGCACACCCGCCGCGTTACTGGGAGCACAATGTGCATGCCCAGCGGCTCCTATGGCCGCCAGGCACCCGCGATTGCCCAGTAACTGAGTAGGACCGTGGATCTCTGTGTGTAAAAACAGAGATCCACGTCCTGTCAGGGAGAGAAGACCGATTCTGTGTCCCTTATACATAGGGACACAGATCGGTCACCTCCCCAGTCACCCCCCTCACCCTACAGTTAGATTCACTCACTAGGCTACACATTTAACACCTTTCCGCCCCCTAGTGGTTAACCCCTTCCCTGCCAGTCACATTTATACAGTAATCAATGCATATCTATAGCACTGTTCACTGTATAGGTGTGAATGGTCCCAAAAATGTGTCAAAAGTGACCGATGTGTCCGCTATAATGTCGCAGTCCCAATAAATCGCAGATCACCGCCATTCCTTGTAAAAAAAAATAATAAAAAAAATCATAATTATGTCCCCTATTTTGTAGGCGCTATAACTTTTGCACAAACCAGTCACTATACGCTTATTGCCATTTATTTTATTTTATTTTTTTACCAAAAATATGTAGAAGAATATGTATCGGCCATGTCGCACGACCGCGCAGTTGTCAGTTAAAGCGACGCAGTGCCGGAAGCTGAAATTTCGCCTGGGCAGGAAGGGGTATATGTGCACAGTAAGCAAGTGGTTAAACTGTGTAAAAGGTGATCTTGATTTAAAATAAACAATCCCACTCACATTTGTAGGTTCACTAACTCTGGTGCACTCAGGTAGCTCTCTATACACATTTGGGGTGCATGGTCTCCTTAAGGTCGCTGAGACACCTGCAGGTACTTGGCTCTGTAGTCACCAGTGGCTAGTAGTGTTGCTCACGAATATTCGCATTGCGAATATTCGCTACGAATATTGCATATTCGAGTATTCGCGAATAACTCGAATATCGCGGCGAATATTCGCTATTTCGAATATTCGTATTTTTTTCGCAATCAATTTCGCAATCAATTTCGCATTCGCACTAGCGAAATTTCGCATTGGCGAAATTGCGCAATTTTTTTTTTTTTTATAAAATATCACGAATATTCGATATTAACAAATATTATTCGAAATATTCGCGAAATATCGCGAAATCGAATATGGCGTATTCCGCTCATCACTAGTGGCTAGCAGTTTACTTCCTGGTGATGCATGATGATGTCACAGGTTCCGCCCTGACATATTTCTTCATTAGTCACGTGACTTTCTCAAGAGGTCTGCAGGTGATTGCAAGCTTGTTTTAGGAGTCATACATAGTAGCACAGAAATCTTTTTATCTAGTGTAAAACAATTCCCATGCTTCTGTGGAGCCTTTATCTCCAAGGCCCAGTCATCATAGGAACTCCATATTTGCACAATTCCTTTAATAGTGGTGCAAAGACCTTTACTGCTCTCCAATGTTCTGGCATGTGACAGTTTTATTACAGCACATATTTCTTTATACTGTGCACATATGACTGATCAAAAATAGAAGTGGGTACTTCAATGGTGAATGCTTGATATCTGTCACAGAATTGAAGTAAAGAAGGGGAACCATCTAACTGGTTGCGATAAAGCAGTGAAGACATTTATATAAAAATAAACTAAAAAAATGAGTCAATAATTTCCAATGTTTTATACTGACCTAGACTATCAAGTAATGAGGGAAAGAGATGCAAAAGAAGCATTTATTTTATTTACTATAATAAATACACATGGCTAGTAACAGTCAAAACAAGTTACGAGAACAAAGAATTAGTCTTCCTTTGAACATAATTGTCTGTAGCTTTTACTTAGTATGCATTTAGCTAGGATTATGCTTTTGTACTCTAAACGTTATAGTATATAATATTACAAATACTGTTACATTTTAGCATAGCTGTGGCATAACCAGATTGCAGAACATTGCCATTCAACTCAAAGTATTTTTGAACCCGACGTGGCATTGTCAGGTTAAGTAACTTCCAAAATATTGTGCATCCACTTTTTTGCCGTGTAAACCATTTACTATATAATTTACGTCAAGTTAGGTGGAAAAACTATAAATTAAATGTTGTTATGTTCTAGCTTAACCACCATAATATTTTTCAACCTTTGCTGAATGTCACTGCCATGTCTATGCCATGTATTTCTAGGGGCAAGTTTATAATGCTTCAAGAAGCAGCCAGTGTCAGAGGTTAGTAGAGGAATGGCCACAAGATCTCACAATATATGATGACAAGCCATTATCAAACATTCATTAACAAGCCATTATCAAATGATGCTTTCGCATGATAGGATACCAATTCATTGCTAAGAGCTTGTTAATGGCCATAAATGTTCTGTACAAATGACAGGGCTCTATTTCTAAGTTATACACATAAGTAGCTTATTACCAAATGCACACTTATATTATTTAACATAATGTCTAGATTTTAAGCCCCTTTGAACACTTCCACTTTTTTGTCTCATTAACCACTTCAATAGAGGGGCATTTTCACCCTCTTCCTACCCAGACCAATTTTAAAAGACAATTGCGCGGTCATGTGACGTGGCTCCCAAACAAAAAATTGACGTCCTTTTTTCCCACAAATAGAGCTTTCGTAGAAAAAAAAATCGCAATGTTTATTGCAATTTTTTACCAAAAATATGTAGAAGAATACATATTGACCTAAACGGAGGAAAAACCTATAAAAAAAAAATGATATTTATTAAATCAAAAAGTAAAAAATATTGGGCCAGATTCACAGAGCCCTTACTCGCATTAGATAGGAGTACTTTCAAATTACGTGCGTCGTTTCATTAGTCTGAAGCCTCAAACCATGAAACGACGGCTTCGGGCTTCAATCCGACTGGCTTACGTGTTCGTTCGCCTTTGGATCTACGCTGCAATAATTTTGCGGCCGCTGGGTGGAGTTACCGTTGTTTTCCGCGTCGGGGTATGCAAATGAGCATTTTCCGACGATCCACGAAGTTACGAGCGTCGTTCCCAATCTCTTACGGCATCTGTAGTCATCATTTTGTCGCGTAAAGTTATTCCACCTTTTATCTGGTCTAGTTTTAGACAGCCCATGTTAAGTATGGCCGTCGTTCCCACGTCGAACTTCAACGTCTTTTTAAAAAATTTTATGTAAGTCATCCGGGAATAGGAATGTACGTAAACGACGCTACTCAAACAAAAAATTACGTAACGACGTTATCTCGCGCAATGCACGGCGGGAAATTTCTGAACGGAGCATGCGCAGTTCGATCGCCGCGGGGACGCGCCTAATTTAAATGCTTCACGCCCCCCTAATCGCGTATTTCGATTCCGCCGCGAGAAATACACTACGCCGCCGTACCTTACGGGCCGTAATCTACCTCAATTCGTCGTAGAGCCAGGTAAAATATGGCGGCGTAGTGTATCTCTGATACTCTGCGCCAATGTAATTGTATCTGAATCTGGTCCATTGTGTTTTTTCAAAATTGTCGCTCTTCTTTTGTTTATAGCGCAAAAAATAAAAACCGCAGAGGTGATAAAATAGCACCAAACAAAAGCTCTATTTGTGGGGGAAAAAAGGACTTTAATTTTGTTTGGAAGCCATGTTGCATGACTGTGCAATTGTCAATCAAAGTGCGACAACGCTGAAAACTCAAAATTGTTCTGGGAAGGAATGGGGTGAAAATGCCTTATATTGAAGTGGTTTGCGCAAAAGTTATAGACTCTACAAAATAGGGGATAGTTTTATTGCATTTTTATTTATGTTTTATTTTTTTTTACTAGTAATGGCGGCTATCTACAATTTTTGTTATGACCGTGACATTGCGACGGACATATCGGACACGTTTCACACATTTTTGGGACCATTCACATTTATACAGCGATTAGTGCTATAAAACTGATTTCTGTGTAAATGTGACTGGCAGGGAAGGGGTTAACACTAGGGGGTGCTGAAGAGGTTAAATGTGTTCCCTAGGGAGTGATTCTAACTGTAGGGGGAGGGGGAATCACAAGGGGAGGAGACCAATCTGTGTTCCTCTGTATTGGGAACACACATCGGTCTACTTACCTCTGACAGGATGTGGAGCTGTGTGTTCACACAAGCATGCGCACCGGGTCCCGATTGATGCAGCCGGCGCGCACACACCCCCTAGATGGCCGGGAAGTCCAGGACATCATATGACGTCCACCCAGGATGGGAGATCCCATCTGTGGATGTCATTTGACTATGGGCTAAATCCTGTACCCTCCATGTTCTGATTTCTGACCGATTTCTGCTTGGAAATGTCTAGACGCCATCACAAGTGTCCTCATACCGACTTGTATTTTAGAGAAAGGAAGGGCCTAGTCTGTTACTGAAAGATGATTACTGAAGTCCAGGAGGTTTAATTACTGTGCCTATAGGGCAGTACATTCATTTTTAGACACCTTGAACAACAGCTGTAATAGGTAAGACTATGGAAATTGAATTTGTTGGTACTATGTATTTCTGACTGCAAATCTATTTTATCTGGGCTTTGAAGCTTGATTCTGCAGAGAAGCTCGGTCGTGTGTACGGGGCCTCAGTCCCTGAGCTGGACTTGGATTACAAGAACATTGACAGCTGAATGTCTCCCTCCCATGTACTTGTATAAAGCTGGCCATACACAATGCAATCTGATTGTACAATCTCTGTACAATTTCCTTTAGAGTTATTAAAACGATGTAATATGATAACCAACCTGAACAATCTATTCAATTTAAATAAAATTAGGAGGCCCTTGCACTACATAATTAATGGCAGATCTAAAGGAGCCTGTACAATCAGACTGTATAGAGTATGGCCACCTTAGGAGCCCTTTCACACTGAGGCACTGCAAAAACGCCCTAAAATGCCTTTAGAAATATTACCGCGTTTTTACCGTGTTTTTAGGGCGCTATCGTTAAAATTAACGCAACGCTGCAGGCGTTTTAACAGGGTTTTTGAAGTGTTATTGAAGCATGGGCAATTTCAGTCCTGCTGTTGTAGATGCTCTTTTTTTGCTTGCATGTTTACATTTTTGGAAGATCATGTGACTTTTCTACAGCTCAGAGCGAATTTCAGGCACTATTCTGGGGTTTTTACAGCACTTTCAAACCATTTCAATGGATAGGGGCGTTTTTGGAGCGTTTTTATCAGCGCCCTAAGGCTGCTCCAAAGATGCTGCCTTCAGTACTTTTCTTAGTGCCCCTCTAAGCGCAACGCCTCAGTGTGAAAGGGTCCATTGAGATGCATGGAGAGTGGTTTCATGAGCATTTTAATAGCGCTATTTTTAACGCTAAAAGGTGGTATTAGGTGTGGTCCATGCCCCATTGCAGTAAGGCAATGCAAGATGGAAAATTAAGATTTCTGTACTGTATTGTCACATGATATAGAACGTCAGGCCTCAGAAAGCATTTATTTTCATATTTGAACTAAGAGGTGAAGATTAAAAGCTGCCCTGAACTAGGTAAGGGAGATATCAGCATCAGCACATTAGGTTGGCTTGGGCAGAAACAACATAAGAAAAGGCCTCTGTTTATTGTGAAAAGTCAAATGCTGCCTAAAAAGGTGAATGTTGTCTTTAAAAGCTATGTTTGTCTTCATACCAACAATCTTGTTACAATATTTCATATAAAGTAGGAAACATAAGTAGGTTTTATTGGTGTGCCTACAGAGGAACTGCATCTTTTTTGTTGTATATTTTTTAAGACACGTCTTTGGGTTTCATGTTGTTTATTATTATCAGCTGGTTAGCTCCCACTTCAGTGTATAATTGGTCTAATTTATCACCGTTATGCTTCATGATCAGCAGATCAAACTTAGTGTCACCAAACACATACTTGTAATGCAGTTTTTTTTACATAATTACCTAAAGGCAAGTTGAGGTATGTCTGAGTACACTTGTGCTTTTTTAGGTTAGCAAATTTTGGGATGGCTCTGTTCAACTGTTGGCAAATGTAGTCAACTATTCCATGACTTTCAATTGATTGATTGAAAAATTGTTCAATTAAACATTTAACATCCATGGGATGTTTTAGAACATTTTGAATTTGAAGTGGAGTAAAGCAAGCTGGTGACTGCAGGTGTAGTCATGAGCTTGGTATATACTTTTACAGCCAGCGATCGGTAAAAGTGATTCACGCAGCTTTACAATCGCCCAATCAATTTTACTGTAGTGAGAAGTGCCAGCTCCCCCCCCCCCCTCCCCCGCCATGGCCCATGATGGTTCTCAGGCTTTCTATATTAGCTCTCTTGTGATAACAATAAAGTTAAATAATAAAATAAATTAAAAAATAAATGTAATTAAATAAAAATACAGTACATTTTTTTTAAAGCACCTCATCCCCTTGCATATACATGCAAACGGACTGGTGCCTAGGTCCCGTGAGGTATCATCATGAACATTGGCATAGGAGCAATATGTCAAGGGCTGTAATTCAGGGTTAACTTTAAACTGACAACCTGTAAAGGTTTTGAAATAGGTCACGTATGAACATTTTTAGGTACCATAGTTTGTTGCCGTTTCACCGACTCACACAATTTTGAGTCTATTTGTGGTATCTATTTACTTACTATTTAATTTATGTATTAGATTGTGTTTACCAAAATTCATTTTAGTGTATTTTTTCTTGAAAATAGGCATTTGTTAAATAACTGCACACATTCTCCAGGGCCTCTGCTTTCAGAAGGGTGCTACATAATTTTCAAACAAAAAAAAAAGCATAACTTAACATGTGTGTGAAAAATTAAAAAATTACATCCGACCGCTCATAAAGGAAAGTGGGCTGTGCATTAAAGGCACTGACACGCAGGGGCGATCCCCTCATAGGCTCACTAGGCAAGCCGCTTAGGGCCCCGTAAAGCTGTGGAGAGCCCCCCAAATTACTAGAGGCCCTGCCTGATGAGAAGTAATTTTCGGCTCCTCATCCAGATTCTCAACTCGCTGGCTGCATGGGAGAAGAGGTAAGAAGTCAGCACACTTTAATGTGAGATGTCATTTCCGACAGCAGAACACCCCCTCCCCCCGCTTCTCAACTTTAATTTTTAATGTAACATGTCATTTTGCTTAGGGCCCCAGGGAGGTCAGGATCAGCACTGCTGACACGGATCTGTCATCTGCCTGCTCAACGGGGATCAGCGGACTGATCACCTACTGAGCAGGCGGAGTCCAATTGTGTGAAAGAGCTCTAGAACACAAGCAAACAAGCAATGAATAACTGCACTCTGTAAATTTTGACAAATGTTATACATTAGTCATGACAGGTGTGCAGCACATCCTTTGAATTCCTAATTCCAATGTACAGATATCCATTGAAAATAATATCAGTGGCAATGCAAACCGTCACAATACAGCTGGATGTGAGCAGGGTGCTTTATAGACTAAGTAGTCAATTTCCTTTGCTTACTCTTAACACAACATTTGTATATGCACATTCCATTTTTTTTTATGCTCTTATTATTTTCAATACCAAGTTTGAAACAATTGCATTGCACTGAATAGAATAAAATAAATATTGCAGAAACAAAATAAATTCATTTTTAATATGGAAAAAATGCATTTGTCATGATAACTTTGCACAGGTGTCTTCACTCTAATTACTAATATTTTATCATTAATGACTATGAACATTGTTCTAAAAACCATGGCATTTGTACAGGCGTGCCAGCAAGAAAATTAATTAGGCATGTAAATAAAAGTTGATTTTAAAGTCGCACAAGGGAATACAAACATAAAAGGCCACCATTTATTTTGCACTTATAATAATACTAGGTTTATTTAGATCTCCTACCAGTGTGGAAAATATACACATGCTTTATTATTATTTTCATTAAGCAAACAAAATGTAATTAATGTGTATATGATAACTAGAGCAGAACAGCAAAGATAAATGAGACAATTTAATATAGAATAAGGCCACTGAGATCCCTTTGCCATTAATCAGCTATGTGTTTATGGGCTTGGAACCAGCAGGTGCTGCATGCAGAGGCCTCTGCAAATATATATATATATATATATATATATATATATATATATATATATATATATATATACATATATATATATATATATATATACATATACGACACAGCCGCTCTTCCTAATTTAACAGGTGTACAGGGGTGGGTGAGGAGACAGCGTGTTTAATCGGGATACTCACCTGTCCCTGCGTGGCTGTCAAGTTAGAAGGAGCCTCTGTGCCCCCTTAGATTTACATAGGCTGCTGCACGCAGCTCCTGTTGGCTCTAAGGGTATATTTAAACTCCAGTTGAATGGAGAGAGCATATGCGTGGGCGGCCTGAGTGAATGCATCTCTGAACTGCTCGGCACATTCCTGGCACTAGTAACTATATTTAGAGCAGTAGTGTGGGCTCCTGCAGGGCCACTCCATCCACAGGTGAGCTAATGGATTGGTCCTTTTCTCTTCCCAGCCCTGCCATATCCCACTCACAGGCCTCAGCTCCTTCACCAGGCCATAAGTCCCACACTTCTAAGCAGATTAGTGGCCAGGAGCCTGACACCCATAGTCCTGTGGGATCCCCTACTTCCCCACCTGCACAGTGACAATATTCAGAAGATTCAGTTCTCATTGCCCGCTTTGCTGATCTGCTACAGATAGAGCTGGAGAAGGCCACCACTAAATTGACCTCTGAGCTGAAGCATGATTAACATGATTACTGGGTTACAAGATTGCCTAGAGGAAGCATATACCAAAATTGACTATCTTGAAATCACTTTAGTCACTACAATTTCCGTATTAGGGGCCTTATTGAGACCATGAACAATATCACCTCTGTCACATTTTCTAACATGCAATGGTGGTACTGGACATTTTCAAGAATAAGGAGGCAGCCATGCTAGAGAACATCTGGATTTGGAAGTTAATGGTTGCAAGATCCAGGTTTTCGTGGACATCTCCCAAGCTACCATCCAAAAAAGAAGGATCTTCACACCCTTGCTTTCACCTTTGTTTCAACAAGACATCCACTACAGATGGAAATATCCTCTTAAGCTGCAGTTCACCTATGATGGCAAACCCTACTCCTTCTCTACTTTCACTGAGGGGAAAAAAAATTCTGCAGAAGTTAGGCTTTATCTCCCACAGCCCCTCATCTTGAGTCAGTCAAGATCGAGCAGTCTATCTTTTTTTCCTTTCACTTCTTTGGTCTGTTTCACCAATGAAGAAATCTGCAACCTCTCACCAAATTACTTGAGGACTAACTGCCTGAAGCTAGCTACATTTTCATAGTGGTGGCTTCTCAGTGGTCCCTTTATGGGACATTAGTAGGGATGAGCCGAACACCCCCGCGTTTGGTTCGCACCAGAACCGTCGAATGGACCGAACGTTCACGCGAAAATTTAGAACCCTATTGACGTCAATGGGACTCGAGCGTTCGAATTCAAAATAATTATAATTATTAATATATATATATAAAGCCCCGTATGCAAGTTATTGCCAGAAAACATCTTTGAGAACCCGGGTCTTGCCACAGGGAACATGTATCAATGGAAAAAAGTTTTAAAAACGGTAATTTTTCTGGAGCAGTGATTTTAATGATGCAGCATCATTAAAATCACTGCTCCAGAAAAAACGACCATTTAAAAAAAAAAATTCCATGGATACATCTTCCCTGGGGCAAGACCTGGGTTCTCAAAGACATTTTTACAGGCATACTATAAACACCCAGCAGGTATAATATTTAAATGAATTTTTCATTTTTTTTTTATTTAAGCATCATGATGCTTAAATAAAAAAAAAAAAAGATGAAAAATTCCTTTAAATATTGTACCTGCTGGGTGTTTATAGTATGCCTGTAAAAATGTCTTTGAGAACCCAGGTCTTGCTGATCACATTCTCCTGCTCTCCAGGATTGAGTCTGAAAGAGTGACTCCTCCCTAGGGCTTGAACTGACTCCAGTAGTAATCGGCGTGCGTCCTAAGAGTAGGACGTACGGCTCCTGGAGCCAGATAGGCAGGGTTTTCCTCCCCTAGCACCAGCCTCCACTGTCAGATCCGCTCTGACCTCGAGCCGCCCCTGGATCCCCTGGTTTCTCTCTCCCTCTGGAGCCCCCACCTGCCAGAAACCAGACAGGCAGATGGTGACAGACACTGCCTGCACTATCCCTCCATTCCTCCTGTAATCCACCGCTTGGCTTCCCCCTGCTTCACCTGACCCCCCTGGCTTCCCTCCGCCACCCTTCTCCAGCAGGTAAGCCTTTTAATGGGGCTGCAGACGGCCGTCCTTTTTAGGACAGCAGCTGCTGCCACTTAAAGCCCTTACTATCCCCCTATCCACATCTCCCCTCCTATACCCTCACACTACCCATCCGCCACCTTCCCTGCAATCCCTGGCAATTTTCAGCCATCTCTGGCATTTCTGGCTTCCAGGCCGGCGATTTTCGATACATCCGCGCCGGCCTGGAGGCAATCGCGGCAGCCGTAATTTAGGAAAGGCCGCGGCTTCACCCGCGGCCTAGTGGCGCGCCGCTTCTCCCCCTCCAACCGCCACCAAAGTCCGAAAACGGACTTGAACCCCACCCCATACCCCCAGGAAAGTTACCCCACACTCCGATCTAGTAATCCTGGCCCCAAATAGTAGCACCGATCCACCTAATCTGGAAGCTTTACCAGCCTGGAGCCTGCTACCGATCGGCAGGCCATTTTTTACTACACCCAGCCCCAAATCTTAATCACCATTACAACTTGATCCAGGGTTCGCCCGATCGCCTGTCCAGGGGTCAGGAAGGAATTTTTTTCCCTGTCATTGCAGATTGGCATAGCACGGTCAGGGTTTTTTGCCTTCCTCTGGACCAAGTCAGGTTTAAGGATTCAATCAATCCTTGACAACCCCTCCCCCCCCCTCCCGGTGTTTGGCGACCATGGTCAATCTGCAATACACGGCAGAGGCCATATGGGGTTTGAGGCGATTTGCCTCAATACTACCTGCCTGCACCAAAAAAGCCCTCCAAACTGAGAGCCTATTGAGGATCGATCGACGATCGATTATCAAAGGTCTCTGCCACTTGCCCCAACCTAAGCACATATCATGTGCTTTGATCAACACCAGATCGGCAGTAAAACACCGAGTAGAAATCTGTGATTTCATTCTACAGCACGATTTAGACTGCCTCTTTATCACAGAGAGCTGGCTTACAGCCGATTGTAATAGCAGAATTGGTGCCAGAAAACTACCGTATTATAACGGAAAATAGAATAGGGCAAAGAGGAGGAGGATTGGCGGTGATCCATAAGACACGTCTTGCGATCACAAAACCAGTCCTTCAAAATCCTCTTCCATTCATGGAAACCCTTACTCTACAACTGCAAGCAAACTCCCAGGAGACAGTCCGGATTCTACTCTGCTATATGCCACCCAGCCCAAAATCGCAGTTTCTCCCTTTATTGACGGACTTCATCTCCACTTATACCCTGAATAGCAAACACCTTTTGCTGCTCGGGGATTTCAACCTTTGGGCCAACTCCCCTGAAGACCCCGTTGCCGATGCCTGCATTGACCACCTGGAAGGATTAGGGCTTCAGCAATTAGTATGTGGGCCCATACATACGTCAGGTCACACACTCGATCTTATTTTCAGACATGATCTGGAAATAAAAATCTTGGAAAATGAACCATTGCCATGGACAGATCACCATGCAATTAAATTCATTATTCCTCAATTCCCCCCCTTAATAAAAACATCAAATCCAGTGACAACACACTGGACTAGATGTCAGAAGAAGCTCCACTCGGAGCTCTTCAAAGTCACATTAAGGGAAAAAATAAAATCAATTCAGCCGCATCAAAAGGCTGAGGAAACTCTGAAGGGCATAAACACAGCACTATTACAGTCAGCCGACTTAATAGCACCGAATCGCAAAACCCACATCCGGAAAAATAACGCAGGCTGGTTCAACAACCAGCTGGCGTTACGGAAGCAAGAGCGCAGGAGGGCAGAAGCCGCCTGGAAGAGAAATTCAACAGATGAGAACCTCTCCATCTACAAGGAAATAACCAGAAAATACCACAAGGAAATCTTCGATGCCAAGAAAAATTATTTTTCTGAGGCCATCAACAATGCATTTAACCGCCCCCGCGAGCTCTTTAAGCTGGTCACTCAGACCATGAATCCAGGATGTCTTGAAGCCCCCAATTCGGACTCACAAGAATTCTGCGATGAGCTATCGGATTACTTCATTAATAAAATTGAAGGAATCCGGCAAAGCATTGAGCAGAACAACTCCCCCCGTAGCCCTCCCAGGAACTATTCACATAGCACCGGCAGTAACTCACCACAACCAGGTAAGTTCACGCTGGAACCCGTCTCTACCCATGTCATTAAAAATATCATTGGTACTCTGCGTAACAGCACTGCGCCTAATGATATTATTCCCACCAAACTGCTGAAGGAATGCGCCGACATTCTGGCGCCTTCTATCACGCAGCTTATTAACCAATCCTTTAGCGAGGGCACAGTGCCTGCCCAGTTGAAGGAAGGTATAATTCGACCTATCTTGAAAAAACCCACCCTGGACCCCAAGGATCCACTTCACCGCCGTCCCATAACAGGCCTAAACTCTCTTTCGAAGGTCATGGAGAAAGTAGTGGTACAACAGCTGCAACAGCATCTAGATACCTACAAACTACTTGATCCATATCAATCGGGATTCCGACCCGGACACGGGACAGAAACCGCATTGATCAAGATATGGGACGACGCTCTCGAGGCCGCAGACGAAGGAGAATCTTGTCTTCTGGTTTTGTTGGACCTAAGCGCAGCCTTCGACACAGTTGACCACAAGCTCCTATTGACTCGGCTAGCTGAAGTAGCCAAAGTCGCAGAAGGCGATCTATCCTGGTTCTCCTCTTTCTTGGAAAACCGATCGCAAATAGTGAAGCTAGGACTTTTTACTTCGGAAAAACGGAAAGTATCATGCGGAGTCCCTCAAGGATCTCCCCTGTCGCCGGTGTTATTCAACATCTATCTGCGTCCTCTTTTTGAAATCATCAGCAGTCAAAAACTGCTCTATCACTCATATGCAGACAACACGCAACTGTATTTCCGCATTTGCAATAAAAAGGATCACCACCTCAATCTACAGAATTGCCTCTCTTTGATAGATGACTGGATGACCAAGAGTTATCTTAAACTCAACGGAGCGAAAACAGAACTTCTCCTGTTTCACGCTAAGCGTAGGAACCAACCAGCAACAACGTGGACCCCCCCACCCATTCTGGGTAAATTCATCACCCCTAGCGCCAAAGTCAAAAGTCTTGGGGTCATCTTCCACTCCTACATGACAATGGACGCACAAATAGGGTCAGTAGTCAGCGGATCTCACCATCTGCTGCGCCTACTACGCAGACTTACTCCTTTTATTCCTAAAGAAGACATATCAGTCGTGGTAGGAACAATTGTCAACTCCAGACTGGACTATGCAAATGCCCTTTACCTGGGACTCCCGAAGTACCAAATCGCTCGTCTGCAAGTCGCGCAAAACACGGCTGCGAGACTTGTGACAGGGAAAAAACCCTGGGAATCCATCTCACCTTCGCTGAGATCCCTTCACTGGCTGCCAGTGAAAGACAGAATTGCTTTTAAAGCACTCTGTCTAACGCATAGATGTATCTATGGGAAAGCTCCCATATATCTGTGCGAAAAAATAAAAGTCCATAACCCCAATCGCATCTTGCGATCCACCAACCAAAATTTACTCCAGATACCGAAAGCCAATTACAAGTCCAAAGGAGATAGAAGATTCGCGGTCCAGGGTCCTAGACTATGGAACGCTTTACCAACCAATATTCGGTTGGAGGAGAATTACCTAGCATTCAGGAGAAAGGTCAAGACTCATCTCTTTTGATATCAAAGGAGACAGGAACAACAAGCGCCCAGAGGCGATTCAATTCGCATGTGCAGTGCTATATAAGTTTTCATTCATTCATTCATTCATAAATATCTGTACAACACCTGGGATGCATATATATCCTCTACACACTGTAAATGTAACTGGCTAGCCTGCCTGCTCTATCTAGCTAGAAAAAAAAGACTCTCTCTCTCTGTGACTGATATCTAACCAGCGCCGCAACACACATGTGGCCGCCCTGCAGGTGGCCTTTTATAGTGTGGGGCGTGTACTAAAGCCCTGAGCCATAATTGGCCAAAACCACCCTGGCTTTGGCAAATTACGGCACCCTGACTTGGCCAATCATCAATGCCGCAGTAAATTATGGGCCATGGCGCATCACTTAAATTTGGCGCGAACGACCCGTTTTGTTCGTATTTCGACGAACGATCGAACATACGATGTTCGAGTCAAACACAAAGCTCATCCCTAGACATTTGTCACTGCATTTACCTCATTTGAGGTTTTTAACACCTGATACTTTTTGTTAATATTATTATTGTATTTTTATTGGCCTATATAACTTGTTTTGGCCTAACCATAAGGCATATACTGATTGACTGTTTGTTGGTGATGTTATCATTTTTGCTTATCTGGAGCTTCCAGGGCCTTATTATTACCATGTTTGTATATTTGCTAGTGTCGGGAAGAGTCTATGCACTGTCTCTACTTTTAGGACTCTTTCCAAAGCTTAGTCTTGGAAGAAGACTCCTACACTTCTAGATTACTTTGTTGCTTCTTATTGTGTTTTATCATGCATTGTGCTAGATTGATGTCTGTGCTACCTGAATATGGGCAGTTTTTTTTCCCAGTATCCCTTATTTCTTTCTTTTCTTTCCTTCTTTTAACCTCTTTTACCAACAGGTTCTGAGGGTTACCCAGGAACTCCTTTGGTCCTTCAAGATACCTGCTCCTTCCAGTTGGTGGGTGAGTTTAATTGTTTACAGTTGTTCTTGTCGTTTCTCATGTCCAAGTTAGCAACTACCGCCAGTACCATATGACTACTTTTTCATCTCGTACAATGGTTGGGCTAACCTTTGAAACACATTAAAAAGTGTTTACACATTATAGGTCTCTGGGAGCTGATGTTGTGGCTCTTTAGGAGACACAATTTCCCCCTCCTCCACTCCGATATATTCATAAAGATTACCCTCTTTTTCTGTGAATACCTCAGAGAAAAAGAGGGGGTGGCGCTTTGTTAGATCTGGCGGCTTTCCTTTATTGAAACTACAGTGCTCAAGGATAAGGAGTGATGATATCTCTTGGTGAAGGGACATTTGGGAAGGAACTTGGTGACCTTTCTGGTTTAATATGCTCTCAATACAAATCAAGTGACTTTCTTCTGCTCTCATTTTATGTCCCTGGCTCTGGATTTTGAGGGTAATGTTATTTTGGATGGGCATTCTAACCTAGCCTAGGATTACACATTGTATAAATCTCATGTTGTTACATTTAAATCCCCCTGTAAACAAATATGCACATTTGCACAACTACTATATCATTATGACCTAGTTGATGCTTGGAAATAAGCTACTTCTACCTCTCTTTTCCAGCGCTCATAACCATTACTCGTATTGACCATGTGTTTCTCCTCTCACGACTCCTACCCAAATTGATTTCTGTCAAAGTAGTTTCAACATCCTGGTCTGATTATGACACTGTAGTGCTGACACTTTATACAGCTAGGCTGGCTAAGCCACATTGGCGAATAAATTAACCTTGCTTCAATAGCGCATCTTATTGTTTAGATATTTTGACAAATTTAAAGCAGACGGCACTACACCTACTATTAATTGGGCAGCACACAAGGCCTAAGTCAGAGGATTCTTTATTCAATTGTCATCCAGACTTAAAAAGAAAATAAATCAGCGCAAAAATGAAAAATTAACCCCTGTATAGCAGCTGAACACCAGGGTCAGCTTCAGTGGGGGACAGATATTTAAATGGCAAACTACTCCCACCCCTGGTGTAGCCCCTATTAACAACATACCTGAGACACCTGTTGACATTCCCAGAACCAATCCTGCACATGAATATGTATACCCTGATATGGATCAACCTTCTTCTTCATATAGAGATCAACCATTTAGAGGGAACAAAAGGGGAGAAATAAGAGGGGGAGAGGTAGAGGAAATAGTCATCCTCCACATGTTTATGATGGTGGCTATCCTCCTTCTCCTCATCATTATGGATCCTCCAATAATAGGCAAGGCAATTATAACTATGGGACTAATGGTGATCATCCCTATGGGGATGGATCACATTACCCTCAAGATAGACCAATTCCCACACAGAACAGATATGCCCCGGTCTCTGATCAAGCGCCCCAAAATAGGGGTTATTTTTTAGGGCTTCGCCAAGCCCAAGCCCCCCCCCCCGATATTCAAAACGAATCCAGGGGAATGATGGAGACAGCCCCCACAACAAATGCTACAAACTCCACCAAGTATGGGCCTATTAGGAAAGCAAACAGAACGAGAGAAAGGAGAGGGGGTAGGAGATTACAAAAGGTCCAGACCGTATTAGGAGCAGGAATTTATAATCTGAGTGGTGTTTCGTTAAATGAGGATGAACTAAAGATTTTGGACAGAGGTCTTAAGTTTGCTCCCACTAAACATCTGAACAAATTTCAGACATATGTGAGTTTACAAAAATATATGAGATCTCTGAATATGAAGAAATATTTTCTTTCGCACCCTAGTAGTAACTCTTCACTTGTGCGTAAGGACCATTCCACATTATGTAACAAATCCATTTTCAATCCTTTGAATACAGATAATAAGTTTACTGATGTGCTTAAAAACATGGTTACCAAGGATCTGAATGATCTTAAAATTAAGAAAGTTATGGACCCACAGTACATCAAACGCGGGATGGAATCTCTAGAGGCTCTGAAAGATATTATCAGACCCGCTGACAAAGGGGGAGGACATTTTGAGTAAGGAGCATTACCAGACAGAAATTAGTCATCTTTTTAGTGATGGGGACACTTACAGTGTTCTCGGGAGGGATTCCATGTTATCATTCAAAGATGAACTACATAGCATTGTGGAGGATGGGAAGGATCAAAAGATCCTAACAAAGAAGCAGGCTCTGTATTTGGACCCCCTCTTTTGTAGGACTCCTGTAATATACTGTTTGCCTAAAATCCATAAGAACAGTACTACCCCCCCAGGTAGGCCCTTTGTAAATGGGATTGATTCCATTTCCGCGAGATTGGGACAATACATTGACTCTTTTCTTCAGCCTCTTGTCATCCAAACACCTGCCTTCTTAAAAGATACTAAACACATCATACAGTTACTTGAATCCCTGGAATGCACATCGTCCACTATTCTGGTTATGGCTGATGTAAGCTCACTATACACTATTATAGGACATGGTGATGCTATGTCATCAGTCGAGTGGGCTTTGGCCTTTTCTACGTTATCGGGTAGACATCAGGAATTTCTGTCTCAGCAGGAATTATTTTTGGTACAATAAGGAGTTCTACTTACAGACCAGGGGGGTAGCTATAGGAGCACGGTTTGCTCCCAGTGTGGCCAATATATTTATTAGGGTTGTCCAGATACCGATACTAGTATCGGTATCGGGACCGATACCGAGTATTTGCGGGAGTACTTGTACTCGCGCAAATGCTCCCGATACCTAAATAGAATACTTTTTTGTATTTATCAACATGTTCTGTGAAAATTCTTTGAGTTTTTTACTACTGCGTGACAAGAAAATAAAACATTTTTATTCATTTTTACTCATTTTTATTCTTTTATAATGTCTTGAGTTAGAGTTCTTCATAATTTTAAAGAAAATATCCTTAGTCTGTATTGTGGTTTGAAAACTGTCACATGACATTTAAAAAAAGTATCGGTATTCGGTATCGGCAAGTACATGAAAAAAAGTATCGGTACTTGTACTCGGTCCTAAAAAAGTGGTATCGGGACAACCCTAATATTTATGGCCCACTGGGAGGAGGAAGCCATTTTTGCCCACCGCCCCCCCCCGAATTGGTCTGTTATCGCAGATTCATTGATGATCTTATTTTGATCTGGGAAGGTGAACGATCATCTCTGTTATCATTTATTGATTTACTAAACAATAATACCAAAAATATCTCTCTTACTTGGAATATTAGTAATGATCAAGTGGTGTTTTTGGATTTAGTGATCAATAAGTCAGGTGATCATTTCAAATTGATCAACCACTTTAAACCTACCGACCGCAATTCCTATTTACCTCTGGGGAGTTGCCACCATCGATCATGGTTGTGCAATATCCCCAGGGGTCAATTTATTAGGTTGCGTCGGAATTGCACCGAAGTTGGCGATTTCATCAGCCAGTCTAGAGTGCTGTTATCTAGGTTTGAAGAAAAAGGTTACGCCAAAAGTGATCTTGAAGGTGAGATCACTAAAGTTAATATGATGGAGAGAAATATATTGGTTGCTGACCATGTCGGTGAACCTAACCCAGATGTTAATAATTTCAGGATGATTCTTGATTACAACGTTCAATTCAAGGCGTTTGAGAGAATCATCAATAAGAATTGGTCTATCTTGAAAAATGACAGAGTCTTAGGACCTGTTTTGCCTGCACGTCCGCAGTTTATATACAAAAAAGCACCCTCGCTGAGGGATCGTCTAGCACCAAGTGTCCTGAATCCACGATCACTAGGGAAAATAAGTTGTTCACGTTTCTGGGAGGCTTTTATGCTTGTGGTCGGTGTGTTTCTTGTAAACACTCCAAAACAAATGTTAAGAAACTGAAAAAGTTTTTATCATTTGCTACAAGTAGAGAATATGAGATTAAGCAGTTCATCACATGCGATACGGTCGGTGTTGTATATATGTTGCAATGTGGTTGTGGGTTGCAATATGTAGGAAGGACATCTAGATCTTTGCATATGATAGTTGATGAGCATGTCAGAAATATTAAGACAGGTTATATTAACCACAATGTATCTAGACATTTTAAACAAGTTCATCAAAAAAATTCAAAGAGCTTACAATTTTGGGGGATTGAAAGGGTCACCAACCACTGGAGGGGGGGTAATCTTATTCGTCAGCTGAGTAAACGTGAATCCTATTGGATACATGAAACCGAGGTGCTTGCTCCTGGGGGATTGAATATTGATTTTGATATAAATTGTTTTATCACTGATCGTTAATTGTTTTATTCTTTTGTATTGATGGCTTGCTCCTAAAGTTGCGGCAGCGTATCGAAAATGAGCCGGCGTTATTCAAATTGGGCGGGTACGGGGCGTGTATTATTTAAACTAGGCACGATCCCGCGGCGAACGTACTGCGCATGCGTCGACTGTCAATGCATCCCAGTGCGCATGCTCCAAATTCTGTCAGTGAACATCAATGACGTCAAATCCCCATTCATGGACGTTTTACGCAAGCGACGCGAATATTTTTTTTTTTCTACGCGTGACGACGGCTATACATAACATAGGATACTCCACTAGGGGGCTGCTTTATCTTTACGCCGCGTATCGCTTACGTAAATGTCGGAAAGTCACTGCGTCGCGCCCGAATACGATCGTGAATTGCCAATTCCCGCTGATTAACATATTTTCGGCGTTAATCAGCGGGAACGCCCCCAGCGCCATTTTTAAAATTGCAGTTGCGATGCGATGGCGAAATTCAATTACGCCGCTCGCATCGGAACTCCAACCCGGCATTTCTTGTTTTCTGGTTACAGAAAACAAAAACGCCGGCTTAAAGTGACAGTTAGGCTGGAGTATCACTGATACTCCAGCCTAACTCTACCTGAATCTGGCCCAATATTTTTTGCTTTTTGCTATAATAAATATCCCATTTAAAAAAAAAAAAAAACATTTTTTATCTCAGTTTAGGCCGATACGTATTCTTCTACATATTTTTGTAAAAAAAAAAAAAAAAAAAAAAATCGCAATAACCGTATAGTGACTGGTTTGCGCAAAAGTTATATTGCCTACAAAATAGGACATAATTATGATTTTTTTTTTATTTAATTTTTTACTAGGAATGGCGGTGATCTGTGATTTTTTTCCGGGACTGGGACATTATAGCGGACACATCAGACACTTTTGACACATTTTTGGGACCATTTATATTTATACAGTGAACAATGCTATAAATATGCATTGATAACTGTATAAATGTAACTGCCAGGGAAGGGGTTAACCACTAGGGGGCGGGGAAGGGGTTAAATGTTTCTTCTAGTTTGTGTTCTAACTGTGGGGGAGGGGGGATGACTGGGGAGGTGACCGATTGTGTCCCTATGTCCAAGGGACACAATCGGTCTCCTCTCTCCCTGACGGGGACGTGGAGCTCTGTGTTTACACACAGAGCTCCATGTCCCAGCTCAGTTACTCGGCAATCGCGTGTGCCCGGCGGGCATCGCGGCCACCAGGCACATGCACGGGGTTCACAGTAATGCGACGGGTGCGCGCACGCGCCACCGGCGGTGCGCAAGCGCCCCTAGCAGATTTCTATGACAGCACGTCATATGACATGCAGTCAGGACAATACAGTTACCCGCCCGCCGTCATTTGACGGTGGGCGGGTATCAAGTGGTTAAGACTCTTTATTATTTATTATCCAAATTATTCTCCACTTTTTAAACGACTTTGAGATGATCTTCATCGATAGGCGGATTTCTCTTTTTTTTTGTTTGGCAGAATCAACTCTAATATAATGAAATTTTTACCCAGGATACTTTAATACTTTAATACTTTATCAATAACATTCCCAAAAGGAGATTTACCACATTTTATTTGGGGTAATAGGAGACCCCGGGTAAATAAACTTAGACCACAGGTGTCAAACTGGCGGCCCTCCAGCTGTTACAGAACTACAAGTCCCATGAGACATTGCAAGACTGACAATTACAAGCATGACTCCTGCACGCAGAGGCATGATGGGACTTGTAGTTCTGCAACAGCTGGAGGGCCACCAGTTTGACACCCCTGACTTAGACGGTATGTCTCCAAACCCTGAGGTGGGCTTGGCTTACCATTTTTTTTGTTTAATCCAGTGCTGGTACCTGATCCTCTTCAATGGTGGCTCAATGTTTTTTTATAGATTGGCGACCATCTTGACAGAGACCTGATGTACTCCCTACAATATTTAAAAGATAGATTACAAATGCCCCCCCCACTGAAATGTTTCAGTATAATAAAAATTATACATTTTACAAGATCTGAACTTTATTTGTTGAACAGGCCCCTTACACTCACAGACTTTGAATTGTTCTGCCAGATACTGGGTGTTTTGAAGGGATGAATATCTATGGTATATGCTTACCTCTTTGATCCAAATGTCAAGCTTCCTGATATTATCCAGTGGGAATGGGACCTAAATCTTACTTTTGAATTATTCGACTGGCAAGATATTGCTTATGCTCTGTCTAAAATATCTATTAACACAACCTTAATAAAATCTAAATATAAAAAAATTCTTGTGATTGTATTTGGTCCCTACCTGGATCACAAAAATGCACCTGACTGCATCACCCATCTTTCTGGCAGTGCGGACGGGAACTGGAACTGTGCCCCCTATCTGGTGGGAATGCCCTATAGTGACCAGATTTTGGACTAGATTTTTAATTGAATTTATTCGGAGACGCGAATCAATATTTAGATGCCTGGATTTGGCCCTCTTTCATAAGTTCAGTGATGAGGTTTCCAAGAATTATGTGAAATTATTTACATGTTCATGGTGGCAAGAATTACTATTGCAAAATATTGGAAACAGTAGATGGTTCAACTAAATTATATAAAGAACAACTTAATTGGATTTTGGTCAACAGCAGACTCATCTGTATCCTTCATAATACTAAGAAGTTTGATAAAACATGGGACCCGTGGATTCAGTATTCATTGGTTCTTTAACTACTTGAGATCCGCGCTATAGCCGAATGACGGCTCTAGCGCAGATCTAAATTGCCAACAAGCCGTCAATTGACGGCTTCTCACTAGCTGCTTCCCGGCGCGCGCTCCAGAGCGTGCTGCGGGGAAACACTATGTTGCCCGTGTCCCTTGGACACAGCAAATCACAGATCGCCGTGAACGGCCAATCAGAGTGGCCGTTTGCGATCTGTGTGGCGAATGAGAGATGATCTCATAGATCATCTCTCATTGCCGTTTTACACAGAGACAGCGTTCTGTCTCTGGAGAGCAGGAGACGGATCTGTGTCTCTTGTACATTGAGACACAGATCGGTCACCTCCCCAGTCACCCCCCCCTCCTCCAACAGTTAGAACACTATGCAGGGAATACATTTAACCCCTTCCTCACCCCCTAGTGTTAACCCCTTCAATGCCAGTCACATTTATACAGTAATTAGTGCATTTTTATAGCACCGATCGCAGTATAAATGTGAATGATGCCAAAAATGTGTCAAAAGTGTCCGATGTGACCGCCATAATGTCGCAGTCCCAATAAAAATCGCAGATCGCCGCCATTTCTAGTAAAAAAAATAATAAAAAATAATAATTCTGTCCCCTATTTTGTAGGCACTATAAATTTTGCGCAAACCAGACGCTTATTGCGATTTTTTTTTTTTTTACCAAAAATATGTAGAAGAATACGCATCGCCCTAAACTGAGAAAAAAAAGTTGTTGTTTTTTAATTGGGATATTTATTATAGCAACAAGTAAAAAATATTGTATTTTTTTTCAAAATTGTCGCTCTTTTTTGTTTATAGCGCAAAAAATAAAAACCGCAGAGGTGATCAAATACCACCAAAAGAAAGCTCTACTTGTGGGGAAAAAAGGACGTACATTTTGTTTGGGAGCCACGTCGCACGACCGCGCAATTGTCAGTTAAAGCGACGCAGTGCCGGAAGCTGAAATATCACTTGGGTAGGAGGGGGGTATAAGTGCCCAGTAAGCAAGTGGTTAACAAGCTCCCGACTGCCCTCTTTTTCCTTCTTGGTCTATAATGTTTTTTCCTTCTTTACCTTGTCTTTCATACTTGGTGCTTGTCTTTTACTTCAGGTTAACCTAAGGGCCTCCTGTGGCTCTGACTGTGTTTATATTCCCAGGCACATGGACACCAG
Organism: Rana kukunoris; assembly: GCA_029574335.1. Taxonomy (NCBI): domain Eukaryota; kingdom Metazoa; phylum Chordata; class Amphibia; order Anura; family Ranidae; genus Rana; species Rana kukunoris. Next base: position 201,706,625 of record CM056051.1, read on the forward strand.
ATTTCCCATATTATAGACCAGAGAGATGTTCAGGGAATGTAAGTTCTTCCTGTATATTTATGGTGTCCCATCCCAACCCCAGGTTTGAATCTTTGACTCCACAGTAGACAGTAGAGCCTGGGGAGGTGGCAGGAGGTAGCAGGGGAGGGGTAACTTTTACATTGTAGAGTATCGCCAGCTCAAAAAAATAGACCATGGTCATGACTACAGCTGCAGCCAAGACCCTTGTAGAACCGCTGAAACCTAAAAATGTATGGATGTGTCTTTTTGGAGAAAGTGGTTAAGACTCAGTGCACTCTGTAATGGAACAGGCCTGGTTAAGCACATTCCTCTCTTCGTCTCTACAGTACAAGTCTGCGCTAAGATGCTTGTTCTGATGGGTGTGGCTGCTTCTAAGCACTATATTGTGAAGCTTTTAAGCTTAGAGCTGGTCCAAGAAACACCTGTTGTTTATAAGCATGCTGAAGAGGGTGCTACTAAGATGGACAGTTTAAACTTAAAGCACAACTGCAAACAAACCTTTTAATTTTGTTTTGTATATAACAGGAGTGTTAGAGACAATTGTTTTAAATCTGTGCCCTTATTAGGGAGATCCCCAGTTTCCTTTTAGGACAAGAAGTAATAAAAAAATGTAAATATGAGCAAAATCTCTTTAATATGAGGAGCATGCAGTAATAAATGGGAATTGAGTGTTATTATAGTAGGAAAGGTTGGAGAAGGGTAAGAATTTATTTCAAAGACATAGAAAAGTTCAAGTGTGACTTAAAACTAACAAATGGTGACAACATCCCCAAAATAGAAATAACAAAACTGAGAATGTGTTTTTTGTGTATGGGACTTTTTAGGCACCAATTCAGATAATTATGACAATGGTTAAGATAAAATAAAAGCAATAGACTGAGCATACAAAATATCATTATACTCTGAGTATAAATGTGCTGATAAAACACCTCTAGTCAAAAAGTGAATGATCCACACTTAGACCAGTTTAGATGTTTATAATCATGATGGGTGACCAATACATTTCAAATCAAATCTTCTTCAGGGCAAAAATAGAACAGAATAAAATACCACCAGATGCTGGCTCCCTCTGCTTGTCGTTTTTAGCTTTAGTTGGAAAAAAATGTAAACAGAACCTCACTCTGTAAAATCACACCATAGTATTTATTCAAGGTAGCTGCTTTCCACAGATACAGTCTCTGCCTTAGTCTAAGCCCCTTAAAAGGCAGGGATTGTGTCTGTGGAAACCAACTAACTGTACTACATACTATGATGTAAATTTACAGAGTACGGCTCTGTTTCCACTTTCATCCAAGTGGAAGAACCATGTCCCAGGGGGTATATATGTATGTAAAGGAGCATGGAAAACACAGAAATTACATCTAGGGTAAGGCCATGGAGCTCTGTTTGGGCTATAATGTATTGCATTTAATTTCTGTAATAAATAATTTTCCTATTACTTATTTTTTCTCTGTATTTTAATATTCCTGAAGTCAAATCCTCAATGCTATGAAAAAAAATGTGCAGGTGTTGGAAGGTCAATCCTGTGGTTTTTAATACTAAATAAATGTGAGTTAACTGATCATGTATGGCTTGTACTCTTTCTCTCCCATTTAGGTAGGCACTACATGCACATACTCAGGTACTCCGCATTAGGAGGTCTGCTGGAAAATGTAAGATGTTAGATCAAAGCAATTCTTTGAAAAATACTTCTAAAAATGGTTTTCATGCATTTGTCTGTAAAATCGCTTTTTGAAAAAAAATAAGCTTCATGTCGACTACTTGCACATTTATAATGGACTGCAAAACATTTTCAGGCTCGGTTCACATTATTGTTTCCCTGCAATCAATGTTCTATTTTATATCTTTCTGCTACTTGACAGTACATCTGTACTAAACTTTTAACATTTATTTGGGCTTATTGACAAATACATTACTTTCAGGTTCATAAAGGTGAAAGCCATCTGAAGAATTAAAATTGCTCTGCATGAAATCACTTCCCACTGTTAGCAAAACCTACATAATCTGAAAGTTGAAAACGTTTCATTAATATTTATAATGCTTTTATGTGAAGGATGTCTAAGAACATCTCACTGTGAGATATTTGATAGAAATGTTTATTATTCCTAGCAGGCTAAAACGATTTCACATAGTTGCTGTCATTTTCCCTCACAGTCTTATCAACCTATAATCCCCAACTATCGAAGTTGGTGGTAATATAAAGTTTTCCACAGAACATCCATGCAAGTGGATTCAAATTAAACTTTTTGGGAAAAAATCTCTTTGGAAACTTAAAATGTATACATTATTTATGAAAAACAAACATCAGTGTACCCAATAAATCACAATAAATAGGTGGAAATTGAAGGCTCCAGCCAAATACATATGGACAAACAAGACACAATAGAATAGGGTTCTAGTCATGTAACCTTTGAAGATTTGAGAATATTTTAGACAAAAGAATTGAGCTGACTGAAGATGGTTGGAGTTGGTTAATTGGCAATGCAGCACTGGGAAAGAAAGCAAGGTGGATAAGTTTAAAGAGGTTAGACTTGAATACTTCAAAGGTGCATATTTAAAAATGTAAGATAGTCGAAATGGGTCAGGCAAAATTCTAGGAAGTAAATTGCAAAAATCCTGTAGTTCTACATTTGATGAAGTTATGTGTGAAAATGAAATCAGCAGGTCAGAAAAGGGGCTATAAATATTGCTAGGGGAATTTGGGAAGTGTGTGCAAAGCAAATTCCAACTGGAAACCAGTAATAAGATTGATAGATCAGGGCAGCCATTTAGAAGTGAAGGGAGGAGTGGATACGTTTTGATGCAGCATTTATGATAGATTATACAGATATGAATATAGTTAGTGGAATATCATACAAGGGCATATTACTGTAAAGTTAACAGATTTTGAGGACATGGACTTGGATTTTGGCCATTTATTGAGTTAGGGTGGGTCTTATTTTTAAAATGCTGTGCAAATTGAAGCAACATGACTTGGATAGTTACACAGTTAGTCTGGTTTAAAAAAAGTCTCAAGCCCATCTAGTTCAACCAATAAAAAGGGGGTGGGGAAGTACAATATATACACAATCCCATACCCACATTTGATCCAGAGGAAAACAAAATTGCTGTAGCAGGGGGAACAAATCCTTCCTAATCCCCCAAGAAGCAATCGGTTCCCAATGTTCCCTGGATCAACTTTACTTATAAATATTAGTATTCAGTTATATTATTTATATTTATGAAACAATCCAGGCCTTTTTTAAAGTAATCTACTGAGCTGGACAGAATCAGCTCTTGAGGGAATCTATTCTACATTTTCAGATCTCTTACTGTGAAGAAACCTTTTAGTATTTGGAGACTAAATCTCTTTCCCTCCAGATGTAAAGAGTGCTCCCTTGTCCTCTGTGATGACCTAACGTGAAATAACTCAACTCCATTTTTACTATATGGACCACTTATGTATTTATGCATGTTGATCTTATCCCCCTGTTAATCTCCTCGTCCCAAGAGAGAATAAATTCAGTTCCTCTAAACCTTCATAGTTGAACTCTGCCATGCCTCCTATCAGTTTGGTTGTCCTTCTCTGCACTTTCTCCAATTCCCCAATATCATTTTTGTGAACTGGTACACAAAACTAAACTCCATATTCCAGATGAGGTCTTACTAATTATTTCTACTGGGACAAAATTATATCTTTCTCTGGAGTCATTACCTCTAAATACAAGAAAGGATTTTGCTCACTTTGTAAACTGCAGCTTGGCATTGCATGCTATTAATAATTGTATGATCTACCGGAACACCCAGATCCTTCTCCACAATTGAAACCCCCAGTTGAACTCCTAGTATGTATGATGCATGCATGCATAGTCTTCGCCCCCAAGTGCATAACTTTACATTTATCAACATTAAACCTCATTTGCCACATAGTTGCCCAAAAAAACCAGTGCATTGAAGTTGGATTGTAAGTTGGAGACATCCTGTAAGGCCGCATACACACGATCAGTCCATCCGATGAGAACGGTCCTTCAGACCGTTTTCATCGGTTAACCGATGAAGCTGACTGATGGTCTGATGTGCCTACACACCATCGGTTAAAAAAATGATTGTGTCAGAACGTGGTGATGTAAAACACAACAACGTGCTGAAAAAAACGAAGTTCAATGCTTCCAAGCATGCGTCGACTTTTTAACCGATGCTTTTGCATACCAACGATCGGTTTTGACCTATCGGTTGGGCGTCCATCAGTTAAATTTTAAAGCAAGTTCTCTTTTTTTGACCGAAGGATAACTGACCGATGGGACCCACACACGATCGATTTGGACCGATGAAATGAACCTTCAGTCCGTTTTCATCGGTTTTGACCGATCGTGTGTACGCGGCCTAAAGACCTTATTCCACTGCATAGCTTGGTGTCATCTGCAAAGACTGAAATGGGACTTTTAATCCCAGACCCTGCATCATTAATAAATATATTAAAAAGTAAGGGTCCCAACACTGAACCTTGGGGTACACCACTAATAACCCTAGACCATTCAGAGAATGAATCATTAACCAATACTCTCTGAATACGGTCTTTTAGCCAATTTTCTATCCATTTACAAATACATTTTTCCAGGCCTGTAGACTTAACCGTAAAAGCATTAACTGTGTGTGGCAATAGTTAAAGATAAACTTTCGCCAGAAGTCTGGTAACCTCCCATAAGGGATTTTGTGCACATGCCTGCATGTCTATTCATGCAAGGTTTGCTGAACTTTGGTCTTGGATAACACTGCTCGACAGAGACAGATTTCTGAGTGACTGCTCAGGAGGAGAGGAGGCATGACAACATGGCAAGCAGTGCACATAGAGCCCACACAGCCCCTGGCTCTCTCTTTCTAAGATGCAACATAGAACATTGTTCCTCTGCTGTGTCCTCATCCTTTCTCTTTAGTACACACAGAGTTCAGACCTGCAGCCTGCCATTCAGTGGAACAGAAAGGGTGAAAAATGTAATCTTCTGTGGTAAATGATTGTAGCTGGAGAAAAGGGCCTTCATTCACAAATACTCAAGCTAACAATAGCACCAGCCACCAGGTATTACACTAAGCAGCTTCAGACAAGTGCGGTAGCTGGTGTGGGCTGTTTCAGCTAGTATTTCTGTGAATTAAAGCCCCTTTCCTAAGCTGCAATCATTTATCAAACAAGCAGACAATTTACATACTCGCCATTTCGATGAATAGCAGACTGCAGGTCTGAACTATGTGTGTACTAAACAGGGGAGATGAAGAGATATGGCACTGAAGAATGGTAAGTGGGCAGGGTAGGGGTCAGTGCTGGCTGTCTACATGCCATTGGAAGGCCCATATTTTTAGGCTTTGGGAAGTAGAGATACAGCCATCAATAACAGAAAACAAAGATTTATTTTATTTACCATTCACTACTTGGATTTTAATTGGAACACGTGTTATGTGCACATTGACAACCTTTTTTTCCATCTGGTGATTTTTTTTAGAGTGAAATGAAGACAGTGAGATTACAAAGTGCATGGGCTGACAGATAAAATTACAAAGAAGTCTGGCAAAAATTGGGAAGTTGAAAAAGAGAAAATATTAGTTTAGTTTCATCCAGGCTCAGATTAGGTGTCTCTCAGACCTATGGAGCATTCGGCTAAAGGACTACTCAATCCTCTTCTGTTTTCGCCTGATGCAAATCAATTTACCCATTTACCCACATAAGCAGGACTGGTATATTGTGGCAATTTGTTCAGTTTGGAGTATTAAGTTAGGATTGGTAACTCAGGTTGTATAGGCAGATATGTTTGAACTGGTTAAGGGTTCGGAAAGGTCTATTCTCTTAATAAAAGTGGAGATCCAATGTTTTATTTACAGAAAAATATAAGATTCCTAAGATTCAAAAATGAGGGTACTGTGGAATTTGAAGGTACTGAAGGATGAACCAGCTAAAAACTTTAATATTTTACATACATGTAAAAACACATGTATTCAAAGTTCAAATCAATAAAAGATTACATTTGCATTAAGAAACCCTTTTAGTTGTAATGAACCCTTCTATGGGTTATCCATAACACATCTGATAAAGTTTTTTATAATGTATAAAGAGGGTCCTCATAAATTTTTATATGCCTTTGTGAGATTCACAGGATAGACCTGCTTTTTCAAGAGAACTTCACGGAATATAAGATTTACTGAAGACCACCACAAATGCAGATCGGGGAAAAATATCTCCAACAACAGGACCCTCTGGGGCGACAGTAAGGATACTACATAGTATCGGATTGGGGCATAGGATGAGTATAGTCTAATTGAAGAGTGGTGGGAGACATATTCTTAGAGCCTTTTTCCTGATCTGGGTTTTGTGGTGGTCTGGATGTTGGCCTCAATTTTATATACCTTAAAGTCCTCTTAAAGAAGCAGGTCTATCCGATAAAATGGGTAGAAGCACCTATAGAGACCTTCTATATACATTATGAAAATCTTTAGCATATATGATATTAGTACCCATAGTGGTGTCCAATACAGATAAGAGGGTTTCTCGAAATAAATATAATCTTTAATTGATTTTAACTGTGAACACGTTTTTTAAGCTTATGTAAAAAAAAAAAAGCTTTCCAAAAACTATTAAAGTTTATTCAATAGGTTTCTTCAATATAGTTCCAGGAGATAATGAGGTGAAAAAAAGTGAACCATATAAAAGCCGGCACCACCAAGCAAAATCCCTAGATTCCAGGTAATATAGCAAAAACATTGGTTTGACAAGGATGAAAAAATAGGTGCACAAAGAGATAAGAAATCGCAGAAATAGTTGAGCCCATCCCAAATTTTTAGATCGTGCTTCAAAAGTGGGCTAAGGCTCACTGGTCTGAGATAGAACAGAAGACATTGTGGTATGATAATCTGGGGTTTTCAAAGATGTCCAGAAGGGGCATTACTAGTCTGAGGAAGGCTAATCAAGGGGAAAAGTTGTGTTAAGAAATAGTGCATACCGCCTCTTTTATGTGTTTATAGAGATTGGCTCTGGGAATCTGTAGCTTACTGCAATGCCAGAAAAAGAGATAAAGCTCTTTTGTAATGATCAGGGAGTAAAAAACATTCTGAAATCATTAAAAGTGTATATAAAAACTATGTCAGAACTTCCTTATTTTAAAAAAGATTGTTTTACTCAGCCTGTTTTTCCCAAATAATAAAACATAAAAAATTGCTAAGTAGGAATCATAAACAGCATGCTTGATGTTTTTTATGCTGTGAGTCAGTAATGCTTCTCCTTGATTTTCAATTAGAATGTTGCCCTCCATACTGTAGGAGGCAAAGTGTTAATCATGAAGTAGTCCCAGTAAGTTAGTATATAAAAATATTTATTTAAAGAATCCACTTAAATCAGATTGGAATTTTAGACATTATCACATTTATGAAAAAGGCCCCTACTATCTTCTGTATATGATGTACATTATTTCTAATGCACCGGAGAAAAACAAATTAAAAGCATGAAAAATACCAAGAAACAAATGTATTTAAAACATTTTAATACATTTTTTTTGCAATTCTGTGTGTGTGTGTCCCTATTCAATATTTATGCTGTATTTTTTCAGTATTTATATATATATATATATATATATATATATATATATATATATACACACACACACATATATATACAGAGAGAGAGAGAGAAAGAGAAGAGAAGAGAAGAGAAGAGAAGAGAAGAGAAGAGAAGAGAAAGAGAGAGTGTTTAAAAACCTCTGTACTTTATGGGAAAGATGGTTTGTTAACCTCCCTGGCGGTATGATTCTTTAAGATTTTAGGTGCTAAAAGCGGTACCATTATTTGCAAGGGAATTTGGCGTTTTATACTGTAGGCTTGTAATTCTTAGGAATAACTCACTTAAATCTATTCAAACAAGAGTCTAATAGGCATCCCGGGTATGATTTTTTTTTTTTTTTTTAATTAAAAATTATAATATAATAAATAATTATAAAAAATGATCACAAATGATAATATAATTATAGTAAAAATTATTCAATAATGTAATCAAATCAAAATCACTGAAATTTGCTCAGTTGCAGAATTTTTGCTGTCATTTTTTTTTTTTTTTATGACGAATTTCCCCATAAATCGCTATCGCTAAATTCTGCAAGTGATTCTGATTTATTATCGCTGTTTTTTAGCTGCTCTAAAACAATTTTTGCCATAAAGGGACACTTTTGGTTGCTATGGGCAATCTACAGTTTGCAGGGAGAAAGAAAAGTTTTTATTATACAAAATGACATGTAGTGTACAGGGCAGACCACTAGGGACATGGGGGGTGTGTATTTTTTACATACAGTACTGTAATCTATAAGATTACAGTGTACTGTATGTATAGTGTTTGTTTACTTTTTTAAATTTGGCGCCGTTCCCCCCCCTACGTCGCGACGCTCGCAGGGAAGGGAATCGGCGGAACACACAGCATCAGGCGGACATCCGGCCGCCGAGTACTGCGGGGATTCATCGCTGGATCGCAGAGAAAAGGTAAGTAAACTTTTTCTGCATCCAGCGTGCCACACGCCGTGCCACACGCCAGGGAGGCTAGTCTGACCGGCGATCCAGCGGGAAACCCCCGCCGGATCGCCAGGAATTTTTGGGGGAAAAAAAAAATGCACCCCGAGCGTGACTCGGGGTTACCGCTTCTGGCACTGAATGTTAACCCCGAGTCACGCTCGGGAATACCGCCAGGGAGGTTAAACACCATCAATTTCTTCCCTGAGGACAATGACAGAATGCAAAGTTTAACTACTGCATCAGGAAGCATGTCTGTTGAATGTGAATAAAATCCCCGGTAATGCAGAAGAGCTTCTGTTGAAATATTTATTACTGTATATAGAATAACTTTCAAAACAGCTTCTAAAAATAAAAGGGGACCTGTCATTTCAAGCTCTGAGAACGTTTTTCAATCAATACAGCAGGAAATAAGAGCATACATCCACATTCATTAGGACAGATAGGAAAAACCCAAATGCCCTTGTGCGACTAACATCAAAGCCTAGTAAATATTACATTCTCAAGGGAGGATATGAAATGTAGAAGGACTTCTAGATACAAACAGCTAATTTCTAGGTGTAAACAGTTTGTTTTGCACAGTCAAAAAAAATATGACAGATTATTAGTAATTATGTACTGTGGAGGCATTGATTTAGACATGATGTAGCATAATGGTAAAGATGATAATATTGATTTAGAAAATAAATTGTTATTGTCGTAAATGTATAGAAGGTTTGTTATAGGGCTGACATCGAAATGTAGAACAAATTGAATAAATCCGAGTACACCTGAATCCTTCAAAGGTATTGAAATAGAAAGATTACCCATAAAGCAATGGGATAGGGGTTAAGGATTCTCAATGGTGTATCGGAAATAGATAAATCTATGAGTCTGATCAAGTCTCAGTAAATATTGGTTCTTAGACACGTTCAGTGTTTTTGAAAAAATGACAAAGATTTATTTATACAAAAAATACACAAAAGCATTGTACAAAATTAAAAAACATTAATATTAGGAGAGAAAGTATATTAAAACTGCAGAATAACTGCAGACCATCTTCTGAGGTCCAAGCGTGTTTCAGGTTCAACTAGTTTCGCCCATAAGAGAGCTTCGTCAGGAACCCACGATTGAATGTACTTTCTATGTGAATACAAAAAAGTACAATGAGCTAACATATCAGAATAATAGAGAGAATGTTACATAATATAGAATATACATAATTACTGGTCTCTTGGCAAAACATATAACAGGTGGTATATTTGATCTTTAAAGAATTTATTGTACTAAAATGAGGTCTAGGCGCAATTGTGTGGAGCGGGAGAGGGCACATACCTGAGACGGCTGAGAGGGTGATCTCAAGGAAGGGATGTCCACGAGGGCATAATCTCTGCGATTAGAGAAGAGGCCACCACGCGGGCGAGATGGATTATAGTCGCCCGGGTAGGGGTGACAAAGACAGCTGTGTTGCTAAGTGCTGATGATCTAATGGAGAGAGAGTATGATATGTCAAAAAACTAATTATCTGGGTATATGGTTCCCAAACACTTCTGATAAGTCAGATAAGAAATCTCACTTACTGGTGCCTGATGGTAAAGGGACTGACTTGGACTGGATCTATGCTAAGTCCAAGAAAAGAAAGGAGGTAGGCTAATGCTGGCCAATTGTAGTGGCTGCTAAATTGCTATCATCGAGTCCTATGTGTAAAAAACAGGATAGATGAGAACCAGTTAGTGGCCAAAAAAGATGAAAAAAAGATAAAAATAAATATAAAAATGAAATATGAAAAGTAATAATAGTATAATGAGATGAAAAGGTAGATGTGTAGATGGAAATGAAAATAAAAAATAAATATTTATATAAATATAAATATAAATATAAATATAATTATAACAATATATAAATATGTGTAAATAATTAGAGCTGGGAACTGTTTGTTAGTAAATAGATATATATATATAAGTAAATAAATAAAGCAACACTGTCCATGCATGGCTATACTGAGCCTTCTAATGCAAGAGCAAGGGCATAGAGCCTCATAGTTGCTGATTACCAACATTGTTAATAAGTAGCAGGAGACGCCTATAAGGGCAAGTCCATGTGCAGCTATTGCTACAATTGATTAAATCAGGTTGGCCTGATGTACAGAAATAAATGGAAAAGAAAAAGAAAAATAACAATCAATATTGAAAAAGGAAAAATAAAAATAAATATAAAAATTAAATAATAAGGTTCTTATTAAATTTCTATGTGCCATAGATTAGAATAACTACATGGCAGAGTGAGAAAATAAACAAAAACCAAAAAACAAAAAGTGTATCTCAGAGTATACCTGTAGGGAATGATGTTGTCAGCAAAAGGAGTGAGCAGCTTGTCTCTACCTGAGCGCTGCACTAAATGATAGCAGCTAACAGGGCTGTTAATATACCTCTCTCCATTAGGTCAAATACGCCTCAGCTGATAGCATGAGGCGGAGATCTGATTCATGGTGGGCGGAGAGATGACGCGTCACTAGGATTCCCCCTGTGAGAGGCATGAAGCCGCTCGTGCGTGATGACACGCAGAGCGGGTTGCTCAGCTCACGGAGACGGAGGAAGCCGTGGACATCCCATGGGCGGAGCGGACTGCCGCTCGGCCAATGGGATTTGTCAGATTACGGACCTGGCCAGCACCCGAGCCTCCGCTTGGATTCGATGCTACAACTGTGTGCATCGGGACAGGCCCCTACCCGCCCACATAAGCTCTATAGCAACTACAGCTGATCGAGCACTGTTGTTATCCAGCGTGTCCTTGGATGGGATGATGTTAGTACATTCAAGCCGCAGGTTGTGCAGTGCACTGTCATGCTCCACAAAGAGCGCATGAGGTTAACCTCACCCTGTGAACATATTAGTAATACATATAGATAATTAACTTATACTTTTGTTGAGGTATAGGTACTTATGTGGAATGCCTGAATGAACAGACAAAACAACAGGTGATAGTAATAGCACCAAGTGCTACTAAACAGAAGTTATTACATGTTTATATCTATAAATAGGTGGACAATGCCTCTATTAGCAAAAAGCCCCGCAGGATGGCATAACAGTGATCTAGCACTAATGCATGTCTCTGGGGGGCATTGAAGAGCCAATCAGTCCAGCGTATTGCCCTAAAATTGGTCTAAAATGCTTGTGTAATCATACAATCAATTGACGAAAACATTGATAACTGAGAGAGTCCTCAAAAGTATGTATATAGAGGATCTGTAGAGGTCAGGGACATCTGAATTTAATGACTGATAAATTGACGGTATTGTCAGCAAAGGATAGGTACATATTGTACAGATGGATGACATTCAAAGAGATCTGACGCGGGATGAAACCAACTTAGATAGAATAGAATATGCAATCAAAAGGAACCATTGACTATGTATGATAGATAGTCTAATAGTCTAATTGTAAACACAGAGGGATTAGATTAACCTATAGAAGGCTGGATTAAAGCACACCCAGGAGCTCATAGAAAGGGCTTATAGCTAATATTTTCATTCAGCCCTGGATGTTGAGTGGCACATAATAGGAAGATCCACTTTGCTTCAATTTGCAAGAGACGTTTGTCGGCGTCTCCACCTCTTTCATTGAGGGGTACATGTGCCAAGGCATAAAAACCCATCGATAAATTGTTATGGTTGTGATACAATCCTATATGTCGGCTGATGGGTGTCTCCATCAGCTTCTTCTTGACTGAGCGTACATGGTCTCTTATTCGACATAAGAAATTACGCTTTGTCTTGCCAACGTAGAATGCACCGCAATTGCATTTCATTATGTATATCACTCCCATAGTTTGACAGGTGACCCGAAATTTGGGAGTTAGTGTTTCACCGTTTGGGAGATTGATACTACTGCCTTTCAGGATGTATCGACAAAAGTTACATTTACCGCAAGGGAATGTCCCCATGTGTGTAGGTTTGGGAGTTAGTGAAGTTGAGTAGTGACTGGATACAGTCTTATCCCTGATGGACGGGGATCTTTTAAATGTGATCTCAGGAGAAGCATTGATGAATTTACTAATTTTCTCATCCGAAGTGAGCAAATACCAGAATTTTGTATATATTCTCCGTATTGATTCATGTTGTCTATTGAACCGGGTAATAATTCTGGTAGTGCTGACCTCGGATTCATTTTTTGATTTGTAAATAAGCGAATTTCGTTCCTGTTGATTCACCTTATTGAAAGCTCTGCGGAGGCATGTTTTAGTATAGCCTCTGTCCTTGAGTCGCATATACAATTGTGCCGCTTCTCGTTTGAAGTCAACATCCTGTGAGCAATTGCGTCGCAGTCTCAAGTACTGGCTGTACGGGATACTGTTTATAAGGGGTTTGGGGTGGGAGCTGGTGGCATGGAGTAGGCTGTTTCCAGCCGTGGGTTTCCTGAAAAGTGTCGAACACAGAGACCCTTGCTCATCCAAATAGAGTTCCACATCGAGAAAGGTGATGCGTTCTTGACTGAAACTGTAGGTGAATTTGAGATTGTACTGATTCACCTGCAGTCCTTCAAGAAACGCTAGCAAATCCTCCTTAGACCCCGCCCAGACCATGAATACATCATCGATGTAACGGTGCCAGGTAAGCACATCTGTGGACAGGTCAACGTTAGTATCTTCCCCAAAAAGGTCACGCTCCCACCCCCCCAGGTACAGGTTGGCGTAGGAGGGGGCACAGCCCGCCCCCATTGCCACACCCTGCACCTGGAGGTAGTGGGAGCGTTTGAAAAGAAAGATATTGTGTGTCAAGATGAACTCCAGCATCTCTAGAATAAAGTTATTATATTTCGAGGTGTTCTTATCACGTTCGTTTAAGAAACTTCTAATTACTTGTACTCCTAGACAGTGTGGAATTGAATTATAGAGGGCCTCAATATCTATGGCTACTAGCCATGCCCCCTTGGGGATGCTGAGTCCATCAACAATCCTAAGTAGTTCCAACGTGTCTTTGACATAGGAAAATAGGCTCTGTACATGTGGGTATAAGTATTCATCGATGATTCGACTGGAGTTCTCTGTTAAAGAACCGCAGCCTGAGACAATTGGTCTGCCTGGAGGAGGTATAACTCCCTTGTGGATTTTGGGTAGGGCATAGAACGTAGGAGTGGTAGGGTTCTCTATGTTCAAAAATTGTAAAGTGGTGTCATCTATAGTGCCAAGTTGGCGGGCACGGTTTAGAATCTGACGATATTCTTTGATGCTTTGTATCATCATAGAGGGTGGTACATGTCTATACCACTCTCTGTTTCCGAGAATCTTAAGGCACATCTCTTCATATGTTGCCCTGCTCATGATAACTATGTTGCCCCCCTTATCGGAGGGTTTCACGACAAGATCGTCGTTGTTGCGAATAGAGTTGAGGGCTGTCCTAAGAATGGGACTGAGGTTTTGGCGCGAGCCTCCCCTCCAATTGGTGGCCTCAATTTCCTTAGTAACTTGCAGGACGAACGCCCATATATTGGGGTTCCCCTGCAGTACTGGGAAGGATCTGGATTTAGGTTTGTAAGTTTTAGGGGTCACAAATACTGGTCTGTTGAGTCTCGATTGGACTGATTTACCTGGTATTACACCTGGTAGTTGGTAAGTCCAACCCTCTTCCTCGGGGTTGCTCTCGTCCCACAATACCATTAAGTCCTGTAGAGCCTGTAATTCCCGAATAGATACTTTATCAAGGATAGTATTATCGTTGCCAGTAAGGCTTAGATCGTTGCAGGTCTTATCGTATAGCACCTTGTACATAAGGCGTCGAGCAAATAAATGAAGGTCCTTGACTAGTTCGAATTTATCAGCTTCTCCATCCGGACAAAAAGATAGTCCAAGATGGAGTACTGTCTCCTGTTCTACAGTCAAGGGGTATGGGGATAGATTTATGATATTATTGCTGTCCCGGCCTTCAGCAATGTGAGGGCCGGGACTTGCTCTTTTAATGTCTGCTGTGGGTTGGATGCAACCACACTAGATTTCTTTTCTATTATGAAAATAGGTGCGGGTCGTATCTCTGCTGAGATGCTCGATGACAAAGGGGTAGCTCCCTGTGGTCCTTGGGTCATAGGGAGTGCCAATGTGGAAATGGCCTCTACATTTGGAGCGGGTAGAGGCAGTGTAGTTGAGACATTGCTGAGGGTACTTGTATTAAGGGTGGTAGAACTGCTACCTCGTGATTTGTGGGAACGGGAACGTTTGTCTTTCAGCGGGAATTGAGATCGGGAGGTCTCATGTAGGCTGCTGTCCAAGTCATTTTTCCTCTTTTTTTTATTGTCGATGTTGCTACGACGTTCTATAGGGATATAAGACGAAGAGGATAAGGACGAGGTATCTGATTCTCGTCTTGGGGAATTAGTGTTTTTAGGGGAAATCTTGTTTTCAAAAGGTTTCCTAGGATTCTTCCGTTGTTGATTACTGGGCCATTTGTAGGCCTGTAAATTGTCGTAGGCCCTTTTGTCACGTTGAAATTTACTTTCTTTAATTTTAATTAAATTTGTGGCGTATTTAGTAAGATGAATTTTAAGTTTGTTATCATATATCATATAGCCAGTATACGTGTGTACATTTTTGTTGGCTTCATGCCATTCAGTAATCTCGTTATCAATACCTACAATATCTCTGCCATATTGTTCGCACAAAATGCGCATCATATTGATAGAGCAACATTGAAGGTTAGCTTCCCATGCTTCTTTCACATGGGATTCTACTTTGTTGATATTAGGGAAGATCTGCACCCTTAGACCCCACGGTATGATTTTATTTTCAATATATTGTTCGAAAAATTCCCTATGCCAAAATAGACGAGTTTTCTTTTCAACGAGTTTCTGCAAACCCAAGAAGAAGTAATTGGCATCTTCTTCGGTGGCTTCATCTTTATTACGAGATTTCTTTACATCCGCAACAAACCCATCCCACTCCTTACCACAGTATCCCGTCATAGTGACAGTACGGTCTGACCGAGTATCTCAGTAGTAGAGTTTCGTCTAATAGTATGATGATTCCACTGTATTTAGCTAAGGCAAGAGAGAAACAAAACACAAATCTTAATACTTCATAGTAAAATTACATATCATGTAGACGATCCTAAACCGATAATTTTTGTCCAATAATCTGAGAGAGAAGACTCATAGATATGGATATAATATGTATCAATTGGATATCGTATGGAAAAAATATATTCGATTGTCAAAGCCCTACTAGAGGATAAAGTGGGTGTTTAAGTCCACCCGTGTTGGAAGTATAGAAGGTTTGTTATAGGGCTGACATCGAAATGTAGAACAAATTGAATAAATCCGAGTACACCTGTATGTGCCCTCTCCCGCTCCACACAATTGCGCCTAGACCTCATTTTAGTACAATAAATTCTTTAAAGATCAAATATACCACCTGTTATATGTTTTGCCAAGAGACCAGTAATTATGTATATTCTATATTATGTAACATTCTCTCTATTATTCTGATATGTTAGCTCATTGTACTTTTTTGTATTCACATAGAAAGTACATTCAATCGTGGGTTCCTGACGAAGCTCTCTTATGGGCGAAACTAGTTGAACCTGAAACACGCTTGGACCTCAGAAGATGGTCTGCAGTTATTCTGCAGTTTTAATATACTTTCTCTCCTAATATTAATGTTTTTTAATTTTGTACAATGCTTTTGTGTATTTTTTGTATAAATAAATCTTTGTCATTTTTTCAAAAACACTGAACGTGTCTAAGAACCAATATTTACTGAGACTTGATCAGACTCATAGATTTATCTATTTCCGATACACCATTGAGAATCCTTAACCCCTATCCCATTGCTTTATGGGTAATCTTTCTATTTCAATACCTTTGAAGGATTCAGGTGTACTCGGATTTATTCAATTTGTTCTACATTTCGATGTCAGCCCTATAACAAACCTTCTATACTTCCAACACGGGTGGACTTAAACACCCACTTTATCCTCTAGTAGGGCTTTGACAATCGAATATATTTTTTCCATACGATATCCAATTGATACATATTATATCCATATCTATGAGTCTTCTCTCTCAGATTATTGGACAAAAATTATCGGTTTAGGATCGTCTACATGATATGTAATTTTACTATGAAGTATTAAGATTTGTGTTTTGTTTCTCTCTTGCCTTAGCTAAATACAGTGGAATCATCATACTATTAGACGAAACTCTACTACTGAGATACTCGGTCAGACCGTACTGTCACTATGACGGGATACTGTGGTAAGGAGTGGGATGGGTTTGTTGCGGATGTAAAGAAATCTCGTAATAAAGATGAAGCCACCGAAGAAGATGCCAATTACTTCTTCTTGGGTTTGCAGAAACTCGTTGAAAAGAAAACTCGTCTATTTTGGCATAGGGAATTTTTCGAACAATATATTGAAAATAAAATCATACCGTGGGGTCTAAGGGTGCAGATCTTCCCTAATATCAACAAAGTAGAATCCCATGTGAAAGAAGCATGGGAAGCTAACCTTCAATGTTGCTCTATCAATATGATGCGCATTTTGTGCGAACAATATGGCAGAGATATTGTAGGTATTGATAACGAGATTACTGAATGGCATGAAGCCAACAAAAATGTACACACGTATACTGGCTATATGATATATGATAACAAACTTAAAATTCATCTTACTAAATACGCCACAAATTTAATTAAAATTAAAGAAAGTAAATTTCAACGTGACAAAAGGGCCTACGACAATTTACAGGCCTACAAATGGCCCAGTAATCAACAACGGAAGAATCCTAGGAAACCTTTTGAAAACAAGATTTCCCCTAAAAACACTAATTCCCCAAGACGAGAATCAGATACCTCGTCCTTATCCTCTTCGTCTTATATCCCTATAGAACGTCGTAGCAACATCGACAATAAAAAAAAGAGGAAAAATGACTTGGACAGCAGCCTACATGAGACCTCCCGATCTCAATTCCCGCTGAAAGACAAACGTTCCCGTTCCCACAAATCACGAGGTAGCAGTTCTACCACCCTTAATACAAGTACCCTCAGCAATGTCTCAACTACACTGCCTCTACCCGCTCCAAATGTAGAGGCCACTTCCACATTGGCACTCCCTATGACCCAAGGACCACAGGGAGCTACCCCTTTGTCATCGAGCATCTCAGCAGAGATACGACCCGCACCTATTTTCATAATAGAAAAGAAATCTAGTGTGGTTGCATCCAACCCACAGCAGACATTAAAAGAGCAAGTCCCGGCCCTCACATTGCTGAAGGCCGGGACAGCAATAATATCATAAATCTATCCCCATACCCCTTGACTGTAGAACAGGAGACAGTACTCCATCTTGGACTATCTTTTTGTCCGGATGGAGAAGCTGATAAATTCGAACTAGTCAAGGACCTTCATTTATTTGCTCGACGCCTTATGTACAAGGTGCTATACGATAAGACCTGCAACGATCTAAGCCTTACTGGCAACGATAATACTATCCTTGATAAAGTATCTATTCGGGAATTACAGGCTCTACAGGACTTAATGGTATTGTGGGACGAGAGCAACCCCGAGGAAGAGGGTTGGACTTACCAACTACCAGGTGTAATACCAGGTAAATCAGTCCAATCGAGACTCAACAGACCAGTATTTGTGACCCCTAAAACTTACAACCTAAATCCAGATCCTTCCCAGTACTGCAGGGGAACCCCAATATATGGGCGTTCGTCCTGCAAGTTACTAAGGAAATTGAGGCCACCAATTGGAGGGGAGGCTCGCGCCAAAACCTCAGTCCCATTCTTAGGACAGCCCTCAACTCTATTCGCAACAACGACGATCTTGTCGTGAAACCCTCCGATAAGGGGGGCAACATAGTTATCATGAGCAGGGCAACATATGAAGAGATGTGCCTTAAGATTCTCGGAAACAGAGAGTGGTATAGACATGTACCACCCTCTATGATGATACAAAGCATCAAAGAATATCGTCAGATTCTAAACCGTGCCCGCCAACTTGGCACTATAGATGACACCACTTTACAATTTTTGAACATAGAGAACCCTACCACTCCTACGTTCTATGCCCTACCCAAAATCCACAAGGGAGTTATACCTCCTCCAGGCAGACCAATTGTCTCAGGCTGCGGTTCTTTAACAGAGAACTCCAGTCGAATCATCGATGAATACTTATACCCACATGTACAGAGCCTATTTTCCTATGTCAAAGACACGTTGGAACTACTTAGGATTGTTGATGGACTCAGCATCCCCAAGGGGGCATGGCTAGTAGCCATAGATATTGAGGCCCTCTATAATTCAATTCCACACTGTCTAGGAGTACAAGTAATTAGAAGTTTCTCAAACGAACGTGATAAGAACACCTCGAAATATAATAACTTTATTCTAGAGATGCTGGAGTTCATCTTGACACACAATATCTTTCTTTTCAAACGCTCCCACTACCTCCAGGTGCAGGGTGTGGCAATGGGGGCGGGCTGTGCCCCCTCCTACGCCAACCTGTACCTGGGGGGGTGGGAGCGTGACCTTTTTGGGGAAGATACTAACGTTGACCTGTCCACAGATGTGCTTACCTGGCACCGTTACATCGATGATGTATTCATGGTCTGGGCGGGGTCTAAGGAGGATTTGCTAGCGTTTCTTGAAGGACTGCAGGTGAATCAGTACAATCTCAAATTCACCTACAGTTTCAGTCAAGAACGCATCACCTTTCTCGATGTGGAACTCTATTTGGATGAGCAAGGGTCTCTGTGTTCGACACTTTTCAGGAAACCCACGGCTGGAAACAGCCTACTCCATGCCACCAGCTCCCACCCCAAACCCCTTATAAACAGTATCCCGTACAGCCAGTACTTGAGACTGCGACGCAATTGCTCACAGGATGTTGACTTCAAACGAGAAGCGGCACAATTGTATATGCGACTCAAGGACAGAGGCTATACTAAAACATGCCTCCGCAGAGCTTTCAATAAGGTGAATCAACAGGAACGAAATTCGCTTATTTACAAATCAAAAAATGAATCCGAGGTCAGCACTACCAGAATTATTACCCGGTTCAATAGACAACATGAATCAATACGGAGAATATATACAAAATTCTGGTATTTGCTCACTTCGGATGAGAAAATTAGTAAATTCATCAATGCTTCTCCTGAGATCACATTTAAAAGATCCCCGTCCATCAGGGATAAGACTGTATCCAGTCACTACTCAACTTCACTAACTCCCAAACCTACACACATGGGGACATTCCCTTGCGGTAAATGTAACTTTTGTCGATACATCCTGAAAGGCAGTAGTATCAATCTCCCAAACGGTGAAACACTAACTCCCAAATTTCGGGTCACCTGTCAAACTATGGGAGTGATATACATAATGAAATGCAATTGCGGTGCATTCTACGTTGGCAAGACAAAGCGTAATTTCTTATGTCGAATAAGAGACCATGTACGCTCAGTCAAGAAGAAGCTGATGGAGACACCCATCAGCCGACATATAGGATTGTATCACAACCATAACAATTTATCGATGGGTTTTTATGCCTTGGCACATGTACCCCTCAATGAAAGAGGTGGAGACGCCGACAAACGTCTCTTGCAAATTGAAGCAAAGTGGATCTTCCTATTATGTGCCACTCAACATCCAGGGCTGAATGAAAATATTAGCTATAAGCCCTTTCTATGAGCTCCTGGGTGTGCTTTAATCCAGCCTTCTATAGGTTAATCTAATCCCTCTGTGTTTACAATTAGACTATTAGACTATCTATCATACATAGTCAATGGTTCCTTTTGATTGCATATTCTATTCTATCTAAGTTGGTTTCATCCCGCGTCAGATCTCTTTGAATGTCATCCATCTGTACAATATGTACCTATCCTTTGCTGACAATACCGTCAATTTATCAGTCATTAAATTCAGATGTCCCTGACCTCTACAGATCCTCTATATACATACTTTTGAGGACTCTCTCAGTTATCAATGTTTTCGTCGATTGTATGATTACACAAGCATTTTAGACCAATTTTAGGGCAATACGCTGGACTGATTGGCTCTTCAATGCCCCCCAGAGACATGCATTAGTGCTAGATCACTGTTATGCCATCCTGCGGGGCTTTTTGCTAATAGAGGCATTGTCCACCTATTTATAGATATAAACATGTAATAACTTCTGTTTAGTAGCACTTGGTGCTATTACTATCACCTGTTGTTTTGTCTGTTCATTCAGGCATTCCACATAAGTACCTATACCTCAACAAAAGTATAAGTTAATTATCTATATGTATTACTAATATGTTCACAGGGTGAGGTTAACCTCATGCGCTCTTTGTGGAGCATGACAGTGCACTGCACAACCTGCGGCTTGAATGTACTAACATCATCCCATCCAAGGACACGCTGGATAACAACAGTGCTCGATCAGCTGTAGTTGCTATAGAGCTTATGTGGGCGGGTAGGGGCCTGTCCCGATGCACACAGTTGTAGCATCGAATCCAAGCGGAGGCTCGGGTGCTGGCCAGGTCCGTAATCTGACAAATCCCATTGGCCGAGCGGCAGTCCGCTCCGCCCATGGGATGTCCACGGCTTCCTCCGTCTCCGTGAGCTGAGCAACCCGCTCTGCGTGTCATCACGCACGAGCGGCTTCATGCCTCTCACAGGGGGAATCCTAGTGACGCGTCATCTCTCCGCCCACCATGAATCAGATCTCCGCCTCATGCTATCAGCTGAGGCGTATTTGACCTAATGGAGAGAGGTATATTAACAGCCCTGTTAGCTGCTATCATTTAGTGCAGCGCTCAGGTAGAGACAAGCTGCTCACTCCTTTTGCTGACAACATCATTCCCTACAGGTATACTCTGAGATACACTTTTTGTTTTTTGGTTTTTGTTTATTTTCTCACTCTGCCATGTAGTTATTCTAATCTATGGCACATAGAAATTTAATAAGAACCTTATTATTTAATTTTTATATTTATTTTTATTTTTCCTTTTTCAATATTGATTGTTATTTTTCTTTTTCTTTTCCATTTATTTCTGTACATCAGGCCAACCTGATTTAATCAATTGTAGCAATAGCTGCACATGGACTTGCCCTTATAGGCGTCTCCTGCTACTTATTAACAATGTTGGTAATCAGCAACTATGAGGCTCTATGCCCTTGCTCTTGCATTAGAAGGCTCAGTATAGCCATGCATGGACAGTGTTGCTTTATTTATTTACTTATATATATATCTATTTACTAACAAACAGTTCCCAGCTCTAATTATTTACACATATTTATATATTGTTATAATTATATTTATATTTATATTTATATTTATATAAATATTTATTTTTTATTTTCATTTCCATCTACACATCTACCTTTTCATCTCATTATACTATTATTACTTTTCATATTTCATTTTTATATTTATTTTTATCTTTTTTTCATCTTTTTTGGCCACTAACTGGTTCTCATCTATCCTGTTTTTTACACATAGGACTCGATGATAGCAATTTAGCAGCCACTACAATTGGCCAGCATTAGCCTACCTCCTTTCTTTTCTTGGACTTAGCATAGATCCAGTCCAAGTCAGTCCCTTTACCATCAGGCACCAGTAAGTGAGATTTCTTATCTGACTTATCAGAAGTGTTTGGGAACCATATACCCAGATAATTAGTTTTTTGACATATCATACTCTCTCTCCATTAGATCATCAGCACTTAGCAACACAGCTGTCTTTGTCACCCCTACCCGGGCGACTATAATCCATCTCGCCCGCGTGGTGGCCTCTTCTCTAATCGCAGAGATTATGCCCTCGTGGACATCCCTTCCTTGAGATCACCCTCTCAGCCGTCTCAGGTATGTGCCCTCTCCCGCTCCACACAATTGCGCCTAGACCTCATTTTAGTACAATAAATTCTTTAAAGATCAAATATACCACCTGTTATATGTTTTGCCAAGAGACCAGTAATTATGTATATTCTATATTATGTAACATTCTCTCTATTATTCTGATATGTTAGCTCATTGTACTTTTTTGTATTCACATAGAAAGTACATTCAATCGTGGGTTCCTGACGAAGCTCTCTTATGGGCGAAACTAGTTGAACCTGAAACACGCTTGGACCTCAGAAGATGGTCTGCAGTTATTCTGCAGTTTTAATATACTTTCTCTCCTAATATTAATGTTTTTTAATTTTGTACAATGCTTTTGTGTATTTTTTGTATAAATAAATCTTTGTCATTTTTTCAAAAACACTGAACGTGTCTAAGAACCAATATTTACTGAGACTTGATCAGACTCATAGATTTATCTATTTCCGATACACCATTGAGAATCCTTAACCCCTATCCCATTGCTTTATGGGTAATCTTTCTATGTCGTAAATGTATGATAATGTAAGTTTTTTAAGCATGGATAGAGTGCATTTATTAGTCAAAAGATAAAGAAAAAAAGTTAAAGGATAAGACTACCTTCAGGCTTCGTACACACGACCGAGGACCTCGTCAGGAAATACACATTGTTTTCCTCGACAAGTTCCTTGTCAGGCTTGTCGAGAAACGTGACTAGCTGTCTTTGTGTACAGTCAAGACCAAATCTCCTCATTCTCAAATGCAGTGACTTTAACACATACGACAGCAGGGGAAGTTCAATTCCACTGGCACAACCCTTGGGGCTGCTTTTGCTAATCTCATGTTACTGCGTGTTAGGTAAAAGTTTGGTAAGAGACATTTGCACTTTTCAGTCTGTTACAGCGTGACAAATGTGCTATTTCCATTACAAACACTACCTTTACTGAAGGTGCACGGGTTTCTAAGCATACACACCAACGTGTTTCTCGTTAAAAACCAGCCCGACGAGGAACACGATGAGGAAATTGAGACTCCCGTCGAGAAAAAAGGGAACTTGCTCTCTTTTTTCCTTGTCGAGTTCCTTGACAGTTTTCTCGATGAAAAGCATACACACGACCGGTTTCCTCGGCAAAAAAGCTCTAACACTAAAATCTCTACATCTATACAAACATCTACAATCTAACATTAACCTATCTAACCCTGCAAAGAAGAAATTTGTATACATACCTTTGCCACTGGAGAATGGACTGGATCAGCTTCAAAAAAGGTATGTATATGGATTTCTTCTTTACAGGGTTATATAGGTTAGTGTTTGATCATGAATGTCTGTAGATGTAGAGATTTTAGTGGTGAACTTATTCTTTAATGGTGGACATTGCATTTATTCTTACTCTATATACAGTGCGGAAAATAAGTATTTGAACACCCTGCTATTTTGCAAGTTCTCCCACTTGGAAATCATGGAGGGGTCTGAAATTGTCATCGTAGGTGCATGTCCACTGTGAGAGACATAATAAAAATAAAAAAATTCCAGAAATCACAATGTATGATTTTTTTAACTATTTATTTGTATGATACAGCTGTAAATAAGTATTTGAACACCTGAGAAAATCAATGTTAATATTTGGTACAGTAGCCTTTGTTTGCAATTACAGAGGTCAAACGTTTCTTGTAGTTTTTCACCAGGTTTGCACACACTGGAGGAGGGATTTTGGCCCACTCCACCACACAGATCTTCTCTAGATCAGTCAGGTTTCTGGGCTGTCGCTGAGAAACACAGAGTTTGAGCTCCCTCCAAAGATTCTCTATTGGGTTTAGGTCTGGAGACTGGCTAGGCCACGCCAGAACCTTGATATGCTTCTTACAGAGCCACTCCTTGGTTATCCTGGCTGTGTGCTTTGGGTCATTGTCATGTTGGAAGACCCAGCCTCGACCCATCTTCAAAGCTCTAACTGAGGGAAGGAGGTTGTTGCCCAAAATCTCGCAATACATGGCCCCGGTCATCCTCTCCTTAATACAGTGCAGTCGCCCTGTCCCATGTGCAGAAAAACACCCCCAAAGCATGATGCTACCACCCCCATGCTTCACAGTAGGGATGGTGTTCTTGGGATGGTACTCATCATTCTTCTTCCTCCAAACACGGTTAGTGGAATTATGACCAAAAAGTTCTATTTTGGTCTCATCTGACCACATGACTTTCTCCCATGACTCCTCTGGATCATCCAAATGGTCATTGGCAAACTTAAGACGGGCCTTGACATGTGCTGGTTTAAGCAGGGGAACCTTCCGTGCCATGCATGATTTCAAACCATGACGTCTTAGTGTATTACCCACAGTAACCTTGGAAACGGTGGTCCCAGCTCTTTTCAGGTCATTGACCAGCTCCTCCCGTGTAGTCCTGGGCTGATTTCTCACCTTTCTTAGGATCATTGAGACCCCACGAGGTGAGATTTTGCATGGAGCCCCAGTCCGAGGGAGATTGACAGTCATGTTTAGCTTCTTCCATTTTCTAATGATTGCTCCAACAGTGGACCTTTTTTCACCAAGCTGCTTGGCAATTTCCCCGTAGCCCTTTCCAGCCTTGTGGAGGTGTACAATTTTGTCTCTAGTGTCTTTGGACAGCTCTTTGGTCTTGGCCATGTTAGTAGTTGGATTCTTACTGATTGTATGGGGTGGACAGGTGTCTTTATGCAGCTAATGACCTCAAACAGGTGCATCTAATTTAGGATAATAAATGGAGTGGAGGTGGACATTTTAAAGGCAGACTAACAGGTCGTTGAGGGTCAGAATTCTAGCTGATAGACAGGTGTTCAAATACTTCTTTGCAGCTGTATCATACAAATAAATAGTTAAAAATTCATAAATTGTGACTTCTGGAATTTTTTTTTTTTATGTCTCTCACAGTGGACATGTACCTACGATGACAATTTCAGACCCCTCCATGATTTCCAAGTGGGAGAACTTGCAAAATAGCAGGGTGTTCAAATACTTATTTTCCGCACTGTATTTAAAACATGTCATGCATACATATTAATGGTCCCTAATATTCATTGCAGTCTATGATTTGTTTTTGCTGTTATAATTCAAGTTTTTTTTTTATTGTATCTGTGTGGCAGGTAGACACATACATAGATTGATTCTGATGGGGCATAGTTCATATACTTATATATAAATATGATTTAGAAGCATATATTTTTTTTCCAGTGGAGGTGGCCATAGCATAGAAGTATGTGTGTAAACAGAAAAAACGTGTCTGGTATCTCTTTAATATTCTAAAATATGTTAGTTGGCCTAAACTTATTTAAAAAAAGGCATAAAGCTGATAAAAAGGTAATTTCCAACACCCATCGTGGTAATATTTTATTGTTCTTGTACAGAAGTATTGTCTCATAAATTAGTTGAAGAAAGCCTCTTATGCATGCGGCACGACCGTTTTTCATGACGTAAAAAATGCAATTTTTTAAAATGGTCATTAAAATGATCGTGTGTAGGCTCCAGAGCACTTTTCTCAACGTGAAAAAATTGACATTAAAAATTGTAGAACATGCTCTAAATTTTTGCGTCGTTTTTACCATTATCGTTTTTCTCGTCGTAAAAAACGGTCGTGTGTAGGCTTTAATGATGTGAAAAAAAACGCCCATGCTCAGAAGCAAGTTATGAGATGGGAGCACTCGTTCTGGTAAAACTAGCATTTGTAATGGAGATAGCACATTTTTCACACTGTAACAGACTGAAAAGCACGAAGACTAAAAAGCGCAAATGGTCTCTCACCAAACTTTTATCAACACAAAATAAACAAAAGCAGCCCAAAGGGTGGCGCCATCTGAATGGAGCTTCCCCTTTAACAAGAATTACGTTGAAAAAACATTGTTTTTTTCTAGGACATTAAAAATGGTTGTGTGTACGCGGCTTTAGAGCTAATAAATGCATAACGATATATGTTCAAGCATTCCTAAAACAAGTATTGATCTGCCCTCCCCCATGTCTATAATTGGCACCCAAATGTATGTATAACAGGGGCTTCCACTCTAAATGAAATATATTCATAATTAAAATTACACTTTAACTAACAGGTAAATACCTTTCTTTTCATAGTAATATTTTAGTTGTATGAAAATTGTGTTTTCCAAATAGTACTGCTATTTCACTTTCCATTTTCTACACAATGCAAAATCCAGCAAGTAAACAGTAAAAAGAATATAATCATAAATCATAGCATAATGGGTCAATAATCTAACAGTCTGGCTGGAATGGTAAATTTGTATTCATGTATAAAATTAGTTTCTTCCTCCAGTGTCTTAAAGTCTTGTCACCTTACCATCCATTTTTATCTTTTTTTTCATGCTGCCGTCTTGGGGTGAATGATTAATATATTGTGTATATGCTACCTTCAGGACACTGATGCTAATGGTAGGTTGCATCTTAAAGGGCGGGTTACAGAGTATAACAAATTGCAAGAGATAGGAAATATAGCATTTACATGATCAATTCTAATAATAACATAAAAAAAAAAACTATTCCATGGAACAAGTCTGTAAAGCACCAAATATAGGACATAATAAAAACCATTGCCTCACAAAGCTGACAGGTGAAGCAATAAGAAACCACCAGTTGTGGCCAGATGAAGGGGGATTGGAGAAAAAAGCATTTGTGATTCCAGGATTGGTGCTGTAAAAACCCACTTACATGAAGTACAAAGTGAGGTATTCTGGAGCAGAGACACCGTAGAGTACATGAGTGGTGGCTACTGTAACTATTTTTAAGGTCGATCTCCCATGTCAAGTCTATACACCACATTAACAGTTCACTGTTTTCTTAAAGCGGAGTTCCACTCAAAATTGGAACTTCCGCTCAACCCACTCCCCTCCCCCTTACATGCCACATTTGGCATGTAATTTTTTTTGGAGGGGGGGTGGGGGCTTTAGGAGGAGTGGGACTTTCTGTCCCACTTCCTGCTTCCGCCGAGGGGCTGGTTAGGCGATTACGCTTAATCGCCTACAGCATCCCCTCCCTGTAGGCGATCGCATGGGACACATGACAGGTCCCATGCGATCGCCTGTCCAATCAGCGGCGGGGCGCACCGCTCGCGCATGCACAGTTCCGCTCGCGCATGCGCAGTGGGTGCCCGGCCGTGAAGCCGAAGGCTGTCACGGCCGGAATGCCCACAGTTGCAATGAGGACGCCGGCCGGGGAGGGGGGAGAGGAGCGGAGCCCCGGTCGGCGCGTTGCTGGAACGCTGGAGCAGGTAAGTTATTGTTTATTAAAAGCCAGCAGCTACACTTTTTGTAGCTGCTGACTTTTAATAAACAAAAATATTGGCTGGAACACCCCTTTAATTTCCTTAGTGACTGGAGGTCACTGAGTAATGGGTGGAGAGCCTGCTCGCTCTCCATCTGCAAAAGTGAATATTTAAGCTTTGTTCATCTTCAGAGTAAGAACACAGGTCATTTGTAACAGCTGATGTCACTGACTGAGTATTTAAATTTATAATTTTGGTAAATTTGACTTTGAGTTGTTTCTAAAGTGATCTACTGTATATTACTTTATATATGGCAGTTAATTGTACAATTCATCAAAATATATCATGTTAAAATGCATCATGCAAGGATGTAAGATAAACTGCATAGCTAGAAAAGAACACAACTGGAAAAAGAGAAAAAAATATTAAACTTGTGCAATTTTTGAGATAGCGATAAGATGAATACAATTCTCTTTAACGATGCAACCCATTTCCTTTCCTACTTTCAAAACAAGACAAGATAGATACATTGTTGACACCAATACACCAAAAGCATTGCCACACATATTTGTGTCAGTGCGTTCTTTTCTGACCTGTATTGTTCATAGTACTTAGTGACCATCTCAAACAAAGCCAATGTGCTACACAGAAGCTTTTAGAAAACAACAAGATAATTCAGTTAATAATATTGTATTATGTATAATTTTGTTTAAATCCTTGAGTAAAATGAATTTTTTTCAGGAGGGATGTTTGACATTTCTTTGACTATACTTACAACCTCATGCTTGGTGCCACTGTTTTTACCATCCTTTGTGACATTTAATTTTGGAATGCTTTTATGTGCATTAGAACAATTGGCTGAAAGTGATTATGCAGACAAATATTTTTGATGCAACTGGAAAACCTAAACCCAAATAGCCTAATGATTTTAGCCTACTTTTTAAAGAATGCATATTTGCTTGTTTATAATTTATTATTAAGGCCCTGTACACACGATCAGACCGGTCTGATGAGACTGGTCCAACGGACCGTTTTCATCAGACAATTCTGAACCTGTCTGATGGTATGATGTGCGTACACACCATGGGACCAAATTCCAATCGGGTCAGAACGCGGTGACGTAGAACACAACAACGTGCTGAAAAAATTAAGTTCAATGCTTCCAAGCATGTGTCGACTTGATTCTGAGCATGCGCAGGTTTTTGGTCCGATGCTTTTGTGGACTAACCATCAAATCTGTCCGATGGACAGGCGTCCATTGGACAGGTTTTAAAGCATGTTTTAAAAGTTTGGTCCGACGGACAACGGTCCGATGGGCCGTACACATTATCGAACTGGTCCGATAAAACTGGTCTTAAGACCAGTTTCATCAGACCGGTCTGATCGTGTGTACAAGGCCTAAGAGTTAAAAAAAGTGCGCAAGTATGTTATTTTAGGAGCAGTTACTGTCTCGTAAATTTGATAATGTACAAGCAGTACCAAAACAATTCCTCCTTCAGAGGATGATTTACTAAAGTAAACGAAGATTAAGAGTACTTCACTTTTTATATTCAGAGTATATAAAATATTGGAACTTTTGTTGCATCAAGGGATGTCTGAAGCAAACCCTTGTTTAATTTGCTTCACTTAAATCTCCGCTCAGAATTTTAAATCTGTATTACCATTCTGTACACAAATGTAGACTACTAAAGCCAGCTTGTAGTCAAAATACCACAGCAAAATTGTAACATACTGTATGTCACCTGATAAAATGAGTACAGTTAGAACAATATAGTTTGTTTTACTGAATATTATATGCAATTGAACTTAATTTTTCTGAATACCACCACACATTGGGATACTGATACTAAAATTTAAAAATTGATTGGTAAATGGAGCAGATCATTGGCTTCAGAAGACAAATTAGCTAGATAGTATGCGGATGCTTCATTATTGAAATATCATATACAAAGGTAAACACAAAGATATTAAATATATTGTAACACCAAGAACTTGTCTGCAACAACGACAACAACATTTGTTTGGCAATTGCCTCTATGTGTTGATATTTATATGATAAATTTAAAGATTACTGACTGGTATATTCAACCATAAAACACTTTCTTTACAAATCTGCTCTGAGCTGCCAAAATAAACTAAAGAATAAAAATAAGAGTGATATATTGCATTCTACAATCCTTAGAAGTGCTGGCTGCATTTGTTTACTTTTTTAAGGCTAAGTATATTTTCTGCTTACAGAAAATATGTATCAATTCTGTTGGAAATCCAGTATACCTGTGTACCAAACTGAAATCTCTAACAATGTTATCAGCTTTCTCATTTCTCTTCTGTAGATTACAGAACACATTCCCCTGTGTTAAGAAGGTTACAAAAATGGAAATGTTCATAGTTCAAATTAGGAGAGCAGATTGACAACTCCATATATACAGTACAGTGTTACCCTAGTGAAGGAAGTATATTAACGACAGGATCACCAAATAAAGGTAATAAAAACCTGAAAAATAAAATGAATGCAGCCACAACATATATGGACTGTTAAGCAGCAATATATAATTTTTTGTTATTCTTGGGTTTAGAAACACTTTAAAGTATAAGGAACCACTACTATAAAATTAGCGTTTTCATGTTGCCGCTGCAGTGCTACCCCTTACACTGAATACATTTTTTAAAGTTTTTCATTTTGCCAAAGCTAGCCCTTACTTCTCTCTGACTTGAGGCAAAAAACTCTATTTTTTATGACAATGGCTTAGAAAAGTGGATACTGATGGGTGATGTTATTGTGCTAATAAATATAGCTCCATTGTGACCAAGTCCTACCCATTGCAGAATTGAGCCAGCGCTTTGTTGTCATGCGATCATATAGAAAAACATAAAAAAAAAGGTATTTATAATGCAATTTATTACAAACTGTATGCCAGGAAAGGGGTAGCACTGAGAATGCAACATATAAAAGCTGGTTCATTGGAAAGACCTTTTCACAACCACACAGGGAAACTCTGGCTCAATTAGGCACAATTACCAATAATTATATTGATGGTTTCCTGTTTAGCTGTGCTTGTACATTGGTCTTTTAAATGAAAGGACATAAGCTGCAAATACAGTGCAAAACTCCATGCCTCACTCTCTTATATAGCTTTGACCTTGCTGTTCTAGCACACCCTCCATGTATTCAGTGTGTCTGGCTTCCAGTACTTGAAACGTAGTTGCTGCACATGGTTTGGAGCACAATGGTTCAGCAGATGTTTTAGCCCTAGCAGTCAGTGTTAAAGAGGAATTATTTGTACAAATTTTACATTATATTATGAGACAATAAAAATAATAGAATGCAGTTCCATTTTCATTCCCTTTTGTAACATATCATTAGCTATTCCCTGGAGTGACATTGCAACTGACAGTGGTTAGGTAGAGGAAATGATGTTGTTGCACTGTAGTTAAACACAATAACTGAATCATATCTTCTGTGCATTCATATCATAATATCATAGTGTCTTCATCATACACCTAATAATCCCAAGTGCAATCTGTTAGGTTATCATATTTAGCTCCTTAATTGTTTAGAACAAGCAATCTTCTGCAGATACCATCAAATAAACTTAAGAAGTTTCACTTGAGTTCCTGGGCAGTAATTCATTTAAATAATTTCAGATATAATACATAACAAAAAAGTATGTTCTTTGTAAACAACACCCTAATACCCCCATTCTAAAAAATAATAAAAAAAGACAGTTTAGAAAACATCTCATTATCTTTCAAAAGAACAGATGATTCAGAAATATTTTTGAAACTGGTATTACTAAAAACAAAAATTTCCATTATAGGAAAAAATGTCTTCACATTGGAATTACAATGGCAATAACTTGAGTAACAGCTTAGAAATACTCGCAAGACAATTCTGTCATTAAAATGCATCTAGCTCAGTATGCTGCATGCGCTTGCAGGCAAACAAAAATGATTGGACCTTACCTCTAAAATCTAGAGGAATTGAAGAGTTGAAGTGCCTCCTATTGCAACTAATCATGTCCCCGGTAATGTTCTGTTTTGCACTAGAAAAGTGACAATTGGAAGTTGATTGGTTGCTTTGAACCAGCTGATGAGCAAACTTCTTAAAATATGCACAGAAAATGAATGATCCCTTTTCATGATAGACTTTGCCAAGTTCTAACTTGCCAATCCAGAATATTTTTTATTTTATTTTTTATTTAAACCTTAAAAAAGATGCAATCATTGTTTCCTAAAGTTCACTTCACACTTGTTTTCTTTTTTTATTCTTGCTTATACAGGTTGTATTAAAAGCAGCACATTTACTTTGAATATGACCATAATGAACCTTAGTCCACATTAATATATATCTGTACTTTTTATGGCCAGTGTAGGTTACCTCAAAACACAGAGCATTCACATCTGTGCATTTTGGTGCATTATACTGCATATGTGCATTTAGGTACCTTTCAGAAGGAATGGCAATAAACATATACCATACATTGTGGTGGACACATTTTCAGTTTGTGTTGGAAATGATATGGAGAGATGATAATTTTGTGTAGCAACAGTTTTTTTTTTTACATTTTGTCATTGGTTCATGTCAACCATTAGGCTTCATTTCCACTGGCGTTTTTACAGCCACGTTTCTGAGCACTTTTTACAGCTTAAAAACGCCTGTCCATGTTTATTTTCGAAAAAAAAGTGGCAGAGTTTTTGAGCGTTTTTGCGCGTTTTTGAGCGTTTTTTAATGTCTGGCGTTTTTAAATCTCTATTGCTGGAGCTTCAGAACGCACTGGTCCCACGTTTTTTTTTTTGCAGCTTAAAAATGTCTCAGCCATCTACAGCTCAAAAACGCCATGGTGGGCATGAGGCCATAGACTAACATGGACAGGCGTTTTTAAGCTGCAAAAAACGCTCAGAAAAGTGGCTGTAAAAACGCCAGTGGAAATGAGCCCTTAAAGTGTATGGCTTTTTGTGTCTTTGTTTAACAACAGTGCACTAATTAGCCCTATAACTGATCAGAATTAAATTATCAATATTTCAATGAAGTTTGCTGCAAAAGTTGTGAACTTTAAACCCAGCATACATCTTTGCTGCTCTGGTGTTTTAAGAGGGAACCCCTTTCTTATAAAAAAGCAAAGTAGCTAAGCTGCATTTAGAATCTCCTTGCTCTTGAACCAACTTTTTATTTTGTAGTCATCTGTGGTGTAGTAGATAGTCAGATAAAGCTGACATATTTAGTACACTATTTTAAGTCCCCTACTAAAATGACCTGTTGGTGTTAGTATAGGGACATCCATTAAAATATGCTGGCCAACCTCTTGCTATGAGGGTACTTGTCTATATGTCGTTCAATCAAGGTGTATGGCATTTAGGAGAGAGGAGACACACTTTTTTAAATTGTTTAAAAAGGTTTATAAAAGAGCCATGAAATAAGTGCATATCAGTTTGTGTACTGGAAATTACTTTGCATATACCCGCTAGATGCAAGCCTGGAACAGATGGATATTCTCGTTTCTGTGGGCAGTATGTCCACAATCATTTCCTCTAGTTTTTATGAGGTCCAATATTATTGACATGAGCAAGTATATTTACTCTTCACAACAGGAATGCACTGTATATATTCAATTTACCACCAATACAGTTCTCCATGTTTTTCATTCTGTATTTTTTCTTATCATAGCTTTTTGTTAATGAAAGTCTGTTTTGGTATAGCCACACTACAATTCAAAGCATTTCAAGATACTCATAATCATTTCCTTAATCACTACTTGCATTTTCAGTGAACGATCAAGAACTGTCATTACCTAATCATTCATTTTGGTTTTGTATATTTCATATATATATATATATATATATATATATATATATATATATATATATATATATACACACTATATGGACACAAGTTTTTGGAAACTAGACCATCACATATATGCCGTATTGCCAAAAGGTTTATGAACACACTCCAAGTTCTTCCAGTGAAGAGTACTGTTACAAAATGTTGAATTTCAGTATTGTAGCAAAAGTTTGGGGAAGGTTATTGTCTGTGCCAGCTCAATAAAGACATGGTTTGATGAGTTTAGTGTGAAGGAACAGGGTCCTTAACCCTACTGAAGATTTGGAATTATTGAAACTACAATTGGAACTACACTTGCAAGTCAGGTCTTCTCGTCCAACATTCCTACCTCACAAAAGCTTTTTTGTCTGACTGGGCACAAATCCTGAGGCCCTGTACACACGAGGAGACATGTCCGATGAAAACGGTCCGCAGACCGTTTTCATCGGACATGTCCCAAGGGATATTTTGGTCTGATGTGTGTACACACCATCAGACCAAAATCCCCGCGGACAGAGACGTGGCAGTGACGGTGACGCAGCAACGTGCGCAAACAAGGAAGTACAATGCTTCCACGCATGCGTCGAATCAATTTGATGCATACGCGGGATTTCGGTCCGATGGTTAGTACGACGGACAGGTTTCCAGCGGACAAGTTTCTAAGCATGCTTAGAAACTTTTGTCCGCTGGAAACCTGTCAGCTAGGCTGTACACACGATCGGACATGACCGCGGAAACTGGTCTGCGGACCAGTTTCCGCGGACAAGTCTCCTCGTGTGTACGCGGCCTAACAGGCACGCTACCCCAGAAGAGTGATGGATGTTATATCCACAAAGAGGGTGAAGGGTGGCAGGTGATTCCATATTAAAGCGTACCTAAAAATATAAATAAAGTTGAATTAAAAAAAATGTATATATTGCAGAATATTAGTCCGTTGATGGGGGCTGCACCCATTTTCTTTTTCCTTTAATTTTACCTGGTGTTCCTGCCAGGTAAATGTGGCTAAATTTACTCCTTCACTGTATCTGTGGAGGATCAGTGCAGCCACCATTGGACAGCAGCTATGTCAATATGTGAGTTGTAGTGGTGAACTAGTAGATTTAGATGAATTCTGGTTAGGCAACTAACAGAAGGTGAATTCTAGCTGTCACTTGTAAACGGTTACTGGACATTTTTTTTTTCATTTTGAGATAAAGGTTTTAAACTATATGGAAGTAGACCACCCCCCACATTGGGTTGTCTTAACCCTCTAACAGCCAATTGGTCTGTTTAAAAATGTTGAAAAACAACAGACTCACTGACAAGATCCACACTCAAGACATAACAAAACCATATAGGCAAGGGAGGTTCTTATGGGGGATTTTTAGGGGTGCCAGCAAAAAATAATTTTAGTACTCCAGAATATAAAATAACAGAGATTTTATTACTACATACAAGAAATAGTTAAAAAGTTGGCTATGCGTTATGTGCACAAATACAGGAAAACATAGAATTCAAAACAGATGGAGAAATTAATCACTCAACAATAGAATAGAGTGATTGTCCCGACATGTTTTGGCACTCAGGGCTTCTTTGGGGGATGTTTTAAAAACAATTAGATGTAGCACTGCATAGAACAAAACACAGTTAAAAACATTACAGTAACTTTTAATACAACACAGAAATGTTTTAAATAATAAAGTAGAATATGCTGCCGGCTGCCATGTAAACCCCCCCCCCCTATCACTCACCTATATGAAGATCGTTTTGCCTGTGATTCAATGTCAAGTCAAAAGAAATGCCGTCACTGGATAACGCCCATGGGCAGAGGAAGAGGAGGTGCAGCAATCAGTGGGCGCATGTCTCTCTCTTCTCCGCACACAGGGCAATGGGCAGCATATAAAATGGAGGTGAAATAGCCAATGTTGATGCTAAAGGGGCCTGATAAGTGATGAAGAGCAACAACAAAAAATGTGTGACACTTCGGTATAAAAAATATATATATACCGGACCATTGGCAAGTATTTCCTATTGATGATTAAAAAAGGAAAAGAGGCCACAGGTTACACATTGGCTCTCCCCAATGTCCCTTTCCTCTCCCCTCTATTATTTTTACACAAACTCTCTCTTCTTGTTAGAGTGATTTAAATCCCTCACTTGGGTTAATTCACTAATTGATTTATACAATACTTTGTTGGATACATTTCAGTCGAATAATCTTTTTGGGCTTTGAATGGCATTCCCTTATGTGCGTTATACAGTGACAGTATTTCTTTCGACTTGACATCTAGTCGCAGGCAAAATTATCTTTGTATGGATGAGCGACGGGGGGTGGGCTTGGCAGCCGACAGCATATTCTACTTTATTATTTAAATTTTTTCTGTGCTGTATTAAAAGTTACTGTAATGTTTTTAACTGTGTTTTGTTCTATGCAGTACTACATCTAATTGTCTTTTAAACATCCCCTT
Source organism: Rana kukunoris (assembly GCA_029574335.1). Classification (NCBI taxonomy): domain Eukaryota; kingdom Metazoa; phylum Chordata; class Amphibia; order Anura; family Ranidae; genus Rana; species Rana kukunoris. The sequence goes on from CM056051.1 coordinate 201,742,472, forward strand.
ATGAAGTCCTGAGCATTGTTGAGTGACTAATTTCTCCATCTGTTTTGAATTCTAGATGTTTTCCTGTATTTGTACACATAATGCATAGCCTAATTTTTAACTACCGTATTTATCGGCGTATACCGCGCCCTTTTTTCCCCTTAAAATTAGGGGGAAATCGTGGGTGCGCGATATACGCTGATACCCACGCTCAGTTTGAACTGAGCCGCCGACATATACCGAGTGAAGTACATTCGGCCAGGCTCGGCTTCGCTCGTGCTCACGCATAAACGTCACGGAGCGTGAGCACGAGCGAAGCCGAGCCTGCCCGAATGTACCGCACTCAGTATATGTCGGTGGAGGCGTTCAAACTGACCACGGGAAGCTGGGATTCGACTTGAGACAGCGCTGGAGAAGCTAGGAGGAAACCACTGGAGCTGAAGACGGACGTCGGACCGGACGATGGACGCCGATTGACGCCGTGCAAGACAGGTCCACATTAGGGGTGCGCACTATACGCCAGAGCGTGCAATGCCCCGATAAATACTGTATGTCTTGTATGTAGTAATAAAATCTCTGTTATTTTATATTCTGTTTTGAAATTACTTATTTTTGCTGGCACCCCCAAAAATCCCTCTAAAAAACCTCCCTTGCCTATATCTATTTCCATTTTTTTACATTGTTACCTATCCATATCACCACTTCCTACTATACATAACAAACCAACTATGGGGGGGGGAAACAAAATGCTGCTTTATAAATGCTAGTGACAGGGGGGAGATTTACTAAAACCGATGCACACAGAATGGTGCAGCTATACAAAGTAACCAATCAGCATCTTACTTTAGCTTGTCAATTAAGCTTTGACAATAAAAACTGGACGCTGACTGGTTACTATGGATAGCTGAAACCGATTCTGCATGCACCAGTTTTAGTAAATCACTCCCAATGTATCATATTTGTCTTACTGATTTTGCAATTAGCTCCACTTTAATGCCCATAGTTTTGGAATGGAATGTCCAATAAGTTGATATACGATATGTGTGATGGTCAGGTTTCCACAAACATTTAACTATATAGTGTAACTAATTTATTACACTCTATATTATATAACCAGTTTATAAATAGAGATGAGCAATTCTGATCTGTAATTTATAGTGGTGTTCAGCAAAGCTGAATTTGCATGAAATCATTTAAATAACCAAAGCTATTAAATATATGGGAATACAAGTTAAATAGATCTTTTAAAATATAGATCCATCTTTGATCTATGACTGACAAAATTGGGGTGATCAGGGGCAATGCTGCATTCGCTCACCTTTAGTTATAATATTTCATATCATGTTAAAAACTAATTAAATCTAGGCCTAAGTTTTAATAGAGATCATAAGCATGTTACAAGATACCTGCTTAAATTTACACATGCTTCATGCAGTTGTAACCTGTGCAATTAGACAAGCAAATTATATAAAGGTACCTTGCATTATTGTCATTGATTATGCTGCATTTAGCATCTACTAAATAGCAATGCTTTATAATGTATAAAGAAGCTTGCGCATCCCTTTTCATTCTTGCGTTGCATATATGCATATGATAAGTATGACATAAAAATGCTTCCTTATTCCAAAAAGACATATTAAGGCTTGTGAGACCATAAGTGGAAATTTGCAATAAAGTAGATAAAACAGCTGTTCTATTTAGAATATCATGCTTCTTCATGACCATAAGCTCCTATCCACCGTGGTTGTGCACCCAGCACTGGGATGAGATCAAGCAGAAAATTAATGTAAAAAAATGCATTTCAGTGCATGCATGCTGTGTTACTAGCGCATGTACAATGAAGCAAACAACTTAGTGATATACTTATCCCTGAGAAGTTTATGGCAGAGTTCCCTGTCATCGCTCCCACCTTACTGCCACTGCCTGTAGCTGGTAAGGCACACAAAGAAAGAAAAAACATTAATATCATTTGTTGTATTTACTACCTGTAAATGCAAAGCAATTTGCCAAATCCAGCAAGAGACGAGTTTCAGCCCACACATAAGACTGAGTGACAGCTGTCACCTAGACAAACAAGACACTGTCATCCTGCAACCCGCTAACGGATGTGTATAGTACATTCACCTTCCGAAAGAATTTGCCATGTGTGAGATATGTATTCTTAATAGCTCTAACAGTTTTCCCTGTATGAATAATGAAATCACTAATCAGCAGCTGATCAACAAAACACCTCTCGTTGTGCAGATTGCTTTTAGAACTATGAAAGAAAATTCCTGGCAATAATACAAAAAATATATATATAATTATGCTACAGAGTTTAGGTTAAGTTAAAACAAACCTTTACATACCAAAGATGTAATAAAAAAAATAGAAAAAACTCAGATGTCCACCATGCTTATACTTATACTTAGACATTTAGGGCCAGATCCACAGAGAGAGTATGCGTACTTTCAAAGTTCCCGCATCGTATCTTTAGTTTGAATCCTCAAACCAAGATACGGCGGCTTCTGGGTTAGATCCGACAGGTGTACGTCTTCGTATGCCTTCGGATCTAAGATGCAATACTTCGGTGTCTGCTGGGTGGCGTTCACGCTGTTTTTCTGCGTCGGGTATGCAAATGAGCTTTTTCCGACGATCCACAAACATACATGGGGCCGTCGCAATCTCTTCCGGCATCTCTAGTCGTCTTTTTCCGGCGTATAGTTAAAGCTGCTTTTATCCAGCCTATAGTTAGACTTACCATGTTAAGTATGGCCGCCGTTTCCGCGTCGAAATTAGAATTTTTTTGAATTGTTGCGTAAGTCGTCCGTGAATAAGGATGTACGCAATTTACGCTAGTCAAAAAAATAACGTCGTTGCGACGTAATTTAGCGCAATGCACAGCGAAAAAATTTCTGAACAGAGCATGTGCAATTCGCCCCCTACTCACCGATTTGAATTCTGCCGCCAGAAATACACTACGCCGCCGTAACTTACGGCGCAAATTCTTTCAGGATTCGAAGTTAAGCCAGGTAAGATACGGCGGCGTAGTGTATCTCTGATACACTGCGACAATCTATTTTTATGTGGATCTGGCCCTTAGTTTATTTAACTAGAACACTAGATGTATGACCTAAAGCATATTTAAATTCCACGTACATACAAAAGATTTTATACATTTTTCACAGCCAGTATTTACTATCATATTGGGGGATTAAATTGGGGATTTATCTGGTAGAAATCTTCAATGGTAACCAGCAAAATCTGTTGTTATATTAAGTAAAGTAAATTAAGGAATAATGGAATGTGACCCCCGCGTCTTCCTCCTTGGCATTTGTCATAATGTCCCTGCAAACACCCGCAAACAACAACTCATTTTTTATGCCTATTTTTACACTAGGAAGGCCATCTTATGGAGGCAGCCTGAGCCCCCCATGGTTGCACAGTGGAGAGCACTCATTGACTCTGCCCTCACGCTCTATAAGCTTACATATATGCACCGCAAATGCTCTAAAAATTTTTGAAAATATGAGATACCTGGGCCAAATGTTAAGCCCTTTGTCTACTTTACAAGGTTCCCAACTTCACTCAAATCGGTGGAATGGTGGTCTCTGTTTGGGTCCCCCCCCCTTCCCCTGTCCCTGATGGAAATGCCAACCTCTCCCTACACTGACAAAAAGTATATTAATGTATTAGATACCTATATACTAGAGGAAGTAGCACACCTATACCAGTGCTTGAAAGGACTTTTGTGGACCTGTTAGGTAGCGATTTGGGTCGCTAAAATCTGTCCCGGCTGGAAACGCCAACCTCTCCCTACACTGAAAAAAAGTATATGAATGAATGTATTAGACACCTTTATTCTGCACAGCAAGTAGCACACCTATACTAGTCCTTAAAAGGACTTTTGTGGACCTTTTAGATAGCTATTTGATTAAATACAGCCTGTCCCTGCTCCAAACAGCACCCTCTCCTACACTGACAAAAAGCAGAATGTAAGATGGCCAACAGATCAGGTCTATTTATAAAGGTAGGGGGTATGTCCATGTGCTGAAATGTCTCAATTGGCTGTCCTGCACCACCTGATAGATGTGTCATAGGTCAAAGTTCTTACCCATGTAACATTGCGGACCGTCGCGAACATTGCCAGATGTCCGCCAGTTTGGCGGACCTCGAACACGCAAAGTTCGCTGTGAAACGACCGCCAGGCGAAATGGCAGGCCATCTCTATTTGTTACCCAACAATATTCCTAAAATGTGCCTGCTGTACCATGTACTTTTATGAGAAACTATCCTGTTCTATTTGTATTGCTTTCTTTATGTAAAATCCCTGGTGTTCCCCGTAGTCCCCTTGCTTTCCTATTCAAAACTGACCACACTAAGCAGGAGAGCACACCGAGATCAGTTCTCTAGCTATTCTGGGAACTCAGTGTACTCTCCTCTAATGATCAGACTTGTCCAGCTCAGTGTGCTTATTCTCTTCCCCCCGACCCCTATGCAGCTGAGAACAGAGGGAATGTGATAATTTATAAACAAGGTAAAAAAAGATATTTATATATTTTTTTATATCTATACAAAAATGTTTTGCTTTTTATTCATGTTTTACACTGAATAGGTTGTTTTACAAGGTGATCGTTTATAATTAGGGATGAGCCAAACACCCCCCTGCGAACACACCAAATGTTCGCGTGGACTTTAGAACCCTGTTAAAGTTTATGGGACTCAAATGTTTGAAATCTAAAGTGCTAATTTTAAAGGCTAATATGCAAGTCATTGTTCTAAAAAGTGTTTGGGGACCGGGTCCTGCCCGAGGGGACATGTATCAATGCAAAGAAAAGTTTTAAAAACTTCAGTTTTTTCGGTAGCAGTGAATTTAATAATGCCTAAAGTGAAGCAATAAAATTAAATTTTGTACCTAGGGGGGTGTAAAGTGAGCATGTGAAATAGCGCATGTTTCCCGTACTTAGAACTGTCCCTGCACAAAGTGTCATTTTTGAAAGAAAAAAGTCATTTAAAACTGACCTGTGGCTATAATGAATTGTCAGCTTCATTCATAAAAAAAAAGAGTGGGGGTCCCCCCAAATTCAATTACCAGGCCCTTCAGGTCTGGTATGGATAATAAGGGGAACTCTGCCATCAAGCCATCAAATTAAAAAACAAATTACGTGGGGTTCCCCCCAAATATCCATTCCAGACCCTTCAGGTCTGGTGTGGATTTTAAGGGGAACTCCACCCCAAATTTAAAAACAAAATGGTGTGGACTTCCCCCATAAATCCACACCAGACCCCTTATCCGAGCACGTAATCTGGCCGGCCGCAGAAAAGAGGGGGGACAGAGAACCCCCCTCTCCTGAACCATACCAGGCCACTAGCCCTCAACATGGGGAGGATGTCCCCATGTTGATGAGGACAAGGGCCTCGTACCCCGACCCTTGCCCGGTGGTTGTGGGGGTCTGCGGGCGGAGGCCGTATCAGAATCTGTATGACCCCTTTAACAAGGGGACCCCCAGATCCTGCCTCCCTATGTGAATTGGTAACATTGGTACATTTCACGAAGGAAGTGTAAATAGTTGTAAAAAACACACACCGTCACTTTATGGGAGGACAGCAATTAGAACCAAAGTGTAAATATGGGAAAGGTCTGCCTTTTACTTGTAACTGAATATGTTTGTAGATTAATATATTAAGGAATATACTCTGTATTCCTTCATGTAAATATTTTATTTTAACCTAATATGTTCTCCCTTGGTGTAGACCATAGACAGATGGTTGTGTATTAGATTTTCAACTACTTCCCAATAAATGTTATTGTGTTAAAGCTTTCACTCTTGGTCAAAGAACTCTCATTTAACCCACATCATATCTTAAATATCTCATATATTAAATCTTAAATATAATAAACGGGCATCACCCTGACTTCACCAGGAACCTCATTTTACTGTTTAGTTTACTGAAGAAGTGTTTACCCACTGGAGAGATTTCTCATCATCTCTGCAATGGGACTATACACCTCAGTAAAAATCGGACAAATGTTATATACTTTCTCACTCTGCCAATACAAAAAAAAGTTTGGCTGGAGTTGTGCTTTAAGATGGTGTTATGGTGATATCATCTTCTGCCCCCTCTTCATTTAATCTCCTCTAGGGTTACATTTGGGGTAGTTTGGTATGCCAAACTTGTATCTTTTGTAAGTGGCGAGGGCAGTAAAAATGCATTCTGTAAATGTTATTTCTATTCTAACTGCACTATACAAACTACTTTTTTTCTTTATCACAGTAAGTTACATCCTGATGAGCTAGGGCACATGAGAACCGTTTATGTGTGTTATTATTGTAGGAAGTGAAGTGAAATAATGTTTTATATAAAGGAGGGCTAAATGTTTTTAAAATTTTACAGGAAATGTAAAGTGGAACTTGCGTCAAAATACAAGGTCTGCTTACTCACTACCACCTACTCACCCTCCATGTAAAAATGGTGCAAGACAGCTTAAAAAAAAACACTTAAAGTGGAAAGTCCAAATCCCTTTTCAATTAAATACATTCAATGAATTATAGTAAAAAAAGTCCAACTGCCTGTATTACCCTTCTCTGTCCCTTAACACTTACTTGCCACCATGTCACCTCTCCAGCAGTATATATGGCTGCAGCATCGCTCCCCTCATTTCATACTTCCATAGAAGAAACTGGGGGCAGTGGAGTTATTGTCTACTGTAGCCTTCGGTCAAACTCCTGTTAGGAGGGAGCAGGGGTGTGGATTTCCAGTATTGTCTGTGTACTGTTCCAGTACTATGGCCACAGGCACAGCCTGAATTGAGACCCTCAAACACACACACACACACACACACATGTACCTGCCTAGTAGGCTTGCTATTGGAGAAGTCAAGAGGAGCTGACAGCACTAGAATATCATTTCAAATAGCAGGGAACTCTTTTTGTATTGCCTTTAGCATAACTTTAGGGAAATAAAGACATGTCTGCATTGTGCATTTTTTTTATGAGATTAAGCATCCTCGATGCTATCAGAATAGCTTTATGTAGGTGCTGGGGTTAAGGTAAGCATATATTTTTTCTCCTCATGTAATTTTTTTTTTTAATGGTTAATGTTGCATTTTTTTACATAGGGGATGGAGTGCTAGTAAATAAGTTGACTTTGTCTTTTGAACATCCACTTTAAAAGGGCTTTGCTGGTTTTCCCACAGAATAGGAGCATGCGTTTAAGAACCCTAAGGCTAGTTTTAAAAGCAGCTATTGTGCATAACCAAATACTGTAATTAAATAGTTTCAGCTAACAGAAATGTAAAATTAAAAATGCATATTTAGCTATCATAATGTTTACAATTTAATTATGAGTGTTACATATCATTTTCAGATCATTTCAATTTTTGTGCTAGCAAAAATGTATTATGGAAATGTAATAATTCATTTTCAGATTTCTCTAAAAATAACAGTCTATAGTAAAAATAGATAAATAAAAAAAAAAAACAGTACCTAGAATACTCCATTTAATCCCAAGATCTCATAAATGGATTGAAAAGAATTGCCGCTACATAGAGAAAAGCTACCGTTTACTTGCTTAAATTGTTATATGAAAGCAAGTAAGATAAATTGTCCATTTTGCGTGTCAGTGTGTCATTTTCAATAAACTGCAACACACGAAGCAGCCACAGATGTTTTATGGTAACACTTGATTGCGTTGGACAAATAATATTACAGGATGCTGTTCCTTATGTGTATCTCTCCTCCGTTAAAATTAATGTATCACAGTGAGCTTTTTCCATTCCAAGGTGTATTGAATTCGATAATGTTCTATTTGACTATATTTGAAAGGAATGTAGCCTTTTCCCATCATCATTGTGCTAATTCTATCTATAATTTCCTACAATATTCTTTTCTAGCTCTATATGTTTTTGAAGCACAGAAGGTGGAAAATGTCAAAGTGAGTCAGCAAGTCTTTTATGTTTATATATCTTTCACATAGTATATTTGTGAACACTTGTACAATCTTCTTGGAACCTACGGAGCAGAGTACAACATTGTGAACTGACATTTCTGCAAAGGAAGATAAAAGTACAAAGTACACATTTGCTTGCCAAGCCAAGATATCAGTTTGCACATGCAAGTATGCTATCAAAACCTTGTTGTAAGAAGCACACGGTCTCATCAATAGGTGATATTGGGCTCCATTCACAAAGCAGTATCCTTCTCTTTAAAATTTGTGGTAATATTGCTCATAACATTTTAAAAAACAAAAATTCCCAACTCACAAAAAAATGCTACCAAAATACTGCACAAGGTACTTATCTCATGAAATCATGCAATTATTTTATCTCATGCAATATCTAGGGGGATGGATACAGTGGGGAATAATTAGGACCCGTGACAGTTTTTATTGCTAATAAAATGGTTTAAACCAGGGATATGCAATTAGCGGACCTCCAGCTGTTGCAAAACTACAAGTCCCATCATGCCTCTGCCTCTGGGTGTCATGCTTGTGGCTGTCAGAGTCGTGCTATGCCTCATGGGACTTGTAGTTCTGCAACAGCTGGAGGTCCACTAATTGAATTTCCCTGGTTTAAACCATAGAATTATGCCAACTCACTAAGTCAGTGCGGTCCCTGCAGCATATGTATTAACACAAAAGAAAAAAGGTCACTACCGATCGTCTAAATTTGATGTAGTCATGCTCCAAGAAACTCATTTTCCGGCTCGGTATAGTCCAAAGTTCTTACACTCACACTATCCCACATTTTTCTTAGCGAACGCAGAAAATAAGACGCGGGGAGTGGCGATTTTGTTTTCTAAAAATTGTCCATTTAACCATATCTCCACGCATAGAGACCCAGAGGGCAGGTTTTTTCTTGTTAAGGGCTCATTTGAAGGAGTCTTATACTCCTTTGTGTCTTACTATGCCCCAAACAAGGGACAAGCTACTTTTTTTCAAGATCTCCTTAAGTCCTTGCTACCTCTTACAGAGGGTAAGACTATTTTTGGGGGGGACTCGAATGTCGCCTTCGATCAAGGACTGGATAGGTCTAAACCATATAATTCACAGTTAACGCGCCCCACTAGAGCCAGTTTAAACATTGCACGTACCCTTCATAAACAGGGACTGATAGACATTTGGAGAGAGTTAAACCCAAATAAAAAAGATTTAACCCACTATTCTGCCCCTCATAAACTTTACGCTAGAATCTACCACATTTTGGTTCCCCCTAATCTTATCCCCTCTACTACTAGGGCCACTATTACTGACACCTCCTGGTCGGACCACTCTATTGTCTGCTTGGCAGTGTTGAATGCTCTTTCTAAATCCTCAGGGACTTACTGGCGTCTAAATGAATCCTTATTGAGTGACCCTGCTGTGCTAAAGGAGATAGAAAATTCCCCGAAGAAATACTTCACCCTAAACAATGTTGAGGAAGTTTCTCCAGAAGTTCTCTGGGCAGCTCACAAAGTGGCCGTTAGAGGAAAAATAATTAGCTTAGCTTCACGTTTTAAAAAAGAAAGGCTTATTGATATTAGGAAGCTGGAAGATAAATTTACAGTTTTGAAATCCCAACATAAGAAGTCACCCACCACGGAATTGGCGTCTCAAATAGATGCTATCAGGTTAGAGCTCAATTTATTGCTAACTGTTAAAGCAGAAAAGGACATTCGCTGGAGTGGGGCCAAATTCTACCACCAGAAGGATAAAATCGGATCTATGTTAGCTTCTAAATTAACCCCATGAATCCGAACCCTCTCCTTTCCTAAGATTAGAGGTAGGGACCAAAATCTCACCGCTAACCCCAATAAGATTCTCCAAACATTTAAGGAGTTTTACTCCAAACTATACAGTTCATCTCAGGTAGATGGGGACCAGGGAATTTCCAACTTCCTTCAAGGGCTCCCTATTCCCAAGCTCTCTTCGACTCATAGAGATATCTTAGAAGCTGAATTCACGGTCGAAGAAATCGGGGAGGTCATCAAAAATTTGAAAACGGGTTCGGCCCCTGGTCCAGATGGACTATCAGCTCCATACTATAAAGCTTTCTCGGAAACACCTACGCCCTATATAGCTAGATTTTTTAATGCGAAGACTAAGGGAACTCCTCTTGATCCCCACCTCAATACAGCTTTTATAACAGTAATCCCGAAGCCTAATAAAAATCCGGAGGAGGTAGAGAACTATAGGCCAATTTCACTCATTAATAATGATTTGAAGATCCTAACCAAAATTTTAGCCAACCGTCTCTCATCCTTCATAAGTAGATACATACATAAAGACCAAGTAGGTTTCATCCCAGGAAGACAGGGTCCTGATCAAACAAGGAGAGCGGTAGACGTGGTCTCTATTCTGCAATCAAATTGGGAGGGAGGTCACAAACAAAGAGGTATGCTTTTGTCCCTTGATTTACATAAAGCATTCGACTCTATAGAGTGGCCCTACTTATTCTTTTTATTGGAACGTTGGGGGTTTGGTCATAAATTTCTAGGTACACTTAAGTCACTGTATTCTAAGCCAAGAGCTCTAATACGTCTTTTAGGTCATTATTCTTCTCCTTTTGATATTGCATGGGGGACTAGACAAGGGTGCCCCCTCTCACCCTTGGTCTTTGCCATTGCCATCGAAACATTGGCGATTGCCATCCGCTCCAATCCCAATGTTTTAGGGGTCTCCTGTGGTACCCAAACCCATAAATGTGGTTTGTTTGCAGACGACATGTTACTCTTTATTACTTCCCCAGTCACTTCTCTCCCGAATGTATGTAACATTTTAAAGGGATTTTCCATAGCTTCTGGCCTCCAAGTGAACTACAAGAAATCCTTTGCTCTTAACGTCTCCTTGCTACATAGTACGGTTGAAGCTCTGAAGACCTCCTTTGATTTTAAATGGAAGGACGACCACTTAGAATATCTAGGGATTAATCTTCCCTCCAAAATTGAATTATTATATTCAGTAAATTTCCCCCCCACTTACAGGAAACTTGAACTAGATCTAAAGGCTTGGGCTAAAAGTGGATTATCTTGGCTAGCCAGAATTCATTCTATAAAGATGACCCTTCTTCCCCGTCTGTTGTATTTGTTTAGGGTCATTCCAATCACAATACGAAAGGATCACCTCCAAGCCATGCAGAAAAAAATTATTCATTTTGTTTGGGGTGGATCCGGTCATAGATTACCCGCAATACCCTTCTTAGACCCAAGAAATACGGGGGATTGGGCCTGCCAAATCTAGTCTGGTATTATCAAGCAGCGCGATTAGCGCAACTTTCGACGATTTACTCAAAGTATGAAAAACCGGACTGGATACGGATAGAAAGACAAGCTCTTCCGTTATACACATTAGACTTTTTGATGTGGGCTCCTCCTAGGGACAGACCTGCTATTCTCTCCCCGGTCTTATCACACGACTTTTCGCTTTGGGACAGGTTGAGATCTATTCCAACGCTAATCTCGGGTAGTAAACCACTTTCCCATATTTTTAATAACCCGGACTTCATCCCGGGTTTAGATATTAATTCTTTTAAGTGGTGGTTGGACAAAGGACTATACCGAATCGGACATTTTTTTTCTGCGTCTGGACCCTTGACTCTTAACCATTGTAGGAGGCAATTTAAGCTCCCGAACTCTGAACTCTTTAGATATGGGCAGATACATCATTTCCTCCATAAAATTTGGAAGGAAAAACCTCTACCACCACATTTCACAACATATGAAACATGGTGCGGCAGCGGAAAGGAGCAGAAGGGTGGTATCTCTATTATTTATCAATGTTTAGCACACCAGGAATGTAAGACCCCTTATATGTCAGCTTGGGAAAGGGACTTGAAGTTGGATTGGGATTTGGACACATGGGCCCAGATTCACAGAGCTATTACGCCTGTCTAACTGGTGTTAGACAGGAGTAATTTCAAATTTTGCGCGCCGTATCACTAGTTTGAATCCTCAAACCATGATACGGCGGCATTGGGCTTCGATCTGACAGGCTTACGTCTTCGTACGCCTTCGGATCTACGCTGCGATCTTTTTGCGGCCGCTGGGTGGAGTTTGCGTCGTTTTCAGCGTCGGGGTATGCAAATTAGATTTTACGGAGATCCACAAAGTTACGAGCGTCGTTCGCAATCGCGTACGTCATTTTTTCGCTACGTAAAGTTAAACCAGCTTTTAGCTGGTCTAACGTTACGCGGCCCATGTTAAGTATGGCCGTCGTTCCCGCATCAACTTTCAATTTATTTTTTATTTTTTGACGTAACGACGTGATTTCGCGCAATGCACGGCGGGAAATTTCTGAACGGAGCATGCGCATTTCTATCGCGGCGGGGACGCGCTTAATTTAAATGCCTCACGCCCCCCTATTCGCATATTTTGATTCCGCCGGGAGAAATACACTACGCCGCCGTACCTTACGGGCCAAAATCTCTCTGTATTCCTCCTAGAGCCAGGTAAAGTACGGCGGCGTAGAGTATCTCTGATACTCTGCGGGAATCTAATTCTTTCTGAATCTGGCCCTAGGTCTTTAATCTTTTCGAGAGCGTATAAAGGCATCCTGAATGTGACTCTAATAGAGGCCAACCTAAAAGTTATATCTAGATGGTATCTTACCCCCGCCAAGTTATCAATCATGTATCCCTCCTCTGAAGCTATTTACTTCAGAGGATGCGGTCTTTTTGGCTCCATGGTCCATATATGGTGGGAATGCCCCAGAATTAGACGGTATTGGAACAAGATATTTAACCTTATATATAAAGTTACGGGTATACAAATATCTAGGTCCCCAGAAGTTGCTCTCCTAAACACTTACGATCCCAAAACCCCAAAATATTCAAGGAGTCTGATCCATTTTATTTTGTTAGGGGCTAAATCTACTTTAGCCAAGGCCTGGAAACAGCCCAAGGTGTCGTTTATGGCTGTCAAGCGCAAAATTTCATGGATTATGACCCAGGAAAAACTGGCTAGTATCTTGCTCGATTCCAAGGACAAGTTCGAAAATATCTGGGAACCATGGGCTCAACATGTAGGTATCTCCCTAAGGCCAGGTATTTCAGCATAGCGTAGTTTGAACATCTGTAGAGTTCTATTCCACTGGTTTCAGGAAGCCACTTTGTAAGGAGTGTCTCCGCAAGCTGACTCGGTACTCCTCTTTCTTCTCTCTTTAATTCTCTTCTATATTATCTTTCTCATCTCTTTATATGGATCGTGATCATCTACACGCTTTCCTTCCTGATTTAGTATTTTTATTTTTTGTGTTTTTTTTTCTTGTTTTCTTTTCTTCCTTATAGTTTTTGGTTTTCAAATGGTGACATAAGACTTGTCATTTATATTGTATTAGTGTTTATTTTACAAATTTCTACGTCTAGGGAAATGTACAAGTCAATATTATTATTATTGATACTTTACATGCTTAGAACCTTTTTAGAGATCTCAGGACAGAGTTTCCTTGTTTATCTTTTTTTGAATGTTATCGGTATAATTAGAAAGTTCTGATATCAGTAGCAGCTGGCCTCGGCACAGTCTGCACCCATATGGGGTGCCGGTTCTGGCTGCTAATATACCGATCATTCTTTTTATTTAATAACTGGGATCTTGACTGGGGGAATTTTTTTCTTTATGATCTTTATCCCCAGAATAAGCCTACTTCTATTTTATAAATGCCTGTCTTTCAATAGTGATTATTATGGTAATTATAATATTGTGTCTATCTAGGCTCCAGAATTATGACTTAGAGGACACGAAGATCTTACTAAGTGTTATTTCCAAAACGTTTCTTTTTAATAATCTGATCTTATATTTTTTGGTATTTCTCTGTATTCGGACATTAAGATGTCTTATATACCGTTTCTCTGTTAATACATCTTAAACTTTGTTTTGTGAAAATCAATAAAAATTCTTTGAAAGTAAAAGAAAAAAGGTGACTAGAATATCAGTCAAGGGAAGCTGCTTTCACAGGATCAAAAACAACTAAGTTCAATTATGTAAATACATAATATCTTTAAAAATATTTAAATATTGAATGAATATAGTATCAAAAATGATACACATATGTAAATACCCTCCTATCAATTAAGAATACAACATTGTCTTTTTCACTGGTAGAAGAAGGGTATTTATATATGTGTGTAATTTTTGATACTATTTTTCCCTGTAACCTTTGGAGGAACCCTCAGATTCCATGAAACCCTGATTGAGAAACCCTGCTTTAAAGTAATCTTTGGACAAGTCTGTGTTTTTTTGTTAGAGAATAGCTATTGTCCTTCTCTGATGTTCTTGAAAGTGTTACTCTGGCATCCATCTGTGAAACCTTCAAATTGATAACACCCCTCTCCTAACAGTTTTACACCTTTGTTAGAATCAAAGAAAGCTGCTCCAGGTGAGTGAGTCTCTGGTTAATCCCCACACACACTAGTCAGGTGCTAGCCCAGATCACATGTTGTGTAACATGAAGAAATAATTCCGGACGGCTGCACTTCCAAAAATCCTTTTATTAAAGCTTCATATGATAAGTGGTTGACAGATGGAACAGGAGGTAGATTTGTTTTCGCGCAAATATCAGCGCTTAGTCATTACCCTGACTAATGCCTAAGCGCTGATATTTGTGCAAAATGTGTCTACAAAGAGTCACTTGCTCCATTTGTCAACCACTTGTCATATGAAGCTTCAATAAAAGGATTTTTGGAAGTGCACCCATCCGGAATTATTTCTTCATCTTTGTTAGAAAACGTATCTATTCATAATCCCATTCTGTCTTGTGAATATTTGAGATATTTCTAAAAATAATTGTGAATAGGTAAAGTATTCCTACTACATGTTACATATGTTCTAACAATTTAGATTAAAGCATTGTGATAAGCATGTACACTGTATTATGTTTGGAGTGATTGGGAGGTTTGCAGCAAATAATGGATATGCTTCTACAGTAAATATGCAAAAAAAAAAGGTCTCCAAAAATCTGGCAAAATCACTGGACAAAATAGATATATTTCACTACATGTACATGTTACCTAATTTACTAAACTCTGGGACAACTTGCAAATTGCACATACTATTTGCCTTAAAGCAGAACTATAGGCACAACTTTTTTTTGCATCTTGGATAGAGCAAGGGATGATTATAACCCCTGTCAGTTTTTTTGCCATTTGTGTACCATTGGATGATTTGCCCTCTATTACTTTTCTGGGGACAACCCAAAATTTGGGATTTTCTTTTCTTTTTACTTTAAATTATAAAAGTAAACATGGCAAATAGAGAGGATTAATCTACCCAGTGAGGTCATAGACTACAATAAAATCCTCACATGCATTCTAATCCACCTTTATTCTATTCAAAACTAAAAAAGGTTTTCCTTTATTTATACTTTAAGTATATTAACAATGATTTCCATATTTAGGTTTCTATGCATTACTGTTGAGAGAACTGAAAGGTAGAGACTACTCAAAATTGGCTATTATATGTTTACATTTATAAGTAACTCATGCCTGGACCATTACTTAATTACCGCATGCATCTGATTATTTATTTCCTTCTGTAAATTGACTTTAACCCCTTTTTATGCGGTATTTACTGACAGCTTTGAGTGACAGCTTCGAGCAAAATTATTTTGTTAATGGAGCCTAGTGACACTTTTACATAATGTTATGCATATATACATTTTTTTGAGCAGGGCAGTTCAGTTGCACAAGCCAATGGCTGTGATACTGTAGCACTGCCAGGACACCGACATATAGGACACTTCCAATATGTCAGAATCCTGCATTCTGAGCATTATACACTCCAAAGCCCTGCACTCTGTGCAATATACACTCCTCAGACCTGCAATCTGTGCATTATACACTCATAAACCCTGCACTCTGTGCATTTTACACTCATGAGCTTTTTCTGCTATTCACTCCTGAGCCTTGCACTCTGCATTCCATACTCCTAACCACGGTGCTGATAATGTCATACTACCTAAACACTGTATTTTTACCTATATTATATACTCCTAACTCCAGCTATATTGTAGCACATACAAAAGTGCTTATTGTCCCAATAGGTAATGTATATGTGAGGAGATTTGAATGTTTCTGTTGGACTCCTACTTATGCCACAGTAATTAAAGCATATTTTGTGGGCACATATACTGTGGGATATGTCTGGCATTTATACAGTGAGTAGGCTCAAGTTTTATTTAACCATGCTCCTTTAGGACCCTCCTAATATGCACTTTGGCCACACTCACTATTTGGCATGCCTTCTTTCTTCTTCTCTCAGGTCTTTCACAATCCTAACAATGCCTGTAACCCATAAATAAAAGGCTTATAGTGACCTTAACTGCTTGCCACTCGCCCACAGTAATTTTACTGTGGGTGAGCAGCAAAGGCAAGGCTGGACAATGTACTGGTACATCACTGGCTTGCTTCCGGGTTTGGAATTCACATGCATGTGCCCCCTGCTGACCCGTGCTGTAATTGGACACCACACAAGAATTTTAGCTGAAGTCAGCTGATCAGCTGTGGCCAATCACACAGAGTTTTGTGTTTACAAAAACAAACCAAGTGCTGTACTAAGCAAACAGCCAGATGGTAAAAGCAGCACATAGTACACATTGTTAGGTACACAGTTAACTCCTTGATTGACCCTACATGTTAACCCTTTCCCAGCCATTAGTACAGTGCCAGTGTACAGTGTTACCACTGATCAATGTATTAGTATCACAAGCAATTTCAGTGTCAGTTAGTGTCCAGAGAGTGTCTGTTAGCGCAAGATTGCACACCACCTTATCACAGTCACACAGACACTGATCACCACCATTACAGTATAGAGTCTATAGTGTGTACATTTTAGCTGTATACATTTCACACAAACTTAATACAACCTTATTGGGATTTTTTTTTTTTTTTACCAAAAACATGTAGCAGGATACATTTTTAAATAAATGTAAGAAATGTGTTATTTTTTATTGGATATGTTTTATAACAGAAAGAAGAAAATAATGTTTTTTATTTTAAAATGTTTGGTCTTTTTTTAATTCATATTGCAAAAAATAAAAAACCCAGTGGTGATCAAATACTACCAGATGAAAGCTTGTTTTGTGTGAAAAAAATTATAACAATTTGATTGTGTACAGTGTTGCATGACCGCACAATTGCCAGTTAAATTGGTGCAGCACTGAACAGCAAAAATGCTCTGATAAAGAAAAAGGTACAACTTTTCAAAGGTCAAGTGGTCAAAGAAAACCTACCATATAAACAAACAATTCAGGCTAAGCATTAGATCAAAATGGATGAAGTACTGTACCTGTAAATATTGTATTTTG
Organism: Rana kukunoris; assembly: GCA_029574335.1. NCBI lineage: Eukaryota > Metazoa > Chordata > Amphibia > Anura > Ranidae > Rana > Rana kukunoris. Next base: position 201,759,704 of record CM056051.1, read on the forward strand.
CACTGTTCGCTAGCATCATAAGCCTACAGGTCAATAAGGCTGTCCATGACATTAACCACTTGCTTACTGGGCACATAAACCCCCTTCGTGCCCAGGAGAAATTTCAGCTTCCCGCACTGCGTCGCTCTAACTGACATTTGCACAGTCGTGCGGCGTGGTTCCCAAACAAAATTGGCATATTTTTTCCCCACAAATAGAGCTTTATTTTGGTGGTATTTGATCGCCCATGCGGTTTTTATTTTTTGCGTTATAAACAAAAAAAGAGCGACAATTTAAAAATATATATATATTTTTTACTTGTTGCTATAATAAATATCCCAATTTTTATTTATTTTTTTAATATTTTTTTTTCTCAGTTAAGGCCGATACGTATTCTTCTACGTATTTTTGTAAAAAAAAAATTGCAATAAGCGACTGCTTTGCTCAAAAGTTATAGCGCCTACAAAATAGGAGACAGAATTATGATTTTTTTTACTATTTTTTTTTACTAGTAATTGCGGCGATCTGCGATTTTTATTGGGACTGCGACATTACGGCGGACACATCGGACACTTTTGACACATTTTTGGGACCATTCACATTTATACAGCGACCAGTGCTATACATATGCACTCATTACTGTATAAATGTGACTGGCATTGAAGGGGTTAACACTAGGGGGTGAGGAAGGGGTTAAATGTGTATCCTGGGTGTGTTCTAACTGTGTGGGGGGAGGGGGTGACTGGGGAAGGTGACCGATGCTGTGTCCCTATGTACAAGGGAAACAGCATCTGTCTCCTCTCTCCCTGACAGCACGTGGAGCTCGGTCACCACTGATCGCATGTACCTGGCGGACACCGTGGGCGATGGGTACACGCATTGAATCCTCGGCGATGCGACGGCACTGTTTTTCCCTGCTGCGGGCTACCCAGTGGCGCGCGCTGGGAATTACAACAACATTGACATCCAAAGACGTGACCCCGGCAGCTCAGGTCTGCGCTGTTGACATCTTTTGTCAATAGCGCAGATCTGTAGTGGTTAAATATAAATGCTTGGGGCAGAGCCATGATGGACTTTTACAGGAATTCTTAAGATTGGCAAATAAATTAAGTTACCTATATCTCTGGATCTACAGATTATTTGAACATGTGGTTTTACACTACGAGCAAATGTAATGTTTTATCATATGCTCAGTCTTGATTGCCCAAGTGTGAAAGGCTACCTTTAATAAATATCAAAACACACTCTCAATGGTATTTCATGAACAGCACAGCTATCATTCTTATGTTTGGATCCAGCCCTCCTACAAATGATTCGCTTGGCCAAAACTAAAATTAACCCCCCTGGCGGTATCCCCGAGCGTGACTCGGGGTGGATTTTTTATGCAAAAATCGGTATCCCCGAGTCACGCTCGGGGTGAATATGTAGAGCCTGCAGCGCGCTGGCTTACCTTGTATCCAGGCAGGGTTACTGTACTTACCTTGTCCCTGGATCCAGCGATGCATCCCCGCTGTGTGAGTGAGTGGCGTCCTCCATTCGACTCACACAGTGCCCGCGCGCCGCCGATCTCCGTTCCCTGCGACGTAACGGCGCATGGGGGCAGAGACCGGCGGCAAATTCAAAAAAGTAAACAAACACATTACATATAGTATACTGTAATCTTATAGACTACAGTACTGTATGTAAAAAGTACACACCCCCCTTGTCCCTAGTGGTCTGCCCAGTGCCCTGCATGTTCTTTTACATAATAAAAACATTTTTTTTGTGCCTGCAAACTGTAGATTGTCCATAGCAACCAAAAGTGTCCTTTTATGTCAAAAGTGATTTTAGAGCAGCTAGAAAACAGCGATAATAAATGATAATCACTTGCAGAATTGAGCGATAGCGATTTGTGGGGAAATTCGTCATAAAAAAATAAAAGTAATGACAGCGACAATTCTGCAACTGAGCAAATTTCAGTGATTTTGATTTGATTACATTAGTGAATAATTTTGATTATAATTACATTATTATTTGTTATAATTATTTATAGTTATTTATTATATTATAATTTTATGATTTTGTGTTTCAAACTTTATCATACCAGAGATGTTTACTAGACTCTGGTTTGGACAAATTTAAGTGAGTTATTCCTAAGAATTGCAGGCCTACAGTATAACACGCAGAATTTCCATGCAAAATAATTGTACCGCTTTTGGTACGTAATTCCAGACAGAATCATACCGCCAGGGAGGTTAATGCTTTCCTGATTACAGCCAATTTAGATTTAACCCATATTAATGTTTTTTTTTTCCTTTAATGCACAGCTTGCACATATGGTACAGTATAAAGCTATATTACAATATAATAATGCAACCAAAAATAACACAACTTTTGTTACCTTCAATGATTTTAATGAGCCGTTTTTATTTTTTATATATCGCACTTTTGTTTACAGAAGTGAAAAATAATTCATCGGTTTTCTACTTTTTCAATTTGTACCTCTACAGGAAGAATCTGCATGTAGCTGTAAGATCTGATTTCTAGATGCTCTGTGCTTGCACAATGAGGATATTACTTTAGAATCATTGCACCTGATAGCATTGCACCAAAACATTGTTCCAGACACTGAAAGACTTTGGAGAAACATATTATTTTTGCCTAATTAATGAATTACTGCATGTTTCAATGTTTTTACAAATGTTCAATGTTTCAAAGTTGAACTCCTTATGCAAAAGTTCCTTGGCTACCCTTGCACTTCAAGAAATAAATGCCCATTTTTTGTCAGGGTACTTTTAAAAGGCAGTTTTACATACCTTACCACTCAATCCACCTTCAGCCACAACTCTCATTTTCCCACTTGATGGACCAAGCTGAAGATGGTCCATTGGCATCCTTACCTACAGTACAATAAAGGACAGCTGGTCCTGCATTGTATGTGATGACATCGGGATGTGACTGATGGATGGAGCATTGAATGCCTCGTACACATGACTGTTTTCCTCAACAAAATCCATCAAGAAACTTAGTGGCAGACCTTTTTTCGTCTAGAAAACTGTCGTGGATCTCACTGAGAAAAAAAAAGAGAACAAGTTCTCTTTTTTCTTGTCGGGAGTCTCAATTTCCTCTTCGTGTTTCTCGTCTGGCTGGTTTACGACGAGAAACAAGTTCATGTGTATGCTTAGAAACCCACACATGCTCAGAATAAAGTATGAAATGGGAGCGCACCTTTGGTAAAAGTATCGTTCGTAATGGACGAGCACATTTGTCATGCTGTAACAGACTGAAAAGCACAAATCATCTCTCACCTTACTTAACAAGCAGTAACATGAGATTAGTAAAAGCAGCCCCAAGGGTGGCGCCAGTGGAATCAAACTTCCCCTTTATAGTGCCGTATGTCACCGCGTTTGAGAACGACAAGATTTTGTCTTGACAGTGAGTATGCAAAGAAAGCTGGACAAGATTCTCGACAAGTCTGACAAGGAACTCGTCGAGGAAAACGATGTTTCTTTTATGACGAGTTTCTCGGTCGTGTGTACGAGGCCGAAGAGAACAGGCACAAAGGCAAGGAAGTCTACTAGCATGAGAGGTTAGTGTAGACAAATCTGCATTTAAAGGCACTCTAGACCAGGGATCCTCAAACTACGGCCCTCCAGGTGTTGTAGAACTACACATCCCATGAGGCATTGTAACACACTGACATTCACAGACATGACTAGGCATTATGGGAATTGTAGTTCCTGAACAACTGGAGGGCCGTAGTTTGAAGACCCATGCTCTAGACAAAAAGGAGCATTTAACCCTTGCAGTGTGGGGGTAGCCCCATTGCAAGGGTATAGTATTTTAGAAAAATTAAACATTAAGCAAAAAATCTAATAGAAAAAATAATGCAGCCACCACATCTAAAAATGGGTATGCTGTAATTTATATACTTTTACCTTTTTGGTTAATGAAACGTTAAATACTTCTTTACACTGCCTAATGTAGGTAGAATATAAACACAAATAAGTATGTATTTTAATATATTTTTTATAACCATTTAGATAATGCCATTTTTATATTTTTTATAACCATTTAGGTAAGGTATTTTTCATTTTTATACATGGATTGTATTGATCTATAGAACAAATTTAGCTGTGTAATATCCTAATCTGTAAACCTGCAAAGCAAACTCAGTTACAGGAAATATATATGCATTTTGCAGTGGAGTAGTATTATATGTATAGTAATATACAGTTTTTTCCTACTAAATAAACACCACATGAACATTATGGTAACAGTGGGTAGGGAAGTTGGTTGCTTTAGGCTGCTCATTCAGGTTTTAAGGTAATAGTTTTTTAATTCTAGCACATGTTTGATTAAACATGTGCTTTGCTTGAATTAAAAACGTAATAATAATATGGTGTTCATTTATATTTTAACGAATAAAAAGTTAAACCATGAATCCCAAGAATAAAAAGATAATGAATTAACAAAAAAATACTAAGTGCATGGAATAAAAAAAAAAAAAACCTAAAATGAATATGAATTAAAGAAATGTGCTCTTATCTCTGCAGCTATATTCATCAACTGACTAATGGTGGACCGTTTGGAAGAATTAAGTAAGAAGCTTTGCTTGGTTGTTTCTGTTTAATTCACAAAGCTTATTTAAAAAAGCATTCCTTTAGAAGTGTTGGGGTATTAAAAAAAATCACTACAAAGTACTTAAAAGACATAATGTGCTATTAATGAATTTTCAAAAAATGTTCAGCTGCTTCTATTAAAAAGTTTGTCTGTTACTTTAATTAAAAAAAAAAATGAGTTTCTAGAGTTGTTGAAGCACATGGTCAGACATTCAGTGAAAGAATTTGGTAGACCTAATGCCCTGCACACACGGTCGGAATTTCCGATGGGATAAAATCCGATGGAATTTTTCGTCGGAATTCCGTTCAAGCTGTCTTGCATACACACTGTCAGACCAAATTCCGACCGTCCAACACACTGTGACGTAAAACACTATGACGAGCTGAGAAAAATTAAGTTCAATGTTCCGAGCATGCGTCGACTTGATTCTGAGAATGCGTGTTTTTTTCTCCGTCGAAGTTTCACACAGACGATCGTAATTTCCAATGAAAAAATTCAGTGGGACTTTTTACATTGGAAATTCCAGAGTTTTTTTTTCCCTGTTGTAATTGACTACATCAACCAACTGCTTTTTTCAGACAGAATTGGGGATAAATTATGCAGTTATGATACTCACAGTTCTTTCCAATTTTCCAACATGTTAACTGGTATGTCAGCACATCCAGTTTATAAATAAATAATAGTGCAGCGCAAAACAGTGAATATAAACTACAACATCATATAACAGTGATATAACAATAAGGTCAGCTAGAAACACATATTTTAAAGCATGACAACAGAAATGGCATAAAGCAAAAAGCAAAAGGCAAAAAACACAGAAGTGAGTCCATATAGTGCTTGAGTGCAAATTAAATCCAAAACAGGTGCAGAAAGATCCAAACAAGTGATGTCCAGAGAACCTCCACCAAATAGCAGGAATGGCCTCTCACCTTAATTATTCGACCTGCAATAGGTCACACAGCATGAAATATATGCAGAACCTTCGGTTCACACAGGGACAGCAAGCAGCAGCAGCTCAAATATGGTAGACTCACTCAGAGGTAAGGTAGGCAATCAGGGCATATGAAATACAAAAGTAGGAGGAGATCTAGTGCTCTCTGAAGCGAACCAATATAACATTTTATTAAAAATAACAAGGATACACTCACATGTAAAGGCACTCTTCAGTGAGTGCAACGAATCAGCATAGACAAATAAGCACACTCTGTGCTGTACAAAACGATTCAGCATAAACCAGATCACAGCGTGGAAAACGGCTGGATCTCACCTGGGTTGACGATCACGGGTGACATCACGCATAGCTCCTCCCCCTCGTACGTCGTTACGTCCCTATGGGCGGGACTTCATCAGCATGGGGAGAAGTCCTCCCCCTCGTACGTCATTACGTCCCTATGGGCGGGTCTTCATCAGCATGCTGATGAAGTCCCGCCCATAGGGACGTAACGATGTACGAGGGGGAGGAGCTATGCGTGACGTCACCCGCGATCGTCAACATCACTTGTTTGGATCTTTCTGCACCTGTTTTGGATTTAATTTGCACTCAAGCACTATATGGACTCACTTCTGTGTTTTTTGCCTTTTGCTTTTTGCTTTATGCCATTTCTGTTGTCATGCTTTAAAATATGTGTTTCTAGCTGACCTTATTTGAGTGTTATATCACTGTTATATGATGTTGAAGTTTATATTCACTGTTTTGCGCTGCACTATTATTTATTTATATGCTCTGTTGAGGTATTTCATTTGAATTTGACCTTTAAGTGCTGGCTTGCATAGCTTTTAGTTGTAGATTCCAGCGCTGAATAACTCTTTTTTATTAGCACATTCAGTTTACATTGACTTGTTCCTAAATTTTAGTACAAAAAAAATTGACATGCTAGCATTGTGTCCTTGCAACAGTAACAACCTGGGTTCAAGTCCCACCAAGGGCGCTATTTATATCAAAGTGGTTCTAAAGCCTTACATTTTTTTTACCTTAATGCATTATTTGCATTAAGGTAAATAGGTTGAAAACCCTTTTTTGACCAGGATATTCTATCAGCCCCCCCCACTGTATACTTACCTGAGCTTGTTCTTGATCCAGTGCTGGGCCTGAGTGCAGAAGCTCCCTCTGCTCTCTCTCATTACAGGGAAGATTGATAGCCATGGGAGCCATTGGTTCTCACTACTGTTAATCAAATCCTGTGATGAGAGAGCATGGGGTGCAATTGTCCTTACAAGCATGCAAGAAATAGAAATGAGACAAGTTTGAATGTATACAGCAAACCATATCATAATGTATCTGTAAACAGCTCTCTACTGTAGGTAACAAATATTTTTCAATTAGCAGTTTGTTGGTGCTTATGAAGCTGTAAGTAAGTCAATGCAAATCCATTTATCATGAAAGATAGAACTGAAAACAGCATTCTCCAAAATAATGCTCTTAAAATTGTGATTTGTTTCCTAATAAATGTCCTTAAAAAGAAACATGTAAGAAATAATTGAACATATTTAACTACTTGAGATCCGCGCTACAGCCGAATGACGGCTCTAGCGCGAATCTAATTTGTCAACAAGCCGTCAATTGACGGCTTGTCACTAGCTGTTTCCCGGCGCGCGCTCCAGAGCGCGCTGCGGGGAAACACTGTGTTGCCCGTGTCCCTTGGACACAGCCAATCACAGATCGCCGCGAACGGCCAATCAGAGTGGCCGTTTGCGATGTGATCTGTGCGGCCAATGAGAGATGATCTCATAGATCATCTCTCATTGCCGTTTTACATAGAGACAGCGTTCTGTCTCTGGAGAGCAGGAGACGGATCTGTGTCTCTTGTACATAGAGACACAGATCGGTCACCTCCCCAGTCACCCCCCCTCCACCTACAGTTAGAACACTATGCAGGGAATACATTTAACCCCTTCCTCACCCCCTAGTGTTAACCCCTTCAATGCCAGTCACATTTATACTGTAATTAGTGCATATTTATAGCACCAATCGCAGTATAAATGTGAATGACGCCAAAAATGTGTCAAAAGTGTCCGATGTGTCCGCCATAACGTCGCAGTCACAATAAAAATCGCAGATCGCCACCATTTCTAGTAAAAATAAAATAATAAAAAATAATAATTCCGTCCCCTATTTTGTAGGCACTATATATTTTGCGCAAACCAGACGCTTATCGCGATTTTTTTTTTTTTTTTTACCAAAAATATGTAGAAGAATACGCATCGCCCTAAACTGAGAAAAAAAAAGTTTTTTTTTTTTAATTGAGATATTTATTATAGCAACAAGTAAAAAATATTGTATTTTTTTCAAAATTGTCGCTCTTTTTTGTTTATAGCGCAAAAAATAAAAACCGCAGAGGTGATCAAATACCACCAAAAGAAAGCTCTACTTGTGGGGAAAAAAGGACGTCAATTTTGTTTGGGAGCCACGTCGCACGACCGCGCAATTGTCAGTTAAAGCGACGCAGTGCCGGAAGCTGAAATATCACCTGGGCAGGAGGGGGGTATAAGTGCCCAGTAAGCAAGTGGTTAAGTACACATAGCCAGAAATATAACAATTTGCCCATACTCTTCTCTCTACTTTAGGTAACCCTAATATAATTAGTTTTTTTTTCCTTCCATAATACTTTTCCCATTGGTACCAGCTTTTTGTGAATTATTTTTGACTTCCCTCCTTATAAACCATGTTTTTTTCATAGGCATAGGAGCAGGGCTTTTTTTCTGGGGGAACTTGGGGGAACTCAGTTCCACCACCTTTGGCTCAGACCCTTTGGTGCCTGCTCACCACAATCACTTGTAAACACAGGAGTCTGGTTTCTGTGTTTGCAAGTGACAGCTTTGTAACCCCCTGAACTCTGCACTCTGTATGTAATGCAATTTTAGTATTTAATGGCCCTTTAAGACCCTTCTACTGTTTGTGAAATCTGAACGGGTCGTGGTTGAGTTCCTGTACCTATTTTCTGAGAAAAAAAGCTCTGCATAGGAGTCATCAACCAGTTTCAGTACCTCCCCCAATGAGGGGGATACCGAATACTTCCATTTACGGGCTATCAATAGCCGGGCTGCATAAATATTGTGCATTACTAGTGTACGGTAAAATCCCAGATAAATATCCATGTCGACGCTTAATAGGGCTTGTTCTGCTCCTAATTTATTAAGTATTCCTGTCAATTTTGCTATTAATCGCGCTATTGCAGCCCAAAAGCTACGAAGGGAAACACAAAACCAGAGGATCTGAGCCAGAGTGCCCATCTGCACACACTCTCTCCAGCAAAGGTTAGAGGAATTTCCCCCAAACTTCGCTAGCGTATATGGGGTCCTATACCATCTCAAATGTATCTTCTGGGCTATCTCCCTAAAGTTAGAGCATTTGGTGCAAGTATAGTTTGTTTTAATAGCTAGTCCCCACCCCCTCTGGTAAATAGTTACGTTTAAGTTTGATTCCCATTTTAAAAGCTGCCTTGGGGTTTCAAAGTGAAGTTTACCATGAAGTAAGTTATAGAACTCTGTTATCCTTTTTTGGGAGTAGGGGAGGCATTCCACAGGTTGTAGATAGACTCTGGAATTTGTACATGTTGTACCTTAGTGGCAGATATGATACTGGTGACCCTCGCAAAAGTCATAAATTCCCTTGCAGGAATAGAATTTGTAAGTTGTAATTCTAAGAATGGTTTAATATGATCTCGGTCAAACAGGTCCGATATATACGTGATACCATACTCCTCCCAATGTTGCACACATAGGTTTGGAGACAGGAATGAGAGTGATGTCACTGGCATAGGTATTTTTCTGTGGACAACATAAGGGTTTTTACTTGCCATAGAGTATCCCCAAGCCTGCAACGTAGCTGCTATGGTCAGAAATTTCTAATAAGGCAATTGTTTACCAAGGGATGTTGAGAGCAACAAGTTTTTAATCTCACCGCATCCTAACTGGGTTTGTTCTGCCCTGCACCAATGGATTGGATCTGAAGTGTTAAACCATGATTTGGCTTGATCTAGGATTCCCACCATTTGATAGTCCTTAATAGGAACATATACAAACAAGAAGAAAATGCGCCAAACTAAGTTCAGTAAATCGGAATTTAATAGAATTAATTTATAAACAGTAAATTGGCTACTCACAAACACAATGAGAGCATAGGCACATAAGGGTTAACGGCTGGTCCGGTGTCACACCTATCATCTACAGATGCAAGGGCTCACGCAGGCTGACTTCGCTGAGTCATGGGAGATGTGGAAGCCCATCTTGGGGAAGCCTAGGAGAAGCAAACGGGGGATCCAGGAGCCGTGAATCCTAGCTAGGAAGCGCTGTGCGTTCCAGCATGGAGCGCGATCCGTCGCCGTACGACGGGTAGTGACGTGGAACCTCGAGCCAGCCAATGGGATGACGCGTTTCTCAGCATCCGCTGGTTAATCAGATCCATAACGTCAAATAGGAGCTGACGTAATATATAAGCGGGGGATTATCGTGATTGGTCAGCGGCGCTTAGTAAACAAAGTGCACACAGGAGGAACTGGGGAACTAGGAAATAGTGACATAGATAATAAAATACAATACACTGAAAATATTAACCAAAAACAGAAAGTGAAGACATTTTTACAAAAAATATATAAAATATATATAAAAGTATAAAAATGAATAAATAAATATGACAACATTTCTAAAAATCCTAAAAATATTTAAAAATATTTAAAAATGATCATTATCATTATAAAAATAGGAAGAAAGAGACCCAATATAGAGTCAGCAGCAATCGATCTAAAGGAAAATAGATCTGCATGCACATAAATTAGATGTGTGTACTGAAAATATAAAAATTCACCATACGCATATGCGCAAAGCACACACATACAAATGCGTGCATATGAGTGACCACAGACCGCACATCCAAGAACCGGAGCAATATATACACATATATACATATATGTACAGTGAAAATACACATACATACATGTACACACATATACACAGACGCACATACCATACATGAGAATATTAAATCAAATCTAGGGAATGGCTCAGTTTAACCTATCCCTATCATCATATATTACGGAAATAGCAATGATATATAGAAGGATTAATAATAATATACAAAAACGATAGAAAATGCACAAACAAGGCTGTCCTGTATTGCCACGTGTGTGCATCAACATATATGTTCAGAAAAAAAATATTTTTATATATGGAGAAATTATATATATATACAGTGCCTGCCGCCGAGAATGTGTTTATAGCACGACAGCATCACGCTGATTCTCGGCGACAGGCTGCCGACATCTCGCACTCGCTGGAATAGTAAAAGCACATTCCAGCGAGTGCGTCATAGAAGCGACGGGGATCCGACGCGGATTCCCGCCAATTGTACACGTGGGCGGAGTTTGTTATGAATCCTGAGAAGGAAGTCCCCGCCGGATTTTAAATAAAAATCCGGCATGGGTTCCCCCCTCAGGAGCATAACAGGCCCTTAAGTCTGGTATGGGTTGTAAGGAGACCCCCCTACGCCGAAAAAACGGCGTGGGGGTCCCCCCACAATCCATACCAGACCCGTATCCAAAGCACGCCGGCCGGCCGGTCAGGAGGGGAGTGGGGGGCGAGCGAGCGCCCCCCCCCCCTCCTGAGCCGTACCGGGCAGCATGCCCTCAACATGGGGGGGTCAGGTGCTCTGGGGCAGGGGGCGCACTGCAGCCCCCCACCCCAGAGCACCCTGTCCCCATGTTGATGAGGACAGGGCCCCTTCCCGACAACCCTGGCCGTTGGTTGTCGGGGTATGCGGGCGGGAGGCTTATCAGAATCTGGAAGCCCCCTTTAATAAGGGGGCCCCCAGATACCGGCCCCCCACCCTAAGTGAATGAGTATGGGGTACATTGTACCCCTACCCATTCACCTGCAAGAAAAGTTTAAACACAAATAAACCACACAGTGTATTGAAATATTTTATTAGTTGTCCGCCGGGGGGGGGTGTGTATGATCGCTTTTATAAAAGCGCCCCCCTCCGGCGGGCTTCTGCGGGGGGGGTGGGTGCCGCTGTTCTTCACCGCCGTCTGGTTCTCTTCTGCCGCCGGGGGGGCGCTTTGATAAAAGCGCCCACCACCCGGCAGGCTTCCTTCGACATCTTCGGCGGCGGGGGGGTCTTCTCCCACTCTCCGGGGTCTTCTCCGGCTCTCCGGGGGTCTTCTACGGCTCTCCGGGGGTCTTCTCCGCTCTCCGGGGGTCTTCTCCGCTCTCCGGGGGTCTTCTTCTTCTTCAGGACTCGCCGCCGCTATCTTCGTGTGTTAGCTCAATTACTGGCGGCGGCGAGTCCCCTCTTCTGTGACGTCATCTTCTCTTCTTCTTCTCCAGATGTTGACGCGACGCTTCCTTCCGCTGTTATGGCTGGCGCGCGGCTCGCAGCGAGTTATATAGGCCTGTCTTGTGACGTCGCAGTCCCATCATGCTCCGGTAGGGGGGCGCTTTTATAAAAGCGATCATACACACCCCCCCCCCCGGCGGCCAACTAATAAAATATTTCAAGACACTGTGTGGTTTATTTGTGTTTAAACTTTTCTTGCAGGTGAATGGGTAGGGGTACAATGTACCCCATACTCATTCACTTAGGGTGGGGGGCCGGTATCTGGGGGCCCCCTTATTAAAGGGGGATTCCAGATTCTGATAAGCCTCTCGCCCGCATACCCCGACAACCAACGGCCAGGGTTGTCGGGAAGGGGCCCTGTCCTCATCAACATGGGCTCAATCTCGCCGAGAAAGGGAGCGAGATTGACACAATATCCCAGTCACCTACTGTATATGTACACATGTATAAACATATACACATATACATACACATCCACATAATGTGGTGCAAGGAAATGCATCACCAGCCAACATAAAAAAAAATGATTATAAAAATCATAACAGTAAAAGTGATAACAAGAAAAGATCATTACAGAAAGAATATTAAACAATGTTATTTGTTTCTATTTCCTCATTAAGTCCATGGGGTGTCATCGTATTGAGGGAATATATCCAAAAGGTTTCCTGTCTGCATAATCGTTGGAATCTCTCGACTACAGTGGGGGTTTCAGGAATGGCCTCAATAACCCAAACCTGCAAAAGGGAAATATCCTTATGATGGTGGATGGCAAAGTGTCGTGCAATGCTAGACTTAGGGTCGCTAGCATGAACTGCACGTCGATGCTCCCCAAATCTATTACGAAGGGCTCTGATCGTCCTACCCACATAAAGAAGTCCACAGGGACAAGAAATACAGTAAATGACATAAGTCGTCGAACAATTGTAAAAGGAACTCAAATTATAAGTCTTATTGTTGGCTGTGAAATTCTTTTTACCATGTTTTACTTGATGTTTGGGGCCCTACGATACGCACATTTTGGCTGAATAGTGATAGATGAGGACAGGTGGGGATCCTGACTCAGGATCCCCACCTGTCCTCATCTATCACTATTCAGCCAAAATGTGCGTATCGTAGGACCCCAAACATCAAGAGTAAGATAGCCCCAACAAAATCAAATCCACGGGTAACACTAAACTTCATAGGCTTAAACAACTAACTCTCATCCCCCTAGTAGGGATGTTTCAGTGTAAAAAGGCCAAATGTTTAACTTGTTCTTATGTTAAACATGGTAAAAAGAATTACACATATACACACACATCCACATAATGCGGTGCAAGGAAATGCATCATTAGCCAACATAAAAAAATCATTATAAAAATCATAACAGTAAAAGTGATAACAAGAAAAGATCATTACAGAAAGAATATTAAACAATGTTATTTGTTTCTATTTCCTCATTAAGTCCATGGGGCGTCATCGTATTGAGGGAATATATCCAAAAGGTTTCCTGTCTGCATAATCGTTGGAATCTCTGCAGTCGCTAGCATGAACTGCACATCGATGCTCCCCAAATCTAGTACGAAGGGCTCTGATTGTCCTACCCACATAAAGAAGTCCACAGGGACAAGAAATACAGTAAATGACATACGTCGTCGAACAATTGTAAAAGGAACTCAAATTATAAGTCTTATTGTTGCTGTGAAATTCTTTTTACCATGTTTAACATAAGAACAAGTTAAACATTTGGCCTTTTTACACTGAAACATCCCTACTAGGGGGATGAGAGTTAGTTGTTTAAGCCTATGAAGTTTAGTGTTACCCGTGGATTTGATTTTGATGTTTGGGGCCCTACGATACGCAAATTTTGGCTGAATAGTGATAGATGAGGACAGGTGGGGATCCTGAGTCAGGATCCCCACCTGTCCTCATCTATCACTATTCAGCCAAAATTTGCGTATCGTAGGGCCCCAAACATCAAGTAAAACATGGTAAAAAGAATTTCACAGCCAACAATAAGACTTATAATTTGAGTTCCTTTTACAATTGTTCGACGACTTTTCCTTTAGATCGATTGCTGCTCACTCTATATTGGGTCTCTTTCTTCCTATTTTTTAAATGATAATGATAATTTTTAAATATTTTTAAATATTTTTAGGATTTTTAGAAATGTTATATTTATTTACTAATTTTTATACTTTTATATATATTTTATATATTTTTTGTTTCCGTTTTTTGTTTCCATTTTTTTGTTAATATTTTCAGTGTATTGTATTTTATTATCTATGTCACTATTTCCTAGTTCCCCAGTTCCTCCTGTGTGCACTTTGTTTACTAAGCGCGGCTGACCAATCACGATAATCCCCCGCATATATATTACGTCAGCTCCTATTGGACTTTATGGATCTGATGAACCAGCGGATGCTGAGAAATGCGTCATCCCATTGGCTGGCCCGAGGTTCCACGTCACTTCCGGTCATACGGCGACGGATCATGCTCCATGCTGGAACGCACAGCTCTTCCTAGCTAGGATTCACGGCTCCTGGATCCCCCGTTTGCTTTCTTCTAGGCTTCCCCAAGATGGGCTTCCACATCTTCCATGACTCAGCGAAGTCAGCCTGCCTGAGCCCTTGCAGCTGTAGATGATAGGTGTGACACCAGACCAGCCGTTAACCCTTATGTGCCTATGCTCTCATTGTGTTTGTGAGTAGCCAATTTACTGTTTATAAATTAATTCTATTAAATTCCGATTTACTGCACTTAGTTTGGCGCATTTCCTTCTTGTTTGTATATATCTTTCAGAGTCTGCTTCTGCTTCAGGATTGTGCTGCCACTAGTGTTTTTGGACTAATACTTGAACTTTTTGGACTTTTATTTGACTATTAGTGTATGGTCATTCATTTGACTATCATTGTATGGTCATTTATTCATTTATTTATTCATTTGTTTTTCTTCCTTTGATTATTGTCTCTTGATATTGACCTGGACCCTATGATCTGCTAATTGTATTTCTTATTTGATTGTGCCTTTTAGTTGTGCGCCATCTACCTATTTTTACTTAATATTAGGAACCCCCATGCCCCCAATTTTCCTGTGTTTCATAAGAATACTGTGGGGACATCTGGGCTTTCATACTGAATATATTCTGATCAACAGAAGTTGTTTATCAGTGCTGGATATTCAGACTTAAGATGTAATCTGTTGTAATACTGTAAATTGGGTATTTGGGAATATTTGGCCTCTTTAAGGGTGACTAATATGACACGATGACTAATAAATTACATGAATATTAGATGATCAGTCAATATTAATAAAATAAAACTTTTAACCTATTTTGTTGTGTCATTTATTGAGAGGGTACACGCTAAAAAGTCCTGCTATATATTTAGTTTTGTTTAACATACCTTTCCGCAATCCAAAAACATATTGTGAAGCTCTTGTCTCCATCCAACTTAACCCTAGTGAGTTTATTAAATACAGTGAACGTACATTAGATTTTTGGACAGAGAGAGTTGCCATTTTGTACACACATCTGTCTGAAATGTATGGGCAGCTTCTTCTTTTTTTGACACACTACCTTAAAACTACATTAAATGATCATGTTGTCAAATCCACACCAGTGATATTAATACTTATCGGGGTTCTAAACCTACGTGTTTTTTCACCTTAACCTCCCTGGCGGCATGATTATGTCAGATTTTTGATGTTCTACGCGGTACAATTGTTTTGCATGGAAATTTGGCGTTTTATATTGTAGGCCGGTAATTCTTAGGAATAACTCACTTAAATCTGTCCAAACAAGAGTCTAGTAGACATCCCGGGTATGATAACATTTAAAACACAAAATCATAAATGATAAATATAATATATAACTATAAATAATTATAACAAATAATAATATAATAATAATAATAATAATAATAATAATAATTATTCAATAATTTAATGAAAATCACAAACACAAAAACACAGAAATTTGCTCAGTTGCAAAATTGTCGCTGTCATTACTTTCAGTGTTTGATGACAAATTTACCCACAAATCGCTATCGCTCAATTCTGCAAGGGTTTCTAATTTATGATCGCCATTTTCTAGCTGGTCTAAAACCACTTTTGACGTAAAGGGACAATTTTTGGTTGCTATGGACAATCTCGAGTTTTCAGGCAGAAAAAAAAGTATTTATCATATAAAACTGCATGCAGGGCACTGGACAAACCACTAGGGACAAAGGGAATGTGAAATAATTTGATACAGTAATGTAATCTGTAAGAGTACAGTATACTGTATGTTTTCTGTTTTTTTTTTTTTTGAGTTTGGCGCCAAACTCTGTCCCCATGATAAAAATGTATATTTATAATTTTTTCCCACAGGAGCCTGCAAAGCATTGCATACACTTATACAGTGAGTGGATTTCGGGGGCAATGTCAGGCTCCTATACACTCTCCCTCTAGCTTTCTGCTCATACCTTCTGTTAGAAAGCTGGAGGAAGAGTGAATGGACCGTGGTTGCAGTAAAGAAATTTGCTCTGTGTATGGCCAGCCTTAACCACTTAACCACAATTCTGCTGCTTATAAATTAGTAAACAAAGTACTTAAGTAACTCATTTTCAGTGTTTAAAATAAAATGTCAAACAGTCAATGTTTGACTGTATTTTGGTAATTAAGTTGTTCCTATCCCATTAAGACATATGCATTCTCTTGTACTTCTATGACTTCCAATTAACTGAAGGATACTGTAAACTTCTTATGCAGAGATAATTTGCCTGAGGGACAAAGTACTGTTATGTGATAAAGTGCCTGTGAATGCTGATTAACTCACATTACATGTACAGACCATGGTTATATTGTAAAATAAAAACACTCTATATTAATTATGTAAATTGATATAACTACTGAAAATGCACAATCAGTACAGCTGAAATATGGTACTGCTGGGTTACATCAATGGACACAACCAAGGTAACACTTTGTTAAAAATAGATTTAATCTGCCGTTATACATTTTTTTTTTTAAACACTACACAGTGTTATGTATATTACTGGTTACTATTGCTGGCATAGTATAACCAGTAAGATGCAACTCTAAACTGGTCCTAATTTTAGGTTACTAAGTTTCATAATAAAATACATTTTAAATATTGTCAGAGGTGTAGAGGTGTAATATGAGAACCCTACAATGAGCTTAGGATTTTATCAATAATGTAATTTCTAAACAATATATGCCTTGCTAACATTTCAATTTTAGCGATTGTTGTTATTGAAGGGGTTGCTTAACTAATGGATTGTGCTCTTTTGCGGTTGCTGCAGAGCTTCTTAAATGAGGGAGAGCTTTGCTGACTTCCATCATCCAATCATGTGCAAGTAAAAAATATTTTTTTCCCCATTTTGTAAAGTGAAGCTTTACCTTATGTACTAAGCTATGGAAAAACTGCACTTGCAAAGGTAACAGGCTATTTGCCTTTACTTAATCAACCCCTAAAATAACTGTAAAATAAGCACACGGGGTGAGTGGGAACAAACAGACCAGGTGTGTAACCTAACAGTAATGGAAGTAAAAGAAACTAGTAATCTTGCTACTTTCCCCAGTCTGTAGCCTTTACTCATTTCATAGCCTAATGATCCAATGCGAAATCATAATTTTTCCATGATGGCATTTTATAAAAGAAATGTGCTTTTTTATAATGTACAACATGTTTCACACTAAGTTGAGAAGTGCCACCATCCAGCTGAAACTTTACAGGGAATTGTTGCTAAGGGAATTATGATTAAATTCCATTTTTTTGCTAAGGTCCCTATGGTTTATTTCTGGAGCTACACAGCATGGAGGAAGAATCACCAACAGTAACTCTGTAAGGAGGGTAATGCATTATGTGGAGAAACAGAACAAATAGCTAACAGTAGCAGAAGCCCTAATTTGAATGGATAAGAGGTAGAGGTCCAGGGTCCAGGGTGGAGGCAGTGAGGTAGTATGAGTTACTAGCAAATGAGCAGCTTTCCACATGTATCAGATGGATATGGCTAAAAATTACTGCACACGCAGAATTATTATTTATAATAATTTATTATTATTTTTGTGAAAAATTTGTGTTCCCATAGTGTCCGTAGACAATTTGGTAAACACCTTGGGGCAATGATAGAACCTTATATGTTAAATATCCCTTTAAATAAGCCACTGGAGACTGAGCAGAGACTTGTATGGTAAATTGAACCAGCGTATCCAATAGATAGAGCTTAAAGGCTACTGGTACCTCAACCTGGTTATTGATAAAGGGGGCAGAAATGTTCAGATACCTGAACACATTTAAATTTAGCCATTAGATTAGATAAAAAGTGGATAGCAGTTCGAAAAATACATGATATCAATACAACTATTTTATCCCTTATCTACATCATATAATTTTTACTTTTTCTTCCTAATATAAAGAATAATTCCAGACCTGGTATATTTTTATGTGGTTGCATTGATCTGACATTGACTAATATAAAGATGTATATATCATACCTGCCCAATGCCCCTGGAAGCTGGATCCCCCACCTCTACTTCAGTGATCTCCACTTGTGGAGATCGATTGAGTAGTAGTATCTAGTTCTGTGATTTACAGCTTCCAGGGGCTTCAGAAAGGTATAGTATATACAAAGTTAAAGTGATCCTGAATTAAGAGAAATAATGTAATATGTTATAAAATAGACAATCAAAGCTTAAAGCACCAGTAAACTCCCCTTATGTGTCTTGTGCCTACGGGTAAGCCTACAATAAGGCTTACCTGTTGGTACAGTAAATATCCCCTAAACGTGCAATGAGGTCATCATCACACGCCCAGTAAAGAAACAGCCCTCTGAGCCATTTCACCCCCAGCATGGGGCGTGACTAGTGGCTCCTGTGCACATGGGCGTGAGTGATGTCATGCGGCTCCGGCCAGTCACAGAGGCATATTTTACGGCACTGGAAGGAAGGGGGGGGTGAAGATGGATGCTTCCACCAGCGAGGACATCACAGGCTTCATTTGCAGGTAAGTGCCACATAATGGGCAAGTATGCCATGCATACTTGCCCATTATGCTTTTATTTTGCAGGGGAATAAAGAGGAATATTAACCCATCAGGGTTTACTTCCTCTTTATTTAGTTTAAACAAGTTTGGATGGCGTTAACACTTACACAGGGATTTTAGTGTAGCATGGTATAGCTGTATACACATATTCAGATATATGGAGAAACATGCTTCGGGCAAAAATATTTGCATAGTCATTTTATCAAGTCTAAATCAGGAGTGCCATAGGTTTACTAGAAACTTCTTCAGATACAAAACTGTTAATTGAAACATCAAATGATGAAATTCATTAATTAAAGCACAGTAAGTTTAATTTACAAAGGGAATAGAGTGCTCACTTAACTTCAATCATCCATTCACATGCAAGAAAACTTTTTCCTTTGTAATCTTCTGTAAACAATTTCATATTTTAAATGAACACAAGTTTACTGGGCTAATTGAACATTGTATTCCTTTAGTAAATTGACCACCCTGAGTTTACATTTAAACACATTAATTCACATTATATAAATACAAAGTAATAGCAACAAATGTATCATGTATGGAAAAATTAAAATAATAAAGATAACATATACGTGGTGATATGTTAGGTGAAGTCACATCCCAGTAAATAAAATGTTTAAAGGGCCATTCCAGCCATAAAGAATACTAGAAAAACAGAAAACTGCGCTAAACCAAATATTAAGATATATAAACTAAAAAGCTGCGGCAATCGTGTGGAAACACAAAGTAATACAAAATAGCAAAGCCGCGCTCATCAAAACAAAAGATTAGTGGATAAATGAATGAGGACTGCTGAGCAGTATGCTCCTGTGCTACAGCCAATGGTATAATCTAGAACATCACCCACTGGCATAAAGTAACATATAGAGGCTCTCCTAGGAATAAAACCACAGAAAAAGATTACATAAATGACTTGTATCTCATAGTGGAATAGCATAAACGTTCATATAGTCCTTGTATTTGAATTTAGACTTGGAGAACCCAGTAACAGGAGGCAAAACAGCAATAGGTCATATTGGTTCACTCCACCACAGTGACGAGATGTTAACAACAAAGTGATCCCTTCACCAGAATAAGGGGGGGCTGCTTACCAGAGGGCAAGCTCAATGAAGCGATTGGCTATAACCCAGCCGCGGCCTTTACAATCTTGTATGGTTCCTGAATACAGCTTCCAGCGGATAGCAAGGTTAGCGGTGCTCACGGATGGTGAGATATGGGTGGAGAGAGAAGGATGGACTAATAGTGTGATTCCGTATACCAAAAAGGTTTATTTAAAACATAAAATGATACTCACAATTTGTCAAAGCATCACAGGCATATATAAAAACAAATCGCCGGCCGGCAAACAAAGCGGAGCCCTTCCTCCGTGCGTGCGTGGTGACGTCACTGCGTGTCTTCCCACATATGGGAAGACACGCAGTGACGTCACCACGCACGCACGGAGGAAGGGCTCCGCTTTGTTTGCCGGCCGGCGATTTGTTTTTATATATGCCTGTGATGCTTTGACAAATTGTGAGTATCATTTTATGTTTTAAATAAACCTTTTTGGTATACGGAATCACACTATTAGTCCATCCTTCTCTCTCCACCCATATCTCACCATCCGTGAGCACCGCTAACCTTGCTATCCGCTGGAAGCTGTATTCAGGAACCATACAAGATTGTAAAGGCCGCGGCTGGGTTATAGCCAATCGCTTCATTGAGCTTGCCCTCTGGTAAGCAGCCCCCCCTTATTCTGGTGAAGGGATCACTTTGTTGTTAACATCTCGTCACTGTGGTGGAGTGAACCAATATGACCTATTGCTGTTTTGCCTCCTGTTACTGGGTTCTCCAAGTCTAAATTCAAATACAAGGACTACATAAAGAATACTATGGGGTCAATTCACAAAGCTTTATTTTTAGATTGCGAGTGTTATTTTAACGATTTTGCACGTTATTGAAGCTAGTTCAATTCACTAAACGATTTAACGCTTTGAAAAATCATCAAATAACGTTTCCCTACACAGAACCGATATTTTAAGGTGTGGATCCTTATTAAAGAGTCAAATCGTTATTTTAAAAATTCAAAACGTTATTTTAAAGAGTCAAATCATTAAATATGTACAGAAGTGCAATTCACAATTTTTTTTTTTGACAGTTATCAATCGTTAAGCAATCGTTAAATTAACACCTCCCTCAGGGTGGCGTTATGACATTTCCCAGGCGATATTTTGTTGTTAGAGGAAGCTTTTGGCGATTTTTGTAGTGTAGTGAAGTTTTTAGTAGTGTTGGGCAAGATAGAACCGTGCTCTATTTGAACTTAAAATTATCCAGAGGCGAAGAAGAACACGTTAGAATGTTGTTCAGATTTATAAACGTGTATTCCGTTCACATACTATTTTGGATACATTTTCTGAAACCCAGGTGATAGCTAAATTCCGATTATCATCTCCCATGATTTATTCTCTGTATGAGGAAATACACATGGCTTTAGAAAAGCACACACTAGAAGTTTTGCACATCACATGCTCAATCTCCATGTGTATTGCTTGTGTCTCCCTCTCTCTCTCTGTATCTGCTCTTTTCCACATGCAGCTGTTCTCCTCCCCTTCTGCTCCCAGAATGCATCTCTCCAGCATTATTTAACGATCTTAAGAGTTATTTTAACGTCCCAAATGTTAATAATAACGTCTGAGTAGTTAGCATAACGTTTGGATAAAGAGTCAGTTGAAAACCATAACGACTGTGTTAAATAACGATTATAGATTTCGTGAATACCATGTTTGCTAGCGTTAAATAAGGAGTGCTAATTTAACACCTGAAGAAAACCAATAACGTTTCTCTTTGTGAATTGACCCCTATATGTTGATATAGTTGAATGTCCTACTAGCTACATGCATCTTCAGTTGACTGCAGCAATAAAAAATCTTTTCGCTGGTGCAATGGCTATACACATTTAAGGCACAGATATTTTTTTGCCAAATTGCCAATAAATATCGGAAAACTTTAAATAATTTACTGACGCTATAAAAGAGTAACTCTGCAAACATTTTCTGGATAGGTAGATATTTTAACCTGTTCCTGCCCACTGTAAGAATATATGTAGCTGGTGGGTGGGCTTTAACGCCAAGTGGCCACATATAGGCATCCATGGAAATATTTATTCTCTGCTGAAAGTACACTCACTGCACACTCTTAGCACAGTACCATGTCATGGATGACTCTCAATGCAATAATACGATCAGGAGCTTCTGATCATGTTTTCGCTTTGACAGCCAATCACAGTGGTCACAGCATCTGATAGCCCACCTTCGCCTTTCGGCATTTGGATCCTTTTAAAGGGCTGGGGGGCAAGGGATTAAACAGTGGAGGTAAACAATCAACTTTGTAAAAAAATAAAAATAAATCTTTACTATTTAGTTAGTAATCTTACATTGTGCCCAGATGAGAATTTGCAAAGAATGTGTGAACTCCATAAACTGTAAAAATGCCATGCTTTGTAAACATTACAAAATTAAGTCAAGACTGTCATCCTTTGTTTTTCTTTACCATGGAGTCGGGATCAATTAGATTTGTTTTATAATAATTTGTCTGCAAAGTTGCCTAAAAAAGTGAGACATGTCTAAACCATGCCAATGGTTGAACCACTTAATAGTCAGAGCAGTGTGATAGGCTGTCTGTGCATTGTTTTCTCCAACATTTTTAAACAGGAAACAAGATAAAAGTAAAACTGTCCAACTGCATCAGTTGGAAGCTTTTTTTGTACAATAACGAGCTGATATGGGGTTTACATTTTAGTTGAGATATTTGTACATTCAGACTGATGGTTCCAGCTGGGACTCTGCCATATCACTGGTCAGACAAGATAACACCGTGAAAACATACCAGTGTGATCAGCTATTGCTACAACAGATGAACTGAAAAAGTTAATACGGTCATCATTGAACAATTTATATTCCGCATTACAAATCTAACACTATTGTTTGCTGTGCCATTTTACCACATGATAGCAGCAGGTAAAACTGAAAAAGCACACCACATTTATATAGCAGTTATTAAAAATCTACAGTTAAAGAACAAAACAAAAATAAAACACTTAGAGCCGATTCACACTGGGGCGACTCATCAGGCGACTCAGCCGCCTGACAAGTCGCGTCCCATTCTATTCAATGGAACCGTTCTAATAGGAGTGACGCAAGTCGCTCCGACTTAGAAAAAGGTTCTTGTACGACTTCGGGGGCAACTTGGGGCGACTTGCATTGACTTCTATACAGAAGTCATTTTGCAAGTCGCCTCTGAAGTCGTCTTCAGGACGCCTTGCCGAATCGCCCACAAAGTCGTGTCGCCCCAGTGTGAACCGGATCTTATAGGAAGTCAAACATCAAATAGGAATAGAGAATCTCATCCATTTTGTGTTGATGTTGGGACTTAAACTTAAAATCCCTTAGGTAAAGGAATGGCATCAGCCAAGAAATCTGGAATGTACAGAGACTTGTGTCGCATAATTTTGGCCCCATGATAGGCCAGTGGAGAATTAAACACCACAATGTGAAATGTGGAAGGAGGTGGAATTATTCTCCCTATATCAAAAAGTGAGGGTTTTTGCTGGGATACAGAAGAGCAAAAAGGGGATACACATTCCTAAATGTTATGTTGTTGGAATGGTTTTAATCTGACTACAGAATTACTTTAAATCTGACTAGGGCTTACTGAAGCAGCATATGCATGACTAGTTATGCAATGTAATCGCCACAGAGAGCAACAGTATCACACAATACTTACTAGTGACATTTTTATACAACCAGCATGGACAGCAAAATAACTATAGATACATATAGAACCATAAATAAGGATCCTAAGAGACTTTTCTTTATTTACAAGTCAAATGCAATAATATAGGATGTATGGAACCATTTACAATGTACTTTCTTGTCCACATGTTATTTACCGCTAAAACGTAAGCAATTGATATTTAAATTTTTAGGTAAATAATAGGAAAAATGATTTGTATCAAAATAAATGTCCACAGATTTATGTTCTTGGATTTCTGTTTCTGATTGCCAGCTGACACTTTTTGGCTATCTTTAGCTGGAAGGAAAGCCAACATAGCATCTGCTTTGGAAACATATTTAAATCAATGGGGTTTAAAGGGAAACAAAAAACTGTGTCGGCTTTCTTTAAAACCTGAAGAGAAAAACTCCCTTTCTCAAGTACAATACAGTTACTGCATCAATCATTATTAGAAAACTAATGTGGCCATTAAAGAAATGCTGCTTACGATTTTCAACAGATTAAAGAATATGGGCTACAGACCAGCAAGTATGTTACTGTGACTAAATTGTTTACCATTTCTTTTAGTATATGATTAGTAAAAATTTAAAGCAAATGTTCTACTTATCCACATAGCAGGCTGATTCAGTGGGGTTGATTTACAAATTAGTAGAGCATGGCTCTACTAGTATTAGTAGATATTAGTATTAGTAGAGCACTTAGCTTGGTAAAAAAAAAGGTGAAGCAATGTTCACTTTGAATACCCAACCATTTGCAAAGGATGGATGGATGGATGTTTGAAGTAAACCCAGCTTTACCTTAGTCACTAATCTAAGAAAATATCAACCACTTTGCTAAATGAGCAACCTCTACTCATATAGCAAATATAGCACTGTCAATGTAGTTTGTGAAAGCATGAACAATAGTGTAAGAGACTGCAAGAATGAGGCATCTCTGCATATCTTTATCTAAACCCGGATCATTTTTTATCCTATGTAACTAACTTCTCACTACTAAGGGGATCAGTAGATGCCTTTCTTTATGTAATATTGATCTTTATTCTAAATGTCTGTGAGAAGTGGAAAAGGGATATAACAAAAAAACACAAGATGCTTGAATTGATGACATATCTCAAAGACCATGAAAGATATGGAAATGTTTTTGCCAAGTTCTTGCAGTGGCCTATGTAAATCTAAAGAACTAAGGCCGCGTACACACCATCGGACATATCCGATGAAAACGGTCCGCGGACCATTTCCATCGAATATGTCCGATCGGGAGTTTGATCCGATGGCGTGTACACACCATCGGATCAAATTCCCTGCCGCCGGACGGCGCGGTGACGTGGCGGTGACGTTGACGCCGCCGAGTCACCGCCACGTCACCGCACCAGGAAGTAAAACACTTCCGCGCATGCGCCGAATCCATTCGGCGGCGGCGGCGGTGGGGGACGACATGTCTGCTGGTAAGTGTACTAACCAGCAGACATGTCGGGCGGACAGATTCCCACCGGATAGATTTCAAAGCATACTTTGAAATCTGTCGGGTGGAGAAATCTGTCCGCTAGCCCATACACACGAGCGGAGATGTCTGCTGAAACGGTCAGCGGACATATCTCCTCGTGTGTACGAGGCCTAATGTGCTGAAAAAGTGCATTTATCCATTACCATCAATAGAATTCTACGAATGTCATCATTTCACAAATTCAAGAATAGGCAGGTACAGGCAGTCACTGTGCAATTTTGTGTGTTGATTGCTTGACTGACCGTAGATCAGACCAGTATTGCACAGTAATAATTCTACAAGTAGAGATCTTATGGTTGAATATACGCAATACATTCTGTTGTGGTTTCTGGTATGAGAAATGTTTTTTTTTTCAAAACAAACATGACTGCTTCCAGAACTCCTTTGGCAGATCCCAAGCACTGGAGAGACATGTGTGCAAATAACTAAGGGTTAAACTGCATGGATGATTTCAATCTCATGTTACTGAGTGATTTAAAGTATTCTAAACCTAAAAACAAAACCATAATACATTTCAGCTTACAACTCCTTATATGTGTTGCATGTAGTAGTTATCCCTTTTCAGTTTATTTTTACGTTGTCATTTTTTTGTTTATGAGCCCCAGGTAGGTTTTTACTTGAGATTTCCTATAATAATTTATAGGCGTGTCCTTTCTCTATTATAACATTTTATAGATTAAACATTTAAACATACCAAAGCACATTAAATACACACTTTCACATTTTGACACAGCATTTCATGCAATGCCTTTGTGTCGCTTGGCACAAAACACAATGGAAGTTTATTTTTATTATAGTTCTATAAAATATGCTAACAACTGTGCAATTTATTATTTTGATGTGACACACAAACTCAGTGGACCATTACAGAAGATTATGATGGCTTGATAACAAAGTATAAATAATATATACCGGTACTTTATATATACACTTTTATCTTCTATTATGTTTGTCTATAGGGACCTGTATTTGCTGTTAACATACCGTATATGTAACATTCATGTAATATTTGTTGATAATATATTGATCATGTTAAAAGTCAATATAATTATTGGAAATGTACTTACAGCTTTCTTAATTTAAGTTTATTGAAGTCACGATCCTTATCCTGTAAAAAAATAAAGACACTATATTATATATGTACCACTGTTTGCCCCCAGCAAACAAACATGTTAACAACAAAAAAACATGTTATACTTCAAGAAAAACAGAAATGGAAGCACGCACAGCCTATCTCTGAGGAAGGGGGTGCGCCCCCGAAACGTGTTAGCTGTACCCCGTGTTTTGTGCATGTCTATACACGGTGTTTGTCAGTTGCATTTTGTGAGTACCCATTTTTATACAAAAATTTTTTTTATTATTAAATTATCATCTCTGGTAATGCACTAGGTATGCGCGCCTTCCATTTCTGTTTTTCTTGTAGTTCCTTTCAGATTACCCCATTATCCACCTCGTTTTGGGATACCATATATACCTTTTACATAACCATTTTATCTGATATTTGTTACATCACACCTTGGAAGACCTATTAGCGCTGGAAGTGACTGTGTTTTTTGACATGTCATACTTACCTACTCTGTGCAATGGTTTTGCACAGAGCAGCCCCAATCCTCCTCCTCTCGGGTCCCTCACCGATGCTCCTGGTTCTCTCCTCCTGCCAAGTGCCCCCACAACAAGCAGCTTGCTATGAAGGTACTTAAGCAGGCTGACTCCTGAGACGCTGCTCTGTGTGTCCATTCAGACATGGAGCCATGGCTCTGACCCACCCCCTCTCTCTCCTCATTGGGTCAGTGACACCCGCTGATATCTCAGCCAATGAGGCCAGAGAGTCCCTGGACAGGAAAGGCTCTCGTGAAACATCACTGGATCAAGATGGGGCTCAGATAAGTATTAGGGGGGCTGATGGGGTCTGCTGCACATATAAGGTTGTTTATGTTAATGCATAGAATGAAGGTAAAAAACCTTCTTCCTTTAGAAACAATTTAATCTCTTGGCTTAAATCCAGAAGGGACTGATATCCAAACTTTGTATTAACCAAGTCTGGTTTATGTTCTCACAGCATAGAAACAACATGGACACTTGTGCTGCTCTGAATGACAGACCAAGGAAGCTTAGCTTCTCAAAAACTGCATGACAGCACTTTTCCAACAGAAAACCTACCTACACATGTAGGCAGATCAAATGCTGAAATATTATTGTAAAACATGAACAAAAACCATATTCAAAGCATATTATTTCCATAGAAAATAAGCCCAGCAAAATACATTTTTTTTTATTTGTTTTTCAATTTATTTAAATGTATACATTTTTTTTTTTACAATACTTGTTTTTAAAAAGTGTACACACTGCTGAATTTTAACATCTGCAACACAGAACACGAAAGGTCACAAATGCTGGATTATCATTAGAGCCACCCACACTATAATAATCAGCAGTGTTCAGCGCAAAGCATTAGTAATTACCCACAGCTGTTACACCACAATAATATTGTACAATAAGGATTATTGTAATAAACACAGGGAGTTCCATTTGCAGGAAAATAATAAAAAAACATACAGTACAGCTAATTAACTAATTAATAAGACTTAGAGACAAACCAGTGCTGAAGGGTGAAATTACTGTTTGAGACATGTACTCATGCAAAAGAACTTGCAAGATGAAGGGTGCTTATTTATTTTCTGTCCTTTACAAACAAACTCCAAAGAGCATGACAGAGCATACAGAGCTTATTACATAAGGACCTGTTCCGATGAAGCTTGTAATCTAACTTTCTTACTACAGGCATGAACATACAGTTGCACACCTTATGCCGCGTACACACGATCACTTTTTGTGATGAAAAAAAAATTAATTTTATCTCACGAAACAAAACAACGTTTTTCAAACTTCATTTTAAAAAACGACGTTGCCTACATACCATCGTTTTTCCAAAAAGCTCTAGCAAAGCGTGGTGATGTACACCACGTTCGACGGCACTCTGTTCCATTGAAGCTCCCGTCTCATAACTTGCTTCTGAGCATACGTGGGTTTAAAAACGTAGTTTTAAACGTTTTGCCCACACACGATCATTTTTTATGACACAAAAAAACGACATTTTGAAAAACGAAACAAAAAATTCAAGCATATTCGAATTTTTTTTTTGGTTGTTTTTTTAAAAGACATAAAACAACTTTTGCCCACACACAATCATTTTAAATGACGTTTTTTAAAACAACGTTTTTTTCATCACAAAAAGTGATCGTGTGTATGCGGCATTAGATTTGTGAGTGTAATGGCCAAGTAAACCATCATAATGTTTATTTTATATTCATTACATGGCTCATTTGATCACTTATACAGTAGGTGACTGCGATATTGTGTCAATCTCGCTCTCTTTCTCGGCGAGATTGACCAACTGCAAGCCCCATCGCAGGCTCCCAGATTCCGATAAGCCTCCCACCCGCATACCCCGACAACCAACGGCCAGGGTTGTCGGGAAGGGGCCCTGTCCTCATCAACATGGGGACAGGGTGCTCTGGGGTGGGGGGGCCGCAGTGCGCCCCCCTGCCCCAGAGCACCTGACCCCCCCATGTTGAGGGAATGCTGCCCGGTACGGCTCAGGGGGGGGGAGACGCTCGCTCGCCCCCACTCCCCTCCTGACCGGACGACTGGCGTGCTTTGGATAAGGGTCTGGTATGGATTATGGGGGGACCCCCACGCTGTTTTTTTGGCATAAGGGGGTCTCCTTACAACCCATAACAGACCTAAGGGCCCGGTATGCTCCTGAGGGGGGAACCCATGCCAGATTTTTATTTAAAATCCAGCGGGGAATTCCCCTTCAGGATTCATAACAAACGCCGCCCACGTGTAGAATTGGCGGGAATCCACGTCAGATCCCCGTTGCTTCTATGACGCGCTCGCTGGAATGTGCTTTTACTATTCCAGCAAGTGCAAGATGTCGGCAGCCTGTCGCCGAGAATCAGCGCGATGCTGTCGTGCTAAAAACACATTCTCGGCGGCAGGCACTGTAATAAGAGCTTCCCAACACAATGCAAAAGACGTCCACAGCGCGGCTCTCAAGTGCCGAGTGGACGTCTTTGGATGTATTTTTATGTGCATTACCCGCCTGTGCTGCTGGGGGGGCGCGCAGCAGGTAAACACTGTGCTGGCGCATCGCTGAGATGCCGATGCGTGTGGCTGGCGGCCGCGATGTCCACCGGGTAACCACAATCTGTGGTGACAGCAGGGACGTGGAGCTCTGTGTGTAAACACAGAGCTCCATGTCCTGTCAGGGAGAGAGATGACCGATCTGTGTCCCTTGTACATAGGGACACAGCATCGGTCACCTCCCCCAGTCATTCCCCTCCCCCCACACAGTTAGAACACACCCAGGGAATACATTTAACCCCTTCCTCACCCCCTAGTGTTATCCTCTTCCCTGCCATTTATACAGTAATTAGTGCATTTTTATAGCACTGATCGCTGTATAAATGTGAATGGTCCCAAATTTGTGTCAAGTGTCCGATATGTCCGTCGCAATATCACAGGCCTGACAAAAAAAAAATCGCAGATCTCCGCCATTACTAGTAAAAAATAAATCATAAATCTATCCCCTATTTTGTAGGCGCTATAAATTTTGCGCAAACCAATCAATATACGCTTATTGCGATTTTTTTTAACAAAAATATGTAGAAGAATACGTATCAGCCTAAACCAAGGAAAATAAAAAAAGTAAAAAAATTGGTATATTATTATGACAAAAAGTTAAAAATATTGTGTTTTTTTCCAAATTTTTTTTTTTTATAGCGCAAAAAATAAAAATCACAGAGATGATCAAATACCTCCAAAAGATAGCTCTATTTGTGGGAAAAAAATGATACAAAAAATAATTTGGGTACAGTGTTGTATGACCCCGCAATTGTCAAAATGCGTCAGTGCTGAAAGCTGAAAATTTGTCTGGGCACGAAGGGGGTTTAAGTGCCCAGTAATGAAGTGGTTAACATTTCAAGTACAAGTGCTATTTCCAAAACATATATACTGACCAAATATGACTTTGGCCAAAACCGAGGTATTAAAAAACAACTGAAATGTGAACTAGATTATTGTAACAACCACAGAATTCCTAATTCTCATTGCAAAAATTATAAATATTGAGTCTTGCATGTGAAGAGTATTTGGTAAAGGTTGTACACTTACTATACAAACATTGAAATATTCATTCAGTCTCTGTTGCACTGCCTAAACCTATTTTCGTTTGATTTGCAACTGTGATGCCTAACTGTATTGTCATCACCATAATAAAATCTGAAGAAAGACTTAAGCGGAAATAAGAACTTGCAGGGGCTTATTATAAACAAGTGGTCCCATCACAGCCTTATTGCTGTGTTAAAACAGAAAAATATGGAGATACATTTATAGAGCATCGTAGTGTTTTTGCACAAATGTACACTTGTTGTTTCAGAACTCACTCCTTTAGTAAGTGGTTGCTGTGGATAAATGTTTCTGACTACAACAAATTTGTCAAGGCTGTACTAATGTATACACTAATGCCTTGTACACACGATCAGTTTTCCAGAAAATAATAGTGTGATGTGAGCTTTTTGTCAGGAATTCCGACCGTGTGTATGCTCCATCACACTTTTCTGTGAGAATTGCGGCCAAGAAAAGATTGAGAGCAGGATCTAAATTTCCGTGACAGGTAAAATTCCTATCGGGAATCGTGGTCCTCTGTATGCAATTACGATGCGCAAAAAAAACGTGCATGCTCAGAATCAAGCAGAAGAGCCAAACTGCCTATTGAGCTTCATTGATCTCGGCTTCATTGATCTCGGCTCGTCATATGTCACCGCGTTCTTGATGTTCAGAATTTCAGACAAGATTTGTGTGACCGTGTGTATGCAAGACAAGTTTGAGCCATTTCCTGCTGAAAAAAAAACGTGTTTTTTCTGTCGGAAAAACTGATCATTTGTACAGGGCACTACACTATGTTTATTTTTTTTCTATTATAAAAAAAGCTAGCCACTTTAGACTTTAAGATTTTTTTTAAACTGTCATAAGCCTATGTTTATGGTTCTCCTAATTAGAATGTCACTAATCTGTTATCTCTAGCTAGAGTTTACAGACTGCCACAAAGATTACTTGGTGATAATTTACTACAGTCATAAAAGCCAACCTGTGTGACTCTGTAACTAGGTAAGAAAAACAATATGCATCTAATACCTTTGTTGTTTCCTCTTTTTTGTTTCCTTTTTTTGATAATTTGATGATAAATTATTTATTGACCATTAACAACATTTTAGAGAATTGCTAATGAAATATATCCACTACGCTGACAGAAGCTATGTTTTACAATGTGAAATAGCCTAGAGTTTCAGTAGCTAACATCAGCTACTATAACATGTTTGACGCATAAAGCATAATGCTGTATGCATGGAAAATCATTAATTATAGCCTCAGACACTCGTTACTATATAGGCTCTCTGAACTGCACCTGCTGTGCTTTTAAAAAATCCTATTACAGTCATGTATTATTAAACTGGTCTCTTTTTCAATTGTGTCAGCACCACACACATATGGCCTATATCATCCATTATCTAGCTGTAACAGTAGACATTGAAGAATAAGCTTGTACAATGTTACAGAAAAAAAGAATATATTTTGTGTTAAATAGGGGGCATTTTCATCATTATTCACTATATAGAAGTTTTCTGGAATCTATAATATATGGTATATACTCAGAAGGACTGTCAATTCATGAGCCTGGGCATTTTTGTCAAGGACAAACACAGCTGACATTTATATTCTCAAGTCTTTCTATGTATACCATTAACCAAAATAGGCTGCTACTCAAATGATAACAAGTGAACTGTGACTTTTGTCTTACCATTTATTTAAGTTCTATCTGTTCGTTTTCTGTTAGATGTGACATTTGGTGGGCTGTTCTTCGTTGACAGCAATCTATGTAAGCCTAGATATACATCAAAGGCATACTGCTTCTAATAAAGCACTGCAATTAAAGACAGGTGTCAAACATCAAATAAACAATTTTTCTATAGGAAAGTCCTTTCAGCAGTTATATTCTAAAAATGATCTGCCTTTCCTAAAAATTCACATTGTTATTTATTTTTGGCTGGACTATTGTCTTTATTCAACCTTAGCTACTTTGTAACTATGTAACTGCAACACCAAATTCGAATGCTTGTAAACATGTGTGAGTTAGCACAATTAGGTACAGTAAAACCTTGGTTTAAGAGTGTTTTGCAAGACAAGCCACATTTTTTTAATACATTTTGACTTGATATACAAGCGATGTCTTGATATACAAGTAGCGTCATGAACAACTGAGTATAAAAGAGAACAGAGGCGCCTCTAAGTGTAGCAATATGGTTACATTTAATGAAGGTACAACATTTAGAAACTCACATGGTTGATGATTAAAACAGGCACATACACGTATGCAGGCATCCGGGTAAAGCTGTCCACATAGACCATCCTCAGCACCACCATCGATGTCCTCCCTTCCACACTGCATTCCATGAGCGGTTCAAGCTTCACTTTCAGATTGCTCTACTGCAGGGTAGTCTTCCTGATCATAATTGTAGACTGACAGCGGTGAGAGCCAGAAGTGTGGAGGACAGTCTATATGGACAGCTTTACCCCGGATGCCTGCATACTTAGATGTGCCTCTCTAATCATCAACCATGTGAGTTGCTAAATGTTGTACCTTCATTAAATGTAACCATATTGCTACACTTAGAGGCTCCTCTTTTTTCTTTTAAACTCAGTTGTGACGTGACGCTACATGTAGCTCCTGCTGGATTTTGCTTCTGAACCCCTTGTGGAGGCTTCCATTTTTGGATGGACATTTTATGGTTACACAACCTGGTCGTATTGCTATAATCTTATTATATGGACTATAAACTGAAGGACCTATGAATAAATGGTTGTGGAACAAATCATTTGAGTTTAAATTATTTATTACAGTGAAATTTGCTTTTATATACAAGTGCTTTGGATTACAAGCATGCTTCTGGAACAAATTATGTTCACAATTCAAGGTTTTACTATAGCTACATGCTAAATATGGAAGCATAGAAACTCAGAAGAGTGATGACAGAAAACTGCCAAGAGGTCCAATGAGCCTGCCCCATTTATACTATGATATTGTAGCCCAGGATCACTGCCAGCCACATGTAAAAAGTAACAGTCTTTACTAAAAATGCAAATATCCCAAAAACTAAATAGCCTACTTCAGCAAAAGAACACAAAACAGTCTATACTGGTTCAAAAGCACACAATTATATAATAGCACACAGCCACATTTGGAGTTTCCCATATGCTTTCAGGGGTCCCAAAGAGGTGGCTTCCATGGCTCTTTTAGGTGTATTCAGCTCACTCTATCGCTGCCAGATGATGAATGACTATTCTTCCTTTTATGGGCTTGCACCCAAGTTGGTTAGCCCCTTCCGGAGCAAAGTCTGAGTAATCAGGGTTCAGAGGTTCTTCCCAAGCAAATATGTTCAAACCAATGATTTTTGATTTTTGGAACCTCTCATTCTGTATGGATGATAACCCCTGAGTACTTAACAAACTTTGAAATCACCTACCTTAACCTCTTCCCCACCGAGTCATAGTAAAATGATGTTGGTGGGGACCTCTCGTCCTTCAGACTGGACGTCATATGACATCCTTGCTTTTCTGGCTGCTAGGGGGGCGCGCGTGCCCCCGCCGCATAGCTCGGGACCCGATGTCCCCCGGGCACCCGCGATTGCCCGAAATCACGGCAGGACCATGGATCTGTGTGTGTAAACACACAGATCCATGTCCTGTCAGCGGTGAGGAGACTGATGTGTGTTCCCAGTACAGAGGAACACACATCAATCTCTGCCCCTTGTGCCCTCCCCCTAACAGTTAGTACACACTTTAGGGAACATATTTAACCCCTTCAGCACCCCCTAGTGTTAGCTTCTTTCTTGCCAGTCACATTTACACAGTAATCAGTGCAGTTTTATAGCACTAATCGCTGTGTAAATGTGATTGGCCCCAAACTGTGTCAAAAGTGTCCGATATGTCTGCCGCAATGTCACGGTCACAATAAAAAAAAAATCGCAGATGACCGCCATTACTAGTATAAAAAAAAAATTGCCATAATTCTATTTCCTATTTTGTAGACACTAGAACTTTTGCGCAAACCAATCAAATACGCTTATTGCGATTTTTTTTACCAAAAATATGTAGAAGAATACGTATCAGTCTAAACTGAGGAAAAACATAAAAAAAAAAATTATGATATTTATTACCGTATTTATCGGCGTATATCGCGCACTTTTTTGCCCTGGAAATCAAGGCAAAATCGTGGGTGCGCGATATACGCCGATACCCGCTTTCCCGACATATACCGCAGAACAGAACACTCGGGTATATTCGGCCAGTCTCGGCTTCTTCCGTGGTCACGTCCTGGACGTACAGGACGTCAGCGCGACAGTTGCCGAGCCTGCCCGAGTGTACTGCGCTAGCGCAGTATTCAAAACTCGGCGCGGGAAACGAGCGGGGAGGACGCGAGGACGCCGCAGAAGGACGCCGGACCCGCCGAAGAGGACACTGGACCCGCCGAAGAGGACACCGGACCCGCTGAAGAGGACACCGGACCCGCCGCAGAGGACACCGAAACCCGCCGCAGAAGGACATTCGAAGCCGCAGAAGGACACCGGACCCGACGAGGCCGCCGATGGACGCCACGCAAGACACCAAAACTGTAAGTACAAAAATAACTTTTATTCCACAGGATTGGGGGTCACTTTAGGGGTATATATTTTTTAGGGGTAATATATTTTTTTTTTCAAAATTGTGGCTCTTCATTTGTTTATAGCGCAAAAAAATAAAAACCACAGAGATGATCAAATACCACCAAAAGAAAGCTCTTTTGTGAAAAAAAAAAGGAGTCATGTCACACAACCGCGCAATTGTCATTCAAAGTGCGACAGCGCTTGAAAACTAAAATATGGTCTGGGCAGGAAGGGGGTGAAAATGCCCTGTATTGAAGTGGTTAAAAGGCACGCCAACCCAAATAGTGGTAAAATATATCTGTCGTTTTGTCTATGTTTACCTCATGCATGTTTGAATTCATGTACTATTGACTCACTCACTACTTCTCTTGGAAGTCTAATCCAAACATCAACTTCTCTTGTTGCACTGACATGTGCCTTTTGTTTCTGTAAGGGCTGAGTGCTCTAAGCTGTTGAAAAAGTCTAGAGAAAGTTTCTAGAAATGCAAAGAGAAATACATTTTTCACTTGCGGGTACTCTTCTTACCATGTTTTGTAAGTGGGGAGTACTTACTGCATAGCAAAGGACAAAACCAGTCAGCCCTATGCCTACAACAGGTACCAAAATAAAAATCTGGAAGTATTTTTTTCCATATATTAGACAATTCATATTGGTAAGGTTACTAATGATTGTTTATGGCACATAAAACTTTCGTATTTGTAATGCAGTAACATATGATATATCTATATAAAACAAATGTGATGTGCTCAAACTTCAATGGTATGAAAAATGTGAACAAATACATAACAAAAACATGCAACAAAAATATGCATTCAATTGATCTATAGTATACAGTACACCAATGAAACACGCGTTTGAAAAAAATTGTAAGTACTTCCGTGGCTTTCTTTTTGCACTCACTGTATTTTGTTCCCAGGCTTCCTGACAAAAAAGAAGGGTGTTGGTGCCATTCCAACAAGTACCATGCTAGTAGAGAAACTAGAGGTTCGGTTCACAAATATATTTACAACATACATTTTAGATTCAAAATGCATATTTCAAAATAAGAACACACTGAGTCAATTTGATATTTATATTTGATATATTATTTATTTTTGCAATACTTGCTTCAGTGTAACTTTAGCTGTAGTGTACCAGTCCACACCAGTCCCATTTGTTGGTAAATGGTAATCTAAAGATCTAAGAATTCCTGTTATTGAAGCAGAAGCTCTTTTCACAAACACACCCACCCCATGTGATTCTATAGGAATTACGCTCCCAGCATGCACTAGCACTGTATAAGGGCTAGTTGCAGGGCTCTACAGAGAACTCAATTAGGTTAACTGACTGAACATTCTGACTTTTAGCGCAGTTGAAATGTATGGTGGATAAAACTATTACTTCTCTGTTTTTGTGTGTTGCAAAGGGTAATTGTTAAGAAAAAAAAGGTTTTCTCAATTTTTTTTTTCTTTACAAAGATAGGATTGTCAAATTATCTATATAGCTAAGCAAAATGTTCACACATTCACAAAATGTAATACGTTTCTTGGTGAGTAGCTGTTATCCTCTCATTTATAATGACACAGTTTATTCTAAGGCTTTTAAGCCTCAGGAAGATAAATGCAAGAACTTATTCTGAAATTGGGAAAGTCTGTTGTGTAAGAAAAAAAAAATCTTACAAAACATGGACTCTATAGAACCTGCTCATCTTGCCTGGATTTTATTTGATCCAAATGAATCTGGTTTGGACATAGCGGAGGGACAGTAGAGGTAAAATAGGGACAATAAAATTGCCATTTAAAAATATAATTCAACATCAAGAATCAACTGATGCCTCTGTGGCCATTGACTCATACTCAAAATTAGAATGACCCCTATGTCCAGTCCTAAATTCTGCAGATAGTTCTATTTACTTCAGTTAAAATATCACAATAAAAAGGGGCATTTTGCATTACCATGTATTGATAACAAGATGCATACATGAAGCAACATAGACAAAGCTTACATCAGCCAAACAAATAAAACAATTATTTGCTATATTTTTAGGTCTTTTACATACTACTATGACACCAGTAAATATTGATATGCATGTTACTGTCTACTATATAGGAACATTGCACAAAATCTAATTAAATCAAGATAATGGTCTAGTTTAATGCATTTTCAAAAATTGTAGTAACAACATAATTCATGCTCACTAGCTCAATGAGAGACTGAGGCCCCGTACACATGACCGAGCTTCTCGGCAGAATCCAGCGAGAAGCTCGCTGGGAGACATATTCTGCCGAGGTTCTCGGTCGTGTGTACACTTCCGACGAGCGTCCCATCGGGAAGCTCGTTGAGCCAAAAAAGAGAGCACGCTCTATTTTTCCTCGTTGTTCAATG
This sequence comes from Rana kukunoris, assembly GCA_029574335.1. Classification (NCBI taxonomy): domain Eukaryota; kingdom Metazoa; phylum Chordata; class Amphibia; order Anura; family Ranidae; genus Rana; species Rana kukunoris. The sequence goes on from CM056051.1 coordinate 201,797,043, forward strand.
AGGACTTTGGCTCAACAAGCTTTTCCGACCGCTCATCGAGAGCCTCGTCGGGCGGAACGATGGGTTTAGCCCGACGAGGTTCTCGGACGTGTATACACGGCCTTAAGTTTGCCTTACATGGATCAAAATTCAGTCAGTTCAGCAGGGACAGGCTGAATTTTAATCCATGTATGGGCAGGGTGGTTATACAGCAGTCAATCTACCGATCAACTGCTGTACAACCACTCGCTTGGAAACTAACTATAGCCAACAGTTCTGATCAGTGTATCTGCCTTAATCTGGTTAAATCTTCTTATTATTAGTATACCCAAACCCATGTTAACACAAGAAGCAGATGGCGTATGTCTCCTTATCTTCTTGTTCCTTTACATGGACAAAGTCAAATGACCAACTCTAACTATAATTGGTTGCAAATTGCCAAAGTTAGTTACATAAACCTTTATACCACTTACATTGCCCACAGTCATGGGTTGCCAGAATCACCCCAAAACTGTCTGTGATGGATTTCAAGCTGCAACATTAACTATCAAACAGTAGATGGTCAAATACTGTAATGATTGTATCCCCTAATTGCCAGCAAGTGCAATACAAGTTTAAAATGTAAACACATTTTTTTAAATGTTAAAAGTTAAGAACATTAAAGAGGACTGCAACAATCTGGGTAATCATGGGCAATTTTTGGTGATGTGGTTTATGCAGTTTAACCCTTATGCCGCGTACACACGATCACTTTTTGTGATGAAAAAAAACGACGTTTTATGTGACGAAACAAAACAACGGTTTTCAAACTTCATTTTCCAAAACGACGTTGCATACACACCATCATTTTTACAAAATGCTCTAGCAAAGCGTGGTGACGTACACCACGTTCGACGGCACTCTGTTCCATTGAAGCTCCGTCTCATAACTTGCTTCTGAACATGCCCACACACGATCACTTTTTATGACACAAAAAATAACATTTTGAAAAACGACACAAGAAATTCAAGCATGTTCGAATTTTTTTTTTGGTCGTTTTTTTGAAGACATAAAACAACGTTTTGCCCACACACGATTATTTTAAATTACGTTTTTGAAAACGTTGTTTTTTTTTCATCACAAAAAGTGATCGTGTGTACGCGGCATCATGCTATATTTTTCATACACCATCAAATTCATAAATTAAAGTAGGCATAAATAATTCCAGCTATGGTATATTTACTTCAAGTAATAAATGATGAGAAGTGGCCTGATGGTCTGATGTGCGTACACACCATCAGTTCAAAAACCGATCGTGTCAGAACGCAGTGAGGTAAAACACAACGATGTGCTAAAAAAACAAAGTTTAAATGCTTCCAAGCATGGTCGACTTGATTCTGAGCATGCGCGGGTTTTTTGAACCGATGCTTTTCCATACTAACGATCGGTTTGGACCGATGGTCAGGCGTCCATCAGTCCGATTTTAAAGCAAGTTTTAAAACTTTGGTCCGATCAGGTAGGACACAAAAAAGCATTTGTTTCTGGGCCTTACTACGGTTGCAACCAGCAAATAACATACACATATGTGGTATGGCTGGGATTGTCAGGAGCAGGAGAATTTATTTTGTGTTGTTCTTTGATGGTAGGTTATGGAAGTAGTAAGAAATATACAGTTCGATTTAATAAAAAAAATAAAAAAAAAGTTTTGCTATTTTGGGACAGTTTTCTCTTAATAATAATAATAATAATAATAATAATAATGAAAAAAAAAGGAGATAACTGTTATGATTTACCACCAAAAGAAAGCTCATTTGTTCTGAAAAACAAAACAAAAAAAAAACAGGCATAATCCACTTGGATACATAAAGAAGTTATGTACAGTTTTACTAACACATGTCAAAGTTGCAAAATAGTGTTTAGGCATAACGATTTGCTTTAACCTTAGTTACTAAGGGGTTAATAATTTCCTACTGTATTCAAATTTTTAGTTTTGACTTTATGTTTAGTTTTGTTTTTGTTAAAACTTTCAAAGAGAAAAAAAAATCATTTGGAAAAGATCTTACACATCGAATAAAGTATAAGACAATAAAAAGAAAACAACATAACCCAGAGTATGTCAAATCATAAAACATAAGTATCAAGAAAATATGAAATTCACATTCAGCAATGTACTCAAAAAGGCATAATATCATCGTACAATCTAATGGTAACAATGTACCAATGTTTACATATCACACAGCTGGCCTAGAAGTTTTAAACATGAGATAATAACAATGAGTATACATGTAACAACTAGTGTAATCTTTAGTAAAGATATCTGATTGGCATAAAAAATAAATGTGGGATTGTATGGTATACAGTGCCTTGCAAAATTATTCACTCCCTTTTTCGTGTTTTGTTGCCTTACAACCTGGAACTAACATGAATTTTTTGAGGATTTGCATCATTTAATTTACAGAACATGCCCACAACTTTGTTTGAAGATGTTTTTTTTTTGTTTATGGTGAAGCAAACAACAAATAGGACAAAATAACAGAAAAAGTAAATGTGCATAACTTTTCACCCCCCTAAAGTCAATACTTTGTAGAGCCACCTTTTGAGGCTATCACAGCTCCAAGTCGCTTTGGATAAGTCTCTATAAGGCCTCGTACACACGATCGGACATATCCGATGAAAACGGTCCGCGGACCATTTCCATCGGATATGTCCGATCAGGAGTTTGATCCGATGGCGAGTACACACCATCGGATCAAATTCCCCGCCGCCACGTCACCGCACCAGGAAGTTAAACACTTCCGCGCATGCGCCGAATCCATTCGGCGGCGGCGCGGCGGCGGTGGGGGACGACATGTCTGCTGGTAAGTGTACTAACCAGCAGACATGTCGGGCGGACAGATTCCACCGGATAGATTTCAAAGCATGCTTTGAAATCTGTCGGGTGGAGAAATCTGTCCGCTAGCCCATACACACGAGCGGAGATGTCTGCTGAAACGGTCCATCGGACCGTTTTCAGCGGACATATCCCCTCGTGTGTACGAGGCCTAAGCTTGCCACATCTTACCACTCAGATTTTTGTCCATTCCTCCTTGAAAAACTGCTCCAGCTCCTTCAGATTGGATGGTTTACGCTTGTGAACAGCAATATTTATGTTTGACTACAGATTTTCTATTGGGTTGGGGTCTGGGCTTTGACTAGGCCATTCCAACACATGTACATGTTTCCCCTTAAACCACTCAAGTGTTTATTTATCAGTGTGTTTGGGGTCATTGTCCTGCTGGGAGGTGACCGTCCGTCCTAGCCTCAAATCACACACAGAGTGGTGCAGGTTTTTCTCAAGAATATCCCTGTATTTAGCACCATCCATCTTTCCCTCAACTCTGACCAGTTTCTCAGTCCTGACTGATGGTGTTCTTTTGGTGATGTGATGCGTTGGGTTTGCGCCAGACATACCGTTGATAGCCAAAATGTTTCATTTTAGTCTCATCAGACCAGAGCACCTTCCTCCATACATTTTGGGAGTCTTCCACATACCTTTTCGCAAACTGAAAACATGGCATTTTGTTTTTTGCTGAAAGTAATGTCTTTCTTCTTGCCACTCTGCCATAAAGCCCAACTCTATGGAGCGTATGGTTTATTGTCGTCCTATGTACAGATACTCCAGTCTCTGCTGTGCAGCTCCTCTAGGGCTATCTTAGGTCTCTGTGCTGCCTCTCTGATTAATGCCCTTCTTGCCCGGTCCGTGAGTTTTGGTGTGCGGCCGTCTCTTGGCAGGTTTGCTGTTGTGCTATGTTCTTTCCATTTGGTTATGATAGATTTGATGGTACTCCTAGGGATCATCAAAGATTTGGATCTTTTTTTATAACCTAACCCTGGATTGTACTTCTCAACATTGTCCCTTTCTTGTTTGGAGAGTTCCTTGGTCTTCATGGTACTGTTTGGTTAGTGGCGCCTCTTGCTTAGGTGTTGCAGTCTCTGGAGCCTTTTAGAAAGGTGTGTATATGTAATGACAGATCATTTGACACCTAGATTGCACACAGGATGTCATAATTTCACTAATTATGTGACTTCTGAAGGTAATTGGTTGCACCAGGGCTTTTTATGGGGTTCATAACAAATGAGGTGAATACATACGCACATGCCAATTATCAGTTTTTTATTTCTGAAAAATAGTGTTATGTATATATTTTTCTAATCTTACTTCACCAAATTAGACTATTGTGTTCTGATCCATCACATATAATTCAGATTTAAAAAAAAAACATTGAACTAAAGGCTGTAATGTAACAAAATAGGTTAAAAGCCAAGGGGGTGAATACTTTTGCAAGGCACTGTATTTCTACTCACCTAATGACAGAAAATATGTATTGATTTTAGAGCGTATTTTTAAAATTACAATTACTAAATTTCAGAACTAAAACTGTGTACAATGTACTATTCGTTTGAAATCTCTTTGTTGTTTCACGTTTCCTTCTGACAGGTTGATGGACATAGGTGTCAAATGTTTGGTAATACACCCACTACACTGACAATGCAGACAATCCACTCATTCTGTTACATTCTGTGTGCTCATAAAATGTTCTTAAAGGTCTTAAAAACATGGTATTTTTTATTCAGGCTAGGTGTCAAGCATCTCATAAAAAAAGTATTGCTGTGCAAAAACAATAAATTATTTTAAAGTATTAAAAAAGGAATAAAAAGTATATTATTCCATAATACTTACAATTTAGCTGTGTGTGTGCTTAATATGTGCTATAACATACCAATAACTGCAGGTGGGCACACACATTCAATCCAGGCATTAAATACTTGATCTAACGTATGACAAGTCAACATGTATGGAGCCCCTTTTAATTTTTAATTTTTTTCTGCATAATAGATTCGGAAGAATGGGTTTTCCAAGTGTGCACTGTACTGTATGAGTTTTCATAAATCAATGCTTTCATTTGCAATTTCCCATTCACTAAGGGACCACGCCCAACCCCTGAAAATCAACCCCACGCCATAATCCACCCTCCACCAAATGATTTGGACCACTGCACAAAGCAAGGTCCATAAAGACATGGAGTGAGCTTGGGGTGGAGAACCTTGACTGGCCTGTATAGAACACCCTTGGGATGAATTAGAGTGGAGACTTCGTGCCAGGCCTTCTCTTTCAACAAATGTAGTTCTAGAATAAGTCACAGTTATGAGAATAAGCACTATTAAATATGCTGTGTTTTCATGCAACTCGAGTTGCATCAGAAATCACATTTGTGTGAATCATAAACCAGAAGAATGCCAAAATATACCGTTACCAGTGCTGGAGATTTTTGTGCAGCCTTATGAAGCCGTATGCTCCCTTAACCAGCAGATCTATTTTCCTGAAGTTGGCTGCTGAAAACCATAGCTTTGCCAAAGGTTTGACAAAGTAGATACATTTTTTACTGCAAAATATGCCATTAGCACAAATAAAAAGTGTCACTGAATAATGAATCTCTCAACTCTTATAACATATACAACTGAACTAATTTGGTTACAGCTTGTATTTGTCTTATTCCGTATAAGCCACAGTTTAAATAGTATGAAGCTAAATATTTTAATACAAGTATTTCAGTGTCAATACCGTGTTTTTTTTTATATTGTTGCCAAATGCATTAGATGTAAGTAATATTGATTAAGTTCAATACTCAAGCAACACACAAGACAAGTCTAAGAATTAACTAAACATAAAATTTACAATACATGCTGTGAATCTTTCCACAACCACCACTTAAAGGTTTTTAATTCAAGCCCACATGGTTCACCATGGCAACTACATCTTAAAAAACAGGTTTGTAAGTAACAAACATAAAATTGGTACTACATGAACAAAAGGGTGGCTGCTTTTATAACACTCCTATGAAGCTGCTAAGTGTATAGTAAATGGAAATCATTGAAAATATTTCACTACATTTCTGTTATCGTTACAACATTGTTACATAGTTAGTCTGGTTGAAAAAGACACAAGTCCTTTTAGTTCAACCAATAAAAAGGAATAAAAAATATATACACTCTTATACACACAATTCTATATCCACAGTTGATCTAGAAGACAAAAAAAACAGCAAAAACATGATCAAATTTGCGTCAGAGGGGGTGTGGTCACCCATACACATCAATGGGTAACTCTGGCCTATCTCCTTGCATCAGAGGTGGGCGGGGTCACCCGCAAACGTGACCTCCTATGACCGTCTCCTGTGGTTTTTAAAATGTTGACAGTTTTTTTGTGAAATGGTAAGGGGTACAATGTACCCCGTTAACAATTCAAATGGGGGGCCGGGATCTTAAGGTCCCCTTTGTTAAAGAGGGCTTCCAAATTTTAATAAGCCCCCAGCCCGCAGACCCCACAACCACTGGGCAAGGGTTGTAGGGGGCGCTCTCTCGTCCCCCCTCTTTTCCTACGGCTTGCCAGGTTGCGTGCTCGGATAAGGGTCTGGTGTTGATTTTTGGGGGGAACACCATGCCATTTTTTTATTCTGGTGCGGGGTTCCCCCTAAAATCCATACCAGACCTGAAGGGCCTGATATGGAATTGGGGGGGGGGGCCCACATATATTTTACAATTTTGGTTCGGGGTTCCCCTTAATATTCATATCAGACCCAAAGAGCCTAGTAATGGACTGGGGGGGAACCCATGCTGTTTTTTTGACTTTTATCTGTAATGCCGGGACCCGACAATTCATTATAGCCACGAGTAGTTTTAACCACTTTCCGTCTTTCAACGGCGGCAGGTCGGCTCTCCAGGGCGAGAGCCTGTCATTCTACGTAGGCACTTTCGTCGAAACTAGGGGGCGCGTGCGCGGTGGCGGCCCGGACGCCCCCTGCTAGCCCCCGAGTCCCGCGCGCGTGCCCAGCGGGTACGATCGCCTCCGGGCACCCACGATTGCTCGTTACAGAGCGTGGAACGAGAGCTATGTGTGTAAACACATAGCTCTCGTTCCTGTCAGCGGGGGAAACGCTGATTTTCTGTTCATACGATGTATGAATAGTGTTGCTCAAGAATATTCGCATTGCGAATATTCGTTACGAATATTGCATATTCGAGTATTCGCGAATAACTCGAATATCGCGGTGAACATTCGCTATTGCGAATATTCGTATTTTTTCAAATTTATTTTGAAAACAGATCACATCCTAGTGATCTCCATCGACGTCTAAAAGCATTGCTGGTATGATTAGAGACCCTGGGCCGAGTAGCTGAGGCGATCCTTTTATGTTGCCGAATATTTGCAATGCGAATATTCGTATTACGAATATTCGCGAATACTTTCTCTGCCCTTCTTTTGCATCAGAGCCAATCAGAGTTCTCCTACCACAGTTGTCAGAGGCTAGCAACCTCCATAGCAACCAATAGGAACCTGCCTGCACGACCATTATATAAGATCACTCCCAGCAGTATTTCAGTGCAGATTCACAAGGTGGCTAGAGAGAGTGGAGTGTTTCTGTGCGTTTTTCCTGTGTATTGCGATCTTAGAGCTTAGCATTGTGCTTCCTATAGTGCTTTCAGTTCTGAGTTTCCTGCTTCTAAAACCAAATGCTTTCTTCAACGCAAAATACCCAACAGCTTTTCTAAAAGCTCAGATTTGTGTTGTTTTGTCCAGGTTAGTGTAGCTTAGTGTTAGATAGATTTCTGTGTAGTTAGTGTAAGTGTACATTTCTTTAAGGTAGCTTAGTTTAGTGTGTGTTAAGTCTCTGTGTTTTGTGTATAAAAAAAAAAAAAAAAAAATTAGCTTTAGTTTAGTCATATAAGTTTGTGTAAGTAGTTTTCGCGTGTTGTTCGCGCGCATGTGCATGCGTGGACGAGAATTTCGCAATCAATTTCGCATTTGCATTAGCAAAATTTTGCAAAAAAATGTTTTGATAAAATATCACGAATATTCGATATTAACGAATATTTCACGAATATTCTTCTATATATTCGTGAAATATCGCGGAATCAAATATGGCGTATTCCACTCAACACTATGTATGAACAGAAGATCAGTGATTTTCCCTAGTGAGTCCACCCCCCCATACAGTTAGAACACACCCAGGAACACACTTAACCCCTTCCCTGCCCCCTAGTGTTAACCCCTTCACTGCCAATGGCATTTTTATAGTAATACAATGCATTTTTATAGCATTGATAAAAAAAATGCCAATGGTCCCGAAAATGTGTCAAAAGTGTTCGAAGTGTCCGCCATAAGGTCGCAGTACTGAAAAAAAATGCTGATCGCCGCCGTTACTAGTAAAGAAAATTAAAATAATAAAAATGCCATAAAACTACCCCCTATTTTGTAAACGCTATAACTTTTGCGCAAACCAATCAATAAATGCTAATTGCGATTTTTTTTTACGCCTAAACTGAGGAAAAAAAAGTTTTTTTATATATTTTTGGGGGATATTTATTACAGAAAAAGGTAAAAAATATTGCATTTTTTTCAAAATAGTCGCTCTATTTTTGTTTATAGCGCAAAAAATAAAAACCGCAGAGATGATCAAATACCACCAAAAGAAAGCTCTATTTGTGAGAAAAAAGGACGCCAGTTTGGGAGCCACATCTCACGACTGCGCAATTGTCAGTTAAAGCGACGCAGTGCCGAATCACAAAAAGTGCTCTGGTCTTTGGACAGCAATATGGTCCGGGGCTAAAGTGGTTAAATGAAGTTTTTCCTTTAGAAATGTAATTTTGTGCAGGGACTGTTATAAATACGGGAAACATGTGCTACTTTACAAATATACTTTTATTGTTTCACTTTAAGCATTATTAAAATCACTGCTCCAGAAAAAAATGAAGTTTTTAAAACTTTTTTTTACATTAATACATGTCCCCTGGGGCAGGACCAGGGTCCCCAAACACTTTTTATGACAATAACTTGCATATTAACCTTTAAAATTGGCAATTTTGATTTCTCCCATAGACTTTTAAAGGGTATTCCGCGGCTTTTCAAATTTCGCGCAAACACATCAAATTATTTGCTGTTTGGCGAACGGACAAACAGCCAATGTTCGAGTCGAACTCATGTTCGACTTGAACATTAAGCTCATCCCTAGTTTTAAACATATAGGGAAATTGTGCAATATATATACCAGTTGGGACATCCACACCATTTTTACCACATTTGCTCTTCGTGTCACAGTCAATGGAAATTCACTCCATGTTTTAACTACATGTCGGAATTTGACAATTAGAGGAATCAATTTCATGTCTATATATTCAGTAACTTTGGGAGTAATTATTACTCCCAAATATTTAAATGATGTAACCAGAGCAATCTGATGAGCCTAGGGCCTCGTACACACGACCGAGAAACTCTTCATAAAAGAAACATCGTTTTCCTCTGCGAGTTCCTTGTCAGGCTTGTCGAGAATCTTGTCAATCTTTCTTTGCGTATACACTGTCAAGAAAAAATCTTGTTGTTCTCAAACGCGGTGCTGTACAACACATAAAACGACACTATATGAAGTTCTAATCCATTGGCGCCACCCTTGGGGCTACTTTTTCTAATCTCATGTAACTGCGTGTTAAGTAAAAGTTTGGTAAGAGACGATTTGTGCTTTTCAGTCTGTTACAGCGTGACAAATGTGCTATCTCCATTACGAACGCTACTTTTACCGAAGGTGCGCTCCCATCTCATACTTTTTTCTGAGCATGCGCGTAAACCAGCCCGACGAGAAACGCGACGGGGAAATTGAGGCTCCCGACGAGGAAAAAGAGAACTTGTTCTCTTTTTTTCTCGTCGAGATCCACGACAGTTTTCTTAACGAAAAACATACACACAACCATTTCCTTGGCAAAAAAGCTCTGCCATCAAGTTTCTTAATGGATTTTGTTGAGGAAAACGGTTGTGTGTACGAGGCCTAGTGTGGGAGCTCCAAGTCTGTAGGGTAATATTACTGATTCGTCCCAGTTAATGTTAAACCCTGAAAAGGATCCATAAATGTCAATTAAAGACATAATTGTGGGCAAAGATGAAGATGTATTCCCTAGAAACACTAAGGTGTGATCCGCGTAGTTCTATTTAGTCTTTACCTGTGGATTCTAAGGCCAACACCAAGAGGAGTGGAGATAGAGGGCAGCCTTGCCTTGTTACTCTATACAATGAGAAGGGAGCCAATATATATCCATTTACCTGTACCCTAGTGCTCTGGGAATTATATAAAAGTTGTATCCATTTTATATATCTAGGTCCAAACTAATATCGTCTTAAACAATTCCACATAAAATCCCACTCAATACTGTCAAATGCTTTGGCAGCATCAAGCAACAATATCACTCTATTTCCTATATTATTTGTCGAAAGTTGCAGGTTTAAAAATAAATGCCTAATTTTGCTAGCTGTGGATCTATTAGGAATAAATCCTGATTGGTCAGGATAAATTAAATTAGTAAATTTATCAATCTGCTCGCCAATGCCATTGCCAACAACTTAATATCTGACGTAAGCAAAGAGATTGGATGGTATACTTCTGGGTTACTTGGATCTTTAACAGATGTCAATACTATGGTAATTACTGCCTCTATCATAGAGGGAGGTAGAGAGCCCATTTCAAAAGCATAATTAAAAACCTCCAGCAGTTTGGGTAACAACACGTCCCATATTTTTTATAGACCTCTCCTGGGAGGGCATCCGCTCCTGGTGATTAATTATTAGAGGAGTTAGCTGCTGAAAGTTTTAGTTCATCCAACACCTCCCTTTCATCATCAGCTCTCCAATACCTCCCTTTCATCATCTGATATTGTGGGTAAGTCAATAGTTTTAAGGAATTTAGTAAAGTCTTCTGCGGAGTAGACTAAACTACTTTTGTATAGAGCCTGAAAACATTTGTAAAATACCCCCAAAACTTCTGGGGTGGTATATACCCCCTTATCCTGCAAGGATTGTATTTCCAGTTTATGTGTTGTAGGCCCCAGAGCCTTCACAATTGTGGCCAATAAATGTCCTGTCCCCTCTCCCTCTTCAAAATATTTTTTTGTAAAAAAAAAATGTCTTTGCTGCCTTCTTCATAGTCACCGTTGCATATTGTCATTGACTTTGAAGTCATTGTGTTTGAGTATCTTTATTTGGATAAGCTATATATTGAAGTTCTGCTTGCATCATGTTTTCAGCTAGAGTCTTTTTCCATTGCCTAGATAACTTTTTAATCTTTGACATCTGAACAATAAAAAGACCTTGAAGGTAAGCTTTCAGCGAGTCCTAATATATTAAGAATTAAACTGAAGTTTTATTAATGTTCCCATAAACCGCTAAATCTGTCATAATTCCTTCTGATGGTGGAAAAAGTGACAGCCAGTATGGATTCACCTTCCATCAAGTACAGCCTGGACTAGTCCTGAAAAAAAAGTTAAAACTAAGGGAAAGTGGTCTAATATACCCCTAGCCACATATTTATTTTCAGGCAGATACACATTGTGTATTTAGCGTTTTTCCTGGAGTTTAGCTTAACCAAATCACCTCTTTGGACATAAAATGTACATCCAGAGTGTGAAGGGTTTAAAACTAGCAAATCGCCGCAGTAGCAGCCATTAGCTTGTATCAGTTTCCTTCATCTGGCTGTAATATAAATGTGATCGAGGAGGCTGTATTGTCTTGGCATAATGGCACCACCCGCCCCAAGGTTCCTGAGTTCTCCTGCTCTTTACAGGAGTATGGGACCATGTCATATATAGTCACGATTGAGAACATCCATTACCCAATCTCCTCTGCTGTCAATGAAGCCAGAAGTGCTCAGCTCTGAGCGCTTTCCAGCTCAGAGCTGTCATTTCCCTGCTTCTGTACCAGGGGAGTAGCTAATTAGGCATGATCTGTGCTGCAGTGTTGGGTAGGGAAGACATTGGTGATCTAATATACCCCTGATGTCAACATTAAGAGGACCTGTCACCTGTGCAATGCTATCCCATAGAGGTGTTGTTGGCCCCTTTGTGATAGCAATAAAACTAAATGGAAAAGATAACAATTAAAAAAAAATAAAAAAAAAAAATGTAGTAAAACTAGAAAACACTCTGTCACCATTTCTACATTTGCTCTGAACTGGTATAGGCATTTTAAAGCATCACCTATTGATAATTATGGATACATGTTTTAATACATTTTTGAGGATTCACACATTTAAAATATATTTACATTTTTGTTTGTATGCAATAAAATACATGTTAGTTTAATTTTTCCTGAAAATAAAGATATGATAAAGTTTGCGCAAATGATACACAAAATAAAAGATTGCAATCACTATATTTTTGTTTTACAAGGTCTCTGCTTTTCAGATTTTTAAGTAGTTTTGTTTTAAAAAATGCTGATTTTAACACGTGCAAAATAATCCCTAGAGAGGAACTAGTTAAAAAAAAATATATATTTTCTAATCTTGTTCAGAAGTTTAGAAGCACCATAGCGCTGAAACCATCAGAGATTTCTAACGCTGACTTGGAATTTGGCCAATGAAGAATAACAATAGAGTAAACATTGATAACTTTAATAGCAGTCTTTGCAAGGTGCTGCAACAGAATCTTAAGGGCAGGGAACTTGATGACAATAATGAGGGATTACACACATAAAAAAGAGAGTTCATTTTCTGAAAAAAAATCTTCATTGTGAAGGAGTTAGTTATACGTTCATGAAATCCGGTAAATAATAGGTGCCATTAATCTGTTCAGCAGCATAAGAGGATCACAGCAATTCATTATATACTCCTTATGTAAATAAGATAAGGAACTACATTTTTTTCTGGTGAACATGATTTGTTGTCGCATTATAATCTGACATGTGTTCTATATGTTTTGCATGCCAATCCAACACAGCTTGTCACAGGAAGTGCAATACGTTATTATGCCATATGCTGCTCTTAATGTCAAATAGCTTTTATAGCTATTTGCTTAAACAGTTAAAAGATTCGTATTGAATTGTTCTGATTTAGGTTGAACATGCAATTAAGTAGAAAGTGCCAGCATGAGGTGAGTTTGTAAAAGTGGTTCAAAGGTTTGGTTTGTGCTAGGTAACTGTATAAAAATCTGCACACACACACACATATATATATATATATATATATATATATATATATATACATACACAAACACACATTAACATATACACGTATAAAAATGTATAGAAGCAGGAGGTTGTGTCCCAGTAAAAATGCACGCAATATGAAAAAGCTTCCACTGACATAGATAATTATCCAGGATGAAAGGGGCAGCATGGCAGCTGTGGAAGAGCAATGAGAATGATTGGTGCATTCGATTTATTATAGACTGCATTGGGAATAATCCAAAAAATTTCAATTAGTGTAGTGTAGGCCTCCCATTTTTTATGCTTTTTTTTAGAGTTTCTTTTAAAACGCATAAAAAATATTTCCCATAATGAACTTGGTTTGTAAATATCCTGGATGTACCGATATATGAAAATCATTATCACATGATCACTTTCAATTTACATAAAAGCCTTAATTGTTCAACCCATCAGAATGCAATGTGAAGTCTCACTCCCATCTATTTTTAATGCATAGTTCTTTGTTTGCTTTTTTTTAGATGATAGTATACAATCCATAAACAATAAGGTCCACAGGACCATACAGTAAAGTAAAAGGAAGGTACAGCTTTTAGGACTAAAAGTAATCTGCTTGCCAGTATGTAGAACAAAAACAGAGAATAGACAACTGCACATAGTGAACGCGTAGGACAAATTTGATGTATATTGGCACAGAAACTGGGGAGCAGGGAGGGAAGGACAGGTAGGAAAGCCGAGAGAAACCCCCCTGTGGGGGGAGGGGTAAACACCAGAGGCCTAAACAAAAACAAATTATGCAATTATGCAATGACACCTAGGTTAATGTGTACCTTGTCCGCATTAAATGCATTTCGGAAACACATCTTTCTCAAATTACTCCCAAAAGAGCAAGTTTTGAATCGAATGACACCTGGGTGGAACAAAGTGAGTTAAAGTGGTTGTTAACACACTAGGTAAACTTTACATCATCTTCTCTGTTTATTATTGTAATCTGATCCTGTGTCTGTGCCTTATAAAAAAATGCAGCTATATACCCGTTTCCAGAGCACAGTCGGCGCTCACATGACCAGCCATCTCTCTCCTCTCTCGGCCTGACAGCTGCAGTGGGTGGGGCCAAGGATCCCCCAATGAAGTAAGTCAGGAGGGGAGGAGAGGAGGAGAGAGGAAACAGGTCAAGTTAGCGCAGTTCGGTGCTCTGAAAACAGGTACATAGCTGCACCCTATCTGGTGCTTCCTGTGAATTCAGTTAGACAGTGTCTGAGGATCCCCTATGGCATTATTACACAGCTATCAATGAAGCTATTACCCCTATCTTGACAGCTATTAGTAAAAGAACTGATTTGTCCTAAATAGTAAAACCTGAGTAGGAACAATATGTGGTAATAAGGGACATGACTTCAACTAGTGAGAATGAGGTGCCGTCTAGAAACAACAAGGTGTCATCAGCATGTAAGGTTAGTTTATCTTCCCCTCGTAGACCTGCAAAAAACAGTAATATCAGAGGTATGGGGAATGGCAGCTGCAAGCGGCTCTAGGGCAAATGCAAAGAGGAGAGGAGACAAGGGACAGCATTATCTTGTGCCACGTTGTAATGGAAAAAGGTCTGAAACATGGCCATTAACCTGTACCCCGGCTACTGGATCTGCATAGAGAAGTCGCACTCACTGTATGAATCAGGGCCCAAATCTAAATTGCTGTAAACAATGCCACAGACAATCCCATTCTATGATATCAAAATTTTGCACTTATTTGATATCATATTCTATAAATGTAAACATTTTGCATTGATCAGTGTCTAACATGGGCCATCTGTTCGAGTCGAACATTGTCTGTTCGCCCGGTCGCCGAACAGCTTACAATTTGGGGTGTTCGCAGCAAATTCGAAAAGCCATGGAACACCCTTTAAAAGTCTATGGGAGAAATCAAAAGTGCTAGTTTTAAAGGTTAATATGCAAGTTATTGTCATAAAAAGAGTTTGGGGACCTGGGTCCTGCCCCAGGGGACATGTATCAATGCAAAATAAAGTTTTAAAAACGAACGTGAAATATTCCTTAAAATTTTGTACCTGGGGGGTGTCTATAGTATGCCTGTAAAGTAGCGCATGTTTCCCGTGCTTAGAAAAGTCCCTGCACAAAATGACATTTCTAAAAGGAAAAAAGTAATTTAAAACTACTCGCGGCTATAATGAATTGTAGAGTCCCAATACAGATAAAAGTCATTGAAAAAAAAACAACATGGGTTCCCCCCTTAGTCCATTACCAGGCCCTTTGGGTCTGGTATGAATATTAAGGGGAACCCTGCCTGAACCAATTAAAAAAAAAAAATGCGTGGGTGTCCCACCAAATTCCATATCAGGCCTGGTATGGATTTTAACCACTTAAGGAGAATCCTGCGCCATTTTTTTTAATGGCGTGCGGTTCCCCCCAAAATCCATACCAGACCCTTCAGGGTTGGTATGGATTTTAACCACTTAAGGAAACCTTCATGCCTATATACATCGACAGAAGGGCACGGCTGGGCACAGGCACGTACCTGTACATTGCCTCTAAGAGCCCAGCCGCAGCTCCGTGACCGCGCCCGCGGGACTCACGGACCCGATCGCCGCCAGTGTCCCGCAATCGGTCACAGGAGCTGAAGAACGAGGAGAGGTGAGGTCTGTTCCCTGATATAGTGATGTCACGCCTACAGCCATGCCCCCTACAGTAAGAATCACTCCCTTAGGGCACACTAAGTGGTTAACCCCCTCACCACCATTGTAATTTTCAGTAATCAGTGCATTTTTATAGCACTTTTCGCTGTAAAAATGACAATGGTCCCAAAAATGTGTCAAAAGTGTCCAATGTGTCCAATGTATCCGCCATAATGTCGCAGTCACGAAAAAAAAATGCTGATCGCCGCCATTACTAGTAAAAAAAATATTAATAAAAATGCCATAAAACTATCCCCTATTTTGTAAACGCTATAAATTTTGCGTAAACGAATCAATAAACGCTTATTGCGATTTTATTTTCCACAAATAGGTAGAAGACTACGTATCATCCTTAACTAAGAAAAATAAAACATTTTTTAATATCTTTTTGGGGGATATTTATTATAGCAAAAATTAAAAATTATTGCATTTTTTTTTTTTTTAAATCGCTCTATTTTTGTTTATAGCACAAAAATAAAACTCCCAGAGGTAATCAAATACCACCAAAAGAAAGCTCTATTTGTCAGAAAAAAAGAACGCCTATTTTGTTTGGGAGCCACGTTGTACGACCGCACAATTGCCAGTTAAAGCGACACAGTGTCAAATCGCAAAAAGGGGCAAGGTCCTTAACCTGCATATTGGTCCGGGTCTTAAGTGGTTAAGGGGAACCCCGCACCAAAATAAAAAAAATGGCGTGGGGTTCCCCCAAAAATCCATACCAGACCCTTATCCGAGGACGCAACCTGGCAGGGTGCAGGAAAAGAGGGGGTCAAGAGTGCGGGTTTCCCTTGATGCGTCAGAGGGGGCGGGGTCACCTGTACACATCAATGAGTAACCCTGGGCTTTCTCCTTGTGACAGAGAGGGGGCGGGGTCACTTGCGCATGTGACGGGTGGCTCAGCCCTCCGCTATAAAAGAGCTGTCACACCAAGCGAGTGTCACTCAGCCGGGCGCCTCCTATGAGGCGGTATCATTTGTAGTGTCAAGTTTTTTTCCTCTGTATTAGGATGTAGGATTACATCGTTGGAACCTTTTTTTTTAATAAAGAACTTGTACCTAACTGTCTCCTGTGGTTTTTAACATTTTGATACTTTTTTTGTGAAATGGTAGGGGTACAATGTACCCTGTTATCAATTCATATAAGGGGGCGGGATCTTGAGTTCCCCTTTGTTAAAGGGGGCTTCCAGATTCCGATAAGCCCCCACCCGCAGACCCCCACAAGGGTTGTGGGAATGAGGCCCTTGTCCCCATCAACATGGGGACATCCTCCCCATGTTGAGGGCATGTGGCCTTGTGCGGTTCAGGAGGAGGGCTGCTCTCTCGCCCCCCTCTTTTCCTGCAGCCTGCCAGGTTGCATGCTTGGATAAGGGTTTGGTATGGATTTTGGGGGGAACCCCACACCATTTTTTTTTGGTGCGGGGTTCCCCTTAAATCCATACCAGACGTAGGATTAGGAGGGACCCCCACATTTTTTATTTTTTTTTATTTTGGGTTAGGGTTTCCCTTAACCTCCCTGGCGGTATGATTCTTTCTGGATTTAGGTGCTGAAAGCGGTACCATTATTTGCAAGGAAATTTGGCATTTTATACTGTAGGCTTGTAATTCTTAGTCATGATGATTCGTTATTCTGTTTAATTTATTGTCGTTTCTTGTTAGACAATAATGTTTGTGAATTTTCGTCATTTTGTACTTTCGTAAATATATCGCGGGATTCGCCGCACTTTCAACATCCATCTTAACTATTGTTAAGCCCCGTACACTTGGTCAGACTTTTTTGCCAACAAACATAAAAACTAAAGTTTTCCATTTGTTCACTAACTACACTCACTCACTGCCCATTCAAAAAAACAAATCAAGTACACAAATTTACAAACATACCAAAAAAACGGATTTAAAAAACACACGAATGAAAATATGAACATACGACTGAAAATACGAACAGAAAAAGGATTTAAAATACAGAATGCAAATCATTCGTTATAGATGTCATTTTCGTTCTTTTGCCATTTCCATTTTGTCGTATTTTCGTAAGATTGTCGTATGCTGTGAGGCGAGCCCGAGTCTGACTCAGGGTTACCGATCGCAGCACAAAAATGTAACCCCGAGTCAGACTCGGGAATACCGCCAGGGAGGTTAATATTCATACCAGACCCAAAGGGCCTGGCAATGGACTAAGGGGGGAACCTATTCTGTTTTTTTCAATGACTTTTATCATTCAGGCTAATCTCAACCTCACAGAACCCATGTGCTATTTGCCATTGCACCTATTATATGCCTTATGTGTCAGGTTGGTAGCATTGTTGTAGCAGAACAGTGGGAGACTTTTTAAATTCACTTATCTCCATATAGAACACATTAAACAATGTCTTAATGGTCTGCAGCACAAGTATTGTTGTCGATGATGATGTAAAGATATTTACTTAAATTGTGCAATTTTAATTCAAGCTAAGTATTCATTTTCCTAATTGAGATATTAAATATAATGCTGAAGCAATTCTAGGACAGATAATTCCAATCTAATGATAGTTTTATCATATTTATTGTATTAATGAGTGGTAATGCAGTATAATTACAGCATAGTTTAGTGGCTTGTACCTAAAATGATTATATGACAGCATGTTTCTCTAATATAAAGCAATGACATTTTCTCATGTGACAATTGCATACAGACCATAAAAGCATGAATAGACTTGCTGCACGCAATGGTATTAGAAGTCCCTGAATTGCAAACATGACCCCTGTAGGTTTTGGCAGGAGCCATTGGATCTCATAGATACCAATCATACTACTAAGAGGAAATGCTCAATTTGCCAGTTAAAAGTTCACTATAAAGTGATTATTCAATTATATGGTATGCAAAGTCAAAACTATTATTTTAGTTTTATAGTAGGAAAGGTTAAAACACCTGTTTTTATTTTGAAACTTGCATCTCATCAGGTAGATTTTCCTTTAATTCGTATGCCAAAGACGCATCAGGAAGCAAGAAAGATATGCTCTCTTAGGCCGCGTACACACGATCGGTTAAACCGATGAGAACGATCTGATGTACCGTTTTCATCTGTCCAAACCGATAGTGTGTAGGCACCATCAGTTATTTATCCATTAAAAAAAAAACTTGTTTTAAATTTAACCAATGGATACCTAACCGATAGCAAAAAAACGTTCGTTTGTAGGCATGACCATCGGGTAAAAATCCATGCATGCTCAGAATCAAGTCGACGCATGCTTGGAAGCATTTTTTCTGCACGTCGTTGTGTTTTACGTCACCGCGTTCTAACACGATCGTTTTTTTAACCGATGGTGTGTAGGCACGACTGACCATCAGTCAGCTTCATCGGTTAACTGATAACAACTGTCCATCGGACCATTCTTATGAGATGGACAGATCGTGTGTACAGGGCTTTAGACCCGATACACACTATTTGATTTTCTGCAGACTTTTGTCTTCAGATTTACCAAAACCATATACAGTGCCTGCCGCCGAGAATGTGTTTTTAGCACGCCAGCATCGCGCTGAATCTCGGCGACAGGCTGCCGATATCTCGCACTCGCTGGAATAGTAAAAGCACATTCCAGCGAGTGCGTCATAGAAGCGACGGGGATCCGACGCGGATTCCCGCCAATTCTACACGTGGGCGGAGTTTGTTATGAATCCCGAAGGAGAAATCCCCGCCGGATTTTTAAAAAAAAATCCGGCATGGGTTCCACCCTCAGGAGCATAACGGGCCCTTAGGTCTGTTATGGGTTGTAAGGAGACCCCCTACGCCGAAAAAACGGCGTGGGGGTCCCCCCACAATCCATAACAGACCCGTATCCAAAGCACGCCGGCCGGCCGGTCAGGAAGGGAGTGGGGGCGAGCGAGCGCCCCCCCCCCCTCCTGAGCCGTACCGGGCAGCATGCCCTCAACATGGGGGGGTCAGGTGCTCTGGGGCAGGGGGCGCACTGCGGCCCCCCAAACCAGAGCACCCTGTCCCCATGTTGATGAGGACAGGGCCCCTTCCCGACAACCCTGGCCGTTGGTTGTCGGGGTATGCGGGCGGGAGGCTTATCGGAATCTGGAAGCCCCCTTTAATAAGGGGGCCCCCAGATACCGGCCCCCCACCCTAAGTGAATGAGTATGGGGTACATTGTACCCCTACCCATTCACCTGCAAATAAAAAGTTTAAACAC
Source organism: Rana kukunoris (assembly GCA_029574335.1). Taxonomy (NCBI): domain Eukaryota; kingdom Metazoa; phylum Chordata; class Amphibia; order Anura; family Ranidae; genus Rana; species Rana kukunoris. Next base: position 201,816,856 of record CM056051.1, read on the forward strand.
AAATAAACCACACAGGGTATTGAAATATTTTATTAGTTGGCCGCCGGGGGGGGGTGTGTATGATCGCTTTTATAAAAGCGCCCCCCTCCGGCGGGCTTCTGTGGGGGGTGGGTGCCGCCGTCTGGTTCTCTTCCGCCGCCGGGGGGGGCGCTTTGATAAAAGCGCCCACCACCCGGCGGGCTTCTTTCGACGTCTTCGGCGGCTGGGGGGTCTTCTCCCACTCTCCGGGGTCTTCTCCGGCTCTCCGGGGGTCTTCTGCGGCTCTCCGGGGGTCTTCTCCGCTCTCCGGGGGTCTTCTTCTTCTTCAGGACTCGCCGCCGCTATCTTCGTGTTAGCTCAATTACTGGCGGCGGCGAGTCCCCTCTTCTGTGACGTCTTCTTCTTCTCTTCTTCTTCTCCAGATGTTGACGCGACGCTTCCTCCCGCTGTTATGCCGGGCGCGCGGCTCCCAGCGAATTATATAGGCCTGTCTTGTGACGTCGCAGTCCCATCATGCTCCGGTAGGTACCACGTGATACCTACTGGAGCATGATGGGACTGCGACGTCACAAGACAGGCCTATATATTTCGCTGCGAGCCGCGCGCCCGGCATAACAGCGGAAGGATGCGTCGCGTCAACATCTGGAGAGCAGAAGAAGAAGAAGAAGACGCCGACGTCGCAGAAGAGGGGGCCGCCGCCGCTAGTAATTGAGCTAACACACGAAGATAGCGGCGGCGAGTCCTGAAGAAGAAGAAGACCCCCGGAGAGCGGAGAAGACCCCCGGAGAGCGGAGAAGACCCCCGGAGAGCAGGAGAAGACCCCGGAGAGTGGGAGAAGACCCCCCAGCCGCCGAAGACGTCGAAAGAAGCCCGCCGGGTGGTGGGCGCTTTTATCAAAGCGCCCCCCGGCGGCGGAAGAGAACCAGACGGCGGCACCCACCCCCCGCAGAAGCCCGCCGGAGGGGGGCGCTTTTATAAAAGCGATCATACACACCCCCCCCCCCGGCGGCCAACTAATAAAATATTTCAATACCCTGTGTGTTTTATTTGTGTTTACACTTTTTATTTGCAGGTGAATGGGTAGGGGTACGATGTACCCCATACTCATTCACTTAGGGTGGGGGGCCGGTATCTGGGGGCCCCCTTATTAAAGGGGGCTTCCAGATTCCGATAAGTCTCCCGCCCGCATACCCCGACAACCAACGGCCAGGGTTGTCGGGAAGGGGCCCTGTCCTCATCAACATGGGGACAGGGTGCTCTGGGGTGGGGGGCCGCAGTGCGCCCCCTGCCCCAGAGCACCTAACCCCCCCATGTTGAGGGCATGCTGCCCGGTACGGCTCAGGAGGGGGGGGGCGCTTGCCCGCCCCCACTCCCTTCCTGACCGGCCGGCCGGCGTGCTTTGGATACGGGTCTGTTATGGATTGTGGGGGACCCCCATGCCGTTTTTTCGGCGAGGGGGTCTCCTTACACCCCATAACAGACCTAAGGGCCTGTTATGCTCCTGAGGGGGGAACCCATGCTGGATTTTTTTTTAAATCCGGCGGGGATTTCTCCTTCAGGATTCATAACAAACTCCGCCCACATGTAAAATTGGCGGGAATCCGCGTCGGATCCCCGTCGCTTCTATGACGGCTTTGTCTCCATCGCGGCAAGCCACCTCGGCGCTGGCTCTCGCGATGGGGCTCACAAGTGCTCAATCTCGCCGAGAAAGGGAGCGAGATTGACACAATATCCCAGTCACCTACTGTAATATGAGGTCAAACCTTAGGAGTTTTATTTTGTATGCAATTGAGCAGGCCCTTGCTTTACATGGTTTTGGTAAATCTGAAGACAAAAATCTACAGAAAATCTAATAGTGTGTATGGGGCTTTAGACAGTTGCCCTTATTGCTGTTCTAGGTACATCATAACATTTTGGATTTTCCCTCACTTTCAGTTGAATGCCTGAGGGAACAATAAAAGCTTGATAGATATGCTAACCTTCCCCACTCTATCCAGAACTAAACAACTAAATGAAAGGTTCCTCTTTGATAAAAGTGGGTAAGATATAGTGAATGATTAAATGCTTATTTTATTCTGTAAAACTTTTTTTCACTTTTCCAATAGATCAATCCCATTTCTGTTCAAATTATTTAATATGTATATGTATATATATATATGTATATATATATATATATATATATATATATATATATATATATATATATATATATATATATATATATATATATATATATATATACATATACATATACACACACACATACATATATATATATATATATATATATATATACACACTATATTACCAAAAGTATTGTGATGCCTGCCTTTACATGCACATGAAATTTAATGGCATCACTGTCTTAATAAGTAGGGTTCAATGTTGGGTTTTCCCACCCATTGCAGCTATAACAGCTTCAACTCTTCTGGGAAGGCTAGCCACAAGGTTTAGGAGTGTCTGACCATTCTTCCTTCCAGAAGCGCATTTGTGAGGTCAGGCACTGATGTTAACAAGAAGGCCTGGCTCACAGTCTCTGTTCTAATTCATCCCAAATGTGTTCTATCAAAATGAGGCCAGGACTCTATGGGACTACAGCTAAAACCATGGGTTTTAAAATGTGCAAAATTAGCCTAAAATAAAGTAAAACATTTGAAGAAAAAAGGTTTATACTAGGAACCTGTGGTGTCCCTCCTGCCTCGGTGTAGAATTTGGAGTACAGTAAAACCTTGGTTTGAGAGTAACTTGGTTTAACAGCGTTTTGCAAGCAACGTTTTTTAATACAAGCGATGTCTTGATATACAAGTAGCGTCATGTCACAACTGAATATAAAAGAGAAGAGAGGCGCATCGAAGTGTAGCAATATGGTTACATTTAATGAAGGTACAACATTTAGCAACATCTTGCTACACTTATGCCGCGTACACACGGTCGTTTTTTGCGATGAAAAAAAACGACGTTTTTTAAAACGTCTTTTAAATTGATCGTGTGTGGGCAAAACGTCGTTTTTTGTCTTAAAAAAAACGACAAAAAAAAATTCCAACATGCTTGAATTTTTTGTGTCGTTTTTCAAAACGTCGTTTTTTGTTTCACAAAAAGTCACCGTGTGTAGCAAAAACGTCGTTCGAAACGACGTTTTTCAACCCGCGCATGCCCAGAAGCTAGTTATGAAGCGAGCTTCAATGGAAAAGAGTGGTGAACGTAACCTCGCTTTTTGTGAAAAAACGATGGTGTGTATGCAAAATTGTCTTTGAAAAGTGACGTTTCAAAAACGTCGTTTTTTTACTTCACAGAAAACGTCGTTTTTTTTTATCACAAAAAACGACCGTGTGTACGCGGCATTATGCCCCGTACACACGATCACTTTTTGTGATGAAAAAAAATGACATTTTTCAAAATGTCATTTAAAATGATGGTGTGTGGGCAAAATGTAATTTTATGTCTTCTGAAAAATTACCAAAAAAAAATTCAAACATGCTCGAATTTTTTATGTCATTTTTCAAAATGTCATTTTTTGTGTCATAAAAAATGATCGTGTGTGGGCAAAACGACGTAAAAAATGACGTTTTAAACCCGCACATGCCCAGAAGCAAGTTAGGAGACGGGAGGCAAAACTACCATTCATAATGGAGTAAGCACATTCATCACGCTGTAAATAGACAAAAAAGCAGGAATCGTCTTTTACTAACAAGTAACCAGCTAAAAGCAGCCTCAAGGCAAATAGAACTTCCCCTTTAGAGTGCCATCACTTTGTTCATCATTTTCCAAAAATGATGGTGTGTACGCAACGTCATTTTTTAAAATGAAGTTTGAAAAATGTAGTTTTTTTTCATGAAGAAAAATGACATTTTTTTCCATCACAAAAAGTGATCGTGTGTACGAGGCATTAGTGGTGCTTCTCTTCTCTTTCATACTCTGTAGCTCCTGCTGGATTTCGCTTTTAATCCCCGTGGAGTCTTCTATTTGTGGATGGACATTTTATGGTTACACAGCCTGTAATATATTCTTTTTATATGGACTATAAACTGAAGAACTAATGAATAAATGGTTGTGGAATGAATAATACATTTTCTTTGCTATACAAGGGCTTTGGATTACATGCACGCACGCTTCTGGAATGAAGTATGCTGGCAATCCAAGATTTTACTGTATTCAGGCAGCAGAAAGACAGCATATTATCACAGGTGTCTTTTGGAAGTAATGCCGTTCTGGAGTTTAGAGCACTTTTGCCCTTTTTTTTCTAATGTTATGCTTTTTTATGTTTGGGGAGGGGGTTAAAGAGATAAGATGAATTGAATTTTTAAACCTTTATCCTACAATAAATTCTTTTATGCGAGGTGCACCCATGACCCAGGTTTTGAGGAGCAATATGAGAGGTACTGCAGTAATTTTTTTTTTTTTTCATTTAAAATTTTCTAATTGGAGCCATACTAAACAGGGAAAAAGGGGACAGGAAAGAGGAAAAATATCTGCTCATATTAAATTCAAATATATATAATCTGGGCTTCAGCTATCTACATTTTTTTTAAACAAAAGTAGTAATGACTAGCCTGGAAAATGTGAACAGTTGTCATCTGTTTGAATGAAAAGGTAATTGTTAAATATTTATACAGAATACTTCATATTATCTAATGACAATTATCATCATTTTTTTCCATATTCAAGACTGTAAAGCCTAATTCTATGTAAATTTACATTATCTCAATTGATGCCTGATCCTGCTGCTGTGTAAGCATCAAATATTCAGTGCTGAGACTTATGCCTTGTACACACGATCAGAATTTCCGATGAAAAAAGTCAGACAGAATTTTTTCATCAGATATTCCGACCGTGTGTGGGCCCCATTGGACTTTTTCCCGTCGGAGTTTAGAAATAGAAATTCCGATCGTCTGTGTGGAACTCCGACGGAGAAAAAAACACGCATGCTCAGAAGCATTAAACTTCATTTTTCTCGGCTCGTTGTAGTGTTTTGGACGGTCAAAATTTGGTCTGACAGTGTGTATGCAAGACAGCTTGAATGGAATTCTTTTTTTTTTTTTTTTTTTTTTTTTTTTTCTAAAGTGTATTTTTTGTGCGTGAACTCGAGAGAGAGGAGCCGGACTGCAGGAGTTGGGAGTAGGCAGACCCTCCCCCCGGAGGCATTCGCCATCCTTCTCCATGCCCCTGGTGGCAATGGCGGGTGTGAAGGGGGGCCTCCCACTCACCCCGCCCTACCTGCTCCTCTTGGAGCCCAACTGGGGCCCAACGGGACCCAATGGGGCAGAGGGACTCCCCCTATGAGGGAGTGAGGGGGCCTAGCCCACCCAGCCAGCCCCGTAGGTCCTTCGCCTCTCTTTATTTTAAGAGACCGCATGGCCAAAGTGCGTGTGTTTTAAACCAATTTCGTGTGCGTGCAAGTGTGGTGGTTTTTGGGGGGGGGTGGGCGTAAACCTAAGCACAGGCGTACCTTGCATAGCACACCCACCGGGAGCCGGGCTGAGACCACCAAACTCAATTCACATGTAGCCGAGACCGGGATCCGAACCCTTGGCTGCAGAGGTGAATGGCTTGTCAACGCAGTGCCAATCACGTTGAGCCACCACAGCTCCCTGCTTGAATGGAATTCTGACGGAAAATTACATCGGATTTTATCCCATTCGAAATTCCGAGCGTGTGTACAGGGCATTACTGTTCCAATATTAGTCCAGCTCTGATAGAAGGTTACTCACTTTCCACATTGTCCATTCAAAACTTTTGCGCTCTTTTCACTGATTACAAGGAGGTACAGTGAACATCATAATCTCCCCTTGTCTAATCACAAAAATGCCTTTATTTAATGGGAAGAATACTGTACAAGACTTTTTTTGAACGGACAAGGTGGAAAGTGAGCAACCCACTATCAGAGCTATACTACAGCCAGAACTACAAGTATTAGCTTCAGATGTTTGGTGCTTACAGTACTGTACAGACTGAATGCAAGTAAATGCAAATAAAGTAGGATTTCAGCTTTAACACAATAAATAATGAAATAAATACCAAACCAAAATGCATTCATTTATAGGCTGATTATCTGTCAAAAGCCAGACATTCTGAAAATTAAACATCAGTAAAATTGGAAGAAATTGATCCAGAAAGAAAAGACTCACCTATTTTTAACAAAACATAATGAGTTGGGGAGGGGGTTGATAAGAAATGTGTCTACAGTAGAGCTGCTTGAAGTATTATGGCATCTGATGTAAAGGGCTTTCTGTACAGTGCACATGGCTTCTCTATGTTGCAGAATCTAGCCTGCAGGGGAACTCCCCTCCTTTACATAATGTACCAAATGTTACACTTGCACAATTTTTATTTTGACATTTCCACAATTCCAGCTGGAGTTGCAGACCCAAAATATTACATTTAATAAAGAAGTCATGAATTTCATAAATATATTTTACTAAAAATGCATGAATCTGCCAAAAGCTACTGCTCTTCACACTTCTGCTTCCAGTTAATATTTAAATTCATTCTCATTTTATAAAACTAGTTTGTATTAGCTTTAAATTTATTCAGAGACTTTGTTTATAACAAACAGAAAACTTATTTTAAAATCTATGTAGTCTTTATGAGAAACTGTCAAGTAGATGTTCAGTTTCTAACAATTGTATTTTCACCATGTTCCTGGATAAGCAGTTTGGTGTGTATTCATACAAGTTGCAAACACTAGGCATGTACATTTGTTGCGGTTACATTTATATAATATTTTATGACTTATAAAAGTAATTCTTGATTTTCTCTAGTTGTAAGGTTGCCTCATTTATAGACTTCCTAGGACTTTGTGAAATATAGCTTGATACCTGTGTGTGACATTATAGCTTGATACCCGTGTGTGACATCGTCCTGGGTAATTTGGAGTCTAATGATAATTTGCTGCCCAGGACTGGCCAAAATATGCATAACCCATTAAACTTTAACATAATGTGATTACATTGGACATGTTGTGGCTTAAGGAGATCATTGCCCTACCAACTGATCAAAAATAACAATGGTAGTAGGACACATAGGATGTAATCAGTTACAAATAAAGAAATTCCTTTCATGAGGTTGATAAAACAAAGGAAATGTGTAAGGCCACGTACATGCGATAAGTCCTTCCGATGAAAACGTCCGAAGGACCGTTTTCATCGGTTAACCGATGAAGCTGACTGATGGTCTGATGTGCCTACACACCATCGGTTAAAAAAACGATTGTGTTAGACCGCGGTGACGTTTACATGTTTTAACACAACGATGTGCTGAAAAAAATGAAGTTCAATGCTTCCAAGCATGCGTCAACTTGATTCTGAGCATGCGCAGTCTTTTAACTGATGCTTTTGCATACTAACGAATGGTTTTGACCCATCGGTCAGGCGTCCATCAGTCAAATTTTAAAGCAAGTTTTATTTTTTTGACCGAAGGATAACTGACCGATGGGGCCCACACACGATCGGTTTGGACCGATGAAATGGTCCTTCAGTCCACGGTGTACGCGGCCTAAGACTTTATGTAGTTTAGATTTTAGAAAGCAACAACATTATGCTGACAGTAATGCTCAAAAATGTACAAAAATATCTTAGCATATATTTTTACATTTTATTCTGCCAATGGACTTGTAATTTTGGACAACTGTTATTGTAGTATACACACCTTTGTCAGTTAGGCCACAAGCACTTTCTCAGCTCCTCTAAATGCCTTTTCTCATGACAGGAAAAACCCTGCTCAAAAAATATGTAGTAAAAGGCACATTTTGCACATGCATTCATGAGCATTTGCGTGTGTTATTGCATTTTTATGCATTGGATTAATGTATTCTAGAGTGTATTCTCTTGCCAAACTGTATTATTTTGTGTTTTCACACGATTGCCGCTGCCACCTAGTTTTTTCGTTTTTTTGGTTTAGCACAGTTTTCTGTTTTTCTTATTAATGTATTCTATTGGCCACAATATAAACTAATTTTGGCCATTAGAATGCATAAACACAAAAATGTGCCAAAATGCATCTAGTATATTTACTCTTCACTTCTTTGATTGAGCATTATTGCATTCGAAGTCAATTTATTTCTTCCTTGAGCCCTAAAATATATTTGCTCTGTCCTGTATGAATATAAAGGCCTTGGTGCTCTCACCTTTTGGGCAGCTTTTAGACCTTTGCAGAGCAGCAGGTGCTGAGTAGTGAAACACTCACTGTTTTTTAGCACCTGGCAATGAACTAAAGACCATGCTGTCAGCTAGAGCGATCCATAAGTATAGTCCTAGCCTCAATAGGAAGTGAGAGTGGGAGGGGAAGGTGTTAAAAACACTGTGCCGAAAAACCAATGTGGGGGGGGGGGTGAAAAACAGGAAAGGGAGGAAGGAAGGGGGAGTTAACCGCACTGCCATGAACTACCAATGTGAGAAGATTTAATAGTACTGCCATTAACACCAATGTTCTGAGTTATTGTAGTGACACTGGCAAAAATGTTAGGGGTTATTATTGGAGTCACTGACACCAGTGCTGTTGGATAATAAAATATTGTCACTAACACCAATGCTGCCAGTTATTATTGCAGTCACTGACACCAATGCTAGGAATATTATTGTGTCCACTGACAACAGTGACGGGGGTTAGTATTGCAGACACCAACACTGGGAATTATTATTGCAGTCACTGACAACAGAGCTGGGGAATTTTACTGCATTTACTGACACCAATGGGGGTTAATATTGTTGTTACTGATCCTAATGTTAGTGCTTTTATTACATCAGCTAACACCAGTGCTGGGGGTTATTTTTGCATTTAATGACACTGTGGCGTTTTACTGCGGCCAGTGACACAATTGATTCCAACTGTCTTTTCAGCATGCATTGCAGAATATTAGAAAAAAAAATGATTATTATTCACAATTTATATAGTACCAGCAGTTTACGCATTGCTTTACAATGTAGAGGGGGACAGCACAATTACAGCACAGTTCAATACAGAAGGTACAATAGGGCCCTGCTCATAGAGCTTACATTCAAAGGGGGGGGGGGTGTGGTACAAAAGGTAATAGCTGCAGAGAATGGTTTGATGTGGGTGGCTTCAGGACAGTTATTAGGTGGCTGTGGGATAGACTTCCCTGAATAAATTAGTTTTCAGGGATCTCCTAAAGGTGGACAGGGTAGTAAGACAGGAATTTCCATATGTTAGGTGACTTATACAGTAGCTCTATGATTTCTTTGTATTTCTTTGTAACTCAATGCAAAGCACCTGAACTCACTAAATTATTTGATATTGTGTGGCTCTTTGGAAGTGGCAGGAGCCACAATTGTAGCCACTTGACTACCACTAAATTAAAGTGTTTGCAGCATATTATTGATGGCAACAAGAGGCACTTGCCCACAAGCCCCAAACCCCAAGGTGCTACATTATCTAAATATTTTTTTCGGGGTTAATCACTGCCAAAGCTGGTATCCTCCCACACCCATATAGACAACAAGGCTTCAATTGCAGGAACGCAGTATACACCTCTGTGATTTGGAAAGCAGGCAGAATTTGCATAGGTTGCATACAATTTTTTGGGTGCTCAGAGTACTCTAAGACAGTGGTCATCAACCCTGTCCTGCAGGGCCCACTAACAGGCCAGGTTTTATGTATTACCTTGGGGAGATGCAGACTGGAATACTGCAATCACTGAGCAGCAAATTACATCACCTGTGATGCATTTCAGTTATCTTGCAAACCTGGCCTGTTAGTGGGCCCTGTAGGACAGGGTTGATGACCACTGCTCTAAAATACTATTGTCAGGCAACTTATATTGCCATCCTGCTCCTATTTTACGTTTTTTCACAATTAAGGCCAAACTATATGAATATATGTCACTGCACTTGACATAGTAATACATTATAATGAATGTATATTGTACAGTGCCTGCCGCCGAGAATGTGTTTTCAGCACGCCAGCATCGCGCTGAATCTCGGCGACAGGCTGCCGACATCTCGCACTCGCTGGAATAGTAAAAGTACATTCCAGCGAGCGCGTCATAGAAGCGACGGGGATCCGACACAGATTCCCGCCAATTCTACACGTGGGCGGAGTTTGTTATGAATCCTGAAGGAGAAATCCCCGCCGGATTTTTAAAGAAAAATCCGGCATGGGTTCCCCCCTCAGGAGCATAACGGGCCCTTAGGTCGGTTATGGGTTGTAAGGAGACCCCCTACGCCGAAAAAACGGCGTGGGGGTCCCCCCACAATCCATAACAGACCCGTATCCAAAGCACGCCGGCCGGCCGGTCAGGAAGGGAGTGGGGGCGAGCGAGCGCCCCCCCCTCCTGAGCCGTATCGGGCAGCATGCCCTCAACATGGGGGGGTCAGGTGCTCTGGGGCAGGGGGCGCACTGCGGCCCCCCACCCCAGAGCACCCTGTCCCCATGTTGATGAGGACAGGGCCCCTTCCCGACAACCCTGGCCGTTGGTTGTCGGGGTATGCGGGCGGGAGGCTTATCGGAATCTGGAAGCCCCCTTTAATAAGGGGGCCCCCAGATACCGGCCCCCCACCCTAAGTGAATGAGTATGGGGTACATTGTACCCCTACCCATTCACCTGCAAATACAAAGTGTAAACACAAATAAAACACACAGGGTATTGAAATATTTTATTAGTTGGCCGCCGGGGGGGGTGTGTATGATCGCTTTTATAAAAGCGCCCCCCTCCGGCGGGCTTCTGTGGGGGGGTGGGTGCCGCCGTCTGGTTCTCTTCCGCCGCCGGGGGGCGCTTTGATAAAAGCGCCCACCACCCGGCGGGCTTCTTTCGACGTCTTCGGCGGCGGGGGGGTCTTCTCCCACTCTCCGGGGTCTTCTCCCGCTCTCCGGGGGTCTTCTCCCACTCTCCGGGGTCTTCTCCCGCTCTCCGGGGGTCTTCTCCGCTCTCCGGGGGTCTTCTTCTTCTTCAGGACTCGCCGCCGCTATCTTCGTGTGTTAGCTCAATTACTAGCGGCGGCGGCCCCCTCTTCTGCGACGTCGGCGTCGTCTTCTTCTTCTTCTTCTGCTGTCCAGATGTTGACGTGACGCATCCTTCCGCTGTTATGCCGGGCGCGCGGCTCGCAGCGAAATATATAGGCCTGTCTTGTGACGTCGCAGTCCCACGTGATACCTACCGGAGCATGATGGGACTGCGACGTCACAAGACAGGCCTATATATTTCGCTGCGAGCCGCGCGCCCGGCATAACAGCGGAAGGATGCGTCGCGTCAACATCTGGACAGCAGAAGAAGAAGAAGAAGAAGAAGACGCCGACGTCGCAGAAGAGGGGGCCGCCGCCGCTAGTAATTGAGCTAACACACGAAGATAGCGGCGGCGAGTCCTGAAGAAGAAGAAGACCCCCGGAGAGCGGGAGAAGACCCCGGAGAGTGGGAGAAGACCCCCGGAGAGCGGGAGAAGACCCCGGAGAGTGGGAGAAGACCCCCCCGCCGCCGAAGACGTCGAAAGAAGCCCGCCGGGTGGTGGGCGCTTTTATCAAAGCGCCCCCCGGCGGCGGAAGAGAACCAGACGGCGGCACCCACCCCCCCACAGAAGCCCGCCGGAGGGGGGCGCTTTTATAAAAGCGATCATACACACCCCCCCCCGGCGGCCAACTAATAAAATATTTCAATACCCTGTGTGTTTTATTTGTGTTTACACTTTGTATGTGCAGGTGAATGGGTAGGGGTACAATGTACCCCATACTCATTCACTTAGGGTGGGGGGCCGGTATCTGGGGGCCCCCTTATTAAAGGGGGCTTCCAGATTCCGATAAGCCTCCCGCCCGCATACCCCGACAACCAACGGCCAGGGTTGTCGGGAAGGGGCCCTGTCCTCATCAACATGGGGACAGGGTGCTCTGGGGTGGGGGGCCGCAGTGCGCCCCCTGCCCCAGAGCACCTGACCCCCCCATGTTGAGGGCATGCTGCCTGGTACGGCTCAGGAGGGGGGGCGCTCGCTCGCCCCCACTCCCTTCCTGACCGCGGCCGGCGTGCTTTGGATACGGGTCTGTTATGGATTGTGGGGGGACCCCCACGCCGTTTTTTCGGCGTAGGGGGTCTCCTTACAACCCATAACCGACCTAAGGGCCCGTTATGCTCCTGAGGGGGGAACCCATGCCGGATTTTTCTTTAAAAATCCGGCGGGGATTTCTCCTTCAGGATTCATAACAAACTCCGCCCACGTGTAGAATTGGCGGGAATCCGCGTCGGATTCCCGTCGCTTCTATGACGGCTTTGTCTCCATCGCGGCAAGCCAGCTCGGCGCTGGCTCCCGCGATGGGGCTCGTAGGTGGTCAATCTCGCCGAGAAAGGGAGCGAGATTGACACAATATCCCAGTCACCTACTGTATATATTATAATGTATTCATGACATCTGTGGATATAGCAAAAACAAATCAATGATGCCAGTTTTGCATTCTTGTGTCCAATACAACCACAAATTTCACCACAAGGACCGCTTAGGCAAAATTTCCTTAAAAATTCTAAACAGCAATAAAGACAACCCGAATCCTAAAGCTAACCCTACCATAAAACCTAACTCTAACGTTAACCCTAGTTTTAACTTTACATTTAGCCATAACTAAAAAAAACAGAATCACCAGATCAGTGCTCAAATGTTTTCCACATGTTTTTTTTTTCATAAACAAAGCCATTCTTCAGCAGTCACAAAATGGTCATAAGTGGACTTGTTGATCAACAAAGCCATTCATCATCATGTCAGCAGCAATTCAGTCTTGGTGATAAATTACTTTGCTTATCATTTGACTTTGGCTCTATTGATAAAGCGATGTCAATGACATGAATTTATTTAGCAATAAGGCTGTGATATTTCTTTTAGGGTGTACTTATGTGCACATACAATTATTTTAGCCTTTTTCATTGACTTCAATGCATTTTTTCAAAATGGTGAATCACAAGCAGGTGGGAAATTCATCTTTTTACACTCCCTACAAGTTGAGTCAAGATTCTCACCATGTATTGCAGGAGTGGTCCTGTGTGTGACACAAACCATTTGACATTCCTGTTTCAATATACAAGAATAGTTTTCTAAAATGCTAATCTTTACCAGACATATCCAAACCTAATTGACTATAAATAACATCTGAACAATCTTACCATGCTCACTGAATACTTTATGCATAATTAATCATTAAAAGTTTGGTCGTTATCCAAAAGCAGCAGAACATAATTATTCATGGGACTGAGTTTTAAAGAATAGTATTATACCTGATACACTTCATAATGCAATTTGTATTTATCTGTCACAGCAGCAATAACTAAGCCCCATTATCATAAAGATTAATATCTTGCTACTCATCAAACAAAAGCACAGCCAAAGTAACCAGTGTTTTTCTTTTACACTGGTCAATCAGTAATTATCTGTGGCAACCTGAAAAATCAGACTTGACTATTTCCACTGATATAATCACTTGATGTACTTGAGTCACTACATACTACATACTTACAATCTTTTCTGTGACATTGAGGTTAGTGTTTTTACCTTAGTAGCTTATATGTTTCAAAAGTTTTGGCATGCTTCGTATTAAAGAAAACATTTTTTTTTCTTTTAAATTCAGCAGTTAAGGGCATCTTGCAGTGAAAATATATAAGCTGTCAAATTTATGCTACTTTCCCTTGTACTCCAGCTGAGGACCATTTTATCACAATGCACAAGTATGTCTGAAAAGTGGTCTGGGCTATCTCACAGTTGAATGCAGAAGCCATTAGACAAAAACATTTCATATCTTTATTTTATTTTCTGGCTGTCATATATACAGTATATATAAAATGGCTGGCAGGAAATACTTGGGGTAACATGAGAGGTCTTATATTTTGCCTGGTGTGACTGGGAATTTTCCAGTAAACATAATATTCAAAATAGTACACCTGTAATTTTAGAAGTTGATTTTCTAAACCTATGCAGATAATAATGGAAATAAAAACAACTATGCTGACACTAGCATATATGTTCAGACATAAGTTTAAGTTAAGAATTGAACAGAAGTCAGAGTAGCTACAGCTATGTCACTGTATTATATTTGTTTCTATTTGTCTGTCTTTCTGACTGATTGATCGACACATTCATCCATACATGTAATTGGTGTTAGCTTACTGTAGTACTTTTTACTATTTTTTCATGCTTTCTGAAAAAAAAAAGCATATATAAAATTGAACAAGAGAGACATCAATAAAGGCAAAATAGAAAACTGTGAAACATGGCATCTTGTTCCAAATGCAGCACGCAGCCAACACAGAAAGACCACAATGGCCTCAGTCTAGAATGTATCTTTAGAGGACAGCAGCTAGTTTATTGTTCAATAATTTAAGGCATTATTTCCAACAAACTTGAAAGCACATAACAAAAGTGCATTACGTTTTTATTGACTTAAAATTCTAGAGTGTAATCAAACAAAAGATTTGGAAAAATAAAATACAAGTATAACTCAAAAGGACCAAGCCCAGACAGACATCATACAGCTTTATACTACAACAAATTTGCCCAAATCTAAAAAAAAAAGACTTCATATTCAATCATATTTGGAGAAGCAAATCTACCTTTATACCAGTTAAAAACAACACTTAATGACTCAGCCCATTTATAGACGTATATCTGTAATTAACAATGTTCTAAAAAATATTTGCTTAAATATTTAGATAGTAGGCTGCAACTAGTTCCCAGAAAATCCACCCAGACCAAAAAGGTTTCATAATAAATCATCAAACAGCATAGAAACATACCTTGACCCTTATGTACCCCATCAGACTATTCAATGTACAGAGTGCAAGGAACATAGGGTAAATTGGTCCTATCTGAATCTAACCCTCCGAATCGTTGGCATATCAGGACAGTTTCTCACTGGCATTTAAAGCCTATACATGATCCCTTCAGCTACACACAGCAACAGATTTGATATCAAGCGCCTTATCTACAAGAAATGTTACCCATTAGGAATGTCTTTTCTTTATTTTACTAATATGTGTGTTATGCATAGAAGATTTAGAAGTCAAGACCAAGTGAAGAATTAAACAGAATTAGGTCAGAGTACCTACAGCTATGTCACTGTACTATATTTGTTTCTATTTGTCTGTCTTTCTGACTGACTGATTGATTGACACATTCATCCATACATTTCTGCTACATGCACTGGGTGTAAGCTTACTATCCTGCCAGTACCTTTTACTCTTTTTTTATGCTTTCTGAAAAAAAAAGCATACATAAAATTCTACAAGAGAGACTTGAATAAAGGCAAAATAGAAAACTGTGAAATATGTTCAATTAACCGGGTATGGTATACTGGATTTAAATTCCAATCAGATAGGATTCCACAGGTGGTGGTCTCAGCAGGGGGCATTGTTAGTTTAAAAAAAAAAAATTGGATAAGCACCTGAACGGCCACAACATACAGGGATATACAAGGTAATACTGACTTCTAATCACACACATAGAATGGTGTCTTTTTTTAACCTCACCTGCTATGCAACTATATAAGATACAACTTCAAAACAGGTTACATGCTTTGAGTGGCACAGGAAGACTCCCATAAACAAGAAATTTGCACAGGCTGCAGCCAAAGCTCAAACAGAACTTGGTTTCCCCATATTTCAACACTATTATAATGATAGAAGGTTACACCAACTAATGACCTAGAACAATACTCCATCAATTGGGTGGAAATATAAAACAAAATATTTATCCGTCTCCACTAAAACACCTCCCACAGTACAATGAACACAATACCAACTAAACTTAAAGACCTATCACCTTTTATTATGCCAAGCGAGTCCAATTTACAGCTGAAATATAAAAAGAAGGTAGGCAAGTGCAGTTGCTCCAGAGCTTAGAAAACAAGGTAAAACTTCACTTTGCAAATGTAGCGGGGTCATCCTATCAGAGACTATTGATAGGTTTGAATCCCAGCGGAACTTTAGCTACGCCTGTAAATATGTTACGATACCTTTAAGGAGTTATGCATTGTGGGACTGCAAGTGCCGGGAGATATGGACTCTATTGACTCTTCATAGAAACAGACTATGCTTCCCACAATGCCCTGCATTATTGGAACATGCAATACCTCCACACAGACTTATGGGGGAGGTTACTTAAGGAGAGGGAGGGGCTGTTCTCTCTCTCTCGGGACCTGCATCTTCTCCTCTGCGGAGCTCTGGAGAGCAGCACAGCTGTGCTGTTAGGCCTGAAGTCTGGGCCTGGAGTCGCCAGGAGGCCAACCTGCCGGAGAGAAGCAAGACCACTGTACCTAGATCGTGTTCCAGGAGACCGGTGAAGCCATCCAGCTGACAACTGAAACAGTGGAGGGCATGATACTGGAGACCTTGTGCTATGGGACAGTGACTGACCAGCGCGCTTTGGAGAAGAACTCAGGCGGATCGGCCTGCTCGGGTGAGAGAGCAGCTGCTCAACTTTCAGCTCTTCCCTTTAGAAGAGACAATCTAGTGCCACCCTACAAGCTGGAGACACGTGTTGGCCTCTGACTAGTCTTCAAGGCCCTCTAAGTTAATAGTTGTTACACAAGAGTGACTGACGCTGACGAGCACTCAGTTCACCACTGTTGCTATACATAATATCCTGTTTTGATTAACTTCAACTCATCGTTTATCCCTTTTGGATTACAATTTTAAAGTGCACCAACGGCCGCAACATGGACTTTGGTCTCGAGACGTTCTTTAGCTGTTCCTCAGGACTGCCCGCTAGGGGGAGCTCGCGAGCATAGACTGCCCATACTAGTTCAACTGAATGGTACCATTCCTTATCTTAGATCTTTTCTGGTTATCCTTTGCTGATTCCTGCAAAGAGTCATTGTGTGCAATTGTATGATTGTCATTGACTGATGATTCAAACCCATATTTGCTTTCCACCTAAAGTAAAGTCGTTCTTTTGGTTTGAATATATTAACTGTGTGAAGTGTATTATTTTCTGCTTGAGGAACCGCCCATAGGAGCAGGTAATATTGTTGTTGCATTGCCATTGTATGCTATATATATATATATATATATATATATATATATATATATATATATGTGTGTGTGTGTGTATACCTGCTATTGTGGTACCAGCCCATCAGAGGTCACAATACATTTACTAGACCTCTGATGGATCAAATCTAATCAGTGGCTCCGGAGGGGGGGGTAGCGCTACAAGAAGAATACCAGTTCAAGAAAAATATATATTTTTTTTTTAAATCATCATTTTTGCTTGCACATGATTGGATGATGAAAGTCAGCAAAGCGTCTGCTTATTTACTAAGCTCTGGGGCAACTGCTCTTGCAGAGTCCCACTGCATTTTGCTAAGTGCACAGTCTATGGCTGTTATGTTTCCCCCCCCTTTATAGTGAGAGTCTGGTTTAACCAAAAGCCCCCTCCCTCCTATTGGCCCTTTTGAGTCTTGTGGTCATAGATCAACGTCTATGCAGTGTGTTATAGTACTAAAAAAAATATTTGCGAATTTGCTCATAAACTTGCAACAGATGCAGTTCTGCACTACAGGGGCCCTGTGTATAGCTGCAGACAAGCAAGAATAAGGTGTAGTGCACACATGATGTCCGCGCTGGGTGCACAGCGGGAACACATACCGATACTGAGAGTGAGGTACCAGTAACCCCTATACATTTGTAGCATGTACAAATATATAAGGGGTCCATATAGTAAACTTGGTGTTGAGTTATTCACTTTACAGTCAACACAAAAGACAAGAGGGCACTCTTTACGTCTATAGGAAAAGAGATTTCATCTCCGAATACAGAATGGTTTCTTCACAGTAAGAGCTGTGAAAATGTGTAATAGACTCCCTGCAGAGGTGGTTCTGGCCGGCTCAGTAGATTGCTTTAAGAAAGGCCTGTATTCTTTCCTAAATGTACATAATATAACTGGGTACTAACATTTATAGGTAAAGTTGATCTGGGGAAAATCTGATTGCCTCTCAGGGGATCAAGAAGGATTTTTTTTCCCCTGCTGTAGCAAATTGGATCATGCTCTTCTGGGGTTTCTTGCCTTCCACTGGATAAACCGTGGCTATATAATTGGGTATATGGGATTGTATGATTATTATTTTTTTTTTTTTTTATGGTTGAACTGGATGGACTTGTGTCTTTTTTTAACCTGACTAACTATGATATGCTGGACAGGTGGAGAGGGTAAGGGCTCTGTTTGTCCCTCCTAATTGCACAAGTAACTGTATAACATATAGAGAGTTTTTTCCAGTTGACTTGCCTGTTCCAGTCAAGGTACCCCATGTGTAATGTAGTGACCCCACCTACAGTGTAGCCCAGAAGAACCCACCCCAGGGTAGGTATCTCATGTGACCAATGAGGAGGAAAACATAGGTGTGAAGGCAACCTCATCCCATTACACCTGCTCCTGCTAACAAGCCTGCCGACAGAATGAAAAAACTAAGCACATACAGTATACTCAACTTATGTACCAAAGGTTGCTTAAAACAATTACTGTACATTGCCCCTTCCCTCTGAAAATTAATCATATTATGTGTTTACCTACAGCACTGTGTGGCCTACCCAGTGCTACACAGCTTCTAGCTGAAACATTAAATCTGACACCGAGACTTCCCATTGAAGTGAACGGAGGTTGTGGCATGCCAATACAATTCAGAAGGATTCTGAATTTTTTTGTCAGGTCCTATACATTTCTGATAATTGAGGAAAATTGAAACAGTGCTGAACTTGTAAGTTTATCTGATTGTTATATTGGTAAAGTACTGATGTAATTAATCTTGTTAGTGTGCAAGTGGCTTATACATCCCTGAGGATCATTATGATCTCATTGGCTTGCATTAATAATAAATAATAATAATGCAAGTCTTATATAGCGCTGTCTTACCCTAACTTGCCAGGCAAGCTTCTGAAGCCAGGCAAGCTTCTTGCCAGGCAAGCTTCTGAAGCCACAGTCGAAGCTGTAGCTCATCGGGTCTCGAGGCGCTTATATAGTAACATACAGTAGGTGACTGGGATATTGTGTCAATCTCGCTCCCTTTCTCGGCGAGATTGACCACCTACGAGCCCCATCGCGGGAGCCAGCGCCGAGCTGGCTTGCCGCGATGGAGACAAAGCCGTCATAGAAGCGACGGGGATCCGACGCGGATTCCCGCCAATTCTACACGTGGGCGGAGTTTGTTATGAATCCTGAAGGAGAAATCCCCGCCGGATTTTTAAAGAAAAATCCGGCATGGGTTCCCCCCTCAGGAGCATAACGGGCCCTTAGGTCTGTTATGGGTTGTAAGGAGACCCCCTACGCCGAAAAAACGGCGTGGGGGTCCCCCCACAATCCATAACAGACCCGTATCCAAAGCACGCCGGCCGGCCGGTCAGGAAGGGAGTAGGGGCGAGCGAGCGCCCCCCCCCCTCCTGAGCCGTACCGGGCAGCATGCTCTCAACATGGGGGGGTTAGGTGCTCTGGGGCAGGGGGCGCACTGCGGCCCCCCACCCCAGAGCACCCTGTCCCCATGTTGATGAGGACAGGGCCCCTTCCCGACAACCCTGGCCGTTGGTTGTCGGGGTATGCGGGCGGGAGGCTTATCGGAATCTGGAAGCCCCCTTTAATAAGGGGGCCCCCAGATACCGGCCCCCCACCCTAAGTGAATGAGTATGGGGTACATTGTACCCCTACCCATTCACCTGCAAATAAAAAGTGTAAACACAAATAAACCACACAGGGTATTGAAATATTTTATTAGTTGGCCGCCGGGGGGGGGTGTGTATGATCGCTTTTATAAAAGCGCCCCCCTCCGGCGGGCTTCTGTGGGGGGTGGGTGCCGCCGTCTGGTTCTCTTCCGCCGCCGGGGGGGGGGGGCGCTTTGATAAAAGCGCCCACCACCCGGCGGGCTTCTTTCGATGTCTTCGGCGGCTGGGGGGTCTTATCCCACTCTCCGGGGTCTTCTCCTGCTCTCCGGGGGTCTTCTCCGCTCTCCGGGGGTCTTCTCCGCTCTCCGGGGGTCTTCTTCTTCTTCTTCAGGACTCGCCGCCGCTAACTTTGTGTGTTAGCTCAATTACCTACCGGAGCATGATGGGACTGCGACGTCACAAGACAGGCCTATATAACTCGCTGCGAGCCGCGCGCCCGGCATAACAGCGGAAGGAAGCGTCGCGTCAACATCTGGAGAACAGAAGAAGAAGAAGAAGACGACGTCACAGAGGAGGGGGCTCGCCGCCGCTAGTAATTGAGCTAACACACAAAGTTAGCGGCGGCGAGTCCTGAAGAAGAAGAAGACCCCCGAAGAGCGGAGAAGACCCCCGAAGAGCGGAGAAGACCCCCGGAGAGCAGGAGAAGACCCCGGAGAGTGGGAGAAGACCCCCCAGCCGCCAAAGACGTCGAAAGAAGCCCGCCGGGTGGTGGGCACTTTTATCAAAGCGCCCCCCCGGCGGTGGAAGAGAACCAGACGGCGGCACCCACCCCCCACAGAAGCCCGCCGGAGGGGGGCGCTTTTATAAAAGCGATCATACACACCCCCCCCGGCGGCTAACTAATAAAATATTTCAATACCCTGTGTGGTTTATTTGTGTTTACACTTTTTATTTACAATGTACCCCATACTCATTCACTTAGGGTGGGGGGCCGGTATCTGGGGGCCCCCTTATTAAAGGGGGCTTCCAGATTCCGATAAGCCTCCCGCCCGCATACCCCGACAACCAACGGCCAGGGTTGTCGGGAAGGGGCCCTGTCCTCATCAACATGGGGACAGGGTGCTCTGGGGTGGGGGGCCGCAGTGCGCCCCCTGCCCCAGAGCACCTAACCCCCCCATGTTGAGGGCATGCTGCCCGGTACGGCTCAGGAGGGGGGGGGTGCTCGCTCGCCCCCACTCCCTTCCTGACCGGCCGGCGTGCTTTGGATACGGGTCTGTTATGGATTGTGGGGGGACCCCCACGCCGTTTTTTCGGCGTAGGGGGTCTCCTTACAACCCATAACAGACCTAAGGGCCCGTTATGCTCCTGAGGGGGGAACCCATGCCGGATTTTTCTTTAAAAATCCGGCGGGGATTTCTCCTTCAGGATTCATAACAAACTCCGCCCACGTGTAGAATTGGCGGGAATCCGCGTCGGATCCCCGTCGCTTCTATGACGCACTCGCTGGAATGTGCTTTTACTATTCCAGCGAGTGCGAGATATCGGCAGCCTGTCGCCGAGATTCAGCGCGATGCTGGCGTGCTAAAAACACATTCTCGGCGGCAGGCACTGTAGTCACTATTACCCAAATCAATGGTACTTATTTTACCGACCTCGGAAGGATTGAAGGCTGAGTGGACCCCGCCGGGATCGAACCTGCGACCCTGAGGGCTCAGGTGATCACAGATTGCTAATATAACATACATGAAAATTGTAATATAACATACATGAAAATTAAGCACCAAACCAGCTACTGGCAAGGGTTGTGTCTGTAGTAACACTGGAACAAATACCATTCAAGGTCCAGCTCAGTTCTAGTCCATTAACACAATATTCACTTAAAGTGGATGTAAACCCGGAATGTTTTATTTGTGTTTATTTATTTATTTTGATGTCACAATGTACAGTATAAGATTTCCTTTTTACTGTGCCAAGTCTTGTCACACAGAGTTAATCCAGCTCTGGGAAAATCCTATTTTATTGTTTAGTGAAATAAAACGGACTTACAGAGAAAAACCGTAATCCGTTCCTCCCCCTTGCCGTGAGTGAGGTTATTTACAAATCTCATGCACTAGCCTGAAGACAGGCATTATTTTTTAATTCCCATCCCCACACCTTTTCTGAAGTCATGTGGTTTTCTGGATTTTGACTGGATGTTAGTGATCATAGCAGAATTTAGTGTAAGGGGAGTGTAGAGGTGGGCGGGAAGTCTACTGAAATAACTACTCCACCCACCAAGCTCCAGACAACCGACCCACCCACAGAATCTGCAGTTTTTCAGTTCTTATAACAGACAGATGGGAGACATTTGACGGGTAAGGATACATGCAGGAGGCATGTTTATCTGTATAGATCAGCACTATGTCAGTAGTTTAGAAAGGATGAGGGTTTACATCCACTTTAAGCCCTGATGAAGCAGGTATATCTGAACCCCAAAAATGTTATGGCTACTCTGTCCATCTGACTTTTATTGAAATAAAGTTGTATCTGGACCTCCTCATTGCAGTGGTATGGTGCTTCAATTTCCATGCAGTTCAGAGCTAGCTGCTCAATAAGGATACTGGGGGCAGTGATGTTTAGAGAAGTATAAACTATTATTAGTATAGTACTCTAAAAGTGCACTTATTTTAAATCGAATCATGAATACCATTTCAGGGACAATGGGCGAGACCATAAAAGAAAGATACATTATTTTTGATCAAAATTGCACATCGGGAAAATTGTGATCAATAATATGTTTTTTTAGAAGAAATATTTTTATTGAGGCAACATGGTAGTTTAACAGAATTCAAATGGTACCATAGTACCTTAGGGAATGTGATAATTAACACATCTTTTATGTTGATACTGAAGATAAAGAAAGCAAAAATAATGCCTTTGAAGCTGGCATGGCAAAGAAAGCATTTCTGTATCAAGGATACATAAGTTTGCCTGGAATGAAAGGTCATAAATTACAAGAAAATTCAGACAAGCAATTTCAAAGCAATAGACTTCCTACTGAGAACATTCTCCCCCCTCCGCCCCTCCCAAAAAAATGAAGACAACAAAATGCTTACTTTGTGAAACCCACAGAAAATAGCAGAAATGTGTGCAGAAGCAATTTAATACTTAAAATTCAGCAGAAACGATTCTTACAGCCTAACTAGATAGAAAGCAGTTATATGGCAAGCAAGATAGAAGGTTTGTAGTTAGAGTGTGAATCAAATTAAAAAAATAGATGAGTCAGAGAATTTAAAATATTCAGATTCTCCTGAATATATGAATGCAGTCTTGTCCAGTCTGCAGGGAATCATACATCTGACAAATTATGAGTGTCTGGATCCCTAAAATGCATGATTCTCGGCAGCTTAGACATATTGGCACGCATATATTCAAGATGATAAAAAAAAGCAATGAATTGACTATTCTAGTGAGCCAATCAGCCAACGTTATGATAATCATATCCCAAAATGTAGTATTACATTATATGTGATTAGTGTTGGTAAAAACCTTATTCAGAAAGATACAAAAACATGATTTTGTTTTTCTCAACTTAAAAAAAAAAAACATTAAAGTGTACAGAATGCCACAAGATAAAATGACAGGCAAAAGTAAACAATATGATTTTTTTCAAATATGAAGTTTTTAGTGTATTTGTAAAGTCAAGTGTTGTTATATTGGATAATTACTTTTACATACAGTGTACCTGCTTTCAACTTTTACTAGGAGGTGATGTTATGGATGGCTAATATTTTTTTGAGAATAACGATAATAGAACATAAAAAATAAAACCATTACCAGGTCTAGTGAATACTGAATTAACCAGTTCTGGACCCGCTGCCGCAGTTATACTGCAGCAGGTTGGTCCGGCTGGACGAAGCATCATAGCTGTACGTTGGGTGCGCGCGCCCCCTAGTTTCCAGGCCCAGGCCAAAGATTTCTGGCCTAGATCTGGTGAATGAAATTTTTTCCCCTGCCTGTGTAAGTGTAAACACAGGTAGGGGAAGTGATGTCATCTTTCCCGGTGGAAGTCTTTTCGTTCCAGAGAGAGGAAAGAAGACATTTCAGAGTAAGTGCACCAACACTACACTGACCTCAGTACACATAGCTACACTTGTCACCCCTGATCACCCCCCAGTTAATCCCTTCACCACCTGTCACTGTGTCACCCAATACAGTGTTCATTTTTTTTGATCACTGTACTGCGTGACTCCATCACTGTAGAAGGTGATTTCACCACCACAGTTAAAAAAAAGAGCATATATGCTGAAGCATGGGGGCAGGGGTGGAGGAGCGATTTGCTCCTAACATTAGGGGTGGATTGCCCCCACTGCTTTGGCATAAAAAAATTTTAGGCACAGATCGCATTCATTTATTTTTACTATGTTTTATTGTATTTGTTTTGCAGGTATGGAATGTCTTACTGTTATACTTACATGTTACTTTGCTTTTTTGTTTACCATCATTTGCTTAGCAGGTACGCTATTCAGCTGCAGCACTGATTTATTTATCTTCACAACAACAGTTTGTTCCTCGCGATATGTAAAACAGTGACTCCAGCGCTGTAGGAGGTGATTTCACCACAACAACAAAAAAAATGGTGTATGCCCATCATTAAAGTGGGTGGATGAAGAGCAGTTTGGCATACATTGTAATGAACTTTTTTTTATGCAGCCTGTGGGATGAACAAAAAAAAGAGATTGATCTAATGGCCACCATTTTAATAATGGTGGCCATTAGATCAATCTCTTTTTTTTTGTTCATCCCACAGGCTGCATAAAAAAAAAGTACATTACAATGTATGCCCAACAAGGACCAGCAAAGTACTGGTATGTTGCTGGACTTTGAGTGGTTATATTTTTTTTTTGCACAAAGTTGTCACTAAATTATATATTGCTCAAACATACCATGGGCATATGTGAAATGACACCCCAAAATACATTCTGATGCTTCTCCTGAGTACAGGGATACCACAAGTGTGAGACTTTTTTGGAGCCTAGCCGTGTACAGAAAACCAATCACCGCCTTCAGGCTTTCTAAGGGTGTAAAATGGTGATTTTTCTTCCTCACTACCTATCACAGTTTTGGAGGCCATGTCTTTTTTCTGAGAGGCATGTTGAGAGGCAAAATACTCACAATACATTGGGGTGTCTACTTTTCAAAATGGGGTCATTTGGGGGGTTTTGTGCTATCTGGACATTTCAGGGCCGTAACTATCAGAGGTAGTGAGAAGTACAATCATCATTTTAATGGCATAACTATCAGCCCATCCCCACATGCCAAGGTCCTAGGTGTAGTCCTAGACTCTGAACTGTTCTTTAAACCTCACGTTCAATCACTGTCCAAATCTTGCCGCCTCAACCTTCGCAACATCTCCAAAATACGCCCCTTTCTAACCAATGACACGACAAAGCTCTTAATTCACTCCCTGGTCATCTCTCGCCTCGATTACTGCAACTCCCTCCTCATTGGCTTACCTCTGAATACTCTAACCCCCCTTCAGTCCATCATGAATGCTACTTCCAGACTGATCCACCTTATCAACCGCTCTGTCTCTGCTTCTTCTCTCTGTCAATCCCTCCACTGGCTTCCACTCACCCAAAGAATTAAATTCACTAACTACAGGGGGCGTGGCTACTGAGCTCCAAGATGGACGTGCGAGTCTGGAGCTCCTCTCGCGCACTGGAGATAATTGACAGCCACCAGCTTCCACTGACGCAATTCCGCGGCCGTTGTCCTCGCCATCGGGCTGGTGAACCTCGGAGGTACCGACCGGGATGACCAGGAATAGGAAAAAAACGATGCAACCGCAGAAAATGGACGGTTACCTCATACACCACGAGCGCGGCCATCCGCAACATGGTGGCGCCACAGGGAACATACGAGCGGACCCCCGGCAAGGAACGCAGCCTAACAACACTGGGGCTCTCCCCGGATCACTGCATCAGGTCGCGCTGGCCAGCGGATCATCCTCGGGGACTCCCAGCCCTTCTACTAGCAGCCCAGCGAAATCGAAACTGAGGAGGGATTTGCCGGGTAGGCCGCAAATCGAGGAGGGTATGGAGGTAAGCAGGCCTAACATCCCCTCAGCACGCCAGCAACCACGGGGGGGAAAACCCATTACAGACTATCCCACAGCAGACAGACCCATATCTGACACGCTGCTGAAAGAGATGCTCCTGTCCCTGAGATCATCCCTGCAGGCTGACATGATATCAGGACTTAATGAGTGTAGGAGAGAGGTGCAGTCCCTGGGTAACAGAGTAAACCAAAAAAGTTTAAAAATATATTGCGCTAAACAATTCAGTGTAAATATATAGTGTAAATATATAGTGTATAGGCAGCCAACACCACAGTGGATAAAGTGTAATAGAAAAAAGAAAAAAAGTGTAGCGCCAAAACTATATAGATGTAGGAAAAACCATAAATGGCCAGGGTGATGTAGCTACCAGCCAAAATACAGTAAGACCTAAGGTGCAGCCTTCGTGAAGAAGATCATAGACTATAAGCTATGAAACCCCAGCTATTGAGCTGGGTGAAACAAATAACAATATTCAAAAAAACACAAACTGAAGGTTATGTGAAAAGTGTTGCAACAAAGTAAGTGCAGCTGAAAACAAATGCAAGAGGTCCTGAAAACAGCAAAAACAAGGGGGGAGGGGGGATAGGTGTAGGTTTGAGGATGTTGATATTCCAGTTTCCCCAAAACAGACTGATTGTTCATTCAGTTTGAAACACCTCATCCATATACATGGGCAATCCTTTCCCTCAGAAACAGGTCATCTTCCCAGGACATTCCTTGGCATATATATATTAAGGTACTCTTACCGACTTTTGTTGACCCACGGCTCACCGTATGGTGGGTAGGTCTTCAAAGCTTGTATAGGCTAGCCGCCCTCCGATCATCCCAATGGATAAATCGATGTCCCAGGTTGTGATGCTGTAGGCAGATCCCAAAAGGAGAGCAGGTATCGCTGGCCTCAGGAACGTCAGACAGAACAGTGAAGATGTGAGACTCCGTATTTCATGGAAGATATGAAAAAAAGAGGGCGAGAACACCTCTTTGCAGGCTTCTCATTACTGACATGTGCAGAGTAAACCAAGTTGAATCCAAGATGGGGGAATTCACTGTCTCCTACAATACAATGGTAGAAGCACACTCTGCACATAGCAGGGACATTGAATGGATAAAGGACAAGCTCTCGGACCTCGAGGACAGGTCCAGGAGAAATAACATCAAGTTAAGGGGTATACCTGAGTCTGTCCTCACGCCACAACTACTGCAATATGCACAGGCTCTGTTCTCCTCCATGCTGCCAGAGGCCTTGGCTCAGGATCTCCTAGTGGATAGGATTCACAGAATCCCCAAACCATCATTCCTCCCAGACGAGGTCCCGCGTGATGTCCTTCTAAGAGTTAATTTTTACCACATTAAGGATAGACTCTTACAAGCCTCACGTAAACCAGGAGGCATGCCCCAACAATATGACACTGTTACATTGTTACCGGACCTCTCCAGACATACACTACAGAAATGTCGTAACCTCATGACCATCACCAAAGCCTTAAGGAATCACAACATCCTGCATAAATGGAAGTACCCAGCCACCCTCACCATCACTCACAATGGGGCCACTGTTTCTGTGTCCTCCATGGAGGACGGGCTATCAGCCTTGCGCAAATGGGATATTATACCTGACCAACCAGCCCAACCAACCTCATCGCTTGGCCTGCACCCCATACATGATGATTGGCAAGCGGTGTCCCACAAACGCTCAAGCAAGAAAAAAGTCGGTGGAAGCACAAACACTGCTTATTGTTCTCCAGTTAACTTTTGTTGATTTTTTTATACTTTTTGTTACCTTTTCTCATTCTTTTGAAGTGCACAGCAACACCAGCGGAACTTACCCAGTTGTTTTGGACGGAACGGTAGCTCCTCAGTCCTGGTCTATCAGAAAGGTTTTGCCTCGGCACGATTCGGACGCAGTAAGTACCAACACTAAGTCCTCACAGATCTTCCTAACACTCCATCACAATGACCATTAAGGTTCTATCTATTAATGTCTGGGGCTTGAACCATCCGGCAAAGAGATTTTCACTTTGGGCGGAGGCCACCAAACAAGAAACAGATATCTTGTGTGTGCAGGAAACTAATTTTCAGACACACAAAACTCCACACTGCTCACACAAGAACTTCCCACTCATTTTTATGGCCTGTACACCGGATAGCAAAACTGGTGGTGTCATGATGGCCTTCAGAGACTCTATATCTTTCCAACCCAAGGAGGTTATCACAGACGACGGTGGCAGGTACATTATAGTTACTGGGGACATTAACTCCAAGCCGTATACGATTGCCACGGTATACGCTCCTAACACACATCAAATCCGATTTTTACGCAGGGTCTTTAACAAAGCCAAATCCTTACAGCATGGAAACCGCTGCTATGTGGGGACTTTAATATTACATCTGACCTAAGAATGGACACATCAGGAAGCAAGCCCAAAGGTTCATCAGCACTACAACCCTTGCTTCACACCGAAGAACTTTATGACATGTGGCGCTGTCTACATATAAGTGAAAGGGACTATACTTTTTTTTCCAGTAGGCACAGATCCTACTCGCGCCTTGATATGTTCCTGACAGATAAGTGGTTATTACAATTTGTTGAAAATGTGTCAATTCATGATATTACATGGTCTGACCATGCTGCCATTTCCATGTCAATTGCAGAAAAGGGCGTCTCCTTCTCTGTTCGCTGTAACCCCAAACTACTACAGGAAAAACACTGCCTAACCCACGTCACCAATCACCTTCAAAACCTTGTTTTAGACAACTCAGGATCAGTAGACGACCCTAATATGTTTTGGAACTCACACAAAGCTTATATGAGGGGCATTTTAATCCAATTAGGTGCTAGAGAAAAGAGGATGCAAGCTCAGGCTTACGACAAAGCTCTCTTGTTGCTGAGGAAGCTGGAGTCCCAGAATAAGAGAGCACCGTCTGAGGCAGTTTCTAAACAGCTCAACAGTCATAAGGAACATATTAGGAACCTTCTCTCACAACAATTTGGCAAACACCTGAGTCGCCTTAACATTAACTACTAATAGAGCAGGCAATAGAGCAGGCAAATATTTAGCAAATAGACTTAAAGCTGCCCGCACCAAAGCTAGAATAGCTTTTCTGAGACATCCCACTCTGCCCCATAAAATCACTAACCCCCAGGACATCGCAAACCAATTCGCGCAATATTATAGCTCCCTTTATAACCTACACACAGACCCTAACACCCCCCAACCCACGGGCGAATCTATCCAGGGGTTCCTCAATAAGGTTCGTTTGCCATCTCTGACAACGGACCAACTCGAAAACCTTAACTCACCCATCACGCCCCATGAGATTGTACGTGTCATTAATTCCCTCCCAATCGGCAAGTCTCCTGGCCCTGATGGCTATTCTAACGAGTATTTCAAAGTCTTCAAAGAAATCCTAGCACCTCATATGGCTAACGTATTCAACAAGGCAGCGGACACTGCGACCCTGCCCTGGGAGATGCTCAAGGCCGACATAGTCACTCTGCCTAAACCGGGCAAGGAACCTAACACCCCGGCAAATTTTATACCCATATCCCTACTTAACACACACACTAAAATCTATGCAAAGCTCTTGGCTAAGAGACTTTCAAATTACGTCCCGTTACTCATACAGCGTGACCAGATGGGTTTTGTTAAAGGGAGGCAAACCTCTGACGCAACTCGTAGGATAATTAATGTGATACACCAGGCCGAGTCGACCCGAACGCCTTCTCTGCTGCTGAGAAGGCGTTCGATAGGGTCCATTGGTCCTATATGAGGAGTGTTTTGGATAGGTTTGGTTTTGAGGGTCACATCTCCAATGCCATCATGGCCCTGTACTCTGCCCCCTCGGCGCAGTTTTATACAAGTGGATTCTTGTCAAATTCCTTTGAAATTTTGAACGGGACCAGGCAGGGTTGTCCCCTGTCTCAGACGATTTTTAATTTAATGATCGAACCACTGGCCGAAGCGGTCCGCTCAAACCCATTGATATCGGGCTTCCAGTTTGGCGACGGCACACATATCATCAACCTATTCGCAGAAGATGTGATGTGATCCTATTTCTGACTAACCCAATGGTCTCACTGACAGAAGCTCACGCACTTCTCACGTCATTTGGAGAGGCCTCATATTACAAGGTGAATTTCACCAAGTCCCTGTTTTTGGATCTTGGGGTAGCACCCCACTCCATATTGGCCCTACAATCTCAACTACCGTATACATGGAGTTCAAGTGGCATCACATACCTAGGTATTATACTCACAAATCAAGTAACGGAGTTGGCCAAAGCCAATATGACCCCGCTGATCGCCAGACTGGAAGCCCAATGTAAAAGTATGGCACAGAGGGACCTATCTTGGATGAGTAGGATATCTGCTTATAAAATGATGGTGCTCCCGCAAATTCTGTACATATTCCGCACCCTGCCAATACACATACCGACGCACTACATTAAAAAATTGGCTGACATGGGGTGGAAATATGTTTGGAATGGAAAACAAGCCAGATGATCTTGCAATAACCTTGTTTCCCACAAACGAGTTGGTGGGGCGGGCCAAGTAGACATATACGACTACCTATGGGCAACGCGCCTAGATCAACTGAAATATTGGGTTTACACCCTTGAAAAACCTTTATGGGTAGATATCGAACTTGCTATTTCACCAACCAAAGACCTGCCTCTACTATTACTGAGCGACAGGTGGGACAAATGGGATTTACCGCTACTCTCTCCGCCAATGCGAACCTCCATGAAGGCTTGGAGGTTCCTTCTGGACCAGAAACACGGGGACCTTCGACGCGTCGACTATAAAATTACCCAGCCCTGGCGATCCTTCACTTAAACATAGATAAATTCCCGCACGATGTCAGGCCTATGGTTACCCACATACTATTGGAAACAAGGTTATTGATACTGAAACACTGGAAATCCGACAAGGCTGTAAACATTACTGATGTCCAAACAGCAGTACATAGAAATTACACGTTCAAACGGCTGCTGGCGATTAACGCCCTGAAAGTTAAGAGGTTTGACGAGTGTTGGGCGACTTGGCCCACTCTCACATAAATTGTTGACTGATATACATTTGTTGTATTACTGTGGATTGAATCTGTGCATTTCATTTTCTTATATTGTTATATCTCACCTTGTATGTTTTTATTTAGTTTTCTCTGTATTGTGCTTTTGTATTATCTTGAAAATTTTCAATAAAAACCATTAAATAAAAAAAAAAATTCACTAACTACTACCTACAAAGCCATCCACAACTCTGCCCCCAGCTACATCACTGACCTAGTCTCTAAATACCAACCTAATCATTCTCTTCGTTCTTCTCAAGACCTCCTACTCTCTAGCTCTCTCATCACCTGCTCCCATGCTTGTCTCCAGGACTTTTCCAGAGCCTCTCCAAGCCTATGAAACTCCTTACCCCAATCTATCCGCCTATCTCCTTCTCTATTAGCTTTTAGAGGATCCCTAAAAACCCTCCTCTTCAGAGAAGCCTATCCTACCCACACCTAACAACTGTATTTGCATTTGAGTCCATCTGATCATCCCCCACTTGACCCTCCCTTCTGAATTGTAAGCTCTAACAAGCAGGGCCCTCTCATCCCTCCTGTATTGAATTGTATTGTGACTGTACTGTCTTCCCTGATGTAAAGCGCTGCGCAAACTGTTGGCGCTATATAAATCCTGTATAATAATAATAATAATTTTAAGCCCTTGGCAAGCCTGGTTTTCAGGGTGTTGTACATGGTTAGGCTCCCACATGTGTTATCCCCATACTCAGGAGAAGCAGCAGAATGTATTTTGGGGTGTAATTCTACATATGCCCATGGCATGTTTGAGCAATATATCATTTAGTGACAACTTTTGGCAACAACAAAAAAAATATCCCGCTACTTGTGGCAAATTATTAAATATTCCCAGTGCTCAATGTGCCTCTCAGAAAATAGCTTGAGTGTCTGCTTTCCAAAATGGGGTCATTTGGGGGGGGGGTTGTACTACCTTGCCATTTTAACCTCAAGAAATTAGATAGGCAGTCAAACTAAAAGCTGCGTAAATTCCAGAAAATATACCCTAGTTTGTAGACGCTATAACTTTTTCGCAAACCAATAAATATACGCTTATTGACTTTTTTTCTACCAAAGACATGTGGCTGAATACATTTTGGTCTAAAATTGAGTTTATTGGATTTTTCTTATAACAAACATAGAAAATATAATTTTTTTTCCAAATTTTTGCACTTTTCCCCATTATACTGCAAAAAAATTAAATCGCAGAGGCAATCAAATACCATAAAAAAAGCTCTATTTGTGGGAAAAAAAAGAAACAATTTTGTTTGGCTACTACATTGCATGACTGCACAATTACCAGTTATAGCAGCGCAGTGTCAAATTGTAAAAAGTGCTCTGGTCATTGAGCAGCCTAATCTTCCAGGGCTGAAGTGGTTAAATGCCACATTCAACATAATGAAGCTAATTTACTAAAGATACAGCGCTCACTTGCTTAGCAAAAAAAATGTTGCCTTTGATTAGTAAATAGGTTGAAACTTTCAGTATTAAAACATATGCCAGTGAAATCAGTAAAATCAGGTTTTTTGTTTACACGTGATTGGATGAATAAAATTAACACAGATTCACCTTATTTACAAAGTATGGAGAACATTCACTTTGCTCAGTGAACAGTTTTTGCTAGTTAGACCTCGTACACCATTAGGCCTTGTACGCCTCGTACATGACCATTTTCTTCGACAGAATCCATAAAAAAACGTGGTGGCAGAGCTTTTTTGCCGAGAAAAACGGTTGTGTGTATGCTTTTCATCGAGAAAACCGACGTCGAACTCAACGAGTAAAAAAGAGAACAAGTTCTCTTTTTCCTCGTCGGGAGTCTCAATTTCCTCGTTGTGTTCCTAGTCGGGCTGGTTTTCAACGAGAAACACGTTTGTGTTGTGTGTATGTTTAGAAACCTGCGCATGCTCAGAATAAAGTATGAGACGGGAGCGCACCTTTGGTAAAAGTAGCGTTTGTAATGGAGATAGCACATTTGTCACGCTGTAACAGACTGAAAAGTGCAAATCGTTTCTTACCAAACTTTTACTTAACACGCAGTAACATAAGATTAGCAAAAGCAGGCCCAAGGGTTGTGCCAGTGGAATCGAACTTCCCCTGCCGTTGTATGTGTTGTACCTCACCGCATTTGAGAACAAGGAGATTTGGTCTTGCCAGTGTGTACGCAAAGAAAGCTTGTCAAGTTTCTAGACAAGCCTAACAAGGAACTCGTCGAGGAAAACGATGTGTCTTTTACAACGAGTTCCTCGGTCATGTGTACGAGGCCTTAGTCATTCAACTGGACTTGTTCTATAATGCCAAAGATGTTTACGCAGCATGTAGACGTTGAAAGGCTGGGGTATGTTCCTGGCACTCATTAGAACTGAAGAAGTGATTTGGATATACCACATAAACATTGTCAATATCACAGAACAAGGCCAGTTCAACGTAATATAAGTAAAAGGCAAACCCCTTTTTCAGTTTTTAAAAGAATGGACAGGGATTAGAATACCTGTCAGGTTTGTATTTCTATCTGTGCCCTTGTTAAAGAGATTTGCCCCTCTGTTTTTGTCCTATTTTCACATGTTGATAAACCAATGTCTGTGTTTTAGGAATAATTTCTTTCATTGTCTTAAGCTCCAAAACTTTGGGTAATTACAGTTTTGTGCGAAAATGAAGACCCCCAACTGCATATTTTACCACAAGTAACAAACAAGGCTCTACAGGAATACAGGAATAGAAAATAATTCAATTTGCAAACTGTAATCTTAGCAGTGCCCTATTTCAGTGCAACCTCATTTATTTCACTTGAAAGCTCGTAGATCTTGGTTTCATGAGAAACTGTGGCAAATGAGTAATGGTGATTTAGTGTTCAATAAACCCATAAAAAGAAGGTTTACAACAATAGAGGCAGCAATATAATATTTTTCTAAATACAGAAAAGTAATTGAATTTAGCCGATTGTCTAACAGGATTACAATGCTTAATTCCCTGAAACTGGCTTTTAACCTTTTGCAGTATTAAGTTAATATATAATGTTAGGTACATTTAAATAGCAAATTAAGATTCCATAATTTGTATCAGAATATACTGCCTGCAATAGCCACATACAGAAGGGTCCTTTATATGGCATGGAGTGATAGCCTAAATAACGCTCAGCAAAAAAAATGTATGCTATACACAGCCTTAAAGTAATGTTTTTAATGTGTCAACTATGAATGAATTAATAGTTTAGCACTAGTTTTACAGAGCAGAGTCTGCTCACATTCCATTTTTTGTTCATGCACATATAATTGCTGGACTTACACTGAGGTTAGAATCCTTAGTGTATTTATGACATATTTTGGCAGCAGCAGGAGGTTTTATATACATTCCCAGCTACTACAGTAAAACTGACAAACCAACTGTCAGATGTCATATGGAAGCAATCCAGTGGCTGAACAGCTTATGGAACACTTCCACAGACGTGTGTGACCTGCCTCAACATTTTTTTCAGGCTCTTATGTCCCACCTGCGAGCCCAGGACCTCCGTGGTAGGTGGCAAAGGGTAGATGGGACGGTAATATTTGAACATTAATTTGCTGATATCCACTAGCTCAAATGAAAATGTAAGTGACTTGCATTATATCACTCATGAATTTGACTGTCACTTTCCTCTGCCTCTGGGGCAGGTAAAGAATCTAGTAGAGTGCAATCTATATCCCATTAGCATCAGTGAAAGACAGGTAAGACATCTGAGGTAACATAGATGCCTCATTAAAGTGAACGTATATAAACATATTGCTATAGATGCATGATATAATGGCTACAGTAGCTGAGGGAGCCCAGTGTTTATCCTCCAAATATATATATTTGAAAATTCGGTATGCATGGCTGTTCCAAAGGGGCTACGTATGAGTACTAATAACTTTACTTGAAGATCTATTTTTTTGGAGCAAATATTCAGTATGTATAATGCACTTTGGAGATCTATGAAAAAGAACAAAGATGTTAACCACAGTTATGAGAGGACTTTTGAGACTCTCATAGTAAGTTCTTGGATCATGTATTCCACAGTTGAAAACATCTAGTGTAACCATTATTTCAGAATGCCTTTTGGAATTTCTGATAATCTTGAATTATGTGCTATATTAGGACCATCATTGGATTATATTAATTGCTTCCAGACCACATGCCATCCATTGACGGCTGCAAAATGGCTCCCCTCCAAAAATCGCAGTAGCTGCACGCCAGCCACTTTAAGGGAAGTCACTCCCGCCACGTCACTGAGGAGCCCATGCGGCTACGATGTCTTCCAGTGAACTCACGATCGCTCTTGACAGAGCAGGAACGGGGATGTGTGTGTGTTAACACACACATCCTGTCAGGGGACAGAAGACAGATCGCATCTTCCTAGTATATAGGAACACAAATCAGTCTCCTTCCCTAATCAGTCCCATCCCTCCTTCAGTTAGAACACACACAGAGAACACATTTAACCCCCTTGATCTCCCCCTAGTATAAACCACTTCCCTCCCAGTGACATTTATACAATAATCAGTGGCTATTTAAAGCACTAATTGCTATATAAATAAAGAGAAAGACTCTTAGAGTGGGACTTTGAGGGCACTACCACACAAGCAAAGAATAGTAATGTATTATTTAACATTTATTAGAAAACATATACATATTAGGACATAAAGGACATACATTTTGTTTGGATACAAGGTCGCAAACCTCGCAATTGTCAGTTAAAGTGACATAGTGCCATATCTCAAAAAATGGCCTGGTCAGAAAGGGGGCAAATCCTTCTGGGGCTGAAGGGGTTAATACCCACCCCACTATTGTTTTGAAAACCAAATCTGGAATCTGTATTGATCAGTGTAATGGTTAAAAAATTGCAGTATTTTCTTGGATGTATGACAATTTATTGTTAAATATTTGGTGGTGCTCCAGACGATGACACCATATACTGTACATTCACACTGAATCCAATTTTATATTCTCAGGTCTGCAAACTTTATTAATACCTAGTGTAATATACTGTATATAAAATATGGATTTATGATCTTGGTACATAAAAATGTCTGTGCTTGATGCTCCACTAGATTTACTGACAGTACTGTCATATATTAAACTATAGAAGAACCTTCAATATATTGGGGATGTGAGATGGATGGGGATTTAACGAGGATAGGTAAACCTTGATGTCTTGATATTTTGTACAATAAATGGTCTTTTTGAATAGACATGGCTTGTGGTGGTGTTTGTTCATAGTATAATCATTTTATGAACATTATATAGAAGCAGACCATTGCGGTATTTATACAGTAAATACCCTTTTTTCGAATTTGCCTATGTAATGTTCCTGGAGATTCTGAACAGGTGATGGATTTGTAGGTATCAGGCTAGGTATTTTACAATTTTAAAGCTTGACATGATTTGTATTAATTTACTCATCGTGGCATTATCTTTTATATTTTACCAAAATAATGTATAATGTTTGATGCAAATCGTAGACAGCATTTCAGGAGAAAATCCCCATACCAACTGTGAAGCATGGTTGTGGAAATATAGAAGTTTGGAGGAGTAGTTTTGCTGCTTCAGGACCTGGGTAGTTTGCGCTAATAAAGTATGCCAAATACAAATAATGTTGAAGCTGAACTGGAAAGTGATCTTCCAACATAATAATAATCCAAAGCACACCAATGGAAAGGGTTGTGGACTGACCTAGTCAAAGCCCTAATCTGAATCACATTGAACTGTTGTGGGGTGATTTAAAGAGACAGGTCAAGCAAAAAAACAAAGCAAAAAAAACATGTTGCAACTGAAAGGATTTTGCATGGAGGAGTGGTCTTACTTTTACTAATTGACTGCATTACATCTATTGATATTTTTGTTAAATAAATGATTGGAAATGCACATGTTCTTAGTGTTTTTATTCAATGATATCACCTTTATCTGTAGGCACTGTTTCAGTAAAGATCTAAAAATAAAAATAGTAAGATGTTGGGATGTACTTTTTTATATGACTTTTGGCCTGTTGAGCTAGTGCTCTTAGCTCCCCCTTCTCCTTGCTAAAAATACAATCTGAATAAACAAACAAGGTTCTGTTCTTTGAAACCTTCAAATCTGCATATTTGGTTTTAAAGCGGCTGATTAAAGAGTTTCACTAGGCAATAGAAAATTCTCCACTTACTTCTAAAGTGGGCTGTTCAGTGATTTACATCTCAAAGCTCATTAACTTGTACAGGAGTGCTGTGGGCTGTGTGAAGTGGATCCCAAATTTAAAATCAGCTGCGCAAAGACAAACTCGTCTGAAAAATGTATATAGCGGAAAACCTTCTTAAGAGTACCCATCTCACAGATAATGATATTCACATAGGGGTATAGGAGTTTCCTCACCTAAAGTGTCTGTTCTGACACACAAGTGGCAAGCAGCAAGCAAGCTTGTAATACATGAGCTAACTCCTGGCCTCAGTTCCAGTTCCTAGATCCAAAGCACAGGTCAGATTAAGCAGTCATGAAAGTGAGGTCCTGGGAATTCACCCGACAGTTATTAGGATGAAGCCTAATATTGAGTCTCAGAAAAGATCACCACTCCTTTCTTAGTAAATACAATTACATTATAAAACTGCAGCCAGACT
The DNA here is from genome assembly GCA_029574335.1 of Rana kukunoris. Lineage (NCBI taxonomy): Eukaryota > Metazoa > Chordata > Amphibia > Anura > Ranidae > Rana > Rana kukunoris. The sequence goes on from CM056051.1 coordinate 201,854,164, forward strand.
GCTTGTCTGGGAAGCATATAACTTGTAGACTGCAAATCATCAAACACCCCCCAACATAAGTAAGTACATGGAATCAAAACCGCCTCTTTAATTTGATGTTAACTGCATAATTGTAATTCTCCACACAGTTTACAGATATTTTATCCCTCTGAATTTTGATAAACCTGTCATGACTTATACCATGTATAGTGAATGAAATTGTGGGCATGTATAAAAAGTATGTATTCTGACTATAACCAAACATTTACTGCAGGTGAATCTTTCTAGTTTACATACCAGGGATTAATCAACCATAATTTTCAATTAAATATTTTATTTTATTTCCCAATCAGCATGACAAAAAATTGCACCATCATTCTTTTCCTTAGCAAGAGTTATAAATGATTCCCAATGAGGCAATAATGGTACTTATATTTTTGTTTAAAAATTGTCCACAATAATCTATACAAATGTTCTCAGATTCCTCAAGCTTCATGAAAGTATGTTTGACTTTAAACACGCAAGAAATTATTTTACTTTGTAATTAGGTTCAGATGCAAACAGCCATTGTACTTTTTCTCTGACAGTGAAGTGAAACCTAGTCATAGAACCACTGTCATTGAACTAGCATGCAGCATTTAAATTAAGGAATAGCTACTTCCATCATAGCCTAGTCACACATGCATATTGCATTTCGTGTTTCATCACTATATTTCTAATTCTCATATTCCCTCTGTAAATAAATGACAAAAGTGTAAAACAAGCAATTCATTATCATAAGAAGTCTATCCTTTATAGCTATAATGTGTGTGTTATGAATGTGTAGGCCGGATATGAAAATGACTTGCTTGCACTTGCCATAGCTTTGACCTTAAAAAGGTAACTAAAGCCAAACATTGTTTTCCAATTTTTAATAGAAGGCTCACCAACCATGATAGGTGCTAGTATAGTTTCCATATAATTGCTCTCACCTATGTTGTGTCGACAGGATAAGAAGTGAAGAGAAATTTTTAAAACGAGAAACAAAGTAAACACATATCAGGAAATGTATTCAACCTTTCCCTACTTTGTAAAATAAGTATTTGCTTTAGATAAACTTTAACTTAACAAAATCTGTATCACACCTCTTTAAATGGGCATTATTATAATAAAGTGTAATAATTTATGTGGACAACTGTTTTCACATTCCTGAAAACTTAACAAAATGGAAATCAGTAGGAACAACATGATTTCAGAGTTAATTTAATACTGGGTAATATTCTCCAGTTTTTGTTACCAATGTAAGGTAAAATGTAATAGATTCTTCAAAGTGCATTTTATCTTTTGATAGATTTCTAGATCAGTTTAGCTAAATATATAGCCTTAAATGGGAGAAATGTGTGGCTGCCCTTGCGGACTCTGATTAGGGATGAGTTTTGGGTTTGGGTCTACCATGGATTCAAAGCAATCCCTGCCTAATCACTATTTGTGGATCCTCCAAACCACTGTAAATGTTCAAAGCTATAGCCAACTACAACTAAACCCAATGCCCATCTTAGCCTTTAAACTTAGATCAGCTGACATAGAAGGGCCAATCAGGGATTTGTTTAACCACTTGCCCATGGTGTCATAGTCAAAAGACGTCATGACTTTAAAGATGGATATCTCGGTAACGGCAGCAGCTGCTGCCACAACCGAGATATCCATCTTTTCCGTGGGCAGTGCTGTACACGATAATGGCGGTCCCAGCGGCGGATTCGCCGCAGGATCGCCGTTATCGGAGGCGGGAGAGGGCCCCCCCCCTCCCGCCGCTCTCCCGCGCTCTCCGCCGCTTACCGGAGCCGTCGGTAACGGCGGAGGCGATCGGGTCCTCCTGCTGGCTGTGTTGGGATACGAGTGAGGGAAAAATCGCCCCCACCCGTCCCCCACAGCTCTGCTGGGCGGAAGTGACGTCAAAACGTCAGTCCCGCCCAGCGTCTTAAAGAAACATTTTTTTTTCCTGAAATTTGAAAAATTTAAGAGGACCTGTCATGCTTTTTCCTATTACAAGGGATGTTTACATTCCTTGTAATAGGAATAAAAGTGATAATTTTTTTTTTTAATTTATTTCGATGTATAAAATTATAAACTAATTAAAAATAAATAAGAAAACAAAAAAAAAAAAATGTAAAACGCCCTGTCCCGACGAGCTCGCACACAGAAGCGAACGCATACGCGAGTAGCGCCCGCATATGAAAACGGTGTTCAAACCACACAAGTGAGGTATCGCCGCGATCGTTAGAGCGAGAGCAATAATTCTAGCCCTAGACCTCCTCTGTATCTCAAAAAATGCAACCTGTAGAATTTTTTAAACGTTGCCTATCGAGATTTTTAAGGGTAAAAGTTTGACGCCATGCCACGAGCGGGCGCAATTTTTAAGTGTGACATGTTGGGTATCATTTTACTCGGCGTAACATTATCTATCACAATATATAAAAAAATTGGGCCAAATTTATTGTTGTCTTATTTTTTTATTCAAAAAAGTGTTTTTTTTTCAAAAAAAGTGCGCTTGTAAGACCGCTGCGCAAATATGGTGTGACAAAAAGTATTGCAATGACTGCCATTTTATTCTCTAGGGTGTTAGAAAAAAAATATATATAATGTTTGGGGGGTTTAAGTAATTTTCTAGCAAAAAAAACAGTTTTAGTCTCGTAAACACCGAATCTGAAAAACAAACCCGGTGGGCAAGTGGATAAGTAAGCCACTTCGCTATAAAATGGTGGGTTCTCATGAGCCATTTTGACAATGTGGTTTAAATGTGATAGGGAAAACAGATAGTGCTTCCTATAAAGTGCACAGCTACAGATCAATATAGATTTTGTAGATGTGGCTTGTTTCTTAAAGAAGTCAACTCTTCCTGAATTTCCTATAGGCAGGTAAATTCTGTGTATGTTAAAGAATATGGGGAAGGAAAGGGACTTTACATCTTAATACTTTCAAAGTCCTGCAACCTTTTTACAGCCTGTGAACATCCATGTGCACTGTAGTGATAAGAGACTGAAAATCGTACTGTTCCATGACACCACATGCAGCTTTAGGTCATTCCTTACGTTATTTAAACCTTGTTTCCTGTGATTTTAAAAAGTTTGGTTAGACTAAGCTAGTTAAAATTAACAGTTTCCTTCACTAAGTGCTGCAGTGTCTCTAAGCGTTGTGTAAACTGTTTGTAGCTCCAGCTGCATACAGTACACAGTGCTGGGATCTGGCTGTGAGACAGAGTTACCATCTCATACCTAGAACAATGCAAAGTGCACATGCACAGCGGCCATAGGCAGATTTGTATTCTGTGAATGAATACAAAGCCTCCTCTGACTGGCCTAGGCAAAAGGGTGGGCTGATGACATCACACTCTTTGACAATCAGAGGAAACTTTGTATTCATTCACAGAAGTCTCTGTCTCACAGCCAGAACCCAGAACTGTGTACTGTATGTAGTTGAAGATACATGTGGGACAGGATATGGTTTGTTTGGACCAGCTTAGTCTAAACAAACTAATTAAAGGGACAGGGAACATGTAAATCAGCTTTAAAGGATTTGTGCATTTTCAATGTTGCCCTACTGTACAGGATTTTGTTTTATTTTTTTGCTATAGTGCCTCTCTACTGACAATATCCTGTCTATTAGACTTAAAAATCATGATTTCCACTACCATGAACTTCAATGGGGATTGATGTCTTGTTCAGGTTTCATGAACTTCCTGTTAGATTAACAAATCCCCATTAATTGAACCCGGGAATATTTGCTCAATAAATAATTAATTTGAAATAATTTATATTTCTAGAGCATTTTTTTATCCCAAGGAGTCAAAGCATTTTTATCGGTTGTTGGGGCAGATGGTGAGGATGCTCTCAGTAGAATATCATACTACAGGCAATTTTAGACAGGAACTGTTAGTCCACCTTCTGTTCCTCTCTGGATGTTTATGGACTTTTTATCAAATTTTTACATGTTTTTTGCACTGCACTCTTTTTTTATTTATTTTTTTGTATTGTGTAAAAGATCTTTTAGTGTCCAGCTTCATTTTATTGTATACATATTACCTTTGTGCTGATTTTTTTCCTTATATTAAATTAAAAAGAGTTATTAGCATACCTGTACTGACATTATTAAAGCCATTAAATCAACATGGCAGCCAGAAAGCAAGAATCTACAGAATGACAGCCTTCATAATTCATTCAGTAAAGTTAAAGCAAATTTATCAAAACAGAAATAACAAATGCCGACATTGCTGACCAGTTTTGAAGGATGATGTTATGAGGATGCCATGCCGGTTCTACAGGCCCATCCAACCCTTTATACATCCTAACTTTGTTCATTCCCTCTTTACACACATATACCACAGAGTAACAATTGCACTTCCTGGATTTAAACAGACCTAGTTGTTGAACTAATCTAGTTGTTATCTTGCTGTGAAGGCTTTAAGCATCAAAAACATTTAGTAACCTATATTTCCCAACATACTATAGAGCCCCAGTGCCCAACTTGCAGCTCAAGGGTTGTATGCAGTCTCTTAGGTACCTATTGAGCAGCCTGTAAGCCCTGGAGCCAGTAATTAGGGTTTTCCCTGTCAAGGCTCTCACTCAGGCCTTATCAGAGCATGACTTGAAGCAGTATGAGGAGATGTGTTCTTAGACTGCGGCTTTACATCATGTAACCTGTGGGAACACCTTGCATCACTTTGCAATGGGTCCTGAACTACTAAAATGTTAGGTATTTAACACCATACATACAATATATAAACTGATGCATGGTACTACAGCACCCACCCTGATAGAACTGACATAACTGTGCTTCCAGCCCCGCAGCTACTATGGAAAAACGATGCATTATACTGGGTTCAGCTAATTTAATGATTTATTTATTCCATTTCCATTTTCTTATTTTCCTTTGCTGCCTATTCTCGCTCTTTTTTTTTTTAATAATGGATCCAGCTGTGGGCAACAGCCAGTGACAGCAATTCCTAAGAGAACTATAGGGATCCCAAATGTGAGCATTGCATTGTAAAGAATCAGTAATTGCAATGGTCTCCAGCACTTAACTTCCTGACTGTCTCCTGTTGAATGTCCCATATCTACAACTAAACCTGTGCCAATATCTCTAGTCACTGACCAACTGCTGTGGCATACCTACAGTCTCTGACCATCTTCTGTAACTTAATAATATGTATGGCCATTTTTTATGTCAGCATTAATATGTAAGGCTCCCTATATGTAGTAAGGTTGCCACTACTGCTATAGAATGTATTGTCAGTATCAGTTGTGAGTTAATTTTATTTATTCAGTATTTTACTTTGCTTGCTGATTAACAATAAATAATTATTTTTTGGAAACCTGTGAGTGTTTGTTAATTCTCAGAACAGCCAGCACTTGGATTTAATCAGCATGCCCAGCTTCAGTTGGCTCTTTGTGCTCATATTCATTTTCCTTGCTGAGTCATCTGGCAGTAAGCTTATACGAATAGAGTTATTAAGCCAGAACTTATCAATCATGCAATGAAGCACATTGTCTTTTGTTGGCAATTTATGTCAGCTGCAGACCTGTGTACTACTTGCGCTGTACTGCTAACTTGCTTTTGATGGATGCTTGCTTTTATTTCAGGACACCTAAGAGGTATGAAGTGTTGTCATGTAAACACAATGCTTATTTCTGCATAGCTTTATGCAAGTTTTACATAAAACATTATACAGACATTTACAAAAAAATCTGAACAGCAGATGGGCAACTAATTGTGATCAGTGCTTTAACAAGTATTTACAGTGGTGATGAAAATGACCACTAGCTATTCTTGATCTTTTTTATTTCTGCCTGATAAAGAAGAATTCTACTTTGCATAATGCCATCTTTGCAATGATTTGGATGGCTGCTCAAACAGAACGGGTGGACAATGGTTGCAATTGATATGATTTAACAGAGCAGTAATTAAAGCTAGTCAAAAAAAGGGTTCCCTGCCCCTGTGATCGCAAGGGATATTTCAAACTTGGGTGATGTTAGGCCACACCTTATCAGTCATGGAGACAAATATGTTGCCTTTTGACCTCTAACTAACCACTGGTTCTGCTGCTATGCGAACCACAACTAACCACAGGAAACAGCATAGTGACATGTTTAACTTATTCCTTACCAATAACTACATAGACAACCTAATGAAATAAAGAATATTTACAAATACATATAGGAAAAAAATGATAAACAACAGGTATAAGAAAATGTAGAAGTATTTTTTCTGATTTAGCACCATGTCAGTAGACAAGTCAGTAGCACCACATGTCAGTAGATGCAAAGCTATACAAGCAACTATTATACTAGTGAGTAAACATTTAAAAACAACTGACAAATTAATAATGAATTATATTTAAGTGTTTCCTAAGTATTATATAAGTAGTAACCCCAAAAAAACAATCTATCTACCCATCCATTCATCCATGTAGGTATTCTAGCATGGCTCTTGAGGGAGCCAGAGAGATGGACAGGAGTGAAGTTAGATCCCCTTTGTAGTCTGGCCAAAAAGAGTGGGTGGGTTCCCTGGTGACAACACATATCAGGTTTTTGGTCAGGACTGAGATCCTTGGTGCCTGAAATGATTGGACAATGCTGTTGGTAAGGAGAGAAAGAGCTTTGCTGATATTGTACTTAATGTGCCTGCCAGTCAAGATCTTCTGTTTTACTTGTGCCTTTACTCCGTCTCTTGAGATCCCTGTTGCATTGCCTTTTTTGCTGAATGCTAGTTTCCCACAATATACATTGATTACATATATTTCTTCAGAAAATATTAGTTAAATAAACTTTTTTTATTGTTATTTTGCACAAAGCAATACCATGAATTAAATATGTAGTTTGATAAAATTCTGGTCATGCAAGCATGGTTTTCAGTTACTCTAGTATGAAGTGCTCTAGAGAGGAAAAGATAATACTATCAATGTAAGATATTCCCTCAGTATTTTAAATTTATAAGTAATTATTTTAACGTCTTTGATGTGTCATTTGGTCCTTGATCTCAAATACATTATCCCCCCCCCTCCCCATGCAAATGATTAAAGGAACATATGCACTTAAAGTAGAACTACAAAACCATGAAATTACCTAGAGCAAAATTCTAAGTTAATCCAATCGCTCATGTTAATCCATGCACTAAATATATTCTCAAGGTTTTTAGCTACATGAAGACATCTTCAAGAAAGTTGAAATTAAATCAAGGTTTGAAAATATGCTTTAAAGCAAGAGATAACATTAAATAATTGTGCGACAGTTACATTTTCAACAAGTCTTATTGTGATTAACATCCATGAATTTTAAAACCACCTATAGCATTGGCATTTATTAGATGGAACAACATATTGCAGATTTGAGGAAGGATTAGCTAGCAGTGATGAAAAACTAATGAGGGCAGGGTAATTAGTAATAAGCTATAATTGATGACTGTTGTCTACATGTAACGAGAGAAAGCTGATGATGAATTCTGAATCATGATGAATGCTAAAGGCAATAATCTTCAAAGGACAAAGTGTTGTGGAATAAGGAAAGTGCATACAGGAAGTTTTATATTCCTTAGGGCTCGTACACACGACTGTTTTCCTCGACAGAATCCATCAAGAAACTTGGTGGCAGAGCTTTTGTGCTGAGGAAAATGGTCGTGTGTATGCTTTTCATCGAAAAAACTGATGTGGAACTCGACGAGAAAAAAAAAGAGAACAAGTTCCCTTTTTCCTCGTCGGGAGTCTCAATTTCTTCATCGTGTTCCTCGTCAGGCTGGTTTTTGATGAGAAACACGTTTGTGTGTATGCTTAGAAACCCGAGCATGCTCAGAATAAAGTATGAGACGGGAGCGCACCTTCGGTAAAAGTAGTGTTTGTAATGGACATACACTGCAGCACATTTGTCAAGCTGTAACAGAATGAAAAGTGCAAATTGTCTCTTACCAAACATGAGATTAGCAAAAGCAGCCCCAAGGGTTGTGTCAGTGGAACGAACTTCGCCTGCCGTTTTATGTGTTGTACGTCACGTTTGAGAATGAGGATATTTGGTCTTGACTGTGTGTACGCAAAGAAAGCTTTTCAAGTTTCTCGACAAGCCTAACCAAGGTACTCGTCGAGGAAAGCAATGTGTCTTTTAAGACGTGTTCCTTGGTCGTGTGTACGAGGCCTTAGACATGACTCCTCTCACTTACCTTATCTATTATACTCTTTTACCTTTTATTCCTAGCCAGTTTAGTGGAAAAACACTACAGTGTTTGGAATCTACAGATTCCAAACACTTCTGTCATTGCAAGAAGAGTATCTAGACTGTGTTCCATAGTGGACTGACATGAAGTCCAGTTGGCCAATGCCTCACTGTTAATTTGACATTTGTGTCACAGCTCCAGGTGAGGCAAAGATGCCAGATGGATGCTCAGGCAGTCCGCTAATCACCTCCTCGGTCACAGAGGCACAAAATGCTGGAGTAACAATGATACACTGGTTGAATACACTCTGTGGAATCTATGTGCAAGATATAGGTTCTTGGAGACTTTTTGTAATGAAAGAAGCACAGGCACCACGTGGACATAAAGTCACTCTTTAATTTAGCACTGTTCTAATACAAATAGTCCTACAAATGTATTATTTTGCTGCTATATACTGCTTGTAAATAAAAAAAGGTCTGCATATGCAGATTCCACTTCCTTATTATCTCACTATCTCACTGCAACTACTATCCAAGGCGATCTGTAACTATGCAACAATTGAATGATAGGTCAATCAACACAAATTTTCATTTGTTTTTCTACTCGTCTATGGGCTGCTTAAATCAATTGACTCTCTGACATTTCATATGATAAATAATACCTATAATGACTAAAGTGATCTTTTGCCTAGACTAATCTACTTGGACCCAGTTTGTCCATTTTGCGTTGGCTTTTTTTTTTCATTAAGTACAAGGATTGCTGGACCAGCATGTCAGGTTAATAAATCACCCCCTACTTAGATGTACAGGCATGAAATATGTACAATATATGATCCAGACCTAGTTGGGCGAGTGAATATACAGAAATGTTTACGTACAGAAACATGAAAATTAAAGTAGTAAAAAATAAATCCACATTAATTTTATATCTTACAAACAGCATGATATATACTTACAGGAATAGATACGCTTGGATTTCTCCAGCTAGCAGCAGCTGCAAGTTCCCTTTCTTCCTAAAAACAATAATAATTTAATAATATTGTTGTCACAATATGGTATGAGATAATCACTATTATTTACATCACAACAGTTGTCCAAAAACATTAACGTATGAAAAAAATTGAGAAATGTATTCATATTATCCTGTGCCAAAGCACCACATAAATGTCAACATTATAAAGGTTACAGATATCCCTAATGAATTTTAAGCTTCCATTTTGTGACTTGTGTTTGGAAAGGCAATCTTTGTCATGAATAAATTCAATGCTGGATCAAGGACAACAGGACCGTACTTGGGAAAAAAATAATTATGCACCAACTGTCACAAGCTACTTGTTAACTTGGCTGATGACTTTGATTAGTGCGTACAATACGGTAAAAATTGATAATGGAGTCTTGTTTTCATCTTTGGCTTGTTTGGAGCATAGCCTGGTTGTAAATTACAGGACTAAAAGAAAACATCAAACAGGTGCCTAAAATGTGTAATGAATAAAATCACAAGCAGCACATTCTGGAACAGATCAAAAAGATGCAACAAGGTTTCCCTTTAGAGCATACCAAGCAAATTGGTTCTTAAGTGTGAATGAGCCTAATCTGACCATCTAGCGATACAGAGAGAGAACAAAGACAGGCTATTTGTAGACAGCTTTACAGGGCATTAGTTGCACAACTTACTTACTGATTGCTTATATATTCTGTAGCATGATTTTTTCAAGGAAGTAAAAACAAGCTCTGAAAAAGAGTTGTAACCATGATTTCGAGTGTTTGTTCATTTAATGACTTTACCTATTTGTTTGTTTTTCAGCTAAGCAATAAAATACATTTTTCTGCTACACAAAATTACCTTGACATTGTGCGTTACTATTTTGCAGAGACACCATATATCTATATCATTTCTTGTCCAGTATGACCACTAGGCTACTCCTATAAGTGAACTTAACCTACATCTGTAATTACAGTAAAATGGAGGCTGCCATTGCTGACCAACTACTGAAAATCATAATTTCCTGTCTTTTTGACTTCAATCACAGATCAAGAACATCCATACACTAAACAAAAGTCAAAATATATTAGGACAGTAGCTGACTATGTATTGAAATGAGAGCATTAGCATGCCAGTAAAAAGACCAGCAGTGACAGGTTTACTTTAAAAATTGGTACTCTCCTTAGAATGCTTTTTTAGCTGAATATTTAAATGAAAAAAAAAAGTGTTTTATATTGTATTATTTGCATAAAATGTATACATTTACAAGAAAATATTAAAACAGGATTAGGGTTGAGCGAACCCGAACTGTAAAGTTCGGGTTCCTACCGATCTTTAGTTTTTTTTGGACCCGAACCCGAATAATTTGCTGAAAGTTCAGGTTCGGAGTTCGGCGATGTAATGCCGCGCTGCACGGCAGCCAATCGCCATTTGTTTTACTCGTGTGACCTAGAAGCCATCACAGCCATGCCTACTAATGGCATGGCTGTGATTAGCGAGTGCAGCATGTGACCCAGCATGTGACCCAGCCTCTATATAAGCTAGAGGCACACAGCACAGCTCGTCACTCTGCTTTAGCTAGGGTAGGGAAAGGCTGCAGCTGCTCTCAGGGACAGATTTAGATAGCATTTTGCTGCTTCGGAAATCAAATTACAATACTCAGCGATCGATCTACATAGCATTAGCTACATTAGGCAAAGGTTCCTGATTGTGCTTCGAGGGAGAGAATTAGTTAGGAGTCAGTCCTACTTCACAAATCTAATTGCAGCAGCACTGCATATGTTCCTGTCAGATACTCTGCATATTGCACCACTAATGCATATGATCCTGTCAGATACTCTGCATATTACACCAGCACTGCATATGTTCCTGTCAGATACTCTGCATATTCCACCAGCACTTCATATGTTCTTGTCAGATACTCTGCATATTGGACCAGCACTGCATATGTTCCTGTCAGATACTCTGCATTAGCTACTGTAGGGAAAGGTTCCTGATTGTGCTTATAGGGAGAGAATTAGTTAGGAGTCAGTCCTACTTCACAAACCTAATTGCACCAGAATAGTGTCCCATCATTGGTTACATTGGCAGGAATAGTGTCCCATCATTTGTGTCAGTGGGAGGAAAAGTGCCCCATCATTGGTATGAGTGAGAGAAATAGTGTCCCATCATTTGTGTCAGTGGGAGAAATAGTGTCCCATCATTTGTGTGAGTGGGAGAAATAGTGTCCCATCATTTGTGTCAGTGGGAGAAATAGTGCCCCATCATTGGTATCAGTGGGAGGAATAGTGTCCTACCATTGGTATCAGTGGGAGAAATAGTGCCCCATAATTGGCATCAGTGGGAGGAATAGTGTCCCATCATTGGTATTAGTGGGAGGAATAGTGTCCCATCATTGGTATCAGTGGGAGGAATAGTGCCCCATCATTGGTATCAGTGGGAGGAAGTGTGTCCCATCATTTGTGTCAGTAGGAGAAATAGCGTCTCATCATTTGTTTCAGTGGGATAAATAGTGTCCCATCATTTGTGTCAGTGGGAGAAATAGTGCCCCATCATTGGTATGAGTGGGAGGAATAGCGTCACATCATTTGTGTCAGTGGGAGAAATAGTGTCCCATCATTGGTATCAGTGGGAGAAATAGTGTCCCATCATTTGTGTCATTGGGAGAAATAGTGCCCCATCATTGGTATCAGTGGGAGGAATAGTGTCCCATCATTGGTATCAGTGGGAGGAATAGTACAACATCATTGGTATCAGTGGGAGGAAACGTGCCTCATCGCCCGTATAATTGGGAGGAATAGTGCTTCATATCTGTAGGAGGAATTCCCAAGGGCCGGATAAAGGCATGCAAAGGTCCGCATCTACCCCTGGGGGCCGCAGTTTGGAGACCACTGCTTTAAGGGAAGGTTTCTGCTTGTCAAGCATATTTTATTTTTTATTTTTTATTTTTTTTTTTTTTATGTTATTTTAGGTTATTTCCCTATACACATTTTTAGAGTACTTGCCATGCTCTTACCGACATTTTGCTGCCATTTGCAGCCCTCTAGCCCTTTCCATTAGTCTTTTAGAGACATTTTAGTAGTCAAAAGTCCTGGTCCCCATTGACTTCAATGGGGATCAGGTTCCGGGTCAAGTTCGGGTCAAGTTCGGGTCCCGAACCCGGACCTTTTTCTGAAGTTCGGCCGAACCCGCCGAACCCGAATATCCAGGTGTCCGCTCAACTCTAAACAGGATATATCTATTCCATGCTGGTTCTGCATCATGTCATGAATTTCTAATAATGTCGCGTACACAGGATCATTTTTGGGGTTGTAAAAAATGACGTTTTTATTTTATGTCATTAAAATTTATCGTGTGTGGATTTCAGAGCATTTTTCGGGTTCTGAAAAACGAGCAAAAAAATAATTATTTTTAACGTTGTCATTTTTTGGGTTGTAAAAAATGGTCGTGTGTGGTCTTTAACGACGTGAAAAATCTAGGCATGCTCAGAAGCAAGTTATGATACGGGAGCGCTCTTTCTGGTAAAACTACTGTTCGTAATGGAGTAAGCACATTCATCACGCTATAACAGACAGAAAAGCACAAATCGTCTTTAACCACTTGACCACTGGGCACTTAAACCCCCTTAATAGCCAGACCAATTTTCAGCTTTCGGTGCTCTCACATTTTGAATGACAATAACTCGGTCATACAACACTGTAGCCAAATGAATTTTTTGTCCTTTTTTTCCCACAAATAGGGCTTTCTTTTGGTGGTATTTGATCACCTCTGCGGTTTTTATTTTTTTCACTATTAATGAAAAAAGAACGAAAATTTTGTAAAAATATGAATTTTTCTTCATTTCTATCATAACATTTTGTAAAAAAGTAATTTTCACACCTTCACACCTGAAGTACTGACAGATTCTCTCATTTCTTGAGACAGTAACAAGCCAACAGGCGGCACTGCAGTGGTGCAGGTGGAACTGGTGTGGCACTGGTGGGCACAGATGGCACTGGTGGGCACAGATGGCACTGGTGGGCACATATGGCACTGGTGGGCAAATATGGCACTGGTGGGGTGCAGATGAGCACTGATTGGCACTGATGGGCACAGGTGGCACTGATGGGCACAGGCGGCACTGATGGGCACAGGCGGCACTTGTGGGCACAGGCGGCACTTGTGGGCACCGGTGGCACTGATGTGGCAGTGTTGTGGCACTGGTGGGGCACAGGTGGCACTGGTGGGGCACAGGGGGTGTACTGGTGGGGCACTGGTGGGGCACATGTGGGGCACTGGTGGCACTGGGGGGGCACTGGTGGCACTGGGGGGGCACTGCTGGGCACTAATCTCTCTCCTCTTCTCTCACGCTGCAATGTTGTGAGGAGAGGAGAGAGGTGCCCCACAATGTTTACATTTGTGATCGCGCTGTCATTGGACGGCACAATCACATGGTAAGGAGCCTCTGCCATTGGCTCCTTACCGAGATCATTGACGCTGCGGGTCCCGTGGACCCGCCGAGCGCCGCGACGACGTGTGCGCACCCGTGCCTGCTCGGGCGTGCGGATCTGATGCACACCGGGTTTGTTTACACACGTGATCGCGCCGTCATTGGACGGCGCGATCACGTAGTAAGGAGCCGCCGCCATTGGCTCCTTACCGCGATCATCGATGCTGCGCGCACACCCAACTCTAACAGAGGACGTCCATGGACGTCCTTTTAGAGTACAGGAACCACCTTATAGACATATTTCGTCTATAGGGTGGTGACTAAGTGGTTAACTAACACAAAATCAGCTAAAGCAGCCCAAAGGGTGGCGTCATCCAGATGGAACTTCCCCTTTATAGTGCCGTTGTACGTCACCGCGCTTTGCTATAGCATTTCTTTTCACGATCATGTGAAGGCAAGGCCGTTTTAATGATCGGGTTGAAAAAAGTGTTTTTTCGAGAGCCTGAAAAACGTTGTTTTTAACAACCCGAAAAATGATCGTGAGTACGCAGCATAAGACTCCCTATAACTGTCTTTTCACTTTTTTTTCTAAAGCTGTCCATGCACTAATTAATTAAGATTCAGTGAGTTAAGCAGGGACCAGCTGATTGTGAGTGTGTGTGGTCATCTTCAAACAAACAGAAGTTGATCATTTGATCAGATATGTTGGCAAATTTTCCTCAGCAGCTGCAGCCAATTAGCCACATCTGCAGATCAGTGTATTCTGATGCCAGTGGGTGCTGCTGTCCGAATACAATGTCCTGATTTTGGAATTTCCTCTATTCATCATATCTGTGTGAGTGGAAGAATATTTCCTGTACCATTTTCTGGTGTGAATTGGCCCTAAAGCCTCGTACACATGATTGGATTTTCCAATGGGAATTGTCTGATGACAGACTGTTGGCCAAAATCCGACCATTTGTACGCTCCATCAAACAATTGTTGTCAGATTTTCCGCCGACAAATGCTGGAGTACAGTACTCAAGAGCTGAAATTTCACGTAGTACGTCACTACGTTTGTTTATTTTGGCCGACAATTGTGTGCCATTTGTATGCAAGACAAGTTCATGGCCAACGCCCTTTAGACAAAAGTTTGACGGTTCGTCTGCGGAAAATCCGATCATGTGTACGTGGCTTTAGACAATGTCGTTTGAGTAAAATAGAGTGCTTCCTATGACTTATTAACCGTTTAACGCCCGCCACACGCCTATTTACATCCGCAGAATGGCACGGACAGGCAGATAGGCGTATATATACGTCCCTGCCTACTAGCGGGTCGGGGGTCCGATGCGGCGGGCGGTTTACTGTGGTAAGCGATTCGACTCGAGGGGGCAGCGGTTCGTTTCTGTCTGCCCCCTCGTGATCGCTCCCAGCCAATCCCGTGCGCCGCCGCCGTGTCACTTCCTTTGCCTGTAAAATGTAAACACAGGCAGAGGAAGTGATGCAGCGCTCATCTCGGCAGTATTTTCAAACCGCTGAGATGAGAGAAGAGACACAATGAGTCGCACCAACACTACACTGACACCAGTACACGCAGGCACATTTAACCCCTTGCGATCACCCCCCCACCCCCTGTCACACTGTCACTGTACTGATTACTGCATTTAGTGTCAGTGTGACAGGGGTGTGACAGGTAGTTAGTGTTAGGTCCAGGGTAGCCCCGTACCCCACCCTAATAAAGTTTTAACCCCTTGATCACTGCCCTAGTTAACCCTTTCACCCCCTATTGCCAGCGTCACTAACCGATCATTTTTCTGATCGCTGTATTAGTGTCGCTGTTGCCGCTAGGTAACCAATTTTTTTTTATTGCGATTTTTTTTTACTAAAGACATGTGGCTGAATAAATTTTGGCCTAAATGTTTGACTAAAATTGTGTTTATTCAGTTTTTCTTATAACAAAAAGTAAAAAATATATTTTTTTTTCAAAAATGTCGCTCTATTTTTGTTTATAGCGCAAAAAATAAAAAATTGCAGAGAAGCGATCAAATACCACCAAAAGAAAGCTCTATTTGTGGGAAGAAAAGGACGCACATTTTGTTTGGGAGCCACGTCGCACGACCACGCAATTGTCTGTTAAAGCGACGCAGTGCCGAATATTAAAAACGCCTCTAGGCATTTAGCAGCATATTGGTCCGGGGCTTAAGTGGTTAATTTGTGTATGTAATTTGAACTCTGACAATTCAATTATTTTCTATTCACAACACAGGCTATTTTCAGGACAGTAAGTAAATCAATAAAAATTATGAAAAGCAATCTAAAACTCTACTTGCTGGTTGTAAGTGGTAAATATGAAATATTTCCATGCAATATTTTATATGTATCTGATTAAAGTAAACATAAAGATATACTGTATATAATATTATACATAAACACTATTCAGTCCTTTTAAAACATAAGTAACTCCTAGTTTTCTTGTTTCTGGTTAGAGTATGATAAGCAGGTGCTGGATGCAGCATTTGGTGTAATGTAATACATTTGTACTATACACATATGCATGTATGTTGGTGGATTACCTTACAAGAAAACATTCCAAATGCAATTGCTATTTTAATACATTTGAAATGAACAAAAATGCAGAGATCTTTAGCATTATTTACAGTTTATAGGCAACTTGTTGACTTTTTGCCTATCAAAATGAAATTGTCCAGACATGCACCCAATAATTGCTAAAATATCAAGATTTACCAAAGCTGTAGAAATGTTCAGTAGTTCATCTATTATTGGATGTACACGACTGACTAGGTGGATTAGGCCCAACTGTAGGCTTAAAAGAGAGTCTGAGGTGATTTCTACTATCATTGGATTAGCTGTTATCTTGTTCGGGTCCGTTCTGATTGTCAAGTCATTATGGCAGCTTTGGCAGATGGTGCTTGTGGGCAGATAGAAAACAGTTTAAAGGTCCCAAACAAATTTATAGATTAGAAATATATTGTTTTAAAGCCAGATCCAATGTGTGTATTTAGCCTACATGAAAGTTGTTACATTTTATCTATACAGACAATGCAGACATTTAAAGCAACGGATGTGTTATAAAGACATATTTGTGGTGTGCTATTCAAAGATTGTACTTTTTACTTAGCAAAGTGAACCAAAATTCACTTTGAACACCCAAATATGTGCAAAAAAACATTAAAAAGTCTATGCACATAACAGAAGTGTATATAGGTACACTGAAGTAAGCAATTAAAACCAAAAGGTCCTAACGCATTGCTTTTAGAACTGAAAAACAATCTTACACAGTAAAAGGTTGTATGTGTGTGGCACTACATGCTTTAAGGATGCTAGTCAATTTTTTCATTGACCATGATCCAAGATATTTTTTATGCTTTACCAGGGCAAGGTTGATTATCTGAGTTTTCCAAGCTCGTGCCATTCCATTTTTTGCTGCTGAAAAAAAAAATGAGAGTTTGAAGATGTCTAGGGGTTTTGTCCAGCTTGTCTGCAAATAGTGCCGTTTTAGGTTTTGTAGGTATGTTCTGTCCTGTCACTGAGTGAATCAGGGTAAAAATTCTGATCAAAAAGTGTTTGAATTTGGGACAGGACCACCAGATATTGACCATGGTTCCCTCTTATCCGCATCCTCTGAAACAAAGGGGCGAAGTGTCGGGATACATTTTTGCTAGTTTTGTTGGAACTAAATACCACCTAGACAGTACCTTGTGATTTCCTTCCACTAGGGAAGTATTGAGTATTCCCCTGTGCACCATGGTCGACAATTGTCCCCAAACCTCTTCTTCTATAGTTTTGCCTAGATCCGATTCCCAAGCTATTTGGTATGAAGGCTTGGCTTGTTGACTATTGAAGAGGTTATAGAGTTCCAAAATCCCTCCCCATGAATCAGGTCTGCTTAAGCACTTATTTTCAAACACGGTCCTAGTGGTTATATTTATCAGATTGGTTTCCAAGGATTTAATGAAGTGAGTAATTTGATACAGACTAAAAAAATCCATCTGGGGCATCTGTAATGTTTCCCTGAAATAAGTGTGTAGCTTGATTCCTTTGTGATCTATAAAATGTGCAATCCTGTAAAGGCCTTTGTTAATCTGCCATGAAAATTGTTGGGAATTTTGTCCAGGAGGAAAGTGTGAATTATGAAGTATTGGGGCTACAGGGGAATGGAGGAGATCTCAGTGGATATACTGTAATTTGCATACCATGTCCCATAGACGCAGGGAATGGGATAGAATAGGGCTTAAAATGGCCCAACGTTCTCTTGTTGGAAGCCACAGCAAGATGTCCATAGGTAGTGAAGGACTGGCGTGTGCTTCCAATTGTATCCAGCAAGCTCAGTCCAAGGAGTTTAGTCACTCTGGCTTCATCAGCGTGACGAAGCGCATTAAGCGGGGCTTGCTGACATCACTTCTGTCCAAATGGTTCCATATCGTGGAACAAATATTGTTTGCATTGAAGTGTTTGTAGCTCTGGAATGAGCAGTTTTATATGCAAGTAGCTACTACTTGTTTTTAATTTAATATAATGGATTTACAATATGGATGCCCAGTCTTTACGCTCTCAATATGCATATGGAGTGGACAGAAGTAAATAAGAGGCTGACAAGATCTCCTATTTCTCACAAGGTGCAGATATAATTCAGGTGAGTGAGGACACATAGGAGGGGAGCACAGAGTGGCACTGAGCACTTTTATATCCCAGCCTATTATTTTACACCGAATATGGATTATATATTGAGCACTTTGGAGCATATGAACTTTTACTGAACGTGGGCTGTTTAATGAATTTGCAGCACAAAGCACTTTATAACATGTTTTTGTATATTACTTTAATGCATATTGAGCACTTTACATTTGATTGATTCAACAGATATATTTTATTTACCATGCAAATAATGCCACACACTTACGACCTTTTTTATTTTTGATTAATCTGTCAGGATAATCGTATGCAGGCAGCCACCCATAGTAAACCCAGTTCCTGCTTAAAATGGTTTACTATCATACCATATACCATAGCACAATGTAGTAATACTTTATAGATCTTATACAGTAGCTGAATCAAACATGAATATATTTTCTTTACTGTGCTCATCTTCTAGTTAAAAGTTTTTTTGTGTGTACACTGCCCTCATTGCAGGCACAGTGCAATGTAAATTCCTGAACCACTCCTGAAATAAACAGGGGTTACATCATTAGTGGCCACCCAATGGCTGAATAAATAAATAGTGAGCAGGAAGACTATTAGGCCGTGTACACACGATCTAATTTATCTGCTGAAACTGGTCCGACGGACCATTTCAGCAGACATCTCCGATCGTGTGTACGGGCTAGCGGACATGTTTTCCCAGCGGACAAATTTCAAAGCATGCTTTGAAATTTGTCCGCCGGAGACATGTCCGTCGGATATGCCCGCTGGTTAGTACACTAACCAGCTGACATAAATCTCTGCGCATGCGTCGAATGGATTCGATGCATGCTTGGAAGTATTTTACTTCCTGGAGTGGTGAGATGGCAATGGTGGCAGATGGAGTGGCATGGGGCAACACAGACTTGCTGGAGAAGGCCAAGCTAGAAAATGAGTCTACTATAATATGAAAATGTACTGTGCAAACTTGCATATTATGTCAAATGGTTAGAAACAAATACATTTTAATGCATGGGTCTTCAAACTACGGCCCTCCAGTTGTTCAGGAACTACAATTCCCATCATGCCTAGTCATATCTGTGAATGTCAGAGTTTTACAATGCCTCATGGGATGTGTAGTTCCACAACAGCTGGAGGGCCGTAGTTTGAGGATCCCTGTTTTAATGCAACAACTAGCATCAACAAATGACCTGATTCTTGAAGGGGCAGATAAACTTTTAAATACATTAAAAAAAAACTCTCAATTTGACACAAAAATTAGAAATAAATCACAAAATGAATGTGATTTGTTTTGTGCAGACACGATCGTTTTTTTCGGTGTAAAAAAAAGAACATGTTTTAAATTCTTCCGATGAAAAAAAAAATGATAGGAAATTCTGATCGTCTGTGTGGAACTCCATCGGAGAAAAATCCACGCATGCTCAGAATCAAGCCGACGCATGCTCGGAAGCATTGAACTTTTCTCAGCTCATAGTAGTGTTTTACGTCACCGCGTTTTGGACAGTCGGAATTTATTCTGGTAGTGTGTATGCAAGACTGATGAAAGTTAGCTTCATCAAAATTCAGACGAAAAATTCCATCAGAATTTATTCCATCAGAAATCCAATCGTGTGTACGCGGCATTAGAGTATACATTGCATTCTTAGTGCACACTCTACATGCTTTTCATTGTTGCCCCAGATTTACCTGCCCAAACATATTTTAAATATATAAATGAAGCAGCAAGGCGATGCTGTATTTTTATTTTAGAGTTTACTATTTTGCAGGGATGGTATGAGCTACACATGCATTTCAAAATGCGTGTTTGATAGAGTAAATATACCAAATATCATTTCGAATATACAATACAGAGAAGAAACTGCAATATTAGAGATTTGATGGAGAAAAATGTTTTGCACAAAGACCCTACGTGGTTAAAAAAGTTCACTTTGCAAAGGAAGTTGCACTTTTTCAAAGGGAAGTAGATCAAGAGCTTAGTGAATGAGGTAAAGCTCTACTGACTTGGATTCAGCATGATCATCATCTAATCATGTGCAAGCAAAAACATGCGTTTTTTTGAATTTTCTTGCACATGATTGTGTATTTTTTGCAAAGTGAAACTTCACCTTATTTACGAAACTCCATAGCAACTTCCCTTACAAAGTGAACAGCCTATTTTCCTTTAGTAAACCAACCCAAACATGTTCACGTGACAGAGGAAATTCTCCCGTTGTCCTTTACTACCTAGTCTTTAGTATTTGCTGAATAAAACACTATGAAGTCTGATTTTGTTACTGGTTTAGGATCATAAAATAAAAAATACACAAACATTTATAGTAAAAAAGGTTTGCATTTACACTAAAATATATATAGTATGCATGTTTTTTTTTTATTTTTTATCTAGGACATTGCATAGCTAGCCATAGTTCATCACATTCAATTGGACTTGTTTTGTAGTGTTGAAGCTTGTTTATCAATTATCCACAGGGCTTTTTTTCAAGGGGAACTTGGTGGAACTCATTTCCACCACCTCTGCTTCAAACCCTTTGGTGCCTGCTCACCACAATCACCACAATCACTTGTAAACACAGAAGTCTGGTTTTTGTGTTTACAAGTGACAGCTCTGGTATTTAATGCCCCTTTAAGACCCTCCTATTGTTTTTGTGAAATTTGACTGAACACACCCACTATTTGATGTGATTTGGAGGGTATGTGTAGTTGGAGGGCATTTGTGGGGCCGTGGTTGAGTTCCAGCACCTATTGTTTGAGAAAAAAAGCCCTGATTATCCATATAACTTTTTAAGTTCTAATGAATGACAGACATATACTCTGGTATTTACTGCCATATGGGTAACTCAACTTGATCTAATCAACATGGTGTCATGCAATGGGTCAAGTAAGATATTGATCGTCCAAAAACCCGAACAGACCGAAGTGAACGTTTTAATAATCTTGTGTCTGCCCTCAATTATAAGCTATTTTATTGGTGGGTCCAACATACCCAAGTCTAATTCAAATATGTTATTGGTTGTTTTAGGTAAAACCTATCCTTTCTCTTTGTAATTATTTCCATCCTGACCCTAGAGAAAATTGCATTGGGCATAATGCAGGAGATGTACTAAAACTGGAGCACTCAGAATCTGGTGTAGCTGTGCATGCTTCTAACTTCAGCTTGTTCAATTAAGATAAAAAAAAAAAACTGAAAGCTTATTGGTTTCTATGCAGAGCTGCACCAGATTTTGCACTCTCCAGTTTTAGTAAATCAACTCCAATGAGTCTAACATGCTCCAGAACATGTCCATTATGTAATATAGAAAACTGCTTTTTCTTATATTACATTTTATGAATTAAGCGGATATAAGCTCTAACATAAGCCATTCTTATCGATATTAAAGAGATATTCTCAAAAGGATATTGGAAGAAAATGAAATTCTGTCTGTCTTTCAGTTGAGAACAGGCTACATTTGGAGGGATAATTAAATCTAACAAAAATAACTGAATGTCTGGTCATAACTTTCAGATGAAACGTGTCAGATGCACAAATCGCTGATAAGGATGCCCATTTTGTTTACAGCAATAATATTATTAGATAACGATCTATGTATAATAAATACAAACACACACACATACACTATATAACATTGGGTCTAAAGAATGTGTGCATACACTGTTGCATTGCTGCGTCCGAGAATCCAAACCAAAAAAAAAAAAATTGTTTCAGGATTAACAATTTGTGTGAAGGCACCCAACTCTGGTAAAGTGTACACAAAGTAGATTCACTAACAAATATAATTTTCCAAACAATGTATGCTCCAGCATCCCAAATTTTTCCAGCTAAGTGGTGGTGCGCCACCCTTTGGGCTGCTTATTTTCGTATTAGTAAAAGTTTTGTGAGAGACAGATCGCGCTTTTCAGTCTTCGTGCTTTTCAGTCTGTTAGGCTGCTTACACACGATCGAATCTTTCTGCTGGAAACGGTCCGACGGACCGTTTCAGCAGACAAATTCGATCGTGTGTATGGGCGGACAGACAGGTTTTTCCAGCAGACAGATTTTAAAGCATTTTTTAAAATCTGTCTGCTGGGAACCCGTCTGTCCGACATGTCTGCTGGTTAGTACACTAACCAGCGGACATATCTGCCAGCACATGCGTCGAATGGATTCAACGCATTCGGGGACGTTTTTTACTTCCTGGTGCGGTGACGTGGCGGCGTCAACGTCACCGCCACGTCACCGCGCTGTCTGTAGGCGGGGATTTTGGTTTGATCGTATGTACATGATCAAACCAATATAGCCCAGCAGACAAATCCAATCAAATCGGTCTGTCAGACCAATTTGATCGGATTTATTTAGCCGTGTGTACGCAGCCCTACAGTGTGATGAATGTGCTATCTCCATTACAAAACACTAGTTTTACCAGAACAAGTGCTCCCGTCTCATAACTTGCTTCTGAGTATGCATGTTTTTTTTCCCGTCGTTAAAGCCTAATCACAATCATTTTTCATGACGTGAAAAACGATGCAAAAATTTAGAGCATGTTCTAAATTTTTAATGCCCATTTTTCATGTCGAGAAAAATGCTCTGGAGCCCACACACAAATGCATTTAATGAAAAATGGTTGTGTGTACGTAAGAGTGTGTGCTTCAACAGTTCCGTGGAAATATACAGTAAGTGAAGCCAAAACAATGGCCCAGATTCACGTACATCGGCGCATTATTGGACCGGCGTAGCGCACCACTTTTCCGTTAGACTTGCGCAATCTAGCCGCGTAATCCCGCGATTCACGTAGCTTTTACGCAAGAGATTGCGCAAGCGTAAGGTTTTTTCCGGAGGCGTAAGGAGGAGTAATACAAATTGGGAGGGACGTGGGCGTGTTACATTGAAATGAGCCGTGACCCCATGCAAATGAAGGGCCGGCCGACTCGCGCATGCGCGCGTGAAGGAAACCATGTCAGCTCCGTTGTGCGCATGCTCACAACTCGGGAGCGGCGCAATCAGTGAAATTGGAAATGGACTAGGGCAATGTTGTGAACTACGCAGACAGCATAAATAGACACACACAAACGCCCTTCCATTGCAAAAGTACATCCCTTTGTGTCCCTTCCCATTGAATCAAGTGCTTTTGCTCTGTTGTTCGTTAGAGTGTGTTTTGTAGTTGTCAGATTAGTGTTCTGTGTGATCTAGTGCTTGTTGGTAGTTTTGTGAAAGTGTATTTTGATAAGTGTTTGAGACTGTTTGTTTGATTGATATATTTCTGAGCGTTTGTTTTCTTGCTTTATTTTTTCATCTGATTTTTTTGTGTCTGTTTCTTGCTGAGTGCTAGTGTGATTTTTGGGTGTTCTTTTTCTCTTTGTGTGTGTTCTTGTCTGATTGGTTGTGCTTGTATTTGTGACAGATTTTTGGTGACTGCTAGTGAGTTTGTTTGGAAGTATGACTGAGAGAAAAAGAAAGCTTAATTTTACAGTGGGGGAAAAAAGAATTCTTGCCCGGGCCATTACCGACTATGGCCAGGAGGAGGGAGATATTGGATATGATCACGGAGCAGGTCAATTCATCGGGGGAGGGGGAGACACGGACCCGCTCTGGGATTGAAAAGAAAATAAATGACCTCCGGCGTGAGGTGAAAAAAAAACTGGCCGCAATAAATGCCCATGCCAGGGGCACAGGAGGGGGCCCACCATGCCGGGTTAGATTTACAGCGACGGAGCGTGTGGTGGCCCTGACCTTTCACCGGCATGAAGTGGAGGGCCTGCCAGGCTTTGACACAAGTCCGGTCCCCGCGGTGCCAGGTAAGGTTTTTATTTCTCTCAGGTGTGTAGCATGTGTGGGGGAGGGGGTGAAAGGGAATATGTGCCAAGTGTGTGGATCCTCCAACCTGTGAATGGTTTGTGTCATCCACAGATGTGCAGGAGGGTGCAGGGCCATCTGGCCTGACCGCTCCAACGCCAGGACAGCAGCCTAATGAGGCCCCCCCAACAAGGCCAGAGTCCGCGGAGGAGGAACAAGAGGAGGAGGAGGATCATGCGGAGGACGATCATGAGGAGGAGGAGAATCATGAGGAGGAGGAGTCCATGGAAGGCACTGGCCGATTGGTTTCTGCGGACTCTTCCCCTCTGGCTGCAAGAAGCCTGCCCTCCCTAAGGGTGAGCCCCCCCCCCTCCTCCCCCAACATGGCTCCCCTCACAAGGGCCTCCCCTTCTCCCCGGCCACAACCATCAGCTGGAGCCAGGAGGTCATCCCAGAGCACCAGGGGGGCGCCCAATCTCCTGCCCGCCTGTCTGAGAAGGAACCTGGCCACCCAGACCCGCCTTCTGAGACAGCTCTGCCAGACTATGGGGCGGGTGGATCAGAGCCTGTCCTCCATCAACGATAGGCTGGGTAACCTGGACTCCCACTCCCGGGCCTCCACAACCTGCCTAAATGACCTGCAAACTACAGCAGCAGGCGTTGGGCAGGATGTGAGGGCCCTTACCCAGGCTATCCAGGGCAACACGGCAACACTTGGTGCTGCCCTGGACAGAATAGCCGTGGCCTTGGAGGGCAGGCCGCCAGGTGGGCAGATCTCAGGGGCTGCTCCTCCTTCCCCGGCTTTTCCCCTCCCCCATGCGTCTCCCCTGAGGGTCCGGGGCCGTGGCCGGGGGCGCCCCAGGCGTGGCTCAGGCAGAGGGCATTAATTTTTTTTCCCCCTTTTTTTGGTTTGAAAGCATTTTTATTTTTGTTCTCTACATTTTTTTTTTCTATGCCTTTTTTTTTTTTGGCTGACATTTTTGGCATATTTTGGGTTGTGAATGATGTTTGAATGTGGGGGTGACATTCCTGCTGGAAAAGGGGTGTCATCCTCAATTTGGGTGGAGAAGGGTTCCCCAGGACCAGGGAGAAGTGATTCCCAGGTCCGTGTGAATGGTGTATGAATGTACAGTGACATAATTGGAGCCTTGACGTGGCGTTACTGCTCACCAGTCTTGCATGGTGGACTGGTGCCAATCCAATTTGATGAGGATGTGGGGTGTGTGTGCTAGGGACCACAGTGGTGTGCATGCATGCATTCTCATTGTGCCATGATTAATGTGTGTGTTTAACGTGCAAAGATGCATAATGTGAGCTGGCATGAGATGGGGTCAGGAGATGGGGTACCAGTGCATATGCAGAGTCACCTTGAAGGGAAAAGACAGGAGGATGTTAGTCATGCATGTGCCACTTGTGATGTGTGCATCACGGGAGGGGATAGTCATGCCATGCCTGACTCCCATGTCACTCACCAACCAGCCAGCTGTCCCCATACATGTTCTGTTTGAAATCTGTGGGGATGGGGCTCTGATTGTATATGTAGCTGTCATGGGTGTCATGGGTGGTGCCATGTGTTGGGCTGCTGATGTCCTCCTGCAAGGTTGTGGTAATTCCATGATGGCATGAGGGGTGAATCTGAAGATGCGAGACACCTCAGAATCTCTCATGCCAAAGATGTCTATGCGTGTGTGATATATCAAGTGAAGAGTGAGGGGCTTGTATCAGATAAGAATATTGTATTAGATTAGATTAAATTGTAAATTTTATATAAGCAAAAAAAAAAAAAAAACATCTCCCGTGCCCTCCTTAGTGCCATCCTCCGTGCCCTCATCCTTCTTTGTTCATCTAAAGTCAGTAGTATAGCTATGCGCGACGATGCCCCTGGCATGTTGGCATACAGATTGTTGGGCAACACGTGTGACTGCTGAACTCCTCACTAACAGTGTTGCTTTATCTGACAATTAGACTTTTTTTCAAAATTAAGACCAGCTTTTAGGTCCTCTAACTTTAGACAGAACATTTTGCAGTTGCGCACATCGCGTAGCCTGCGCAGCAACTGCGTTTTTTTGTGAATCCCCGTAACTCCCTCATTAGCATATTTGACTAGCAAATCAATGGTGTGTCTAGCGCAGTTTTGCGCGAAGGGAAGCGAATGTCTAATTCAATTACGCCGGACCAAAAAACGTAGATTTCTGGCGTATATTGTTTTGTGAATCGCATCCAACTATACGCACGCGCACATTTAGACTTACGCACGCGCAACAGCAGTTGCGCAGGCGTAATCGCTCTGTGAATCTGGGCCAATATTTTTAAGGAAATGATCAAGTGTTTTTTACTGTCTATGTCACTTTTCTTTCTGCTCGAGAAAAACAACAGGTAGTAAAAGGAAATCTATCCAAAGCAAAGGGAAATCATCTCTTAGACAGTTGTCACCAGAGTAGGTGTTGTCATTGGAAGATTTGTTTTCAAGTCCTATTTCTGTGACAGTTCTAACATTTCTAACATTTTAGATTTCCCTTCAATTCCTGTACTGTGGAAGATGGTCACCAGGACAAATAGAGAAGATACATCTCCCCAGTAAGGTGCAGATAGCAACATAAATTTGACAGAGGACTTGACAATTCTTTACTCCCTTTAAATACACTTTAAGGGAGCAGAGGACAATAATAACTGTACAATTAGTACTAAAGTTTTCCAGCAGAAAAAAAGATCAATCATTTAATACAGGGATATTTAAAGAGGAGCTCTGGTCTGGAAAAATATATATAGCATCTGTAGCTACTGGCTTTGAATATAAGGTCACTTACCTGTCCAGGGATCCCACGATGTCGGCATCCTGAGCCGATTCATCAATCGACTTCGGGTACAGGTGCCAGCCTTGTAAGTAAGGGAAACCAGCGGTGAAGTCTTCCAGACAGTTTCCTACTGTGCACGTGAAAGTCATGTGGCACTTTCTGAAAGTGTGTGTCCCAAAAGGCAGTGGGGGGGGGGAATCTGGAAATGCTATGTAGATTGCCACAGCGTGCTTATACAGAAGTGGGAGTGGGTACCTGTCAATACCAAGTACCGACTCTTCCCTCCACTCCAAAAAGTGCCAAATGTGGCAGTGGAGGGGGGAGGAAGGTTGTAAAAAATCAAAGTTTCCCCTTTTGGGTGGAGCTCCGCTTTAAGTCAACTTAAAATCATGTTAAACTTACTTGCTTCAGCCCTGATCCTCCCCTTCTTGGTTACCCCGCTGGCATTCTTGGACCTTCCCTTCTGACAAGTGACCCCAGGAAAAGCAGCTTGCAATGGGGACACCAAGGCAGGCTCACTCCTGAGCCACAGCTGTGTGTGTCCATTCACACACAGAGCTGTGGCCCCACCCCCTCCTTATTGGGTCACTGGCTGTGTTTGACAAAGGCTCCCTCTGCTGTCTCAGGCAATGAAAGTCTCCAGAGGGCCAAGGCTCTTGTGCACATCACTGGATTGCAATGGGACTTAGGTAATTTTAAGGCGGGGGGCTGCTGCACAGTGACTTTTTTTTACCACCATGCAACAAAATCTTTAGCCTTTACAAACACCTTAAATTCAGGCTTCAAAAATACATTGAAGGACACTTAGAGGACACCTGTAACATCCAGAGCTTTGAATGTTCATCAAAAGTAACAAATATCACTGAGGAACTTCAGCTGAGGGTAAAGCCCATTTACTGAGTTGTAACCAAAAACCACTATTGAACTATCATCCTAAGAGTAGTCTACACATAAACAAATATGAGCATATTTGTTTTTTGTGTCACAAAGAATATACTATATACATCTCAGTTTTTAGAATGTTTACTTTATCATTCAACCACCATCAATGGGTGGCCAATGTTAAGTCATGGATATATTTGGCAATGGGGAATGTATGGCAGTAAGTATGGGTGCTATAATGACAAATATTTTATATCTGGCATTTTAATGTGCACTGTATAAATTATCTACTGTAAAACAAATATAACAACTGCTATATTGCAATCTGAAAAGGCTAGTTTTATCAATTTTGTTTTTCTTTTTAAACTATAGATTGGTTTAGACAAGATGTGCTTGCTGCTGTGCTCAACAGAGACAGATATTTTTAGGTCGAAATTTGGATTTCGTTGTGTTCCATTACTATGAATTTATGCTTCATCAACCCCAGACTTGTCATGGCTCATTATCTATAGATCATCATTGTGAGCAGCTTCCCGTTTTAAAAATATGTTAAGGCATCTGCCCATGTGCTTCTCTGCACCATAGCACATACTAAAGCTTTTGGTATATTTTTACAGTGTAGAAATATTGCTTTTTGATTTATGTATAGCTTGGAATAAATATATAAAATGTTTGTAAGATTGTTTTTCAATCCTTATAATAATGAAACCATGGGTATTTTGATTTAACTCTTATCAGTTACCTTTTTTATAATATATCTTTTGGGTATATTTTAGAGCTAAACTAAAGAGAAATTAATGCAGCTCTGTATTCTTTATTACTATATATATTTTATTTTATTTTTTTAAATACAAGCAGTATAGTACCTAAGTTTGACTTTTTATCATTCTCTTTCAGTCCTCTGTACAGCAGAGCTCAGAATGGGAGAGAAGGGCAGCACAAGGAGTAATTTCCAGTATTTGTGCTGCATTCTTCATGTGCTAACAAGAATTATGCTGATGGGAGGAGAGAGAAGAATAACAGAGTAAATCTTTTAGGGCCTCTGTCAATGGGTTTCTTTCAAGTCAGAACTGCTTCTCCAGCCAAACAAGTTAATGAGAATACAAAAGCAAGTTGAAACAAGTCAGAAAAAGGTCAACTGCACTTGTCAATGAATTATCTCAAAAACATCCTAAATTGAAAAATGTAATTTAAAAGCAAGTTGCCTTTACTGATCGATAAAAGCCCAGAGCTTGTCAACATGGCCCCTAAGTTTTCTGTTAGTTCTATGTAATGCATTTGGATCTTGACATTTTAAGACTCCCATATGTGATGAGTGGAACTGCAAATCTTAGGATTTTTTGTTGCTGACATATTTGCTATTTTTTTTTTTCCATTCAGTCAGCCAAACTTAGATGGATGGAGTAATCTCCCTGCCAGGACATTGTATTCTAAGGCCCCTTTCACACTGGGGCGGGAGGTGCGGTGGCGGTATAGCACCGCAATAACGTCGGAATTGCTGTGGGATTTGGTCGCTAGCGGTGCGGTATTAACCCCCACTAGCGGCTGATAAAGAGTTAATACCGCGTGCAATGAGCCTCTGCAGAGGCACATTGCAGGTGGTATTACTGCGGTTTCCCATTGTTTTAAATGGGAAGGAGAGGTATACATACTGCTCTTCTAACCACTCCAGGAGATTTTTTCTCTCCTGCCAGCGCATCGCCCATGAGCTTTAACATTGAGAAGGCTGGGCAGAAGTTTTTCAGACAGTATTTAGGCATTATTTTTAGTGCTGTACCACCTGAAAAACTCCTCAGTGTGAAAGGGGCCTTACAGAGGGACCAATGACTGTCAACAACAGCATGTTCTTTTGACAGAAGTTGTGTCGAGTGATACAGCCATACAATGATTGGAATTTGGCTGGTCCCTGCTAAACTGGCAACATTTTGGTCAGTGTGTAGTCAGAATCAGTTTGAGCCTTTTACAGTCAAAGTTACAATATCTTTAAAATGATATTATTTGCATGATGAACCTGAGGTCTGGAGGATGATGTGTAAACAAACAGCAAATACTAAGATTTGACTGCCTTATGTTCTTATTAGGAATTGTAGGCAGGTGAAAAATACACAAAGAGATCATGTCACCAACATAGATATAAAAAATGTATGAGTGTCTCCATTTGTTTAAAGTATAAGTTTAAGCGAACAGCTTTTAGTAATTTATGTAATGTAAAAAAAAGTTACCCCTGCTGAGGATTATGCCTTGTCCAGGATCATCTTTGTTTTTTGTTTTTTATTCATGCTGGATAGTTAAGCTCTCATTATACTTCTGGCCTGCTGCAGATACAGTATGAGAGCTATGCCTTTCTTAACAATATATGTTTCATCTCTTCTACCACACCTGATTCAAATTACAATATCATAAATTCAATGGCTGGCAGTTCATAATAAAAAAAACATTGAAGCGTATCTAAAACCAAAATGTTTTTAGTTTTGTAGAGAGTGGAAAGAGATTGAAACCCCTGTCATGTTGTATTGCTGTCTGTGTCCCTGTTAGATATATTTAGATTTTATGTTGTTACCAGATCAGGACTAAATCAAAAATGTGTCTATAACTACACTGTTCCAATGACAACTATTGTAATAGGTCATACTCCTTACTTACTGTAAAAACAAGGATCCAAAATAAGCTCTGATTATCCTATTTTGTAGAATCAGCAGTCAGGTTCTGTTGCCCAGCTTTTAGAACAAGAAAGTAATATAATGAAAGATTATGAAAACAGAAAAAATATTTAATTCAAATAAGCTTCGTGTGCACTAAATGTATGGCATTTCCGGGACCTCTGGGTTCAACCTTATTCTGAGCAGCATACCTAATTTAACAAAGTTTGTGCTTTTCTATAGGAAGAAAAACATAATAAAAATACAAAAATAGAATTTCAAAATCAGTAATGAAATAAAGAATAAATGGTGTTAAATAGAAGTTAAGTAAATAGAGAAACGCTTTGATGTAAATTGTTATGTTTCTATATCTCCACTTTAAATATTTGCTTTACAAGAAGCAATTTGCACATTTTAAGAAAAAGCCAACCTGGTAAGTATTTAAAGATGTAAATCGGTGTATACATATGGTTTTAAATCCTGTGTAAATGTCACAGCAGACAATCTGTAGCATGTCACAATTACTATGCTAATATTGTATAGCTGCATTGATTTAAAAAAAAAAAAAAAAAAAAAATATTCCATTAATACATTAAAAACCGAAAGTTTTCCAAGTCTGGAAAACTAAAAAGTTATGTTTATGTAACAGCCAAAAAAAAAAAAGCAATATGCAGGAACCAGAGCAATCCACTGGAGATAGAGGCCCAGATTCACAGAGCGATTACGCCTGTCAAACTGGTGTTAGACAGGAGTAATTTCAAATTTTGCGCGCCGTATCACTAGTTTGAATCCTCAAACCATGATACGGCGGCTTCGGGCTTCGATCCGAGAGGCTTACGTCTTCGTAAGCCTTCGGATCTACGCTGCAATATTTTTGCGGCCGCTGGGAGGAGTCCACGTCGTTTTCAGCCTCGTGATATGCAAATGACTTTTTACGGCGATCCACGAAGATACGAGTGGTCATCGCAATCGCTTACATCATTTTTTTGCTACGTACTGTTAGACCAGCTATTTGCTGGTCTAACGGTGCATAGCCCATGTTAAGTATGGACGTCGTTCCCGCATCAAATTTAATTTTTTATTTTTTTTACGTAACTCGTTCGGGAATAGGAATGTCCGTAAACGACGCTACCCAAACAACGAATGACGTAACGACTTGATTTCGCGAAATGCACGGCGGGAAATTTCTGAACGGAGCATGTGCAGTTCGATCGCCGCGGGAACGTGCCTATTTTAAATGCTTCACGCCACCTACTCGCGTAGATGGCTTGCGCCGGGAGAAATACACTACGCCGCCGTAGTTTACTGGACAAAATCTACCGGGATTCCACGTAGAGCCAGGTAAAATACGGCGGCGTAGTGTATTTCTGATACTCTACGTGAATCTAATTGTATGTGAATCTGGGCCAGGAAGTCCAGCTATGTGACCTTTTTGCCCCTGGCCTATGATTGTACAGAGGGATAAGCAACAGACTAATGAGGAGGTCATCCACCTTTTTTCCTCTTTTTGTCAGCATGTGCCATGTTAGCATGTGTGAATATAGGATACCTGATTAACCACTTGCCAACCAGCCACAGTCATTATATTGCAGTAGGTCTGCTCATTCCCAAAAATCGCCATAGGTGTACGTTGGCTCCTTTAAGAGCCCTAGCTGGCACGCGCCCACTGCACACAGCTGACGGTCGCGATGTCCGCCAGCCACCCACAATCGGTAAAGAGAGCCAGAACGGGGATCTGTCAATGTAAACAGACATATCCTCATTCTGACATGGGAGGTGTTTAGGAACAGTGATCTCTCTCCTCCTCCAGTCAGTCCCATGTAATCCCTTGATTGTCCCCTAGTTTTACCCCCTTCCCTGCCAGTAACATTTTTATAGCACTGATCACTGTATAAATGTCAATGGTATCAAAAAAGTGTCAAAAATGTCTGATTTGTCCGCCACAATGTCACAGTCCCTCTAAAAATTGCAAATCGATGCCATTACTAGTAAAAAAATATATAAATAATAAAAATGCCATAAATCTATCCCCTATTTTGTAGACCCAAAAATGTTGTGCAAACCAATCAATATACGCTTATTGCATCTTTTTTTTTTACATAAAATATTGTAGAAGAATACATATTGGCCTAAACGGATGAAGACATTTTATTGATATTTATTATAGCAAAAAAAATCCAAAAATTGTCCCTTTTTTGTTTAAAGCGCAGAGGTGATCAAATATCACCAAAAGAGAGCTCTATTTGTGGGGAAAAAAAGGACGTAAATTTAGTTTGGGTACAGCGTCGTACAACCACGCAATTGTCAGTTAAAGCAACACAGTCCCGTATCGCAAAAAATGGCCTGGTCATTTAGGGGGGGAAATCTTCCATTATGGAAATGGTTACATTTTTGGTTTTACCAATTACATTTAAACTGCATTCCATGTTTTTTTTTAAAGAAATACATAACTGCTCTCCTTGGTGATTTTTTTTTAAACATCTGCATAGACTTTAGCTCTAATTTTGTTCCTTTAGATCTAGTGAAATCACCTAGGAACCAAGTTAGCAATTATAAAAATTATGTTTGTTTGTTTCTTTTAAGATGAAGAATATTTCAAAATTTTCTTGCAAAAAATATTCTTTCTCTTTCTCTCTCTTTCTATAATTGTTTTTCCTAACTTAAGTCAGTTTTGACCTTGAACACTTATGATGCAAAGATTTGCAGAATGCAAGAGAATTAAATATATCCAGAGGATTAGCTTCAACCTTGCTGAAAATGTGGCAGCTCCGATTTGTTTCCCTATTTCCTGAGTGCCAAGTCAAAATGTGAGCTCTTCAATTCTGCATCATAATTAAGCAATTTGTTTAGATGATAAAAATGCCTAGTGCCTTTAGGAAGTGATTTGACACTGAACAGTTCACACTTACTGCATATGTTAATGTAAAACTTACTTTGAAAATTAACAATTTTATAGGATTCATGCTAGCAGAACTTTTTTTTTTTTACTTGATGGACGTATGTTTTTTTTCAACCTGACTATAGCTATGCAAGTCAAATTGTTATCTGGAGTAAAGATACAAAGGCAAAATAGGGTCTGTCAACCTCTTGCTTCAATACCTTCTGAGTTACTAGCCTGGAACAAGCATGCAGGTCAGGTAGTTCAAAAAGTCCCAAAAGGTCCTGATGAGGGCTTTTTTCTCAGATAATAGGTGCAGGTGCTCAGGCCCTACCACCAACTCCCCATCACCTGCATGATCCCTCCATTAAAGAAAGAAGTAAAGTGGCACGCACAGCAGACTGCTCCAAATGGTGGGTATGGTCTGTGCTCAGAACACATGGTATAGGGCTTAGTAGTGTGTAATTTGCAGGGCTCAAGAGTGTATCTCACACAGGGCTCGAGAGTTTGTACTGCACAGGGCTCAGGAGTGCATATTGCCAGCACCCACTGTAGGTCTTGCAATACTTTATTTTCTTGAGGGAATACAACATACAGTCCTCCAGTGACCATCAGTGAGTATTAATAGTAGCCTGGCCAAATAAAGTAAATAAAGTATTTCAAGAGCTACAGAGGGTGCTAGCTTTATTCATTCATTTATTCATTCACATGTGTTGGAGCCGACAGGAGCTTTCTGATGCACCACACTTGCAGAAATAGATACCAGACACAGGTGAGCTGCAGCTTGTATACTTGGAGACTTCACAGGGTGTGTATTATGCAGTGCTCAGCAGTGTGTATCCCACAGAGCTCAGTCCTGTGTATCATGCAGAGCTCAAAAGTGCATATCACACATGGCATAAGGCTCAGGACAAAGTTCTCCCCCAACTTTCCTCCTTCAAGTAAAGAGTTCTCCCCGAACACCCTGGTACAGAACAACTGGTAAACAAAGAAACCAGCAGAGAAAGTGAACAATGCAGAAAGCTTCCTCTACTGGCTTCTGTGTTATAGGTCAGTGAGAAGAGGGCAGTGCTAGGGGTGAGAGTATGAACTTTCACTATTTTTCACCTGTAAAAATTCTCTTGTTCTGATAAGCATACTTTTTAAGGTCAGTAACATGGGAGGAAAATAGATCATAGAGCCTTCAAAGTCATATCTTGCAATTATGAGGCCTAAGAGGTCTGAAATCACTGTATGAAAGTTGGTAATACTGTGTCAAGAGCATCTAGAGCTCCTGCACCTCATTCCAGCATCCTGGGTTTGGTTGTGGAATTCTCATTGCCTGTCTGTCCACCTGCAATGTAATTGATGTGGCCAGTCTCTGGGTGGAGATCAGAGCTGATTTAAGCCAGCCAAACCTTTAGTCTCATGCTTGTGATAGAATGTGTAATAACCAATCAAGGTCCCTGTGTCTTTGCCCTGCTAGTTTGGATTTTCCAGTGTATGACCTCGGACCGGATAATGACTATTCTCTGAACTCTACCTGCCTTTTACCTGGACTGTCATTGAACCACTCTGCCTGTCTGTCAACCACAAGTACCTGTTTGCTTTGTACAGTTTGTGTATCAGTAGGCTTGCTTGCTTTATGGGTAAAGGTTGAAGGACACAGTAGCCAGCTATAGTGTCTGACCACCTACGTTAGGGGTAAGCATGACATACTGGCCCTGTAAAATTGTGGCTACTTCTGTGCTATACACCAGTGGTTCTTGATGCAGTGATGGCTAAAAGGGACAATTTCCACCCAATTACCTATAAGAAGAAACTGAGCTCCTTGTTTTTGGGTTTTGTGCTAACAGTTTTAAGAAGGCAAGACTGCATCTCATTAGGTCAGTTACACTTAATAGTAAGAGTAAGCACAATAGTCAGTCAACTAGACTTTTAAGAATTATTTTGTCATCTGTAACAGATTCCATGTTTCATTGTCACCTTTCTGCAATTATCCTACATTTTAGTATGCCTTTTATTGATGTAAATTAAGTGGCTGCTTCTGTGCTGAAGAGAAACTTTCATTGATCGTTGGTCTTTGGTATTTTAGTCATGACTTGGTGGATGCGCTATGATTCTTTCAGCCAGGATATAAAGATGTAAGATGCAATGACCTGTGGAAGGTATATATCTCTGGCAATATCAGGAGATCATACTACACGTTTAGACCTTCTTGTAGAAGGTATCACTGCTGGTGGTTAGAAACTGTCCAGTTGATGGTGGGACTGCTATCATAGTTTGGGGAACTGTTAATACATGTTAGTGTAAATATTAATTGGATGGTTGTATAATGTGTTTGCTAGCTATTGTTTCTGGAGTAACTTATGACGATTGGAGAATTTGCAAGCGAGTCCTTAAAAGGTTGTTAATACCCTTCTTTACTGCAAACATTATTTCCTTCTTTTCACTTATCACACCACTAGTCAATAGTCAATAGCCAATGTGAGTAACTCCCCTTGAGTATGATAGAAAAAAAGCTAGAAAACATTGCAATAAGAGTAACCTAGACCATACATACTTAAACATATAGAAGTTATGGTGGTTGCTGCCCATTTGGGTAATAATTCAGTAACCGAAAGCAGAATTTGTAAACAGAATGCATGCACAAATTAAAATGTTTCTGCTGGTTATACATGGTTTATACATATGAAAATGTTAGTATCTGTAGAACAGGTCCACTGTGCATCTTCAGAAAAAAAAAAATTGGTTTGGTTTTAAAGCCAGCATTGTGCATATTTGCAATTCATCATGAGTGCCCAACATAGTAAATTCCTTGACTTTTCTAACAATAAATGTATCAATCAGTGACAGGTGCCCCCTATTAACCAGATTGTTGTCTAATTCTTTTTGTAATTATTATTTTCAAACAATAAATATGACAGTTCAGGGTTTACAAACTCCAGCTTTATTTTTGGCAAATCATGTTAAAAATACCTTACCAAATACCTGGTAAAAATATCCTAAAAGTCTCTGGTCTCAATTCGAGACAGGCTGGTGCAATTTAAGATTGTCCACAGAGCATATTTCACCCGCACAGGCTTGACAAGATGAACCCTGCACTTTCCCCGGAGTGTTGGAGGTGCAACGCCTCCCCCAGTGACTTCTCACATATTTTTTGGCGATGCCCCGTGGTGGAACAATACTGGGAGGCGGTGCTGAAGATTACGAATAAGGTTGCGGCGGTTCAGTTGCCCTTGGAAATGGAAGTATGTCTTCTGGGTATTATTGAAAATATTAGCCTGCTTTTCTATGCACGTATAAATATCGCCATGCACTGGAAAAAAAAACACGCCCCCCTCCCTGGTGCAGTGGAGGCATCTGGTGAACACCAGCCTTCCCCTGTACAGGGACACATATGCTAATCAGGGCTGCCCGCAGAAATACGACAAAGTCTGGCGCACGTGGCTGGCAGAGTCAGAGACTGCTGGCTGATAATATGATTGTTATGATTGTCTTGTGGCCTGTATTTTATAATTTCTTCTATGCTGACCTGATGTACCGGCACACTAAGGTTATGTCGTGACTGATGCACCCCCACACCCACCCCCCATACTCCTGTTCACTTGCTACCAGAAGCGCGCTGGTGAAGTATACTGTACCAGATATCCTCCTATATGCATTGTATACATTGAGCTGTGTTTATTGTGTTTTGTCTGTTGTGTTTTTCTTGTGAAGTGTCTGAAAATTCTCAATAAAAACAATAAAAAAAAAAATATATATCCTAAAAGTCCTAATATCAAGAGGAAGAAGAGCAATTGTTTATTTGTTTTCCCTAAAACTGAGTGCAGATAAGTATTTTAACAACTTAAAAAAAAAGTGTTGGACAGCCAAACAGAATGAATATTTTCTCATTAATGACTTCAGCCCCAGAAGGATTTACCCCCTAATGACCAGGCCATTTTTGTGATATGTCACGTCCTTACTTTAAAGTGGTGTTCCACCCAAAATGTAACTTCTGCTTTAAGGGAAGGTGACCCCCCTGACATGCCACATTTGGCATGTCTTTTTTTTTTGGGGGGGGGTGGAAACACTCTTTTTAGAGGGTTCCAGCTCCCACTTCCTCCCGGGGCTCCACGGCGCCAGAGGGAAGTTCACCCCCTCTCTGCAATCATCTGGGACATGTCACAGGTCCCAGATGATTGCCCTGCATGAAGCCACAGTCAGGTGCCCACACTCACGATGCTGTCACCGCAGAGAGGAGGGGTAGATGGGCAGGGCTTAGTACACCCACATCACTGGAACCTGGAACAGGTGATTAATAAAAGTCAGCAGCTACACTTTTTGTAGCTACTGACATTTATATGGGTGGAAGTCTGCTTTAACTGACAATTGCTTGGCCCTGCAATGCTGTACCCAAACAAAATAGATGTTTTTTTTCCCCACAAATGGGGCTTTCTTTTGGTGATTTTTGATCATCTCTGCGTTTTATTTTTTGCTCTATAAACAAAAAATATGTTTAAAAAATCTAATTTCTTAATCAGT
Organism: Rana kukunoris; assembly: GCA_029574335.1. Classification (NCBI taxonomy): domain Eukaryota; kingdom Metazoa; phylum Chordata; class Amphibia; order Anura; family Ranidae; genus Rana; species Rana kukunoris. The sequence continues at coordinate 201,891,830 of CM056051.1, forward strand.
TTAGACCAATTTGTATTCTGCTACATATTTTTGGTAAAAAAATCCCTGTTAGGCATATTGATTGTTTTGTGCAAAAGTTATCCCATCTACAAAATGGGATACATTTAGGGACTTTTTTTTTACCAGTAATGGCAGTGATCAGTGATTTTTAGCGGGACTGCAACATTGTGGTGGACAAATTTAACACCAAGTGACACTTTTTGTGGTCCAGTGACACAGTGCTAAAACAATGCACTGTCACATGCAGTATAAATTACACTGGCAATCAAAGGGTTAAATGTGTTCCCTGGGAGTGCTTTCCAAATGTGTGGGGGATGCTGACACCAGCCAGAGAGATCGGATTCCTGATTACTAGGTATCACAGATCTCTTTCCTTGTCTGTGAAAGAACGACGGTCTGCCTTGTTTACATAGGCAGACTGCCATTGCAAAGTGTCATTTTGTTAATTACTTTCAGGCAAAAAAAAGGAGACTTTACAATCACTTTGTATGATACACGTATTTCCCAGATTTTTGGTAAAATATAAAAGATGAGGCTGTGCCACATAAATAGATACTCATGTCAAGCCTTAACATTTGGTGTGCCCGTGAAAGGTGATGAATAATGGGTTCAGTTTTATTGCTCACTCAAATCAACATTTTCACGCATAGGCGCCTCCTACTCATGCATTTATATTTGTAAATGCATGTATGTGGGGTAGATAACCTTCAACAATTTGGAGGAGGGGGATTTTAAGTGTGTGGGTGTAACTTATTTTTTACACTTTTTAAAAATGTTTTTTACTTAACTTTTTTTTTTTCATCACTTGGGGCAAAAAGAACATTTTTGGATGACCGGTTATCTTTAATGAGACATGGGGGACTTTTCCCACCTGTTTTCCAATAATAATATTGCAGTGAAAATTGCACTGCAATAGTTTCTTCCACGGCCATACTGGCTGTGGAAAGTGACATGGGGATTTGAAAGTGACATTTTACACTTTGCTTCTGGGTCGGTAACAGGAAGGAGAGATCAGAGAATGGACCAAATGGCTGTTCACTGTTCTCCCTCCCTGCTACCCAAGGGCACCCAAGCTGATCCTGAATGCACATATGAGTGTGTAAGGCTTGGGAAACATGGTAGGGGTTATTGGGGATCCTGTAGAAGCAATCCAGTGGCTGTAGAGCCATCGGATTACTTCCATCTGACATGGAAGTAAGTCAGATTTACAAACCAACCCCATCCCTGGAAGTAAAGCTATACTATTTTGATGCAGGTAAAAGTTTTGGTGGAGCTGAGCTTTTTTTAACCCAAATTTCATGCTGATCCATTGGCTAAAATATGTAATTCACTGTAATGGACAAGAATTATAACCTCCTTTTTATATACCAGAAGTGAAGTGTTAGGCAAATATAAATATAAAAAAGGAAAAAACTGTGCCAATAAAACAAATATACCAATAAAGTCCTTATAAATTGTATATATAATAAAGTCCACAAAAGTGCATGTAATTAAATGACACCCAAGTGATTGATACGATCCAGTGAACCGCCACCTTATGGACAGGGGCTTACCAGCAAGTAGTGGTTTAACAGCATATCACAGCTCCACAGCTGTTCACAGGATGAAGACTGAAGACAAATGGTGAGACACAAAGTCAACAGACGACAGGAAACCAGCAGAAATCCAACTCAAACCGCTCAAGGGCCAAGCAGATGACAGTATTGGAATCCAGAGTGTAGTCTCATAGATGGTCCTCAATGCAGGTACAGGTACCGCCAAACATATTGAAAAAAACGAAGGGGCCGCACATAGTGTAAAACCATCAAGGAGATTTAATAACGAATAATAAAAACTACTTACAAACGAATGTGAAATTCGATCATAAAACAAAAAATTGGATGCGATCCTAAAACGAATGCCGGCCGGCAACAAGAGGAGCCCTTCCTCACAACGTCGAACGCGGTGGCGTCACTGCACGCCAATAAACTGCTTTTCTGATATCATTATCACCTGTATTTTTGGTTAGCGCAATTTTCTTTTTTCTATTAGGCAAATATAAACCCTGAGGTATGGAGGGTACATGAAGTTCTATGCACTGTGTGCATGTGAGTGTGAGTGTGTGAGTGTGAGTATATATATATATATATATATATATATATATATATAAACCCTGAGGTATGGAGGGTACATGAATTATATGCAATGATTTTTTTTTACTTAGAATTTATTTGAATGCCCTAATAGCATGTGGTTAGATGTGAACTTTTAATAGGACAATTAAAGGTGTTAAGGTATATATAAATTCTGAGTAATAAAAATCAGTGCATAGAACTTCATACACCCTCCATACCTCAGGGTTTATATATATATATTATATATATATATATATATATATATATATATATATATATATATATATATATATAGATAGGTGTATATATATATATATATATATATATATATATATATATATATACACACTCACACGCACACTACTTTGATGTGGTTAGCCTGGCAGCAGGTGTGTGTAACCCCTGGAAGGGTTCACTGCTAAAAAAAATAGGGACAGCAAACAGTGAAGGTGAAAAAACACTATTTTACACTATTTTACACTATTTACAATGGTCCAAAAACAGCAAAACAAAAAGATGCATGAAAATAAATCCTTGCCAACTTGGCCACTTACCACACACAGGTTTCCCTGGCTATCAGCTAGGTTCAGCCTTGTGCTGTCCCCAGCACCTATCTCCCTGTTACAGGGCTTGCGGCACAGACAGGTATCACACTCTCCAGTTTAAACAGGCAAAAACTGATTCTAGGATGGGACACCTCCCTAAGAATTCTGGGAGTTTTGGTAGGGGTCCTAATAAGCCAACTTACTTGAGCTGGGCTCATTAACTCTACTCCTGCAGGACTCTCAGCACTTCTCCCTAGTGATACAAATCTGCATAGAGCCTGAATTTAGGACACACATATTTGCCATCCTGGACACAACCAATTTTACCTGCCTGCTGTCATAATATATATAATTATAAGTATTGCCATCAAATACATTTTTAAACTAAACTTGTTAGTGCAGGTGTGATATTTTTTTTTATTACAGATTTGGAAACCTCTATGATCACTTACAAGTAAATTATATTTGTGTGAATTTGTCTGAAAGTCTATTTAGAATTAAATTATTGGTATAGCTCACTTACAGCTGGAATTTCAATTGTGGAACACCAACCAAACGAAAGTTGTCATTTGCACTAATAGGTCTGGTCATATTACACAAGTCAAAGCCTTGATCTAATGACTAACATACACATTCATAATACAGATATGCTTCTCTGTGGGTTTCTGTCTCTTGCCTTTCTCCTCCATCTACAGAAGTGGTTATACAAAACAAGGTCAGATATTACCAGAAAATTTTGCCTGGAGTAAAAATGACAGTTGCTGTTATAGAAAATATATTATTGTGGGCAGAAGAGAAGGGAAGTTGAAAACTCTTTAAAAAATAACAAAACAAAATCCTATTTATAGGTACAGTATAAACATACTTTGATGCATTGTTTTTCCCAACCTCTAATCTATACAAGTCTGTTTTCATGCCTTCTGAACTACTGATATATGATTTCGAGGTTCTAGAGAACAACAGTTTATGTGAATATACTGCAGCGGCTTGGTAGAATTTATGACCTACATTTAGCATCTGATATATGCACAGATCTAGACAATCTGTGGCTTTCAAAGCCTACTATTTTATTTACTTCAATTTTATTATGTGTTACTACAAACGTGTTCTGTGCTCGTACTATAATCCTGCAGAACTGTCATACAATTACAAAACAGAGAAAGATAATAACAGCACACACACCCCTCCCTATACGTTGTACATGCGTCAAGCATCTAATGAAAGACTGATGCTTTGGGGTGATTCTCATTGAATAGCAATGCATTATTTATACACTTGTTCAATAATATAGCTTTCATTTGGGATCAGATGTTTCAAAGAGTAGGTCCAAGCAGGAAATGTAATGTGTAATGCATTTAGAAAAAAATCTAAATCATTTAAAGATCTGGATATGAGGAAAAAAATCCAAATCTAGTTTCAAAGCCAATCATTTAACATATACTGTATATTACAACATCAGCCAAGAAACATAACAATCCACCATAGCGGTTTTGGTCCAGGGGTCAGTAAGGCAGTCATTTATGAGGGTTCCTGTGTTTGATATGTTGAGAGTATTCAAGCCCATAGCTCTGTTGACTAAAATTGTCCAGCCAAAAGATAAAAGATTATTTTTTTTTTGGATGAAGTGGGAAGGATTAGAACATCATGTTAACATTGTTTCCATCAGAATGGAAGTCGGGGGAAATCTGCAACTGCAAAACACTATTGCAAAACAGGGTTTTAGGCTGGGTTCATACCGCAGCACGGAGCGGCTCACAGTCACGGTCCAGGGCATTTTTGGCTGTATTTGGACCTAAAACAGATCAGAAAATGCACAGGACTTCCGTGCAATTCGCACCAGGGCCGCTCAGGAGATGTGCGAATTGGATGCTGGCAATGGTCCCGCAGATGACCATTCTTTTTTTTGGTATTTTTTGAAGTTCATTCAAAATTTCAATACAACACAGACACACACACACACACACACACATACACATATATATATATATATATATATATATATATATATATATATATATATATATATATATATATATATATATATATATATCCTAATCATTTATGGACAGAGTACCTGAACTAGTTCTGATCATTTTAATCAAAAAGAAAGAAGACAGACTAAAGTGAGGATCACCATCCCAAAGTTGAAGTATTGTTTCAATGACTTAGGAATAGAAAAACAATCTGAAAAATAAAAGTAAAAAATATAAACAATCAAATTACTCATATTCTTTATTTTAATGCATGTTCTTCCTAGAAACATACAGTACATTCTTTGACTGTTCTCCATAACCTGGTAAAAAAAAAGGGTTTTGTCATTTATTTGATGCTAAACAACAAGCTGAAACCTAAACGATGACTGTGACCTTCAATTTATATAAGATAACAAAAACATGATCAATGCTGTGGAAGAAGACCAAAGTGCACACGCAAGCAAAACTTGCTATTTTTACAGCTACAGTACATGGCAAAAATACTAACAAGCTGTCACACAAAGGCCAGATTTAGATGCTTTTCATGCCTATTGCTTAAGGCAGAAAGGAAATATATATTCAGCCCATGATACCCAGAGTGGAACTAAGAAATCAGAAAATACCAATTTCTACCTACACAGAAAATACTAAATGGAATATGTAGCGTTAATGTTTGATTGACTCCAGACTCAATATGAGCTTATTGATTCAGTTACGGCAACCACCACAAAACAGGAAATTGACTATTAATAGTGGTATAAATCAGCTCACTTTCATATTTGTTTATGTTCTCAAAACTATACGACACTACTGTTCCATTAAGGGATGTCGTTAGATTATATTTTTTTCAACAGTTTTTAAGGATTATGCGCTGCCCTGTGCATTTACTGTACCATTTTATAAAGATTTAGCAGGGTGTTTAATTAATGTATGACACATGGAAGCTTGGTGTAATTCACACTTTTTGTGAAATTCATCACTTGCTACCCTGATCTGCAAAAACATGATTCAATTGGACCATCTAATATATCTCCTTCTAAGCAGTACAACTTGATCTGTGCTAATGGCTACTTCTGTGGACATAGATATTAACTACAGAGGCCAAAATGGCAATAGCATGCAGGAAATGCATATACCTGCTTGAGCATATATCTGTTTGCCCCAAAATCTTTTTTGTCAACACGTAAATAAAATTCAGAATAAAGGGAGTTTAAAATTACCTTTCTTGGCTAATAATAGGTTTATTTTACCATCTTTAGGTGGTCACTCTTATTATTGTTATATTTTTTGGAATGTAGTAATTGCATAAAGTGGTGATCCTCTGAGATACAAGGAAACAAAGACAAATTTGTATAGGCTACATTAGTTTACAGTAGACATATCAAATAGTCAGTCACGGACAGTGTTGCCATTTTGTCTGCCTAACTAAAAACCTATAAGGTAGGCCATAGATTAATTGGTTTTCTTTATTTCCACCTTCAACACCTTTGATTCCTCCATTAACATAGTCAGTGTTATGGGGGAATGCCCCCCGCTATTGTATTCTGTTGGGGGGGGGGCAGGAACCTTCCCAGTTGGCAGAATACAATGATTACTGCTAGCTATTATAATTGCTGGCTGTAATCACATTAAGAAAAACCTAAAAACCTGATTGTACCCAAGTCACCTATGGATCGATTTAGCTGCCCATACATGGATCAAAATTCGGCCTGCCGATACATGGATCAAAATTCAGCCGATTCAGCAGGGGCATGGTTGTGCAGAAATGTAAATCTATGTGTGGCCAGTTAACCACTTAAGACCCGGACACTTACGCTGCTAAATGACCCAAGGTGTTTTTACAATTCGGCGCTGCGTCGCTTTAACAGACAATTGCGCGGTCGTGCGACGTGGCTCCCAAACAAAATTTGCGTCCTTTTCTTCCCACAAATAGAGCTTTCTTTCGGTGGTATTTGATCGCCTCTGCGATTTTTATTTTTTGCGCTATAAACTAAAATAGAGCGACAATTTTGAAAAAAATCACTATTTTTTTACTATTTGTTATAAAAAAAATCAAATAAACTAAATTTTAGTAAAACATTTAGGCCAAAATTTATTTAGCCACATGTCTTTAGTAAAAAAAAAAAATCGTAATAAAAAAAATAGCTACCTAGCGGGAACAGCGACACTAATACAGCGATCAGAAAAATGATCGCTTAGTGACGCTGGCAATAGGGAGTGAAAGGGTTAACTAGGGCGGTGATCAGGGGGTTAAAACTTTATTAGGGGGGGGTGGGGGGGCTATCCTGAACCTAACACTAACTGTTTTTTACAGTGCCTGTCACACTGACACTAAATGCAGTGATTAAATCACTGCATTCAGTAACACTGTGACAGGGGGGTGGGGGGGGGGCGATCACAAGGGGTTAATATGCCTATGTGAGTGTGTGTCAGTGTTGTGTTGGTGCACACTTACTTGGCATGTCTTCTCTCATCAGCAGCGCTGGGAAACAGCGCTGCGATGAGAGATTACATCATTTCCTCCTTCCTGTGTAAACACAGGAGGAGGAAGTGACAGGCTGGGAGCGCGCTCCCATTGGCTGGGAGCGATCGCGGGGGGGGCGGAAAACACGGACATCCGCCCGCTCGTCGGCGATCGCTCCCAGAGCCAGGGGGACCGCCGCACGCCGCGGAGGGGGTCCCGATGGGACCCCCGAACCGCACTAAGGCGAGGACGTAAATTTACGCCCTTGTGCCTGTACGAGCCATGTTGTGGACGTACATAGGCGTGCGGGGGTCCTTAACTGGTTAAGGCACAAATTGGATGGATATTAAGATTGCATCTCAGGACATATTAACCAATTAACAACCACCCTATTGTAGCTTTATTGCTAGAGGGCGACCGCTCTGTGAAGAATCACGTATATATAACACACACATGATTCTGTACTTCTGCACAAACCAATCAATATATGCTTATTGGGATTTTGTTACCAACCATATATAAATATATAGTAGAATACATATTGGCCCAAATTTATGAAGACACTGGATTTATTATTTTATTGGATATGTTTTATAACAGAAAGTAAATATATATATATATATATATATTTGAATGGGGGTGAGGTAGTAGGTGTTGGCGCTCCAGATGACATCACCAGACGAAACCGGTCGAGCGGGATAGTATTCAGTCGCAAACACTCGTGAGAAAACCTTAATTGATACGCCTGATTTTCTTTTATCTATGTGAGTACCTGACCTTTTGTTTAAATAAATTTGTTACAAACTGTATTACACTATATGGGCACTCTTTTTTCTTTGAGCCATATACCGGATTGAATATGTTCTAACAAGTGGAGGTTTGCCAGAGAGCGACACAGGGCTAATACTTTGGAGGCCTTTTACCCCTTGAGGGTACCTGGATCTGGTGAGTGAGGGACCCACCAGAGCATGAAAAAAGGGAGCACTGAGTGAACACTGCTCACTGCATAATAATATATGAAGCACAAAGCACTTTTTTTGCACGGATTACAAAAATCAGCATCAGATCATTCAAGATATTCACGGCACTAAGCACTTTAATGTAATTATTTGTAGCACGGACTGTATTTATTTATTTATTTATTCATTTGTTTATGATTTACCTACATTGTTCATTTGTAGATTGGTTATATATCATATTGAAGTTACACGTGGACCTAGTCAACATTTGATTAGAACCAATTAACCATATACCTTATCATATTTATACATATACCCTTATTCACCAATTAAGAGGCGCCAACACCTACTACCTCACCCCCATTCACTTCCATATTCCACCTAGGTGGAATTTCTTGTAGGGGCAGCCACTTAAGAATTAGCACATCTTTTCTGGCACCACCATAGTAGCCACAATACTTGAAATATTTAGATCCGTAGCGTGGGTTCTACCCCCCTTTTTTCATATATATTTATTTATTTTTAAATTGTCGGTTTTGTTTTTAGCACAAAAAATGTAAAACCCATTGATGATCAAATACCACCAAAATAAAGCTCTATTTGTGGGAAACAAATTACATAAATTATGTACAACATTGCATGAACGTGCAAATGTCAGTTAAAGTAATGCAGTATAAATCTTCCGGAGGTCAAGTGGTTTATGTAACAGATAGATAGCGGGAAACAATCACACTGCATTTTTACTAGGCTTGTAAAAAAAAAAATAGGTCAAATCATGTTTTTTTCACTATGCACACCGATGTGTTCAGTGTTTGATCAACTAAAAATAAATCCCTAGACTTGCACTTCATGTGCGTATAGGCTATACATGGTGAAGTATATGATTCAGAATTAGATTTTAATTAACTCCCCTGAAAATTGTTCACACCAAAAGCTTTATCATCACTTCCCATTCACATCTCTCCAGTTGTCAGAAAGCACATAGCATAATTGGAGGTTTATTTTCTATATAGTAAGGTTTTCATGTTTCTTAGGTCTCACAGGGGAAAAAAAAAGACAATTATGGGCCAGATTCAGGTAGAGTTGCGCTGGAGTATTTCGATATGCGCCGCGTAACTGTGAATATGCGCCGTCGTTTCTATGTGGCCGTACCCACCAAACTAGATGCGACAGAAAACGGGGCATTAACGATCGGCTTAACTTTCCGACGCCAGAGTCTCGTTAGCGCATAATTTCGCTTGGCGCATCAGTCGCGCCTATTGATTTCCCCTGCAAATATGCAAATGAGGGAGATTTCCCGATTCGCGAACGGATTAGCACCATACGCTGGCTACATGCGCCGGGCGTATCTCGTCCGTCCGGCGCAAAGTTATTTCTACAAATAGCTGCTTTATCTTTACTCCAGACGGCCACAAGTCAGCAGGAGAGCAGCTACAGCAGCGTTACCGACGATAAGAGCTAGCTGAGCACCCCCACTTGCAGGACAACACCTCTGTCCATGCTTGTCTGTCAACTTTTACAGCCATGGAGGAAGACATCATAGGTCTCCATAGCCGAGATGACGGCTGACAGCTCCTGGCCTTTAGAGTTCAGCTTTCTCCTGTGTGTTTGCGGGGAACGGGAGCAGCCATCTCAGAACAAAAGTAACTTCACTGCGGGGAGGGGGAACAGGATATACTTTAGTGCCGGAATGGCGCATCTACGGGCGCATTTAAACGCCCAACGGAACGCATTGCGCTGACTTTTCCCGTGAAGTGGTGCCGACGGAAGTTGTGAGCATGCGCACCAGGGGGCGAGTGAAGCCTCACTTACTGCGCATGCTCCGTGGATGATGCGCTGAAAGTAAGCCTCTGCGCTGGGCTCCGCCCATCATTTACATATGATCACACCCACTTCCACTTGCGTCAGGTTACGCCAGCGCATTTCCGTTACTCCGGCGCAAGTTTAGGAGCAAGTGCTATGTGAATAACAGTACTTGCGCCGAAAGTGTCGGCGGAGTAACGTAAATGAGAAACGTTACTCCAAAGTAAAGAAGCGCCCATCTACCTGAATCTGGCCCTATGTATGCAAGCAATTTAACATCTTCATCTATGCATTCACAAATAGAAATGACTAAGCTATAGAAAATTTCCAACATCACCAAAAACATGATTCCTTGGATAATTTTGGATAGAATGTAAAGGGATTAAAACGTCTTTCAAGGGATATGACGTAAAAGAATCTCTCTAACAGGGAAACAGAAAGAAACAAGTGTGCTTTTAATAGTATGAGAGTTATTAAAAAAATCTAGAAAAAAGGTTCTTCTTTCACTTCTTTCCCATATTGCTTAGACATGATCACCCATGATTACTAACACAATACAATATTCCAATATGATAAAATAAAATATAAATATATGAAAATGAACAGCAACAATTTGGCTCACTTGACATCATGTTTATAGATGACTTATGAGTGTGTACAGAAGGATATTATTAAAGTCATATTATGATGTGAACCTCCAAGTTCCTCCTTAAGACCTTTTGAGTTTAGCATGCTGAGCATTAAAAGATAATAACTTTCCGCGCTAACATCGTTTTGGAATCTCAAAAGTCCAACAGACTTTTTCCATCAGAAATTCTGACCGTGTTTATGCCCCATCGGAGTAGTGAGGTTCCACCATTATTGTTAAGTTATTGATTAGTAAGTTAGCACTGAACTTTTTTTTATGATGTGGGAACACATACCTACCTAGGGGCAGTCCTTTTACTGACACTTTTTTTTATTTTACCTCCATTAGTTTATTGTAAATAATAGTGTGGTGATTACCTATTATACTAAAGATTGGCATGTGGCATTAATAAACATCAACAGATTTCAGTTGTGCCCCACCAGACCCCCCTCCCCATGAACAATGTGCCTGGCTATAGATTTTATCCCCCCACTGATTGGCAGCACTAATAGGCAGCACTGATTCGCGTTGATAGGCTGCACTGATTGACAGCGTTGATGGGCAATAATTGACAGCACTGATGGGCACTGATTGGTGGCATTATAAGCATCACTAATTGGCACTGATAAGTGGCACTGACTGAGAGCACTGATAGGTGGCACTGATAGCAGCATTGATTGGCACTGATTGACACTGATGGACACTGATGGCAGAATTGATGGTCACTGATTGACAGCATTGATGGGCACTGATTGGCAGGATTGATGGGCACTAAGTGGCAGCACTGATAGCAGCATGGATGGGCAGCACTGGTTGGCACCATTGATTGGCATTGATGGGCAGCATTGATTGGCACTGATAGGCACTGATAGCAACATTGTGGCTCGGCCCCTTTCTTAATCATCCCAATCATTGGCTAGTGTTTGATAGCTGCCCGGTTCTGTCCACCCAGAGTCCTGTCCGCCCCCTACATCACCACAGAGTTGTGACAGCTGATCTTCTCCCTGCATGCAGCTACATTAGCTGACACGTTCACACACTGAGCAGCTCTTGCCTCACGATCTCTCCTCGCAATCTCCTCTGTCAGTGCTGCCCATCAGTGCCAATCAGTGCCTCTATCAGTGCCAATCAATGTTACCAGTGCCCATCAATGCCGCCATCAGTGCTCATTAGTGCCACAATCAGTGCCCACCAGTGCCCAGTGCCGCCATCAGTGCTGATCATCAATGTCAATCAATGTTTGTTTTATTAACAAGAAAAATTGCGCTTATCTAAAAATGGTTCTCAAATACCAATAAAGACAAAATGATAACGAAACACAAATCAATGTTTGTTGTCCTTTCGGTCGCGCTCACCCCCAACATCACTGCTGAGTTATGACAACTGATCTCTCTTTCTCTGCAAGCGGTTACATTAGCTGAAGTTTCACACACTGAGCGACCCTAGCCGCACAATCTGCTCAATGTTTCACAGGCTACACAATGCCCAGATGTAACATTTTAGAGCAGATTTTTGGCGACAGCTCCAGGTGATTAGGGTGTGCCCAGGCACCACCAGCACACCCCGTGCGCACAACTATGAATATTAATATGAATTTTTAGTATTTTATATAAATTTACCTATTCTTAGTTTATGGCATGGTTTTCACTAGACAAATGGTAATAAAAAAACAAAGCTTGCCAACACATGAAATATCTGTAGATATAGGTTTGTCCACTAATGCCGGGCTGTATCCTGACCTAGAAAATATGTGGTTTCTTGACACATAATAGATCACCCTCTTCTAGTTTACTATACTCCAGGTCACACTTTATTGGAACTGCTGCTGTACTATACTGTATACATTATGTATCTAGTGACTGCAGCAAATAATTGTCAATTAACCTGCATAAAATAAATCTAATGTTTTTCTTCATCTGTTATGGCTTCTTATAGTGCAATTCCTTGACACATTGTAAAAAAGTATTCACAATATTCAACATTGCCCATGGCAGCTGAATAGCTAAAGGAAATTAATCTGAGCTAAAAAGATGAGTCATTGTTGCAGTGACAGTCAATGTGAGATCCAACACAAATTGGAGATGCAATTTGCAGCACAAAAGAAGTAAAGACATTGAAATATGCAGTCCAGCTTTTAAAAATTCTGCAAATAGCTACAGGTACCAGTGACATTATTGACAGTACAGAAGAATGATTAATAGCCAGGCCGTTTAGGTAACATTCAGTCAAGCTGAGGGTATTGTTTTTAAAGCACAATCTGTATGCTGGTCTAGAATAGATTCCATTGTTGAGAAGGGATTAGAAATGATTTCATTATCATATGAATATAATGAGAAAATGAAGAGTCCAGCACCCTCTAATTTCAGCTGTCTGTGTTTGTATTATAGCAAAACCTGCAATTCTTTTACCAAGTAAAATACATGGAATGTGGCTCGCTTCCACTGCTTCAATGTTTAATTCTATTATAAATATGTCCATAGCAATAAAGCATAATTTAGCACAGAGTTTCTCAGCTGGGGTGTTGTGGCACCATAGGGTTACAGTGAACTATCCTCAGGGGGGCTGCAACAAAATGACAAAACCCTGTACAGTTAAATCTGAGAGTTATCCAGTGGAAACATCCTGTATACAGGGAGGAGGGAGAGAGCACAGCCTGCACCTCCCCTTGACTCTTTCGCCCTCTCTGCTGCAATGTTTACTAAAGTTGACAACCCTGGAAGCTGTGCGGGCTGCCTGTCTGTGCCCTAAACTGATAATATCATTGGTTGCTAAGGACATGTTGGGCGGCCTGCACAGCTTTCGGGGTTGCCGACTTTAGTACAGATAGCAGCAGAGAGGAGAAGAGACCAGGGAAGGGGTGCGGGTTGTGCTCTCTCTCTCCTATCTGTATATAGAATAGCCTTCAGATCCCACTGTACAGGGTTTGATTATCTCCCCCTTTCTTTTCCCCACACTGCTACTGTCCCAGCAGCTATAGCTTTGGGTGGGGGGGGGCAGTATTTGAACCCTGTACAGTCGGATCTGAGAGTAATCTCAGGAAAGGGGGGAGCACACACACACCATATCCAAAGGCCTCTCCTACTTTCTGTTTCTGTCAATACTCTTGTAGTGATGAGATGGACGTGGTTAGTTAAGAGGTTTTGTGCTAGGAGGGGGAGGGCGGTTGAATAAGTAGGGTTTATTTGGGGGTTGTGGTTGAATGAAAGATTTGTAAGCTGGGGGTTGTGCCAGGAGGTGGGGGCAGGGGGGTTTGTGCTAGGAGGGGAGATTTACAACCTACAGACCACTAAACTCTGCCTCACAGTAACGTGTTTAGTATGGAACAATTTTAAAAGTCACTCTGGCACCTTTTTGCATGTTTCACATGCATAGGGTAGCCCATTAAAAAAAAAACACACATAAATTGGATGCACCTCATGGTGTAAAAGAGCCCTCAGACTGGTGTGCACAATTTTAAAGGCCATCTTGACTGATAAAAGTTTGGGAAACACTTTAGCATCGGAGTGGTTGCTGTGAGAAATAGCTCATCTGTCAGCATAGTTCCTGAATTAGGAAATTACCCGTGTATCCAATAAGAATTTCATTCTCCAAGGTTTTACTGAAAGGCAAATCCGTGGTTCATAAAAAATGGGGTCGGGAGGGCGTGGCTTGGCGCGCGACGGAGATGGTCGCACATTGAAGGAGCTCTGCAGCACGCACAGCCTTCTGGCAGCTTTTCACCCGACCACTAGCTTCCAGATGCCGGGCAAAAAACTACACACCACCCCGCACTCTCGCCCACGCCGCGGCTCTGTGTCCTACTCGGTGAGGAACATAGAGGAACTTTTTAAGCCAAGGACGGCGCGCCGCAGTACTATGCCTGGGCCCAAAATGGCGCCGATCCACCACGAGGAGGATTATAGCGATGACTCCCAATCGGCTCCGGAGGGTTCAGTCAGGCATGGATCTGGTACGGACCATCCCCTAACAGTCGCGGACATGTCCGTGATCGCAGCGGACATTAAAGCTGCTTTTTCAGCTGCCATCACAGACCTTAAGACCAGCATGCTGGTGTTGAATGAGAAGATGGCCGCCACGGAGACAGCCGGGAAGCGCAGAGACAAAGCTATACAGAGGATGGAGAAGACAGCGACGGTCCATGCACACCATTTCATTGACATGAATCGCCACCTGGAGGACCTTGACAACAGGGGAAGGAGATGTAACGTGCGGGTGAGGGGGATACCAGAGTCGGTGGACTCAGCCCAAATTGTTACTACCCTGCGCACTGTCTTCAACAACCTCCTGGAACGACAGGAGGATACAGAGATTAATTTCGTTAGAGCACACAGGGCCCTCAGGCCTAGAGGTCCGGACACAGCCCCACCACGAGACATAATATGTTGCTTTGAAAGCTTTGGCCTCAAGGAGGACATCATGCGCAAGGCCCGAAGAAGTGGACACCTCGTTTTCAACGGAGCTGACATTCTGCTTTTCCAGGATCTCTCCCCTATCACCCTGCGGAATAGGAGGGCTCTTCGGCCCCTTCTGGATAGGCTGAGGGACAAGGACATAAGGTACACCTGGCGCTTCCCCTTCGCCCTGAATGTGGCCCTCAATGGTCACCAACACACGCTCCGAGTTCCTGCAGACCTGCCTGAGTTCTGTGAGGCCCTTGATCTTGGCCCAATCGAACTGCCCGATTGGTATTCGGAGTTCCTGCACCCCCTTCCCATTCGGAGCCCTCCCGAATCCCCGCAATCTACGCCAGACAAGAGGCTCGCAAAGAAGGCACGGCACGGCCGAGGCGGAGGATCGAAATCTGGTACACCGAATCGCCTAGCAGGGGCCCTAAGGGATCTCGGGGGTGAGTGACTCTGCTTCCTAGATCGCGCGAGCACAAGGTGAGCTTGTTCCCCTGTCCCCTTCCCTGCGGTGAGTTCTCCCCCCGACTCGCCTCCCTGGACCACAGGATGCCTTGCCCGAGATATGCCGCAATTGACCCAATGCTCCCCGGGGGACAGGCCCCAGCAGACTCGTCCTCCACGCTAACCTGCCTACTCGCATGTTGCCTGTTGCCTCGTGACACGTTGGATTGGATGGCGAAAGTGTCCCACACGTATCCTGCACCAGGAGGATGACCCCCCCTTTTCCCTTTCTCTTTTTTATCATTTTATTTTATCTTATTTCATTTATTCTACCTGCTCACCCATTGCCCTGGACGTGGCGCATTGTCTTCACCCCCAGCCGCTACCCGTTACAGTCTGGCTGTGTGTTATGCGACGAGCAGCTCCCGTTGCCCCAGGGACTGGCACATTAACCTCCAGTTGGCTCATCATTTTAGCCCCCCAGCCGCTGCCTATTGCAGTCTGTTTGGGTGTCATGTGATAAGTGACATGTCACTGAAGCATCAGGGACCGACATGTTAACCGACAGCTAATGATCTTACGCATGTTATTGTTTTTATTTCTTTTTTTTTATTTTTTTCTCCTCCTTCCTCCTCAGGACCCGTGGGACCTCTCCTGCCGGGTTGTCACACATTGACTATGTAATGTATTTTGTCATACTGGCGGGCTCCCGTTAATGTTTAATGTTTACTGTTTAATGTTCCACAATTACCATTTCATGTATATTCTGTTGCCTGTTATGGGGAGGTATTTAACTAGATACGGGGAACATGTAGTATGGGGATTGTTATTCACGCTTGTGTGCTCGTCTTTGATGGATCTTTTAATTATTTTAGATGCCTGTTACTTTGTTACTGCCTAAACCCTGGTCGGGTGTAAAAATTTCAATCTAGCTTTCACTCAACATTCAGCCGGTAGGGCTGTGCGTGTACTCTACCCTGCTGGTTACATTTTATTGAGACTATCTGCTCTTGTTTACACAGAGGCTGTGAGGAGCTGCGGACTAACCGCCGCCGCCTCCCTTCTGCCCCAAAAAGCACCCGGTGTTCTCTGATTCACTGGGTGCACCACACTGTGTGGGTGAGGCTCTCCGTGGGGGCGTTTGCTTTTGCCCTCGAGGGGAGACCCACCTTCTATATTCCTATTGCTCCAACTCTCTCTTGTTTTCCTTTCACTCTCTCTGCTGAGCCCCTTCCCCCTTTCACCTACCCCCTCACCCCGTCCTTTCCCCTGTCACCCTCCCGAGCCGGGAACAGACAACTGTTTGACTCCTGTCACCTTATTAACTGTTGTGGTCACAGTGCTAAATTATTGCCATTGTTGTACTCTCGCAGGTTGACTCCGGGGCTCCTCTGCCTCCTCCGTCCGAGCTCTCTGCCATGGCCTACTCCACGCTGGGTAGGGCTCCCCTGGTGATCTCCCACAACGTGAGGGGTCTGAACATCCCTGAACGTCGAATCTCCCTGCTGAGGGAACTCAAAAAAGGTAGGCCACACTTTGTCTTTTTACAAGAGACCCACTTCAGGACCCACCACGTCCCCAGGCTCTCCAGCACATATTTCCCTAAGGCATTCCACGCGACAAACAATGACTCTAAGTCGAAGGGGGTGACGATCCTAGTGAGTAGGGAGGCCCCATTCGAGATACTGGAACAGCTTACTGACCCTGGAGGCAGATTCCTCTTTATAAAGGGTATGTATGGAAACACCCCTCTGACTCTAGCGAATGTGTACTTCCCTAACAAGGCACACATGTCATTTTGCCAAACCATTGTCCGTGAGCTCCGTGGCTTTGCCAAAGGGTGCATAATTTTAGGGGGAGACTTTAATGTACCCCTGAACCCTCTCGTAGACACCTCCAATGGGAAAACATGCGTCACATATAGGATCCTCAAGGCTATCAAATTGATGCTCCAGTCACTACAACTTACCGATTCGTGGCGCTTTCTCCACCCAGACGGTAGAGACTTCACACATTTTTCGGTTCCGCATTCTAGGTATGCGAGACTAGACTATATCCTTGTGTCCCAACGAGACCTCGGGAAGGTCACAGAGGCTCACATAGGCATACAATCATTTTCGGACCACGCGCCCACTGCACTTTCTATGGACTTGACGAATCCTGCACAACGACAACCCTCCTGGAGGCTTAACGCCTCCCTCCTGACGGACCCGGTGACACTCCCTACCTTGACGGACAACCTGACTGAATTTTTCAGGCTCAATGCCACCCCGGGCTCGGACCCACTGGCCGTATGGGAGGCTCATAAATGCTCCATGCGTGGGGTCCTAATGAGACTAGGCTCGTGCCGTAAGCGGGAAAGAGAGGCCACGATCCAGAAACTGACTGCCCAAATTAACGCCTTGGAAACGTTGCATAAACAATCCCTTTCCGCTGACTCGGCGTCCCAATTGCTTGAAGCGCGTCGTGAACTGCAACACTTGCTGGATTCCACGGCTAAGCGCATGCTGTTTTTTAAAAAAAAACTATATTAAGAGTCGGGAAACAAAGCGGGTAGGTTTCTGGCAAGGGCCTTACGCGAGATTTCGTCGGCCAATCACATCGCGGGGATCAAACGATCGGATGGGGGACTGGACGTGACGACGGACACGATCGCGGACCGCTTCCACAGCTACTATTCAAAGCTATATGCCCTCCCGCCGCAACATAGACAACCACACATGACTGACGACAGGACGCAGATCATCCATGACTATATCACCAACAGTGGCCTCCCGGCCCTCTCACAGACTGACATGTCCCTACTCGAGGAGCCGATCACGACCCTGGAGATCACTCAGGCCATCAAACAACTGAAATCAGGGAAGAGCCCGGGTCCAGACGGTTACTCGGCTGTCTACTTTAAGACCTTTTCTAACCAGCTCATTAAGCCTCTTGGAGATGCCCTGAACTCGCTGTCCTCCCCTAGACAGGTCACCCCGGACTTTTT
This sequence comes from Rana kukunoris, assembly GCA_029574335.1. NCBI lineage: Eukaryota > Metazoa > Chordata > Amphibia > Anura > Ranidae > Rana > Rana kukunoris. Next base: position 201,910,152 of record CM056051.1, read on the forward strand.
ATCCGCGCATATCACAGTCATACCAAAGTCAGGCAAGGACCCCACAGATTGTGCGAGTTATCGCCCTATATCCTTGCTGAACTTGGATGTGAAGCTGTTCGCAAAAATCCTTGCCACAAGGCTGAGACCGCTCCTTCCAGGTCTGGTAGGGCTGGAACAGGCGGGCTTCATGCCAGGCCGGGAAGCCAAAGACAATGTCACTAAGGCTCTCCTACTTATACAGGCGGCTAGAGACCGGAACATCGAGGGCTTTCTTCTGTCCACTGATGCAGAGAAGGCCTTCGATCGGGTGGCCTGGGATTTTATGATGGCGGTTTGCGCGAAGGTGGGTTTGGGACCACACATGCTATCTTGGATAGCAGCACTCTACCAGGGCCCGTCGGCACAACTGCGGATTAACGGCACACTCTCGAAAAGAGTGAAGATAGAGAATGGTACGCGACAGGGGTGCCCGTTGTCGCCTCTGCTATTCATCCTGTCTCTCGAACCTTTTATCAGGACAGTGAAATCCAACAACGCGGTGGCGGGGTTCCGGGTGGGGGAGAGCGAGTTCAAGGTGGCAGCATATGCCGACGATCTCCTTTTTTTCCTGACTGGCCCACATATCACACTCCCCAACCTGTTGCGTGAATTCTCGCACTACAGCTATGTGTCAAATTTGAAAATCAATTATACCAAGTCAGAGGCACTAAACATTTCACTGCCGGATGGATTGCTGGCGGCGACCAAGGCTCAGTCCTCCTTCCGCTGGGAACCGGGGGCTCTTAAGTACCTGGGAGTCTGGCTCACACCCCGACTCTTGGATGCTTTTGACAAGAACTTCCCACCCCTCCTCGGACACTGTGAGAAGGACCTTGCCCAATGGGACAAGGGAAACTTTTCCTGGTTTGGGCGGGCTTCCATTATTAAAATGGTGGTGCTCCCAAGGTTTCTTTACCTAATGCGCACCCTCCCGGTTCAGATTCCCCGTCGATTTTTTGCGTCTCTGAATGCGCTCCTTCTTAGATTCTTATGGAACCGCAAGACACCCAGAATTAAACTGTCCACCCTGATGAAACCTAGAGAGCTGGGTGGGCTGGGTCTCCCAGACTTTAAGAAGTACCACGTTGCGACGCACCTTGCCAGGATCATTGATTGGCACTGCCATGGATCCATGAAGGACTGGGTGGCTCTGGAGGCGGAGCTCAGCCCGATCCCACTTAAATTCTCTCCATGGATCCCTAGACATGCTTATCCCCGCTCCTTACGTAAACACCCCGTAACAGGTGCCTCGTTGGACATATTTCACGCTATCGCCGGGCGGAGGGAGATTTCCACTACACCCGGCCCCCTTACACCTGTAGCGGACAACCCCGACTTTATCCCGGGCATGAGTAACCCGACTCTTAGGAAGACACCCACGCATGCCCCCCTGCTAGTTGGCGAATGTTTTGATGGGGACAGACTTAGAGACTGGACAGCCCTTAGGTTTGAACACGACCTCCCCAACATGAAACTATGGACCTACTTCCAACTCCGCAGTTACTTAAGCAAACTCAGGGAACCCAGGGACCTCACTCGGCCTCTGACTGACCTAGAGACCATTTGTAGCGCACAGTCCCCTTTGGATAGAGCCACCTCAGTGACGTACTCCTGGCTACAACACGATGGGGGCATGGAGAGAGCCGGACATAGGGAGAAGTGGTCGGAGGAGCTTGGGATGGAAATCTCGGAGAAACAGTGGAGGTATGCCTGCACCATTGCACACAAATGTTCAATCAGCACAAAACTTCAGGAAACGAGCTACAAGCTCCTAACGCGCTGGTACCACACTCCTGACAGGCTCCACAAATGGAACCCTCAGCAGTCTGACACATGCTGGAGGTGTCAGAAGGAGAGGGGCACATTGCTCCACATCTGGTGGGGCTGCCCCTTGATCTCTGCCTTCTGGGAGAAAATACACCGCCTGATCAAGCAGATCACAGAAACTAAACTGGTTCTGGATGCCGCCTGCTGCCTATTGCACCTGTCCTCCTTTTCGCTGGCACGTTACAAGAGGTCTTTGACCATGCACCTCCTAAACGCAGCCAAATCCTTGATACCTCTGCACTGGAGCTCCGTCGGGGTTCCGACCGTCTCCGACTGGCTCCGCAGAGTCGCCGAGGTCTGCGAGATGGAGGACACCTTAGCCCAGGATAGGGGCTCGGCCGAGAGCTTCCACGATACTTGGCAGCACTGGTTCTCTTTCAGATACTCACCGGAATACGCAGCAGCGATGGTTGGGTAGTCCATGGGAGAGTTCTTTAGACACTGTGACCATAGATCAAGTTCCACCTACCCCCCCTCCCCCACACCTTGCCCTTCCCTCCCTTCATCCCTTACCCTTTGTCTCTTTTCAATCCTGTTCTCTGATCTCTATCTTTCTTTTGCCTGCTGGGGTGTGACGTTTATGGCTGACTATATTAGTCCACACCCGATACACAGCAGAACATGTTGATACAATCATAATTGCAATGTTATGCAAAGACTAGTTGCCATTCACTGATTGAAAATCTCAGAGCCTGCTCAATAACTTTCAAACTTTGGCACACTGTTGGCTCTGCCACTCCTCATGTATATGGCCTATTAGAAAACGTTGTGTTGTTATTTCTGTTATGTCATTACTTATTGTGTTCTATGGCAATCCTTGGGGCATTCCCATCCAGCTGCGCCTGCGATGGAAAGCTCACTGTTTGTAAGAATGTCAATCTTTTACCTTTTAATAAAAGACTTTGAATGAAAAAAAAATGGGGTCGGTTTACAAAACGTTGATTAGTGGTGTATATTTAGTATGTTACTTGCAGTAAGTAATTCTAAGGCCTCGTACACATGACCGTTTTCCTCGACAGAATCCATCAAGAAACTTGGTGGCAGAGCTTTTTTGCCGAGGAAAACGGTCGTGTGTATGCTTTTCATCGAGAAAACTTAGTGGAACTCGACGAGAAATAAAAAAAAGAACAAGTTCCCTTTTTCCTCATCGGGAGTCTCAATTTCCTTGTCGTGTTCCTTGTCGGCCTGGTTTTCGACGAGAAACACATTTGTGTGCATTCTTAGAAACCCGTGCATGCTCAGAATAAAGTAGCGTTTGTAATGGAGATTTGTCACGCTGTAACAGACTGAAAAGTGCAAATCGTCTCTTACCAAACTTTTACTTAACAAGCAGTAACATGAGATTAGCAAAAGCAGCCCCAAGGGTTGTGTCAGTGGAACGAACTTCACCTGCCGTTGTATGTGTTGTACGTCACCGCGTTGGAGAATGAGGAAATTTGGTCTTGACAGTGTGTACGCAAAGAAAGCTTATCAAGTTTCTCGACAAGCCTAACAAGGAACTCGTCGAGGAAACGATGTGTCTTTTACGACGAGTTCCTCTGTCGTGTGTACGAGGCCTCACGCACATTCTTTGGTGGCTATTATTAAGTTTGCATGTTTAATACTATTTCCTAATCCTTTATGAAGGTAGCCGAAAACAGCTGGTGTAAAGGTTACAAAAACTAACTGGAAAAGTTATACACAAAAACCGATAAGAGGAAAGGCCATGAATAAAAACAAATATGGGGAAAGGCCATATGCAAAAAAGAATATGAGGAAAGGGCATACACAAAAACTGATATGAGGAAAGGAACTGTCTGTGCCACTATTCAGACAATTTCACCTCACTCTCTGTCCCTGTGACAATTATGTTTTGAAAATTTTGGGCGGTCATGAAAAAACGAATATTAGTGATAAAGTTTAGGTGGAGACACCTTTTTCCCATGGTAACTCCTACTGGAGTGAATTTCCCTTCCTAGGGGTAGATTTCCTCTTAGGCGGCGTACACACGACCGAGGTTCTCGCTGGAAACCAGCGAGAACCTCGCTGGAAGCTGCATTCCAGGGAGGACCTCGGCCGTGTGTACACAGAGCGCTCACCCCGCCCGTCGGGAATCCCGTCGAGTGAAAAGAGAGCACGCTCTCTTTTTGCTCGACGGCCCGTCTGGATGAATGGCTGGTTGCCATTCCCGACGGGCGGGTCTCCGATTTCGACGGCCGGCAGAGAACCTCGACGGGCGGAACGATGTGTTCTGCCCGTCGAGGTTCTCTGCCGTGTGTACACGGCCTCACTTGCTGTTGTCTCCTTCAATTTGTATGAGTCGCAAGTATGCCGGATGTATGTAACTCTGGGACTGCTTGTATGAAGAAAGACATGAATATTTGGTGCAAGATTGCTTAGAAACAAAATAAAATGGTGCTCTCCACATACTGTACATGAAGGTACACTAATTTCCAGAAAGAAAATAGTTTTAGGTCTTTGTTAACCACATAATAAAACAAAGAAATTGCATTAGTGCCTTGTAAAATTAGTAAGAATCCCAACTGCAATGTTTCCTGGTTAATTATACTGTAGAAATAAATCAGAGGCATTACTAGAACCTTCAGGGCCCCAGTGCAAGAAATCATAAAGCGCCCCCCAGCCCGTGGCCGGGATCCCCCCACAATGGTGAGAAACCCGGGCCTGATTGGAAGTGCAACCTTTGTGACCCTGGTGGTTCCACCACTGGTGTCAGTAGTTTTATTTTTGTTATTTGATTTGTTTTGACCATTATATTTGCAATATAAGGGGTCTAAACAGACCTCTGATGTTCCACCTTTGAGACAGAGAAAGCCAGGGGAGCACACAGGGGCCTGGGGGCAGTAGGAGGTGGAATAGGAGGGGTGGCTGGGTTGACATGTAGAGGAACCAATCCCCTCCAATTTCCTCCTGCAGCTGCTGAAAGGCAGTAGGTGGAAAATTGAGGGGATTGGTTGCTTTATATGCCACCTCCACTGCCCCTCCTCTATACGCTGCAAATGCAATCTCTGTACGTATGCCTCTGTTATTTCCATTTCCTCTCTCCTCCCCTAATCCAGCGCAAATTTTGCCAATCCCCCATCCCAGCACAACACCCCTCCAGCACGGCACAAATCCCCCCTCCCTCCCAATGTTTCAGAGTGGGCAAACTGGAACTTGCCACGCATCTCTTACAGGGTGCCAGGGGTCTCAGATGCTGCAATTGCCCCCTTTGAGACAAATGGCACCTCTTTGATGGGGGGGTAAGAGGATATGGCCTTTGGGAGTGGACAGGACTTACAATGTGTGATGTCAAAATCCAACTCACCCAGCACCCTGTCCTCTGCTTTCCCAAAGCACCCCCCAGCACATGTCCTCTTACCCCTCACTCATCACTTCTCCAGGTGTATATTCATAAAACCCCCCTCGCCCTTCCCAGTTCCCCCTCCTCTGAATACCACGTTAGCCAGACAACTGAAAGCTTAGTGGCGGAGATCACTCCCCGACACTGTGCTCCAGGAATTAGCACAGCGTGTCTAAAATTGATTTTGCTGGGGGAGGGGCCCAGGGTCCACCCCCACAATGATGGAATGCCTGGGCCCAGTTGCAATGGGGATTGCTGAGACCCTGGTAATTCCACCACTGAAAGAAATGTATAAAGATATAGAGCTGACTGTGAAATTATATCCACCAGGTGAAACCCAATGTAAAAATAGGAATTATTAAACCCTGTTTTGCTGTCTGTTTCCCAATAGGGAGATTTCTGTCGAACTGCACTCCAGAGACATAAGAGGAAATAAGCAATTTTAAGCAGTAAGTAAAAATCCTTTTCTGAAGAGTGGACTACTGGGGACAACAAACCTTTCTCTTTTTTTCTTCTTTTGTTCCAGCAAAAAAGGGTCCCCGTTGGAAGAGTTCCTCTCACCTAATGGTGCAGTGACAGCTCTAGAATTTTGTTTTCCTACTTCTTTCTGTCCCAATGGAAAAGGTTATCGGGGTAATAAGAGAGTGAATCTCCCCAGTAGGGACAGACAGAACAAAAAAAAACAAAAACTGAAAGACACTAACCCTTCCACAATCTATCCAAAACAAAGTCTTGGTACTGATGTTTGACATCCAGGTTTCTGTGCAATTTTTAAATTGACTTGCTTGGTGGGTGGGAAAACCTCATATTCCTGCTGATGAATCCCTAACTCAAAGAAGTATACATGGTATTCATAAAGCAGTGAAGGTGACTTTCACCAAAAATTCACATGTGGTTTATAAGTCTCTGTCACTCAAAACATAAGTACCAGGAAGGTTTTCTTTTATTGTATAAAAAGGTCAAAGAAAAAATGTACAAAGGTACAGACATCGGATTAGAAACAAGCCTCCGGTAAGGTATACAGCACATCAATGACCAGATATTTCAGAAACTGTACACAATCAATCACAACACAACCAATACACAGAATTAGTGTTTCTTAGCAAGTTATAAAATTCTACAACTTCAAAATAGGGTCCATTTTGTGCATATTTCAGAAAACATAACACAAAACAAAAAACAAACCAAAACGAACTTATAAATCTATAGATTGTGTGCCATCTCTCAAACAGGTCATACAAGTGTACCTTCCCATCACCATGTCCACCCACTGTCATAACTCCACTATCCAGGAAATCTAAAACAATTCTCTCACATCTGTAACAGTCTATCCTTGACAAGTTGAGGAGGGGCTATCGCAGGGGCTTCCAGCCACTTCTGCCATATTCTGGTGAATTTACTGCTGGCATTCCTATGTTGATATGCATGCTTTTCCCTAATCAGAATATCATTACAAGGAAGGTTTAGCTGTACTGAGTGTTTAGTGAGTGCCAAATGAACCCGTTTATATCTATATATATTCCACATAATGTAGATAACTCCCAAAACCTTTCTGATAATATATGAAAATGGGTTATTTAGGAGGACCTGAATTCTAAAATAGAAGATTTTCTTGGCTACAGAGAACATTTAGAAATGTTAATTGTGTCTAAATGGTACCCTCAAAAATGACTGGAATTCCACCTGTGAAAAAGCAGTGCACTCCTGTATTTTTCTGCAGTGTGAGATCTAAGACACTGCTGCTTCTGACTGCTAGTCTCAGGAGATTCAGTGATTACACTACTCTTCTAATGGTTGTTTCCACTGGTGAGGGAGCTGTACCAGAGGGCCTACAGTGCAAGGATCTTCCTGCTTATTCCTCATTCATTTTGTGTATATGTGCTTCTGCCACCTCGTCTCCTTACCATCATCAGATCACCTGTCATCAGGGTGATTACTTAAAACAAGGAAGCAAAGCCCTGCTGCTACAAAGAGGGCACCCTCCACACAGTGTAAAACAAGGCATGGTAAAATAATGAGGGAAAAATCAGATGCAGACATACTCCAGACAATACTGGTGAGAAGCAATTTGCCATTTGCCAGCCTTACTGCATCAGTTCAGTTCCTGCCCAATTGAGCAATGGGTTCTAACTCGGCAGTGCTCTATATGCTGTTTAGATACTCCTATTTTAAATTATACTTTTATATATTTAACCCCTTATGGACCGCCGCATGTACATTTACGTCGGCAGAATGGCACAGACAGGCACATCAACGTATATATACGTTGCTGCCTTGACGTGGGTCGGGGGTCCGATCGAGACCCCCGGTACATGCGGCGGTCGGGTTTACTGTGCGAGCGATCCGGCATGAGGGGGCGGCTGTTCGTTTTTTTGTCTGCCCCCTCCGGATCGCCCCCAGCCAATGCGCGCACTCCCCCGTGTGTCACTTCCTCCTCCTGTGTAAACACAGGAAGAGGGAAGTGATGTGATCTCTGCTCTCTGCTTTTTTTTCAACCGCCGCTGAGGAGAGATCACATCACACAGTGAGTCTGCACAACTCTACACTGACATCAGGACACGCAGGCACACTTAACCCCTTGCGATCACCCCCCTCCCCCTGTCACAGTGTCACTGAATACAGTGATCATATAAGTACTGATCACTGTATTTAGTGTCAGTGTGACAGGCAGTTAGTGTTAGGTCCAGGGTAGGCCCCGTACCCCCCTAATAAAGTTTTAACCCCTTGATCACCGCCCTAGTTAACCCTTTCACTCCCTATTGCCAGCGTCACTAAGCGATCATTTTTCTGATCGCTGTATTAGTGTCGCTGTTCCCACTAGGTAGCTCGTTTTTTTTTATTGTGATTTTTTTTACTAAAGACATGTGGCTAAATAAATCTTGGCCTATATGTTTGACTAAAATTTAGTTTATTTGATTTTTTTATAACAAAAAGTACAAAATATTGTTTTTTTTTCAAAAATGTCGCTCTATTTTTGTATATAGCACAAAAAAAAAAAATCGCAGAGGCGATCAAATACCACCAAAAGAAAGCTCTATTTCTGGGAAGAAAAGGACGCAAATTTTGTTTGGGAGCCACGTCGCACAACCACGCAATTGTCAGTTAAAGCGACGCAGTGCCGAATCGCAAAAAGGGGCCTGATCCTTTACCTGCATTTTGGTCTGGGTCTTAAGTGGTTAAAAAATATATATAAATCAAAAAAGATTTTAGTTCAGAAAGAGGGCAAGACATGAGGGAATTCAGAGGCTTTTAGTGAAATAAGGAAACAATAATAAAATAAAGATTTAGTGGATGATAGGGGCACACAGATCTAATAAAATTAATGTCATGTTCAATCTAAACTAGAAGACTAAACAAATGAATGGCTTGAGCTTGTAATTGAACTCACAACGGTAATTCAATGGCATGGATAGGTCGCAAACAATATATCATCATTATGTGACTGTAATCCTAAACACCTTTATTTCTCAAATAAGACTATGCCACTGGGTAACAAACACTAGCAATGACAGACATTTTATGGCACTGCATTTAGAAAATTGTGGAAACAGAAAACAATATATGTTTTCATAGGACAGTCATTTAAAATTACAAACAAAATATTGGGTAATAATGGGCATATGCCTGCAAACATAGGCACATTGAAAACAGACAATAACATAACATCAGCCACAATAAATGTGACTCCACTGTAGTGGAGTTATATATTTTCCTGTGTGGGTATACTGTGCAATGTGTAAATGTTCTTAAATAAAACAACTTCCAGTGATAGAAGTAATCTTTCTAGCTTATAAACAACATCTCCAAGCAGGAGAAAGCTAGCTGTTTGTGACCCCAGTGAACAATAAAAGTTCTGCAGGCCATTGTACATGATATTGCTATGGTTAATATAATAGCAGATTATGAGAAGAATGCAACTGACCATGATTTTACAGTGGGAATTACTTTGTGCTTTGTAGCTATGCCCCAAATGCACGGAAATCTGTGAAATTATCACTTACATGGGTCAGCAAAAAGGTTATCTGCGTGCTTTGCACAACAGCATTGCATCGTCTTAAAGCAGTAATAAATCCCAAACCAAAAATTTAATATATTGCAGCTTACTAATTATTGGATATGGTCACTGCATTCATTTTCTTTTAATAGGCTTTTTTCTCTCTGTTTTTACCTGCTGATCTGGCCAGCACACATCCTATATTAAAGTGTTCTCACTCTGTATCAAGGAGCACAGGCACATTTGGACAGCAGAAATGTCTGTCTGGGGGGGGGGGGTAACCTGTCACAATTGTATTCTACAGGTTTGCTTTCAAATATATATATATATTGCTTTTGGGGTTTTAAGTAATCTTCAGGCCTAAAATGTGCATGTTGTACATGTGTGCAAGAATACACAGTTTTGCTAGTCAGTAAAGAGGAGACAATTATGCTTCCAAACTTGCTTCTAATATTTTACTAAAAAAAATAATGTTTCTAAATGTAAAAAGTCAGGACATAACCACAGGAAATTAAACTGAAAACAAATGTATTTAAGGAGGTATCCCGAAAAAAGGTTCATTCCGAAGAGTGTGGCTCCTCTAATGGGGCTTTAATTGGGTGACTATTTAACCTCATATGAATTGGTATACCAAAAGGTTCTTTATAGACATATAGAGGTTAAACAGTCACCCAATTAAAGTCCCATTAGAGGAGCCACACTCTTCGAAGTGAACCTTTTTTCTGTATTTTAGGGATGTGGGTTAACTGACCTCTACATCCATACACAAGAGACACTGCCCTACTTAAGAGGTATCCCAGACAAAGAGAATAGTTACTGGAACAGGTGCATCCACGCTAATACCTCCTGTGTAAATGTCTGGTGAGCCTCAAGAACACAGCACTCAGCCTAGGAAGTCTCTGCAAACCTCCATGTATAATCCATGCAAAAAGGGAGAAAGGCTGGTGCCATGAAATTCAGCTAAAACATTGTTTTATTATTGAAGATGAATAACAGTCAAAAAGCCAACACGTTTCGTCCAAAACACATTGGATTTTTTTGACTGTTGTTTACCTGCAATAATAAAACAATGTTTAAGCTGTCTTCCAGAGCACAAGCCTTTCTCCCTTTTTGTAAGGAAATAGTTAACCAGCAGTTACCTCAGACTTCAAGGACATGAGAGGCTCAGACTCACCCAGGGCAGGGGAAAACTTCCCATGTATACAAAGACATAAAATAGAAAAATGTTGTATTTTACAACTATGTATCCTGACACAAAAGTGTCAAGAATTACTACAAGATTATATGCTTAGCTCAAAATGGTTTGGTTATAAACAAGTTTATAGTGGAAATGGGTGCTCTAGCACGGTGTTTCAGTAGACTCCTATAAAACGCCAGCTTAGGGCAGCGCATAACGCATAATTGTATAATAGTGCTTTCAGAAACGGAACTAAATTAAAAGTATTGGATTTCCTTTTTTTATACTCTTATTACACATATACTTTACTATGTAGTAGAGGGGTGTTCAACCTGTGGCCCATGAGCCAAATGCAGTCCAAGATGGCCATCAATGTGGCCCAACATAAAATCATAAACGTAACTAAAAATATTGATTATTTTAGAATTTTTTGCAAAAATGCTTTTACACTTAGCGAACACATGCAGCCAAAGGAAAGTTTGGTACATCTCCACCAACTCCGGCGCAGGGTGATGACGTCACAGCGACCTCATCTGACTCCTTTGTTAAACAGCCAACGCCTATTGCTTGATGTTCATGCTAGGAACCTGATGCCAGGCAAATAGCTCCAGTAGCTGACGGCTGCCTTCTTTCACTATTGGGCCAGATAGACCCCCAACTTCAATCTCCCTATTGGACCGGACAGAGCCCCGACTGCCATCTCTTTTTTGGGCCAGACAGAGCCTCTTCATCTACCAACTATTGGGCCGGATAGAGCCCCTCCAACTTCCAGCTTTTGGGCCGGACAGAGCCCCTTCTATGCTGGTAGTCAGAGGCTCTCCACTGCCCTATCCTCAGTCAGCTTACTCTACAGGCAGAATCTCTTACCTACACCACTACTCCAAGCTGACCAGTATATCTCTCCAGAAACCACTGGGTGGCACTAAAAACAGAAGACGACTCACAGCAAGTACCCATACATTCACAATAAAGTGTATTCCTGTGTACTGCTACTAAACTTGAGTTAACCCTGATGCTCCACATTGTGCCTGTGTATTTACCAGACTAAATAAAACCACTTACGTTCCCAAATTATCTGAGTCTTCCTACCTGATCTCTGCCAAATTCAAGTTAACTGTTAAGAATACCCTATTCGTATCGAAGCTGTGATCCTCACCACCCATTATAGTAAATCTGCCTGAAGCATTACTACTTTTCTATTGCACTCTTTTACTTTTATAATAAAAAATGTACAAAAACAAAACAAAAGTTTCATTACTCAGATGGGTACATTATATATTGATCATTAACGTGCCAATGTTTTCTGATCATCAGCTATCCTTATTGCTAGTATTTTGTGTGTAGCTCAAGACATTTCAACTTCTCCTAATGTGGTCCAGGAATGTCAAAACATTAGACACACCGGCTGTAGACGAACTCCCTAGGAGACATATTGCTGCATGAAAAACCTTGCTCTAGCATAACAAATGGTGACAAGAGGAAAGTGTTTATTGGAGCTGCAATAGTGTTAGGGACAGAAAAATATATAATTATATTGCATAAGTACAGATAAAGTGCATCCAGTGTATCTGAACCCTGATAAGTGATAATGCCTAAAGCACTAGCAAACAAAGCAGTTGTTTAGAATCTTCCTGTGGCCTTGAGGCAGCTATGCGTGTATAAAAAATATGAAACTAGATTACTGCATAAAAAGTGGATGACAGCACACAGTTATAAGGAAACCTAACACATCAACAGCCAGTAAGGAGGCTAAGTATATAGGAGGTGCAGAATTAAGATCTCTGTATAACTTCACTTGTCGTCTCTCAATATAGAGGACTTGATTTACTAAAGACACATAGGAAGTTCACTTTCGCTTTTTCAAATTAATATACCCTTAGCTAAGTGAATGTGGCAAAAATTCACTTTGCAAAGAATATGCAAAAAAAATAAAAAATCATGTGCCAAAAAAAAAAAAAAAAAACATTTTTGTTTGCTCATTCACTAAGCTAAGCTTTACAATATCCCTTGTAAAGCAAGCAGCCTATTTGTCTTTAGTAAATAAACCCTGTTGCATGTTTTGTCAGGCTATTTTTAGTAATGGTAATCTCTGCTTATGACCAATTAAAATGTATCTCTTGATAAACACTGGAAACAAAAGGAAGTTACACTTAAAACTAGCAAACCCATGGATTTTCATTTTTCCAACCCAAGACATTTTGTCAATCCAGAACCTCTTGTTGAGGTTACAATTTGTGAAATAAGAAAAACAATAACAATGATTTTAGTTCATTAGTAATGATCATGCTAGCTACAATTGTGTGGCACCTACACATATTATGTCAGTGAAAGTGGTGGCTATTTCAGAATGGCATGGTGCGTTTCATTATCCTCTACAGGTTAATAATACAATAATTAATGAAACCTGAATAGTGAGAGGCTTACTAAAGCCTCTATCTAATTTGAATATTGTAATTAGCATAAATGTGCACCCTGGGGGTGATAGAAAATTGGTGCCTTGAGCTTGTTTGTTGTGCTCAGAGGGTTTTTGTAGTGAAAGGCTGTTTCTCCCACTGAGCATCTTTTCATCTGAAAGAACACTCGGAAATGCCTGTAGAATGGACTATAATTATTTTAATCCTTGGCTAGAATAAAAAAAAACTGGTAGAGAACAGATTTTAGTACTGATATACACAGCTTAAACCAAATGTATATTGTACCCACTACAAAGCATGCATTTATGTTTTTTCTGTAGAATATATACAAATGAAAAAGGATTATGCTTAGTGCATTCTGGCTAAATAATTTGCTATCTGAATGGCAACATAGCATAAAGTAATCTTGTCTTGTAAATTCAATGATTTGTGAAAGTTGGATGATGCAACAATTATATACAAGCTTTCAGTTCTGGGAGATTGGCACTGCTAATCTTTGGTACAAAGTTCCTAGCACTAAATGGCAATACCTGCCTTAAGCCATTCCTCTCCCAAACCCCAATGAGGAACTGCTGAGGCAGCAAACCCCAAATAGTGTCACCTGTGATCTTCCTGCAGCTAATATTTTCCCTGTTGCTAAATCTTTTTTGTCTTTTTCTGCACCCTGTCTCTGTATGGTGGCCAACTTGATAAAGGCAAGGGTTTTCTGCCTCAGATCAGGGCTGCCCCCCTCATGACTGGTAGGGTAATGATCAATATGCAGCAGGTTACACAGAGAAAGCATTTGAAGACAGAAAAGTTAAATCTTTCAGGGTACTGCTTAAAGGATCATTAAAGGAATTTTTTTTAAGCTAAATAGCTTCCTTTACCTTACTGCAGTACTGGTTTCATGTCCTTATTGTTAGTTTTTGCTTTGAAGTTGCTGTAATCCTGCTATGATCTCCACACTTCCTGCTTGTCTGTTTCCTTATAACCCCAGTGCTGGGAGCTTTCTCACGGTGGTCTAAGCTGTCATTACTGTGTGTCTAAAACTTCCCAGAACCAATCAGATTAATTTTAAAAACAAAACACTGCCCTGGATTTGTTTGTTTTTGTTCTGTGTGTCTATTTCTACTTTGCAGAAACATGAAGCCAGTTCAAAAGTGAAACTAACCTGCAGGCACATTATATGATTGACTTTTATCTATTTTTAATCATTTTGAAAAGGAATCAGTTAACTTTTATGTCTCTATACCCTGTAAACAGTCATTTCAGCAAAAATGTTTTTTTCCTTTAGTGACCCTTTAAGTACAATTAATATTTATAGATAGGTAACAGGCTGGTAATAGGCCAAATGATCAGGCAAAGTGTAACTGTAACTTGCTGTTTATTAAACAGGTGCAAAGTTAGAATCAATAATGCAAAACAAGGTCATAATGGCAGAGAACCTATACACTGCAGAACATTACAAAACAGATAATAAAAGCTGTACAAACATGGACTCTTCACAGCAATGTCTCTGTGACTTAATCAGGATAACATGTGTCTGCATAGCATAGTCTCTATAAGCCTGTATAGCAACAGAGTCAAGCTGATGATCACTACTTCAGTAAAACAGTTCAGGACACAAATAAGGATAAGCTACTTGTTCTTACCCTCATAAACAGCATTCATATCAGTGAAGTCCAGTATAGCTCTGGTAACAAATGTAAACAGCAGAAATGATCCCAGGCCCAAGGACCGAAAGGGGGGAGCACTCCACTGGAACTTGAGTGTTCTGACAGCAATTTAGGAGGTGCTTCACACAGTAGCTGGGCCTTCTGGAGAGGCTGTATACTATTGGGGTCTGATCCAACTGCCCACACAGTTGATAGTTTGAGGTATCTCACTTGGCTGCAGATAATTTGCCTAGCTACCTCTACTTCATCAGCTGTAATCTCTCTGAGCTGTTGAGAGAGGAAAGTAGGGACCTGTATCTTCCCTAAGTGTTTTCAGGAATCCAGGGAGTTGTGCACCCTGTCACACATTAACTGCAGCAGGGTGGCCGATTTAGACTGCAGCAGGGTGTCGGCCATGCCACCGACAACCTGCTCCTGCTGTGATTGGACAGCGGGAGCCAATCAGCCGGTTCCTCAGTCACCGGCATTCGTTCGGAGGATGGCGGTCTGCCTTGTTTACATAGTCGTTCTGTCATACAGGGAGAGAGAGATCTGTCTCTCTTCCTGCCCCCCCCCCCCCACACACAATAGGAAAGCACACCTAGGGAACACACCTCAGGCCTCGTACACACAACCGAGGAACTCCTCGGAAAAGACACATCGTATTCCTCGACGAGTTCCTTGTTAAACTTGTCGAGAAACTTGACAAGCTGTCTTTGCGTACACACAGTCAAGACCAAATCTCCTTGTTCTCAAACGCGGTGACTTCAACACATACAACAATCAGGGGAAGTTCGATTCCACTGGCACAACCCTTGGGGCTGCTTTTGCTAATCTCATGTTACTGCCTGCCAGGTAAAAGTTTGGTAAGAGACATTTTCACTTTTCAGTTTGTTACAGCGTGACAAATGTGCTATTTCCATAACAAACGCTACTTTTACCGAAGGTGCGCGGGTTTCTAAGCATACACACCAACGTGTTTCTCGCCGAAAACCAGCCCGGCGAGGAACACAACGAGGAAATTGAGACTCCCGTCGAGAAAAAAAAGAGAACTTGCTCTCTTTTTTCGTTTGTTGAGTCCCTTGACAGTTTTCTTGATGAAAAGCATACACACAACCATTTTCCTCAGCAAAAAAGCTCTCCTACCATATTTCTTGATCGATTCTGTCGAGTTTCTCGGTTGTGTGTACGAGGCCTGACCCCTTGCTTGCCCCTGACGTGAACCTCATTCCCTGCCAGTGTAATTTATACAGTAACAGTGCATTTTTTAGTACTGATCACTTTATTGGTGTCACTGGTCTCCAAAAAGTGGCAGCATCTGATTTGTCCACCGCAATGTCCTGCTAAAAAATTGCTGATCGCCATTACTAGTAAAAATAAAAATGTCATAAATCTATCCCATAGTTTGTAGACACAATAACTTTTGCGCAAACCAATAAATATATGCTAATTGTGTTGTTGTTTTTTTAACCAGAAATATGTAGCAGAATACCAATTGGCCTAAATTGATGAAGACATTTTTTTTTTTTTTTTACATATTTGTACTGGGTATGTTTTATTTTTATTTTTTTAAAATTGCCGCTCTTGTTTATAGCCCAAAAGTAAGCTCTATTTTTGGGGGGGGAAAAAATTGTTAACCAATACACAAACCCTCCCTGTAACATTAACCTTTGTACCAATTCTAACTAATGAAAACATTATCCCTTAATTTACAGTGTGTATGCTTTCCAGGCCCTTTAGCCATTTCTTTCAGTCACAGGAGCAGGTGCCTCCTGAATCTAATCTGTCACCCCTACCCAAGACCCCTTCCAACACAATTATATAGCACATACAAGGCTACGTTCTGTTTTCCTTTGGGCTAAAAGCAACTTTATTTTTCAAGTTCCAGCATGAACAATGACACACCAGTGCTCATGTTGGACCTTGAATAATAAAGTTGTTTTTAGCCCAAAGTAGAACATATTGCAGCCCCTTATGTCCTATCTGAGAATATTCTCCTTGCTTGAATATTCACCACAGCTGTATTGGGTTCAACTGAGACAAATACCAACCATACTGTGTTGAAAGATATGAACTCAATTGGCTTGCTACTAAAGTATATTGGTAACAAGGTAAAGAGACAGAATGGCCACCAGAGTGGAACATGTGTTAAAATCACTAGTTTTCCATACAACTCCTAGTTTCCTGGACCCAGGGAAGAAAAGTTCCTCAGTTCCTTCCCATGTAATGAGGCAAAGGTAGCTGGAGAAGTGATTTTTCAGTCAGGTAAGGGACCCTACAGAGTAACAACTGATATGTGGGCAGCCAGGTAAGAGCCTAACAGCTTCTTCAGAAGACCCAGCTGCTGTGAGGAGGACCTTCTTAATTGTGACCTAATGTCTTCAGGTCAAATAGTAGCACTTTGTCCTTAGGCTATGAATCCTATAATATCAGAGCTTTCAGTGTTCTGACCTGTTTTACAGATGTAACGGTTCTAAGGTTTGCTTTGTGCAGTTAGTGAGACAATGTTATGCAGCCACATGTTACCCTGATTGAGTCACGTCATTGCACTGCTGGGCAGAGTTCATTTTCTTTTGCCACCCTTAAAGTGCCTTACATTATTTGCAGTGTAGGCATGTTATTAGCCATTTTGAACATATTTAACATGATTGCTTCTTACTTTGTACAAGTCTAGTAAAATGCAAGACCATGCAGCCTATTACCTATTCTGCTATAATATCCTACCATCTAAAAGTCACTATCATGCACTAGTGCAACATTTTGGGACTGTGTAAGGTCATTTAATCTAGACATAATTTCCAAAATGCTGTACTACATGATTATTCCTAGTCACCTCCCTAGTGAGAGACGTAAGAAGATGATGTTGAATATAGGATATTAGATGTATTGTTTTGGTAGAGTTGTCCTGGGCCTCCCAGTTCAGGACAAAACCAACCTGATCCCTATGAATTATCGCATGTAGAAGAGGGTATGGGCGGTTGGCGAGGACCTTCAACTGTTTTCTTTTTAGGTCTTATTCTCGCCAAAACAAAAGGAAGGCTCTAAAAGAAATAGAAAAAGGATGCACATGATATAAAAATATAAATTTGGAGAGCAAAAAGGTGAAAAACAAAACAAGTGAAAAATAATCTTATAGGGGTTGATATTGCTATGCAAATAAAATTAAACTGGATGCTGCTGAAGATTAGTAGGCAAAACAAGGTGCCACATTATCAGGGCAGGCCCTACCATGGGTCCCAGTGGGTCCACTAAACCCAGGCAGTACTTTGAGACATGCAGCAAAATGAACCACGGCTGCCTCTCCTTCTCTTATATTTACCCAGAAAGTTTATGACCAAGAGACGACCAGCAGTTTTGGGTGCATGACGACAACCACCCCCAGGGCTGCTCTGCCTGCCCCTACATTACCCTAGCCTGTTTATATAGTACCCCAGCCTGCCCATATACTGCCCCAGCCTGTCGCTATACTACCCTAGCCTGTTCATTTACTACCCTGGCCTGTCCATATACTACCCTGGCCTGTCCATATACTACTTATTTTAATTTAACGTAATGGTACGTCATATCATTTTAAATGTGTGTTCCCTAGGTGTGTTCTAACTGTGAGGGTATAGGACTGACTAAAGGAGGAGACATATCGTTGTTCCTGCTTAGTTGGAACAAACAATATGTCTCTCCTTTCCTGACAGAACAGAGATGTGCGGCGATTCGCGGGAATTAAACACTTTGCCGTCGTATATCGGCGTGAGCTGGTCCGCAAGTGGTTAAAAAGATGATATTTGCATGGGGATTTTTTTATGCTACTAATAGCAAACAGAGGAGGATGACTGCACAAACCACACATGCATTTCTGGTTGTATTTATATTTGTACATCATGCTGTATGTTTCCTGTGAGAACTGCCCACGTTTAGAAACAGCCCTGTCTATGTTCTATCGAGCATATACTGTATGTACAAATGTACCGTACTCCCACTCCAAAGAAATTTTAACTGGGGTTCTTCTTCAACTTGAATTAAGAAGAATAAATTAATCAGAAGCCATTATTTAAGCTATTTTAGTACTAGCAAGTACAAACAGTAATGGTAGTTGAAAAGAAACTGCATTAAACTTCATATTCCTAGGCAGACTGACTGGTTCAATATATAATTGATAAGTACAGGCGTCTGCTTGACTGCCTCATTTTCATTTAAACCTCAAGGGCCAAATGAGATTCACTGCTCATATGTGTTAATTTTTGACCTCTTAAAGAAGCACCGTATAACATGTTTTTAGATGGCTGGCTACAAAGACACTTATTAATCTACCTTGACACATAATTTCAGAGAATACGATTTGTTCTTGGTAATAATGTGCTATTTAAAAAATTGCTTCCCTTTTTTTGCATTTGTAACATTTATAAATTATATAACAAAAAAAGAAAAAGAATAGTCAGAGGTCAAATATCAGAAAATGCAATTTCTTAAACATGCTTATTCTTGTCAAAGTGTTTATAGGGCTAAAAAGAAAGTTTATGTTTTAACCACTTCAGCGCCGAAAGGTCCCCCCCCCTTTATGACCAGGCCATTTTTTGTGATGCAGCACTGCTTTATTTTAACTGATAATTACGTGGGCGTGCAACGCTGTACTCAAATAAAATTCAAAACCCTTTTCCCCCACAAATAGAGCTTTCTTTTGGTGGTAATTATTTTTTGCGCTATGTACAAAAAAAGACAGACAGTTTTGAAAAAATAAATAAAATATTTTTTATTTTCTGCTATAAAACATTCTCAATAAACAATAAAATAAAAATAAAAAAACATTTTCATAAATTGAGGCCAATATGTATTCTGATATATATTTTTGTTTAAAAAATCCCAATATGTGTATATTAATTGGTTTGCGCAAAAGTTACAGCATCTACAAACTAGGGTATATTTTTTGCAAAATTGGACAGAGCTGCACTAGAAAGTAAGAATAAAATAAAATGAAAAAAAAAATAGTATGATGAAAGAAGTCCATATACCACAGTGAATTACAATAATCTTGAGAATCTTCCAACACAGAAGTGATTTGTGCATTTTATAGATTTAGTCCATATACCACATGCAGAAGTGTATACTCTTGACGTAAACACCACCAAAAAATGTGCACCTCCACTACATGAAGTGTCAGCTTACCAGAAGGCAAGCTCTTGTAAGCCTACAGCTATTAACCCAGCCAGGGCCTTTATCCAGAAGATAATGTTATTGCAGCTTACAAATATTAGATATGATCAGGCACAAACCGCATAGCAGAAAACCAGGGAAACTCGATCATCGGACAATCAAAGATGTATGACAAGCGTTACCCAAAATTAAAGGAACTCACCATAGTGTGAATCGTACTAAACAGAGTTTATTAAAGGGGATGTAACGGTACATGTACATCCGACAATTAGTGCCCCCCACCGTTTACTTACCCGAGCCCTCGAAAGTCCAACGTCAAAAACACGCTGGCTTCTCTGCCGAGCTTCTTGGCTCATTCATTGGATGATTGACAGCAGCGCAACCATTGGCTCCTGCTGCTGTCAATCAAATCAAGGATGTAGAGCGATGGGGGCGGGGCCAAGTAATACAGTCAGCGGCTATGGCGGTGGACTGTATCCCGGGAGGATGTTATCTCTTGTGGGGAGGAGCTGAGACAGCCACCGAGGGACCCCACAAGACGGTGATCGGGGCCACTCTGTGCAAAACAAGCTTCACAGTGGAGGTAAGTACGATATGTTTTTCTAACTGACACTGTTTGGGGACCAGTGACAGTGCTAAAAAAAATATGCAGTTACTGTACTAATGACACTGGCAGGCAAGGGGTTAACATCAGGGGCGATCAAAGGGTTAATGTGTCCTCTGGGAGTGATTACTAACTGTGGGGGGTGCATTGACTGGGGGAATGTAAAGATCCATGTTCCTGCTTAGCAAGAACACAGGATCAGCACATTCCCCTCTTACAGAACAGAGATCTGCATGGTTTACAAAAGCAGACCACCATTCTGCCTTTCTCCTGCTGCAGGGTTATGTTAAATATTCAAAAGTAACTAAGAGAAGAAGGAATCGGAAGTTCTGTCCAGGATCAATTAAGGTGTGTTTACACTTACAGTGCATACCAAAATTTCTACCCTAGAATTATGAACTTTCCTTTGGACCAAATAATGCAAAAAAACAAAGCAAAAAAAAAATGTTTACTTATTTTCCTCAATGCTGTGGGTACTACTTATTAGTGATTGTAGCCCATTTGCTCACATTGCTGACTCTAATGTTGGTTCTTCACAGTCTTCTACAGCTTTAGCATTGACCTGGAAGCCTTCCAGCCTGATAATGTAAATAAAGAGCACATGCTCTATTTCCTACATTAGAAGACTAGAAGTCTGACAAAGTCACTGTTGGTCAGGGGAGCAAAGCAATGTAAAGCTGCCAAGAAACCAACTATAACTTAACTGTAGTGTCTTCTATTTACAGATGATTTACTTTTCCACCTTGCTTGTAGTGACAGAAGTCCATTGGGGCATGTATTAAAACTAATTTACTGCTTCTTAAGAATATGTAAATATTTAACCACTTGCGGACGACTCCATAGAAGATTTGATGCCACAGGGCGGGCGCGCTGCGCAGAATCACATATATACTATATATATATGTTTACATAGCGGAAGCTGATCAGCGGGTCCCACAAACACGATGTCAGTTGGCACCTGCTGATTGTTCGGTACACTAACAGAATGCCAGTCTACCTATGTAAACAAGGCAGTCAGTACAGTACAGAAGACATGTACAGAAGACATGTACAGAAGACATGGATCCTGTGTTTCTGTAAAGCAAAAACACTGATCCATGCCTTCCACTAGCAAAAGCACCCCCCACTACATTAAAACATTAGCTGGGCACACCATTAACCCTTTGACCACCCCTGATGTTTACCCCCTTCCCTGCTAGTATCATTAGTACAGTGCATTTTTAGCACTGTCACTGTGCATTTTTAGCACTGATCACCGTAATAATGTCACCGCTCCCCAAAAAAGTGTCAGTTAGGTGTCCAATTGGTCCGCATGTCCAATATCGCAGTCCTGCTATAAGTCACTGATCGCCGCCTTTACCAGTAAATACATAAAATAAAAATATCCCATAGTTTGTAGATGCTATAACCTTTGCGAAAACCAATCAATATATGCTTTTTGGGATTTGTTTTAACAAAAATATGAAGCAGAATACATATTAGCCTAAACTGATGAAGAAATTTGATTTTTTAATTATATTTACTGGATTAGTTTAAGAGCAGAAAGTAAATAATATATTTATTTATTTTTCAAAATGGGTCGGTTGTTCTTTGTAGCTCAAAAAATAAAAAGGTGTTAAAATACCACCAAAAGAAAGCTCTATTTGTGGAAAAAGGACATACATTTTATTTTGGTACAGTGTCGCATGACTATTCAATTGTCAGTTAAAGTAACGTAGTGGCGTATCGCAAAAAATGGCCTGGTCAGGAAGGGGTCTGGTCAGAAATGGATAATGCTTATAGCCTGGCCACAGGTTTAATGTAAATAATCCCAATAAATTAAAATATGGGCAACTGAGTACTTGGTGAAAAAATAATTGCCAAAGCTGTTTGCATATCTTGAATAATCCTTTTTTGACCCATTACCTACCTCCCAAGCCTGTCTACTGGTCATGTAATGTTATGTTGGCACACTGACCAATTGGAAAGCTATGAAGGTGTTAGTGAAATGAATCAACCTTTTTAAGTTTGTGTTTTAACGGATTTCTTTGCCCTGCAGTTTTCATTGAAGATAAACTCAGTTATGCATTTTTTTAATTATATGCTCAATTTACTTGCACAAGCTCACAACAGATTTACTTTGTCTGCAAGGTGCAGTTTAAGTCATTGCAATGATAATTTATTGGTTCCAGATAGAGTATAAACTTTACAGTTAAATTCTACCCATAAATGTAAAATGCAAAAAACATTACACATCTTATTTCACAGAAAGCATCACAAATATTTTTAGGTGACATGGAGAAAGGAAAACAAAACACTAAAAGACCCTTCTTGGTAATATATGAGCATCATATCTAGGGGAAGGAGCAAAGGAAGCACACACAAGGGAGACATCACAAACTCACTAACATGACATACTTCCTAAGCGTGATGAAAATAAAATGAGATCTTTTTATGGCGTATTCAGAACAAGAACACAGGAAATCATAAGGTAAAACTAGCATTAGCAGGGACATGTTTGTGTAAACAATGCTTTACAGAAAACCTGTAGGCATAATGATAATAATTAAAGCTGGCCAAACACAGCTTGAATTTTTGCTGATTCATGTGGTTGTCTGAATACAATAGCCAGCAGGTGAGATTCCTCCATCCATGGTGTTTAGTATGGATGGGGAATCGATTGATTTCTCTCATTCAGGATAAACAAGAGAAGTTTACACATACAGTATAGCTAGCTTTTAAAAACCCAAAATAGAAGATGGTGCTCACAAATCATAAATACATGGCATTAAAATTACAATCCACCAGCGTGCATAACCATTATTCCATGAGAAATGTTAATCTAACAATGGATACCATATAAGATCAATACCATATTTAAAAGAACAATAGTAATACACAAAAATGTCCAGTATGACAATTCCAAACACCAAATAAGTGCTTCAATATGGAGATATTCTTTTTGTATTAATCGCTAGGGCTCAAGTGGTAGGTGTAAACTCACCAGAGGTGTTTGAAACCGTTTTATAGGAAGGTTAAAAATCACATATGATATCCAATAGGGGTTCTTCAGCTGCAACCTCTCCACTCATTTGCTCCATTAGTAAGAAGGATAGAGAAAATTACTCCACAGGAGACAGAATTGAAAAATTCCATAGTGTAGTATGTTTATTTGATGGTAATAAAAAGATTATTTATATATATATATATATATATATATATATATATATATATATATATGCATGGCACTGGTGTATACAGCATGTGCGGATAGAAATTGTTCCACTGGCTCTGGCTCCCACCAGCCCAGAAAGTAAAACACCAATCACAGTGAAAAGTATATCAGAGTGGGGATTTGTCACTTTTGGGTCCTGTGTGAATTCCTTTCTGAGCTGGTGGTAAGAACGAGGCATGTACCGCAGGCCAGCACCGGAGGAACAATTGCTATCCGCACATGCTGTATACACCAGTGCCTGTCATAGGCACATTTACATGCTAGTGCAAAACTATATTTTATCCTTTATTACCAACAAATAAACATACTACAATGGAGAGGTTGCAGCAGACAAATCCCTATTGGATATCATAAGCAATTTTTGGCTTTACTGTAAAAAAGGGCCAAACACCTCTGGTGAGTTTACACCGAGCACTAGTGGTGAAGACAAAAAAGATATCTCCATTTTGAAGCACTTATTTGGTGTTAGGAATTGTCACGCTGGACTTTTCTGTGTATTACATAATTGTGTATTATTTTCCTTTTAATATGGTATTGATCTTTTATGGTATCCATTGTTAGATTAACATCTCTCATGAATTTATGGTTATTCACTCTGCTGGACTGTAATTTTAATGCCACATATTTATGATTTGTGAGCACCATCTTTCATTTTGTTTGCGATTATATTTTTTACTTTCCCTTGTTTTATAGGGGGAGCCACATTCAATACGTATTAATATTAGGGCTGTTACTGATCCAAATTTTTGTGTTTGATTAATCGTTTTTTATTTTAATCGATTAATCGACTAATTTCGATTAATTATAACGCACAGATCCAACTACTTTTAGCTGATCTCCTTGCAGGCTGATTCCCAGTGCAGCTAACAGCACGATACAAAAAACACACAAAGGCAGCGCTCGATGGGAATAGCATTAGAACTTTTATACTCTTCAAGTAGGTAACCAAATAAATATTGCACTGGAGATAAAATCGACGTAGCTCCAAAAACTGTAAAAATGGTGCGAGTAATACCAAATGGTACCAAAAGCAGTCATAAAAACATGTAGCCAAGTATGATACTGGTATAAAAATGTGTACAAAGATACCACTGCTGAATCCAGATGAGGAGAGGTTAACATCAGTTCGTCGGCATGTAGCTGTCCCATGAAGGGAACTATTACAACTCCCAGGGGATGGCTATAGAATCCCAGGTTGATAAAAAGAAGTGATAGAGGGAAGTGTAACAGCCCTTGCGTGTCGCAGATAGTAAGGTCCGCCACCATGCAGATATGAAGGCACAGCTAAGGAGCCTTTCAGATGGACACAGCAAGCCCCGCCGGTGTCCGTGGCGTTACTGGATCTCCGACGGAACTCCCTGAAGGCCCAGAAGCCGGCGGAGAGGCGAGTACCAATCAAAATAATTTTAATCGATCAAAAATATTTTGATCGATCAAAAAAATTAAAGATTAATCGATTAATTAAACGTTAATTTGCACAGCCCTAATTAATATATGTATTTTTTTAGGGTGCCATACACTGGTATTATATTTTGAATATACTGTAGCTAGCTTTAGCAAAACAGCATTAGGATAATAATCCAGGTACCTCTGGGTGGTTATTTGATGTGATCCCTTTTACAGGTTGAATTATTTGCTAATCTGGTTGAATATCCACATATTACAGGCATACCCCACGTTTAAGTACACAATGGGGTTTATTTACTAAAGCTGGAAAGTGCAAAATAAAGCTTACTTTAGCATAAAAACCCATGAGCTTCCAGGTTTTATTACCAAAGCTTAATTAAACAAGCAGGGGTTAGAAGCTCATTGGTTTCTATGCCAAAATGAGCCAAATTTTGCGCTTTCTAGCTTTAGTAAATAATACTTAAAAGTGGGGTATGGCTGTAAATAGTCCTTTGGACCACTTTCTACCTTAGACTTTATTCCCTTTTGGGCCCCTCACCCATATGAGAAGTAAACAAAGGAATCTCATAATTTATTATGAATGACATGTTGCACAGCATTATAGGTGTGCCCATTTACAATTATATCACTGCCCTTGTATGAACTTATACTGCCGACTCATTAGGTCTTAGTAGAAATCCAAATGAAGCATTTCTTTGTACATATTATAAATCTTTCATCCAGTTTAAAATTGTAACATGATTGTTATTGCCAGTGTACTTGCAAGGCTGAATTTGTAACACAAAATTGTGAAGAGCAGCTTCGAAAATCAATTTAAAAAGGTTTGGGGGCAAGATCTGAAATATGTAAAATCATGGGACAGCTTTCCCTGTGCAAAACCTGGTAGACCCAACAGGGGATATCATACTGGAAATCCATAGTGAATATTAATTCAATCATTGAACCAAACATAACAGGGCTAAGATAACCAGATTTATAGAAATACAAATATAGTTACAGGTAGTCTGTAACCCAATACCGTGTCAGCCAAATAATGAGCCAAAAAAAGATACCCGGCGTTGGTCATTGACTCGATTGTTGACTGACTTTTGCCTATAAATCTCATAAAAATGTAATAATTAAAAAACTAATATTTAATAAATTACTCTTATTTCTATCACACACTGTAAATAGATTGTAAAACCCTGGGTCAGGACTTATAAATGTTGTATCCAAGGTGGTAAAGCATTTTTATCCATTTTTTTTCCAATGTAATTATGTCAATAACCGTTGTGAGGCTGCATATGACCTTATTGCATTGTATTGCTTTTGTCTGAATGCATGTCCTATTCAAGCAAATTTGCAGGCACTGCAGGCAAAGCATGTCAATTGCAGCCTTTTGCTTTGAAAGCATGCATTTAAATGGCACCTCATTTGAATGTAAAAGTCAGCATTTGACAGTAACTCTCATGTACACAAAACTTTATAAAGATTTTATAGGATATTCAGTTCATTGGGTTAGTCTACACTGCTTAAGTGTTTAAAGGGATTGTGAACCTAGAAAAACACTGCTATAATGCCTACCTGCTTTAACCACTTCAATACTTTATACTTTTAACCCCTTTCTGACCAGACCAATTTCAGCTTTCTGTGCTCTCACACTTTTGCCGCATACACAGGGGAGCTTGTTGTGTAGGCTCCATTGGACATTTGCTGTCGGAATTTCCGACAACAAAAATTTGAGAGCTTGTTCTCAAATTTTCCGACTACAAGTATTGTTGTCGAAAATTCTGATCGTGTGTACACAATTCCCATGCACAAAATTCCACGCATGCTCAGAATCAAGCAGAAGAGTCGCACTGGCTATTGAACTTAATTTTGCTAGGCTCGTCGTACATGTTGTATGTCACCGTGTTCTTGACATTCGGAATTTCCGACAACATTTGTGTGACTATGTGTATATAAGACAAGTTTGAGCCAACATCCATTGGAAAAAAATCCACGGTTTTGTTATCGGGATGTCCGATAGTGTGTGTACGTGGCATTAAAATGACAATTACTTTATATATTTTTTCACATAAATAGAGCTTTATTTTGGTGGTATTTAAATCACCACTGTGTTTTTTATTATTTGTGATGTATAAGCGGAAAAACAAATATATGTAATAAGTAATTTTTCTTTATAAATTTAAGCCAAAATTTATACTACCACATATCTTTAGTAAAAATAACCCAAATTAGTGTATATTATTTAGTCTCTGTGAAAGTTATAGAGTCTACAAGCTAGGTTATGCATCATTGAAAATCGATCCAAACTGATGTATTTCTGATTGGACCGGTGTCTGCAAGTCGGCCATCAAACTTTTATGGATGTTTTTATCCTGTGTTCTTGTAAGTGTAACTTTTAACATTTTATTAAAACAATGGTAGTATGATTCACACTATGGTGTTCGGGTTCGTAACTGCTTCTCAAATCTAATTACACCAGCACTGCATATGTTCTATTGTGCTAATCAAAAAAAAAACATTTTGGTGCAAAAAAATATATATTTTGCAGTGTTTCCTCCAGTGTTTGCCATGTTTCCTTCATATCTGTACGTGTGAGATAAACACTTTAACTAGTGTTCTTCTATTGTGCTATTCAAAAAACACCCATTTAGGGCAAAAAAATATATTTTGCAGTGTTTCCTCCAGTGTTTGTGGAATTCGCACCTGACAGTGGGGGCACAGTGGAAGCACAAGGCGTAGGCAGAGAAGGAGGAAGAGGTCTCCAATGCAGCCGTGGCACCGCCAGTACCTCAGAAGGCAGGGTTAGCATGGCCGAAATGTGGAAAAGCTTTGTCAGCACGCCACAACAAACGGCACCACCAGCTGATATGGAACGTTTTAGCAGGAGGCAGCATTTCACTATCATGGTGGAGCAGTATGTGTGCACACGCCTACACATACTGAATGACGGGTCTGCCCCCTTAAACTTCTGGGTCTCCAAATTGGGCACATGGCCTGAGCTTGCCCTTTATGCCTTGGAGGTGCTGGCCTGCCCTGTAGCCAGTGTATTATCTGAACGTGTATTTAGCACGGCAGGGGGCGTTATCACAGACAAGCGCAGCCGCCTGTCCAGAGCCAATGTGGACAACTCACGTTCATTAAAATTAACCAGGCATGGATCCCACAGGACTTGTCCGTACCTTGTGCAGAATAGACACGTATACCGGCCTTACCCAGCCATTCTTGTATTTCTGATCTTTCTCACTCTTTTGGGGTGTACCCTAATTTTAAAAATAAATAAATTAAAAACAAAAACCTGTGTTGGCTACCTCGTCCTCCTCCAACGCCGCTTCCACCTACACTGCCACATCCACCGCCACCTCAACCTCCTACTGCATAAGGACCTTGTCCTCCTAGGTAAAAATGTTTTATGTATTTTATGTTATTTTAAGTTATTTCCCTATCCACATTTGTTTGCAGAGTACTTGCCATGCTTTTTCCAACATTTTGCTGCCATTTGCAGCCCTCTAGCCCTTTCTATTACTGGTTTAGAGACATTTTAGTAGTAAAAAATTTGGGTCCCCATTGACTTCAATGTGGTTCAGGGTCAAGTTCGGGACAAGTTCGGGTCCCGAACTCAGACTTTTTTCCAAAGTTCGGCCAAACCCGTCGAACCCGAACATCCAGGTGTCTGCTCAACTCTAATCACAATCATTTGTTCACATTAATATCTTTTTTTTTAGCAAAGCAATTTTCCATATTTCTTTAGCTTAGCTGAAGTTGTAATTTTTTCCCACAATTCTTGGGAAAATTAAGAAATTATTATTTAATTATTTTTTTACACAAAATTTAAATATTAACACGTTATTTCTCACGTACAGCATATGCATACCTGCAATTACACCACAAAACACATTTTGATACTCAGTTATGGGGATACCACATGTGTGAGACTTTTTAGCAGCGTGGCCCCATACAGATGCCCAACATCCAAGTAGTAACTCCAGACATTCTAGCCCTGAAGCACCAAGGCAGTGGAAACATCCACAAAATGACCCCATTTTGGAAATAAAACACCCCAACATATATTCTATGAGGCATTATGAGTCTTCTGAATATGTCATTATTTTCCACAAGTTTTTGTAAAATATGGAAAAAAATTGAAAACCTATATTTTTTTTGTTACACAAAGTTGCGAATTTATAAAGGTATTTATTACACATAGCATGCGCATACCAAAAATCACACCCAGAAATACATTTTGCTACTCCTTCTGAGTATGGCGTGTGAAGACTTTTCCACTAAAACAGATGGGCATAGGATGAATTGGGGATGTTTGCAATATAGTGCTGGGCAAAAAGGTTAGTCTGGTCCATTAAGAATTGAAGTAAATCAGCAGGGAAAAATAATCTTAAAAAAAAATTCGGAAAAATGTACTGCTGTGTGTATACAACTGTGTGCTCTCCTATACAAACCTAGCTCCACACTCCCATTCATCAGTTTGACAAAGGAGCGTGGCTGCCACACCATGCGCAGTACGCCCGCTCACGAAACACATCGCTTGCCAGTGACGTCACTGCTCCTCGCATGCCTAGACGTACCACACTCCAGGCCTCGCTCTGAAGCTCCCCCAACGCCTTCGGCTTTCTACCACCAATCAGCAGTGCACAATGACTTCTAGCAGCACAGCACCCCAGCAGGAGAAGGAACAAATTGACTGATTCGAGGATCTCTTTTTTCACCCATGGAATTCGTACTATGCCTACTTTTACCTCGCTAAATGTGAGTTGCCTGTACTAAACTTGTCTATTAAAGAGGCGCCTCTTCCCTTGCTTTTTGTCTACAGTATTGGAACATGGTTTCTGTCTCCCCTATGATGGCAGCCCTCAGAATGTATACGTGACCACTGCAACATTTACCCTGCATTGTCTTTGGACTCTCTCTCATATACCCCCTGAGCTTGGACTCTTCCCCCACTGATTGTACATTCCCCAGTGCATCAATCATTACCATTGCTATTTATTATTTTTTTTATTTTTTTTTATATATACACTAACGATATTAGTCACTATTTGGCTCTTGCGCATTTTACTTGTGTACAGTATACATTTGTGACCAGCTGTGATTGGACACAGTCGATCACATGATAAAGAACCAATGTTGTTGGCTCTTTACCGTGATCAGGGATGTGCTGTGTCCTAGGGATACAGCTCACCACCGATCGTTCAGAAGGACATCAACGTCATATGACATCTAGGGACAAAAGGCCCAAATGGCCTATAGCGGATAAACAGTTGAAGGTGTTAAATAATTAAAATGTCTTTTATTCATTGTGCCGCTACTAGAAAAAAAATGCAACAGCACAACAGTTAGGCCGCGTACACACGATCAAATCTGTCTGCTGGAAACGGTCTGCCAGACCGTTTCAGCAGACAGATTCGATCGTGTGTACGGGCAAACAGTCAGATTTGGCCACCCGACAGATTTCAAAGCATGTTTTGAAATCTGTCGGCTGTGAATCCGTCTGCCCGACATGTCTGCT
This sequence comes from Rana kukunoris, assembly GCA_029574335.1. Taxonomy (NCBI): domain Eukaryota; kingdom Metazoa; phylum Chordata; class Amphibia; order Anura; family Ranidae; genus Rana; species Rana kukunoris. The sequence continues at coordinate 201,940,441 of CM056051.1, forward strand.
GGTTAGTACGCTAACCAGTAGACATATCTGCTCGCACAATGGATTCGACGCATGCGCAAAGTGTTTTACTTCCTGGTGCCGTCAACGTCACCGCCACGTCACCGACACGTCAGCGCGCTGTCTGCCGGCGGGGATTTTGGTTTGATCGTGTGTACACGATCAAACCAATACATCCCAGCAGACAGATCTGTTCAAATCGGTCTGTCCGACCGATTTGAACAGATCTATTTGCTCGTGTGTACGGGGCCTTACACATACAATTTTTTTAACACAATGTAAACTTTGACTAACTCGGCTACATGAAAGGGAGAGCATAGCATTTCTGAGGTTTTAATAAACAGAATCTGAAATCAGAAAATATTTGAAATCATGACAAGACTTTTATTTTTTTTAAAACAAAAAACGTATAAAACACATTGTTATATTGTTGAAAAAGTGAAACCTCTAATATTGTTTAGCACAATTGACTAATTCATAATCCTACAGCTATTTGCCGGTGCCCTAGCTATAGGAGGGGAGTCAAAATGCGACGTTCAATATCGTTATTTTCAGCTAAACATAAATATTACTGTATTGTTATTTTGTAAAGAAAGAAAAAACAAAGATACATACTTTATATATAACATAAGTCTTAGAAAACAGTATAATCTGCTTTAATGTAGTAAGATTTAAACTTGTAGGGCAGCATTTAATTTTCAGAACACTACCAGAAGTACAGGTTTACTTTAGACATGCAATACCTAATATTGTAATGATCTCCAGGTTTCACACAACACAGTCTAATGCCACGTACACACGATCGCTTCGTACTGTCGAAAACTGACGTACAAGCAAACACGGTAGGATGTATTCAAACACATAAACCACGTTTAATTTAACCTAGTAATTTTATATTTAAATTTAGAATGCATGGAAGTTAATTTATTAAGACCGGAGAGTTCAAAATCTGGTGCAGCTCTGCATAGAAATCAGCTTCCGGGTTTTTTGTCAAAGATAAACTGAACAAGCTAAAATTAGAAGCTGATTTACTAAACCTGGAGAGTGCAAAATCTGGTGTAGCGCTGCATGGTAGCCAATCAGCTTCTAAATTTAGCTTGTTCAGTTTATGTTTGACAACAAACCCGGAAGCTGATTTCTATGCAGAGCTGCACCAGATTTTTCACTCTCCAGGTTTAGTAAATCAACCCCACGATATGACAGCAAATACATTAAAATTAGATTATTATTAATTTATTCTAAATTATTCTATAAATTACACCTTGTGTACATTTTAGCTACACCTGTAAACTATTTTGTTCACTACACAGTGCCTAATGCATTTTGAACACAGGTAAAGCTGCTTCTCATTACCGTTCCATCTGCCTTGCCAGGATTATTCTGTTGTGGTGATGTCAATGGCATTATAGCAGGGTATATTTAGCTGCGATGCCAAAATATCTGTACGGCCTGGGTGTTACAGCCTTCTTGCTGTGCGGAGGCACACATTGGCAATTTGTACTTTGCATGTTAGTTTTGAGGGGGCTGATGCATTTTGAAAAGAAAAATTAAAAATTATATGTACACATGATGTAAAGTATAAATTATTTGCCATTTACAATCTCATCATTTATCATTATTTATAAAAATACACATTATTCTAAAGTCCAATTTTTTTGTTTAAAAATAACAAAGATGTTAAAAGGAACAATAAAGGCAATTTATTTTTATTTTTTAAATAACAAGCATGTTATACTTACCTCCATTGTGCAGCTCGTTTTGCACAGAGTGGCCATGATCCTTGTCTTGTGGGGTCCCTCTGCGCCTGTCTCGGCTCCTCCCCACAAGAACTATCAACCTTCATGCAAGCTCTCTTGCATGGTGGTTAGTTCTTTCGCGGGCGCAGTCTAATGATACAGCCGGCGGCTATAGCCGCTCACTGTATCACTTGACCCCGCCCAGGCATGCCACGTCATTGGATGCGATTGACAGCAGCATGAGCAAATGACTGTGCAGCATCTTTACAACACCTTTAGGCTTAATTTCCATCATTTTTTGCAGCTTAAAAACGGCTCTCCATGTTAGTCTATGGCCTCATGCCCACCATGACGTTTTTGAGCTGTAGATGGCTGAGCCGTTTTTAAGCTGCAAAAAAAAAAAACAGGACCAGTGCGTTCTGAAGCTCCAGCGTTAGAGCTGTAAAAAACGCCAGACGTTAAAAAACGCTAAAAAAAGCAGGAAAAAATGCTACCGCTGCGTTTTTGAGCTCCAGCTAAAAAAAAAACATGGACAGGCGTTTTTAAGGTGTAAAAATAGCTAAAAAAAGTGGCTGTAAAAAACGTCCATGGAAATTAAGCCTTAAATTATTATAAGAGCGTTTTAGAGCATGTGCATCTTCTCCTTCACTTTAAATTCCAAATTTTGTCAGCTTGGTCTAAAAGGTCCACAAACGCTGCATAATTTACAGACATCTGCACAGAATCACAGGTGAAATAAGATTTGTGTTTGTTTTAGAATGTTCATAATTAAAACATCAGTGCTCCCATGTGTAAAGAGAACAAGTACAAAGCTTTTTGTTGTGTAATATAAAAGCTCCTGAATGTTAATCATGCATGGTCTTTTTAGCAAGAATGTGGGCTGGGCAGAGTCCTTTTTTTTTTATATAGAGATTTCTAAAATCAGACCATTATTGTTTAAAAATTAAGACTACTTACATTGAACTAGTATGAGGTAGTGGGTTTAATTTTTCAAACTTCACTCAAAACTCCATCATGATCCTGAAGAGCATTTGAGCTGTTATCATGATAGAAGAAGGTAAACCAACCCTGCAGTTATAGGGATTCTAGTTATTATTCCGATGTCATGAGCTTGTACATAAAATAATAATTATAGTGCCAATAAAAATAAGAGATAATCCTAATGATGAGAAATATACAAATAGGCCTTAGGGCCCTTTCACATGGGTGTTCAGCCTGGAGCCATCTTTCATCTTTTTAGATGGATCCAGACTGAACCACAATGTATGTCTATGGGCGGGAATATTCGTGTCCGCTCAGTTATATTTTTTTTACCTGGAACAAGGCTACATCTTTTTAGATTTAGATGGATCTGAACTGATGTAATGTGATGCTGTCCATTTATATCTGCTCCATGTATGTCAATTTTTAGGCAAGAAACATTTTTTGCTTATACTTTTATGACCTATGATTGGTTTCAGCAACAACTAAAAAAAAAAGGGATGTAAAAAAGGATGTAGAGTGATAAAAACTAAACTGTACTGAAAATGGGTGTAGAAACGGATGTAAACTGTATCCCTTTCCCCACAAAAACATGACTGAATGGATGATGCCTATATGAAAGGACCCAGTGCTAACACAAGATCGGCACTTGACAATGATAGTTATTCCTATGTTTTTCTTTATTTAACCACTTGTCGACCAGCCACAGTACATATACTGCGGCAGATCGGCTCTATTGCGTGAAGCGATGAACCTGTACCCCCGCCCCCACGATGTAAACAAGGCAGATCCCCGTTCTGACAGGGAAGAACACAGTTATCTTGTTTTCTGCTAAACAGGAACATGAATCTCTGTGTTCATCCAGTGAGTCTCTCCCCCACACAGTTAGCAAGCACCCCCTAGGGACACACTTAACCCACTGATCGCCCCTGGTGTTAACCCCTTCCCTGGCAGTGTCATTAGTACAGTAATTGCATATTTTTAGCACTGTTCACTGTAATAATGTTACTTGTCCCCAAAAAGTGTCAAAAATGTCAGTTAGGTGTCCAATTTGTCCACCGCAATGTTGCAGTATTGATAAAAAATAAATAAAAAAAAGAAGCTGATCACCGCTATTACTAGTAAAGAAATAAAATAAATAAAAATTTCATAAAAATATCACCTAGTTTGTAGATGCAATAACTTGTGTGAAAACCAATCAAGATGCACTTATTGGGATTTGTTTTAATCAAAAATATGTAGCAGAATACAGATTGGCATAAATTGATGAAGAAATTCGATTTTTTTACTTTTTTAAATAGGATATGTTTTATAGCAGAAAGTAAAAAATATTGTTTTTTCTATTCAAAACTGTCTGTCTTCTTTGTTTATAACGCAAAAAAAAAACAAAAAAAAAACCGCAGAGGTGATCCAATATCACCAAAAGAAAGCTCTATTTGTGGAGGAATAAAGGGCATCAATTTTATTTGTGTACAGCGTCGCACGGCTGCCCAATTGTCAGTTAACCTAATGCAGTGCCGTATCGCAAAAAAATGGCCTGGTCATTAAAGGCGTAAGACCTGCAAAAGGCTGAAGTGGTTAAAACCTGCAATTTGCCTAAAATGAGTGATACAATTGCATACTTTGCCATGACAATAGTACAAATGGTATAGTTCTCTGGTAACATCAGGATTAGAAGCTGAACCACACCAAAGAAAAAGCAATGCCATAAAGATATCCTGTCAGAGACATACCTGTTCTTTGACTCTGGTCTACTATGAGCAATGATTAATTAGCTCCTGTTAGATAGGTACAAACTGTTTCTTGATATAAAATATTGGCTGAGCAATAAATAATCTTTTGTTGATGGCCCTTGGTAATTATTTTGTAAAAATATATTAGAAGAAGCCAATAAAATACATAATAATATGATTGATTTGTTTAATTTGAATGATCATACAAACAAAATAATTTCAATTAATCATGACGTTACTGTAGTTTTACCTTTTTGTATGCCTTAGCCAAGTATGTTGTTTCTTATCCTCTAGGTCTTCAGGCAAACATCACCTTGACGGATTCCAAATTGATAAGAGGCACACAATGCTAGAAAAAAAAAGAGAGCAGACGTTATACATATGATTTAAAGCACGGGTGACGTTTTTTGCAAACTTATTTATCAATTAATACACATAAAGGTGTGCCAGAGTGGCAAGACAGATACAGTTACTTCTGTTTAACCACTACTACGCTCAACATCTTTACCTTTTATTGAACACAGCAACTTTCACATTTCTGCAAAAAAATTAAATAAAACGTGTTTCTTTGTCAACTCACTTGCTTCTTTTATTATATCATAGCAAAACATATTATTTTGTTTTGTCTTTCAAGAATACATTTAAATTTCTATACAGCTTAAAGAGAAAATACAAAATAAAAGAACTAGTGTTCGTGTAACAATAAAGTACATATTTGATTCTGCAATTTGTATAATTTTTCAGGACACATTTTCTTTCTGGTATAAAGCAACTAAAGGAGTTTAAAATGAAATAATAGCAGTTTTCTTTTTTCTTTTTCTTTAAATGAGAAACAATATCTATGGAGGTAAGGTAGAAGAAAACATTCATTTAGACTAGTTTGGTTGAAAAGTGGTCGATCAGATATGAATTAGGACAAAGTTTTAATAAAAATATTTTTTTTATGTTTTTTGTTGGAACATTTTTTGCATGATACTTAAGCTAAAGTTACAGCATAGATCACAGGGCAAGACTGTCATCTGCATATAGCAGCTGAAACCAAGTACATTATAGGAAACAGTGCTGTATATTCGATCAATAATAATTTTAATATGATACAATAGGAATAACTAGGGTACAAATCAGTGTGGGACCCTGCAACCAATGTTTGAATTGACTTTAAACTGACAAGGACCAAAAAATACTATAGCAGTGGTTCTCAACCTTCTAGTGCTGTGACCCCTTGATTAAAGTTGTGGGGACCCCTAATGGTAAAATTATATTTGTAGCATGGGTTGTCAGCACCCAAGGAAAGACAAGTAATTTGTGCCCCTAACCCACGGACATTTAGCGATCCCTCAGTGCCTTCTACTCGTACACTATTAAATTCTCTTATGGTACATTTTAGGATGTACCACTCTTTCTCTTTGTTCTCCTTTCTTTCCTTTTAAATTCTCTTTAACCTAATGTCTTGTTTGTTTTTCCCTCTCCCTCTCTCTAGCCACCTTTCTTGTTCTTTCTATTATTCTTTCTCTCCCTTTTTCTTTCTTCCTCCCCCTCTTTTCCGCTCCCTTCCATGCATTCTCTATTTTTATTCCTTCTCTTACGCTTTGGTAGGGGGAATGTAATGAGTAGCAGTGCTGGCGGGGAGTTGGGATGAGTGGCAGTGCTGTTGGGGAGTTGGAATGAGTGGCAGTGCTGGCGGGGGAGTTCTGATCAGCCAACTTAAGTGCTCTTGATCAAGGTCATCTGTTGATCTGAGAACTCTAGTGGGGCCCTTTAATGGCAACTCTAATCACAGGTAGTGTTACTCACTGTATCTCTGACTTTGTGGTGTTTCGCAGCAGTGACAATTATGCCAAAATCAGGAGATAGTGTCTCTTCCAGCCCCTTCTACTTCACATTCCTCACTAGTCTCTGCCCCCCAGCCATGCCATGAACTGAGTGGGCAACCACAAAAAGGCTGGGAGAGTGGTGCAGGATTCAGGAACAGCCCATGATTCAGTGACCCCTGTAACCCAGGATTCGGTGACCCCTGGCAAATCGTCATTTGACCCCCGACAGGGTCCTGACCCCCAGGTTGAGAACCACTGTACTACAGTATATAAAAACAAGGCAAGTGTTATATTGAATTTTAAACACAGGTAAAGATGTTTTGTCAGTTTACAAACAAAGCCGGCCAAAGAAAAATGGATTGATGTGCAATTAAAGCATATGCTATGGAAAAAAAACAAAAAATTCCTTTAAAGACACTGCAAGTACAGAAAAATCTGTTGTTGATGTGGCAGCCCTTGATTTTCTATTGCGGGCTAAAAACACACTGCATTTTTGTGGACTCAGTGCTGTTATTCTTGGCCAATTTTCTTTTGCCAAATTAGCGAGAACCACCTACTGTTTTCATTTTCAACGCTTAGACACTATTCAACTGCAGTCCCAAGATAAGAACTGTTGTCATTTGTAGAATCAATAGAACACAACTTTGAACATTTGTCCGACTCCCTCTTTGGATAAAATAAATATGCACTTCTCAAATCGAGTGAATTCAGTCTCTCAAGATAGGCCCATGTTTTGTGGAGAGCTGTCAAACACAAGCCATCTGGTTTTATTAGGTCTTTCTTCATTATATATTGTGGATCCTAATCTAATGACTCACCTTCATCTTTTCCTAAGGCCGCCTATACATGGTGTGAATTTCTTTCCTGTAACTACGGGTTGTACTGACAGGGGAATCAGCCATCGTCTGGGGGGGGGGGGGGACACAGATTATCACTAGTGGCTATAGCAGCTGCTTGTGATAATCAGAAGCACTTGGTACATTCAGCCTGCCATTAACGGTTCAAATCATGGACAGTTCAGCAGCAGTTTGAGAGATTTTAACCATTTGTGGCCAGCCTAAGATAAAAACTGAGAGGGCTAAATACGTATTTTTTTAAATAAAGCTTTGAAAATAAAAGATGGAAGCTGATTGGCTGCAAAAGCACAGCTGCTCCAGTAAAGTCTCCTCAATGCATTTTCCTGTAAATATTGGTAAGCTAATCTCACTGTATGAAAGATCGGTCCACAATTTACAAGGGCTACTGGATACATGTTGCTTTCCTTTGCTATGGTTAGGTTCAGTCTAAACCAGAGTGGGATTACTTTGACACAGTTGGCCAGCTTGAACATGTATTGCAATATGTGTGAACCGACAATCCCCATTTTTAGGTTTTTAAGGTTTGCTACAAATGTGTACGGGTGTATAGCAGTGTGCAAAGGGTTAATTCAAAATTTTCCGTGTTAACATGCAATCATACCCTTTTTGGCATCTGATGGGTTACATATATAGTGTGTAAGGGTTTTGGATTTGAGCACAGTCATTTCTCTTTCATCACTATTGCATTGTGTAGGTTAGGGGTGTCAAGCTCAATTTCATTGCGGGCCACATCAGCTTGCTGGCTAAATCAGATGTCAAGAACCCCCCTATCATCAGAACAGGAGTCCCCCACCCTCCCTTTACATCACAGTGCACCCCCCCCTAATATATACTACTGCCGGTAAGAATCTTGGGGCAGGGATGGAAAGCAGAAAGTGTAGGGTCTGAAGGAGGACCAGAGGAGATCTGGAGTCTGCTGAATGCTGAGACCAGGGGAGGAGGGGATGCTGTAGCTAAACAGAGGTGCATAATTTGTAGGAGGAGTTATGTCCTCCTCTCTGCTGCTTATTGCACTGAGAAGCACAGGGTCTGGTAGAGGATTAATTCTAAACACTACAACCTATGGTCATACTGAGGTTGTGGCTGCTTTTCTACGAAGACAAAGTGTAAGCCTTTGAATATATTTTATTTTAGAGTACACGGAATCCAGTTAGAGGATTACTGAAAAATGTAACAGCAATAAGCATAAATAAATTAATCTAAATTCACAGGTGATTCGCAGCACACCATTTTCTCTCCATGTCGTTTTCTCATGCATTTTAAAACAACATTATTCAACAATACTGTCATTTATTTGTCAAATGAAGGCACAGTCAGGTTGATATACTAACAGAGAAGAATGTTCACTTGAAGCACTGTTCATTTATATCATCCAGTCATGTACAAGGGAATTTTAGTTTTAGTTTTTTTCCTACTCCCCTGCACATTATCTGAAGTATTTTAAGTGAGCATAGCTTCAGTGGACTAATAAACCTTCTGTCAATTTGGAAAACCAATCCCTATTAATCTCTACATCAGTATTTTTGCTCAACAAAATAGTTTTCCCTTGTGGAATCAGATAAATATCACAAAAATGTATGCTGCAAATAGAAAGCATACAGTTTATTTGCAGTACTGTTATAACACTATAATTCATTTCATGAGAAGCCCAGTGTTTGCATTGTTCCCAATCTGCATATTGTCTATACACATAGTATGTTGTTTAAAGTACTGCTAAGTATCAGTATAGCATTATAGAACAATGTTAAACACCATGTAATATAAAACTTAGAGATATTAAGTTGTTGTTGTTTTTGTTTAAAAATAACAAACTTACCTGCTCTGTACAGTGGTTTTGCACAGAGCAGCCCAAATCCTCCCCTTCTTGGGTCCCTCACCGTCACTTCTGGCCCCTCCCTGCTGTCGAGTGCCCCCACAGCAAGCAGCTTGCTTTAGGTGCACTGGAGCCAAGCCACTGCTCTGTGTGTCCATTCAGATATGGATCCCCTGTCCTCATTGACTCACTGACTTTGATTGACAGCAACAAAAGCCAATGGTGCCCCGCTGCTGTCTCAGCCAATGAGGAGGGAGAGTCCCAGACGACCGAGCCACTCGTGCAACATGGTTGTATCAAGATGGGGCTCAGGTAAGTATTAGGGGGGCTGAGGGAGGCTGCTGCACACAAAAGGTTTGCGTGGAATGCATTAAGATAAAAAAACCTGACTTTAGAACCACTTTAAATAAGAGTCATGTTAAGAAATCATATTTTAAATTCAAAACATTTATTACTGAACCCCTAAATCAACTCATGTATGAGCTAGAATGTTAGCAAAATTCACTATCTATTACTAAACACAGAAGTTGATTATGTCATTGAATCATGTAGGTGAAACCATAATATGTATTAAAGGGATTGTAAAGGTTTGTTTTTTTATTTTCTAAATAGGTTCTTTTAAGCTACTGCATTGTTGGTTCACTAAACTTGTCTTTTAATCTCCCTTCTAAATGTCTTATTTTTTTGTTTGTTTTCTTTGTCTGAATATCTCACTTCCTGTTCCTCCTCATTAAGCTGTTCTGGCTGACTAACCCCCAGACAGAACAGCTTGGAGGATGGGGGCAAGCTTACCGAGGAGAAACAGGAAGTGAGAAATTCAGACAAATAAAAAAAAAAACATTTAGAAGAGAAAATCAAAGGAAAAGGTAAGTGAACCAACAATGCACTAGCTTAAAAGGAACCTATTTAGAAAATAAAAAAAGTAACCTTTACAAGCCCCTTAATTAATACTGCTGAACTGGTCAGCATGTTTTTTTATTTGGTTACATAAAAAAAAATATATATATATATATATACACAGTGTTAGGCTCAATGTACATGGAACGCTTTTACAACTGCTCCTAAAATTATTAAACTTGACAGATAGTAACTGACGTTTCAAACATCCGTTTTGCCGTTTTTACATGCTGCGTTTAGCCGCGTTTGCGTTCAGAAGCGGTTAAACATTTTTTTTAAATGGCTAAAAACAAAACACGCCTATAAATGAAGCTCTGCTAAATGCGGGTTACCGCGTTTGGCATCTGAAACATGGAAATCTTCTGCGTCTGAACCTATTTTTTTGCTTCTGCCTCTGAACGTACGTTTAGCAGTGTCCCGTGTACATGGGCCCTTCATTGGGTATGCACACCTCCAACACAAGCACACACACAAACACTTTTTTTTTACATGCCTAGTGGAAATATTCTTTACTAGCAGTTAAAGCAGAACTTTAGCCCAAAATTACAAGATAAAATAGTTTATTAACCTCCCTGGCGGTATCCCCGAGCGTGACTCGGGGTGTGTTTTTTCTGCTAAGAACGGTATCCCCGAGTCACGCTCGGGGTAGCCATGCAGAGCCTGCAGCGCGCGCTGGCTTACCTTCTTCCTGGATCCAGCGATGCATCCCCGCTGTGTGAGCGAGCGGGTGCTCGCTCGATTCACACAGCGTCCCTGTGTGCCGCCGATCTCCGTTTCCTGCGACGTTACGACGCACGGAAGCGTAGAACGGCGCCAAATTCAAAAAAGTAAACAAACACTTTACATACAGTATACTGTAATCTTATGGATTACAGTACTGTATGTAAAAAATACACACCCCCCTTGTCCCTAGTGGTCTTTCCAGTGCCCTACATGTTCTTTTATAAAATAAAAAGTGTTCCTTGTGCCTGGAAACTGTAGATTGCCCATAGCAACCAAAAGTGTCCCTTTATGTCAAAAATGGTTTTAGATCAGCTAGAAAACAGCGATAATAAATTTTAATCACTTGCAGAATTGAGCGATAGCGATTTGTGGGGAAATTCGTCATAAAAAATAAAATAATGACAGCGACAATTCTGCAACTGAGCAAATTTCAGTGTTTTTGAGTTGATTACATTATTGAATATTTTTTATTATAATTACATTATAATTTGTTATAATTATTTATAGTTTTTTATTATATAAAAAATTATGATTTTGTTTTTCAAACTTTATCATACCCGGGATGTCTTGTTTGGACAGATTTAAGCAAGTTATTCCTAAGAATTGCAGGCCTACAGTATAAAATGCCAAATTTCCATGCAAATAATTGTACCGCTTTTGGTACGTAATTCCAGACAGAATCATACCGCCAGGGAGGTTAAAAGATAAAACAAAAAAATATTCAACTTCATCTCAGAGATTTTCTCCACAGTACATTTTCTTTGTCTTTAGATGCCTTCAGTCTGACGGACATCATCATTTTACCCATTTCCTCTTAGCCCAGGTCATCCTGGACCCACCCAGCCTGTGATTGGATAGTGAAAGTGGAAGCATTACAGTGATGACTGTATAACTGTCACTCAGCTCTCTATTTCAGCATGCTTTATGTCAGCACATGAATTTGATGTCCCCTTGATCTACTTTGCCCTCCTACACTTCAGTATTGGCATAAAGGAACTGTAAGGCCGCGTATACACGATCAGTCAATCCGATGAGACTGGTCCGAAGAAGTTAACCGATGAAGCTGACTGATGGTCTGATGTGCCTACACACCATTGGTTAAAAAGCCGATCGTGTCAGAACGCAGTGATGTAAAACACGACGTGCTGAAAAAAAAATGAAGTTCAATGCTTCCAAGCATGCGTCGACTTGATTCCGAGCATGTGCAGCTTTTTAACCGATGCTTTTGCATACTAACGATCGGTTTTGACCTATCGGTTAGGTGTCCATCGGTTAAATTTTAGAGCAAGTTCTATTTTTTTGGACCGAAGGATAACTGACCGATGGGGCCCACACATGATCGGTTTGGACCGATGAAACGGACCTTCAGTCCGTTTTCATCGTTTTTGACCGATCGTGTGTACGCGAGAAACTGATATCAGGTTAAATTCAGGTACTCACACTGCCTGCATAAAAGAAAAAATGCATGATCTACTAGTGATTACAAATGAGTGCATTAGTTGTATTTTATATCTGTCTAGATTTGAACTTCAAGGACTAGACTAGACTTTTTTGGGCAGTAGTAGAAACCCCAGAGAGCTAGATAGAAATAGGGAAAAAAAAATATTCTTGGGATACAATTTTTCTGTTTTTGGATTCATACAAATTAAAAAAGTACATTTTTAAGAACACAAACACATGTAATTGTACATAAATACAAATATTCACTCCAGTGAACATAGCAGTCATGGCTTATCCACAGAGATACACAACAACAACAAAATGCACTGGGGATAAATGTTGGAGGATTACATCAACACAACAATGCAAGTCAAATTATTAAAGTGTAGGTGTTATCACCAGAGATATACTATTCTCTGTTTGTTTTACTGCTGGGGCCACTCAGTAGTATTTTTAATATTAGTTGTGTTTTCAAATATACGATTGCCAAGACAATTAAAACGTAATTACAAAGTAAAGGATCTCACTTAGTCTTTTCCAGCTTTTGCGGTCTATAGATCATTGGTGTTCTATAAAACCTCTGCTCCTGACATATTCCTCAGATATGACAGTCATTATGGTTTTCATTTGCTAATTCAGAATTTGAGAATGCCTTCACTGACATTCAATAAAATCTTGCAAACTGAAGCTAAAGTCTATTATTTGGCAGTACCAAGATTCAGAAATAGACTCATTACTTAATCCTGAGTTAACTCTGAAAATACACCTCCTTTGGGGAGGCAAGTAACTGACAGCTAGAGGTGTCATCAGCTGTGGTTCCAAGGCTAGGGGATCTTGTTACTGCATAATAAGACTCATTAATGGCAGAAATATTGGGGAACCATCATTGTGCTCCTCTTTAATAGGACCTGGAAACTCAGAACCCTCTCTAATAGCACATGCAAACTCAGAATTCACGCATTTTTTTTCAGCTGAAACCAATTAGTAAAAAGGTGCAATTCATTGGTAAAATTATGTATACATTTTGGTTGAAAACATTTATAAATACTGTATACCCCTTAAAGTAATTTTTTTTTTCTATTTTTGGGTATGTTGGGAATGGCTAGAACCTTTTTAAGCCATCTGTGTCTCTGTCAAGGAGATTTATTTTCACTTTACTGGTCATTGGAATGTAAATATCTTCCCAGAAGAGGTCACAGTTAGCAAGAAATCTTTGGCAGGAGTTCTGATCCTTCTCCACAAAATAGCTTTAAAGTGGAGCTCCACCAAAAAAGGAAAGCTCTGCTCGTTTGTACCCCCCCTTCCAATGGAGCATTTTGCACTTTTTGGGGGGAGCCGAGCTTTTAACAGGTACTCGCTCCCACTTCCTGGTATCACTGCACAACAATCTACGTCATGTCCGGCCCCTCCTCCTTCTGGGACCTGTGTGTATTCAAGAAGCCAATGGGTACATTGAGAAAGTGCAGTGCGAATCGTGCATGTGCAGTACGAAACTAGCGGTTTCCGAGTTCCCTTACTTTCCTGTCAGCGCCTGCAACCAAATCCGATGTAAGAATCGGCTTGGGGTGCTGAAATCACGTGATTCCTGGACAGGTGGTGGAGTCAAGTAAGCATAAAATGGGCTTTGCAATTTTAAGAGTTGAGCTTTAACCACTTCCCAACGGCCGTACTACTTTGTACGGCCGAAGGGATGTCCTGAATCTCTAACAGGCCGTGTATTTACGGCCTGCGCTCCGCCAGGCCACTGGCATCGCTGACATGCCAATGCGCATGCCTGGCGGCCGTGGCGGACGCGATGTCCGCCAGGCACTCGGGATCGGCCACTGCAGGGACAATGAATGAATGAATGAATGAAAACTTGTATAGCGCGGCACATGCGAACTGAATCGCCTCTGGGCGCTTGTTGTTCCTGTCTCCTTTGATATCAAAAGAGAAAAGTCTTGACCTTTTTCCTAAATGCTAGGTGGTTCTCCTCCAACCGAATGGTGGTTGGTAAAGCGTTCCATAGTCTGGGACCTTGGATCGCGAATCTTCTTTCTCCTTTGGACTTGAAGTTGGCTTTCGGAACCTGGAGCAGGTTCTGATTCGTGGATCGCAAAACGCGATTGGGATTATGCGCTTTTATTATTTCGCATAAATAAAGGGGGGCATTCCCATAGACACATCTATGCGTAAGACAGAGAGCTTTAAAAGCAATTCTGTCTTTAACTGGCAGCCAATGAAGGGCTCTCAGAGAAGGTGAGATGGATTCCCACGGTTTTTTCCCAGTCACAAGTCTGGCGGCCGTATTCTGAACGACTTGCAGACGAGCGATTTGGTACTTGGGGAGGCCGAGGTAAAGGGCATTTGCATAATCCAGCCTGGAGTTTACAATTGCTCCCACCACGACCGCTAAATCTTCTTTAGGGATGAACGGAGTGAGTCTGCGTAGTAGGCGCAGTAGATGGTGAGATCCGCTGACTACTGACCCTATTTGAGCGTCCATTGTCATAAAGGAGTCAAAAATGACCCCTAGGCTTTTGACTTTGGCGCTAGGGGTGATGATTCTGCCCAAAATAGGCGGGGGGGTCCACGCTGTTGAAAGTTGATTCCTGCGCTTGGCGTGAAACAGAAGAAGTTCTGTTTTTGCTCCATTGAGTTTAAGGTAACTCTTTGTCATCCAGTCCTCTATCAAAGAGAGACATGTCTCTAGATTGAGGTGGTGATCCTGTCTGTTGCAGATACGGAAATACAGTTGCGTATCATCTGCATATGAGTGGTAGAGCAGTTTTTGGCTGCTGATAATCTCAAAAAGAGGACGAAGATATATGTTAAACAGCACTGGTGACAGAGGCGATCCTTGAGGGACTCCGCATGTTACTGTGCGTTTTTCCGACGTAAAAGGTCCTAACTTCACTGTTTGCGATCGGTTTTCCAAAAAAGAGGAGAACCAAGATAAATCGCCTTCTGCGACTCTGGCTACTTCAGCAAGCCGAGTCAGTAACAGTTTGTGGTCTACAGTGTCGAAAGCTGCACTTAGGTCCAACAGAACCAGGAGACAAGATTCTCCTTCGTCTGCGGCCTTGAGAACATCGTCCCATACTTTCAGCAATGCTGTTTCCGTCCCATGTCCGGGACGGAAGCCTGATTGCAATGGGTCAAGTAGCTTGTAGGTATCTAGATGCAGTTGCAGCTGTTGTACCACTACTTTCTCCATTATCTTAGAGAGTACGTTGAGGCTTGTTATGGGACGGCGGTGGAGTGGGTCCTTGGGGTCCAGGGAGGGTTTCTTCAGGATGGGTTGGATTATACCCTCTTTCAACTGTGAGGGCACTATGCCCTCCAAGAAAGACTGGTTGATAAGCTGCGTGATGGGAGGAGCCAGGATGTAGGCGCATTCCTTCAGCAGTTTTGTGGGGATAATGTCATTTGGCGCTGTGCCATTGCGCAGAGTACAAATGACATTCTTGGTGGTCTCGATGGAGATGGGTTCCAGGGTGAACTTACCTGATATCGGAGAATTTCTATGGGTGCTGTGTGAGAGGCTGCGCGGGGGGGGCTGGGGGGAGAATTGTTTTGCTGAATGCTTTCGCGGATTACCTCGATTTTATTAATGAAGTAATCCGATAGTTCATTGCAAAATTCTTGTGTGTCTGAACTGGGGGCTTCAATGCATCCTGGCTTCATGGTCTGGGTGACCATCTTGAAGAGTTCGCGGGGGCGGTTTAGGGCACCGTTGATAGCCTCCGAAAAATAATTTTTCTTGGCTTGGAAAATTCCTTTGTGGTATTTTCTTGTAGTCGCCTTGTAGATGGATAGGTTTAGCTCTGAAGAACATCTTTTCCAGGCAGATTCTGCCCTTCTGCGTTCTTGCTTCAGTAACGACAGCTGGTTATTAAACCAGCTGCGGTTGTTTTTCCGGATGCGGGTTCTTCGTTTTGGCGCTACCAAGTCGGCTGACTGTAGCATAGCCGAGTTTATGGCTTCCAATGTTTCAACGGCCGTTTGATGCGGCTGAGTTGTTTCTATCTTTTTCCTTAAAGTCGTTTTGAAGAGTTCCGAGTGGAGCTTCTTCTGACATCTAGTCCAGTGTGTTGTCACTGGACTTGATGTTTTTGTTGTAGGGGGGATGGTGGTAATACTGAATATAATTGCATGGTGGTCTGTCCATGGCAATTTTTCATTTTCCCAAATCTTTATTTCCAGAGCTTGTCTGAAAATAAGATCAAGTGTGTGACCTGAAGCATGTGTGGGCCCACATACTAGTTGCTGCAATCCTAATCCTTCCAGGTGGTCAATACAGGCGTCGGCAATGGGGTCTTGTGAGGAGTTTGCCCAGAGATTGAAATCCCCTAGCAGCAAAAGTTGTTTGCTGTTGAGGGTATAAGTGGAGAAGAAATCTGTCCAAGATGATAGCAGCTGCGATTTTGGGCCGGGCGGCCTATAGCAGAGCAGAATGTGGACGGTCTCCTTTGAATTTGCTTGAAGTTGTAGAGTAAGGGTTTCCATGAATGGAAGAGGGTTTTGGCAGACTGGTTTGGTGATCGTAAGATGAGTCTTATAGATCACCGCCAGGCCGCCTCCTCTTTGCCCTATTCTGTTTTCTGTAATAATACAATAGTTTTCTGGCACCAGTTCTCCTAGAATGGTGTTACAGTCGGCTGTGAGCCAGCTCTCTGTAATAAAAAGACAATCTAGATCCCTTTGTTGAATGAAGTCGCGGATTTCTAGTCGGTGTTTTACTGCCGATCTAGTATTGATCAGAGCACATGATATGTGCTTGAGCTGGGGTAAATGACTGAAATGTCTGACCGTCGATCTATGATCGATTCTCAATAGTCGCTCATTTCTTAGGGCTTTTTTGGTGATGGCTGGCAGTATTGCGGCGCATTGCCTCAAACTCCAAATGGTTTCGGCAGAATATTGCCTACATGCCATAATCGTCAATACACCAGGGGGGGGGTGGATTTTAGGGCAGTGGGGAGAGGTATTGGCTAAACTCCTCTCTCCCGGCTTGGTCCAGAGGAAGGCAAAAAACCCTGGCGGAGCTCGGCCAATATGCTCCGGTAGGGAAAAAATTCCTTCCTGACCCCTGTAAGAGGCGATCGGGTGACCCCTGGATCAAGCTTCTGTATGTTGAAGGACAGGGGGGGGAGGGGGGCTGGGGCTAAGAGGGTGACCCTGTTGCTGGGATGGCTGTCTGCACAGGCGGTGGGATGAGGACTGACAGGGTGCTGCTTTAACTGAGTGGGTGTAAGGCAGGGCAGGGTAACTGTCCTTCTGTCTTTCTGGGGTAAGGGGGGATCCCTGGAGGCTGGGTGAGGACCACAGAGGCGTGGGGAGCGGCGCGCCGTTAGGCCGCAAGTGAAGCCGCGGTCTTTCCTAGACCGCGGGCCCCGCGATTCAGAGCGGCCTGGCGCGGTGCTCTCAAAAAGAGCCCCGGAACGGCGCAAATTTTCGGGCGGAGGTTAGAGAGGATAGAGAGGGGGGCTCTTGAGGATGATGAAGGTGTGGGAGTGCAGGGGGACACAAAAAAAAGGAGAAAAGGAGATCTGTATTGCTGCTGCGGCTTTTTCCTGAAAAGGACGGCCGTCAGCAGCACTGGTAGAGGGCTCTTACCTGCAGAGAGCCAGGGAGCTGTGCTGGAGGAGAAGAGAGATCAGGGGCCCAGGATTTCCAGGTTAGGAACTGGAGGGAGGACTAAGCTTGCAGGGCTGGGAGGGACTCTGCCTGTCTGCCTCCTAAGCCTGCCTGGAGCTATAGCACACACGCTCCTACTCTAGGAGACGTGCGCCGTGTGGAGCTCCTGTGGCTAATCCCCTGCCTCACTGACTTGCTGCAGCATCTGACAAGACGTGGATCTCTGTGTGTATACGATCTGTGTCCCTTGTACATAGGGACACAGCATCGGTCACCTCCCCCAGTCACCCCCCACAGTTAGAACACAATTTAGGGTACACATTAACCCCTTCCTCACCCCCTAGTGTTAACCCCTTCAATACCAGTCACATTTATACAGTAATTAGTGCATATTTATAGCACTGATCACTGTATAAATGTGAATGGCGCCAAAAATGTGTCAAAAGTGTCCGATGTCTCCGCCATAATGTCGCAGTCACGAAAAAAATGCTGATCGCCGCCATTAGTAGTAAAAAAAAAAAAAAATAATAATAATAATTATGTCCCCTATTTTGTAAGCGCAATAACTTTTGCGCAAACCAGACGCTTATTGCGATTTTTTTTTTTTAAATTGGGCTATTTATTACAGCAACAAGTAAAAAATATATATTTTTTTTTCAAAATTGTCGCTCTATTTTTGTTTATAGCGCAAAAAATAAAAACCACAGAGGC
Organism: Rana kukunoris; assembly: GCA_029574335.1. Classification (NCBI taxonomy): domain Eukaryota; kingdom Metazoa; phylum Chordata; class Amphibia; order Anura; family Ranidae; genus Rana; species Rana kukunoris. The sequence goes on from CM056051.1 coordinate 201,958,762, forward strand.
AATCAAATACCACCAAAAGAAAGCTCTATTTGTGGGGAAAAAAGGACGCCAATTCTGTTTGGGAGCCACGTTGCACGACCGCGCAAATTGTCAGTTACATTTATGCAGTGCCACAAGCTGAAATTTCACCTGGTCAGGAAGGGGTATATGTGCCCAGTAAGGAAGTGGTTAAAACTGATCATTGCTTAGTTTTCTTTAATACCGATGTGAAATTATCTAGACAGTACCTGTTAAAGATAAATACATACACTATGGGGGTTATTTACTAAAGGAAAATCCACTGTGCACTTGTAGCGCAGTTGCTGTAGATCTAAGGGAGACATGCAAGAAAAAATAAAAAACAGCATTTTAGCTTGCACATGATTGGATGATAAAATCAGCAGAACTTCCTCTCATTTCAGAACTTCCCCTCAGATCTACAGCGACTGCACTTACAAGTGCACTTGCAGTGCACTTGTAGTGCAGAGTGGATTTGCCTTTAGTAAATCAACCACTATGTGTTGTTTCGCTACACATATCAACCAGCGTTTTATAATACAAATAAACCCTGTCCTTGCACTGTAAATACTTACCTCCCTCACTGCTGCCTATACCACCAAGCACTGCTTCAATCAAGAGAATTAGCTGAGTATTAAATCATTTATCAATGTAATTGTCCATTTTTGATCAATGACATCACCAGTGAGACTTCCACCCCCAGGTAAAATGTGTAATGGTGGGTTCCCTGGAGATGTTAATCAGCACAAGTAAACAACAAGAGGAGAATGTGTTGGCAGAGTTTTTTTCTTCCTTTCTGCAGGTGGTAGGGCTTATTAAAAAGTGTCAGTGTGTTTATTTACTGTTTGTATGCACCCTTTACTAGTATCACATGGGAAGGTATCTGGGGGCCTATTTATTGTTAAAGGGTGCTTCCAGATTCAAAAAAGGCCCCTGTACATAGACCCCTACTCGACCAAGGAACACAATGATATTCCAGGGGAGTTCCCCCAAGCATATTGAGGGCACGTGGCCTGGTATAGTTCAGGAAGGGGGTTGGATTCTTGTTCCCCGTTTCCTGGCCAGCAAGACTTGGATAAGCGGATGGTATGCATTTTTAGGGGGACCCTAAAATTTGGCTTTGGCTTCGGATTTGGCAACTGAACTTTAGTAATGTTTGCTGAACATGCCTCACATTGAACCCAGTTATATTCATAACTACCATAGTGGTAGAGTATGAGGGACAAAGAGGTTTAAAAACCTCATGGTACACACACCCTACACATTACCTGGCTAGGCAATAGGTAGGAATGACACAATAAGGGCAGTGGTAGGCTAGTATGCTTTTCAACCACCATAAATACTGGTCTCAGAAGATGTCATGTGGGCAGTATGGTAGGGTGGGAGGTGGTGCATATGACACAAGTACTTGCCCCCATACTACCTTCTGAGATTTCTGAGTACATAGTAATGCTGGCATTTGTACATTATGTGCCATCTTGGAGAAACATATTTCTGTGTGTCTGAACATTATACATATAATTTTGTATCTATTTTAAGTGATGCAGAGTTCTTTAGTATGGAGGGAATGTACAACATATGTAAGTAAAACAGGACAGAGACTGTCTATCTTTATGAACATTAGTTCTTGAGGAACATACACTATATTACCAAAAGTATTGGGACGCCTGCCTTTACATGCACATTAACTTTAATGGCATCCCAATCTTAGTCCAACCGTCTCCGCTCAAGTTCATCTTTTAGGCATTCTAATTGGGTTGAGGTCAGGACTCTGTGAAGGCCAGTCAAATTCCTCCACCCCAAACTTGCGTATCCATATGCACAGTCATGTTTGGAACAGGAAAGGCCATCCCTAAACTGTTCCCACAAAGGAGCATGAAAATGTCCAAAAGGTCTTGGTATGCGGACAGCTTAAGAGAGTTCCCTTCACTGGAACCAAGGGGCCAAGCGCGACCCCTGAAAAACAACCCCACACCATAATCCTCCCTCCACCAAATGAGTTGGCCCAGTACACAATGGATTAGAGAGTTTGGATTGAAGGAACTTGACTGGCCTGTACAGAGTGCTGACCTCAACCTGGTAGAACACCTTTAGGATGAATTAGAGTGGAGACTGCAAGCCAGGCCTTGTTATCCACATCAGTGCCTGACCTCACAAATGCACTTTTGGAAGAATGGTCCAAAATTACCATAGACCCAAGCCGTGTACACACGGCCAGGAATCTCGTCATGAGAAAAACATAGTTTTTCCCGACGAGATTCCTCGCAAGCATTCCTTGCTTGCCGAGTGTACACACGGCCATTCAAAAGAACCACCGTTCCTTTGAATGGCAAGAACCTGGTGACATCATCGACTACGACGAGCATGCGCTCGTTGCATTCAATGCCATCACCGCCATCTTGCTACACCCTACACTATGCCTTGAAAGCTACCGCGCATGCGCCAAAGTCTCATTGAGCATGCGTGGGTTTACATGAAGGCAGGTAAGTATACACACGCTCAGGTTTCTCGGCAAGAAAACACTGCAGAGAATCCCGAAGAGAAACTAGAGAGCATGTTCTCCATTTTTCTCGTCTAGATTCCCAGCAGTTTTCACGACGAAAAACTATACACACGCATTTTTCTTGGTTTTCTTGGCAAAAATCTCTGCCAGCAGTTTTCTTGCTGGTTCTTGCATAGAAAACCCTGCGTGTGTACGAGGCTACAGTCCTAAACCTTGTGGACAGCCTTTCCAGAAGAGTGGAAGCTGTTATAGCTGCAAAGGTTGGGCCAACTCAATATTGAACCCTACAAATTAAGACTGGCATGTCATTAAAGTTCATGTGCGTGTTAAGGCAGGCGTCTCAATACGTTTAGTAATATTGCGTATTTTATATATAGGTATACGATTTTGGGTGACGGGTATATTAGACACATTTGATTGGTGTTAGTTGTTTCTTAATTATCAATGTACAGTATATTAGGGGTGCACTGGGCCTACTGGCGAAATCAGATTTGAATGTTACATGCTGGAAATACTTAAAACAGTTAACCTCTATTTCAACACTGATATTACAATTCTTTTATCTGATACACAATTATTTTACAGCAGCTTGGTTCGATCTCCTTTTATAAATCATCCTAGTGTTCATCTTCTTCCTGTCTACATACAAAGAAAACCTTCAAAAAGAAGCTCTCAACTAACGGAAGAATAAAGGAAAATAGCTAGATAACATAGTTACACCTTTTCTCCAGATAAGAATGGGCCGTGTCAATGTAACACTGTCTGCAAAAGCAAGATAATGTATATCTAATATTTTTATAGTTCATCAAGCTCTGCCAACTTAAAAGAAGTGGAACAAAATATTCACAAGGTCATACCAAGGACAGAATTCTAGCAGGTCTTAGGCAAGGACATTATGCAGCTACTAAACAAGCTTCATTGTTTTCCTCTCTTTTTTTAATTTCCATAATCTCTAAGTTTTCACAGGAAATTTTGATGAAACATACTTTAAATAAAACAAGAAAAAAGTTAAAAATGCCTTGAAATGTTGGCATAGATCAACACATAGGTGTTTACCTACAACTCCCATAAACTAGTTAGTCTCAGATAATGCATCTACTGCATAAAAAGGTTAAGTTCAATATTGCTTTATTCTTTTGTTCACAGATAGGCCGCGTACACTGATTGAACATGTCCGCTGAAACTGGTCCGCAGACCAGTTTCAGCAGACATATCCGATCGTGTGTACGGCCTAGCGGACAGGGTTCCATCGGACACAAGTTTTAAAACATGCTTTAAAACTTGTCCGCTGGAAACCTGTCCGTCGGACATGTCCGCTGGTTAGTACGCCTAACCAGTGGACCGAAATCCCCCGCATGCGTCGAATGGATTAGACACATGCGTGGAAGCATTTTACTTCCTGGTTTGCGGACGTCGCGGTGGCAACGTCACCGCCACGTCACCGCGCTGTCTGTCCTTGGGGATTTTGGTTTGATCATGTGTACACACCATCAGACCAAAAGATCCCCGGAGACATGTCCGATTAAAACGGTCCGCGGACCGTTTTCATCAAACATGTCTCCTCGTGTGTACGCGGCCATACAGGTAGATATCAGAAGGCAATGGCAGTTGATTTAACAATTAAAGAGTATATAGGCACAGGTCTTGCATTGAAAAAAGGAGATACAAAAACATTCCAAGTAGAAGCAAATAGCAAATGGCAGGTGGTTATGATAGTACATGTATCATGGGGCGAAACGGCAGAGGAGTAGGAAAGGAAGGAGGGGAATGTTTTCTGGAGATAACAAGTGGACAGGCGAGGCCTGTAAGTTAAAAAAAAAGAGACTAGGACAACAGACAATCATAGATAGATAGAGTATCTCTTCAAAAAGATGATACGCCTATCAGGTTGGAGGGATTTGTACATGATCTTATTATAAAAATTTGAAAAATGTTTGACCGGAAGATGGGGAGACACTGAGCTCAAATATGAGTCCTTGTGCTGACAAACACCGCCAAACATCAGAATTGTTGGGATTAATTACAGGGAGATCAATAAAGCATGTATAGTTTTAAAATTCAGGTCTTGATGTTTAGCTGACATAGAGAGTTTGTGTGTTTAATAAGAGATTTATTGCAGTCAGAGAGGGATTGAGGCTCTCAACTCACACGTCCATCTGGTCATAAATAGTGGGTCATGAGGAAAATGTGTAAAGCCCCATACACACAGTTAGGCCCTGTACAAACGATTAAACATGTCTGATGAAACTGGTCTGCAGAGTCGACGTATGCTTGGAAGCATTGAACTTCGTTTTTTCATCACGTTGTTGTGTTCTATGTCACCGCGTTCTGGTCTGATCGGATTTTGGTCCGATGGTGTGTACGCACATCAGACAAGTTCAGAGTTGTCTGATGAAAACGGTCCGTCAGACAAGTCTCATCAGACATGTCTGATCGTGTGTACAGGGCATTCGATTTTCTGCAGATTTTTGTCTTCAGATTTACCAAAATCATGTAGGGAAAGGGCCTGCCTGATTGCATACAAATTGAAACTCTAAGGCCGCGTACACATGATCGAATCTATCTGCTGGAAACGGACCGTTTCAGCAGACAGATTTGATCGTGTGTACGGGCGGACAGACAGATTTTGCCAGCAGACAGATTTTAAAGCATGCTTTAAAATCTGTCTGCTGGGAATCCGTCCGTCCGATATGTCTGCTGGTTAGTACGCTAACCAGCAGACATATCTGCCCGCACATGCGTCGAATGGATTTGACGCATGCGTGGAAGTGTTTTACTTCCTGGTGCGGTGACGTGGCAGCGTCAACGTCATCGCCACGTCACCGCGCTGTCTGCCGGCGGGGATTTTGGTTTGATCGTGTGTACAGCGATCAAACCAAAACAGCCCAGCAGACAAATCTGATCAAATCGTCTGTCAGACCGTTTGAACAGATTTATTTGGTCGTGTGTACGCGGCCTTAAGGTTTGACCTCATATTATATGGTTTTGGTAAATCTGAAGATGAATCTAATAGTGTGTATGGGGCTTAATAGTTTGTAAATTGTACATAAGACAAGGGCCAATCTTTGCTCAGTTAGAGATCTATAGCCTCATACACACGGCCGGGTTTTCCGATGGGAAACCTGTCCAAAAATCGCCAGACAAAAAAAAGAGAACCTGCTCTCTTTTTTCCCGCCGGGATTCCCGCCGGACTTTTTCCCGGCAGTTTTCCTATGGGAAAAACTGCGATAGAGCATATACACGGTCGGGATTCTCAACTGAGTGTTCCCGATGGGAAAACCTCTAGTGTGTATGGGGGAAAAGTTACCAAGCAGGTTTCCCCTGGGGATTTCTGACGGATCTTTTCCCGTTGGGAATTCCGGTCGTATGTACGAGGCATATGTGTAGGAGAAAGCAAGTTGAGAAAATGATTGTGAGTCCAGAGCGGATGGCACTTCAGCCAACTACAACCTCCTTGGAGTGAAGTACAGGTCAAAGAGCTCATAGGAAAGAGTTTGCCATTGTCCAAAGTCTGGATGGGTCTAGTGTTTGGATAAAGAGATTAAATAAGTAGAATAGATCTGAAAAGTTGTGGTAGTCCTTTTCTCATTTTGGGGTATCTAAGAATTAAGATGTCTGAGTTTTAGTTGGTTAAAATACAAAGTAAAAATCTTAAGCAAGCTTTTTTTCTCCTACCATTTACCAACCCGCTAACCCCTTTGTATAATATATAATTTTTTTCAACCAGTAGCTCAGAAATCTTCTTAGCAACTGTGATGGCATTGTTGCTGTCAGTCAGGCCACGTACACACGATGAGACATGTCCGCTCAAACATGTCCGACGGACCATTTGCAGCGGACATGTCTCACCGGATTTTGGTCCGATGGCGTGTACACACCATCGGACGAAAATCCATCGGGCTGAGGACGCAGTGACGTGGTGGTGACGTTGACGCCACCACGTCACCACTCCAGGAAGTAAAATACATTCGACGCATGCGCAGAGATTTCTGTCCGCTGGTTAGTGTACTAACCAGCGGACATATCCGACGGACATGTCTCCGGCCGACAAATTTCTTTACTTCTTTAGACACGTCATGAGAAAAATATAGCGGTTGCCATTGCTTACCACTTCTGATAAAAATAATTAGTTGCCTGGCTCTCATTGTTTGAGGCTTTGGCTTAAGTAGCTTCGGATTCACTAGTCAAGAACAAGTAGAAGGATAAGGGCCCATATTCACAGAGAGATGGGCACACATTACGCCGCCATAGTGCAAACGCCGTACGCCACGCCAACGTAGTGCGGAGAGGCAAGCATAGCATTCAGCAAGCCAGTGCTCCCAATGCTGCGCCAGCGTGGCGTGGGTTTCGAAGGCGCAGACCTTGCATGACCCCATGCAAATGATGGTCCGAGCATGGTGCAGTGTTTTACACCCGGCGTATCACGAACTGTGCATGCGCTGTGACATTGCCGTGACGTGGACGCATGCACAGCACCCTTATGCGCCTGCTCACAACCACACCAGCACAACTGCCTAAGCTATGCCGGATCACCACGTACGCCGTGAACTTAATGTACGCCCAGCCAGACACGTCCAACGCACAATACGCCGGCTTGTGTTCCCTGGTGCAGACTTTTGCATGTCTGTTGCCGGGTTGCACCTCATCTATGGGAAATAACTTTACAACTTTGACGTACAACTTACGTGCACCTCGCGTAGCACTCACGTTCGTGAATCGCCGTATTTCCCTCATTTGCATGTTTGAATGCCTAATCAATGGGAGCAGCAAAATGCGTCCAGTCCATATGTGCGCCCACGCTACGCCGGTGTGTGCAAGCTACGACGGTGTAGGGTGGCCAGTTTTTAGGCGTATGTTGGTTTGTGGGTCTGGCGCACACATACGCCGGCGCACATTTGCACTTACGTCGCCGTAATGTGCTATACGTCGGCGTAAGTGCTTTGTGAATCTGGGCCAAGGAATTCAGATTTATTTTCCTCTCTGCATACTTGAAATTTAACAAAACAGAAATGTAACTGGTTAATGGTTACTGTTACTGATTAATGTAAAATGATGAGTTCTGATCGTTAATTTATTATAAATACTGTACTCAGAAAAAAAACTAGAAAAATCCACTTTAGAACTAAAAAGTGATACCGTCATACTTAAAGTGAAACTCCACTTTGAGAAAATAATATTTTCCCTATTATACATCAAAGATATTTGAGAAAAAATGTCATTGCTAGTTATTACTTTCAGCTGTCTGACAGAAAATGGCATTCTATTTACATCACCATTACTGTGTGGGAGTTGCCTATTATAGCCACATAATAAGCCTCAGTGGTGTAATAAGGGAAAACTGTCAGGAAAAGCAGTCAGCTAATCACATTGATCACATGAGCAGAAAATACGATATCAGGGGGCATCCTGTACATACACAATGCATCATATACTGCAGTTGCCATAGTTACAAGGAAGTAAAATTTTAAACATTTGAAAGTTTTGTCAGTTTTAGAAAATCATAGCTATTATCACATTGCAATGGAAAGGTCATTTTTAATAACAGCAATTTGAAGAATGCCTCTTAAAGCAATTATATATGTTAAGCATTTTTTTTTTTTTAAGCAAAAGTTGAGTTATTTTTTAACTGATACAACCTTCTCTTTTTTCAATACTTTTTTTGTGAGTTCACAAAACTAATGCTTAAAAAAGATCTATTTTAATGAATAGAGCTATGTGTCCTTTTTTACTGAGGCTGAGGGAAAGGGTGTGGTTATCTCCCTAGACACAATTGCTAGAATTCAAAAAGCTGTGAGGCCTCGTACACACGTCCGAGGAACTCGTCGTTTCAGACACATCGTTTTCCTAGTCGAGTTCCTTGTTAGGCTTGTCGAGGAACTTGACAAGCTGTCTTTGCGTACACACCGTCAAGACCAAATCTCCTTGTTCTTAAGCGCGGTGACTTCATCACATACTATGGCAGGGGAAGTTCAATTCCACTGGCACAACCCTTGGGGCTGCTTTTGCTAATCTCATGTTACTGCGTGTTAGGTAAAAGTTTGGTAAGAGACATTTTCACTTTTCAGTCTGTTACAGCGTGACGAATGTGCTATCTCTATTACAAACGCTACTTTTACCGAAGGTGCGCGGGTTTCTAAGCATACACACGCTGGAGTTTCTCGTCGAAAAGCAGCCTGACGAGGAACACGGCGGGCCAATTTGGACTCCTGTCAAGGAAAAAGAGAACTTGCTCTTTTTTTTGCTCGTCGAGGTCCTCGACAGTTTCCTCGATGAAAAACGTACAAACGACTGGTTTCCTCGGCAAAAAAGCTCTCCCACCAAGTTTCTTGATGGATTCTGCCGAGGAAAACGGTTGTGTGTACGAGGCCTGACTGTTTGCTTGGCAGTGTCCTGCTGAAATTCAAGTGATGGCTTCAGCGGCTTGCCACCTGGCTTCAGTGGTTGGCTCCCGGGAGCTCCAGCTTTCTCTGTAGTGGCAGGTTCTCTTCTTGAATCAGCAGTCCTCCCTGCTTGGCTATGCCATCTGCCTTCTGAGTTGGGACTTTCTCCCAAGTCACATACCATGTATCTACAGTGCTATTAAGTGCATTACTGTTTTATCTATTTACAATAAACTTGACATACTACACTACTGGCACCCCTCTCTCTTATTTCAGTGGAATTTGTTTGCCTTACCTACAGTTTGTCTATGCTTACAATCCAAAAAGAAGCAAACTTCGCAAAGCATGAAGCAGCTTGTTTCCCACGTAAACATAGTTCATTATAGTACTACATTTGCAGTCTAAAATTATAAACCTTGTTTTCAAGCAGGTGGCTAGGGGACATCTACTGAAAGGACACCATAAACAACAAATGTAGTTTAGTGTCACATGCAGTTCATGAGTGGGTTGAGGACAACTGCTCTAAATCTTTCTGTGTCCATGGAAAAAAGATGAAATAAGTGACAACTCAGCAACTAAATTGTATGTAAACCCTCATATACCTTTTCTTTTATTTTGTCCCATTTGGCCTGTTAATATACACTATGGGCCAGATTCAGGTAGATGAGAGTATCTTTCCTCTGGAGTAACGCTTCTCATTTACGTTACTCTGAAGACCCTGTAATTCACATAGCAGTTGCGCGTAAACTTGCGCCAGAGTAACGATAATGCGCTGGCGTAACCCGACGCAAGTGGAACTGGGTGTGATCATATGTAAATGATGGGCGTAGCCCAGCGCAGAGGCTTACGTTCAGCGCATCATCCACGGAGCATGCGCAGTGAGTGCGGCTCCACTCGCCCCCCTTGTGCGCATGCTCACAACTTCCGTCGGCACCACTTCCTGGGAAACGTCAGCGCAATGCGTTCCGCTGGGCGCTTAAAAGCGCTGGCGGAAACGCCATTCCGGCGCAAAAGTAGTTCCATTTCCCCCCACCCCAGGGAAGATACTTTTGCCCTGTAATGGCTGCTCCCGCTACCCCAAAGAGAGGAGGAACCTAAACTATAATGCCCAGGAGGTCACTGTGATAATCTCGGCTATGGAGGCATTTAATGATTTTCTCCATGGGAAAAAAAGCAGGAAGACCAGCCGGGAAAGGAAGCAGGGTATCCTGGCCACCATTGCTGCCAGGGTCAATGTGCTGGGGTACTCCACCCGGAGTGCTTCAGACATTCAAAAAAAAATCAATGACCTGCGGCGCAAGGTGAGGGGCAAGGTGTCCACCATTAGGAGCCATGAGAGGGGCACAGGTGGTGGTCCCCCATGTCCTGTCACCCTGACCGCGGAGGAGGAGGTGGTTGCCCGCTGCCTGGACAGGGAGCAGTTGGAGGGGGTCCCTGGCTATGACTCCGTAGAGGAAGGCTCCAGGACAGGTAAGTGATTTTTACCCCCCTTTTTGGTGTGTTGCATGTGGGGGGGGGGGTGGTTACATGTGCCAAGTGTGTGGGACCACCAACATGTGTCTGCTTTGTGTCATCCACAGATGACGGTGCTGGGCCATCATCTCGTGCCGGCCAGTCCACCCCAACCCCCCAACGGGATGCTGCTGACGAGGCCCTGGGTGCTGGAGACACCGAGGTGGAGGAGGAGAGTGCCCACACCACTTCAGCAGAGGTGGTTGTGGAGGAGCCTGTCCCTGAACAGGATTTTATTTTAATGTTGGAGGAGTCCTCCTCCTCTGCAGGGCCCTCTGTGATCCCCTCCCCCATCCTAGGTAGCCCCTCAAGGGCGACTCCATCCCCACGGGGACAACCTTCCTCTGCCCCCAGGAAGGCCACCCGGAAGACCAGGGGGGTGTGTGATTTGGTCGAGGACCAGGTGCTGTTGGACCACGCCAAGCAGACCCAGCAGATGGGGGAGATTGCTGGCCACCTGGACCGGGTCGCTGACAGCCTGGGCTCCATGCCCAGTGGTGTTCAGAACATTGTTACCAGCCTGGGGGAGGTGCAGGCTGATGTACGGCACCTGACAGCAGCTGTACATGCCAACACTGCTGCCATTCGGGAAGAGGGGAGGCAACGGCAGCGTGACCAGCGGCACAATATCACCCGCCAGTTGAGGATGCAGGCCCAGACGAATCTTTATCTGAGCAGGATTGCAGTGGCCTTGGAGGGCAGGCAGCCAACAGCTGGCCGGAGTGGCCCATCCGGGGAACAGCCTCCTCAAGATGCCCCCACACCCCCACCACCACCCACTCCCTCCAGGCAGATGAGGAGCCCGAGAGTGCCCCCAAGGAGGAGCCCCCGTCATCCTAGATGAGGGTTATTTTTGATTTGGTTTATATTTGTGCTTTTTTTTATACTCAGGTTATGAGTTTATATTTTATTTTCATGCTCAGGTGATGAGATTTTTTATTTATTTTGAACTGCACACGGTCAGGAGTGCAGGGGACAGTGTGAATGGTGTGTGAATGTGAGAGGGTGGCACTCCTGACAGTAAGGGGTGTCACCCTCGGCCGTGGTGGTGAAGTTAACCCCACGGCTGAATGAATGACGTGTGAAAGGTGTGTGAATGGACAGTGACATCATTGGGGCCTTGACGCTGGCGTTACTGCTCCCAACTCCTACATGCTGGACTTGGGCTAATCCAATGCGATGTGCATGTGGTGTGTGTGATCTAGGGACATCAGTGGTGTACATGCGTGCACTGTCTGTTATTAATGTTTTGGTTTAGTGTCCAAAGATGCCTACGGCGAGGACCTTCCTGACTGCTCTTCCATCAGCAGACTGGGTGTCCTCTGGCAGGTGGGGACTGTGTGGGTCGGGGGTCAGGTCATCACGTATGTCAATCTGCAGGCCTTTTCTCATGGCAAAGTTGTGCAGAATACAACATGCAGCGATGATCTGACACACAAAGGTAGGGGAATACAATAGGGTCCCCCCGGACTTATCCAGGCAGCGGAAACGGGACTTCAGGAGCCCAAATGTTTGCTCCACCACTGCACGGGTTTTGATGTGTGCTTCATTGTATTTTCTCTCTCCTCTGGTTTGGGGGTTCCGGAAAGGAGTCATTAGATGGGGTCCCAGTGCATATGCAGAGTCACCTGTAAGGTAAAAGACAGGAGAATGTTAGTCATGCATGTGCGACTTCTGTTGTGCATCACGGGAGGGGATAGTCATGCCTGCCACCCATGTCACTCACCAACCAGCCACCAGCTGTCCCCATACATGTTCTGTTCGAATTCTGTAGGGATGGGGCTCTGACGGTATATGAAGCTGTCATGGCTGGACCCGGGGTGTTTGGCACGGACGTGCCATATGAGGCGCTGGGCATCAGCTATCACCTGTACGTTGATGGAATGCCAATGCTTCCGATTGCGGTATATGTGCTCTGTGGCACTGGGGGGCTGGAGTGCCACATGTGTGCAATCAATGGCCCCGATGGTGCGTGGGAATCTGGCAATGTTGTAGAAATCTGTCATTGCCTTCAGCCGCAGCTCCTCAGTGGTGGGTCTGATGAACTGGTTGGACATGCGTCTGAGGATTGCAGGGACAACCTGGTGCACACATCTGCTTATGGAGGACTGTGACATCCCAGCCACCACTCCACTTGTACGCTGGAATGATCCACTGGCAAGGAAATGAAGTGTTGCCAGGACCTTCACCAGTGGCTGCACTGCTTGTGAGCGGTATGTCTTGCTGGTGATGTCACCCTGCAGGGTTGTGGTTAGTTCAAGTATTACATCAGGGCTGAATCTGAAGAGGCGATACACCTCCTCATCCCCCATGCCAAAGAGGTTCATACGAGTGCGGTATATCCTCTCACGTGCCCGCCTCCTCCGTAGCGAGGGACCTAGTACTAGTCTTAGGACCACGAGTGCCCCTGGCATGTTGGCACACAGAGGTGTTGTCCTTGCAAGTGTTGTTGTTCAGCTTGCTAGTTTCGTCGGTAACGCTGCTGTAGCTGCTCTCCTGCTGACCTGTGGCCGTCTGGAGTAGAGATAAAGCAGCCTTTTGTAGAAATAACTTTGCGCCGGACGGACCAGATACGCGCGGCGCATGTAGCCAGCGTATGGTGCTAATCCGATCGTGAATTGGGAAAAATACCTAATTTGCATATTTGCATGGGAAATCAATGGGCGCGACTGATGCGCCCAGCGAAAATAAGCGCTGACGATACTCTGGCGTCGGAACGTTCCGCCGGTCGCAAATGACCCGTTATTGGGCGCATCTAGTTTGGTGGGTACGGGCACATAGAAACGACGGCGCATCATCACAGTTACGCGGCGCATATCGAAATACTCCAGCGCAAGTGTTCCTGAATCTGGCCCTATATTGTCAAAAGAATTGTGATGCCTGCCTTTACACACACACACATGAACTTTAATGGCATCCCAGTCTTAGTCCGTAGGGTTCAATATTGAGGTGGGCCACCCTTTGCTACTATAACAGCTTCAATTCTTCTGGGAAGGCTGTCTACAAGGTTTAGGAGTGCGTTTATGGGAATGTTTGGCCATTCTTCCAGATTCCAGGTCAGGCACTGCTGTGTATGAGAAGGTCTGGCTCGCAGTCTCCCCTCTACTTCATCCCAAAGGTGTTCTATCGAATTAAGGACAGAACTATGTTACTCCACTCAAAACTCGCACATCCATGTCTTTTTAGACTTTGCTTTCTGCACTGGTACGCAGTCATGTTGGAACAGGAAGGGGCAATCCCCAAGATGTTCTCATGAAGTTGGGGGCATGAAATTGGCCAAAAAGTTTGGTATGCTGACACCTTAAGAGTTCCTTTCACTGGAACCAAGAGGCTATGCCCAACCTCTGAAAAAAAAACAAGAAAAAAAACACACCATAATCCCTCCTCCACCAAATGGTTTGGACCAGTGCACAAAGCAAGATCCATAAAAAAAGACATGGATTAGTGAGTTTTGAGTCCTGACCTCAATATAGTATATATCTGTTTAATAAGTGCAAAATGCCTGTTGACCCTGGCAGAAATCCAGTAAACTCATTAGTTCCTGTGCACTCTGAAACATTATATAATGCAGTCTACTCAGTTTTGCACTGTGAACTACATAACCACCCCCTATTTTTTGTAGATAAGGAAAGGGGGAAGCATACTGTAGTCCTAACATATTCTATCCTAGGGTGACAACACTGCTCCTTCATAGATACAGTACAGGATCATCAGGTGAAAAAAAAATATCTATTTAAATTACTCCTGCACTACTCCCATGTTATCTTATATAAAATGAAGCTGCTGCTGACAATGTCATGTGTCCCCACACCTTCAAAATGTTTTATATGAAAGTGCTAGTACACCACTACTACTAGTACTGTAAATCAAATGGACAACCATAAAGGTATTTAAATGTCCCCAAGTAACTAATAGAAAATCATTAGCCCACAGTATGTGCTGGAAAATATATAAAAATAAAATTGTCAGCTAAGCACAGGAAACAGAGGCCACAATTCGCACAGGCTCACCAAAATTGGACAATAGAATACTGAAAAATATTGTCTGGTCTGATGAACCTCAATTTCAGCTGCGACATTCAGATGGTAGAGTCAGAATTTTTTATAAGTAACATGAAAGCATGGATCCAACCTGCCTTGTATTAATAGTTCAGGCTGATGGTGGTGGGGTGGTGCAATGATGCAGGGGATATTTTCTTCGTACACTTTGGGCCCATTAGCACCAATTGAACATTGTTTAAACGCCACCCCTGCCTACCTGAATATTGTTGCTGACCAAGTCCATCCCTTTATGACTTCAGTGTACCCATCTTCTGATGGCTACTTCCAGCAGGATGATGAACCATGGCACAAAGCTCAAATCATCTCACCACTGGTTTCTTGAACATGACAATGAGTTCACATTTTGTGGACATAATTTTAATTAATTTTGAAGTTTTTGGGCACACAATGTGCATGACAACATATGTTATAAAAATAAATTATGGATTTAAAACAATTAACCAAAAAATATACAAAAACAAATACAATGAATACGATAGATATACAAAATTAAATTGGTTAGACTTCTGTATCTACAGTGCTATGTTAGTGTTCATTAAGTATAAATGATTAGACATCTAGATTTTAGCACATCAGCTAACCCCAAAATATATTTATATGACACATACCAAATCTGGAATTTGTGGTTCCAAGTATAATACAGTATTTCCAGGATTGATGGTTAGGTTATGCCTCATTTAATTGATGTAAAATGTTGATCAGCCATGACTTTTCAGTGTGGGGCATTTTTCTAATTACTTTCTAGAAGCCCTTAGAATCAGTGGCAGAGACTTACAGTTAAGAAATCTTGATCAAAGAAACACATTTTTGCAGTTTTTCATTTAAGTGAGACTAACTTCATTATTAAAATAAAAAAAAACATACATATATATTCTGACAGAATTTCAGTTTGTATTTTTTGTTATACTTTCTCTTTGAATTGTTTTGCACCTGTCAGAAGCATGTTAAACTTGTTGTTGTGGTTCATTAGCCAGAGATCTGCAAACCAGACTTTGCAAAGATTTTTTTTTTGGCATAAACAGTTTGGGAAACAAGTAACAGATGCAGACTTTCATACATCTCATTATCCTATGGACCATCATTAACATTTTTTATACCATCTGTAGTCTTGTGAGAGTTCATCTAGTTGAAGACAGACCTATAGATAAAGAAGTACGATCTTTCATCCTAGATAATGCACTGTTACTACTGTCAGTCATATCAAGGGCTGCTCTGCATTAAAAACTGATCTGTTGGTATATTAACATTTTATTTACCATCTGTACTGTAAAATATTTGAGAGGAAAGCAAAGTAATAAGAATATACTGGCTACTTCTTTCACTGCAGAACTTGGGTGAATGATAATGACACAATCAAAATTAAAAAGGCTTCAATTTAAAGTGGTTGTAAAGGTTCATGTTTTTTCACCTTCATGCATCCTATTGCTATTGCGGGGAGGAGCCGAGAGAGCTGCCGAGGGACCCCAGAAGAGGACGATCGGGGCCACTCTATACAAAACAAACTGGACAGTGGAGGGAAGCATGACATGTTTGTTTTATTTTTTTTTATAGCTGAACCTTTACAACCCCTTTAAGCTGATGTTCTGTGTTTAACCGATTGCCGACCAGACGCCATCATTATACTGCGGCAGGTGGGCTTGTCACTGTGGACCGGGATAGCTGTATGTCAGTCCCTTTAAGCACAATAGCAGGCACATTCACACCACCAGAGGAGCGCACGTCCGCTGTACAGCCGGGCTTCCAATGCTTGTGGCCAATGGCCATGATGACCGCCGGCCATGAGCGATCATGGCACAAGAGGAAGAACAGGGACATGTGTGTGTGTAAACACACACATCCCTGTTCTGAGAGGAGAGGAGAAAAGTATTGCAAGTTCCTACAAGATGGTAACCATGATCTGACATCTCCTATAGTGAGTCCCTACCCCCTACAGTTAGAACACACATTAGGGATCACAGTTAACCCCTTGATCTTCCCCTAGAGTTAACCCCTTCCCTGCCAGTGACATTTACACAGTGACATTTAAATCAGTGTATTTGTATAGCACTAATCGCAGTATGAATGCCAATGGTCCCAAACAATGTGTCAAAGTGTTCAATATGTCCGCCATAATGTCGCAGTGCCAATAAAAATCACAGATCACAGCCATTACTAGTAGGGATGAGTCGAACACCCCCTGATTCGTTTTGCAGCAGAATATGCGAACAGGCAAAACATTTGCTCGAATACACGAACACCGTTAAAGTCTATGGGTCACGAACATGAAAAGTCAAAAGTGCCAATTTTAAAGGCTAATATGCAAGTTATTGTCATAAAAAGTGTTTGGGGACCTGGGTCCTGCCCCAGGGGACATGTATCAAGGCAAAAAAAGTTTTAAAAATTGTGACAGAATAGTGAAATGTTTCTTAAAATGTTGTACCTAGGGCGTGTCTATAGTATGCCTGCAAAGTAGCGCATGTTTTCTGGGTTTAGAAAAAGGGGGGTTTTTGGGACTTTAAATGAGAAATATGTAAACATATACTGTATCTCCATCCCTGTTATATGTAGAAAAAAGGAGGATTGGGACTTTGATTGAGGTATGCATGAGAAGACTCAAACATAGGACAGTGTGATATGGATGTGTTTATTTGTCTAAAACACATAGCAGAGCATGTGATTTTGAATGTATACATAATAGTAAACATACATAGCAATAAGCATTAAAAAGCATGATGCAAGAACCATAAACATTGTATAATAACTAATTCCTTGTATTGGTATAAAAATCCTCATAAATGGAATCATAAAACCAGAGGTTAGTCCTAAAACTGAAACATGTAGCATCTGTGGAAGCCCGAGACGCCTTTCATGGCATTATTGCCAATGTACGTCGGTCTCCTTTAGCACGATAGCGGGCACATGCACACCGCCAGGGGAGCGCACGTTCCAGTGTCTCAGCTTACACAGATGCTACATGTTCTAGTTTTAGGACTAACTTCTGGTTTAATGATTCCATTTATGAGGATTTTTATAACAATGCGTGCAATTAGTTGTTATACAAAATGTTTCTTGCATCATGCTTTTTTATGCTTATTGCTATGTATGTTTACTATTATGTATACATTCAAAATCACATGCTCTGCTATGTGTTTTAGACAAATAAACTTATCCATATCACACTGTCCTATCTTTGAGTCTTCTCATGCATACCTCATTCAAAGTCCCATTCCTCCTTTTTTCTACGTGTTCTGTGTTTATAACAGACCATGCACAAAATGACATTTCTAAAGGAAGAAAGGTAATTTAACCACTTCCATACCAGGCACTTACGCACCTTCCCGCCCAAGCCAATTTTCAGCTTTCAGCACTGTCGCACTTTGAATGACAATTGCGCGGTCATGCTACACTGTACCCAAACAAAATTGGCGTCCTTTTTTCCCCACAAATAGAGCTTTCTTTTGGTGGTATTTGATCACCTCTGCGGTTTTTATTTTTTGCGCAACAACTAATAAAAGACTGAAAATTTAGAAAAAAAAATACATTTTTATTTTTTTCTGTTAACTTTTTTGTAAATAAGTATGTTTTCTCTTTCAATTACGGGCACTTATATGGCGGCACTAATGGGCACCGATGAGGTGGCACTGATGGGCACCGATGAGGTGGCACTGATGGGCACCGATGAGGTGGCACTGATGGGCACTGATAGGCGGCGCTGGTATGCGGCACTGATGGGCACTCATAGGTGGCACTGATGGGCATTCATAGGTGGCACTGATGGGCACTCATAGGTGGCACTTATGGGCACTGATGGGCACTCATAGGCGGCACTGATGGGAACTCATAGGCGGCACAGAATGGTTCTCATGGGTGACACAGAATGGCACTCATGGGTGGCACTTATGGGTGGCACTGATGGGTACTTATGGGTACTTAGATGGGCACTGGGCATGGATTGGCAAGGAGGGGTGGCACTGAAGGACACTGGTGTGGCACTGATGTACTTTGAGGGGTGGCACTGATGTATATGTTGCCAGTCAGTGCCCATGTGTGGGCACTGACTGGCATCTTTCTTTTTTTTTTTAACCTGAATTTTTTTTTTTTTTCCTGTTTATTTTTTATTTTTTTATCCTTTTTTTTTCTTTCTTTGCCCTGCCAGTGTGGGCATCCCTGGTGGTCTAGTGTGGGCATATGAGGGGGGGCTGCACTGATAAACAATCAGCGCAAACCCCCCCTGTCAGGAGAGCCGCCGATCGGCACTCCTGTACTCGCGTCTGTCAGACGCGAGTGAGGAAGAGCCGTCGGCGGCTCTTCCTGTTTACATCGTGATCAGCCGTGATTGGACATGGCTGATCACGTGGTAGCGAGCCTTCGCCGGAGACTCGTTACCAAGATCTGTGATGCAGGGTGTCAGACTGACACCCCGCATCAGTGATCGCCGCGCTGCGTGCCCCCACGGGCGCGCGCGGCATGAAATCGTGCTGGACGTTTGAGAACGGCCAGTCACGATTTCATAACCACTTCCCGGCCGTAAATTTGCTATTGGCCGGGCGGGAAGTGGTTAAAAACTACTCGCTATAATGAATTGTCGGGTCCCGGCAATACAGGTAAAAGTCATTGAAAAAAACTAACCCCCCCCAAAAAAAGCGCGGGGGTCGCCCCCAAATTCCATTCCAGGCCCTTCAGGTCTGGTATGGATATTAAGGGAACCCTGCGCCAAATAAAAAAAAATGCAGGCTGCAAAAAAAGAGGGGAGAGCCCCCCTCCTGAACCGTTCCAGGCTACATGCCCTCAACATGGGGAGGATGTCCCCATGTTGATGGGGACAAGGGCCTCATCCCCACAACCCTAGCCCGGTGGTTGTGGGGGTCTGCTGATGGGGGCTTATCGGAATCTGGAAGCCCCCTTTAACAAAAGGGACCTCCAAGATTCCGCCCCCATGTGAATTGGTAACGAGGTACATTGTACCCCTACCATTTCACCCAAAAAAGGGAGAAAAAAGGGAGAAAAAAAAACACACACACAAAGTTGGGACAAGTCCTTTATTAAAAAAAAATTACGTTCCAGCACCGTAATCCTTCTACCAGTCCGACCCGCCGCTACGAACGATACCACCTCCATAGGCCTCTCCTGTCTGAATGACGCGCAACCCGTCTGGTAGCTCTTTTTTAACCAACGTAATGGGGGTTTCCTGTGACACTTCAGAGGGGGCGGAGTCACCCGTTACATCACATAGAAACCCCAGTGAGGTTATAAAACAGCTGTCAGATGGGTCGCGTGTCATTCGGCCGGGAGCCTCCTATGGAGGTGGTATCATTCGTAGCGGCAGGTCGGACCCGTAGAAGGATTGTGGCACTGGGATTTTTTTTTATATTATTAAAAGGACTTGTCCCAACTTTGTGTGTGTGTGTGTGTCTGTGTGTGTCTTTATTTTCCTCACTTTTTTTGGTTGAAATGGTAGGAGTTACCAATTTACAGGGGGGTGGGACCTGGAGATCCCCTTTGTTAAAAGGGGGATTCCAGATTCCGATAAGCCCCCCGCCCACAGACCCCCACAACCACCAGGCAAGGGTTGTGGGGATAAGGCCCTTGTCCCCATCAACATGGGGATATCCTCCCCATGTTGAGGGCATGTGGCCTGGTACAGTTCAGGGGGCACTCTCTCATCCTCCCCTATTTTCCTGCAGCCTGCCAGGTTGCGTTCTCGGATAAGGGTCTGGTATGGATTTTTTACAAATTTGTCACAGGGTTCCCCTTAATATCCATACCAGACCTGAAGGGCCTGGTAATGGAATTTGGGGGGACTCCAAAGCATTTTAATTTTTTTTTTGGTTCGGGGTTATTTTTTTCATTGACTTTTATCTTTACTGCCGGGACTCGAGAATTCATTATAACTGCGAGTAGTTTTAAATGACTTTTTTTCCTTTAGAAATGTCATTTTGTGCAGGGACTGGTATAAAACACGGGAAACATTCTTTACTTTACAGAAATTCTATAGACACCCCCAGGTACAAGATATAAAGGAATATTTCACTACTATTGTTTCACGTTAAGCATTATAAAAATCACTGCTTCCGAAAAAACTGCCGTTTTTAAAACTTTTTTTTGCATTGATACATATCCCCTGGGGTAGGACCCGGGTCATATCCCCTTTTTTGACAAGAACTTGCATATTAACCTTTAAAATTAGCACTTTTCTCCCATAGACTTTTAATGGCTGTTTCGAGGCTTTCGAATTTGCCACAAACACCTCAAATTTTTCGCTATTCGGCAAACGAGCAAACAGTGAATGTTCAAGTCTAAGGCCGCGTACACACGAGGGGATATGTCCGCTGAAAACGGTCCGATGGACCGTTTCAGCAGACATCTCCGCTCGTGTGTATGGGCTAGCGGACAGATTTCTCCACCCGACAGATTTCAAAGCATGCTTTGAAATCTATCCGGTGGGAATCTGTCCGCCCGACATGTCTGCTGGTTAGTACACTTACCAGCAGACATGTCGGCTCCCACCACCGCCGCGCCGCTGCCGAATGGATTCGGCGCATGCGCGGAAGTGTTTTACTTCCTGGTGCGGTGACGTGGCGGTGACGCGGCGGCGTCAACGTCACCGCCGCGTCACCGCCACGTCACCGCGCCGTCCGGCGGCGGGGAATTTGATCCGATGGTGTGTACACGCCATCGGATCAAACTCCCGATCGGACATATCCGATGGAAATGGTCCGCGGACCGTTTTCATCGGATATATCCGATCGTCTGTACGCCGCCTAACTCACATTCGACCCGAACATAAAGCTCATCACTAATTACTAGTTAAAAGAAAATAATAAAAATGGCATAAATCTATTCCTTTTTTGGAGACCGTACAACTTTTGCGCAAACCAATATACGCTTTTTGCGATTTTTATTAACAAAAATATGTAGAAGAAAACATATCGGCCTAAACTGACGAAAATTTTTTTTTTTTTTAAATTGCCCTTTTTATTACAGCAAAAAGTACAAAATATATTTTTTATAATTGTCTTTATTTTTTTGTTTATAGCGCAAAAACTAAAAAAAAAAAAAAAAAAAAAAAAACAGCGGTAATCAAATACCACCAAAAGAAAGCTCAATTTGTGGGAAAAAAAACTTAAATTTTTTTGGGATACATCGTTGCACGACCGTACAATGGTCAGTTAAAGCAATGCAGTGCCAAATCGCAAAAAAATGCTCTGGTCATTGAGCGCCCAATTCTTCTGGGGTTGAAGTGGTTGAAGGGACATACCAATCAAAATTAGATACAAAGCTTTAAAGTTCACCTGCACTTTATTCAAAGTGGGGAAAGTAACAGTGTCATTTTGCAGCCCTGTCTTTCCCCGCTCTTCCATAAAATCTTGATTCACTTCTAGAGCCCTCAAAAACTTCTGCATACCTTTTACTTTATGCAAAATCAAAACATACCTATTGCATGCATCTTCCCCAATGCAACATCCTTCAGGCCTGATACTTGACCATTAAAGCACCAATCATGGTTTTGTAGGTGGCTAGATTTAATATCATAAATTCCCCCATATCCGCAAGTACCAGGCCCTTTACCTAATTCTGGTTATGGATCAAGCATTGTGGGAGTGCTGTACAGGTAGGAACAGGAAGGTTACTTTGCCTACAGTATAGTGAACACATCACTGGCAAAGTACATTTTTGCTTTATGATGCATACAAAGAAAGACTGCCTGCTACAGTTTTTTTAGTCTGGTGTATCTGTAGTGCACCATCTACTTCCTTTTGTAATCTGGGCATCTTATACTCCTTGTGCTTCTGGTTTGGTAATTTAACTGCTTCAGCCCCGCCCACCGTCATTTTACTGTGGGACGGTGGCTCTCCTGGGCGAGAGCCCGTAGCTATATGTCCGCATTAAAGCGGCCACTAGGGGGTACGTGCACAATGCTCCCGGTCCTGTCAGCGGGGGAAACGCTGATCTTCTGTTCATACAATGTATGGACGGAAGATCAGTGATTTCTCCTAGTGAGGCCACCCCCCCATACAGTTAGAACACACCCAGGAACACACTTAACCCCTTCCCCGCCCCCTAGTGTTAACGCCTTCACTGCCAAAGGCATTTTTATAGTAATACAATGCATTTTTATAGCATTGATTGCTAAAAAAATGCCAATGGTCCCAAACATGTGTCAAAAGTGTCCGCCATAATGTCGCAGTACTGAAAAAAAATGCTGATCGTCGCCATTACTAGTAAAAAAAAAATATTAATAAAAATGCCATAAAACTACCCCCTATTTTGTAAACGCTATAACTTTTGCGCAAACCAATCAATAAACGCTTATTATGATTTTTTTTTACGAAAAAGTAACGGCCTAAACTGAGGAAAAAAATGTTTTTTTATATATTTTTGGGAGATATTTATTATAGCAAAAAGTAAAAAATATTGCATTTTTTTCAAAATTGTCGCTCTATTTTTGTTTATAGCGCAAAAAATAAAAAACGCAGAGATGATCAAATACCACCAAAAGAAAGCTCTATTTGTGGGAAAAAAAGGACACCAATTTTGTTTGGGAACCACGTCGCACAACCGCGCAATTGTCAGTTAAAGCGACGCAGTGCCGAATCACAAAAAGTGCTCTGGTCATTGGGCAGCAATATGGTCCGGGCTAAAGTGGTAAAATGTTTTTTGGAAAGCATCAGACACTCACATGGCATTTTTATTTAATTTGCTTTTTAAATTGAATATCTCTAGTGGAGAGATTCTACCTTTTATTTATGTCCAAGAGATGAAGGAAAACATTCTAAAATCGGGACACATTTTTTATGACAGGGGAATTCTCCTCACATTCTAGGAATTTCCTTTTATTTCCTTTGCGTCTCCTGGACAGGAAGGGAAGGTTACACAGACAGAAAAAAAAACTGACAGGGTATATAGTTATAAATGTTTGGTTATACCTTTTTATCTATACACTAAAATACACACACACACACACACACACAGAAAATAATTGTTTATAGATATATAGTTAGGTATGGCTAAGACAGATACCTGTTATAGACCCATGTGGTAAATTGCTACTGGTGTAAAAACTATTTAGAGTTCAGTTTTCACCAAGTATTATCCAATAAAGAATAGTAACAAAATTAATATCTACCAAATCTACAGAATTAAGAAAAACAACTAACTCACTCATCAGCAAGCAAAATGTGACCTGTATCTGCGATATTTTATGAATTCATTAATAAAATGTCATAATATTAGTATTACCAATGAAACACTCTGCCCATGATAAAAATAGTAACAGCTGCCTAAGAGGGTAATTTACTGGTTTCAAAAGCTATTTTGATGCAAAAGGTCATGCTTTTCAAGGACATGAATAATAAATTCATGAGTGCATAGTTGAATAATGATGACATGCAATCATGACTGAGGATGATCTGACCTGAAAGATATCTTTTCTATGCCCATCAAATAATAACCTGGAAAAAATCTGTCATATAACTGAATACTGAAATTCAAACACACCTCTCTCCCAAAACATTTTCTATTTTGAAATAAATTTAAAAAAGTCCCTAAACTAATAAGCCGTATTATACTTCAGCTAAAATCATGAGACACATTTATTATTTTAAATACTGTGCTAAGCACTGCAGAACATTCATAAAACAAAAATGATTTGTATGCCTCACCAACATCACAAATCCATAAAATAATGGGATTATTTCTAATTTTAGGTTAGTAGGCAAAGCCATGCATTGGTGTACACAGCTTATTGCTTGTTAACCGCCCAGAAATTGACAGGAGTAATTGCACTGCTGAGACAGTTAAAAGGCAAAAATGTATAGACCTATTACAAGACATTTTTATGGTCCAGTTTATTGAGGCCCCGACTAGGAATGAAGCTCTGCTGGACCTGGTAATCTAAAACCATGCAGAGCTCATTACCAACATTCATACAAAAGAACATCTTCATACGGGTAAGATAAAAACACGTAACATAGTTAGTCAGGCTGAAAAAAGACACAAGTCCATCCAGTTCAACCATAAATACAATAAAAATAAAATAATAACAACAACAACAACAACAACAACAACATATCCCATATACTCAACTCCACACCCACAGTTGATCCAGAGGAAGGCAAAAAAACAGCAAAGCATGATCCAATTTGCTACAGCAGGGGGAAAAATTCCTTCCTGATCAGAGAGGCAATCGGATATTTCCCAGATCACTTTACCTATAAATGTTAGTACATAGTTATATTATGTATATTTAGGAAAGAATCCAGGCCTTTCTTAACCACTTGTCATCCGTCCACCGTCATATGACGGTGGGCGGATAACTTCATTGTCCTGACTGCACGTCATATGACGTGCAGTCATAGAAAGCTGCTAGGGGCGTGCGCGCGCGCCGCTGGCGGCGCGCGCACGCATCCGTCGCATCACTGGGACCCCCGTGCGTGTGCCCGGCGGCCGCGATTACCGCCGGGCACACGCGATTGCCGTGTAACTGAGCTGGGACGTGCAGCTCTGTGTGTAAACACAGAGCTGCACGTCCCTGTCAGGGAGAGAGTAGATCGATTGTGTCCCTTATACATAGGGACACAATCGGTCACCTCCCCCAGTCACCCCCCCTCCCCCCACAGTTAGAACACAAACTAGGAGAAACATTTAACCCCTTCCCCGCCAGTGGTTAACCCCTTCCCTGCCAGTTGCATTTATACAGTTATCAATGCATATTTATAGCATTGTTCACTGTATAAATGTATATGGTCCCAAAAATATGTCAAAAGTGTCCGATGTGTCTGCTATAATGTCCCAGTCCCGAGAAAAAAATCGCAGATCGCCGCCATTCCTAGTAAAAAAATAAATTAAAAAAAATCATAATTATGTCCCCTATTTTGTAGGCAATATAACTTTTGCGCAAACCAGTCACTATACGGTTATTGCGATTTTATTTTTTACATTTTTTTACCAAAAATATGTAGAATAAACTGAGATAAAAAATATTTTTTTTTTTTTTTTTTAAATGGGATATTTATTATAGCAAAAAGCAAAAAATATTGTGTCTTTTTTCAAAATTGTCGCTTTTTTTTTGTTTATAGCGCAAAAAATAAAAACCGCACGGGCGATTAAATACCACCAAAAGAAAGCTCTATTTGTGAGGAAAAAAGGACGGCAATTTTGTTTGGGAGCCACGTCGCACGACCGCGCAATTGTCAGTTAAAGCGTCGCAGTGCCAGAAGCTAACATTTTGTCTGGGCAGGAAGGGGGTGTAGGTGCACAGTAGGCAAGTGGTTAAAGCAATCTACTAAGCTGGCCAGAACCTGGAGGGAGTCTATTCCACATTTTCACAGCTCTTACTGTGAAGAAACCTTTCCCTATTTGGAGGTGAAATCTCTTTTCCTCTAGACGTAAAGAAGTTCCACTTGTCCTTTGTGTTGACTGTAAATTGAATAACTCAACACCAAGTTCACTATATGGACCCATTATATTTTTGTCCATGTTGATCATATCCCCCCTTAATCTCCTCTTCCCAAGAGTGAATAAATTCAGTTCCTCTAATCTTTCCTTAACTTTAAGACAGCAATTTTTCCAAGTATGAGGGCTGCTCTCCAGGACTTAGAGTGGGAGGGAATATTGGCGTCAATTGACACAGAACAGAAATGAGAATTCTTCAAAGTAACTGTATGTAAACTTACTGCAAAGTATATTCCCATGGTAAATAGGTTTAAAAGGCTAACATTTAAACCTATGTGGCTCACAGGCCAAAACTAAAATGGCTATAAATAATAAAAAAAGAGCTTTAAAAAAATATATAAAAATGAAAGAACACTATCATCATTTAAATGTTACAAATAATATAACAGAATATGTATAAAGGAAATCAAGGACGCAAAAATTCAAAATGAATGACAGATTGCAAAAAATAGTAGGACAAATCCCCAAAAATTCTCCAAATACTGTATATTATTAATAGTAAAAAGGGTCAGGTCTGAGCCCTTTACGAAATATTCTAGAGTGGGTGACTGGGGACAAAGAAGAATATTGTAGTAAATACTTTCTTCAGCATACAAAAAGGAGCTCATGTCCACAACAGGGGAGGTAGTTACACAGCCCCAAATGATCCAAAATGGCTCAAAAGTGATACGGTCCAGAAATATTTAAACAGAATAAAGGTGGATAAAGCACCTGGACCAGATGGCATCCACCAACAGATCCTAAAATAATTGAGCTCTGTCATTTCAAAGCCATTGTTTCTAATATTTAGGGACTCATTATTGACTGGAATGGTACCACTGGTTTGGTCAATGTGGTTCCCATATTTAAAAAGGGATCAACGTCTTTGCCAAGTAACTATAGACCTGTTGGGCCACGTACACACGGAGGGAAATGTCCGATGGAAACGGTCCGCGGACCGTTTTCATCGGACATGTCTCCTCAGGATTTTCGTCCGGCGGTGTGTACACACCATCGGATAAAAATCCCCGCGGGCAGACAGCGCGGTAACGTGGCGGTGACGTTGACGCCGCCACGTCATCGCACCAGGAAGTAAAAAACTTCCACGCATGCGTCGCATCCATTCGAAGCTTATGCGGGCAGATATGTCCACTGGTTAGTGTACTAACCAGCGGACATATCCGACGGACAAATTTTAAAGCATGCTTTAAAATTTGTCCGCCGGTCAGACATGTCCGCTAGCCCATACACACGATCGTATTTGTCCGCTGAACTGGTCCATCGGACCAGTTTCAGCAGACAAATTAGATCGTGTGTACGCGGCCTCAGTTTAACTTCTATAGTCAGGAAGATACTGGAGAGTTTAATAAAAGACCACATAGATGAGTTATTGCTGAAAAAAATATTTTAAGCATCAGACAGACAGTCTCTTTTTATAAGGAGAAAAGTAAATCCTTGGACAGAGGGGTGACTGTGGATGTGGTATAGCGTATTTATCGGCGTATACCGCGCACTTTTTTCCCCCTAAAATAAGGGGAAAATCGTGGGTGCGCGATATACACCGATACCCGCGCTCAGTTTGAACTGAGCCACCGACATATACCGAGTGCAGTACACTCGGGTACATTCGGCCAGGCTCGGCTTTGCTCGTGCTCACGCATAAACGTCACAGAGCGTGAGCACCAGCGAAGCCGAGCCTCGCCGAATGTACCCGAGTGTATTGCACTCGGTATATGTCGGCAGAGGCGTTCAAACTGAGCGCGGGAAGTGGGGATTCGACTCGAAACAGCGCTGGAGAAGCCGGGAGGACACTACTAAAGCCAAAGACGGACGATGCGCAAGACACCAAAACTAAGTACTAAAATGTTTTTTTTTTACAGGAATTTCAGGTCCACATTAGGGGTGCATGCTATACGCGTGCAATACCCAGATAAATACGGTAATTGGATATTGCAAAAGCATTGGATACCGTTCCCCACACATGGCTCATGTGTAAGGTAGAGCCTACAGGCTTGGAAAGATCAATTTGTAAATGGATAGAAATTAGTCTAAAAGACAGAATGCAGAGAGTAGTGGTTAATGAATGGTCTAAGGTTATCAGTGGTGTACCCCAAGGTTCAATGCTGGGACCCTTACTTTTTAATATCTATATAAATGATATAGTGTCTGGGATTAAAAGTATCATTTCTGTCTTTGCAGAGGACACCAATTAGTGGAATAATGTATTTACAGGATGTCTGCAATTTACAAGCCAACCTCAATTCACTTTCATTGGGAAACTAAGTGGCAAATGAGGTTTAATGTTGATAAATGTAAAATTATGCACTTGGGGGCTAAGAATATGCATGCATCTTGAGTACTAGATGGGGGAATCAATGGTGGAGATCTGGGGGTTTTGCTAGATCCTAAGCTCAATAATAGCATGCAATGCCAAGCTGCAGTTTGCAAAGCGAGCAACGTTTTCTCTTGTATTAAGAGAGGTATGGACGAAAGAGAGCACGAGAGAGAGAGAGACATAACAAGAGAGAACGAGAGAGAGAATTAGAGAGAGAACGAGAGAACGAGAGAGAGAACAAGAGAGAGAGAACAAGAGAGAGGGCAACCAAACTGATAAGAGGCTTGGAGGAGCTCAGCTATGGGGAAATATTAGAGGAACTGAATCTATTCCCTCTTTAGAAGAGAAGATTAAGGGGGGATCTGATCAACATGTACAAATACATAATTGGTCCATATAGTGAACTTGGTGTTGAGTTATTCACTTTAAGGTCATCACAGAGGACAAGGGGACACTCTTTACGTCTAGAGGACAAAAGATTTTATCTCTAAATATGTAAAGGTTTCTTCACAGTAAGAGCTGTGAAAAAGTGGAATAGACCAGTGTTTTTCAACTCCAGTCCTCAAGGCACACCAACAGGTCATGTTTTTAGGCTTTCCATTATTTTGCACAGGTGATTTGATCAGTTTCACTGCCTTAGTAATCACCACAGCCATTTCATCTGAGGGAAATCCTGAAAACTTGACCTGTTGGTGTGCCTTGAGGACTGGAGTTGAAAAACACTGGAATAGACTCCCTCCAGAGATGGTTCTTGCAAGATTAGTAGGTTGCTTTAAAAAAAAGGCCTGAATTCTTCCCTAAATGTACATAAAATAACTCGGTACTAACATTTATAGGTAAAGTTGATCCAAGGAAAATATTGCCTCTCTGGGGATCAGGAAGGATTTTTTCCCCTGTTGTAGCAAATTGGAGCATGCTTTGCTGGGGTCTTTTGCCTTCCTCTGGATCAACTGTTTGTTAAGGATTGTGTATATTGGATTGTAGTTTTTATTTATTTTTTGTTTGAACTAGATGGACTTGTGTATTTTTTTTAACCCGACTACCTATGTAACTATGTTTTGTGTGCACCCAAGAGCACAAACACACATGTGTGTATAGTATCTCACAAAAGTGAGTACACCCCTCACATTTTTGTAAATATTTTATTATAAATCTTTTCATGTGACAACACTGAAGAAATTACACTTTGCTACAATGTAAAGTAGTGAGTGCACAGGTTGTGCACAGCTTGTATAACGAAATTGGCACCTCACAGAGTGATTCGGGTGTGCCCAGGCACACCCTGTGCGCATTTTTGTAAAGTGACATGTAAATCACTGTTTTATGTGACTTGGCCAAACTGTAAAGGTTGATCTACAGCACAGATACAGGCTAATATTACAGAGCCATTTTTCTAAACTGCATACAGCTGTTTCAGACTTGTTGGGAATCATCAATGCAATGTGTCAAAAGGTTTTTAGACCAAAGATAGGTTATACTGAGGTGGGCATAAATTAATATTATATATATATATATATATATATATATATATATAATATATATATATATATATATATATATATATATATATATTCTGCAAAAAAAACAATGAATGATCAAGAACTCTTGTGTTAGTCATTTCTATACATTGATTTACTGAACTATGAATTTTCTTTGCCAAATGGAGCTGATTAAATAAAAAATACACTATTTTTGTTTGAAGTGTTTGAAGTCATTCATTCATTCATAGTTCTAGACAGATTGTAGTATGACTTGTCAATACAGTATATTACCACGAAAATCCAGCTATAGGAAGCTGAAGTGCATTACTAACACAACTTACACAAGTTATTATATATATATATATATATATATATATATATATATATATATATATATATATATATATATGGGTTAATCTGTTTATGTACAATAATGGGAAGTACAAGTTTGTATTGACATTATTATAGAAAATAAAATGGTGCATGAGTTGCCTTAAAGCTTGGTTTTCATTTCCATTCCATTTCTACATTTACTTTATCTCTACTATGGAAAAGACAATACGTTTGTCCTATAATTCTTCACCACAGGGATTACTTATTTCTCATAAATTCATTTGTTTTATCAGTTTTGTACAGACTCAATCCCAGTATTGCCAGTCCCTTGATTAAAGCACATTTCAGTCTGTATATAATGCTTATTCAAGATAAGGAGTCTAAAACTTATGGGATTTCTTCCTTCTACAAACATTCATGATACAAACTTTATGAAGGGCTTCTAAAACATAATACCCAGCATTCATAATCCTGTGTAATAAAAAAGATGAAAGAGATTTTAAGCTGTATACTTCAGGTTGTAGAATCTTAGCTTTGGTATTTAATTTGGTACATTTATTTAAAAGCGTACGGTAATCCCTTTGTCTTATTTTTATGAACTACCGGTACCTGCTTTGTTTGTGCTTACTTTGTATTTGTTTTGCAATATCCAAGACATTGCAGAACAATTTACATTCATAACCGCTGTCACCAATTCAGTACTTGAGAGTCCATGATTCTCCTATAGTTTTATTATAATGATAACTAAAAGAAAGCATAGAATTAAAGTCAAATGCTGGGCAAAACAGGAAATTTATATGAGCCCCTCAGTACCAGCCTATGCGTTTGGCTTGACCTGGTTGGAGACCATGCTAAGGTTGCAGCATACCATATTAAAGCAGGTCGTTGTGCATGTGCAGCTCATGGGATATCCATCTTGCCATGCATTGAATGCTGGGCACATTTTGGAGAGAATGGGAAGAGTTAGAACCACTGTCCATGGTCTGTGTTCCCACCCAGGAGATTTACCCTCACGCATGACTCACTGATCACACAAGAAATAAGAGGAAACTTCTAAATGGAAACAACAATATAAATAAAACTCTGGCAGAGGTCTTTAGGATTTTCCTTCTACTAAAATAGCACTTTTGTTGCTACCATTGTCCTAGAAAGCTGTTTGCGTCCAGGAGTGATCATCTGTCCATAATCGCATGTAATCATTACCTGTGCAATGATGTTTCAGCACTTGCAGCCACAGTCAGCCTGTAGCTACTTTGTACAGTTGCTGCAACTGTCTGCATCCACCTGGACAACCAGTCACTGGAATCTGCTGCAGTTGGAACTATTTTAAAATCCATATGAGACCATCAAGAATGTGGGTTCAAAAACACACCGCAAAAATGCATCAACCACATAGATGTGAACCTCCAGTTGCTAGTGAAGGTATTCACATATGTTGGGTGGGGAAAAAAAGTTTTAAGCATAAAAGAAGAAGAATAGACTGAAAGTTTTCTAACAGCATTAAAGATTCTCACACTCATTGCAATTTAGAATTTTGGCTTTTTGTTGTTAAGACACTTATTAAGCACTACATCATGGTGTATATTTATATAATGTATGCTTTCATTGATGTATTCACTTGTTATTTTTGTGTGAGATGTAGCTTATACTGTATATAGAATGCTGTTTATATATTCTTAATTTAATTTTTATTTTATTTGCAAGTGTGGAGTGGGGATATATACTTATCATCCTACAGATTTGCCATTTTACAGGAAGGTTTGAGGCATCCCCACACATGCTATTTAAAGGAATCTTGCATTTTTATGTCTCACTTTAACAAATATTAAAAGAGTTGCTCCATGCTGAACTGATTTTTTTTTTTATCATTGGCACATGTCCCCCAGGCTGCACTCGGCCCCATATGCCCTTTGTTTCAGAATCACATGCCAATAGCTATGAAAATGACCAAAATAGATTTTAAGGATTCCGCTCCCATTTGACTTTAATAGGTTTTGATTAACATTCAAACTCAGAAGCAGTTTGACACATGTTCTGCAAACTTAACCCAGGTACAGCATGCTCATCACTACTGATTCATTCAATGAACATGAATCCAAATTCACTGCAGCCTCATTAGTAGGAATCCTTTCTTGGGGAAAAAAGCATTCCCTGTGTGTAAGAAACATAGAAATATGAAGATACAATCATATATACATGCACAATCCTTATACAGAAAATTACCATATTTATTTTACCATTTTAAAAATTACCGTATTTGCCGGGATATAAGACTGCTGGGCGTATAAGACGACCCCCTAATTTTCAAGCTAAAATTTTGGTTTTGGGATATACTAGCCGTATAAGATGACCCCCTTCCTACTAGTCTGGAAGCTGAGGGGTAGCCAGAACAACCACTGACAGGAAAAAACGCTGACAGGAACATGCTTTATTCAGCTTTTTCAAATCTCACTCTGCCCATTACATGCCTCACTGTGCCATACCTTTAGTCCTGTACTGCTGGCGTCCATTATTCAAAAGCTGTGCCTCCTCCTCATGCTGTTCCGTGATAGGCGCCTGTGTTCTGCCTATCACAGAGGTCCTTTTGTCCGAAGCCGAGGATGAGAAGACATCCGTGATAGGCGGAACACCGAACAGAGGCTCTGCTGGGAAACCAAGTTTTCTGCCTATCACGGAACACCACAAGGAAGAGGCGCGGCTTTTGAATAATGGATGCCCGAGGTCTGGTACCAGCGTATAAGATGACCGCCGGGTTTTGAGGCAAGTTTTTAAGCCCAAAATGTTGTCTTATACGCCGGAAAATACGGTATGTTGATTTTATTAAACTAATATTTTATTTACATGGCTATATTTATTAGAGATTCCTGTCGAGCGCTTCAAGGTCATTTTGAGCTAAACAAAAATATATAATTGACACAATAATACATCTTAAATATAAAAGTCACATAGCAGACAAAATGGCTTCCTTGGTTCCTGTACACACTGAGTAAATCCTCTACTTGCAGCATTGTAATTGTGTTTATATCATCCATACAGTTTTCTGTATGCACAATTCACCTCCATGCCTAAAAAAAAATATGCTTTTGTTTGACCTATGAGCAAAAATAAGATTGAGATATATGCTGTATAGGAAAATCCCCCCCCCCCATTTACATTTTAAGGATCCTTACGTAAAAGATCTACCTTTTAAAATAATACAGGCATACCCCACTTTTAAGTACACAATGGGGTTAATTTACTAAAGCTGGAAAGCGCTAAATCAGGCTCACATCTGGAGCTTCTAACCCCAGGTTGTTTAATTAATCGTTGGTAATAAAACCTGGAAGCTCATTGGTTTCTATGCAGAAGTGAGCCTGATTTTGTGCTTTTTAGCTTTAGTAAATAAACTCCATTGTGTACTTAAAAGTGGGGTATGCCTGTAAAATGCCAATATGGTAATTAATCCATACTTAAGCAAGTTTAGTAACCGTATATTTTTTTTATAGACTTAAGCTTGGATACACATACACATAGTTACCTCCAACTGTATAATGCAAGGGCCTGCCTGATTGCATACAATTTGAAAGTGTTTAGGTTTAACCTCATAATAAACGGGTTTAGTAAATCTAAATAAAAATTGTACCAGACAATTGTATAATGCGTAGCCAACTTTTAGAATGTGTTAACTAGGTTAAGTGTATAATCACTATAGGAGTATTTACATACTGTATACATACAACAGTGGTAGTTCAAACTGCAACATACATTTATTGATAAGGTTACATATTAAATACAAGTTACGCACTAAACAGTATTTACAAAACAATGTACACTATAAGTACATTGGGTTACATTATATTTACAAGTTCACCCCAAAACCATATTTACAATGCGATGTACTGTATAAGTATGAAGTTAGTTTACCTCTCAGCTTCAGGTGTGGTCATATTGTGTGCTTTGTGTCCCAGCACAAAGATCACACAGCTTAGTAACAGTTTATTATATCCCCTCTACGTTCTGTACAGTGGCTATTTTAATGCACCCTAACTAGCAAATGTATATTGGGTGTAGTCTGATTGGCAGATGTGTTAAGGAAAAACAATGGCCAGACATTTCAAGAGAAACAATGTATACAGTAACACCAACAGGGAATCTAGAAAGGGATGGATGCTGAAACACACTCAATGGTTTAAATATATTCCCATCTAAATAAAATATATTTCCAATTATAATATTATTTACATCTGTTAATGGAGAGTTCACATAAATTCATTATCTAACAACTTCCTCTTAAAAAAAAAATGTATTTGACTTGAATATTTAA
Source organism: Rana kukunoris (assembly GCA_029574335.1). Lineage (NCBI taxonomy): Eukaryota > Metazoa > Chordata > Amphibia > Anura > Ranidae > Rana > Rana kukunoris. The sequence continues at coordinate 201,993,079 of CM056051.1, forward strand.
AAAAAATATATATATCTACAGTAAATATAATTTACTGAGATTTAAAACGAAAAGTTTTTTTTCCCTCTTTAATTTACTAAGATACATAGTACCTCTGGCAAAAGGGACAAAGAGCCCTTGGGATTTACATCTATGCCACAGGCAGTTCTATATGATACTGCCATACAGGTTTCTATTATTAGTTCCAAATACATTTAATTTCTAGCTGACCTAAGGCAGAATGTGTATCATGAATATATATCTTTTGTTTTTACTCCCTTCATTTTAGATAACCACATAACAGCCTGGTATAGCATTTATAAGAGTTTGGTATACCTTTTATTTGGACACCTTCTCATTAAGTTTCACATGGTTTTATTATGGCTAGTCTGATTTACTTTGGCTTAGACTACAAGGATGTGGGTGTGTACAAGTGCTTTATGATTCTTGTAGGGACAATAAATTATAATTCAATGTGTATGTACTTTTTGATTCTTCTAGGGACAAGAGATTAACATTTCTGCTATGTCATAGTAGACTGATATGAATCATGGAGATCTGCTTAATAAAGAGTTATATGTACTTTCTTGTTTTACCATCACACTGCTCCCTGTTTTGTACTGTGAGATTTTTTGACAATGGTATTTGTTAGTCAGTTTTTTTTTTTTTACCAGATGATTACATTATCAGTATATGAAAATGCATTTTTGTGTTTTTTTTTTTTTTTTTTTTAATGAATGCATGCCTGGGGTTAGGGTCGTTTCTATATTTTGCCACAGTTCTGCTTTAACATTAAATATGGAGCCATTTATATTCAGATGGCATATGATAAATAGTGGAATATTTTGGGCATAAACAGCAAAACTGTATTTTATGTATTAATGTAATTGTAATTGTTCAAATTCCATTCTAGTAATTACTATTCATTTATGGTAGATTAAATGATATTAACATTTCCTACAATCATATATAAATACAAATGGCATGCCTTTTTTAATTCCAATAACTTTTTTTTTTATTGTTTTTTTACATACACAAAAAAACAATAAATGGTATAATTGCATTCATGCAGTCCAGGTACAGATACAAACAGATATAAACACGCAAGAAAATAAAAAAAATGGCATGCCTTTAAAGCTGTTTAGAAATAATTGATCCCCAAAGGTATAGTAAGGATGGAAAATAATTTTCTACAGGTGTCTTCAATATTCACTAAACGTGGAGAAAAATGATACCATGTATTTATATATTCAGTAGATAGAAATTAAGTACAATTTCAATTCTGGCAATTTAGTCTATTCTTTAAACAGGTGTTATAGGTAAATGCTGTATAAAAATCACATAGGTAGCGTTCATTTTAAATCATGTAAGGATGGCCATATGCTGCTTATTTTCAGTAATTATGCAAATATTTCAAGCATGGTTGGTAATAATAACTAAGCCACATAGAGGTTAAAAAATTAGTGGTAATGAGTTCTCAGATGTAATATGAATGTGCCCTGTCAGTTACAGTATTTACAATCTACATATTTCCAGTCAAACAAGAATACTACAACATCAGGACAATAAACTCCAGAGAACATTGAAGCTGTGCTAAAATCATGAAGTTTAGTTAACTTTGATATAATCTATGTTTAATGTGTAATTTCAGTCAAAACCGTTTTTAGGGTGGGACATGTAACATGTTCCCAATGCTGCAGCCACTTCTCAATCCACTCTGACCCTGTGGCAGCAGTATGGGAAGTGAATTCCCATACTAGATACCAGTTTTTAAAATCAGCGCGGTCATGCAGAGCATGTCCCATTTAAGCAAATACCCTGCAGCCCTGCAGCCTTGTGCTGCACAACAAACAAGGGGTTAAAGCAGGCAGTGCTATGTTGCTTTCTCACCAACTGGTTTTAACCCCCTGGACCCTGCAGAAGCATGCAGTTGCAAAGCGCTTGCAGAGTGGACCCATTTACTTGTAGGGGCTGTTGTTTAGCTGGCAGTAGCACCCAAAAGCAACAGGGGGTTTAATTTCTGCTGCTGCCTCAGCAGCTAAATGGTGTAGGGATCAGGTAGGCAGGCAGAGATCAGAGAGTAGGTTCAGGTGAAGCCAGGTCAAGACACAGGAAACTTGGATCAGAACAGGTAAACAGACACTAGGTGAAAGACCACTCAGCAATGTTCATGCGTCGGTGTTCAGTTTAATAAGGTTACTTGGCGCCCATACGTGCATGTGAACGCCTGTGCGCGAATGCGCCAATACAAGTCCTTCTTTGTGCACACACTGGTGTGCCCGTGCTTGTGCGAAGGTGCGTGTCTGTTGGCCAGACTTTTCTTACAGGAAAAAAAGAGAGGGAGTTTTGGAACTTTAAATGAGAAATATGTCAACATATATCTCCATCCCTGTTATATGTAGAAAAGAAGAGGGGGTTGGGACTTTAAATGAGGTATGCATGAGAGAACTCATAGATAAGAAAGTGTAATATGGATGCGTTTATTTGTCTAAAACACATAGCAGAGCATGCGATTTTGAATGTATATATAATAGTAAACATACATGACAGTGCATATAAAAAGCATGATGCAAAAACCATAAACATTGTATAACAACTTATTCCTTGCATTATTTAAAAATATAGAATCATCAAACCCAAGGTAGGTCCTAAAACTGAAACATGTAGCATCTGTGTAAGCCCGAGACGCCTTTCATGGCATTATAGCCAATCTTCAGGGGCGGATGTGTGGTGGGGTAAGATCTGCAGAAGTACACAAGTATAATATGTACGTTTTTTTAGCATAACACCCAAATAATGGGAAACAATAATAGAGATGGAAAAAGGGGCCATCTCCAAAAAACTTACTAATTTCCAGCATGTGAGGATGTGCGACTAGGAATGCACGGGTCGCTAGGGTTGTTTGCAACCGGGAACTGGGGTAGGGCCAGTGGTAGGCATGTGCATTTCGTTTCGTTCCGAATCGAAATTCGGACGAATTTTCCATTATTCGGACATTCGGATGCATACGAATTTCCGAATTGCTATAATAGCGAAAAATTTCGACTGTTTTCGGAATTCGTTCATTTTCGACCAAATTTCGAAAAAAAAAAAAAGGTCGAAATCGATTTTTTTTTTCGAATTCCGAATCGAATACCCGCGGACTAAATTCGATCGGAATTCGAAAAAAAAAAAAATATTTTCGAATTTAATTCGAAAAAAATTCTATTCGAAAAGAGACTATTTGTTTTCTAATCTGGTTGAAATATTTTCGATTTCGACCGTTTTTTTCGAAATTCGGTCGAAAACGAACGAATTCGAAAAACAGTCGAAATATTTTCGATTTCGACCGTATTTTTCGAAATTCGGTCGAAAACGAACGAATTCCGAAAACGAATTCAACACATGTAACGAACCTAACTTAACGAAATTTATTAAATGACGAATTGAAACGAAACGAAACGAATTTTTCACTTTTGCACATGCCTAGCCAGTGGGAAAACCAAAAGCATAAAAATGTATCACAGATGAATGTATGTTCAACTGGCAGGTGACTGGGGCTCCCATCTACAGTTGCCACAAAAAGTATGTGAACCCTTTTGGAATGATATGGATTTCTGCACAAATTGGTCAGAAAATGTGATCTGATCTTCATATAAGTCACAACAATCACAGTCTGCTTCAACTAATAACACACAAAAATGTACGTAAATGTTACCATGTTTTTATGGAACACACCATGTAAACATTCACAACCTACAGTTTGTGTTGAGTTTCATTGCTGACCTAGCCCTAAAAGAGTGGTGAGAAGTGGGAATGGATTAATAATATTGATATTATTTATGAATACCCATAGTATTATTTGTTTTATTACAGAAGGATGATGTCAGCAGAGATTCACCACATTTACTAAGCTGTAGGACCGATTTCCTTTTCAAAGTGCAACTTCTCTTGCAAAGTGAACACCCTTTTTACTTTTAGTAATCAACTACATAGTCCCTATCCCTGTTCATATGGTTATTACAGATCTTAGTCAGATATAAAATTGTTCTATTTGACGTCAGCCTAGTAGATTAATGACCTCAAGATGAATATTTGGTGACTAATATTTTTCTTTAATTAAAATCGGACCCTAAGCTTATCATTGATGAAGTGGGAGAAGGTACTGCTGTCACTAGGGTTTGGTTTGTAATAATGAGAATGCAAAATTCTACCAAGAACACTGGATATGACTCGCCATGTATACATGGCTTTCTTCTGGGTTCTTAGATTTGATCACACATTCTAAAAATGTACTAGTAGTTAACTGTCTTCTTCAAATTGCTATCATGTGTTAGCTTGTGCGCGACTGATTGGGAGAATAGGTAGGAATTTCGTTTTGGGCTCTTTCACACATGCGGACCATTCAGGGTCTGCCTGTCAGTTTTTTAGGTGGACCCAAACGGATGCTGCATGCAGGTCTTTGAAGCTATGTATATCAGTGGTGACATCCGATCTGCTGAATCCAGACAAATTTTCTATCAGTTTGGTGGATCGGATGAAAATGGACAGGTGGTCCATTTTCATTCGATCCACCATAAAGGAGAGTGGAGCTTGGATAGGTCTGTCTCTGCACAGTGAGCGGGAAAGGAGCTGTCATCTTCCGGCTCAGTGGGGATCAGCAGAGCAATCCCCCGATGGGCAAGCGGAGTCCGTACACAGACAGCCCCATGTGAAAAAGCCCTTAGTGACATTTAACTAATTTTGAAAGGTGCAATGCTTTCCAGAAAGTCTTCTAAAATATATTGGCCTCATATAAATGGGAATAAATAAATAAATGTAGCACTTATTAAAGCCATTAGTTAAATGACTATTCGTGATTTCCACATTAGATCTTCTCCTGCTGTGCAATTAGAAAGAGGTGATATGTAGATTGCTTTTTAATACCATAAGATGACTCTGGAAGACTGACACAGCAAAGAGCTTGCTCTTTTTGACCACAAATGTCTGAAATGGCATTTTACTAAGGTACCAGGAAATAAGAAATGAAGTAGCTTCATAAGGTTAAAACAAGAATGAACTGACATTCTCTGTCCTTCCATCGCTTATTAACAATTCTTCATTTGCTTCTTCTAAAAGCTTTTATATTTAGCAAGCCTTCTGAAGAGAACATCAATCTTGTCTTTTTACAAATTACTTTTTCCATTTCTAGTACATTGTGAAATCTGCAAACTTTTCCTCTTGAAATACATTACTACTTTTTCTAGTACAATACCGGTATGTTGCCAATGAAATAAATTCAATCTCTAGAACCAGCTAAGCTAATTTATTGGTCCAAGCCAACATACTTTGCAAGAAGCCATTAGGTGTCCCAATGATCTATTTTTTTAATTGTTGGTACAAACCCATGTATTTTTGGTTCATGTTTTTATTTAGTCATTAAGTTTATCCATACCTGTGGGTGTATGGGCGTCATTGTAAACCTTTATCAGTTAACAGCTAAATACTAGGTTTCACATTAACACATGTCTACGATTTTAAAACAGTCATAGTTGTGTATACTGAATTACCATTTGGTGGTCCCATACTAACGTTAACCTCCCTGGCGGTATGATTCTTTCAGATTTTAGGTGCTGAAAGCGGTTCCATTATTTGCAAGGAAATTTGGCGTTTTATACTGTAGGCCTGTAATTCTTAGGAATAAATCACTTAAATCTGACCAAACAAGAGTCTAATAGGCATCCCGGGTATGACATTTTTTTTTTTTTTTTAATTATAAATTATAATATAATAAATAATTATAAATAATTATAACAAATAATAATATAATTATAGTAAAAATTATTCAATAATGTAATGAAATCAAAATCACTGAAATGTGCTCAGTTGCAGAATTGTCGCTGTCATTATTTTTTTTTTTATGACGTATTTCCCCACAAATCGCTATCGCTAAATTCTGCAAGTGATTATCATTTATTATCGCTGTTTTTTAGCTGATCTAAAACCATTTTTGACAAGGGACACTTTTGGTTGCTATCTACAGTTTGCAGGGAGAAAGAACACTTTTTATTATATAAAAGGACATGCAGGGCACTGGGCAGACCACTAGGGGCAAGGGGGTGTGTATTTTTTACATACAGTACTGTAATCTATAAGATTACATTGTACTGTATGTAATGTGTTTGTTTATTTTTTTGAATATGGCGCCGTTTCTCCGCCCCTGTGCGTGGTAACGTTGCAGGGAACAGAGATCAGTGGCACACGGAAACCCTGTGTGAATTGAGCAAGCACCCACTCGCTCACACAGCGTGTTGGCATCGCTGGATCCAGGAACAAGGTAAGTAAACCCTGTCTGTGCACTCAGCGAGGCGAGCCCGAGTCTGACTCGGGGTTACTGATCGCAGCATGAAAATTTAACCCCGAGTCAGACTCGGGAATACCGCCAGGGGGGTTAATAAATGTACTTTTTTTTTGTTTTTTTATTACATATTATGGTCAGGAATAACAAAGTTTAAAACTGTTTTTTTTTTGTTTGTTTTTGTCAAGTAAAAAAAAAATATATTGGCTTTTTTTTTTCTTTGTCAAGTATTTTTATTGAATAAAATAAAAAACAGTACATGTTATTAGTACACTTTTTAAAATAAATAGAAAAAAAAAACAAATATGAGAAAGAACCTCTTCTCAAACTAAAATCTAGGTGTAGCAGAAGGTTCATGACCATATACTGAGCTAACCCGAGAAAACATTTTATCCATTAGATAAATATATTTGCAACTATAAGGCCTCGTACACACGAGTCAATCGATTTGTTCAAAACGGTCTGTCCGACCGATTTGAACAAATCTGTCTGCTGGCATTTTGGTTTGCTCGCGTCTACACACGAGCAAACCGAAATCCCCGCCAGCAGACAGCGCGCTGACGTGTCGGTGACGTGGCGGTGACGTTGACGCCGCCACGTCACCGCACCAGGAAGTAAAACACTTCCGCGCATGCATTGAAATCATTTGGCGCGTGTGCGAGAAGACATGTCTGCTGGTTAGCATACTAACCAGCAGACATGTCGGGCGTGCTTTGAAATCTGTCGGGTTGCCAAATCCGTCTGTTTGCCCGTACACACGATCGAATCTGTCTGCTGAAACGGTCTAGCAGACCATTTCCAGCAGACAGATTTGATCATGTGTACGAGGCCTGTTACAAGTGGTACATACACTAGATAAAGAACCAAGGAAAATAAAATCACGTGTTTGAATTATATTGCATTTTAAAATTGTATTTTCATACCAGCAGGTAGAGATTTACACTTTTTTATTTTCATGGCTTCAGTGTCTGTTTACAGCGCTCAGTGGCTCAAGCTGCAAATTTGTATACGCAATTTAGGGCAATTATATTTTACATCCACATTTCCAATCCCTCCATATGACCCTGTTTTGAAACTGTACACCTTTATAAACTGCTGAGTTAAAATGGAACCTGTCACAAAATGTAAACAATATCATGTAAATTATTATTTGTAAACCTTCTACCTACAACCAGTGCCCCAGACTTTGTTATTCTTTAAATTTTTCTAGAACTTATTTATTGCCTGCATGCTATGCAGTGGTCATAACTAAAGCTAAAGATGACTGTAGCAGTATTGGTGCACGGATAACAAAAAGGTGGAGCACTGTTCATACTGTATTTACAGCAGGTGAGCTCAAGTCTATCACATCAACTCCAGAACATCGGTAGCTAATCTGAGCTTTTGCTTTAAATCTGGTATCCTATAAGATGATAGAAATTCAGCATACTTACAAAAAAAAAAAAACACTGTTTTACTCTTCTTTATTAAATACAATAGAAAACAATCAAGTCAGTTAGAAGAAACCCATTTTCTTCTTTTGTATCAATATCCCATCATTTCTTTAAACTCTGAAGGATTTGTTTTTTTCATTATTTTAGGAGATGCCTCTCTACAGAAACAAGATCAGTATTGATCAGACTGGAACAATTTGCACTTGAGCAACAATTTCCCCTCAAGTGTGTTTTGATGCACTCCAGCATTTCACATAGGAGAAGAGATAAACCAGTGACACAGATAAATAGTATGAGCTGGTAATGTTCTGGGAAAAGTGACAGTGTGATAGAGAACAGGCCTGTAAGTAGGCTGCATAAGTACAAAACATTGATCTAAAAGGCATTCATCATGACACATGCTTTGCTAGGCTTGCTTAGGGTACTGTAATTGATACTGTAGGCTATTCTGATATGTAAAGTAGGTTTTGAAGACTTCTACAATTAAAGATGAGATTTAAAAATAAGCTTTTTTTAAAAGAAGAAGAAGAGAAAAAAAGACGTTCAGGTGACTATTGGCCCATGACGTGTTCAAGCCATACAAGATTTTGTTCCTCATCCTCTATTATTATAATTATTATTATTATTATCTATAATTTTTATTTTTATTTAGGTAAGGTGTTCTGCCACAACCTAAAAAAGTCAGACTTTATTCATTAAATAAATCTAGCACCCACCATGCATGTTCATTACATCGAATAAAACTAAGATTTATTTGGCAGCTTGATTCACAATGAAATGTTGTCCACCTATTCTACGCTGAATGAATAATACATGCATTAGGTCTTATCTGCATTGACCACAGCAATTGATTTTGTATTAAAATTCTTACACCTTGAAAATCAGTGCAGCAAATCACAGACAATTTTTGTCTTTAACCACTTCCATACCAGGCACTTACGCACCTTCCCGCCCAAGCCAATTTTCAGCTTTCAGCACTGTCGCAATTTGAATGACAATTGCGCGGTCATGCTACACTGTACCCAAACAAAATTGGCGTCCTATTTTCCCCACAAATAGAGCTTTCTTTTGGTGGTATTTGATCACCTCTACGATTTTTTTTTTTGCGCAACAACTAAAAATAGAGCGAAGATTTTGAAAAAAAAATAAAGTTTTTATTTTTTTCTGTAATTTTTTTTGTAAATGAGTATGTTTTCTCTTTCAATTACGGGCACTGATATGGTGGCACTGATGGGCACCGATGAGGGCACTGATGGGCACGATGAGGTAGTTCTGATGGGCGCCGATAGGTAGCACTGATGGGCACTGATAGGCGGCGCTGGTATGGGGCACTGATGGGCACTCATGGGCGGCACTGATGGGCACTCATGGGCGGCACTGATGGGCACTCATAGGCGGCACAGATGGGCACTCATAGGCGGCACAGATGGGCACTCATAGGCGGCACAGATGGGCACTCATAGGCGGCACAGGTGGGCACTCATAGGTGGCACAGGTGGGCACTGATAGGTGGCACAGGTGGGCACTGATAGGTGGCACAGGTGGGCACTGATAGGTGGGCACTGGGCATGGATTGGCACTGACAGACACTGGGGTGGCACTGATGATCACTGAGGGGTGGCACTGATGGATCAATGTTGTCAATCAGTGCCCATGTGTGGGCACTGATTGGCATCATTTTTTTTTACTGCCCCTTTTTTTTTTGTCCTTTTTTTTTGTTGTCTTTTTTTTTTTTTTTTTTTGTACCCTGGTGGTCTAGTGTGGGCACTCCCTGGTGGTCCGTTTAGCGATCCGAGGGGGGGCTGCGCTGATAAACAATCAGCGCGAACCCCCCCTGTCAGGAGAGCCGCTGATCGGCTCTCCTCTACTCGCGTCTGTCAGACACGAGTGAGGAAGAGCCGTCGGCGGCTCTTCCTGTTTACATCGTGATCAGCCGTGATTGGACACGGCTGATCACGTGGTAACGAGGCTCCGCCGGAGACTCGTTACCGAGATCGGAGGTGCAGGGTGTCAGACTGACACCACGCATCACCAATCGCCGCGCTGCGCGCCCCCACGGGCGCGCGGCATTGAAATCGTGCTAGACGTTTGAGAACGGCTAGTCACGATTTCATAACCACTTCCCAGCCGTAAATCTGCTATTGGACGGGCGGGAAGTGGTTAATCAGAAAAAAAAAAGATTTTTTTTTTTAAAGGGAAATAATCTTAGTTTGAAAAGATCTGATGGAAGAAGCTTGTCTTTTGAATTAAGATCAGTTAATGGATGAACTAACAAATGTATCTTGTCCTGTATTTTACAGCATAAGAGGTATTAAAAAAGATAATACAAAGGTGACCCCAGTTGCTGAGAACTAAAACATTCAAAGGATTCATACTTGCCCTTAGTGACAATATATAGAAGGCCATTCTGATGGACAAGGCTCCTGCACATCCTGGTAGTTTTAAAGCTTGTCCATATTTTTTTTCTACTTTCTACACATTTCTACTGACCAGTGAGACAGCCCAGCACAATGATAGGAATGTCACCAATAGGCATGTGTGTGGAAAGGACAAAGCAACACATTCTAAGGCCGCGTACACACGACCAAATGAATCTGTTCAAATCGGTCGGACAGACCGATTTGAACAGATTTGTATGCTGGCTGTTTTGGTTTGATCGCTGTACACACGATGAAACCAAAATCCCCGCCAGCAGACAGCGCGATGACGTTGACGCCGCCACGTCACCGCACAAGGAAGTAAATCACTTCTCCGCATGCGTCGAATCCATTCGACGCATATGCGGGCAGATTTGTCTGCTGGTTAGCGTACTAACCAGCAAACATATCGGTCCGACGGGTTCCCAGCAGACAGATTTTAAAATCTGTCTGCTGGCCAAATCCGTCGGCTCGCCCGTACACACGATCGACTCTGTCTGCTGAGACGGTCTGTCAGACTGTTTTCAGCAGATAGATTTGATCGTGTGTACGCGGCCTGACACTTCTCTACATCATAAAAGAACATTATAATAGACTTACCTTGGTTTGTTCTCTCCTCCTGTGCTAACTCCAAGATTCCTCTTGCCATTACCTGTGTAATTCATATGTGTATGGGTTTAAATGGATGAGGTGGCAGCCCTAGCCAGAAGTGTAGAGTACATTGCACATGCCTACGCAAAATCAAAAAATCCTATGAGAAAGTAGAAATAATTTCTTAGCCACAGAACGTGTGAGGAAAGGACTGCTGATACCCGGCAAGTCTGTTTACATGTGATCAGCTGTTATTGGACACAGCTGAGGACATGGTAAAGGGGTGCTGTGATCAGCTGTGTCTGACTAACACATTGGTCACAGAGCACGCACAGAGCACGCAAGAGGGGGTGTATGGGGTGCATATTTTTTGGGGGGACATCCATGGATGCACTCCAAGAATTGGACAACTGTGCTGTAGCCATCTTTTGGCTATGGTGCGGTCTGGAAGGTATTAAAGGTTTCTACATGTATGCAATGGCAACTTGAGCAAGCAATTTTTGCATATCATTGTTGCAGTTTGTGTTGACATAAAAAAAAAAGTATTGATGGGGTTCAATGAAAACTTAAAACCAAGGGGATCTATGTGAGCCCCCGAATAGTCATCAAAGCGATGTTTATCCTGCATTAGATGACTGAAATCCGAAATAATAATAATTGATGGAACCATTCCTTTGCACTATTATTAGTAGCAAATCGATGGTTAAGGGATTCCACTTCTGTATATTTAGGTGTGGTGACAACTGTATATAGTGAAGAAATCTCCATGTGTTTGTTGGGTCTACCTACAGTAATGCCTCAGAACACACGATCGGGCCTTTGCCCGGCCAAATCACATCGTAACTCCATCGGAAAAAAATAGAACATGTTCTATATCTAAACTCCGATGGAATTCATCGGAATTTCCGATGAAAAAACTCTGATGGGGCTACACACGATTGGAAAATCTGATTGTGTGTATGGGGCAAACGTGTTAGCAGTCTCTTCACTTTGCTTTTCTAATGCTGGCCATACATGTAACAATAATCAATCAAGTCAGTCACTGCAAATGATCTTTCATTCCAAACAGTTGGACAAAACTAAATATTGAAAGATCGATTTGGGGAATTTTAATGATATTTTTCTCCTGGACAAATCCGTTCTTTTTGATGCAGACTTTGTTTATTGATTGAACCACTTGTTGAGCACAATTGATTTCTGCTACAATCTTTCCATTGAAAGTGTTATGGCCAGGAAAACAATTTCTAAAGTGTTACACAATGAGCCTGAACGTGTGTGCCAATTATATTAAGAAAGAAGTGTATGCTTAGAAAGTATTTGGAGCTATATTATTATTTATAAATGAACCAATCTTGGAGTTCTGTGAGTGTAAACTAGGGATTTAGAATGAAGACATAAAGACGTAAACATTACAAGTATTATTTAACATTTAAGGCCTCGTACACGCGATCAAATCTGTCTGCTGGAAACGGTCTGCTAGACCGTCCCAGCAGACAGATTCGATCGTGTGTACGGCCGAGCCGACGGATTTGGCCACCCGACAGATTTCAAAGCATGCTTTGAAATCTATCGGGTGGGAATCCGTCCGCCCGACATGTCTGCTGGTTAGTACACTTACCAGCAGACATGTCGTCCCGCACCGCCGCCGAATGGATTTGGCGCATGCGCGGAAGTGTTTTACTTCCTGGTGCGGTGACGTGGCGGCGTCAACGTCACCGCCACATCACCGACACGTCAGCGCGCCGTCTGCTGGCGGGGATTTTGGTTTGCTCGTGTGTACACGCGAGCAAACCAAAATCCTATCAGACAGATTTGTTCAAATCAGTCGGTCCGACCGATTTGAACAAATAGATTGCCTCGTGTGTACGAGGCCTAAAGAAAAGCCATATTAATATATTTTAACAAAATCCCTTTTTGCAGGGCTACTCTTGATTTTACAAATGGAGTGTCCAGTGAAAAAAATAAAATAAAAAAATCTGTCCAATGTTCACCAGCTATAAATATAGCAACCATCCTATCTACACCAACAGAAAGCAAATATCTAAAAACATCACCACTTTCTCCCATGCCTAATTAAAGCATTACATTTGAGGTGAAAATTATGAATGTTGTAATTTGCTATCAGAATAAAGTAAATTTTGACCTGACTTCAAGGCATTTTTAAATATATTAACTTCATATTTTCCATTTAAATCTATAAACTCTGTAATACAGAACATTTCTCTAGTGGCAGCTCCTAGGATGATGGTTACTAATTATTGCACATACTTGTGTAAAGGAGACACGAAATTCGAGTCAGGTTTTGTGCACCTGGTTTCAGTAATGATTCCATGAGATATTATGATTCCCAAAAATCTCTAATGGAAGCAAGAGAAAATTGTATTCGGTTAGTACTAAATAGACATTTGTTTTTACTAATAACAATAATGCTAGTGTGGGATTTGCTGTTTGTATAGCTAAAACTGCTAAACGCAACTTGTGCTATACAACTACATTCTGTTAATGGACAAATAGCACGGGGGGAGGGGGCGGCGGCTAAGCAACAGCATCACTTCCCTGTGTGAGAACTATAGCTCTCAAAGCCAGAGCAGGTCCGAAGTAGAGGAATAGCTGGAGATTCTGGCATCAACACAAGTAGTGATTTTGAAGGATACAGTGATTAATCAGACACAGAGGTAGTCCTCAGGAATGGCAACTGTTTTTTGCACTACTAATCTTTAACCATGTCCTGCCAATCCTATAGCAAAATGACGCCGGGCGTTGATTCTGTTATCCTGATTAGACATTATATGACGTCTTTCAGGACAACAGCCGGCGCAACGCTGATCTTGGTAAAGAGTCTCTGACTTCTTCAATCACAGCTGATCACGGTGTAAACAGGAAGAGACATCAGCTTTTTCTCACTTGCGTCTGACAGAAGCGTGTAGAGGAGAGCCGATCGGCAGCTCTCCTGACAAGGGGGGTCTGTGCTGATTTATTATCGGTGCAGCCCCTCTGAGGATTGCAACCTAGGACTACCAGGGATGCCCACCACTGATGACCACCAAATATGTCTGCCAGTGCCTCCGTATCAGTGCCCATCAGTGCTGTCTATCAATTCCTATCAATACTGCATATCAGTGCCCATCAGTCCTGCATATTAGTTCCCATCAGTGCCACCTTACCAGTGGCAACTCATTGGTACCACCTCATCAGTACCCATTAGTGCGCCTTGTTAGTGCCCATCAGCGAAGGAGAAAACGTACTTATTTACAAAAGTTTATAACAGAAACAAAGAAGCTCTATTTGTGGGAACACAAAGATAACAATTTGGTTTTGGGTACAGTTTTGCATGATCACACAATTGTCATTCAAAGTGCGACAGAGCTGAAAGCTGAAAATTGGCTTGGGCAGGAAGGAGGGAAAATCCTTGGCTTTGAAGTGTTTAAAAAAAATAAAAAATAAAATGACGTGCCTAGCATCCAGCTTGAAATAAGTTTGATACTCAATGTTATTTTAATTAAACACCAGATAGAGGGTTTAACCACTTCCATACAAGGCACTTTCCCCCTTCCTGTCCAGGCCAATTCTTAGCTTAGCCTCTAGTCAGAGGTTTCTTACCACGATCGGAGTTGCTGTGTGTCAGACTAACACACCACCTCCGATCGCCGCACGCCAGCTGCGATATCCTGATCACATCATATGACGTCTGGTAAGTATATTACAACCACGTTGCCACTGTCATTCTACTATATGGCGGGCGGCAAGTGGTTAATGACAAATGGAAATAGTTTGCAACCATATACTAATCATTGCTAAATATTAAAAACGCAGGTAATAAATGAATGCTTTTAGCTAATCTGTGCAATCCCCTACAGAGTAAGCATATTTTCTCTACATAGGTGCAGTAGGAAAGCAGTATAGGTATATTTACTGAAATCTGTGCTGTTTAACTTCCTTTGTTTCCGGTATCTGCAAGCCCATTCAAACTTCCAAGGTAGGTTTGAATCTGATTGGTTGCTCTAAGCAAATCCAAATTGTGCCATTGTTTTCACATCAGAGAATCTCAGCATCAACAGCAAGGGCTTTTCAGGATCACCATATTATAGGCAGGGTTTGAAGTGGCCTGGTGCAATACAACAATATATGGATGGATAGCTATACCACTCAGCAGATACGCGTTAAGCCCTTTATGATCTTGAGATGTAATTTTCAGTTTTGTTTGAAGGGTACCTTTAAGCATTGAGAGACTGTATAAAAGTGTCATCTAATTATCTGATTGTAATCATTGAGATCATTTTAATGATGCCAAAATACATGCAGTTGATGCCAACTGCAGGGCTATTTTTTTATGGATTCCTTAGAATTACTCATGCAGATACAAAAGCGTTCTGCTTAGGGAGAGATATTCTGTCATGCAGTCTTGTTATGTTATTCCTATTAGTGGAGGAAAATGCTTCTCAATGTCACAGAATATAAAACATCTCCTTCTTTGCACTCGCCATCGGTGTGAATGTCTAAAACAATATTGGGATGTTTTTCAGCAATTACTTAAATCAATTTAGATGTAGAAGATGTCATCAGATTAATAGCTCATCAGTTAAGTGAGCTTCAGTTATGCTTCATTTATGCTACTAATTATTGCCACACATTTGTCTGGCAGTAAAAAAATATAATTGAACTAATCCATAGAGTCATTAATAAAAAAAAAATAAACTGCATCTGCAGGCAATCCATTCTGTTTTATTTTATAAATGAGCACAGTCAATGTCATAGTCTTTACATTAGAAGGGCAGGCCATAGATAATTTCAGTGATGGATGTCACTACTCAAAAATGTTGGTCCCCACTGTCAGCAGGATAGAAAATGACATGTTACAAATTGTATGTTCAATTGAATTCCAGTTATAATCATTTCCTTTGGACCATGGATGCCTGTCCTAACCTATTGTGAAATTAAACTGTTATTTCATTTAAATCTATCATATATCTATTTTTCACTAATGTTGTAATTTTTTGTAAGAGATCACATACTGTATCTGAACGAAATTGAATGCAATATTTCTATGGGCCATGCATGGATTCCCACACTACTCTACACATTTGTATAACATAATAATGGTTCATTTCCAAGGTTCATTAAAATATATATATCATTTTATTTATAAATTATTTTAAAGCTGAAAGGCCCATTCAAAATTTACGTTTTTCCCCTTTAAATCAGATATCAATATAACATTGAATGAAGGGGGTGGGATGCTCTGGTCATCTTGTCTTACAGATACAACTGGTATGCTGATGTGGCCCGCAATGAGATTGATCTAGACCCCCCCGGGGTACAGAATGTCAGTGTTTCCTTAGTTGCAACAAAGTAACGAGATATTTTTATGGCCTTTTCAGAAAATAAGATCGAAGATTGAACTGGAATGGTGTGTAATGACAGTAAATTACAAAATGGCCTGTGCAGTAATATTTGGTGCATCCAAATTATAAAGGCGGAGCAAACCTAATTGAAGAATATTGAGGTTTTTTTTTTCCAATCATGCTAATAACGAGCATCAGTGTTATGTAATGGGGCTAATTTCTTTATCCTAAAATAATGAGCAAAGGAAATTCCTATCTTTATTTTTTTTGCATGCAGTTGGGAGAAACATTTTTATTTTATTTTTTGTACATTGCTATCAATTTTGACATGTCCTTGGGCAATTTTATATCGCTTAAGTACTGCAATCAGATTGGGTTTTTGTATAATGGAGTTATGTGTTTTCTTTTTGGTCATTTACAAATGTCGGCATGGAGCTAGTTTCTAATCCCTCCCCCAGTTAGCTAATTGGTAAGTGTATTTGAATGTATGCTTTCCGTGACCTAGCATGCTTCCTGAAGACATGCATCATGAAACAGCTGTCAAGGCATTTACTAGGTTACGCATTGACGTCACCTCCGGTCCCTCTGGCTTATTGCCGTACCAGGTGGAATGCATGCCAGAGTATCTCCACTCAGGACAGTGTTTGTCCATCTTTCATCGCTCTATAGCCTCAGTGCTGGGTTCTTTGGCACCCATACATGTAAGCAGGCATTTGGCTTTTGTATTTTTATATTGATTTTAGTATTATTAAAACAGTATTATAAGAAGGCCAGTATGGTGGCCTGAGTTTATGGAAGGAGCCTGGAGGGTATTTATGCAGCCCACTCGCACATGCTCTTTGTCGGTTCAGTGTGCGGTACTACATGTCACTGGGCCGACTCTTCCCAGCTCACCTCATGTCCGTGAGTCTGCGCATTCAATCGCATTCGACACCCTCCCGCCCTTCCTTTTTCAGGGCACTTCTCAGCATATCCTTCTTCAATTAACTACCCATTACTTACCTTGGGTATGCCCCCTTTTCTTGGCATACTGACCAGACCACCAAGGCACCCTCCAGGTCTATTTATGTTGTAAGTCTTGTCGCTTGTTTATGTGATCCACATCACTCTCGGTTAGAGGGTAACAACCATAAACACTATTCCCATTTACTTTCATTTTTCATATCCTGATCCGAGCCCATGGTAAGGCAGGGCTTCTCTCCATATACATCATTTCCACTTATGCCAGCAATTTGGTTTGCTACTATTTAAGCTGCCATCCTTACTTCGAACACTATTTGGGTGTTTTGGTTTACTTCTTGGTGAAGGTGAACATAGCAAGTTGTCACTTCTGGATATTGATTCACAGGATTCGGTTCAGAATATTTCACAAGGACTCTGTTTTGTGTTTGTTATATCAGGACTGTTATAGCCCTGTATTATTTTGGATTTAGCACATGTTTATTTACATAATGATATAAGTTTCACACTGTGCACTTTTGTTGTGGGCATTATGTAACTGTATTTTTCCATTTTAGCCCATTCATTCAGTGCATAACTATTTTTGATTTAATTTCAATCACATATGTGCACTTTTTCAGATTTATAGGCAGGCTGGTGTTTTTATTTAATATTGTGTTTCAATGTAAATAATCATATTAATTGCATTAGCGCCACCATCAATATATTTTTATATATATTTATTGTCTACTTTGGTTCCATGCACTGGAATGTTGGGGTTAGCATTTTTTAGTATTTCACATTTAAACTTATTTACTTATAGGCGCAAGATTTTCCCTTTTTTTTTACAGATGTTATACATAGTTAAAATATTATTACAGCATTATAAATGTAACATTTATCATCTGTGTGATCATGTGTTCATACACCCCAAGATTTCAAAAATAATGCCGCCCAAGACACCACCAACAGTTTTATGATGTCTCTAAACTTTGTATTGACTTAAATCCAGAGATGTTTTCTCCCTGGAACATTAGCAGCTAACACAGAGACTTGAATGAATTGCTCCTGGTCTCCACAAATGGATAGAGAATCTTATCCATAATGCACAACTTCAGAAAACTAAACCAGGCTATAATTACCTGACATACATGGTAATGTGAGATACACATACATCTTTTAAAGACAATGTACAGTGGTTTGTATATCTAATGTTTATTTATTGTTGGGTGGACCTTAAAAATAAATATGTTAATTTTTTTCAGCCAGTTGAACAATAAATATTGTGTAACAATACTGTTTGGTCTTTTATTCAGTCTGAATATACTGTATATCTCTAGGCTCTGGACAGCTTTTCTCACATGTTTTTTCTCTCTACCACCTGTTACAAGAACAAATTTTATTTCAAGAGATAAGTAGCTCAAAGTAAAATTCACCCGAAAAGACAGAATTATGCTTTTTTGTCTCAATTGCTAATCCACAGTGCTCTGGGAATCCTTAATCAAGTATGAAATTAGGAAATGTTTATAAAACAAGGACTATATAATATATGAATATATTAACAGCATTATCAGTTGAATATGTCAGATGTCAAGAGATCAGGACTGTTAAACTAGCAGTGAGAGCAGAAGTTCAGTGACTGCACAGAGCATCTTTATTTAGTAGTAAAGAACATTTAACATGTAAACCTGCCCACACACACACAGTCTTTTCTTGTTATATACCCAGACCGCATAACAATAATAAAATGAAGCTTTAACAAGACAATAGCAACAGCTCCCTTCTGTTTGAATTGTTAAGAACTTCAACAAAAACAATAATATTGGTAATAGTCCCTTGGATTTATCACTTATAACAACAGTACTCTGACCTAGATTTCTTCTCAAGGACAGTTATCTGCTAGAGAATTCTAAATATATGGCCAACTTATTTTGTATTAGGTTCCATGGCAACCTGTAATACTGACATTATTTTACAAGGCCATATTCATTCCAGTGTCATTCTTTCCTGCACAACAGTCACGAAACCTCTACAATTAGTCAATCCGTTGGGATTGTCATATATTTTATGATAGCAGACATTAGCACAATCTGGGGTCTGCTAGTGACTTAATAAGCTATGTTTTTTTCCTTCTACTAAAGTGAGTAAAGCAATACTGTAAGTATTAGCCCTGTCATCTTGCATATAAAAGGAAACATTCATAATATTTATGTCTGTCCTTGTAGAAGGTCTCTTAACAACCATAATTTTGTTGAAATACATGGTGTTATCTATTGTTCACAATTCAACATATACTCTAGTTTGGTCAGTAACTGCTGGACATGGCCACTGCACAAGCAATACAATTACTAAACTCTGTGTGAGTTGTTTTACCAAATTTGTTTTTTTATCCCACAATAATCTTTGCAAAACAATTTAAATTTCCAAAGCCTAAAAGTATTTTTTTTACCTGCAGTAAGGTAAAAAAAAAAAACCCTAATGCTTACCTAAGCCCATTCATGATCCAGTGCTATGCATGAGAGCCAAGGTTCTCCCGCCTCTAAACCTCCTCTCTGGGCAGATTGATAGAAGCAGTCATTGGCTTCTACTACTGTTAACCAAATGACATGATGAGGAGCCTGGTCTGTGTCAATGGTCACAGATGAGTCGAAGCCGAAGAGGAGGAGCGCTGACAGAGAGCCCTAGAAAAAGAGGATTGGAGCTGCTCTGTACAAAACCGTTGTACAAAGCAGCAAGTATGACAGGTTTACATTTTTATTTTTTTTAGGAACCTTTAATATCACTTTAGCACAGGATTACAGCGCTCTGAGTGACCATGTACATAGAATTTACATAAAAATAAATATAAATAAAAGTCTAGTCCATTGGGTGTGAGTCCAAAAGAGGAACTTGATCGTAACAATATCCAATGTAGGGATAACTGTAGATGCTCAGGGCTGCTCTCTCCAGGAGCGAAGTCAGCTCAAGCCATACAAGAGAAAAAACAAGAACAAGAAAGCGCCGCTGAGTGATCTGATTTAATTTAACAACAACAACAGTAGCATTCCAACACTTACATCTAGGGGCACTCTGATGCAGTCTGGGATGCTGGTGTCAAGGGCTTCAGTGCGGTCCAGAAACCATGTGAGAGGCTGGAAAAGCTGTTCAATGGAGGAGCGTCAGCCGTTCTTAACCATAGAGGGGCCGACTTGCAAGTCCATGTGTGGATGTTGTGTTCTCAGCTGATCCACCGCGCCGTTGGTCCGTGACGTCACTGAGACGGTGGTCAAGGAGGGACACAACGCATTTCAGAGCCAGCGCTCGGTAAATAGAAGACCTGCGCGCTCCTTTATCAAGTGCAGTATGAGGACAAAGCTAGAGGATGTGAGTTATATAGGTCACATGGTGGGGCACCAACCAATAAGAGAGCTTATAATACGAGTGGCTTGGAAAGCCAATCGCACATAGAGGGAAACAATTATGGAGTCTTTATATACAAAGTTAAAACGGGGGAAGCTGTAAAACAGCACTATTACATAAATACAAATATAATGGCGATATATGTTTGTTTGTATTAGCTCTACAATAAAAATACTAACGCTGTACAATACAGGGCTGCAGGGTGCTAATGGCACTGTGTTAAAAGATATTATAATGTAATGGGGATCTTAATTAAATTAAAAAATATATATATAATATTGAGAAAGGGGATAAAACTAAGAACATATAAAAGTTTAAGGCCTCGTACACACGATCAAATCTGTCCGCTGGAAACGGTCTGCTGGACCGTTTCAGCAGACAGATTCGATCGTGTGTACGGCAGAGCCGACGGATTTGGCTACCCGACAGATTTCAAAGCATGCTTTGAAATCTATCGGGTGGGAATCCGTCCGCCCGACATGTCTGCTGGTTAGTACACTTACCAGCAGACATGTCGTCCCGCACCGCCGCCGAATGGATTCGGCGCATGCGCGGAAGTGTTTTACTTCCTGGTGCGGTGACGTGGCGGCGTCAACGTCACCGCCACGTCACCGACACGTCAGTGCGCCGTCTGCTGGCGGGGATTTTGGTTTGCTCGTGTGTACACGCGAGCAAACCAAAATCCCAGCAGACAGATTTGTTCAAATCTGTCGGACAGACAGATTTGAACAAATCTGTCTGCTCGTGTGTACGAGGCCTAAAACATCATAAAAAGAGAAGGAAGGGGGAACAGAAAGGTCACGGATAGTGTCATGCACTTGAGTGCATGCACATTTGTGGATATGCATACACGTCTTTATGTGCATATACATATATTTACTTATATTTACAACTAGTCAAAAACACAATCAAAGAATGTGGGGGTATGATGGTTATTACACAAAGTGTGTCACGCCCAAGTAGAAAAGTAAAAAAGTTTAAAAGTTTTCCAGGAATATATTATATGTTTGGCAGTGTATATTAAAGGATGGTGTTAACATCTAGTTCTTCATTTAAGCCTAGGGGCGCGAGACAATTTAGGGTAAAGATCCAGAAAGTTTCACGCTCACATAAACGTGAGAAGCGTTCAGCTTCAGATAGTTTTTTGGGGATGGTTTCAATAACCCATACCCGCAAACCATCACTGGATTGGGCGTGATGTTCGAGGAAGTGGCGTGGTACACTGTGCTCGTCACAGCCAGCTTCGATGAGGCGTCGATGGGTGCCAAATCGCTGTCTTAGTGGGTTAATAGTCCGACCAACATATAATAGTTTGCAGGGGCACGTAAGGCAATATACAACATAATCTGTAGAGCAGTTATAAAAATGATCTAGTTGGTAAGTTTTGTTTCTATGAGTGAACTCTTTTTGACCATGGTTTATAAAGCGGCATGTTTTGCAGCGAGGTTTGTTGCATCTATACATTCCTGTAATTGGAAACAGGCAGATAGCACTATTAGATTTGAGATCTTTTTGTCGGCTAGGGGCAATTTTATTTTTTAATGTGGGGGCCCTCCTATATGTAACCTTTGGTTTGTCACACAGAACAGTATCTAAGTGGGGGTCTTGTTTTAAAATATTCCAATGCCTGGTCAAGATGTTTTCCATTTTTTGATATTGGTCATGGAAGCCAGTAATAAATCGTACCATTGGTTTTTCAGGCGATTTTTTAGGTTTTGTTTTTTTGCCCGGAAGAAAAATCCTGTGGGCTTGGTCTACCAATGGTTCAGGCTAACCTTTTTCTAAGGTTTGTACTCTGAGAGATGTAATCACTGTCTCTTGTACAGTTTTGTCGAAGTCTGCAGAACTGACCTTTTGGTATATTTTTTATCCACTGTGGGTGATGACAACTGTTATAGTGTAAGGAGGAGTTGCCCGCTGTGGGCTTTGTGTAGTTACGGGCAAAAATATTATGATTATCATGACAAAGCTCAAGATCAAGGAAAGCCAAACTGTTTTGGTCACACACAAAGGTAAAAGAGAGGCCTAAAGCATTGTTGTTGCAATAGTCAACAAACTGGTTGACTAAAGGGGAGGGGCCATCCCAGATAATGACGATATCATCGATATAACGCCCATAGAAAATGATATGATAGGAAAAAGGGTTTTCTTGAAGAATAAATGTCTTCTCCCAAAGGCCCATTGTTAGGTTGTCATAGGAGGGGGCAAAATTGGCCCCCATGGCTGTGCCGTGGGTCTGAAGATAGAACTCACCTTCAAAAAAAAAATAGTTATGGTTAAGGCAGAATGCCGTAGCTTCAAGGATAAAAGCCATCTGCCTGGAGTTAAGCATAGAGTCAGATAACAGGAACTTTTGGACAGCTGACAATCCTATATCATTAGGGATCGATGTATATAGGGAATTTACATCTAAGGATAGCCAAGAGTAGCCCTCTTGCCATGAATATGATGATAACAGTTCCATCAAGTGTATTGAGTCGCGTATGTAGGACGGAAGTTGTTGAGATAGGGTTGTAAAAAGGAATCAATATATAGTGAGAAACCGCTAGTGATGCTGTTCATGGAGGCCACAATTGGCCTCCCGGGTGGGCATAATGAATCTTTGTGAATCTTTGGTAAATGATAAAAATAGGGTGTGTTATAGAAGTTTTTACGTAAATATAAGGCTTCATCTTTATCAATTATGAGATCTGCAAGTGCTTTTGTGATAATTGTATCTGATTCTTTGCGGAAGAGGGGAAGAGGGTCATTAGGTAGCTTTTTATATGTATTAGTATCCTTTAGTAGTCTCAACGCTTCGGACACATATGTTGTTCTATCTTGAATTACAATGCCACCACCCTTGTCAGCTGGCTTGATAACAAGGTCGGGGTTGTTGAGAAAACGTTTGAGAGACGCCCTTTCCCCGGGGCTTAAATTGGATTTATATTGTTTGTTGTCAGAGGAAGATTGTTGACAAAGTTGTTGAAGTTCAGAGAGTACCACTCTGTAATAAGATTCTATGTCGGGACCTTTGGATTTTGTAGGGAAAAATAGTGATTTTGGTTTAAATGAAGTATACTTTATGTGAGGGGAAGTTGCTAGATGCTGAGTGAGTAGATGGAGTTCTAGATCTGGGTCGGCTTCACTGGAGTCTGAGGGCAGGGGTGTATCATAGATAGAGAAATCTAGGGTTGTATCATTGGTAATCAGAGAATGAATGGACTCTTCTAATGGTAAATCCTTAAGAGATTGTATATAAAAGAACCTCTTTAAGGTTAAATTCCTAATAAATTTATTTAAATCCTTGAATAATTGGAATGAATTAGGTTGTGTAGTGGGAGAGAAAGTGAGACCTCTGCTTAACAATGCTGAATCGTCAGGTGTTAATATCTGGGATGATAAGTTAAATATCTTTATAGTTTCAGTTGTTTGGCGCTTAGGGTGATGATTTCTGCGTCCTCCCCTACATCCTCTTCTATGTGTTTTCTTTTTAATCTGTTTTTGCGGTGTGGGCCTTTTTCTAAAAAAGGAGAGAAGGACAACGAGGTGGAGAAGGACGGTATCTCATCAGTGGTAAAATCTCCTAAAATAAGATCAAATGGCACTGAAGGTGGAGCACTAGAAGTACTAGGGATTTCACTAGAGTTATTGGAATGGGTTAGAGGGTCAGATTTGCTGTTGGAACTAGTGGTATGCTGAGTATGAATGCTCAAAACAACATTAGTGGAGATATCTAAAGAATTTGGTACAAGAGATGTTTCTATATTGGAGGTCAAAAGAGGCTGGGTTACAGGAGCCATTTGTTTATTTTTTATTATTCGATGTGTAGGGTTTGCCCTTTGGGGTAACGGACAGGCTCTATTAGGGTGAGTGTTGTTAATGGGTATATGCTGTTCTGTGTGTTTGGATATAGTGGGAGGTGAAATTCTGGCATAAGGGTCAAGGGACATGAGGGCTGGTATATTGTTTTTATTTTTCCACAAAAAAATCCGTTTATGGCGATAATCATTGAGGTCCCTGTGAAATTTGCCTAACTTAGTTTTAATGAGAGAGTTTTCAAAGGATTTGGTGTTCTTTTTTAGTGTCTCTAGCCAAGTGGGCGGTAGTTTTTGTTGGAAATTTGTAATTTCCAGTGATATCATCTGTGTGTGATGTACTAATTCATCATATTTGATGTGTCTTTGACTAATAAGGATCCTAATTAATTTATTAGTGCAGAATTCTGATATGCCCTCCCACTCTGTGGTATGATTAGTGTCTAAGAAGGAACAAGTTTTTAGGATTCTCAATCCCCTGGGGGAGATTTTATATTCCAAATATTTTTTAAGGAAGAATTCATCCCACCACTGTGTATTAGTGGAGTTGATGATTCGTTCTAGCTTTTCGAAGTCTAGTCCATTGGGTGTGAGTCCAAAAGAGGAACTTGATCGTAACAATATCCAATGTAGGGATAACTGTAGATGCTCAGGGCTGCTCTCTCCAGGAGCGAAGTCAGCTCAAACCATACAAGAGAAAAAACAAGAACAAGAAAGCGCCGCTGAGTGATCTGATTTAATTTAACAACAACAACTGAGAACACAACTTCCACACATGGACTTGCAAGTCGGCCCCTCTATGGTTAAGAACGGCTGACGCTCCTCCATTGAACAGCTTTTCCAGCCTCTCACATGGTTTCCGGACCGCACTGAATCCCTTGACACCAGCATCCCAGACTGCATCAGAGTGCCCCTAGATGTAAGTGTTGGAATACTACTGTTGTTGTTGTTAAATTAAATCATATCACTCATCGGCGCTTTCTTGTTCTTGATTTTTCTCTTGTATGGTTTGAGCTGACTTCGCTCCTGGAGAGAGCAGCCCTGAGCATCTACAGTTATCCCTACATTGGATATTGTTACGATCAAGTTCCTCTTTTGGACTCACACCCAATGGACTAGACTTTTATTTATATTTATTTTTATGTAAATTCTATGTACATGGTCAGAGCGCTGTAATCCTGTGCTAATTTTGTCTTGTTCTGAAGTCTCATACAGCTGCTAGGTACCATTGTTCACGATTCTTGCATTCACCTCTATGCCACTTTTAACCCTATTGCATATCCATTCATATTGAGGGCTTTTATTATCATCCCCATGCACATATTATTGTTTGTTATATATAGTCTCACCAACCATTGAGTCAGGTTTTATTTTATTTTTTATTTTTCACATTTTACTTTTCATACTTTATAGAATATTTTAATTGTTTTTAAATAATTACTTTTAATATAATTTCTTCATATAAGCTAAACCTAATGCCCCTGAAGTTATGGAGTTAATTGATGAAATTGAATACCACAAATATGACATATTAGACTCCCTTTATTCCAGTTTGTCTGCTGACCTCTTTTGCAATACTTCTAAACTGACGCGCCCAGATAGATATACCCTTTGTGGTAAATTCAAAAAGCTAGAACGAATCATCAACTCCACTAATACACAGTGGTGGGATGAATTCTTCCTTAAAAAATATTTGGAATATAAAATCTCCCCCAGGGGATTGAGAATCCTAAAAACTTGTTCCTTCTTAGACACTAATCATACCACAGAGTGGGAGGGCATATCAGAATTCTGCACTAATAAATTAATTAGGATCCTTATTAGTCAAAGACACATCAAATATGATGAATTAGTACATCACACACAGATGATATCACTGGAAATCACAAATTTCCAACAAAAACTACCGCCCACTTGGCTAGAGACACTAAAAAAGAACACCAAATCCTTTGAAAACTCTCTCATTAAAACTAAGTTAGGCAAATTTCACAGGGACCTCAATGATTATCGCCATAAACGGATTTTTTCGTGGAAAAATAAAAACAATATACCAGCCCTCATGTCCCTTGACCCTTATGCCAGAATTTCACCTCCCACTATATCCAAACACACAGAACAGCATATACCCATTAAAAACACTCACCCTAATAGAGCCTGTCCATTACCCCAAAGGGCAAACTCTACACGTCGAATAATAAAAAATAAACAAATAGCTCCTGTAACCCAGTCTCTTTTGACCTCCAATATAGAAACATCTCTTGTACCAAATTCTTTAGATATCTCCACTAATGTTTTTTCGAGCATTCATACTCAGCACACCACTAGTTCCAAGAGCAAATCTGACCCTCTAACCCATTCCAATAATCCTAGTGAAATCCCTAGTACTTCTAGTGCTCCACCTTCAGTGCCATTTGATCTTATTTTAGGAGATTTTACCACTGATGAGATACCGTCCTTCTCCACCTCATTGTCCTTCTCTCCTTTTTTAGAAAAAGGCCCACACCGCAAAAACAGATTAAAAAGAAAACACATAGAAGAGGATGTAGGGGAGGACGCAGAAATCATCACCCTAAGCGCCAAACAACTGAAACTATAAAGATATTTAACTTATCATCCCAGATATTAACACCTGACGATTCAGCATTGTTAAGCAGAGGTCTCACTTTCTCTCCCACTACACAACCTAATTCATTCCAATTATTCAAGGACTTAAATAAATTTATTAGGAATTTAACCTTAAAGAGGTTCTTTTATATACAATCTCTTAAGGATTTACCATTAGAAGAGTCCATTCATTCTCTGATTACCAATGATACAACCCTAGATTTCTCTATCTATGATACACCCCTGCCCTCAGACTCCAGTGAAGCCGACCCAGATCTAGAACTCCATCTACTCACTCAGCATTTAGCAACTTCCCCTCACATAAAGTATACTTCATTTAAACCAAAATCACTATTTTTCCCTACAAAATCCAAAGGTCCCTACATAGAATCTTATTACAGAGTGGTACTCTCTGAACTTCAACAACTTTGTCAACAATCTTCCTCTGACAACAAACAATATAAATCCAATTTAAGCCCTGGGAAAAGGGCGTCTCTCAAACGTTTTCTCAACAACCCCAACCTTGTTATCAAGCCAGCTGACAAGGGTGGTGGCATTGTAATTCAAGATAGAACAACATATGTGTCCTAAGCGTTGAGACTACTATCGGATACTAATACATATAAAAAGCTACCTAATGACCCTCTTCCGTAAAGAATCAGATAAAATTATCACAAAAGCACTTGCAGATCTCGTAATTGATAAAGATGAAGCCTCATATTAACGTAAAAACTTCTATAACACACCCTATTTTTACCATTTACCAAAGATTCACAAAGATTCATTATGCCCACCCGGGAGGCCAATTGTGGCCTCCATGAACAGCATCACTAGCGGTTTCTCACTATATATTGATTCCTTTTTACAACCCCTATCTCAACAACTTCCGTCCTACATACGCGACTCAATACACTTGATGGAACTGTTATCATCATATTCATGGCAAGAGGGCTACTCTTGGCTATCCTTAGATGTAAATTCCCTATATACATCGATCCCTCATGATATAGGATTGTCAGCTGTCCAAAAGTTCCTGTTATCTGACTCTATGCTTAACTCCAGGCAGATGGCTTTTATCCTTGAAGCTACGGCATTCTGCCTTAACCATAACTATTTTTATTTTGAAGGTGAGTTCTATCTTCAGACCCACGGCACAGCCATGGGGGCCAATTTTGCCCCCTCCTATGCCAACCTAACAATGGGCCTTTGGGAGGTGACATTTATTCTGCAAGAAAACCCTTTTTCCTATCATATCATTTTCTATGGGCGTTATATCGATGATATCGTCATTATCTGGGATGGCCCCTCCCCTTTAGTCAACCAGTTTGTTGACTATTGCAACAACAATGCTTTAGGCCTCTCTTTTACCTTTGTGTGCGACCAAAACAGTTTGGCTTTCCTTGATCTTGAGCTTTGTCATGATAATCATAATATTTTTGCCCGTAACTACACAAAGCCCACAGCGGGCAACTCCTACTTACACTATAACAGTTGTCATCACCCACAGTGGATAACAAATATACCAAAGGGTCAGTTCTGCAGACTTCGACAAAACTGTACAAGAGACAGTGATTACATCTCTCAGAGTACACACCTTAGAAAAAGGTTACCCTGAACCATTGGTTGACCAAGCCCACAGGATTTTTCTTCCGGGCAAAAAAACAAAACCTAAAAAAATCGCCTGAAAAACCAATGGTACGATTTATTACTGGCTTCCATGACCAATATCAAAAAATGGAAAACATCTTGACCAGGCATTGGAATATTTTAAAACAAGACCCCCACTTAGATACTGTTCTGTGTGACAAACCAAAGGTTACATATAGGAGGGCCCCCACATTAAAAAATAAAATTGCCCCTAGCCGACTAAAAGATCTCAAATCTAATAGTGCTATCTGCCTGTTTCCAATTACAGGAATGTATAGATGCAACAAACCTCGCTGCAAAACATGCCGCTTTATAAACCATGGTCAAAAAGAGTTCACTCATAGAAACAAAACTTACCAACTAGATCATTTTTATAACTGCTCTACAGATTATGTTGTATATTGCCTTACGTGCCCCTGCAAACTATTATATGTTGGTCGGACCATTAACCCACTAAGACAGCGATTTGGCACCCATCGACGCCTCATCGAAGCTGGCTGTGACGAGCACAGTGTACCACGCCACTTCCTCGAGCATCACGCCCAATCCAGTGATGGTTTGCGGGTATGGGTTATTGAAACCATCCCCAAAAAACTATCTGAAGCTGAACGCTTCTCACGTTTATGTGAGCGTGAAACTTTCTGGATCTTTACCCTAAATTGTCTACACTGCAAAACATATAATATATTCCTGGAAAACTTTTAAACTTTTTTACTTTTCTACTTGGGCGTGACACACTTTGTGTAATGACCATCATACCCCCACATTCTTTGATTGTGATTTTGACTAGTTGTAAATATAATTAAATATATGTATATGCACATAAAGACGTGTATGCATATCCACAAATGTGAATGCACTCAAGTGCATGACACTATCCGTGACCTTTCTGTTCCCCCTTCCTTCTCTTTTTATGATGTTTTAAACTCTTATCTGTTCTTAGTTTTATCCCCTTTCTCAATATTATATATATATATTTTTTAATTTAATTAAGATCCCCATTACATTATAATATCTTTTAACACAGTGCCATTAGCACCCTGCAGCCCTGTATTGTACAGCGTTAGTATTTTTATTGTAGAGCTAATACAAACAAACATATATCGCCATTATATTTGTATTTATGTAATACTGCTGTTTTACAGCTTCCCCCGTTTTAACTTTGTATATAAAGACTCCATAATTGTTTCCCTCTATGTGCGATTGGCTTTCCAAGCCACTCGTATTATAAGCTCTCTTATTGGTTGGTGCCCCACCATGTGACCTATATAACTCACATCCTCTAGCTTTGTCCTCATACTGCACTTGATAAAGGAGCGCGCAGGTCTTCTATTTACCTAGCGCTGGCTCTGAAACGCGTTGTGTCCCTCCTTGACCACCGTCTCAGTGACGTCACGGACCAGCGGCGCGGTGGATCAGCTGAGAACACAACATCCACACATGGACTTGCAAGTCGGCCCCTCTATGGTTAAGAACGGCTGACGCTCCTCCATTGAACAGCTTTTCCAGCCTCTCACATGGTTTCCAGACCGCACTGAAGCCGTTGACACCAGCATCCCAGACTGCATCAGAGTGCCCCTAGATGTAAGTGTTGGAATGCTACTGTTGTTGTTGTTAAATTAAATCAGATCACTCAGCGGCGCTTTCTTGTTCTTGTTTTTTCTTTAATATCACTTTAAACACTGTAAATGTTTGAAGCTGCTATTTAAAGCGCAACTCCACTTTTGTTGAAAAAAATAAAAATTCCTCCTGGGTGATCGATGTGCATTACAAGGCTTAAAACAACCTTTGTTGCAGATTCCTAACTTGTTATTCTGAAGAAATCCCTGTTTGTTTCTCTGTGCCCCTGTTATAAGTGGGTCTAATGGGAGTGGTTTCATAATCATTAATCAGCTGTGCACCTGCAGGGCACAATTGAGGAAATCCTAATGGGAGTATCTCACCAAAAATGTAATTTTTGTTCCAGGAGATCCCTAAAATCTGACTTGTATCTTAGACAGACTTCTGGTAAACTCAGTGAGCCAATCACACAAGCAGGAAATTATGTTTCTGGGATGTGTTCAGTACACATTCTGTGTACAGAACAACTCCTGGTAGCCATATTGCATTCTATTTTCAGAAAATTACAGCGGCTACAGATTGAGAAGGAAAAAAGGTAATTTTTAATAACATTCACTGTCAAAATACAGGCAGACAATCTGGAGGCAAAGCTGGACTTTAGTGGTATGGTATGGTGAGGTATGGTATTAACTTACAAAACTCAGACATATTGTAAAAATATAAATGTATTAAATAAATGCATTGGGCCAGATTCAGATACACTTAATATTGCGCTGCGTAATCGAAATACTCTACGCTGCCGTATTTCACCAGGCTCTACACCGAATCCTGGTAGATTTTTGCCCGTACGCTACGGCGGCGCAGTCTATTTCTCGCCGCGTAATAGAAATACGCGATTGGGGGGCGTGAAGCATTTAAATTAAGCGCGTCCCCGCTGAGATCGAACTGCGCATGCTCCGTTCAGAAATTTCCCACCGTGCATTGCGCGAAATCACGTCGTTACGTCATTCGTTGTTTGAGTAGTGAAGCGTTTACCCACACGAACATTCCTAGGGCAGGTTCCGGACGACTTACGTCAAAAAACTAATAAAGGACGTCGGAAAACTTAGAAATTCTACGCGGGAACGACGGCCATACGCCGCTTAACATGGGCAAGTATTGAGTGTCTAATATTAGACCAGCAAAAAGCTGGTATAGTGTTACGTAAAAAAAAGATGACTAAAGGTGCCGTAAGAGATTGCGATTGAAGATCGTAATTTCTGGGATCGCCGGCAAAAGCTCATTAGCATACCCCGACGCGGAAAACGACGGGAAGTCCACCCAGTGGCCGCAATTTTATTGCAGCGTAGATCCGAATGCGTACGAACACGTAATCCAGTCGAATTGAAGCCCGCAGCCGTCTATTCATGGTTTGAGCTTTCCGACTAGCTAAAAAACGCACGTAATTTGAAATTACTCCAGTCTAACACCAGTTAGACAGGCGTAATCGCTCTGTGAATCTGGCCCATTATGTCTATCCACATGATGACAAGGGGATTTGATTTATGTCTATTTGGCGAATGGGGAGAAATGATTAGAACTGATTATGAAGTTTCTTCAATGAAACAGCGTGTGTGGGGGCCCCCACCTAATGGCCTTTGGTCTGTGGGGAAACCCTACACCTCTCTGTTATTTGTATTTATTATAACAAGGTCTTTGAGGTTTTGATGTAGGAATATTTCTCATGTATATATTCTCGTTATAGAATACATTTTCCTCTGAATTCTACTCCCGAAGAAGCGGTTCTCCACAAAATATGTCGAAATTATGAATGGAAGTACGTGACTCAAAGACCCCTGTCATCGGATGGATAGACATAATTCCTTCTTAGACCAGAGGAATTAAATGTTTCATTTTTGTCTTTACTTGTTTTGTTGCCGATTCAGGTTTGCCTATATGGGCTATAGTCCAGATTTGCCTCCCATTTGTCTGCCACTATTTTGATATTAGAGGACGTACTGTAGGTACTTTATCTGTGTGTTAGCTTATTACTCTCAATTACAATAGGACTTATGTCACAATTGTACACTCTATATTATTTTTTCTTTATGTGCTATCTTTTTTCTCCACGAAAGTTGAGTACCCTTTATTTATTTTTTTAACCCATTCTCTTCCAAAGCATGTTTATAAAAGTACTGAAAGTCAAAGGTTAAAGTAATCTTACAGCTGCTGCTGCTGCAACCATGAACTTGGTATTGATTTTTTCAGCCAGCTCTTGGCTGTCCTGTAAAATTCTCTGACCCCTTCTGCAATGACTAAACCCAAAAGTGATGAGGATTTCATCTCTCCTGGGTTTAAAGCTGTCATTGATTAGTTCCATACAGAGTACATGTCACCTGCTTGTTAATCCCATTGTGATAGCAATCAAGTAAAAAAAAAAAAAAAAACAGAAAAGGGGTGTTAAAGCGGTTGCCCAGTCTCTTGTGGAAGAAATAAAAAAACTCAGTAGACACAAAAACTGTAGCTGCAGACTTTTAAAAAGCAGCCAATCACCTTTCCCAGGATCCAGCGGTGTGCTCACCCCAGCCTGTCTCACTTGCTGTCTTCTTAGCTAGGCACCGGTATCTTAACTGTGGGCACCCAGCTGTGACAGCTTGTGGCTTCACATCTGGGTTCCCACTGCTCAGGGCAATCAATGCTGTGCATTGTGATTGGCCACACAGTCTTCTGGGACCTGTCATGTGTGCCAGAAGACTGTAAAAAATGTTCTGTTTTTGGTGGAGCTCCGCTTTAAAAATGTTTAAATATAAATAATTAAAAATAATTGTTAAAAAATGTAAAAGCACAGACCTAAATGAAAGCACACACCCAGGGCACACACAAATGTAGTGTGAAGTATTGCTATTAAATTTAGCATGAGAGCAAAAATTCTAACGGGTTAATATTAAAGCGATAATCTGTAAAAGGCTTTTTAAGCATTGCCATTGGGCAATTTTAAGGCTTAGCATATTGGGTAACTCGTTACTTGACACAACCCCAACTTTTATATTTTCCCAAACTGTTGCTATTATATTGTGCTTGTGTGTGCTATAACTCCTTAATTTGTTTTTCCTGAAAATTTGCTTTTGATAAATCGCTGCACAAAAATATCATACACCATAGAAAACTGCCATCATTTTATTCTTCAGGGTCTTCAGAAAATGTATCATGGTTTGTTGGTTTAAAGCAATTATCTAGGTGAAATGCAGATTTTAACATGTGTGAGGAAAAAAAATTCCTAATAGAAAATCACAAATATTCGTGAAATAATTCAGCAGAAAAAATATATAAAAATCAACCTCACTCGGCCAGAGTAAAAAGAAAAAAGCCACACAAATACTCTACAAACAAAAATTTACTCTGGTCATATTCACCATCGACACCACCAAAATCATCATCAGAAGTCTCTGAGACAGCACATCACCAAATGACATTATTTCTACTAAACTTCTGAAAGAATGTACCGACATCTTGGCACACCATAATACACCTCATAAATCAATCATTCAAAGAAGGTATTGTTCCGATCTCCCTCTAGCAAGGGATAATCATACCCCTCCTAAAGAAACCCAACCTCGACCCCAAATACTCAAACTACCGCAGACCAGTAACAAGCCTTAACACCATCTCTAAGATCATTGAGAAAGCAGTAGTACAACTCCATTTGGACTATCCAAGCACCAAAGTCAAAAGCCTCAGAGTCATCTTTGACTCAGACATGACTATGGACGCACAAATAGGATCAGTAGTCAGCGGATCTCATTACTTTCTCTGCCTTCTGCATGGACTCATCCCCTTCATCCTGGAAGAGGACACAGCAGTAGTAGTTGGAACAATCTTCAATTCCCGACTGGACTACGGAAACTCCCTCGGACTCCCCAAATACCAAATTTTGCATCTACAGGTTGTCCAGAACACATCAGCCAGACTGGTAATGGGAAAAACACCCTGGGAATCAATCACCCTGGCTAGCCATGAAGGACCTGTCTATATTCAAGACCCTCTGCCTCACTCACAAATGCACACAAGGAAACGCTCCTTAATACCCATGCGAGAAAATAAAACACTACACCCCTAGTCGCGCCCTTCAATCAACTAACCAAAACCTCCTCCACATCCCCAGGACCCACTACAAATCTAAAGGAGAAGATTTGCAGTCCAAGGACCACGGATATGGAACGCTCTACCCACGGACATCCACATGGAAGAAAACCATCGGGCCTTCAGAAAAATACTCAAGACCTACCTCTTCTGAAGACACAGGACGGCACTGGATGCAAAAAGTGCCTTGAGTCGATTTAGCAAACTAATTTAGCAAACATTTGTAGCACTATAAAAGTTACTCACTCACTTACTCAGCATCACATGTCATTTATGTCGCATACAATATTTTTTTTTCTCATAAAGCATTTTTTTTCCCATCTCAGAGTGCTTTTTTTTCTGGTCTTCCAAGATATTTTTCATAGAACCTCAGCCTAAAGTCATCAGTATTCAAAGGAGTAATATTCTGTAAAAATCATATTTTTAAATTGCCATTAACAAGCCAAATGTCACAGACGTTATTAATAAAACTCACAAGGTAAATTCAGGCTATCAATGTATATTTTATAAATTAAAAACTTTTTTCCAATTGCAAAAATTAACAAACAGTTCACGAAAATATTACATGAATTATGCTTCACTAAACTGACCCTTAAGCTGTATCTATCTTGCTGCAACAGACACTTGTCACCTAAGACTGTGGGATTATAAAAACTAGACAGTGTATCTTCATATTAATGTATCAGTTCAATCATGACAAGTTTTCCTTTAAGTGCAACTTCAGGCACATAATAAAAAACACAATTTAATCTAGTTATACAGTCATGTATTCATTAAAATGTTCTTGTCAGTCAATGTATTTTTACATCCAACTAGCATTTGTACCTGTAGGACTGGCACTTTAATCAGCCATGACAAGTTCCACTAAAACCCTACTTAATGTGGAACTCCGGGCAGCTATTTAAAAAAAAATCACACTTTAGTCCAATTATGTAACCAGTATTGGCACTCAATGTAGTTTACACAGAGAAAACTTTTGAGGTCCAGTATTATATATGTCAAGACTTTATTTTTTTCTGCAGTGTTTTTCAGTTTAGCAGTGAATGTGCTTACAGGAGGAGGGAGCACGAGGCTGGCCTCATCAGTTTGCTATTGCTCCTAATTTGTTTAATCAGTAGGCTACAAGCACAGGTGGCTAGGTTAGGGGTTAGGGTCTTCTGGCCACAAGTGATCCTAAATTATTACTTTCTTGTCTGGTGTCAACCAGAGGGCATAGCCACCATTGTAAGGCAACAAGGATGAAGGTTGATTAGATATGTGTTTAAAGAAGATTCAGTTACAGCTATTGAGCTTGCCCTTTACTGAACACCAAAGATGAAGAACTGTAGATGCCATTCTGAACGTTATTGCCTACGTTAGAGGCAGAACGGCTTAAAGCACAGTTCAAAGGGTAAAGAAAAACAAATGATGCTTTGTTCCTGCCTGTTGCCGCTTTAAAAAAAAAAAAAAAGCTGTGGTGAAATGGCCAGAATTGCTCAAATTGTCCACCAATGTTCATGCTTTTGTAAGCTACTAGACGAGAAGCAATTACCCCCTTGTAATACCTAAAAACCATTGAACATCTCCTACAAAAGCCCCCTTCAGTCAAACTACTAAACAGGAACAGAGTATTTATTGATTCATCAATATACAGTAAATGTGATAACAAAGCCTTAATGATTTGGTAAGTAATGGTGATCACTGAAAGTAATTATCTTCTCTGCTGCGCTATTATGTTCTGACAGGGGGATGGCTCCCAGCCAGAACACTCTGATCAGTTCTCTCAGCCATTGGGAGCAGATTAGGAGACATTTTTTTGGTCACGCCCCTTTGGCTTCTGTCGGACCAGCTGCAGTACACATAAAAACCCGGCTGATGCCTCCCAAGTTGGAGTGTGTACTAGGCTTTTCAGCAGCTGTCTGCCCATATTTCTATATGTCAGGGAGAAGTAAAAAAAATTGGGCCGTGGATGGTGGTAGAGGTTCCCTGGTACTCACTCAGAACTACTGCATCCATTAGGAGAAGCTAAAGGAAAGTTGTAAAATGAAACATACACAAAGAGTTAACTGCGCAAGTAGATTATGCTCGCTGAATCTACTCACTGCCATGTGTTGTAAATCAAGGTAAAATAGACCTGATGGGGAACTAGTCTCCACCCACACAGTGACACAAGTCTTCCCAAATATGGGCATTTCTTTACTACTATCCCCAGCCCCCCAGGAATCTCCTGACCGATAGCTGAATGGGGCTGAGGATACAGCCCTGCGCGAGAAGCCATGACATGTCCCCCTACCTTGTGTGTTAGCTCAGAACCTCAGAACTAGTCTTAATGACCGCCAGTTTCCTAATCTGCCAACTGGTCAAAAATGTAAAGAAAATCAAATTTCTTCTTTATATATAGGCAAATTTGTATTCTGCTACATATTTTTGGTAAAAAAAATCCCAAAAAGCATTTACAAACTATGGGATATATTTATGGACCCTTTTATTTTTATTTGTTTATGTTTTAATAGTAATAGAGGCGATCACCAATTTTTAGCGGGACTGCGACATTGCGGTGGACAGGTCTGACACCAAGTGACACTTTTTGGGGACCAGTGACACCAATACAGTGATCAGTGCTAAAAATTGCACGAGCACCCTATAAATGACACTGGCAGGAAAGAGGTTAACATTAGGGGCGATCAAAGGGTTAAGTGTGCTGCTAGGGAGTGATTTCTAACTGTGTGGGGGATGGACTGAATGGAGGAAGAGAGACATTCGTGTTGCTGTTTAGCAGGAACACAAGACATCTCTCTCCCTCTCTGATAGGAGAGACAGAACGGCGGTCTGCCTCTCCTGCGAAGGATCGGCGGACATCACGGCCGCCAGATCCACTGATTGGCTCCAGCTGTGTCCAATCACAGCGGGATTATGTCTCCGGTGGCGTGCATGCGGCCCCAGAGCCGATCCAAGAAAGCACATACAGGTACAGGGTTTTGCGCTTAAGGGCCACCCTGCCACATATTTATGTGGGGCGGTCCTTAAGTGGTTAAGAATCTATCACTGCCAATGTGTTGTCTGTGTCAGTAATGTTTAAACTGGTGCAAATTCTTGGATGAATTAAGTACAGGTAGTTCTAAAAGGGAACGACCAACATATGCTCACTTATATGCTCACATTGTATTGACCCAATTTGTGACAGGTTTACTTTGTCATATCTTGCCTAAAGGCAGATTAAATTATTATTTACTTTTTTCAATACACCCAAACAAATGTATTTTTACTTGCCTGTGACTGGCTGTAATTATATAGGAACAAAAGAACAAACAAGATAAACCTTTATGAAGTGAAATTGTGCACACTTGGGATCTTCTTTGTAATAAAAGGTCCAGAAGTGCCTTCATGTAAGATTAGCATTCTCTTTCTAGCAGGTGTATCTGATTGTTTGCAATGAACAATATTTGTGATTATGGAAGTGCCTGTAAGCATTTTGCATCAATGTTGCTTTAGTTAGTGGCTCACCCAGGCTTACTGAAAGGGTTAAGTTACGTGTGCCAATTTTTGGGGCTTTTTGGTCCCAGCTAGCCCACCTGTGGTATAAAAAAAAGGGGGAAGGCCGAGGTCCAGGGCTCTTGGCCGGTTCTTGTGTCCTAGGACCTTGCAGTCTGCTGACTTCTTTATATGGGACAATAATGCTGAAGTCTCTCCAGTAAAATTACATTAACTATTTTGTCGTTTCCGTAAGCGTAAACTTACCCCTGCTATATGAGGGGTAAGTTTACGAAGGTCCGTCGTATGCCATGTTAAGTATGGCGTCGGGACATCGTCGTCTTTTTCCGTCATATACGTTGTTTAACTAAGTCGTTCCCGAATAGGGCATTGCGTAAGTGACGATCACGTCGTTTTCACGTCGGTTTCATCAACGTTTTCCGACGTGAGTTTTGAAGCATGTGCACTGGGTTTTTTTTTTTTGGCCGGCGCATGCGCAGTTCGTTTGGCGCGGGGGCGCGCTTAATTTAAATACAAGCCGCCCCCTTCGATTTACGTGGCCTTACACCGGGCCATTTACACTACGTCGCCGCAAGTTACGGAGCAAGTGCTTTGAGAATATGGCACTTGCTCTAGTAAGTTGCGGTGGTGTAGTGTAAATGGCTTACGCTACCCTGCCGCGGATTCTACGAGAATCTGGCCCACAGTGTGTAGTGACATAGCATAAGACACTTTTCAGAAGAACTCTATTATTACTGCACACAGTGTAAAAGCTCATGTATAATGCTTCGTACACACAACCGGGATTCCAGACGGGAAAAGACCCATCGGAAATCCCGGTGGGAAAACTGAGAACCTGCTCGGTAACTTTTCCCCCCCGTACACACAAGAGGTTTTCCCGTCTGAAAAACTGATGAGAGCTTTGGTCGGGAATCCCGACCGTGTGTATGCTCCATCGCATATTTTTCCAGTAGGAAAACTGCCAAAAACTGCCAGGAAAAAGTCCGCCGGGAATCCCGGCGAAAAAAAAGAAAAAAGAAAAAAGGAGAGCAGGTTTCCTTTTTTGGCCGGCTTTTTTTGGGCATTTTTCCTGTCAGAAAAACTGTGAGGAGCATACACACGGCCGGGATTCCCGACCAAAAGCTCTCCTCGCAGTGTGTACAAGGCTTAAGCTTGGAAACTGCCTTAAAGTTAGATTCTTCACATGACTGCAGTCTTTGCCTGGTCCTAGTCATTAATGAGCATACTCCATGCAAAAGGTACCTCCCAGCGAGTAAGTAGCAGGACTGCATTTTTGTTTAATTTCTAGTTCTGCTTGAAAATTGAAGCTTACCATCTAAAAAGTACACACTCTACCCAAGAGCAGACTTGACAGGCCTGCAACTACCTTTATAAGGAATATAAAGCTGTTCTGTGCCCTTCATTTTCACAGACTTGATGGCCAACCCCCTACTACACACACACACATACCATTACCCTCTCCAGTGAAGGTAGTGGTACTAGCCACTGAGACAGCCTCAGGCCTCCTACACACGATAGGTTAACCAGAGGACAACGGTCTGATGGACCGGTTTCATGGGTCAAAACCGATCGTGTGTGGGCCCCATAAGTTATTTAATCTTCGGTTAAAAAAAAGCAAACTTGCGTTAAATTTAACCGATGCATTCCTAACCGATAGGTCAAAACCGATCGTTAGTAGGCGCGACCATCGGTTAAAAATCCATGCATGCTCAGAATCAAGTCGACGCATGCTTGGAAGCATTGAACTTAATTTTTTTCAGCACGTCGTTGTGTTTTACATCACTGCGTTCTAACACAATCGTTTTTTTAACCGATGGTGTGTAGGCACATCAGACCATCAGTCAGCTTCATCGATTAACCTATGACAATGGTCCATCAGACCGTTCTCATCGAATGGACTGATCATGTGTACAAGGCTAAAGTGGACTTTGAAATGGCAGTTGGTATTCAGGCCCTATTAACAAAGTAAAAACCAGACAGGGACACAAAATGACAGCAGGTATCTTGTGGTTTCAGCTCTTAAGCAATTATTTTACTTTAATCATTTAAAATAGAGTGCAAGTTCACCTAAAAGGATCCAGTAAATGTATTCCTTCCCTTCCAGCTTCAACATGTTCCTTATTGTTTATTGTTAAAATCACTATTCTTCCACTGAAATGTGTTACTTCTATTAATGGGTTCTTTAAGATTTTTATACTTGCAATTTCTCACATTTCCTGGATTTAGCACCTTTATTAAACAACTCTTCTTTATCAAATCTGTAATTTTCAAGGTTTTAGTCCTGCAGCTAAAATTCCTGACCATTTCCTACATCTTCATATACTGTACTATGAGACATCTCCATGCATCTCTCAATACTGTTCTTTTGTGCTATAATCTTATGCGGTTTATTTTAATACTTTTGGAGTTTCAGTAATCTATAGCTGTATAAAACATTAAAGCTGAAGTTTAGGTACACAAACTCATCGGACACTTTATTAGGTACACCATGCTAGCACCGGGAAGGGCCCCTTTTTGCCTTCAGAACCACGTTAATTTTTTGTGGAATGTATTTAACAAGATGTTGGAAACATTCCTCAGAGATTTTGGTCCATATTGACATGATAGCATCACGCAGTTGCTGCAGATTTGTTGGCTGCACATCCATGATGCGAATCTCCCATTCCACTACATCCCAAAGGTGCTCTATTGGATTGAGATCTGGCGACTGTGGAGGCCATTGGAGTACAGTGACCTCATTGTCATGTTCAAGAAACTAGTTTTATGATTTGAGCTTTGTGACATGGTACATTATCCTGCAGAAGTAACCATCAGATGGGTACACTGTAGTCATAAAGGGATGGACATGGTCAGCAAAAATACTCAGGTAGACCATGGCATTTAAACAATGCTCAATTGGTTCTAAGGGGTCCAAAGTGTGCCAAGAAAATATCCCCCACACCATTAGACCACCACCAGGAACCTGAACCATTAATACAAGGCAGGATGGATCCATGCTTTCATGTTCTTTATGCCAGATTCTGACCCTACCATCTGTTTGAATCAGATGAAATGGATACTCAGACCAGGCAACATTTTTACAATCTTTTATTATCCAATTTTGGAGAGCCTGTGCAAATTGTAGTCTCAGTTTCCAGTTCTTAGCTGACACGTGTGGTTTTCTGCTGCTGTAGTCTATCTGCTTCAAGGTTTGATGTGTTGTGCATTCAGAGATGGTATTCTGCATACCTTGGTTGTAACAAGTGATTATTTGAGTTACTGTTGCCATTCTATCCTCTCAAACCAGTCTGCTCATTCTCCTCTGTCATCAACAAGACATTTTCGTCAACACAACTGTCGCTCAGTGAATATTTTCTTTTTTTGGACCATTCTCTGTAAATCCTAGGGATGGTTGTGTGCAGAAAATCCCAGTGTATCAGCAGTTTTGGAAATACTCAGACCAGCATGTCTGGCACCAACAACCATGCCACGTTCAAAGTCACCTAAATCCCCCTTCCTTTCCCATTCTAATAGGAATGTAAACTTACATTTGGAAATTAATATTGAAAGCTTAAGTTTAGGTATAAAGATTTTTGCATAGTTACATTGGTCTAGCTTGGACCTGTGTAAGTGTGCATGTGTCATACCTGGAAGATCCCCATGGAAGCTGGAAATCACAGTAGTAGACACCACCATGATCATCGCTAGATACTGGGTCCTTTACTGAATGGCTGCTCTGTTGCATACTGAACACAGTACAGGTGGCATTTAGAGAACACTTTGCTCAATCACGCAAAGCATTCTCTGATTGGATGAGCAAAATGTAGAGAGAAACTTGGACAGCCGCACTCCAAAAAAAAAACTCACAGCCGTACTCACAGCCGTACTCTAAAAAAAACGTTCCTTTATTTAAACTGGTCACAAAAAATACATGCCACAGCAAAAATTAGGACAGAACTGACACGTTTCGCACTGTAGCTCAGTGCTTAATCATTAAGCACTGAGCTACCGTGCGAAACGCGTCAGCTTCTGTCCTAATTTTTGCTGTGGCATGTATTTTTTGTGACCAGTTTTAATAAAAGGAACATTTTTTTTAGAGTACGGCTGTGAGTATGGCTGTGAGGTTTTTTTTTGGAGTGCGGCTGTCCAAGTTTCTCTCTACATTTTGCATCTACAAATCAACCAGGATAACTACTCCTGGCAAGTACATTTGTGAGAAGCTCCCTGCCCAAACTACAGGGTGCTACATCAGTTATAATATAATATAATATAATATCTAAAAAAATGCTTAGTCAACACATTTATCACCT
This sequence comes from Rana kukunoris, assembly GCA_029574335.1. Lineage (NCBI taxonomy): Eukaryota > Metazoa > Chordata > Amphibia > Anura > Ranidae > Rana > Rana kukunoris. The sequence goes on from CM056051.1 coordinate 202,034,982, forward strand.
CAGTAGGAAAACAAAGTGGGTATCTTATATTCTGTGTTTGAATGTCTGTGTGTATTTTTTTTTTTTTATGAAAACGTATATAGCGCGGCACATGCAAACTAAATCGCCTCTGCCGCACTAGGGAGGGGATTTATGCTTAAGGGGGAATAGAATTTTAGAATTTTTGCTGGAAAAAATCCCATGCCCACCCCTCCAAAAAAAAATCCAGCACTAATTTGCCCGCTCACCTCCTAAGCACAGTTCCTCCCATGCAAATTCCCCGCTCTCAACACAAATCATTTTCCCCCTTTCTCAGGACAAGTCCTCTTCCACCCTCCCCAAATCCCCAGTCCCAGCACAATCCCCTCCTTCTATCCTAGCAGTTCTCTCCACGCCCCTCAGTTCTCCCTCACAAACCAAATTATTTTTTCCCCCCATTACTCTTTTTAGAATAAATCCTCTTCCACCCCCTAATTCTCCATCCCAGCACAACTCCTCTTTCCCCAATTCCCGTTACCAGCACAACAAATCACCCCCCACCCCCAAATTTATTTTTTGATTAAATTTTGCTTGTGGGGGAGGGAGATTTTGCACTCTCCATACCCCTACACTGTGTGTTAAACACCCCTGACTTCTGCACTTGTTTTGTACTCCTAACTATTACTATGCAGTACACTTCCATATCCTGCATTCTGTGCATTATGTACTTCTGGACTGTGCTCTGTGTGTGTCATGTGTGTCATGTACTCCTAAACCCAGCATTGACTACAGCCCTCTGTGCAATTTGCAAAGCCTGGCAAGTCTAACAATAGCTTAGCAAGTCATTTTCAATCTTGCAGCTTGATTGCTTGCCATCTGGTTAGGTGTCCCTCTTAAATACAGAGCGGCTTTCATTTGAATTTATTTTTCAGATTTCATGTCTCTTCACATCCTATGGTATTCATATTATACTACATTAAATAGATAAACAGCATAACGGAAGGTTGTTGTGTGATATACTGTATGAGAGGCTCCTACTAAGATTTTACATGTTTCTGTAACTTTTTGAAACAACTCTAAAATTGTTAGTGATAACAGTTCATATTAATCTTTTTATTTGTAATCATTGCTATATGCTACATATTCTGTCTTTGTGCCTTCAAATGAACTTGTTTGATGTCAAGGCCATAATCAAGCTTTCTCATGCTATGCATTTACCACATTAATTATTATTACTATATACACTGAACTCTGGTCATCCATCAGAAGTTAATACAATGTGATCCAAAGTACTCTCTGCAGCTCAGTAGCACTGTTGATAGACTTATGTAAAATTCCAAATGTGTTACAATTATACATAATATAACACACAGTACATCTCATACAATACCTTACTGTTCAATGCAGTGGTTCTCAGGAAGATTTTTTAATTGTTAAAACAGGTTCAAATTAAAGAATAATCTGTAAGTGTTGCAAGTGCTAAACTATCATAAAAAATCCCTTTAGCACAACCCGACAATAATACTTAACGCTCACCTTAATAGGCCCTTCACAATTAACCTTTTCCTATTCATGCCCAATCGACAATTTAGTTAATCCCCTTTAGCCCTTACTTTAACCTTAGCCCTAACACTTGACTTCCTGATTTAATTCATAACTCTGTGTGGACCTTGTACTTTGAATGTGCCCCCTTCCCCTTGCTATGACACAAATTAAAAGTGTAAAAAAAACACCTGTATGGGAGAGAAAAAAATAGGGGAATATACTAACTTTCCTCTTTCATGGCACCTTGAAAAGGATTGTAACTCTGCTGAAGGTAAGATCTGGGAAATGCAGAGTAGCCAAATCTTGCTGAGAAGATGCTCACAACATTGGGTCTTCTTGCAAGACTCAGAGTACATACCTTTTCAAGATATCTTGTTTAAGGGAGAGTTACAGATTAGATCAGGGATATAGCCACTGACATCTTCACCCGATTTTCTTCCTGATTCAGGGTCTTTACACATTTTGATTGGCCAATCTTGGACGACGTAACTCCTGCACATACACACAGGAGTAAATTCATCCCAACACCAAGGAAGGGAATGTACATGGAGTTGCTTATTTTTACTGTCAATGATTTTTAATTCAAAGCAACTTGCAGCTTACAAAATGTTATTGAACGAATGTGAAGACAAGTGTGAAGCCCTGTACACACGGCCGGGAACCTCGTCAGGAAAAAAAAACGTAAAAAAAAAATCCTGAAGAGATTCCTGGCAAGCTTTCTTGCTCGTCGAGTGTACACACGGGCAATTCAAAAGAACCATCGTTCTTTTGAATGGCAAGAACGCGGTGACTTCATAGACTATGACAAGCATGCGATCGTCACATTCGATGCCGTTGCCGCCATCTTGCTACACCCTACACCAGGGATCCTCAAACTACGGCCCTCCAGCTGTTGCAGAACTACACATCCCATGAGGCATTGTAACACACTGACATTCACAGACATGGGCATGATGGGAATTGTAGTTCCTGAACAACTGGAGGGCCATAGTTTGAAGACCCATGCCCTACACTATGCCTTGGAAGCTACCGCGCATGCACCGAAGTCTCATGTGCGGGTTTCCATGGAGGCAGGTAAGTATACAGACGCTCAGGTTTCTCGGCAGGAAAACTGCCGAGAATCACAACAAGAAAATAGAGAGCAGGTTCTCTATTTTTGTTGTCGAGATTCCAGGCAGTTTTCTCAACGAGAAACTGTACACACGCACGGTTTTCTCTGAAAATAGCTCTCCCAGCAGCTTTTTTTTGCCGAGAAAAAGATGCATGTGTGCGAGGCTTCACTTTGGATACTTCTGCGGAGTCAGAGTTTTTAATGTCTCTTTTAGATAACTGCATCCCACCAAATAAAATATCAATGCCTTGTTACAATGATGGCCAGCATCCAAACACCTATCTAGCATAATAGATGTGACAAAAAGTATATGCCACAGACAAACCGGACCACAATTTTAAACCTCTAAATAAATAAATCTACTTTCCACTTCAGTTAGCAAAATTAAACTGTGTTTAAAGGAAACCAGTACTAAAAGGAATACGAAGGCAGCTAGTGCTGGGCCCCCCCTTTTGGAAAATGCTGGCCGACATACCACTTTTCAAGGCACTAACCTGAAACATGTATGCAAATCAGGTGTCTTGCCTTCACACTGAATTAATATAGAATTAAAAGTCTTCTACTAAAAATGGCTAGTTAGCAGGCTTTCATTTATGGCAAAAGAGGCTTTGTATGTCTTTTCTGTCATACAAACTCCTTCCTGGCCTGCTATTAGGTTTCTTCTGATAGTACAATGAGCTGAACTTGCACAAAATGTAATACAACTTTTGCATGCCATTGATGCTGGAGCAAAGCAAGACTTATATAATTATATCATCCCTGAGGCCCCGTACACATGTCCGAGAACCTCGTCGGGCGAAACTCATCGTTCCGCCTGTCGATGTTCCCGCTGAGCGTTCGAAAAGGTCGTCGAGCCAAATTTCCTCATTGAACAACGAGGAAATAGAGAACATGCTCTCTATTTTGGCTCGACGAGCTTCCTGACGGTTTGCTCGTCGAAAGTGTACACACGACCGATTTTCTCGGCAGAACACGTCTCCCAGCGAGCTTCTCGTGTGTACGGGGCCTAAGGCGTTGTACACAAAAATAAGAATATCGGACAAATGGATTGTCCTTTTTTTTCACGCATGCTAGTCGATCAAGAATAAAGGTAACTAAACTTATGAAAAATCTTGTACAACAGAATGAAACTTCGGGAAGGATGTAATGTGTTGTATTGTACTGCAATGTATTCTTTCATTTCTGAGAATGCATGGTCTTGCTATTTTCCATTTTTTCTGGACAAATAACTAAAATTGTACGATCTGGTTTTGTCCAAGGAAAATGTTCGGGTTTCTCCTATTCATGGGTGTCCGGTCCATAGGGCAAGGGGGAGGGCAATTGACCCCTCCTAGAAAATCGAGAAGGTGTTGAAGAGTTTTGCGGCCGCGGGTTGTCTGAGCGGTCCCGGGCCGGATGTTGCACAGTGAGCAGAGTGAAGCCGACTCCCCCTCCAGTATTTGTGTACACAGGGGGATGGAACCCGCTGTGCTTGTGCAGCGCTGATGGCTGTTCTGAGGTACTGAATGGGATGGGGGAGGGGGGTCTGTCTGTGCTGAAGGGGGGGGTTTGTGCTGAATTAGGGGTCCATCTGTGCTAAAGGGGGGTCTGTACTGAAGGGGAAGTATGTGCTGATGGGCGGGTTCATCTGTGTTGAAGGGGGGGTCCATCTGTGCTGAATGGGGGGTCCATCTGTGCTGAAGGGGGGTCTGTACTGAAGGGGGAATATGTGCTGACGGACGGGTTCATCTGTGCTGAATGGAGGGGTCTGTGCAGAATGGGGGGTCTGTGCTGAAAGGGGGGTCGATTTGTGCTGAATGGAGGGGTTTGTGCAGAATGGGGGGTCTGTGCTGAAGAGGGGTCCATCTGTGCTGAATGGAGGGGTCTGTGCTGAAGGGGGGTCCATCTGTGCTCAAGGGGGGGTCTGTACATTCTCTAGGCTATATTTATATGGGTATGGAGTGAAGCTGAATTATCTCAAGAGCTATTTCACACTGCCAGCTGGCCGTATTATCGGTAAAGCGGCGCTTTACCATCGTTTTAGCGGCGCTATTCGGTCGCTAGTGGGGCGATTTTAACCCCCGCTAGCGTTTGAAGAAAGGGTTAAATGCTACTGTGTATCGCCACTGCCGAAGCGCCCCTCCCTGAAAAAATGTCAGCGGACGCCCATGCTCCTATTGGTTAATTTTTGATCAACTTGTGAATGGCTCTCAAAAGCTATGTACGAACGATCAGATTATCATATGATTACTTCGAAAGCTGTACTTTTTATACAATTTTCTGATCGTGTGTACTAGGCTCAGAGGAAGACCAGCTAAAAATGTCACCTGCAGTAACAGAAAGACATGGGAAAATGTGGACTTCATAACACTGGCACTCTGTAAAATTACAATAAGTCTGCTATAATCTGCTAGCATACTTGCACATGGGTATCCCAAACATTTTTAGTTCTGCCTTAACGTACTACATTCTTCTGGGTCAGTAAATTAAAAATACTTCAAACAGAGACTGCTTTGAAACTGGAATATTGAAATGCAGACCAGCAGTTGGGCAGTCTACATATTTCACCCAGTACAAGTATTAAGATATTTGAACAGAACTCTTTACTGAGGGGATATGATGACTGCTATTGCTGATCTTTCCTTCTGATAATTCCATTTGCCTGGTTGTCATGTTGAACAAAAAAAAGTCTACAGTACATCCTGAAGCACCAATTATATGCATATCAGGAGTTCTTATTTCATTCTGATTCTCTAATCTGTGCCACAGTTCTAGGTCATTGATTCAAAAAGTACTGAAGCCAGAGGCAGCTGGGTAACAGACTTCTTAGATGACATCAGCAATGGTGCTTACAATTCTTCCAGTAGTTTTCCTTTAAGTGAATCTTTCCATTAATAAGTCCTTGGTTCTTAGATATAAGGTTTAATTTCAAGCCATTTATAGCACAGATACATAGATCTACTTCTACATAAAACAGGTTACAAGATTTTAAGAAATAAATTGTAAAAAGTGAAGGGTAAATGTCAGCATATTCACACTATAACACCTTTTATTTATATACACAATAGCAAAATGCTTGTTCTAGTTTTGGAACGTGTTTTGTCACAGCCTGAAGCTCCAGCATCACAGTCTGTTCCAATTAAGACTGCTGTGTTGCTTTGATTTCATGTATGAAATCGTACTTAATCAACCTCAGTCACAGTATGCACCTTGAAAATATTTTAATTTGACAGTACACAAAAAATGTTGGCTATCTGTGCCAATATGGAAAATTAATATTTGTAAATTTGCAAAACAAAGAAAATCTGCATGAATGTCTAACTTATTTATGGAAGTTTTGTTTTGTATATTGTGTTGTTGATTTACTTAAGAGGTAAAGGTTGGTGACTTTTCAAAAGTGACGATTTGTAAATATGGTGAAGCTGCATTCACTTGATTTTCAAGTTATGTGCAAGGAAAATAAGAATAGTGAAAAAATAGAAAAAATAATAGGATTTTCATGCAAGAACAATACCATATGCCATGCTTATCTATTACTTTGTACATATACTGTTTCCCAAATATTTATAATGCTCGCCCCCTGAACCCCACAGTCCATAATGGATTCCAGTGTAAGCAGGTGCAGTTAAGCCTCCCCTCTGTAGGTGGCGCTGTTCTAGCAGCTGCTATGCAGAGAGAATGGAGGTTGAGAGGAGATTTTGTTCCTCTGCAGACTTTGTAGGTGTCAGTAGGGATGCAGCTGTTCAAATGGATGCTGCTGCACTGAATGACCTCCGCTGCCATCTTTAGTGACGGTAATGCTAATAAATAGCACTTACCCACAGCTGTTGGAGTGCCTTTGCAAAGTGGTTAGGCTAGGGGCAGGAATCTGCTGGTGAGGGACAGTGTGTCTTATAAAGAGAAATGTTCTGGTGGAGGAAGGACACAGTAAAGCCTTGTACACACGATCAGATTGTTGACCACTTGAGCATCTGATTTTTGTCCAAAGGGCGTGAGCCTGGATCTTGTCTTGCATACTAAAGTTACACAATTATTAGCCAACAAACACGAACGTAGTGATATACTACTACGAGGAATTTCAGTGAGCATCGATTCCGAGCATGGGTACTTGTACTTGTGTGTGACCGACTTGTGTACTGACTAGCATGTCATCCAATATTTGTTGGCAGAAAGGTGGACAACAATTGTCTGAAGGAGCATACTAACGGTCAGATTTTAGGCCAACAGTCTGTCAACAGACAATCCCCTGCCAACAATCTGATCATGCATACGAGGCTTAGGACTCTCACACTTGACTCCACCAACTAGTATTCTCTGTGGAATCAGAGTTAGGAACTCCTATCAGCAGTCAGATACTATTGCCACTGCACCAATCATCGACCTCCTTTATCAGATGCTGCCTGATATTGTAAGCTCTCACACATGTCTTTGTCAGCATAAGAGACTGTGGTCCAATAGTCCAAACTGCAAAGAGCTGTTGTGCTGGAGTTAGCAGTGATATTTAGGCCCTGTTGCCACATTTTTGGAAATGTAACAGAGTTCCTTGCCCCAAACTACCAAGTTTCACTTGCTTATCTATGTTGGAATATAGCGTACCACATTCCTTGGGCTCCATGTGCAGTTACTTCAGTTTGAGTACCAAACATCTGGCCCCTACCCACACCCATTCAAAAGGTCCCTTTACATCAGTGTCGTCAGAGCCCCCCCTCACATCAGTGACGTCAGAGCCCCCCCTTAACATCAGTTTTGTCAGAGCCCCCTCACATCAGTGTCGTCAGAGCCCCCTCACATCAGTGTCGTAGGACTCCTCAAAGTCTCCCTCACATCAAAGTCTTCAGAGTGCTCTCACATTAGCTTCCTTCATCATAATAAGTACAACAGCATAAGCATGGCAATGGGCAGGAGATTGAGTGGACCTAGACAGAAGCAGATTTTTGTCCTCTTCTTCGGAACCACGCTGTATGCTTCCTGTCCTGGATCAGCATAACACCTTTCTATGGTGCTGTCCTACATAAATAAGATTTCACAATAAAAATAGGGGTGTTTTTAGTTGCTAATCTAAAGGGGTGTATTGGGAGTTCTGAAAGGAAATTTATTTTGCACCCACCTGGTGATGCTCCTGTGCAGCACTCCCTTTAACCCTTCAAGTGGGCCAAGAGCTCATGTGATACCCTAAAAACACCACTACTGTAGATGCATTGATAATTAGGTATAAGCAAACAATTTCTACTACCCTTATGCCTCGTACACACGATCGGACTTTCCGATGGAAAAAGTCAGATGGAATTTTCTCATTGTATACTCCAACCATGTGTGTGCCCCATCTGACTTTTAGAGAACAATTTTCCATTGGAAATTCCATTTGTCTGTATGGAACTCCAATGGAGAAAAAACCATGCATGCTCGGAAACAATTTGACGCATTCTCGGAAGCACTGAACTTTATTTTTCTAGGCTTGTCTAAGTGTCACCACGTTCTTGACGTTCGAAATTTCCAACAACATTTGTGTGACCTTGTGTATGCAACACAAGTTTGAGCCAAAATGACATTGGAAAAAAAATCCACGGTTTTGTTGTCAGAATTTCCGATCGTGTGTACGGTTTTTGACAGTCGGAATTTGGTGTGTCCGTGTGTGCAAGACAGCTTGAACAAAATTCCGTCGGAAAAACCCAACGGAGTTTATTCTGACAGAAACGCCGATCGTATGTACAGGGCATTACTGAAGTCAGTCTTCACAATCACATAAAGTACAAAAGGTACAGTAAGGGACATACCAGAATATATGCTTTTATCTACAACTATATTATTTCAGCACTACCATTTTGAGAACATTTATTACAGCTATGTGCAGTGAACAATAACATGTCCTACAGAATCTCTCATCTTGATCTCAAATGGTTTATCATATGAACATTATATCTGCTGTAGTCCTTTAAACTACCCTGAATTCAGATAAATGGGGGAAGAATATAGCCACTGAAACAAATTACCAGCAACAATCATACACACTGGGTAGGTAATACTTGCACAGATCAGTAAAGGTAGAGCATTTTATCTAACACATATAAAGGTCTTTGTCCCAGATCAAACCAATTACTGTGAGTGATGTGACAAGATAACAATGTATATGCTCCTTTATCTGTCCATACATGAGGTTACATGTATCTTTGCTATGGATCATTATGTTTTTTCCCTTTGTAGAAACATCAGGTCAAGAATATACTGTCTTTTCCATGAACCCTGGTCTTTTTTCCTTGAATCACCAAAAATACAGGTTTTCAACTTTTCAGAACATCTAGGTCATTTTCTCTCACTTACATGCATTCTGAAATGTAAGTAAACTATACTGCAAAAAGCTTCAAAACATGAAGAGGGATTGATTTGCTAAATGAACAGAGGCTATTGACTCAGAAAAGTAACATTAAGCTGGTTTTGCAAAGTAAATGTTGCCTGTTAATTGAGATGAAGCTTTGTTCACTTTCAATACCCAATAATGTGCAAGGGAAATGGGAAAAAAAAAATGGTGAGCTTGCGATTGGATGTTTGAACTATACACAGCTTTCCCTTATTCACTAAGCTAACATTTATATGATAAGCGAGTCATCTCCATTGCTTATGAAAATCAACCCCAATTTGATTGAATTTAAAAATTGAAATAAAAAACTGTGGCCTCCCATTAACAATAAGTGCTGTGGCATTTACAAATACACAAATACCCGTAGATCACGCCAGTAACTTCTTGAACCTACACTACAAGAAGTTGCATTAGGTTAATGCCTGGGTCCAGGGAGGAGCCCCATGTGTGGTTAGTAATTTGAAAACTTTGCGCTGTCACCACTGGAACTGGATGCTGGAATTGCATTGTGACAAAGCACTGGGGGATATAAGGGAAGCTGCAGCCCATCCCTGAGTGTGAGGGGAATCACCTTAATATACAGGTCAGCAAAGCTTTACTCATCAGTCAGAATACTGTAGCAAACGTGATACAAAAATTTAACAAAGCTGATACTGCAACCATCACACAGACATCCAGGCCATCCATTGAAGTTAACACCTCAACAGGAGCGTCTTCTATGCAAATTCACTGCAGTTGGCTAAAGAAGTAGAAAGCCAAAGTGGGGTGATGTTTTCCCATGACACAAGATGGCACAATATGGCATACATACACTGTAGAGGAATGGCAAGCATGAGTATCATCCATGAGAAGCCTCTCCTAAAGCTCATGCAAAAAAAGCCCATCATGAATTTGCCAGGGTCCATGCTGAAAATTAAGATTACTGGGACGCTGTACTCTGGAGTGATGAGATTAAGATAAATGTATTTGGAACTGATGGCTTCAAAACTGTACGGTGTTGCAAAGGTGAGGAGTACAAAGAAAAATGCATTGTGCCTACAATGAAACATGGTGGTGTAAGTGTCCTTGTGTGGGGCTGCATGAGTGCTGCTGGAGTAAGGGAGCTGTATTTCATTGATAACATGAATAAACAGATGTACTGCTCTATATTAAAAGAGAAGATGCTACCATCACTCCATGCCATTGGGTGCTTTTCCAACATGACAATGATCCAAAACACACATCTAAGGCCACTATTCCATTTCTAAGGAAGAACAGGGTGAAAGCGATTCAGTGACCAAGTATGTCTCCTGATCTGAACCCAATTGAACACCTATGAGGAACAGGGATGTGCGGTGAGGTCAGTGGCTGGTGATGCACTGGCTAGTATCGGATACACACAGGTTACATACGATGAGAACGTTAGAGTGAGAGCAATAATTCTAGGCCATAACCTCCTCTAACTCTAAACATGTAACCTGTAAAAAATATAAAGTGTCGTCTATGGAGGAGATTTTTAAGTACAGTACTAAAATTTGGTGCCATTCCACAAGCGTGCGCAATTTTAAAGCATGACATGTTAGGAATCCATTTACTAGGTGTAACATAATGCTTCACATTTAAAAAAAACAAAAAAAAAAGAGAGAGGGAGAGAGAGCTAACTTTAGTGTTTTTTTTTTAAATCATGAAAATTAGGATTTATACATGTAGGAGAGGGGTGTCAGAATTAGCCTGGGTGGCAAGTGGTTAATTACCATAAGTAGGTGTAGCACTACCCCTGAAGGAGCTGCTGGTTTGTTTTGGGTGGCATGTTACCTCTATTTTCTTGCCATCTAGGGTATCAGATGAAAGTTGAGAAAGAGTTCACACTTTAGACTTCTTTTTCTTTGATTTATTTGCTGAACTTGGTAAAATAATAAAATAAGTAGTTGAAGAGGTAGAAGGGTAACAGGTAAAAAGGTTCAGGTGCACAACTTCTGTCTGGAAACACTCCTGCTTCCAGCAACACAGCATTCGTCGCCACTCTAGCCAGAGTGGGCATTGCCTGGATAGGCCTCTCTTACTAGCCTAGCCTAGCACACTTAGTGCTCTTAAATGAGAACAGTACACAGTGGTATATTTTTTTGGGGGGGTGGCCCTGCTCCCCTAATGAATGAATGGGCTGCCACTGCAAGTACACACTATGTAGAAATATGCTTTCTTCATATTTTATGTCAGAGGTTTACAACTACTTTGATTTTTTTGTCTTAGGATTGAACCTTAAAGTGATATTAAAGTCTTGTTTTTCTTTTTTCTTTGTTTAAAAATAACAAACATGTTATACTTACCTACCGTGTGCAGTGGTTTTGCACAGAACAGCCCAGATCCTCCTTTTCTCAGGTCCCCCGCCAGCGCTCATAGTCCCTCTTTCTGCCAAGTGCCCCCACAGCAAGAAGCTTTCCAAGGGGGCACCCCAGCTGAGCTGCTGCGCTGTGTGTCCATTCAGACATGGGGCCATAGCTCGGCCCGCCCCCTCTCTCTTTCTTTATTGGCTTACTGACTTTTCATGATGGCACCCGCTTCTGTCTCAGCCAATGAGGGAGAGTCCCCGGACAGCTGAGGCTCTCGTGCAACATCGCTGGATCGAGATAGGGTTCAGGTAAGTATTGGGGGGGGGGCTGCTGCACACAGTATTTCTTTTTTTTAAAGAGGTTGTAAAGTTATTTTTTATTTATTTTTTAAATAACAAACATGTTATTATTACCTCCACTGTGCAGCTAATTTTGCAAAGAGTGGCCCCGAACCTGGTCTTCTGGGGTCCCTCTGCGGCTGTCTCGGCTCCTCCCTGCAAGAACTCAACCCCAACACCCGAGCTTGCATGGTGTTCGAGTTCTTGCGGGCGTGCTCCAGTGATACAGCCGGCGGCTATTGCCGCTCACTGTATCACTCGGCCCCGCCCCTGGCGTGCCACATCATTGGATGTGATTGACAGCAGCGCGAGCCTATAGCTGCGCTGCTTTCAATACATCCAGTGTAGCCAATCAACGGCAGGCTCCGAAAAGAGGAGGATGACGGGACTTTCAAAGGGTCAGGTAAGTAAAACGGGGGCTGGGGGGGGGGGGGGCATATTGTCAGATGTTTTTTTCACCTCAATGCATAGGACGCATTAAGGTGAAAAAAACATTTACCTTTACAACCCCTTTAATGCATAGAATGCATCAAGATAAAAAAAAAAACTTCTGCCTTTAGAACAACTTTAAGGAAACATTCACCCTGTGAGGGGTAACAAATAGTAACTGACATTTCACGCATATTAAAAAAAACTTTATATTATTTGTGACTTTTGCACAAATGCTGAGACATTCGCAAAGGAATTTTTTATAAACAGAAAGCGCAAGTGTGAGCTCTTATACCGACAGCAAACATTCGGTGTGAGCTTGTCGGAAAATCCGACCGTGTGTATGCTCCATCGGACATTTGCTGTCGGAATTTAATTGCAGGTTCTCAATTTTCAAATTCTTGTCGGAAATTCCGATTGTCTGTAGCCAATTCCGACGCACAAAAATCCTACGCATGCTCAGAATCAATTTGACGCATGTTTGGAATCCTTGAACTTAATTTTTCTCGGCTCGTCATAGTGTTGTATGTGACCACGTTCTTGACGTTTTGGAATTTCCGACAACATTTGTGTGACCGTGTGTATGCAAGACAAGTTTTAACGAACATTCTGTCAGAAAAAAAATCTGCGGTTTTGATGTCGTTAGGTCCGATCATGTGTAGGCGGCATTAGTATTCAATTTTTTAGCTCTCTGAAGCTGCGAGTTGTCCCAGCTTTGTTACTACAAGTGTTCTTATTATGTTCCTCGAATAGAGGGGTTTATCAAAACAGCATGAGTGTTTGTTCTGCTGATTTTTTTTGTTTGTGTTATGGATTCAGCAGAACCTCCCGTATAATGATGTAACTTGCAAGTGACATGAGATCGCCCAGCCAATGTGACTCCCTGTGCCTGCGTCGCAATATTTACATAACAATAAGCTTTGTTGATTTACCTCGACAATTGAATTTCTTTCTCTTGAAGTTGTTGGTGGCAAACAAAGCATCAAACGGAGAACAAATTCTCTTGTGTATATTTAGGAATATCTTCTCTTAGATACAGAAACAAATTTAAAGCAAGCAGGTGCCTTGGAGACATATATCAGAGCGACGAATAGGTATCTGTTGGACACAAGGGCCAAGACTTTTTTATATAAACGGCACAAACATTTACCAATTAAACTGGGTGGTTAAGGTGGCACATGAGGGGTATAGGTTCCTGACAGGATCTCCGTACAGGGTTTCTCCCACTGCCTTAAAGTGACATGAATGCTGAGATAAAGACTTCCATCTGTTGGTGCTTTGTGATATAATAAAGTGGACATTTTCACCTGACGCTGGCCACTGTTTATTACTTCAGAGAAGCTCCTTTCCCCTCACAAGATTCTAGGGAGACATCCTTCTGTGAGCATCCCTGGGATCTGAAGGGTGATGAAATGACGCTGCCTGTGCCAACATGCACAGACAGCCCCAGAAGACACACACTCTACTGAGTACTTCCAGGGTAAGTTTTTAACAACTGGCTTCTGAGGCTTTGCCTTGAGTGCCCACTGTCATTCACTTTTTTGACAAGGAGCAGAGGGCATAAATGGTGTGTAGTTTGGACTGCCTGTGCAGGTAGGTGGAGGCAATGTCTTCACATCAGGGACATTTTTTGAATGCAGGGGCATTCTTCAGATTTCTGCACATAGAAACTGAAGGGTTTGTAAAGGCTCAGTTTAAAGGGGTTGTAAAGGTTTTTTTTTTGTTTCTGAATTGGTTCCTTTAAGCTGGTGCATCGTTGGTTCACTTACCTTTTCATTTGATTTCCCTTCTAAATGTTTTTTTTCTTTGTCTGAATTTCTCACTTCTTGTTTCTCCTCAGTAAGCTTGCCCCCATCACCTGAGCTGTTCTGGCTGGGGGTTAGTCAGCCAGAAGGGCTTACTGAGGAGGAACAGGAAGTGAGAAATTAAGACAAATAAAACAAAGAAAAAAAAAACAGTAAGAAGGGAAATCGAAGGAAAAGCTTAGTGGACCAACAATGCACTAGCTTAAAGGAACCTATTTAGAAAAAAAAAACCTTTACAACCCCTTTAAGAATAAACATGTTATGCTTACTTGTTCTTTGGGATTGCACAAAGCCCCCAAACTTCCTCTTCTGGGGTCTCCTGCTGGTGAACCAGGCTCCTGCTCTTCACAGTGCACCACCATAGAAAGACAATCGGATATGTCTATGGGAGTGTTCCTGCAGGCTTGCTCCTGAGATGGACTGTGTGCATTATTAGACACACATAGCATGTCTTGGCCCCACTGTCTGCTCAAAGGACTGATTGACAGCAGCAGGAGCCAATGTCTCCTGCTGCTTCCTCTGTGTCCTGTGAGGAGAGAGATAGAGAGAAACCAGCGTCACTGTAGATGGGCACGGCCCTGGATTGAGATAGGACTCTGGCAATTATGGGTATGGGTGATTGGCAATGCTTCAACTGAAACATTTTTTTACCTTAAAGTGGATGGCCCATGAAAAAACAATATTAAAAGCCAGCAGCTACTAATACTGCAGCTGCTGACTTTTAATATTAGGACACTTACCTGTCCTGGAGTCCAGCGGCGTCCGCAGAAGAGGACGAGCGATCGCTCGTCACCCTGCTGCTCCCCCCTCCATTCACGGTGAGGGAACCAGGAAGTGAAGCGCTCCGGCTTCACTGCCCGGCGAGTCGCGCTGCACCCGCCGATTGGCTCCCGCTGTGTGCTGGGAGCCGAGTGTTCCCTGCACACAACGGGGGACAGACGGGATGTGCCAAAAAAAAGTCTTTTGCCCGAGACGTGTGGCCGGAAGTGGGTGCAAATACCTGTCTTTAGACAGGTATCTGCACCCCCCTCCCCCCTGAAAGGTGTCAAATGTGACACCGGAGGGGGGGGAGGGTTCCGATCAGCGCGACTCCACTTTAAGGCCCGGTTTACACTGGTGAGATATGCGTTCCAACTTTGAGAGCACAAGTCGCCTGACAAATCACACCCTATTAAGTGCAATGGAACCATTCTAATAGGAGCGACTTGAGTCATCCCAACTTAGAAAAAAGTTCCTGCACTATTTTTGTTAAATAACTTGTATGCAAGTCATGCCAAAGTCATGCTAGGTTGTTGACTTTGAAGTCGTGGCAGTGTGAACTAGGCCTTATACAGGGAATGCAGTCAGGTAAAAATGTTCTGCCTTTAGAACTACTTTGAGGGAAGTGGGGCACATGGACCCGGAGGAGGCAGCTGGAAATACAATAGCAACTAAGTGCTGAATGGGAAATAAATGTTTATACCACTGTGTTAAAAACAAAACAAAAACAAAACACACACACACACACACACACACACAGGGTTATTTAATAAAGGAAAATCCACTTTGCACTGAAAGTGCACTTGGAAGTGCAGTCACTGTAGATCTGAGGGGGACATACAAGCAGGGGCGGACTGACAACTCATGGGGCCCCCGGGCAATAGAAGATTATGGGGCCCCTGGGCTTACAGATGGCCACCACGCCAGGAGGCAGTGCAGAGTCGGGGCAGCTAAAATCTCAGGATTTTCACATCAAAAGGATGTCAGTTTCGGACATATCAGGGACAGATGTAAAAAAAAAACACTGATTTTTACATACTGTCCCTGGTTCTACGGAGCCTGGCAACCCGATGGGGCCCCCTAGTGGCATGGGGCCCTCGGGCAGTGCCCGAGTGACTCAATGGTCAGTCCGCCCCTGCATACAAGGAAAATAAAAATCATCATTTTAGCTTGCCGTGATTGGATTATAAAATCAACAGAGCTTCCCCTCATTTCAGATCTCCCCCCTCAGATGTACAGCGACTGCACTTCCAAGTGCACTTGTAGTGCAAAGTGGATTTGCCTTTCATAAATAACCCCCACAGTCTATAAAGATGTATAAAAAAAAATTAAAAATAAAAATAATATTAGCAACCTCCTCCCCTCTACCTAACCAGTAGTGCATATATTAATATATATATATATATATATATATATATATATATATAAAATATCCAAATGCCTATTCTATTTACCTGAAGCTATAGTTTCATGCCAGTCCTTCCCTATTTACTTCCTGGGTTCTTTCTTTTTTTTTTTTTTTTAAAGTGTATTTTGTGCGTGAACTCGAGAGAGAGGAGCCGGACTGAAGGAGTTGGCAGTAGGCAGACCCTCCCCCCGGAGGCAATCGCCATCCTTCTCCATGCCCCCGGTGGCAATGGCGGGTGTGAGGGGGGGCCTCCCACTCACCCCACCCTACCTGCTCCACTTGGGAGCCCGACTGGGGCCCAATGGGACCCCAACGGGGCAGAGGGACTCCCCCTATGAGGGAGTGAGGGGGTCTAGCCCACCCAGCCAGCTCCGTAGGTCCTTCGCCTCTCATTTTTAGGAGACCGCATGGCCAATGTGCGTGCGTGGTAAACCAATTTCGTGTGCGTGCAAGTGTGGTAGTTTTTGTGGGGGGGGGGGCGTACTAAGCACAGGCGTACCTTGCCTAGCACACCCACCGGGAGCCGGGCTGAGACCACCAAACTCAATTCACATGTAGCCGAGACCGGGATCCGAACCCTTGGCTGCAGAGGTGAACGGCTTGTCAGCGCAGTGCCAATCACGTTGAGCCGCCCTGGGTTCTTTCTTCAGGTGTCCACTGCATTATGTTGGAACCTCCTATTGGTGGAGGCTTCTCTCATGGGCTCCGGAGACAGGAGAACTCATGGGAGCAGTGAGGGGATTGGCGCCCAAAAAGATAAAATTAGCTTGGCTCATAGACTTTGATGCATTGCAATGCAAGATGGCTTAGAAAGGGGGTTTGCAAACACGAATAATAATTTATTTATGCACTGTACGAGTTAGGCTTTATAAATTAAGGCTTTAATACTAGTCCAACCATAAGTCGCTACAATGTTACAGAGCATAATTTCACAGTATCCAAATATATATAAAGAAATAAATCTATACTGAGAAAATGTTGCAGAAAACATGGTAGGTATGGAATTTTAAAGCCATAATTATACAGTAACACTTGCATTATGCCATTTTCACACATCAAAAGATCTTTCTGCTAAACAGGAGCATTGAAAAGTTGTCTCTTCATGAGACCTAGCTGTATCTGCATGTTAGGGACCTTAGATTGTAAGCTCATTGAGGGCAGGGACTGTACAATATACAATGTACAATATATATATATATATATATATATATATATATATATATACACACACACACACACTATATTACCAAAAGTATTGGGACACCTAGCTTAAAGGGGTTGTAAAGGAAAAAAAATATCTTCCTTCACTTACCTCATTCTTTTGATTTTGGACAGTAATGCAAGGCTTTCTCCCTGGTGTGGAGAAAGCCTCTTGAGGGGGGAGGGGCGAGCAGGCAAGTCAGAACACTCTCTACTTTGCAGATAGAGAAAAGAGCTGTGTGTTAGTGCTCACCTCCCAACAGGCTTTCTCCACACCAGGGGGAAAGCCTCACATTACTGTGTGGAGTTACAGACAGAAGAACAGGAAGTGAGGATTTCTCAGAAGAAATAAGGACATTTAAAAGCAAAATCAAAGGATGAGGTAAAGTTAAGGAGGACTGCACTAATGTAAAGGAAGCTATTTAGGGGAAAAAAATGTACAACCCCTTTAACATTCATAAACTTTAGCGGCATCCCAGTCCTAGTCCATGGGGTTCAATACTGAGTTGGCCCACCCTTTGCAGCTATAACAGCTTTAACTCTTCTGGGATGGCTGTCAACAAGGTTTAGAAGTGTGTCTATGGCAATTTTTGGCCATTCTTCCATAAGCGCATTTGTGAGGTCAGGCACTGATGTTGGATGAGAAGGCCTGGCTCACAGTCTCCGCTCTAATTTATGCCAAAGGTGTTCTATCTGGTTGAGGTCAGGACTGTGCAGGGAAGTCAAGTTCTTCCACCCCAAACTCTCTCATACATGTCTTAATAGACTTTGTGTACTGGTCTAAATCATATAGTGGAGGGGGGATTATGGTGTGTGGTGGTTTTTCAGGGGTTAGGCTTGGCCCCTTTGTTCCTGTGAAGGGAACTCCTAAGATATCAGCATATACAATGCATTTTGGACAATTTCATGCTCCCAACTATGTGGGAAGAGTTTGGGGATGGCACCTTCCTGTTCCAACATGACTGCACGCCAGTGCACAAAACAAGGTCCATAAAGACATGGATGAGCAAGTTTGGGATGGAGAAACTTGACTTGACTGACCTCAACCCAATGGAATATCTTTGGGATGAATTAGAGCGGAGACTGTGAGCCAGGTCCTCTCATACAACATCAGTGCCTGACCTCACAAATACACTTCTGGAAGAATCAGTCATACAGTATATCTACCATAAATAGTTACATTATTTGTCATTTCCATATGCTTCCCCCTGCTGTATGACTGGTCCCACCTCACTGCTCCACTTCACCACTCATGGTCTCTCTGACATCATCATATGCAATGAAAGACCAGAAGCCCTGCACTCTAATGCCTTGTACACACAATCGGTTTTCCCGGCGGACATTTTACCCCTGGGAAACGGAGAACCTGCACGGCAGCTTTTTCTGCCTGCACACAGCCAATTTTCCTGGCAGGAAAACTGCCATAAGAACTTTGGCCAGGAATCCCGGCCCTGTGTATGCTCCACCGCAGGTTTTCCCCATAGCAAATCTACCGAGAAAAATACCGATGGGATTCCCGGATAGAAAATAGAAGACATGCTCTCATTTTTCCTCCCGGGATTCCCGGCGGTTTTCCTGTCGGGAAAACTGCCATGGAGCATACACACGGGCAGTTTTCCCGGCCAAAAGCTGTCATGGCAGTTTTCCTGCCAGGAAAACCGCTGTGTGTATGAGGCATAAGACCCCTTTCACACTGGGGCGGTGCAGGCGTTAGCGGTAAAGCGGCGCTAGTTTTAGCAGCACTTTACCCCTGTTATAGCAGCGCTAGCGGGTCACTTTTAACCGCCACTAGCAGCCGAAGAAAATCTTAATAGTGCCTGTGTTGCAGGGCTGCCAATGCTGTTTACACCGCTCCCGCACTGCCCCAAAGATGCTGCTTGCAAGCCCACCACCCCAGTGTGAAAGCGCTCAGGCTTTCACACTGGGTGGCTTGAGAGGCGCTTTTCAGGCACTATTTTTAGCGCTAAAACGCCTGAAAAGTGCCCCAGTGTGAAAAGGGGTATATGTGACATAGACGGCCCACCCACATATCTAGCGTTAAGTAGAACAGCATGTAGGGAAATTGAGAATAAGGTAATTATTCCTTACTCTACACACCTCCTAAATGATTAAACCTTGCAATCTGGAGGGTGGGTCACTTGAAACATGCAATTTTGAAGTCTGTGGGTTTGTTTTAAGCCAAATGCAGTGAAGTCCAGATGGTGCTTTCTCATCTTCACTAGGACTGTGTGTGAGACAGAAGCACTAAGCAGGCAATCAGTGTCTCTGCGTCACAAAGATATACAGCACAGACAGAGGATCAGAGGTTTGGCCAGTAACTGACAAGACATCAGTGACCTGGTAAGTATTTATGGGATCTAATGACTTCATATGGCAGCATCATGAAGAAGTTACATCATTTGTTGACTTTAACAGATAATGTTTTTCTCACTTAACTGCTTCGAATCACATACATTTCTGTAAATACATAAATAAGACTGTGGGCTCCCTTTAAGTATACTTTTAGATTGTTTGTTCTGTCATATTTCAGACATTATTACCTTGTTGTGATGTCTTTTTATTTCTCATAACTCTTTTTTTAGTGCTCCTCTGCCCAGCAACACTGCTCACAATACAGTTTACTAGACATAGCCTATGTGTTTATACTATATATCAGTAATAGTGCATTGGAAACTGTTTTTTTTTTTTTTGTTTGTTTTTTTTAAAGTGTATTTTTGTGCGTGAACTCGAGAGAGAGGAGCCGGACTGCAGGAGTTGGGAGTAGGCAGACCCTCCCCCCGGAGGCAATCGCCATCCTTCTCCATGCCCCCGGTGGCAATGGCGGGTGTGAGGGGGGGCCTCCCACTCACCCCACCCTACCTGCTCCACTTGGGAGCCCAACTGGGGCCCAACAGGACCCCATCGGGGCAGAGGGACTCCCCCTATGAGGGAGTGAGGGGGCCTGACCCACCAAGCCAGCCCCGTAGGTCCTTCGCCTCTCTTTAGGAGACCGCATGGCCAAAGTGCGTGCGTATTAAACCAATTTTGTGTGCGTGCAAGTGTGGTGGTTTTTGTGGGGGGGGGGGGTGGGCGAACTAAGCACAGGCGTACCTTGCATAGCACACCCACCGGGAGCCGGGCTGAGACCACCAAACTCAATTCACATGTAGCCGAGACCGGGATCTGAACCCTTGGCTGCAGAGGTGAACGGCTTTTCAGCGCAGTGCCAATCACGTTGAGCCACCACAGCTCACTGCATTGGAAACTGTTTTGATTGTACAACAGCACATATTTAAACGGGGTCGTAAAGGTTTGTTTTTTTATTTTCTAAATAGGTTCCTTTAAGCTAGTGCATTGTTGGTACACCTTTTCCTTCGAATTCCCTTCTAAATGTTTTTTCTTTGTCTGAATTTCTCACTTCCTGTTTCTCCTCAGTAAGCTGTTCTGGCTGACTAACCCCCGGCTAGAACAGGGGGCAAGCTTACTGAGGAGAAACAGAAAGAGAGGAATTCAGACAAAGAAAAACAAATTCAGAAGGGGAATTGAAGGAAAAGGTAAGTGAACCAACAATGCACTAGCTTAAAGGAACCTATTTTGAAAATAAAAAACAAACCTAGTGCATTGTTGGTTCACTAACCTTTTCGTTCGATTTCCCTTCTAACTGTTTTTTTTCTTTGTTTTCTTTGTCTGAATTTCTCACTTTCTGTCCCTCCTCAGTAAGCTAGTTCTGGCTGACTAACCCCCAGCTAGAACAGCTCGGATGATGGTGGAAAGCTTACTGAGGAGAAACAGGAAGTGAGAAATTCAGACAAAGAAAAAAAAACATTTAGAAGGCAAATCGAAGGAAAAGGTAAGTGAACCAACAATGCACTAGCTTAAAGGGACCTATTTAGAAAAAAAAAAAACCTTTACAACCCCTTTAATGTGGATCCAAACCCAAGGCTAGGTTCACAGTATTGTGGGCGGTTGCGGGTGCTGTAATCTCAGCAATTCCCGCAAGCACCAAAGTCAACACGCACTGCTCTTTAAAATTGCGCAGGGATGCCATTCATTCTTAATGGCACATCCATGCATCTAAAAATGAAGTGCATTTGCGGGTGCAGGAACCCCAGGGAAATCGCATGGTGCAAATGCTTCATGCGATTTCCCTGTGGCTACATTTTGAAAATGTTGCAGGCACCTTTTTTCTGTGGGGAAAATAAGGCACAGCAGCTCATTTAAATGAATGGGCTGCCATGCCCATGCAACAGTGTAAACTTAGCCTAAATAACATCCCTTTTCTCCCATAGAATCCACATACAGTATTTCTTTTACCCAATGGCACTGTCATCTATTTTTCATGGAGCTGTTTCTTACGGGGTTAATTTACTAACAATCGAAGAGTAGAAAATCTAGTGCAGCTCTGCATAGAATCCAATCAGCTTCCAGTTTCTATTGTCAAAGCTTATTTGAACAAGCTGAAGTTATAAGCTGATTGGCTACCGTGAGCAGCTGCACCAGATTTTGCACTCTCCAGTTTTAGTAAATTAACCCCACTATGCTTTTCAGACTCCTTGTTATCTCTTCTGAACCTTTCACTTTCCTGTGTCTTCTCTTTGTTTGAGATGAACAGTACAGGGTAGTAATAGTCACATGCATTGCTCTATGAACATAACAAATTCAACAGTCCATAGTTCCTAGCCCACCTCGGGTGTGAACAAGAGGGGGGCTATGTTCCTACAGTGGGACCATAAAAGGAAATCAGATCACAGCAGCAAAAAAAAAATGAGATTAGGAGAAGTCTAAAACAATAGAAATGACTTGTTTTTGAGTTAAAGTGGTTCAAATGCTTAAACATTTTTTACCTTAAAAGAGAAATATGGGATTTTTTATTATCCCATATAAATACTTACCTAGGTGGATGCAGCATCAGACTGATGCTGCATCTGTCCTCTGTTGCCTATTCAACAGAGAACTGAGCCACCGAACACCACCTATGACTCGGTTTTTTTCTCCTCTCCGAGTGGAGAGCTGCAGTCTGTCAGTCAGAATCTCTCCCGCTCAGCTCCTCCACGCTTATTGGAGCACTAAGCTGTGGAGGGGCGGGGAGCAGTCGTCTTAGCGGCTCACTGAGAGGTTGAGACTGCCATCCGCCCAGGGATCTAGAGGATCCAGACTTCCGAATAGTGGTGGCTGGTGCTCAAAATTTTTGGGAGAGCGCAAACTAAAAAAATACTGAAATAAAAACATCAATTGCAGCCACCTGTGCTCCATCAATTGCAGCCACCTGTGCTCCATCAATTGCAGCCACCTGTGCTCCATCAATTGCAGCCACCTGTGCTCCATCAATTGCAGCCACCTGTGCTCCATCAATTGCAGCCACCTGTGCTCCATCAATTGAAGCCACATGTGCTCCATCAATTGAAGCCACATGTGCTCCATCAATTGAAGCCACATGTGCTCCATCAATTCAAGCCACATGTGCTCCATCAATTGAAGCCACATGTGCTCCATCAATTGCAGCCACCTGTGCTCCATCAATTGAAGCCACATGTGCCCACCCACTGTCCCGCTGCCTGCCTGTCTGGTGGTGGGTCAGGCAGCGGGACAGGTGGTTAGCTGTGGGATGTGTAATGTGGCGATAGATGCAGGACTCCTCCCATGCATGTCTTCTTCCTGTTCTGCATGGCGGCCAATGGGACCATCTCTACCTTCAGCTAATTCAGGTGCCCAGTATTACATCCAGGCCTCCTGATTGGATCTATCCACAGTACACAGAGGAGGTGGCTGGAGAGAGCGGGCAGTGCAAGAGCGCCCCATTGCTTCTGAAGTCAGGATGACGCGGTGCCTGGACTGATCCTGGTGACGTCTGCAGCTCTTCTCTCCCCTTACTTCCAGGTCTCACTGGCTTTGCTGGGGCAACTGTAAAGCCTGCTGTTAATCAAAGCCAGTGACGAGGGAGTGGGGGACACAGCAGTGGGGGGTCAGGAGCGAGCCCTTATGAGTGCCATCCTCAAGAGTGGATTTGCCTTTAGTAAATCACCCCCTGTGGGGGGTGATTTACTAAAGGCAAATCCACTCAGCTCTACAAGTGCACATGGAAGTGCAGTCACTGTAAATCTGAGGGGAAGATCTGAAATGAGGGGGATTGATGATGATTTTATCATCCAATCATGTACAAGCAAAAACACTGTTTTTTTTTTTCACCTTGCATGTCCCCCTCAGATCTACAGCGACTGTACTTCCAAGTGCACTTGCCTTTAGTAAAAATAACCCCCCCCCCCCTGCCAACATCAAAGAAAAAATAAAGACAATTGCGTGTAAGCAGCATTTTTATGCCCAGCGTGCATGAGGCCTAAGGCTTATGTCACTGGTGGTTATTTTTCTGCATATGGCATGTGTTTTGAAAGCAAGTAAAGATGCTGATAAGCAAAATCTCATTGACGTTAACAGAAAAGTACCCATGACAGTTCAGAGGCTATGGGGGTTATTTACTAAAGGAAAATCCACTTTGCACTACAAGTTCACTTGGAAGTGCAGTCGCTGTAGATCTGAGGGGGACATACAAAGGAAAATAAAAAACAGCATTTTTGCTTGTAGATTGTATAAATCAGCAGAGCCTCCCCTCATTTCGATCTTCCCCTAAGATCTACAGTGACTGCACTTCCAAGTGCACTTGTAGTGCAAAGTGGATTTGCCTTTAGTAAATCAACCCCTATGTTTGACCTGCTTTGCGCTGTGCTGCATTGCTTTGGACTCCTATTGAAGCATATTTGAACGACACGCAAAGAAAGGCAAATGTAGCTTTTTCTTGTCAAGTGCTATATTTTCCATTTGAACCCATCTACATTTGTTCAAATGGAAAATGCAGTGTTTCACAAGAACACCCATCGACCCTTGGTCAGTACAGCAATAGATGGCCCCTTACAGCCACTCCATAGCTTTGATTACCGGTTCTGGCTCTAAAGGAAAAACAATCTTAGCCTTATGTTACAGAAGGATAAAAACTACTAAATGATCAAGGCTACCTACCTCGCTATTTTCCCATAATCGCCTGTTATTATAAACATAGAGCTGGTACTCTGTTCCCATTAGCTGTTAAACGCCCATTGCCCCCAGGGCCAAAAGGAGTCAACCTTCTACTGACCAAAGCTTATGTTAATGAATTTGCTCATAAAAAATACGCGTATTCTTGCAAGAAGATACAGCTGTAATACCATATTTTCATTCCTCAGCAGACAACGCTTTTGCCATAAGAAATGCAAAAGCAATGTAAAAAAAACAGGATATATACTGAGGGATGAAGATTTTTACACTCTGATATTTTCTGCTGGCATTGGCACGATTTGAAATGAGTCTTGTTGTCAACTTCAGCTACTGCAAAGCAGTACATGATAAATGTATGAATTGTTGAAAGTGACAACAGCTCCGCTACCACATACGCTGGTCATGTTAGAAACGCAGTAATGAACTTGATTACGTGGAAAACAATCGTGATAATTCTGCAAACTGACAATAACGTCTTGCTTTATTCATGTGATGCGCCAGATAGAATTTTACAAATCGCCATTTCATAAGGGAAAGTTTTGCCTGCGAGTTATATCAACTTGACAGAGAGGGTGAGTCATATAATATTCCTAATTTCAAAATAAAATACTATTATTTAGAAAATTATCCGTTATCGTTGGTACATACCGGTACTAGTCCTTACATAGCCTTTAATTAACACACGTGTTTGCATATCCTAATCACTTTGCCAAGCAGCAAACATCCATGATAATGCTAGATATTGTTTGTGTGTACCTTACAGATCCTGTTTGGATGCTGGACTATAAAAAATGATCCATATTAAGCCAAGATGTAGATTCAGATCAGGAAAAAGTACAGCATTATCAACAGTGAAAGCATCCTAGTTAAATATTCAAAGGCAGTTCTATAATTATAATCCATGTCAGTATCCTATACCCTGCAGTCCTTTTGTATAATGTTTTCTCGTCTCTGTCAAGCACTTGGAATATTTGTACCCTGGCGACAGCCCTAATCATAGGCGTGTATTAGGAAATTTGATCAGAATCCCACTTAAGCATAAGACCTTCCACAATTACCCATTATGTTGGGAATACAATCTTAATAGACATATCATGCATAAACTATTACTAAAATGAAGGAAACTGCTGAGAACAGCCAAACCTTAATAAGTCCCTAGTCTCTGCCTCTGGAACAGCAGCACTGGAGACTGCCAATTGTAACTTACAGTGTCCATACATGCCATTAACACACATTAACCAATTGAATCTTTGTCCTTTTGTCCTTGCAGTCAGAAGATTGTAGCCAGACATAAGGATCTGTTAAAAGAATGGCATGCTTTGAAATCCTAACCAATCCAAATGTATATGAACATTTGGTCAACTAAGACTTTAAAAAAAGGAAAAAAAACATGTAGGCATAGGGATTTTTTATTTCTTTTTGCCATAGTTCAACAAAGTAAATACATTGTGCAATAGACTCCAACATACATCCACCGGTTCCACGCAAGTTATATATATCCCTTATACAAAAGCGATTCTTATTTCTAAAGGGCCGGTAAAGAATTCATGACACAAAAATGTAGACATTCCAAGCGCCAACATAAAAGAAAAGCACACTATAGTAGAAATTAAGACAGTTCATTATCTTTGCAAATTAATTATTAAATAAGCAAAAGTAAGACATGACATCCTCATTGACAATCAAAAGGAAAGGTTCATTAGTGTGCTAACATCTGCCTACAGACTGAAGCCAACTGCGTGTGTGTGTTCATTTAAGACCACACTTGGAAAGCTTTCCAGATACATTTACCTAGAGATTTTGCACTAGTACTTCCCATCTGACAGAAATCAGCCAGCTGGGTCTGATGAATAATGGTAGAAGGCAGCTTGCATCGGTTGATGATTGAATTATACATCGCCGAAAGGACCAAAAAAAGTCATTCTGGTAAGGAAAGACATTTCATTTGCAATTTCTAAAATACACCATAAATTCATTTTTAATGTATTGACAGTGCTTACAGTAAATATATACATAGTACCAAATGTCTCTATGTAGCTATCTACCTAGCTATATACACATATGTATGTGCAAGTCTCTGAATGTATATCCAAGTGGTCTAGCTTAGGGTGCATTAGCAGTATCCTTACTGTCTCAGCACTTATACCCTCCCCCCTACAATATATTTCCACTCCTTTCCTTTACTGTGCAATTAGACAAATCATTTCCTTTTTTTTTTCTCTTTGGATATCGGAGAAGCAGATACACTCTAATGCACATAATGGCTATATTCTTCAAGATATACTGGAAGCATTTAATCATGTGTGACCTCCATTTCCATTCTGATGGTAATGTTGCACAAAAGTGGCAGCATCCTATGGAAGTTTTAATATGCAGCTCTGTGCTCTCGCCAAAACGTCCCACACATAGCCAGGATTAAGGAACAGAGATAAGCGAACACAATTATAATGCAGTTCACAATATATATATATATATATATATATATATATATATATATTTCACAGCTGTAGGAGGGGGGGTTTGAAAAAGTTCACTTGTCAATACCCCTAGATAATAATGAGAAAAAAAAGACTGGCCAGTGCATGATGGGATAGGATTTGACCCAGATAACCCTAATTGGTACACGTGAATTGGGGCGGAGCTGCATTTTTAATGTGCCCATCCTTTACAAGGGATATATAATTCAACGTTTACTACACAACTGGACCACATAGGAGTGGACCCAAGACAATTCTGATTACAAGATTTCAGAAAGTTCCAACAAGCATGGAGGGGAAAGAATCCCACACCCAAGATCTTTCTAGCGCTCTAGTGTTTTTTTTTGTTTTTGTTTTTGTTTTTTTGGGGTGTTACCAACTCAGCTGAAGCTAAAGAGGCAGCAGATGTCAGATGGTTGACACTTGCAATCAGCGCCAATTAAGCAATCACCAGGCTTTTTAAGCCAAAGCATGGGAAGTATAAAAAATTTCAAAAAAACTGAGTGTAAGAAGCAGCAGAGCCAAGTTGCTGGAGTATTGTGTGGCTCTGCCCAACCATAGCAGCTTAGGTGATGTGGTCCCTTGATCATTGCAGCCATGAATATTTCATGTAGGCAAAGGTGCATGGTTCCAAATGAATTAAAGCAAATGCAAAAACTGTCCCTGTGTGTTTTTATTCCATGACAGTTAACATGTGCTCCGTTTAACCATCATCAGGGATGGAGGGAGAGGAAGGGGGCTCATTATAACAAGTTATCATTGACAATAATGGCAAACAAGAGAATCCAGCAGCAGTGGATGACTTACCTTGGAGGTGTGGGTGTCCTTCAGCTCTTGCTTCTCCTGGAATCCCACTGTCTCCCCTGCTCCTAGACTGAGTCGGCAACACAAAAGCTGTGTGCTGTGTAAGAGAAGAGGGATCTGCTTGTGTCAGCTGATCTTTATTACATGCATGCAGCTTGCCTTAACAAGGGCGTCCCTTCCAAGCAATACGCTTTATCCACCATCAGCACCAAACCCTCCCCACCTCTGGTGAAGTTTCAGCTGTCGGGAATAGAAAAGACTGAGCGAAGGGATGACACTAGACTGCTAAGAGTGAAGCATCAGCTGGCTGCAGTCCTCCTCTCCGGCATCCCTCCTGTGCAAAAGGCAGGACCCAGCGCTCACAGCTCGCCTCCCATTGGCTCCCCGCTCAGGATGCTGTCCTGAATATCCAATCTAGCAGCACAAATCCATCCTGCATCGCCCATCCCATGGATTACTATCCCCCCCAGATGGGCAGGAAGGAGATCCCGGCGAATGACAATCAAGGACACCGAATGAGTCCTCTGGACCAGCAAAGTGACCTCTTTGCCTGACTTTATACAGCCAGATGGGCTGGGTGACCTCAGTGTGCCCCAGTCCACTTCAACCTCCTGGGACCCATCGGGACCGATCATCCAAATAATAACAAAAAAAAAAAAAAAAAGGTAGAAGTGTATGTGGATGAGGAGGAGGAGGAGGCAGGGATGCTGGATCTTCAGATCACAGGAGATCAGATCACAGAGTACAGTACAAACACCCTGCTGCCAATGCACGACTTCCATGCTGTCATCTGCTTGTATTGTTAGAAGGATTTGTCACAGACAGATTTTTGTTTTTGTTTTGATTGTCATTCGGATGCTTTATATCTATCTTTGTTGTGTTTTGTTTTGATTGTTGGTAGGATGCTTTAAATGTATCTATGTTTTGCTTGTTAGAAGGATGCTTCACATCTATGTTTTGCTTGTTAGAAGGATGCTTTAGATTTATGTTTTGCTTTTTAGAAGGATGCTTTAGATTTTTGTTTTGCTATTTAGGAGGATGCTTTAGATTTATGTTTTGCTTTTTAGAAGGATGCTTTAGATTTTTGTTTTGCTTTTTAGGAGGATGCTTTAGATTTATGTTTTGCTTATTGGAAGAAGGCTTTGAATCTATGTTTCGTTTGTTAGAAGGATGCTTTACATCTATATTGTGTGTGTTAGAAGGATGCTTTACATCTATAGTGTGTTTGTTAGAAGGATGCTTTTAAATCTATCTTTTGCTTGTTAGGAGGATGCTTTAGATTTATGTTTTGCTTGTTGCAAGGATGCTTTACATCTATGTTTTGTTTGTTAGAAGGATGCTTTAGATCTATATTGTGCTTGTTAGAAGGATGCTTTACATCTATATTTTGTTTGTTTTGATTGTTAGAATGATGCTTTATATCCATCAGCTTTTTTAATACGAAAACACTACCTTATTGCCTTGCACATTTACAGTACTGGCCATCATGATTGCCAGGATCAGCACTACAGAAAGGGGGACCCGATCACATAGGATCTGCCCTGCTGCGATGCCCCCCCCCTTTCTCAGATATGCCTAAATGTACCCCCCCCCCCCCCAAGCAGTGAAGTACAGCTGTATTTAAAGCTGATCCATTGCAGTCAGCACTCTATCTCCTTGGTGCTGCAGCTGACACCCAAGCTGATGTGGGAGTGGAGGAGGGGCTGTAGGGAAATGAACAGAAGCTTTTAACTCTCTGCGTGCCGGCGGTGCTGCTGGGAGTTTAGACAGATGGTTACATTTGTTTCCCTTTGGGACTGCTGTTTTGTTACCTTGGATGGCATTCCCTCAGCCACCCCGAATGATCCTTAGCTAAGGTTGCCACCCCATCCCTTTAAAACTAAACACATAATAATTACACTGGTTCTGTGGCTGATTTGGGTGGTAATTAAACTCACTTGGTGCCTTATCTGCATTAGCCCTGGTTCACACTGGTGCGTTTTAACATGCGATTTGATATGTGAAATCAGCGGCATTTGTCTACAATGGCACCGTCCTAATCGGTGCGATGACGCATGTGCGGCGCTGCACTGATTTTAAAAAGTACTTTTTGTACTACTTTTTGCGATTTTGGCACGCGATTTAGGCTGGGTTCACACTGCCATTGCGATCGCTCAAATTCGCAAGTCATTAAAATAACATTGCTTTCCATTAGTGCCTTTCACATCAGTGCGTGCAAATCTAAGCTGCGGGTCCTGTGCGAGTTTGATCCGCGTGCAATGCAAATTCAGCTCTATAGACTGGCTTTCCCTGGAATTGCCGCCGCAAAATCGTGGTAAATTCGCACAATTTTGAGTTCGCAGCAGTGTGAACCTAGCCTCACATTGACATCTGTGCAAAAACTGACAAGCGGGAGTGAAATTGTGCGAGTTCAGTTGAACTCTCAGGACTTCATTCCCACAGCTATGTGTGTACCTGAGCTTAGAAAAAGAAAGTAATGTCACCAGCACACCAGGATATCCAAAAATGGGTCCAAAACTTTAATCAGTGATCACATAATTACAGCAGAAAGTGATGTTTTGGAGCTACGCAGCACCCCTTTATCAGGCATGTTACTTGCATAAACCCAGTTCACACTGGTGTTACCTGAATTAGCTCCCGTTCACACCTGTGCAACTTGTCATGCGATTTGATAGCTCCAAATTGCATGACAAGTCCCACCCTATTGTTGGCAATGAAACCAATCAAATTGGTGCGACTCCGACATTGCCACAATGATTTGAAAAAAGGTTCCTGCACTATTGTTTGTGATTTCAGGTGTGACTTGCATAGACATCTGTGCATGAAGCGGCACAGATATCAGCCAAGTAGCACCTGGAAAGTGAAGTAGCACAATTTTAAGGTAGTGTCAATGTTTGCCAGGGCTCAAAGTGGTTGTAAACCCACGAAAAAAAACTGTAAGACAAAGGCATAATGAGATAGTATGCATACTAGCTCATTATGATATACTTACCTTAGATCGAAGCCCCCGCAGCGGTCCTCGTACCCTGCTCCAGCCGGTGACATCTTTCTCAGAGTTACTTTTGGGTATCGTAGGCTCCGGCGCTGTTATTGGCTGGAGCAGCGATTACGTCACTCCCGCGCATGCACATGGGAGCAGCCGGTAACGGCACACTCACTGAAGCAATGGCAAGTATGTGCCATTGCTTCGGTGCACATGTGCCGATGACGTTGGCACATGCATATACAGGGGGTAACTCCTAAACCGTGCAGGTTTAGGAGATATCCGGGGTAGCTACAGGTAAGTCTTATTATAGGCTTACCTGTAGCAAAAAGGGTTTTCAACCACTTTTAAAGGAGAAGTCCAGCCTGAGCTCATTTGGCTGGACTTCTCATATGGATCACAGGAGAGCAATTTGTTTTGAACTCCTGTGACTCGTTTTCAGCAGAGAGAAGTCCGCTCTCTGCTAATGTCACAGAAATCAGTCCAGGCACTGCATAATCCTGACAATAAAGTCTGGATCCGCCAGGTGCCTGGACTGATACCCATCTCGGCTCGCTGAGAGCCTGAGACAGCTACACCCACCCCTCCACAGCTCAGCACACAATGAACAGGGGGGGGGGGGCAGAGTGGAGAGCTGCTGATTGACAGTGAGTAGCTCTCTGATCAGGGAGCTGTGAGAACTGAGCCATCGGCGGTGTTCAATCACTCGATTCTCAATGCAGAGGCACCAGGGGACAGATGCTGCATCCACCTAGGTAAGTATGATTCTAGAAAAAAAAACATACTTCTCTTTTAAAGTGATTGTGAGCCTAGGTTCACACTGAATGTGGTTTTGAAATTGTCCAATTTCAGCTGAACTCGCAAAATTTCAAACCGACATATCAGTGCGAGTTCGGGGGCGATTTGAGAGACATTTCTGTAGATTAATGCACAGATGTCTATTGAAATCGCCCCCGAAGTCTCCAAAAAGTAGTGCATGAACTACTTTTGGGAATTGATGCGGCATCGCAAAGGCGTCGTCAAATTGCATGCCAAATTGCCCCGATGTGAACGGGGTCTTAAGGCAGATGTTTTTTTTCAGCGATGTTGTAGGATTATCTCGGCTGTCCGGGACTCCCCTCCTCATTGGCTGAGACAGCAGTGTGGCACTATTGGCTCCCGACGCTGTCAATCAAAGTCAGTCAGCCAATGAGGAAAGAAAGGGGGCAGGGCCGGGCGGTAGCTCTGTGTCGGAATAGACACACAGAGCTAGGTTTTCGCTCATGTGTCCCCATAGCAAGCTGCTCGCTGTGGGGGCACTCGTCAGGAGGAAAAGGCCAGGAGAGCAGCAGGGCAATGTACATGGGGTTATCAAGGCAGTGTAAAGGGATTAGCAGGTCAGAGGACAAGGGGTAGCAGGGCAGTGTACGGGGGGTCAGCAGTTTGTAGTGTAGAGTGCAGAGGCCATTAGATTATAGGGTAGTGTACAGTGGGTTATCAAGACAGTGTAAAGGAATTAGCAGGGCAGAGGACAAGGGGTAACAGGGCAGTATACAGGGGGTCATCAGGGCAGAGGATAGGGTCAGTAGTTTAAACGGCAGAGTGCAGAGGCCATTAGATTGTAGGGCAGTGTACAGTGGGTTATCAAGGCAGTGTAAAGGGATTAGCAGTAGAGAGTACGAGAGTCAGTAGGGCAGTGTACATGGGGTCAGTAGGGGAAAGGATAAGGTTTAATAGAGCAGATCACAGGGGTCAGCAGGGTAAATAACAGGGGTTATCAGGGCAGAAGACAGTGGTCAGTAGGGAAGAAGAAATGGGGTCAGCATGGCAGTGTATAGGGGTCATCAGAGCAGGGTACAGGGGTCAGCAGGGCAACAGACAGTGGTCAGTAGAGAAGATTACAAGGTCACTGCAGGTATGGCAGATCCCAACAATATAAACAACCTGGGCACTCAGCTGACCTTTTCCTCTCACACCAGATAGCTGAGATCAGAATACCTTGGAGAAACAGCTTCTTTCTGCAGTGTGTAGCTTGGTACTACAGCTGCACTGTCATTCCACTGGGAATATCACAGGTCAGAACTGCAACATAGCAACCATCTATACACGGTGCAGATTAACCTCCTTGGCGGTATGATTATTTAAGATTTTAGGTGCTGAAAGCGGTACCATTATTTTGCGAGGAAATTTAGTGTTTTACATTGTAAGCCTGTAATCCTTATAATTAACTCACTTAAATCTGTCCAAATAAGAGTCTAGTAGGCATCCCTGGTATGAAAAGTTTGAAAAACAAAATCATAAATTATAATATAATAAATAATTATAAATAATTATAACAAATTTTAATATAATTATAATAAAAATTATTCAATAATGTAATCAACTCAAAATCACTGAAATTTGCTCAGTTGCAGAATTGTCGCTGTCATTACTTAGATTTTTTTTTTTTTGACGAATTTCCCCTCAAATCCCCTATCGCTCAATTCTGCAAGTGATTATAATTTATTATTGCTGTTTTCTAGCTGCTCTAAAACCACTTTTGACATAAAGGGACACTTTTGGTTGCTATGGACAATCTACAGTTTGCAGGCAGAAAGAACAGTTTTTATTATACAAAAGTGCATGTAGGGCACTGTGCAGACCACTAGGGACAAAGGGGGTGTGTATTTTTTATATACAGTACTGTAATCTATAGGATGCTGCGAGGCGAGCCTGAGTCTGGCTCGGGGATACCGCTTTTGGTACAGAAATCTTACCCCGAGCCAGACTCAGGGAATACCGCCAGGGGGTTAAGGCTCTGTCTGTAGGGAATCTGATCTCAACTATGTGCTACGTGGGGAGAAAGAGATCTGTTGAGTGCCCTGGGTGTAGTTTGGTAGTGCCAGGACACAGTCATCTAGCTCCTAGGGCAAATATGATAAGCTGTGCCCTCCCTCCCCCAATGTGTGAGCATCCCTCCCCTCGAAAAAAAACAAAAAAAAAAAACGCTCACCCCCAAGCTTAAATTCTATCTTTAAGCCAAAATTCTACCTAAACAAATACATGCAAAAACTCCCCCTGCTGCCAGTTCAAATATCCTCCCAGTACAAATCTTTGCCCCCCCCCCCCCAATTCCACCTCCCAGGCTAACCCCCTCCTCCTATTCTGCCCTCCTAGCACACATCTCCCTTACCTCCCCAAAAAAATAACCCCTTCTAGCACACATCCTCTTTTCCAACAAATGATCCTTCCCAGCAGAAATTAGCCCTTTCCACCCAAATCTTCTCTCCTAGCACAAATCTCCCCTCCTAGCACATATCTGCTCATTCCTCCTCCTAGCACAAATATCCCCCAAACCTCATTACCCCTCCAGGGACAAATAGACACCCCCTCCTTCACAAACCTTTACACACTAAAATGATTGTCCCCCTTTATTCTATACAATTTGCCTGTAAGTCCCTCCCCAATTTACATCTAGGAGGTGGTGAGGGCTGTGCTGTTCTCTGTCCCCTCCTGTCAGAACAGCATTCCTCCACGCAGCAGAAGACACAGGATCGCTCTTACATGCTCTTACAACACAGTTTGATTAACTGACCCCCCTCTCCTCTAAGGACTGCTTATCTTCCGGCTGCAAGAAATTGGGTAGGGGGCAGGTAATCAAACCGTGTACAGTCCGATATAATGATTTGGTGACATTTTCTGTATGTAAGAGAGCTGTTCTGATAGGAGGGGAGAGCACAGCCCGCACCTCCTCCTAGCCCTCTCCTGTCACTTCTCCTGTCTGAACTTCACTGCACCAGGGTGCTTTGGAGCTCTGTAGCCACATATATGGGAGGGCCGGCCATAGGGTGAACACTTGGAAGTTCAATAAATATATATATATATATATATATTTTAAATTATACCACTGCAGAGACACGCACCATGGCTCTAGGCGAAGTCATCTCTTCATCTCAGATTGTGAGCATAAACATAGAAACAATATTATTAGATCTATTTCTTCTACTTGTGCTTTTTCCATCAGCTCAAACCCCACAGTTATTATCTTTTGTATTACTTGCCCCTTTCTTTCAGATTGTAAGCTTTCATAAGCAAGGCCGTCTTGATCCTCTTGTATTGAATTGTATTTCTAACTTCACTGTCTCCATTTTCTTTGTAAGGCTCTTTGCAAACTGCTGGGGCTATATATATATATATATATATATATATATATATATATATATATATATATATATATATATATATATATATATATATATATATATATATATACACATACACACACATACTGTATATCCTGAATAATATGTGTTGTTTTTCTAATAGCACTGTTTAATATTTATGTTTATTTTTGTTTTATATTATTTTTTTTACATTTTTAAGTTTTTGTTACATTTTAGTACAATTTTCTATTGTTGGGCTAAACATACTAGTTTACCAAAATGGGTAACCAGCCAACTGATGAGGCAGTGCTTATCTTTAACTTGCAACTAAAACATGTGCAAAGTTTGAAGCAATGATGAAAATCTGGTTCAGGATGGCATAGAGCATGCATACACTGCAGAATAATGAAAGCCACACAAACATATAAAAGCAGCAAGGACATGGACTTTTCACAGCAAAGTCTGGCTCAATCAGGGTTATGTGTGGCTGCATAGCAAAGTCTCAACAGACAGGAAATTCAGTAAATCCCTGTTGACCCCCTTTCTGGCTGTATGGCCCTGGCACTATAGCTTGTGCCAGATTACAAAAAAATAAAAAAATAGGTTAGAGTTTCAGGTAGTTCTTAAGAGCGTTCCAAAATTAAAAAGTAATTGCCTTCAGTTCATAGATGAAGAAACGTGAGGTAATAAAGATCTACTCTAAGCTGGTGTACTGAAACAGGCAGAGTACCTGTCCCTGTATGCATATTTGTTGGTACTGCCCCCTCCCTGTCACTGGTTGCTAAACAGACTGCTGGCAGCCTCTTAACAACCAATGATGTGGCAGTGGGTGGAGCCTAATGGGGAAGCTGGGACAATAGTCCTCCACCGGGTCTTCTCTTTACTTGTAATAAGATAAGGCAGTGGGTTCATTATATAGCCAAAAGAAGGCTGGTTATTTGCTACGGATCTGTCCAATACCTGCTGTCAATTACAAAGGAAGCAGACCTGATGGGGAACTAATGTCTGTGAATCCCTACCAAGCTCCACCTCCTGATACAAAACTTCCAGTGGCTGCACTGTCCATCGGTGACAGGATAGTGTAGTTGTCCAGATAAACACTCCAGCTTCAGTGTACCTCTCCATGCGGTGCGTATCACAGGTTCATGTACCTGTCTACAACATGTACTAGAATCTGTCACCAACATGACATTTGTCATGTAAAAGGCATGTCAGAATTCTAAAGGGTGTTTTATACACTCTTTTTATGACTTTTCCTGAGAGGGACTAGCTTAGAGTTACTACTTCAGAAGAACAGTTAAGAACACAAACAGCTACCTGCAACTATCCTCATAAACAGCATCACTCTCATTCAAGTCCAGGGTAGCTCTGGTAACACAGGTAAACAGCTGGAAAGACATGACGGGACACGGTGGGTCATCCAACTGCAACTAGAGTACCTTGGCAGTAATTGGGAAGGTTCTGTCCGCAATAACCGGATGGTTTAAAAAAGGTGCATGC
Organism: Rana kukunoris; assembly: GCA_029574335.1. Taxonomy (NCBI): domain Eukaryota; kingdom Metazoa; phylum Chordata; class Amphibia; order Anura; family Ranidae; genus Rana; species Rana kukunoris. Next base: position 202,071,068 of record CM056051.1, read on the forward strand.
CATTGGGCTCCTGCCTAGCTGCCCACATGTGAGTTCTGACACTGGAGGGTCTCTCACTTGGGTAAAACTTACCTTCACCTACGCATGTCCAGGGACCCGGGGAGTTACATCTGAGCATGGTAAGTAAATGGGTAATATAGTAGTAAGAGTTGCACACAATATGGCATTATGACCACAATATCAATAGGTACTTAAGCAACAAGATAGATGGTCCTGTAGCAGGGGCGGACTGACCATTCGTGCACTGCCCGAGGGTCCCATGCCGCTAGGGGGCCCTATCGGTTGCCAGCCTCAGTAAAACCAGGGACAGTATGTAAAAATCTGTGTTTTAATTAAAAAATCCCAGGATTATAACTGCCCCGCCTCTCCAGTACCTTTTCAGTTTGTGTATGTATACTGTGGGCCAGATTTTCAAAAGAATTACGCCGGTGTATCTACAGATACACCGGCGTAATTCGAATTACCCGCCGACGTATGATTGTTTTCTATCCTGAAAACATGATACGCTGGATTTACGCTAGGATCCGACTGGCGTAACTAACTTACACCGTCGGATCTTAAATATAATGTTATGCCGGCCGCTAGGTGGCGTTTACTTCGATTTCTCATTTGGCTATGCAAATGAGAAAGATACGCCGATTCCTGAACGTTTTTACACCGCCTCGTCGTCGTTTCCGTTGTTTCCGTAAGCGTAAACTTACCCCTGCTATATGAGGGGTAAGTTTACGAAGGTCCGTCGTATGCCATGTTAAGTATGGCGTCGGGACAGCGGCGTCTTTTTCCGTCGTTTACGTCGTTTAACTAATTCGTTCACGAATAGGGCATTGCGTAAGTGACGATCACGTTGTTTTAACGTCGGTTTCATCAACCGACGTAAGTTGGAGCATGCACACTGTTTTTTTTTCCGCCCGGCGCATGTGCAGTTCGTTCCGCGCGCCGCCCCCTTCGATTTACGCTGCCTTACGCTGGGCCATTTACACTACGCCGCCGCAAGTTACGGAGCAAGTGCTTTGAGAATACGGCACTTGCTCTAGTAAGTTGCGGTGGCGTAGTGTAAATGGCTTACGCTACGCCGCTGCAGATTCTATGACAATCTGGCTCTGTGTGTGTATACTGTGTGTGTGTGTATATTGTGTGTATACTGTGTGTGTATACTGTGTATATATACTGTATGTGTGTGAGTATACTGTGTGGCCCCATAATCTATTGCCTGAGGGCCCCATAATCTCCTTTTGCCCGGGGGCCCCATAATCTCCTTTTGCCCTCGGGGCCCCATAAGTTGTCAGTCCGCCCCTGTCCTGTAGCCTAGTGCCTACCATGCTAAGATGAAGATCTTTTTCCCCCTGAGCATGTCCACAAATCAAGGCAGTTGCAGGAGAAAGAGGTAAAGGGACCTTCGCTTGCATCTGAGCATGGTGAGTAAATGGGCACTATGCCACACTATTACAGCAGCTTTTGGTGATTTGCATAATTTCTTTAAACAATTTACTCCAATTCACACCAACATGACAGCTTGATAATTAATCTGTCTTAAAAGTGACATTTCATATAGTAGGGAATTACTTTCTTTTCATGTTCATATGCAGATTTTTTTTATTTTTTATCATGCTATACAGGCTATAAATGGAAATTAAAGCCAAACTCAAAGCAAACAACTAATAGACAGCTGGAATACATATAATATGGTAGCTGTTTGATCTCCCCAAGAATTTGGAATTCTGTCCATCAATTTCTTAGATTTACAAAGCTCTGCTACACAGCACAGCCCTGTCTGAAAGGGCAGAACACCTGAATATCCTCTTCTGATGTTCAGTAACACAAGTCATGTTGCTCCCCAAGCCCGTGACTGAACAATAAAGGAGAAGAAGCAGGCTGATGAGCTCATTTCTCTATCACTTTGCTCACTCCACATATCAGCATGTCCCTTGTTAGCACATGAACATTGCAGCACACCTGGTTTGTTCCTTGTACTGCCTTTCCATCTCCCAGTTTACTGCATCACTGTGAGAGGCTAATACTAATGCTGCGTACACACGATCACTTTTTGTGATGAAAAAAAACGACGTTTTTAAAAACGTCATTTAAAATGATCGTGTGGGGGCAAAACGTTGTTTTATGTCTTAAAAAAACGACCAAAAAAAAATTCGGACATGCTTGAATTTTTTGTGTCGTTTTTCAAAACGTTGTTTTTTGTGTCATAAAAAGTGATGGTGTGTGGGCAAAACAAGCAAGTTATGAGACGGAGCTTCAATGGAACAGAGTGCCGTCGAACGTGGTGTACGTCACTACGCTTTGCTAGAGCATTTTGGAAAAACGATGGTGTGTATGCAACGTCGTTTTGGAAAATTAAGTTTGAAAAACGTTGTTTTGTTTCATCACATAAAACGTTGTTTTTTTTTCATCACAAAAAGTGATCGTGTGTACGCGGCATTAGTCTAATATAGGTACTTTCAATGCTTGCATTAATACAAATAAAAATATGGATTAATGGATACAGAGCTTCATTATTTGTGTCTTTTGTATTTGCTTAAAGTTTAGCTACAAAATCTATATTAGGCTTTGTGCACACAGCTTCACAGGGGCAGTATAGCATGCAGAGCCTGGTTAACCACTTAAGCCCCAGACCAATATGCTGCGAAATGCCCAATGGTGTTTTTACAATTTGGCACTGTGCTGTTTAACTGGTAATTGCGCGGTCATGCAATGTTGTTACGAAACGAAATTTGCGTCCTTTTCTTCCCACAAATAGAGCTTTCTTTTGATGGTATTTGATTGCCTCTGCGATTTTAATTTTTTGCGATATTAACGGAAAAAGACCGTAAATTTTGAAAAAAAATGATATTTTCTATCTTTTTGTTATAAGAAAAATCGAATAAACTAAATTTTAGTCAAACATTTAGGCCAAAATGTATTCAGCCACATGTCTTTAGTAAAAAAAAAATCGCAATATCAAAAAAAAAATAGCTACCTAGCGGCAACAGTGACACTGATACAGCGATCAGAAAACCGATCGCTTAGTGACACTGGCAATAGGGGGTGAAAGGGTTAACTAGGGCGGTGATCAAAGGGTTAAACCTTTATTAGGGGGGGTAGGGGGCTACCCTGGACCTAACACTAACTGCCTGTCACACTAAATGTCAGACTGACACTAAATGCTGTGATCAGTAAATATATGATCACTGCTATTAGTGACACTGTGATAGGGGGCTGGGGGGGGGGGGTGATCTGAAGAGGTTAAGTGTGCCTATGTGTACTGGTGTCAGTGTAGTGTTGTGCAACTCACTTGTGATGTCTTCTCTCCTCTCGCCGGAACGAAAATACCGCCGAGAGGAGAGATGACATCACTTCCTCTGCCTGTGTTTACATTACACAGGCAGAGGGCGGGCAGAGGGGGGGGGAAAGCGGATTCGCTGGGAGCGATCGGGAGGGAGCGGACAGAAACGAACAGCCGCCCCCCCATCCAAGATCGCTCCCAGAGGCTTACCGACTGCCGTATGTAGCGGGGGGGGGGCAGAAAGGTCGCCTTATGCAGTGAGTACAGGCAAAAAAATCTTAAACTGTAAAATTAGGGGGTCGTCTTATACGCCTGGTCGCCTTATACACCGGAAAATACAGTATTTCAGAATCTTTATTGTCTGCCAGATGTTAAAATGCAGCTATACAATTGGATAAGATTGGCACACAGATGGTACAGTGATGGTGATATTTATAAAGTACCTATTGCATTGTACTATTTTAAATACTTATTGCTGCATTCCCCTCCTTCTTTACGTTTGTTCTATAATGCATGGCTGCAATTCATGTACCATTATGCCAATGTGCATACATGCATTGGGTGAGTATCCTAATGGAAAATAACACAAATATTTCTTAAATTTCAGTTTACTTCAGTAAAAGGTGAATTCTGTCTTTCATACGGTTTTGCTTCATGTCATGCACTAGTGCTTGAGTAGAATATTACATCACTTGTTCATTGGTTCTGTAGCATTGACAGCTGTGAATTGGAATCTCACCTCTGTGATATCACTACCTGCTCTGACCTTGGCTCCCTCACTCGGCTTTGAAATATTGATGTCTGCACTGACCCTGTCCTATATTCACAGCTGGATTTTCATCCTTTGAAATGTTCATTGTTTTTTTTTCTGGAAATCTGTTAATTTTGTGCCTATGTGACCATTAAAAAAAACTTTTATCAGAGAAACATGTCTAATGTTGGCAACACACATAACAATTTACAGGCAATTTCTGCCTGTTATCACAAAAACAGTCAAATAAATTAGGGTAGTCTAACACAAAAGCCTCGTACACACGCTCCGTTTACTCGACAAGAACTAGCAAGAAAACTGCTGGCAGAGCTTTCTTGCAGAGTATACAGAGCGTGTGTACGAGGCTTTCAGGATTCTCGAAAAGAAAACTGCCCAGAATCTAGTTGAGAAAAATAGAGACATGTTCTCTATTTTCTCGTTGTGAGATTCTCTGCACTTTTCCTACCAAGAAACCCGACTGTGTGTATACTTACCTGGTCGCCGTGGAAACCCGCGCATGCTTGAAATGACTTTGACGCATGCGCGGTAGTTTCCTAGGCATAGGTAGGGTGCAGCAAGATGGCGGCGACAGCATCGACTGTGACGAGCCCATGCTCGTCGTACGCGATGATGTCACCGCGTTCTTGCCTTTCAAGAGAAAGAGAAAAGGAGAGTCTGTACACTCGGGCGGCAAGAGATTCTTGTCAAGAATCTCGTCGGGAAAAACAAAGTTTTTTTCCTGACAAGATTCTTGCCCGTGTGTACAAGGTTAAACCGTTGTAATTCCTTTTCTTTCCAAAACCAAGACAGAGAGGGTAAAAATGCCCAGCAAAGGCCCATACAGCAATAAACACTGGACAGGTGTTCCAACCCCTGAGCCTTATATCCAAAAAATACAAAAAATGGCTTTAGATACACTTTAAAAGCAGTTGCGTAAAACAATTCTATGTGTATGATCTACATATATGCTATGACCGTATGGGGTTGATTTACTAAAGGCAAACAAACTGTGCACTTTGCAGGTGAAGTTGCTCCAGAGCTTAGTAAATGAGCTCAAGCTTCACTTTGCAAAGAGTACCCAATCCAGTGGTGGCTGGTGCTCAAATTTTTTGGGGGGGCGCAAAGGAAAAAAAACTGCAGTCTCACTGTGCCCAAACGCAGCCACTGTGCCATGCCATCAAACGCAGCCACTGTGCCATCAATTTGCACCACTGTGCCATGCCATCAAATGCAGCCACTGTGCCATCAATTTGCACCACTGTGCCATGCCATCAAATGCAGCCACTGTGCCATGCCATCAAATGCAGTCACTGTGCCATGAATTCGTCCACTTTCCAATGCCATTAAACGCAGTCACTGTGCCATGCCATTAAACGCAATCACTGTGCCATGCCATCAAATGCAGTCACTGTGCCATGCCATCAAACGCAGCCACTGTGCCATGCCATTAAACGCAGCCACTGTGCCATCAATTGTCACCACTGTGCCATGCCATTAAACACAGCCACTGTGACATCAATTGTCACCACTGTGCCCTTTAAAGGTCGCCGCTGTGCCAATGGTCGCCGCTGTGCCAATTGTCCCCACTGTGCCCTGTAAATTGCTCTCTCTCCCCCTCTGCCCGGCACTTACCTTTACTGGAGTGAGGCATCCACGTCCCACGATGTCTTCTCCCGCCCTCGATGACTGACAGGCGTCTCAGCCAATCTGATTGTCATCCAAGGAGCGCACAGTCTGTACGCTCCGAGAATAAGCTTCTGGGACCCGAGGTCTGTATTGGGAAAGCCTATCAGAGCTGTTGGCTCTGATAGACATTTCCGTACAGCCAACCAGCTGGCGTTATTCCAGATGGCCGGACATGAGCGCTGACCATCTGAATAACAGCGACAGCGGCGATAATAACATAGATTCGTGCAATGCATGAATCTATGTTATTAGACTCAGTGGCGGTGAGAGCCAGAGGGGGCGGCGCTCCAGTGCCCTCTATGGATGAACCCCCACTGACCCAATCCCAAACCCAAACCCAGAGGCGATTCAGTTTGCATGTGTTGCGCTATATAAGTTCACTCACTCACTCACTCACTCACTCACTCACTCACTCACTCACTCAATCACATGCAAGGAATAAAAAAAAAACTGCATTTTTGCTTGCACGCGATTAGATGATGGGAGTTAGCAGAGCTTCCCCTCATTTACTAAACTCTGGAGCAATTGCGCTTTCAAAGTGCACAGTCATTTAGCCTTTAGTAAATCAACCTCCTTGAGTAGTATCAAACTATTTCAGTGCTTACAATCAGTTTTTAATGGTTCATATCATACACATGAACAGTTTGTGGCATATATTTTTGCTTTTTGCATGGTAAAACTATTAGCCGTAAATGCCTTACTCCTAAAAAAAAAAAGAGTCATAGGGGGTTATTTACAAAAGGCAAATTCACTTTGCACTGCAAGTGCACTTGAAAGTGCACTTGTAAGTGCAGTCACTGTAGATCACTGTAGATCTGAGGGGAAGCTCTGAAATTAGGGGAAGCTCTACTGATTTTATCATCCAATCATGTTCAAGCAAAAATACTGTTTTTTTTCCACTTGCATGTCCCCCTCATTTCTACAGCGACTTCACTTGAAAGTGCACTTGTAGTGCAAAGTGGATTTGCCTTTCGTAAATAACCCCCATGTTGTTTATTATAACGTTCCTGGTAAGATTTCAGCACCATGGACAGTCCAGGCCAGTCTTTTCTCAACATTATGTTAGAGCAGATTGGCAGTAGGAACAGACACAAGAGGTAATATAATTTGTTGGTCAAATATATCGTTATGACTATTGTATGTCATGTATTAACTGAGAGCTGCAGAGGGTCACTATGCAGTGCATTTACAGTGTAGTAAAGTTGTGTGACCATTAATACAGCCACAAGCGCATGTTTTCATATATTAAGCTTTTAGTGGGAATTTTCAGAAGAAAGAATATTTAGACAAAAACTAAATATACATACTAAATATACTGTATGGTAGACGGAAAAAAAAAGATACCCAGATGTATACATTACTTTCTTTTAATTCTATCCATTTTGTAAATAGTTTGTTTTGTAAATATCGAATCATTTGCTTAAAAGTAACAAATATACCAGTAATGTTTCTAATTTGCATGTAATGTCAGTTTCTATGTGTTGCTTTTTGTCAGGCAAATGTAAAGATCTCTTATGATTTGATCCTAAAATAAAATAGTCATACGAACATTTGACCATAATGCCGCGTACAGACGACCATTTTTCGGGTTCTAAAAAATGACGTTTTTTTTTTATGTCATTAAAAACGATTGTGTGTGGGCTCCAGAGCATTTTTCACGATGTAAAAAATGGGCATTAAAGATTTCGAACATTCTCAAATTGTTCACGTAGTTTTTAACGTTGTCGTTTTTCACGTCGTAAAAAATAGTCGTGTGTGGGCCTTAATGACGTGAAAAAAACGTGCATGCTCATAAGCAAATTATGAGACGGGAGCGCTCGTTCTGGTAAAACTAGCATTCGTAATGGAGTAAGCACATTCATCACGCTGTAACAGACAGAAAAGCGTGAATCGTCTTTTACTAACACTAAGGCCGCGTACACACGATAGGATCGTCAGAGGAGAACAGTCTGAAGGACCGTTTTCATCAGTCCAAACCGATTGTGTGTGGGCCCCATAGGTTAGTTAAAAAAAAAATTAGAACTTGCTTTAAAATTTAACCGATGGACGCCTAACGATAGGTCAAAAACGATCGTTAGTAGGCACGACCATCGGTTAAAAATCCACACATGCTCAGAATCAAGTCGACGCATGCTTGGAAGCATTGAACTTCATTTTTTCAGCACATGGTTGTTTTTTACGTCACCGCGTTCCATCACGATCGTTTTTTTTAACCGACCGTGTTAGAACGCGGTGACATAAAAAACAACGTGCTGAAAAAAACGGACCGTTCTCATCGGATGGACTGATCGTTTGTACGCGGCCTAAACCAGCAAAAGCAGCCCAAAGGGTGGCGCCATCCGCATGGAACTTCCCCTTTATAGTGCCGTTGTACCTGTTGTACGTCACCACGCTTTGCTAGAGCATTTTTTTTTTAATGATCGTGTGTAGGCAAGGCAGTTTTAATGATCAGGTTGAAAAAATGTCGTGTGTACGCGACATAAGAGTTACAAAAAAACATTTACTGATAGAGAAAATAGCCAAACACAGGGGTTTATTTACAAAAGGAAAATCCACTTTGCACTACAAGTGCAAACTACAAGTGCAAAGTGCACTGAAAGTGCACTTGGAAGTGCAGTCGCTGTAGATCTGAGGGGGACATGCAAGGAAAATAAAAAAACAGCATTTTAGCTTGCACATGATTGGATAATAAAATCAGCAGAGCTTCCCCTCATTTCAGATCTACCCCTCAGATTTACAGCAAGTGCACTTCCAAGTGCACTTTCAGTGCAATTTCAAGTGCACTTTGCACTTGTAGTGGAAAGTGGATTTGCCTGTCGTAAATAACGCCCTATGGGCTAAGAACATTTGACCAAAAGGGGAAATAATATGGGAGAGACTTCTGTGCTATGTACAAAGTCTATAGAAATTCCTGTGCAAATGGCCAAATAAGAGGCGTAGGCTGAGAAAATGTTAAGCTGCAGTGTGAATTGAAACCTTAAGCCCTGGTTCACACTGATGCTACTTTGAAATCGTGCTTCTTTACTTGAAGTAGCGCGATTTCAAAGTAGCAAGGTCAGCGCGATTTCAGGTGCTACTTGATAGACATTTGTGTGGCTTCATACACAGATGTCTATAGAAATCGCACCTGAAATCTGCAAAAGTAGTGCAGGAACTACTTTTGCAAATCGGTGCGGCGCCGCAAAATCGGTGTCGCACCTATTAGAACAGTGCCATTGCCGCCAATAGGCTGCGACTTGTCATGCGATTTGATCTCTCAAATCGCATTACAAATCGCTCCAGTGTGAACCTAGGCTAAGGCTGGGTTCACACTGGTGCAATGTGGGAACCACAGTGATGCCTGTGTGGGTTCCCGCATACATAGCAGACAAAAACAAAAAAAAAACATTTTGGTGCAAACTGTATGGCAGAATTCACACTGCACAGACATTGCATGTGATGTGAACAGGCATGCAGTGTGAATCACATGCAAAGTCTGGCACCGCATCGGTGTGAACCAAAATTTAGCAGGGGCATTACTATAACTGTTAAACGTAACAGCTTCTTTCGCAGGTTTATGATTGTTTGAAAGTTGGCAACTGCCAGAATCTTAACAACCAGTCACTCATCCCCAACCAGCACATTACGCTATCCCACAGGAATGTCAGGCTGATGAGTGAATGTAAATAAAAAGGGAAGATAGTGTAAAAATGAATCCATATCAAACCCTAATGCAATAATGCAGCCTGGCTGGCCAGGAAAGAGGGAGGGCAAATGTGCACCTCCTCCTCCTGAACCATACCAGACCACATGTCCTCAGCATGGGGGGGGGGCCTTGCAGGGGGAGAACAGCCCTGGCAATGTATCTTGTCCCCATGTTGATGAGAACACAGGTCTTTTCCCCACAACCCCCAGTTCAGTGGTTGTGGGGTCTGAGGGCAGGGGGCTTCTAAGTATCTAGAAGCCCCCTAAAAATAAGGTAACCCCAAGATTCTGTCCTCACTAAGTAAGGGGTACATAGTACTCCTGCTTATTTACAAAAACATGTCAATAGTAATTAAAGAAATATACACACACATAGTTTTTGACAAGTCCTTTAATTAAAAAAATGAATGTCATGTAATGCAAATTCACTGTCAGCCATGTTGTCCAGCAATTCAGATAAGTAACATATCAATTTCTAAATAAACATTTGACATAAATTGACTTAAATTACTGTAGTTTCATTTTAAAATCTATCCAAGTTTGGTGTTAACATTGCAGCTATAATGAATAACGTTTGAAGCTCAACTCCAGGCAGATATAAAGGTGTAAATGAATGCAGCTCTGTATTTATTAATAATTCATTAAATATATATATTTTATATATATATTTTTTAATTAAAAAAAGAATAATCCTTGTTTTGATGCAAAATAATTGTATATTCAAGTTCTTTCAACGATAGCCTGAAAAAAGTATATAATTTAAATGAATACCCAATGTTTTCCTATATACAATAAAATGTCATAGTGTATTATATAATGGTTTCTCTCTGGAACCTAAGAAAAAATAAAGCATATTAGGCTGTCAGATGGGTGCTTAAAGCTTCATATCTGACACTCATTGAAACTGAGATTGTTTTTACATTTTTAATGATACATCTGCAGGGATGCTGTCAGACATATTGGTTGATTATGAGGAAAGAAAAATGCTACATGCAGTGTCCAATCTAAAGAAATGTATCTTATAAATGAGAAGTACTGATCTATATATTTTAGTTCTAAGTTTAGCAACCTCTAGTGTGCAACTAGTGTAGGTAAACTCATTTGCATGACTTATGGCAACTGTGTGAGTCTGTAATTAGGTACGGTTGCTGCAGGTCAGGCTGGAAAGGCAGGTCTCTGGTACCTCCTCCTGGATCTAGAATCTTGGAGAAGATTCTGAAAGTTAATGGGTGGAGGCCAGGAGGTCCTGATCTGCATACTTGAGGGAATCTGCCCAATCTCCAGACAGAGAGTGTGGCAGGGTGGCTAGGTCAACCCTTAAATATGGTGGAGCCTGGCCAGCAAAGGAGTCGGGTGTAAGGTGAAGTGCTGTGGTTGTTGTTGTGTGGCCTGGGAGGGGACTGATGGTAGAGGAAAGGAAGGAGAGGAAGCCTATGAGTGGTGTCTTAATTACCTTTGGATATGCGGACATAGGAAGATCTGATAAGTTGGAGGCCTGAAAATGGGTCTTGCCCAGTGCAACAGGGAGCAAAGGACAATGTGAGTACCTCAGCACACCCATGGGCATACACGGGGAAAGACTGCCAGACGTAGCATATTTTCCAAGGACAGTGTTGCACTAATGGCCCATACACACGATCCGAATATCGGCCGACGAATCGTACGACTTTTTTCGCTTAATAATCGCGAGTAAAATAAAATAGGTTTTTAAACTAACGAAAATTCTCGTACGATAGAAAAAAACGATCGGAAGTGATGTCACGTGTTGTAATGTATTTGTATTGTATTGTCGGACGACGGCTGTACTGACTAAACGAAAATCGGACGATCGGACATCGGACGAGAAAAATTTTCGCGCTTGTCCGATCGAATTTAATCGGATGAACGGTCGTGATCGGCTGTCGAAAGTAGTGTACACACGATCCGAAAATCGTACGATCCATCATCGGACGATCGTTTTCGTCCGATATTCGGATCGTGTGTATGGGCCATAAGTCTTGATCCCTTGTCTTGGGGAGTTCTTAAGAGCAGCCAGGTGAGCTGGTAATCAAGCAGCCAGGTGGGCTGGTAGTTAAGAAGCCAGGTGGACTGGTAATTACGCAGCCAGGTTGGCTAGAAGTATCTGCAAGTGTCAGAATGGAGTGAGGTTCTGCTGAAGATATACAATATTCCTGCACACATTTGGGACTTTGTGCTATTTCACGAAAAGGGGATTGAGAGCTCCTAGTTTGTAAATAACTTTTCCACTAATCCATAGAGACTGCATTTATTCTGTAGAGAGTGCAATACAGGATCTTTTTGTACATAGTGAAGGAAGTCTGTCCTCATTTGTTATTTTTTTAAATAAAGCTGGGCATCCTGTGATCCCTATACCCTATCCATATTGTTTTCCCCAATAAAAAAAAAAAGCCCACAGACTAATTTTTTTGTGTTTGGATGCAAGTTTGAAATGCCTTTTTCTGCAGGAATAGGGGGAACCAGTAACCAGCAGCTACTGTGGGAGCAGCGCTACATGAGGAGCACCATGGTCCTTTGGCATGGAGCAGGATCACAGTAATAAAACTGTTGAAAATTGAGTATGGCATTTTCTTACTCTTGCAGTCACAGCACTGGAACTAATCTGACATTGGCAAAAATCCAGAATTATAAATATATGTACATGCTGTCCGTTTTCGTCCAATTTCTCCATAGGAGACAGTGGGGCTCGACAAGCCCCTCTCTGCTCAGTGAGCAGAGAGGGACCTGTCATCCGCCAGCTCAGCGGAGAGATCTCCCGCTGAGCTGACGGACTCCATAGCGACGGAATCTGCCTCGTGTGAATAAGGCCTAAATCTGACGTTGATATGGTGCATGGAGACCAGTTCTCTTTACAAAATTACAACAGTTTGTGTATACAGACAAGGCAGTATGGGAATTCTTCTGTATAATCAAAAATATATGATGAGCTTTATCAAGAATCAGACCTTAGATAAGAGCTGTAGCATAAGTGCACTAATCTTTTTATACACTTAATAATCACAGACCACCAGATATAATGTTCATTTTAGGTTTTTATAGGGTAACAGAACCTTGAGAACAGTTCTGTGATCATATATCCTTATACAATAGAGCTGCAGGCAAGTTCTTGATGCTTCACTGCTCTAGCTGTCATCATTGGTATCTGATGTTCTGTAGCTAATATAAGAATCTCACACCTCACACTATTATTAATATCTTATCACATGTTCATGTAGGTTTTATCCGGAAATTAATACTTTGTTGATATCTGACTCTAAAATGAAAAAAAATCACCTGTATTTTTCTTACTGATAAAAAAATCAATGTGGGTCCTAACAGCACGGGTAGGTATCAGGACAAACAGCAGACAAGAGAGTTATCCAGTAAGGCCTCGTACACATAACCGTTTTCCTTGACAAAACTTGGTGGCAGAGCTTTTTTTTTTAGAGGAAAACGGTCGTGTGTATGTTTTTTGTCGAGAAAACTGTCGTGGATCTCAACATGAAAAAAAGAGAATACGTTCTTTTATTTCCTCATCGGGAGTCTCAATTTCCTTGTCGTGTTCCTCGTCGGGTTGGTTTTCGACGAGAAACACGTTCGTGTGTATACTTAGAAACCCGCGCATACTCAGAATAAAGTATGAGATGGGAGCGCACCTTCGGTTAAAGTAGCATTCGGAATGGAGATAGCAGATTCGTCACGCTGTAACAGACTGAAAAGCACGAATCGTCTCTCACCAAACTTTTACTTAACACGCAGTAACATGAGATTAGCAAAAGCAGCCCCAAGGGTGGCGCCAATGGACTAGAACTTTCCCTTTATAGTGCTGTCGTACGTGTTGTACGTCACCGCGTTTGAGAACGACGAGATTTTGTCTTGACAGTGTGTACGCAAAGAAAGCTTGACAAGATTCTCGACAAGCCTGACAAGGAACTCGTCGAGGAAAACTATGTTTCTTTTACGATGAGTTTCTCGGTCGTGTGTACGAGGCCTAAGGCTTCATGCACACTGGACGTTTTTACAGCTGCTGTTTTTGGCTTCAGAGGTTTTTTTCTACAGTCAATAAACTCTCCAGTACGTTATCCTATGTGCCCATGCACACATAGGCTGATATCAAAAGGTTTTGGCTGGAGTATTTTTTGGCTGTAAACAAACCCCAGACCTAGTGGGTTTTGAGGTGAGTTTTTCAGCTGTAAAAATGTTCTAACTTCAAATGCATTTTCTTAAGGTTTCTGATCCCATTATAAAAAATAAAAAAAACGCTAACACTAAAAAAATGCTGAAAACCACTAAAAAAACACTATTGCAAAAATGCTGGAGAAACTTTGAAAAACTCACTGCAAAGCTACTGATGTTTCTAGTGTGCATGAGGCATAAACGTTAACCAAGGGTCAGAATGGGCAGCAGATTGGAGATCAATACAGTGAATGGTAGCCAAGGGTCAGTCAAGATAAGAATCAGATAACACAGGAGATGCTATCACAAGCACAAAGGCACAGGTTGATGATGCTTAAAGAAGGAACAATCAAGGTCTAGGGGGCATGTGACTAGACTTGTTACCTCACAAATGAGATGGAAGATAGAGAAAGTACAGGACAGCAGCTAGTAAGCATTGGGAGGAGATGTAAAATTGCCTGGATTCATTACCCAGCAGCTGATGAGAGAAGCTAGAAGTCTGAGAAGGCTTGTTAACACACACAAGATAGATGAAGCTAGAAGGCTGTCCTATATTACCCCCTCCTTGAGGTGTCACGATTTAGCCTACAGTTGTCCTGCCTGTGTAATTCCTTACCTGCTGCAGTGTTTCTCCTAGTTCTTTGATCACTTCACATGTGTTATTGGCTACTGCGCTCAACTATTGGTGCCACCTGCTATTCTCTGGGTTTTTATTACCTTTCCTTCCATCACTTTTTGGCCCACCTCCCTCCCAGTTTGTCTCCCTATATATACATGTGTTCAGTCCAGCCTGCATTACCTGAGCAACTTCACAGTTCTCTGAGCTCCCATCTGTTTACTACATTGTGAATCCTGTCTGACTTCCTGTGTACTGATCCCAGCTTTGTCTACTGTCTACTTGCCTGCCACTTGCCCTGACCTTGGCTTGTCTCCTGGTTTTCCCTTTAGTCTCCTGTTGTTGTACTCTGTACATGCTAAATGGTCTCTAGATTTTCAGGTAAGTGTACCTGGGGGCTGCTGTGACCTGGTTCCAGCTTGCTGCAAGGCCATCCCCACCATCCCTGGTGAAGAAAAAAGCTGGGGTTTTGACTGCATGCCCTAGGGAACCCTGAGTTGGTGAACTACAAGGGCTCACTATCACATACTCCTGACATGAGAAGGGGCTACTGGAATTCTGTAATAAAACATTTAGTATGGACAGAATAGGCTAGACCAGACACATTCTTAAGGATTGTACCTCATCCAATGGACAAGGTACTAAGGAAGGTCTCTGACCTTTCTCCTTTCTGGACTCCTCAAACAAGTACAGGAGGAAGCTACAGGGATCTGAGGGGACACATTTTTTAGCTAGGAGACATGAAACATATCAGGAATCAATGAAGTGAGGTAATCTGAGATGAAAGTAAACGGGATCGATTTTCCAAATAACCATGTGTAACCTGAGTGCAAGTTTTGGTCATAGCACTTTGAGAGAAATGTTCTTGGTAGAAAACCATGGTAGATTGCCTACTTTAAATTCAGGAGATGGGCAACAATGACCACCAGCATAATTGTTTGAGAGGTTGTTGCAGAAGACAGGTTGGCCTGAACAGTCTTTTAAATGTGGGAAGGGTTATGGACCAGAAACATTGGAAGCAGTGGTGGCTGGTGCTCAAAATTTTTGGGGGGGCGCAAAGGGAAAAAAAATGCAGTCTCACTGTGCCCAAACGCAGCCACTGTGCCATGCTATCAAACGCAGCCACTGTGCCATCAATTTGCACCACTGTGCCATGCCATCAAATGCAGCCACTGTGCCATCAATTCGCACCACTGTGCCATGCCATTAAACCAGCCACTGTGCCATCAATTGTCACCACTGTTCCATGCCATTAAACCAGCCACTGTGCCATCAATTGTCACCACTGTTCCATGCCATTAAACCAGCGACTGTGCCATAAATTGTCACAACTGTTCCATGCCATTAAACCAGCCACTGTGCCATCAATTGTCACCACGGTGCCATGCCATTAAACCAGCCACTGTGCCATCCATTGTCACCATTGTTCCATCAATTGTCACCACAGTTCCATGCCATTAAACCAGCCACTGTGCCATCCATTGTCACCACTGTTCCATGCCATTAAACCAGCCACTGTGCCATCCATTGTCACCACTGTTCCATGCCATTAAACCACCCACTGTGCCATCAATTGTCACCACAGTTCCATGCCATTAAACCAGCCACTGTGCCATCCATTGTCACCACTGTTCCATGCCATTAAACCAGCCACTGTGCCATCAATTGTCACCACGGTGCCATGCCATTAAACCAGCCGCTGTGCCATCTATTGTCACCATTGTTCCATGCCATTAAACCAGCCACTGTGCCATCCATTGTCACCACTGTTCCATGCCATTAAACCAGCCACTGTGCCATCATTTGTCACCACTGTTCCATGCCATTAAACCAGCCACTGTGCCATCCATTGTCACCACGGTGTCATGCCATTAAACCAGCCACTGTGCCATCCATTGTCACCACTGTGCCCATGGTCGCCACTGTGCCAATTGTCCCCACTGTGCCCTGTAAATTGCTCTCCCCCCCGTCCGGCACTTACCTTTACTGGAGTCAGGCATCCACGTCCCAATATGTCTTCTCCCGCCCTTGATGACTGACAGGCATCTCAGCCAATCAGGTTACCGGTAGCCAGAACCGGCCAACCTGATTGGCTGAGACGCCTGTCATCTTATCCAAGGGGCGTACAGTCTGTGCGCTCCGAGAATAAGCTTCCGGGACCAGAGGGCTGTACTGAGAAAGCCTATCAGAGCTGTTGGCTCTGATAGATATTTCCCTCCAGCCAACCAGCTGGCATTATTCAGATGGCCGGACATGAGCGCCGACCATCTGAATAACAGCGGCAGCGGCGATAATAACATAGATTCGTGCAATGCATGAATCTATGTTATTATACTCAGTGGCGGTGAGAGCCAGAGGGGGCGGCGCTCCAGCGCCCTCTATGGACGAAACGCCACTGATTGGAAGATAGGTTAGAGCATGGGTCTTCAAACTACGGCCCTCCAGTTGTTCAGGATTGCTACAATTCCCATCATGCATAGTCATGTCTGTGCATGTTAGTGTGTTGCAATGCTTCATGGGATGTGTAGTTCTACACCAGCTGGAGGGCCGTAGTTTGAGGATCCCTGGGTTAGAGAATAAACAGCCCTTTGGATAATACCTGTAAATACAAAATAAAGGTGAAATTCTGGAAAAAAGAATGTGGATGAATATTATGGGCAAATTCAACCCAGGGTAAATGTAATGCCCAGTCTAATTGGTTATCCAAGACAAATCAGTAAAAAAAAAAGTTCCAGGGACCGATCATTCAATTGAAGGCGCTAGGCAGAGGCACTAATATTCAAGCGCGGTTTGTAATTTCAATGTTCAATGGTTTACTGGAACTTAGAGATGAATTGAGAGCCATTGACAGAAACTACACTATATTGTCAAAAGTATTGGGACAACTGCCTTTAAACTCACATGAACTTTACTGGAATCCCTGTCTCAGTCCATAGGGTTCAATATTGAGTTCGCCCACCCTTTGCAGCTATAACAGCTTCAACTCTTCTGGGAAGGCTGTCTACAAGGTTTAAAGTGTTTAGGAGTGTGTCTATGGGAAAGTTTGACCATTCTCCTAGAAGCGCATTTGTGAGGTCAGGCACTGATGTTGGACGAGAAGGCCTGGCTTGCAGTCTTCAATCTAACTCATCCCAGAAGCGTTTTATTGGGTTCAGTTCAGGACTTTGTGGCCAGTCAAGTTGCTCTACCTCAAACTTACTCATCACACTATATTGGCAAAAGTATTGGACCACCCCTCCAAATCATTTGGTGGAGGAGGAATTATGGTGTGGGGTTGTTTTTCAGGGGATGGGCTTGGCCCCTTAGTTCCAGTGAAGGGAACTCATAAGGTGTCAGCATACTAAGACATTTTGGACAATTTCGTGCTCCCAACATTTTCAGAACAGTTTGGGGGTGGTTCCTTCCTGTTCCAACATGACTGTACACCAGTGCACAAAGCAAGGTCCATAAAGACATGGATGAGAAACTTGACTGACCTGCACAGATTCTTAACCTCAACCCAATAGAACACCTTTGTGTATGCCAACAGGAATCCCAAGCAGTCTGAAGATATGCTGTTGTCAGTTGGTAACTGAGGGTATCTTGGGTAATGTAACAAAGTGAGCCATTTCATTAAAATGATTCACAGTGACCCATATGACTATACAGCCAAGCGAGCAAGGAGAATCAACAATAAAATCTATACAAAAGTGCATTAATTGATGACTGGGAATATCATGAGCAATCTGGCAAGTCTCATTCTAGGGAACTTGGACCTGACACAGAACTCCCAGGATTGAACATAGCAAGTCACATCTTACCTCAAAGAGGACCACCATAAGTCACAGATGTAAACCGAGAGAGTTTTTGAAATGCTAGGATGCACAGCTAGCTGCTTAAGAACTCCTGTGCCTCACAGAGAAAAATTGTATCTGAGGCTTAGCGTGAAAAACTGTTTTCTGGTCAGAGGCCTCTATTAGACCTATTTCCATGGTGTGACAAAAGAGCAAAAGAGAAGAAAATTATTCTAGGACCTAGTGGGTAGGGATGAGCGAACATTTAGAACCCCATTGACATCTATGGGACTCGAACATTCAAATTCAAAAGTCCTCATTTTAAAGCCTAATATGCAAGTTATTGTCGTAAAACGTCTTTGAGAACCCGAGTCTTGCCCCAGGGAACATGTATCAATGGAAAAAAAGTTTTAAAAACAATCGTTTTTTTCTGGAGCAGTGATTTTAATGATGCTTAAATAAAAAATAAAAAAAGAATGAAAAATTCCTTAAAATATCGGACCTGCTGGGTGTCTATAGTAGTGGCACGTGTTTAGAACTGTCCCTGCACAAAATGCACAAAATGAGATTACCATAAGAAAAAAGTAATTTAACCACTTAATCACCAAGGATGTCCATGGACGTCCTCGACTTTGTGCAGTGATATCTGAATGATGCCTGCAGCTACTGGCATCAATCAGATATCGCCGTCTTCCGCCAGAGATTCTGTGCACCATAAGAATGATCAAAGTGGCGGTTCCACCGCTTGATCATTCCTATAGGATGTCCCCCCCTCCCGCCGCCATCCGGTGCTTCTGCGGGCTCTCCCGTGCCATCGGGGACCCGGAGAGCGAATTGGCCGGCGCTCGCTAAAGAACCATAGAGATGACTGGTGACCAGACGGTCACAGTCATCTCTATGACCGTCGGAGGACCGGGCGCAACGTTATGAGGTCATGCCCGGTAACCGGAAGTAAATAAAGATGCAATCGTGGCTGTCGGCATGTGATCGGTGATTTTTTTTTTACCAATTTCATGCTTGTAAGCCTGGAGGAGAGATGTGGGGTCTTATTGACCCCACATCTCTCCATAAAGAGGACCTGTCACAGTGATTTCTATTACAAGGGGTGTTATTAAAACGCCCCTGTCGCTCGCGTGCAGAAGCGAACACGCATGCAAATAACCTGTAAAAAAGGTTATTTGCAAGTAACCAGTAACCTGTAAAAAAAAAAAAAAACGTCGCCTATGAAGATTTTTAAGTACCGAAGTTTGGCGCCATTCCATGAGTGTGCGCAATTTTAAAGCGTGATATGTTAGGTATCTGTTTACTCGGCGTAACATTGTCTTTCACATTATACAAAAAAATTGGGCTAACTTTACTGTTTTGTTATTTTTTAATTCATTAAACATTTTTTTTCCCCAAAAAAAGGTGTTTGAAAAATTATTGCGCAAATACCGTGCGAGAAAAAAAAGTTGCAATGACCGCCATTTTATTCCCAAAGGGTGTCTGCTAAAAAAAAAATATATAATGTTTTGGGTTCTGATTAATTTTCTATCATTTTTTTTTTACATGAAGGAGAAAAGTGTCAAAATAGGCCCGGTGATCAAGTGGTTAAAACTGCTTGCGGCTTTAATGTAATGTCTGGTCCCTGCAATATGGATGGAAATCATTGAGAAAAATCGCACACCGACAGTACACACACTACATAGCTTTAGGTGCAATCTGCAGAGGACACGGGCAGTACACACCAAGTAGCTTTAGGTGCAAACTGCAGAGGACAAAAGCAGTACACACACCACGTAGCTTTATGGTGCACACTGCAGAGGACACAGGCAATACACCACGTAAGAATACTGCAGCTAGCACAATCACCTGCCTGCCAGTAAATAAGGAAGAGCTGATCTAGCTAAACTATACAGTGTATAAATATATATACAACACCTGGGATGCATATATATCCTCTACACACTGTAACTTTAACTAACTAGACTGCCTGCTCTATCTACCTAGAAAAAATGACACTGTCTCGCTCTCTCTCTGTTTGTCTTTAACCACTGCCGCAACACACTACACAAGGCCGACCTGCAGGCGGCCTTTTATAGTGTGGGGCGTGTACTAAACCCCCTGAGCCATAATTGGCCAAAGCCACCCTGGCTTTGGCCAAATATGGCTCTCCGTTTTTTGCACGCTGTGATTGGCCAAGAATGCGGGTCATATTGCATGCTTGGCCAATCATCAGCCAGCGATGCACTGCGATGCCGCAATAAATTATGAGCCGTGAAAACGCAACTTGAATTTGGCGCGAACGGCCCAAAATGTTTGCAATTCGATGAACGATCGAACATACGATGTTCGAGTCGAACATGAGTTCGACTCAAATACGAAGCTCATCCCTACTGGTGGGTAGTCTGATGTAGTCTTTATTAATTCATGGCTGAAAGTTACAGGAATAATCAATGGCCTTCACATTTTTGGAAGTGGGTGTCTAGTTAATTTGAAAGTTAAAGCAAGTGACAAACAAGGGGCAGCAAACCTATATGGAGTTTAAACATTTGACAGGATTTTGCGGTTTGTATAAACAATGAAAAAATGCTGGGCATCCACACAATGAGGCCACTTTTCTAAGGCCCATTTAAAAGCCAGGAGCACTCTGTTGCCTATATATGTTTCCTCTGTGGAGGACAATTTCTTTGAAAAGAAGGCAAAGGGTGTAATAAATTGGTGGACAGTAATCATTTGGAAAATATAGTGCCATCTGTTCCTCTGAGGCATCTACCTTCAGGCACAATTATAGGAGAGGAGCTAGATGATTGCATACTGTAACTGAAATAAGGGCTTTCTTTTGAGTCTCATAGGCTGACAGTATTACCAGAGGCCAATTAGATATAGCAACACCTTTCTGTGTTAAGGCCATGATGGGTGCCATTATAATGGAGAGTTTTTTTTTAATGAATTTTCTGTAGAAGGTGGCAAAACCAATAAAATCCTGTTTTGCATGCAATTCTTAAATTTGGGTCCAATGGAGGATTTTTGGACCTCGTCAAGATCCATGGAGATAGTAGTATCAAGCCTCGTACACACACGGTTTTCTTGGAAGAACTAGTATACCTAGCGTGTGTACGAGGCTTTCAGGTTTCTCATCAAGAAAACTGCCTAAATTCTCGACGAGAAAAATAGAGAACCTGCTCTCTATTTTCTCGTTGTGATTCTCGGCAGTGTTTTCCTGCCGAGAAACCCGAGAGTGTATATACTTACCTGTCACCGTGGAAACCTGCGCTTGCTCGAAATGACTTTGACGCAAGCGTGGTAGCTTCCTAGGCCCTTTCACACGAGAGGACGAACGATCTACTTTTCTTAAGTCCGTTTACGGACTCACAATGCTTCCCTATGGGATTGTGGACGTTAGCGGATGAGCATCCGCTAACGCCTGTAAACATCCGCCTCCGTCAAGATCCGTTTTTTCGGACGGAAGAAAATCCTATTTTTCTTCCGTCTGGCGGATCGGAATGGATGAATACAGACACACAGTCTGTATTCATCTGATTCCCCATAGGGGAGAGTGAGGGAAAGACAGGGCGGTCCCTGCACAGTGTGCGGGGACCGCCCTGTCAGCCGACAGCTCAGCGGGGATTTTACGGAGGAATCCCCGCTGAGCAAACGGGCTAACGGAGCGGATTAATACGGATCCGCTCCGTGTGAAAGAGCCCTTAGTGAGACCATTACAAGAGTGTCACACTCTCATGAATAGATTTTCCTTGATAGGTCGCTAAGAGAAACAGAGAAGAAAGTTTTTCCATAGACCTAGGGAGTTATTGAGTGATTTAGATTCTCAGCATACATCCCAAGCTGAAATAGTAGTATTGAGTGGACTTGGCCTTTAACAAAACACAGTTACAGCTGTTAACGGGAGGATTTTCTTGTGCTACAGTGCACAATAATACATACTAAGCCTTGTGAACATGACGATCAGTTTAACATTCTTCAATAAGCATGCTGTTCTTTTGAAGAAAAGTCTGCCGTAAACTATTACAAACCTCAGTTGACCTTCTGTTTGATGATAATTCCAATGCTAAGGAAAATGTAAGTCTCATATATTGGCTTTTTTTAATTGGTCAAAAATGATACTTTTAATTTTACAAAAGATCTTGCATTTGTTAAATAACAAACGCAAACTGTCTTGGTTACACATATTTTATTATTCAGTTCTCTAAGAGCATACAGGGAGGTTGTACCATAAAAATAGTGCTGCATGTATCTTAGTGCAGCATTGATCTCATTAGTGGAACATGACAGAAAATGGGAACCTCCAGAGTTTTATCACATGGAGCATCAGAAGCACTGACATTTAAAGTAGAAGTTCACCCTAAAACTAAAATCTGTAAATCTACTTGCATCCACAATCTAAGACTAACCTATTAACCACATGCCGACCACCGCACAAAGATATACATCGGCAGAATGGCACTGGCAGGCAAAAGGGTGTATATATATACGTCCCGTTTAAGAAGTGGCATTGTGGGCGCGTGCCCGCCGCAAGCTTCGTTACTCTGACTGCGGGCGGTTCCCACGGACTAGATGTCCGCAGGCATACTCACGATCTTGTCACGGTGAGGAAGAAGGGGGAAATGCTTATGTAAACAAGCATTTCCCCAGTCTTCCTAGTGGCAGGACAGCGTACACAGCTTCCTGAAATCGGAAGCTGTGATCACTGTTGTGTCACACATTTTGCGCAAACCGATCAATGAACGATTTTTTTTTTACCAAAAATATGTAGAAAAATACATATCAGCCTAAACTGAGGAAAAAACTGAGGAAAAAAATATGTTTTTATATATTTTTGGGGGATATTATAGCAAAAAGTAAAAAATATTGAATTTTTTTTCAACGTTGTTGCTCTATTTTTGTTCATAGCGCAAAAAATAAAAAACGCAGAGGTGATCAAATGCCACTAAAAGAAAGCTCTACTTATGGGAAATAAAGGACATCAATTTTGTTTGGGAGCCACATCGCATGACATCGCAATTGTCAGTTAAAGTGATGCAGGGCGAATCGCAAAAGTGGCTTGGCCTTTGACCAGCAAAATGGTCCGGGGCTTAAGTGGTTAAAGAAGAAATTAATATATATACCTTTTCTGAAGCTGCTTTGGTTCTGTCCCATACTGAGCTGTCAGCAGTGGTTTCTGTGTGTGGGAGTGTGGGAGTGTGCAGAGGATGAAGCTGAAAACGGAAGCCCCATAGTAACTTAATATATGACATCACTTCCCAGGCATTTCAGCCGTTGTCATCTGTCACGTGTACAGAGCTTCTGCTGCTGGAGACAGGACCTGATTGGCTTCAGATAAGGTATGCATAATGATTTCTTCTTTACTGGGCTAGATCGGTTAGTCTTAGATTGTGGATGCCAGTAGATTTACAAATTTTAGCTTTCAGGTGAACTTTTACTTTAAAGCAGTATTATACCCAAAAGCAAACATTTATTATATTGCAGATAACCAATTTTTACAAGTGATAAATGGCTGCATTCATTTTCTTTTTTAGGCTTTATTTCTATTTTGATCTAGTGATTCAGCTGGTAAGTCTGTTTCACAAGTTCAAGCCCTCCAGCAGAATGTATCAGATTACATGGATGAGACAAGCCACTTAACATTGTCAGGGGTGATTAAAATGATCAGCTTTTATTTATTCATGCAAAACCCTTATTCCAAAAGGGGAAAACACTGTTTGCTATAACTAATTATAAATTGTGAGCTGGAGTTTGGCTTAAATGTGTTAGTGGAAAAGGTAGATGATGTTATTAAAAGAAAAAAAAGTGTGTGTGGGTGGATCAGGTAAAGAAGGTGGTGGAATTTGGTGGGTGTGTAAGAGGTGGGGTTGAATAGTCTTTGGGAAGGAGGGGGGCTCAGGTAAGCAAGCAGAAGTAGAAAGGGGATGAGTTGGATCTTTTTGAGAAGTGAGTACCATCTAGTATTTGTGTGAAGTGGTTAGCCAGGCATACCATGTGTTCTAAATCTGTTGTGTTTGCCATTAAAGAAAACAGATATATTTTCCATAAACATGATCTTCTTTATCTTGCAAAACCATGCCTATGGTGGGATGACTGATTTGTTGTTTGGCTCACATTTTCAAGCCGTTTTTTACTAGTGTGTTAAATATGAGCCCCAGGCTCAAAAAACGTAGCTGCTGACCTTTAATATTAGGACACCTACCTGTCCAATAATCCAGCGGTGTCTTCACCCAAGCTGATTTTTCAAGTGGCTATTGCGTGCTGCTGCCGCAATCTCCACTAAAATAAACCAGCAGTGTTGCCTTGCAGCTTTACAGCCGATTTCCTACTGTGCATGCATGAAGCACACTGCGATCTGTAAATGGCCTGGCTTGCGGGGAAGGAGGAGGGGGCAGAACCTCAGGCTGTGTTTGCCGTTTGCCGTGAACTCAGTCAGAAGTTTGAGTGGTGGGGGGGAGGAGGCAGACAAGTGGAGCTTCCCCTTTTGGGTGGAGCTCTGCTTTAAAAAAACATTATTGTAGTTCTTTTTTGAAAACATGTTTAAATAAAAAAGGTATGTTGCTGATAAAAGATCTACATCAGCATCTGCAATTTTGTAAATAAACTCTGTCACTTTCAATCATTGCTCAGCAGAGTAACCCAGACTGTCATTGAGCTTACAGCAGATACTTGAGGTAGTGGGAAACAGTTGGTGGAGGTTAGCGGGTACTTTATAACCCCCTGATGATGATCCTATAAGCAGCCTTTTGTATCATGTTGGAAATAGATTTGTGGGCGAAATACAGCTAGTGTTATTAATACAGTGACAATACATATTTTTAGCACTGATCACTGTATTCGTGTCACTGGTTCCCACAAATTGCAGTGGACAATCGGACACTAACTGACACTCTTGACAATTTGTGGGAACCAGTGACACTAATAAAGTGATCAGTGCTAAAAATATGTATTGTCACTGTACTAATGACACTAGCTGGTTATGTGTACACAGTGGGCTGCTTTTACTAAGGAAAGTGATGGATTTTATTCATTTAGTTGTTAGTAAGCAGGGAATTCTGGGTAGAATCTTCACAGGAAGTGAAGCAGCCACCATTCGTTGAAAAGATACTGCAGAAAAAGCAAGACATGTATTTCTCAATCTATCGGCATCACCCCTTAGAGAACTTAAAAAGTACGGGCCAGATTCACAGAGCCATTACGCCGGCGTTACAGGAGATGCGCGGCGTAAGTCTAAATTTGCGCATGCGTTTCGATGCGCCGCATCCCCAAAACGAGATACGCAAGAAATCTACTTTTTTTGGACCGGCGTACTTTCGATAGACCGGCGTATCCGTCCGCGCAAAACTGCGCTAGACACACCATTGATTTGCTATTCAAATATGCAAATGAGGGAGTTACGGGGATCCACAAAAGAACGTTGGTGCAGCGCAGGCTACGCACTGTGCGCAACAGCTGCACGTCCTGTCTAAAATTAGACCATATAAAAGGTGGAATAAAATTAGACAATCCGTTTACATGTCAGCTAAAGCAACACTGTTAGTGAGGAGCTGACCAGTCACACTTGCTGGACAACAAACTTTATGCCAACATGCCAGGGGCATCCTTGCTCATAGCTATACTAATGACTTTAGATGAGCAAAGAAGGAGGAGGGCACGGAGGAGGGCACAGAGGAGGGCACGGGAGAGGATATACCGCACACGCACCTCTTTGACATGAGTGATTCTGTCATGTTCTGAGTCACCCCTCATGCCATCCTGGAATTAACCATAACCCTGCAGGATGACATCACCAGCCGAACACACCGCTCACATGCAGTGCAGCCACTGGTCAAGGTCATGGCAACACTCCATTTCCTTGCCAGTGGCTCTTTTCAAAGAACAAGTGGAGTGGTGGCTGGGATGTCACAATCCTCCATGAGCAGATGTGTGCACCAGGTTATACCTGCAATCCTCAGACGCATGGCCAACCAAATCATCAAACCCACCCAGGAGGACCTGCGGCTGAAGGCAATGACAGATTTCTACAGAATTGCCAGATTCCAACGCACCGTGGGGGCCATTGATTGCAGACATGTGGCACTCCAGCCCCCCCCATGAGACAGAGCACATATACCGCAATCGGAAGCATTGGCATTCCATCAACGTACAGGTGATAGTCGATGCCCAAGGCCTCATATAGCACGTCCGTGCCAAACCCCCCGGATCCAGCCATGACAGCTACATATACAATCAGAGCCCCATCCCAATGGAATTCGAACATAACGTGTATGGGGACACCTGGCTGGTTGGTGAGTGACATGGGTGGCAGGCATGACTGTCCCCCCCCCCCCATGATGCACACATCACAAGGGGCACATGCATGACTAACATCCTTCTGTCTTTTCCCTTACAGGTGACACTGCATATGCACTGGGACCCCATCTCATGACTCCTATCCGGAACCCCCAAACCCCAGGAGAGGAAAGATACAATGAAGCCCACGCCCAAACACGTGCAGTGGTGGAGCCCACCTTTGGCCTCCTGAAGTCACGTTTCCAATGCCTGAATAAGTCTGGGGGGACCCTGTTGTATTCCCCAAACTTTGTGTGCCAGATCATCGGTGCATGTTGCATGTTGCACAACTTCGCAGTGAGAAAGGGCCTGCAGATTGACATACGTGATGACCTGACCCCTGAACCAGACAATCCCCCCCTAACCGAGGCTACCCCGTCTTCTGAGGGAAGAGCAGCCAGGAGACAGCTCACATTAGGCATCTCTGCACGTTAAACACACATTAATCATGGCACAATGAGAATGCATGCATGCACACCACTGTGGTCCCTAGCACAGACACATCACATCCTCATCAAATTGGATTAACACAAGCCCACCATGCAGGACTTGTGAGCAGCAACGCCACACCACGGCTCCAATTATGTCACTGTACATTCATACACCATTCGCACGAACCTGGGGATCACTTCCCCCTGGTCCTGGGGAACCCTTCTCCACCACAAATGAGGGTGACACCTCTTTTCCGGCAGGAATGTCATGCCCACATTCGGAAATCATTCACAACACAAAAAAAAAAAAAATTGACCAGCAAAAAAAAAAAAATTACAGCAAAAAAAAAAAAAAAAAAGAAATCCAGAAAAAAAGTCCTGAAAAAAAAGTCCTGAAAAAAAAAGTCCTGGAAAAAAAAGTCCAGAAAAAAAAAAAAAGGGAGAAACCAAATTAATGCCGCTGGCGTGACCCACGCCTGGGGCGCCCACGGCCACGGCCCCGGCTCCTCAGGGGACACTCATGGGGAGGGGGGGGTAATCTGGGGAAGGAGGAGCAGCCCCTGGTCTCTGCCCACCTGGCGGCCTGCCCTCCAAGGCCACGGCAATTCTGGTCAGGCCAGCACTTAGTGATGCCGTATTGGCCTGGATAGCCTGGGTGAGGGCCCTCACATCCTGCCCAACGTCTGCTGTAGTAGTCTGCAGTTCGTTTAGGCAGTTTGTAAGAGCCAGGGAGTGGCAGTCCAGGTCCCCAAGCATATCCTTTATGGAGGACAGGCTCTCCTCCATCCGCACCAAAGTCTGGCTGACCTGTCCCAGATGGTGGGTCTGAAGGGCCTGGTCCCTTCTCAGATTGGCGGGCAGAACCTCGGCCACCCACCTGGTCTTCTGGGACGACTTCTTGCCTCCAGCTGATGCTTGTGGCCGGGGAGAAGGGGAGGCCCTTGGGAGGGGAGCCCTGTTGGGGGAGGAGTGGGAGGGGCTAGCCCTTATGGAGGGCTGGCTGCTGCCAGCCAGAGAGGAAGACTCCTCCAAAAACAACAATCCACTGGCTGACATGACATCCTCCTCCTCCTCAAACTCCTCCTCCTCCTCCTCCAACTCCTCCGAGGACTCCGGCCTCATCAGGCTGTTGTCCCGGGGATGGTGCGGTCAGGCCAGATGGCCCAGCACCCTCCTGCACATCTGTGGATGACACAAAACATTCACAGGTTGGAGGATCCACACACTTGCCACATATTCCTTCCCTCCCCTCCCCACACATGCTACACACCAGATAGGGAAAAAAAAACCTTACCTGGCATCACGGCTTCATGACTGGAGTCATAGCCAGGCAGGCCCTCCACTTGTTGTCTATTAAAGGTGTGGGCCACCACATGCTCCTCCACTGTCAGCCTAACAGGGCATGGTGGGCCCCCTCCAGTGCCCCTGGCATGGGCTGCCATTTTGGCCAGCTTCCTACTGACCACACGCTGGAGGTCATTGATTTTCTTTACGATCCCCTCACGTGTCCGGGTCTCCCCCCCAATGCATTTACCTGGTCAGTAATGTTCTGCAAAATCTCCTTCTTCCTGGCTGAGGTGGTGTTGGCACTCTCCGAGCCGTGAAGGAAATGGCCATATTGGGTAAGGGCCCGGGCAATAAATTGTTTCTCCCCCAAAGAAAAATTGCTCTTCCGCTTCCTCTCAGTCATACTCATACAACAACTCTCTCCCAAACAATCACCAAAAATCACTCACAAAAACAAGCAGGAAAAATCAAGCAACAAAACAAACAAACAAAATCTATCAACCAAAAAGTCTCACAACCAGTCACCAAAAGACACTATCAAATATATTCTACAAAACACTAGATCAAACAGTCAACAAATATGACAAAGACAAGTCACAACGCAACAAACAACAGAACAAAAGCACCTTGCTGTATAGGAAGGGATACAAAGGGATGTACTTTTGCAAAGGAAGGGCATTTCTGTCTGTCTATTTATGCTGTCTGCGTAGTTCACTAAGTTGCCCGGGTCCACTTCCAATTTCACTGGTTGCGCCGTTCCCGAGTTGTGAGCATGCTCACAGAGGTGCTGACCATGGTCTGCTTCATGTGCGCATGCGCGAGCCGGCCGGCCCTTCATTTGCATGAGGTCACGGCTCATTTCAATGTAACACGCCCTTGTCCTTCCCAATTTGAATTACTCCGCCTTACTCCTCGTAATTTACGTTACACCGGCGCTAATTTCTGCGCAAATACTACGAGGATACGGTGATTGCGCCTCTACATTGCACCGGTCTAACGTAAAGGAGGTGCGCTTCGCTGGTCAAAATATGCGCCAATATACGTGAATCTGGCCCTACGTTTTTACTATCTCATCCTATATTGTAGATTGTTGTTTCTGTAATGTATTCTGTAATGTATGCAATATTGTACTTATTGAGGTCTATTTCTGTTATTTTGTAGTTTCATCTGGCTTGTTCTAATAAAACTGAGATCAAAGAAATATGGTATCTGAAGTTTATGGGACAAGAAGGTTTAGCTATATGTCCTTGAGACAGAACAGGTATGACTACTACATAAGCCTCCACATCCAA
The DNA here is from genome assembly GCA_029574335.1 of Rana kukunoris. Taxonomy (NCBI): domain Eukaryota; kingdom Metazoa; phylum Chordata; class Amphibia; order Anura; family Ranidae; genus Rana; species Rana kukunoris. The sequence continues at coordinate 202,100,348 of CM056051.1, forward strand.
ATATAAACTGGTAATAACGTTCAGACAATTGAAAGAAAGCTCAACCACAACAACAGAAATGTATGGGTATGCAATAAAAAAAACTTTATATGGAAAACAATCACTCTATTTATTATCCATAACCTATTAAGTTCAAAAGAGAAGATGTATAACAATCCCAAATATGTTCCAGGATATATCCAGTAATTACTGGTACCAGCTGAATTGCATACAGGGCCTTCTCTGATGATCATAGACCCATTCTAGTCTCGGGTATCTCTATTATTACAGAGCTTGCGTCCATAAACCAACACAGATCTGAACTGATTGATGGGGAGGCTTTTTCTAACCTATACAAATGAAACTAGTCCTTTGAAGATTGGATGCTTTCATATTGTCTTTGTTTCCACAATCTCAATCTCAATCCACACTCTAATATATATATCTTTATACATGAATATTTACATTAGCTTATGGAGATTTCACACACCCCTCATATAGCAACAAGTGGACTAAGAATTAAAGCCTCACATCACATCTGTACGTGCCTACCGCCAGAATCCTTTCTACTTTAGTTTTTAAACAAAGTATAATCAATAAAAAAATGTAGAGGTGCCTGAAATAGCCATGGATCTCATCAATTTAACATCTAGAAATCCACACCATTTTAGTGCAAAGGACTCAATATTTTCTTTATTGCTTTGTTTCTGTTTCTCCGGTACACAGGAGTGCTTTTTAAATTTGCAGCTGCTGAGGCTTTGCTTGAAGTGTTTTGGCCACAAAGCTGTCTTGTATTCCATTCCCAGTTCTATGCAAAAGTAAGTCCCAAACACTTGTCCCTTTTTACAAATTGTGTCTGCCAAGCTGGGAACTCATGTAACTCACAAGAGCCTATGCACAAAATGGTCAGACATCCTTCAATAAAAAACAAATCTGTTATACCAACACGTATGTAGGAACGTCTGTTGTATTTCTGCTCAGTTAATACAATTAACACTTGTAGCCATTTTGCCAAGTTGTAGTAAGGTGGGAAACATGTTAGGTGAGTTTTCAACAGATGCACATCATTAGTAATTTTTATTTACATTAATCTAATGATAGCTTCTGTTTTTCCAATTGCTTTTAAAGAGATAATGCTGCATGTATAAGCTAGCTTAAAATGAACTAGACATGATGCTTATTCAAGCATTAAAACCCAGTTTTATGTTTGTTTGTTTTATTATTATATACGGTACTAGTGAAGAAAATAAATGTGTTCAATGAACAAATGAGATTTCCTTATTGCTAGTAGTAGAACGGGATTTTTTTCTTTTTACTTGTGCAGAGCCTTCCATATAGTAATTAGGTTAAAGTACCAACTTCCTGCACTTAATGTAAGATGACCCCAAAGTTTAATGTGACTTTTAAAGTCGATCTTCAGGTTTCCTGTTGCTTTAAATAGTTATTTTGAACCAAGACCAGAGTCTCTTTCAGAGGAACAGGCTCCTAGGACAAAGAATATCAAGAACAATACAAAAAAGATCAGAGGATGAGTATAAAAATAAATCCACAAGCTCTTGTTAGTACTACTTTTGGCCACTTGTGTCCCAAAAACCTGTCACTGTCAAGCTTCAGGCTCAGAGACCAGTAACTATAGCAGTAGACCTGCTCCCACCGACCAGAAGGAAAAGTACTACAAACATGTCACCCTAGTGGATGACTCAGGCTCGTCCAAGGTGCAGGGTCTAAGCACTAACAGGTTTTCACCAGAGCTCCTGATGGTGGAGAAGGGATGTTAATACCAGGTTGTGATCCTCAAGATCGCCCCAACAGGTGGTAATCAAGCTGGGATCCAGTAGCAAATAGGGCAGGTAGGTATCAAGCAGAAGCATAGTCTATAAACAAGCCAAAGGTAGGTAACAAGTTTTTGCAGGTTGGGATCAATCAGAAGCATAGTCAACCAAAGTTTGGTAACGAGTAATAGCAAAGATATGGACGGCAACAGGAATAAGAAGAACAAGATATTGGCTGAAGAGAGCACACAAATCTGACAAATAAAAAGTGCAAATGCATGGCTTAAATAGAAAGTTTATAGGAGGAGCAAAAAATTCAAGGTTGTCTTCAAGGTTGTTTCCAGGACTAGACAAAAGATGTCATACATCCCAGAAATCTGCAGGAAGAAAGGAGGGGATTTCTCAGTTAAGCACAACACTCCTGCCTGCATGGCTAAGGTAGGGGCAGATGGAATCCAGGGAAATGCTACATGAATCATTTGGATCACTCAGGATGACCAAGGTCAGAAATGTTAGGGGCTTTTTTTTTCTTCAAACTAATTTCTTATCAAAATAAAATCATGTAGACATGGGGCCAGATTCAGGTAGATGGGAGCATCTTTGCTCTGGAGTAACGCTTCTCATTTACGTTACGCTGCTGAAATTTTAGGAGCAAGTGCTGTTATTCATGAAGCACTTGCTCCTAAAGTTGCAGCAGCGCATCGCAAATGAGCCGGCGGAATTCAAATTGGGCGGGTACGGGGCGTGTATTATTAAAACTAAGCGCGATCCCGCGGCGAACGTACTGCGCATGCGTCGAGTGTCAATGCATCCCAGTGCGCATGCTCCAAATTCTGTCAGTGAACGTCAATGACGTCACATCCCCATTCATGAAAGTTTTACGCAAGCGACGCGATTTTTTTTTTTTCGACGCGATGACGACGCCTATACTTAACATAGGATACTCCACTAGGGGGCTGCTTTATCTTTACGCCGCGTATCGCTTATGGAAACGTCGGTAAGTCACTGCGTCGCGCCCGAATACGATCGTGAATTGCCGATTCCCGCTGATTAACATATTTTTTCATCGTAAATCAGCGGGAACGCCCCGGCGCCATTTTTAAATTAAAGTTGCGATGCGATGGCGAAATTCAATTGCACCGATCGCATCGGAACACCAACCCGGTGTTTCTTGTTTTCTGGTTACAGATCTGGCCCATGGATGGATAAGTGAGTTTGTTTTGAATAATAAAAAAAATATTAAATAATGTATTTGGTTTGCAGTGCTCAGATGCAGTGTAGTTCTGCTTTAATGTCCACTTTTATTTTACTCCCAGCAGGAGGGGTAGAGGGATGAACAGACCTACCTCAGCATTATTGTGTAATTCTAAAGGAAGTATTCTTCAAATCTCTATATGCCCTCAAATTTGTATTATTTGAATATCTGAACAACAATTATATTGTTGATTGAGGCACCTACTGGCAGGTATTGATATAAGGTTTTATAAACTTTGAAGGTTTCTGCATCACATTTCCTCAGCTGTCCACAGACAAACTGCATTTCTTCTTCATTATCAAATGAACTACATGTTGAAAAATATTGATACAATATGGCTGCCATGCCATATATGAGAATATCTCTAAACTTTGAGTAATTATCCCTGTATGCAATACAATATATAGAATTACCGTATATACTCGAGTATAAGCCGACCCGAATATGAGCCGAGGCACCTAATTTTACCACCAAAAAATGGGAAAATGTATTAACTCGAGTATAAGCCTAGGGTGTCCATCTGCATGCCTCACTGTGCCTCACTTTTTTTTTTTTTTTTTTTTTTAATTTTTTATTTATCATCCTCAAAAAGGCCAGTCCTCACGGACCGCAAACATACAGTTAATAACAATAAAGACAGTAAATTTTGCAAACCGGTACAAATATACATGTGGATCCATAATCAAATACACATTATTGCAGAACAATGAAAAATATAGCTGAGCTCCGGTAACGATATAATCCTCAGGATTAAGCGCAAACAGCTTGTACTCCGATGGCGGAGCCCGGTCAGACTAGCCTCCAGATCCATTTTCCGTTTCCAGTAAGTAAAAGAGAGAATTAGTGAGAGAGTAGAATAGTGGGGAGTGAAGAGGGGGACAGTGAAAGATGGGCAGGGGGAGGGGGGGGGATAGGCTGCGCGAGCAGGTTCAGTGCAAAGCGCCCCTAGGGGCGTAGGGTGTGTCTAGTCCGTTCCCGGACACTCGGGTTGTCTAAAGAGCAGATGCTACACCTACGGTTGGTCCGATGTCGGTCAGTCGGTCTTCTCTGAGAGTCTGACCTTCGTCTGAGTACTTGAAAAGGTTGTATAGCTGCCATGTCTCAGAGTATACCTCCTGGCGCTGTTGGCCAGAGAGGATTAAGTCTTCCATTCGACTGATCTCGTCTACTTTATTCAGCCAGAGGGCGATAGTTGGCGGGTGAGGGGATTTCCACCGGAGAGGCACGCAGGCTCTGGCTGCGTCCAAAAGATGGCGCACCACTGATTTCTTGTAGGCTCCTGGTGGAATGTTGGTTGCATGCAGGAGGAAGTAGGCCGGGTCATCCGGCACTGTGTGTCCTGTAAATTTTTGAGTAATCCGGCGTACCTCTCCCCAGAAGACCCTGATCCGCGGGCAGGACCAAAATACATGTAATAGGGTGCCCTTATCCTGCTGGCATCTCCAGCAGGTGTCGGGGGTGTTGGGAAATAGGCTATGTAGAAGGGCTGGGGTCCTGTACCAACGGGTCAGGATCTTGTAATTCGTCTCCTGAGTTCTTGCACACAGAGATGATTTGTGAGCAAACCGAACTATGGTCTGTTTTTGAGTGGGCAAAAATCGCGTGTTCAGATCCCTTTCCCACTTCGTCAGGGCCGGGATCTGGTAGTCCCCCGGGGGAGCGATCAGCATGGCATATAGCCGGGAGAGAGCGTGAGGGAGCACATCCATCTCCTCGCACAGTTCCTCCAACTCTGTCATCGGTACCTGTCCAACCGGGGGGGCCGGGATGCTAGTCAAAAAATGGCTCAGCTGGTTCGCTCTCAGGAAGTCAAGGCGATAGGCGCCGTCCGGATCTGTCAATTCCGCTGCGGTTTTCCACCTTCCCCCCGCGCTAAAGTGGGAGGCCTGGAGGAGACCAGCTCTCCCGAGGTCAAGAAACCTCCGGTCCTGTAGGCCGGGTCCGAAGAGCGGGTGTCCAATAATAGGTCTAAGGGGGGAGTCTCTGGAGATCAGGGAGAGCCGTGCAAAAAGATCTGCACATATCTTAATTGTGTTCCCCACAACTGGGTGGCGCATGGTCTCCGGCGGGAGCGAAGCCGAGCACCATGGAGCACGGCGTAAAGGGGTTCTGACCTGGCTCTGCTCAATTTGCGTCCATAATTTATTATGTCCGTGGCGGCACCAATCGATCAGCCTCACAAGGTGAGCTGAATGGTAGTAAGTCTTAATGTCCGGTAGGGCCAGTCCACCGTGTAGTTTAGGGAGGGAGAGGACTGTTCTGCGTAGTCTCGACCTTTTCCCTGCCCATAGGAAGTGGATGAACGTGGAGTGTACCTGCTTAAAGTAATCCCCTGGGATACGGATCGGTAAGGCCTGAAGGAGGTACAAAAATGTTGGCAAGATCGTCATCTTTAAGATGTTGCACCTACCCACCCAGGAGTGCAGCCCCCCAGTCCACTGAGTCAGTAATTTCCGAACCTCTGTCAGGAGGGGGGGGAAGTTCAGTTGATAGAGGTGTGAGAGCGAGGGGGGGATGTGCGTCCCTAGATACTTTAATGCCACTTCCGTCCACTTCAGGTTAAACCCAGACTTAAGTTGGGCAAGCTGTCTCTGTGGGATCCCTACGCCCATAGCCTCTGACTTCGCCAAATTGATTTTTAAATTGGAAAGCCTACCATATGTAGCAAATTCCCGGAAAAGGGCCGGGAGGGAGGTTTCGGGGTCAGTAAGGGTAAAAAGCAGATCATCTGCGTATGCAGAGACTTTGTATTGCGCTTTTGCAGTAATTACGCCTTTGATGGCAGGGTTTAGACGGACATGGCACAGGAAAGGCTCCAGTGACAGTGCAAATAGGAGAGGTGACAGGGGGCAACCCTGTCTCGTCCCGTTAGTTATTGGGAATGAATCTGATAGTACCCCATTGGCTTTCACCCGTGCCGTTGGTCCATTGTACACCGCTGCCACCCAGTTTTTCATTTTATCTCCCAAACCTATGTGTTCCAGGGTAGACCTCATAAACTGCCAGTCCACCCTGTCAAACGCCTTTTCGGCATCTGTCCCTACAAACAAACTGGGTGTTTTACTGGTTGAAACTATGTGCAGGAGGTTAAGTGCCTTGACAGTGTTGTCTCGGGCCTCCCTCATGGGGACGAAGCCTACCTGGTCTAAGTGTATCAGACTCGGGAGATGTTCCTGAAGTCTGGATGCCAGGATCTTGGTGAATAATTTCAGGTCCGTGTTGAGGAGGGATATGGGACGATAACTCCCGCAGCTAGCCGGGTCCTTACCCTCTTTTAAAATTACTGATATTTGGGCTTGCAGCGTGGTAGCATGAACGGATTCCCCCAAGCCTATCTCGTTAAACAACCTCACCATGTGTTGACCCAGTAACGGTAGTAAAACCTTGTAATACCCTATGGTAAGGCCATCTGGGCCTGGGGCTTTCCCCGATTTGGCGCTCTTCAGTGCCAGTTGAATCTCTGGAAGTGTAATGGGGTCCTCTAAGCTGTCTCTGATCTCAGTGGGCAGTGATGGCATCTGGGATGTGGTGATATAGTCTTTAAATGATTCCTTTGGGTTAGGGGGTTTGGCTAGGTTGTAAAGGGAGCTATAGAACTCTCTGAATACACGGGAGATCTGCTGTGGAGTGGAGTGTTTCTGCCCTCCCGGGGATAGGACATGTGGGATATATGAGGCCAGTCGACGTGAGCGAAGTGTGTTAGCCAGCAACCTGCCGCATTTGTTGCCCGATTCGTATGTGAAGCGACGGCAGGTCTGAAGCGCCGCTTTGGCCTTAAAATGGAGGAGGTCCGTGATCTTGGAGCGGAGTACATCCAGTTCCGCTCCAATCTGCCTGCTCGGAGTCATTTTATGTGTGGTCTCTAGTGCTTGCAGCCTAGTTAGGAGCAAGTCTAATTGTGCCGAGCGTTCCTTCTTCAGCCTCGAGCCGTGTTTGATGAGTACCCCTCGAATCACCGCCTTATGGGCCTCCCACACCACGCCCACGTCGCTGTCTGGGGAGCCATTAGTGGCAAAGTAATGTCCCAATTCTGTGGTAACGTCAGTCATAACCTCCTTATTTTGTAATAGGCCTTCATTAAGCCGCCACAGCGGTCTCTGACCCCCGTTTAGATCGGAGATGGAGTACTTCAGGGTGATTGGGGCGTGATCAGACCACGTAATTGAGCCAATGTCAATGTTCTGAATCGCATCTAACTGACCATGTGGTAAAAGGAAATAATCAATCCTTGAGTATGTTTGATGGGGCTTGGAGAAAAAGGTATAGTCCCTTTCTCCCGGGTGCGTAAGGCGCCAGGCGTCTATCAGTTGCAGTGTTCGTAAGGCAGCGTCGATACGCCTCCGCATATCACGGGTCAGGGATGCCTTCCCAGTGGACGTGTCCTCTGTCGGGATTAGGGATACGTTCAGGTCACCCCCCAATATTAGATGTCCTTCCGCAAACTGTTGAAGCTGTGTCAGGGTTTTCCGCAGGAAAACGTCCTGATGAGCATTGGGGGCGTAGAGGTTGGCGAATGTCACCGTCTTATCGCCTATCCTGCCCTTCAGGAAGAGGAAGCGTCCCCCTTCATCTGTCTGGACCCCTAATGGTGTCCACGGCACCCTCGCAGAGATCAGGACAGAGACTCCCCTACTCTTAGCCTCTGTGTACTGAGAATGGTGTGTTATGGGGTAGAATCTATTTGTCAGGAGCGGTAAGGTTGATTTCTTAAAGTGCGTCTCCTGAAGGAGCACAACGTCCGCTCCCAGACGCCGCATGTCTTGCATCAGCATGCGCCTCTTTTCGGGAGTGTTTAGGCCCTTAACATTAAATGACGTCACCGTTATCACATCCATGCTCGCGCAGCGTGGGGGGGGGGGGGTAGGCGGGTATGTCCTCACGGAGGACACCGGGTCTACTCCCGTAGTACGGGGTGGTGGAATGGGGGAGGTATCGGGGGGGAAGAGGAGGTAGGAAGGCGAGGGAGAGAAAAAAAAAAAAAAAAAAAGGGGGGGGGGGGGGAGAACAGACAAAGGTGAAAAGAGGAGAAAGGAGCTCAAAGGGCAGACCCCAGGTGGGGACTCCAAGGAGCTTCTACTAAAACAGCTGAAATCAGCTATAAGCACTCTCCGGGGTATCCCCAGGTATCGAGCGCAGTCCTAATTGGGGGAGATGTACTAGACAGGTTCAGGAAACAAGCTCCCGACCCTCTCCCCCGCCAACACCTGTATATAATGACAAAACACAACTTGAACCGACTTAAAACATTATAAACAACAACAACAGTAGAACTAGTAGTAAAAAAGTGCAATATGAATGGATATATCACAGTAAGGCATATTCAGTGCAGAGACAGCAATTTAGAGACCCGGGGGTGTGACCAGATTCTAGTTATGAGCAACATCCCCCTAAGTCTCAGGGCCTATCAATCAAGCATACCCAGTCCCCCACCCCTACTAAGATGATCAATGACCATCCACTTAATTGACCCCAGGTGTACCCCATAAAAGTGCAAGGCTGATCAGGGCCTCTTCGGTAGCTGACCCCCAGTCCCCCGTGCAGTAGCAGTAGCCACTGTATCTGGGATGTATGCGCCCTGGGGGGGGGCCCGCCCCATGTGCCCCCATCAAAACCTCCCCAGAAGCCACCCGGGCCCCGTATCAACATCAAGTCCCGTGTCCCCCCTCATAAGGGGCCCTGACAAACCTGAGGTCCATGTCCAATAGGTCCGTACGCCATATCAGGTCCTCCGCACGCAGGGAGGGGGAAGTAGCCGCAGGCTCAGCGTCTGCGGGTCCTGTAGAGTGTCCGGGTGCATTCGCAAGGGGATACATCCCGCAAGTGGGGGGGGGGGGCATGTCCAGCAGCGGGGGCTCTAACCCCGACCGGGTAGATTCACTCAGCCGAGCGTCCCCGGAGGAAGAGAGCAGCACCCTAGTGGATCCGGAGGGGGGGGGCCCTAAAAGCGCTCCTCCAAAGGCAATGACCCGCAAGCGGGGCGGCCATAGACAGGATCAGTGAGGGGAGGGGGGGGAGATCTCTCCGCCGGGACCCCATAGAGTGGACCACCACCACCAGGAAGGCAATCCACAGGGGGGGCAGCACACAAGACCGAGGGGGGGCTCACCTGTATCCGGGGTGACGGGTCAGCGGGGGTGGGTGTTCTGGGCATGCGGCCTACGGCTTACTCCTGTGCCGCTCCCATCCGTGCTGAGTTGCGGCGCCGTCTGCCTCTCTGCGGGCGCGGGATCCCGGGTCCTCTGTAGGCCGGTGCACCCGATCTTCCGGTCGGGCGGGGAAAAAATTGCAGCCAGTCCGGGACTCGGATGGGCTCCGTGTCCATAAAGCGGTAGAGGGCCGGGAGATCTGAGGTGCAGCGGAGGGTAAAGGCCTCCGCCTCCTTCCGGAAGGTAACCGCCAGTGGGTATCCCCAGCGGTACGTATGCCCCGTTTGCCTGGCGAGATCCAGGAGAGGGCGCAGCAGCGCCCTACGCCGGAGGGTTGCCCTGGAAAGGTCGGGCATGATGCGAGCCTGCGCCACGTCCACCTCAATATCTCCTAGGTCCCAGGCTCTGCGGAGGATATCTTCCTTCTGGCTGTAGCGGTGCAATCGGCAGACGATGTCGCGCGGCCTGTCCTGATCCGTCGGCCTAGGCCCAAGCGCCCTGTGCGCTCTATCCAGGATGATCGAGGCCTCCGGGTCGCCCAATACCTCGCGGAAGATTCCGGTCACCCTTGCACTCACATCCTCCGCGTCCATGGATTCGGGCACCCCACGGACCCGTAAATTGTTGCGGCGGCTTCTGTCCTCGACGTCCTCCAGGTGGAGCTGCAGTGTGATAGCCGCCTCGCGGTGCTGGTCCCGGGACTGCTCCAGAGCTGCCACGCGGTCTGCCAGGGAGGACACTGACTCCTCTCCCGAAGCCACCCGGTCGGTAAGCGTGGAGACCTCTCCTCTCACCTCCTGAATGTCCCTTCGGTGCGTCTCCTCCAGCTTTAGTATTAAGGTCTCTATATCCAGTCTAGTAGGCAAGGCCTGGAGTAGGGCCTTAATGTCTGGGTCTAGGCCGGCCGGCTCCGGAGCTTGTAGGGCCGCCATGTCCTCCCCGACTGGGTCCTCTGGGGGTCCCTGAGCACACCCGATGTCGTCCCCCGATCCTCTGGGGTCTGATAGGGGTGAGTGCGGGTCCTCAGCTGCTTCCCGCGTGGGGCCTCGTGTCACCAGCGGTCCCAGGACCGGGGAGTCCTGTAAGGCCTTGAAGTATTTTTGGATTTCGCCTGAAACCTTCCCCGCCGGGGTTCCCTTGGATGCAGCTCTAGTCCCGTAGCGTTTGGTGGGGTTCATGCCGGTCTAAAGGTGTTTTTTGGCTCAAAATTGGGGGATCAGGCCGGGAGCTCAGATGTAAAGCAGCCTCACTCAGCCATGTCCAGGCCACGCCCCCCCACTGTGCCTCACTTTGCCTCACTGTGTCCATGTGCATGCCTCACTGTGTCTAGGCCTCACTGTGCCCATGCCTCACTGTGCCCATGCCTCACTGTGCCCATGCCTCACTGTGTCCATGCCTCGCTGTGCCCATGCCTCGCTGTGCCCATGCCTCGCTGTGTCCATGCCTCGTTGTGTCCATGCCTCGTTGTGTCCATGCCTCACTGTGCCCATGCCTCACTGTGCCCATGCCTCTCTGTGTCCATAACTAGACTTATTTTTAACATGGGAGTTTATAGAATGGATCCCCGACTTTGAAAAATCAGTGCTCCCCAGACAACAAACTTTGCACACTTGTAGAGAAAGAGTGGGGCTATATTTGTACCAAGATTTGGATCCTAGAGACCTAGGGACGTCCGGTGCCAGGTCCCCAAAGTCTGGGAGATCAGGCGCAAAAAGGTGACAACAATCTTCAGGTAGAGAGCTATACTAGTGGCTGTCTGGTGTCTGTTTGACCTAACAGACACCAGATTAATCTGGAAGCTGCGATTATTGGATATGAATCCCTGCATTTGCATTGAAAACAGAACAGTTTTTTGCTGAATATCTACTAAAAAAAAAATTCTATGTTGCCTTCTCTCATGGAGTCAGCAAAAGCATGTTCATGTTGCTGAAAGCTCTGAAATGAAAGTTAAATATGCACTACATTATGGCTTTAGCCTGCCAGAGATCTAAATTATATAGTTGATATCTGTGTAAAATGAAGCTAATCCACTGAGTACTTATCTTAAAATTGGGGGGCAAATGGTAATGTATTTTATAATTGTCTTCCATGGTTTTTAATGTTTATGATTATCTTTTTCTCAATAAACCATTTTGTGGGAAGTAGTTTCTGGACATTTTACTTTATATATTATGACTTTGATTTTATTTGCTTTGTGTAGGTCTGCGAGTTCCAAATTTTTTTTTTATAGCAATTGCTGTAGTTATGCAAGCACCAGAGATTCTGAACATTTTTCTTCCATGTTCAGGAAAATATTTATAGTATGTTGAAATGTCACCTCGATGGAAATGGGTTTTAACTACTTGCCGACCAGCCGCCGTCATATTACTGGGGCAGGTCGGCTCTCCTGGGCGAAAGCCCGTAGCTCTACATCGGCTACCTTGCATCCCCGCATGTGCGTCCCCGCTCGCCCCCAGGTCCCACGCGCATGCCCGGCGGGTACGATCGCCTCCGGGCACACGTGATCACTCGGTACAGAGCGAGGAACGGGAGCTATGTTTGTAAACACAAAGCTCCCGATCCTGTCAGCAGGGGAAACGCTGATCTTCTGTTCATACAATGTATGAACGGAAGATCAGTGATTTCCCCTAGTGAGTCCACCCCCCCCATACAGTTAGAACACACCCAGGAACACACTTAACCCCTTCCCTGCCCCCTAGTGTTAACCCCTTCACTGCATTTTTATAGTTATCCAATGCATTTTTATAGCACCGATCGCTATAAAAAAGCCAATGGTCCCAAAAATGTGTCAAAAGTGTCCGAAGTGTACGCCATAATGTCGCAGTACTGAAAAAAATGCTGATCGCCGCAATTACTAGTAAAAAAAAAATATTAATAAAAATGACATAAACTACCCCCTATTTTGTAAACGCTATAACTTTTGCGCAAACCAATCAAAAAACGCTAATTGCGATTTTTTTTCCCACTAGAGGTCCGCGCTATTGACAGAATACGTCAACAGCGCGGACCTGAGGCGCCGGGGTCACGTCTTTGGACGTGATGTATTCGTAGTTCCCCGCGCGCACCACAGGGTGGCGCGCGGCGGGGAAAAACAGTCCCGACGCATCACCGAGGATTCGATGCGTGTACCCGGCGGCCGCGATGTCCGTCAGGTAGAAACGATTGGCGGTGACAGAGCAGGGACGTGGAGCTGTGTGTGTAAACACCAGTGTTGAGCGGAATACGCCATATTCGATTTCGCGATATTTCACGAATATATAGAAGAATATTCGTGAAATATTCATTAATATCGAATATTCGTGATATTTTATCAAAAAAATTTTTTGCGAAATTTCGCTAATGCGAATGCGAAATTTCACTAATGCGAATGTGAAATTCTCATCCGCGCATGCGTATGAGCGCGAACAACGTGCGAAAACGGAGATCATTTCCTGGATTACTAAACTAATATGCACTAAACACTAACTCTACTTACACAAACTTATATGACTAAACTAAAGCTATTTTTTTTTTTTTTTTTTTATACACAAAACACAGAAGGGCAGAGAAAGTATTCGCGAATATTCGTAATAAGAATATTCGCATTGCGAATATTCGGCAACATAAAAGGATCGCCTCAGCTACTCGGCCCAGGGTCTCTAATCATATCAGCAATGCTTTTAGACGTTGATGGAGATCACTAGGATGTGATCTGTTTTAAAAATTAATTAGAAAAAATATGAATATTCGCAATAGCGAATATTCACCGCGATATTCGAGTTATTCGCGAATACTCGAATATGCAATATTCGTAACGAATATTCGCAATGCGAATATTCGTGAGCAACACTAGTAAACACAGAGCTCCACATCCTGTCAGGGAAAGGAGACAGATGCTGTTTCCCTTGTACATAGGGATACAGCATCGGTCACCTCCCCCAGTCACCCCCCTCCCCCCACACAGCTAGAACACACCCAGGCAATACATTTAACCCCTTCCTAACCCCCTAGTGTTAACCCCTTCAATGCCAGTCACATTTATACAGTAATTAGTGCATATTTATAGCACTGGTCGCTGTATAAATGTGAATGGCGCCAAAAAGGTGTCAAAAGTGTCCGATGTGTCCGCCGCAATATCGCAGTCCCAAAAAAAATCGCAGATTGCCGCCATTACTAGTAAAAAAAAATATTAAAAAAAAATCATAATTCTGTCCCCTATTTTGTAGGCGCTATAACTTTTGCGCAAAGCAGTCACTTATTGTGATTTTTTTTTACAAAAATACATAGAAGAATACGTATCGGCCTTAACTGAGAAAAAAATATATAAAAAAAAAAAAAAAAATTGGGATATTTATTATAGCAACAAGTAAAAAATATATATATATTTTTAAATTGTCGCTCTTTTTTTGTTTATAACGCAAAAAATAAAAAAAAGGACGCCAATTTTGTTTGGGAGCCACATCGCACGACCGCGCAATTGTCAGTTAAAGCGACGCAGTGCCGGAAGCTGAAATTTCGCCTGGGCACGAAGGGGGTTTATGTGCCCAGTAAGCAAGTGGTTAAAGAAAAATATGTAGAAGAATACGTATCGGCCTAAACTGAGTAAAACTTTTTTTTTTTTTATATAATTTTTGGGGATATTTATTATAGCAAAATGTAAAAAATTGTCGCTATATCTTTATTTATAGCGCAAAAAATAAAAACCGCAGAGATGATCAAATACCACCAAAAGAAAGCTCTATTTGTGGGAAAAAAAGGACACCAATTTTGTTTGGGAGCCACGTCGCACGACTGCGCAATTGTCAGTTAAAGCAACGCAGTGCCGAATCACAAAAAGTGCTCTGGTCATTGGGCAGCAATATGATCCGGGGGTTAAGTGGTTAAAGTGAACTTTATTGCTTGTGGCGAGTTTGTGTGGGTATTAGGCATATGGTTGAAGGGGGGATTAATAAGAGTACTGTTTTGTTGAATGCTTTCACGGATTACCTCTATTTTGTTGATGAAATAATCCGATAATTCATTGCAAAATTCTTGGGTATCAGCATTGGGGGCTTCAAGACAGGTGGGATTCATGGTCTCTGTAACTATCTTGAAGGGTCATTTATACAATCTGAGGAAGGTAAAAACCTATTAGGGGAGCAGGAATAAGAACGATGAGGAGGAGATGACAGGGGGGGTGGGAGGTAGAGGGGTGTTCTGTTTGTCCCTTTCTTTTTTTTTTTGTTCTCTGTGTGGTGTTTTTTTTTTCTTTTTTTATCTCTCTCTGCGCTGTTGGTGCACACGGTGCGGAAAGGGGAAGATACGGGTCTTGAGGAGGGGAAGGGGTGAGGGAAAATAGGGGGAAGAAATGGGGAAGGAGGAATTGCGGAGATGGAGAGGAAATTGGCGGAAGAAAGAGGGGAAGGAAAGAGATATATGTATGTATGTATATATATATATATATATATATATATATATATGTATATATTAGATTTTAAGTTAAGATACATTTATATTTCCCTCTGATTTAACATATGAATGGCAATAGAGTTGAAGAGGAGGATGTAAAGTGTATATTGGACTCTGTGTGGTCCTTTTGTCTTTATCTCTGTATACCTCCCTTGTTTAACCACTTGCTGACGGCCGTACGACTTTGTACGGCCGCAGCGCAGCCCTGAATCCCTGACAGGCCGTGTTATTACGGCCGCCCCTTTTGGCGTTCCTCACACGCGTTCCCGAGCGCGCAGTGGGGAACTTCTGTACTGGCCGTGTCCCTCGGACACAGCCAAACACAGATCGCGGTAAATAGCCAATCACAGCGGCTATTTACAGCGTGATCTGTGCGGCCAATGAGAGATGATCTCATATGTAAACATATGAGATCATCTCTCATTGCCGACTCTGCCTCCTCACACAGACAACGCGTGTGAGGAGGGAGAGCAAACGGTGCTCATCGCTTTGGGGACAAAAAAAATGAACAATCAGTGCCCCCAGGACCATCTGTGCCCCCCAGTACCACAGTGCCCCCAGGACATCTGTGCCCCCAGGACCATCTGTGCCCCCCAGTACCACAGTGCCCCCAGGACCATCTGTGCCCCCAGGACCACCTGTGCCCCCCAGGACCACCTGTGCCCCCCAGTTCCACCAGTGCCCATCAGTACCACAGTGCCCACCAGTACCACTGTGCCCACCAGTACCCACCAGTACCACCATGCCCACCAGTACCACCGTGCCCACCTGTGTCCACCAGTACCACTGTGCCCACCAGTACCACTGTGCCCACCAGTACCCACCAGTATCACCATGCCCACCAGTACCATCATGCCCACCTGTGCCACCGTGCCAACCATGCGCCCACCAGTACCACCGTGCCCATCAGTACCACCGTGCCCATCAGTGCCCACATGTGCCACCAGTACCACCTGTGCCCAGTGCCCATCTGCAATCAGTGCCCACCTGTGCCACCTCATCACTGCCCACCTGTGCCACCTCATCAGTGCCCACCTCATCAGTGCCCACCTGTGCCGCAGTCAATCAGTGTACATCAGTACCCATCTCATCAGTACCCATCTCATCAGTACCCATCTCAGTGCCATCTGTGCCGCCTCATTAGTGCCATCTGTGCCGCCTCATTAGTGCCATCTGTGACACATCATTAGTGCCCACCTGTGTCCACCAGTACACAGGCCTCATCGGAGCACATCAGTACCCATCTCAGTGCCATCTGTGCCGCCTCAGTGCCATCTGTGCCACCTCAGTGCCATCTGTGCCGCCTCAGTGCCATCTGTGGGCATTTGTACTTTCCTGGCTTGTTAGGGTCTCAAAAAATGAGAGAGGCCTTCAGTACATCAGGTGTGATCAGATGTGATCATTTTTTATGATTTGCACTATAGCTTGTAGACTCTAAAACTTTCACACAGACCAAAAATTAGCAGTATAAATTATGGCCAAAATTTATGAAGAAAAATTAATAATTTACAAAATGTTATCACAGGAACTAAGAAAAAATGATTTTTCTTTCTTTATACATTTTCGGTCTTTTTTCATTAATAGCGCAAAAAATAAAAAACGCAGAGGTGATCAAATACCACCAAAAGAAAGCTCTTGTCATTCAAAGTGTGAGAGTGCTGAAAGCTGAAAATTGGTCTGGTCAGGAGGGTGTTTAAGTGCCCAGTATGGAAGTGGTTAAAAAAAAATAAAAGAAATAGAGAATTGAAAAAAAAGAAGAGTTCGCAGGGACGGTTTAGAGCACTGGTGATGATATTGGCAAAATGATTTTTTTTGGCTTTGAAGATTTCTTTGTGGTATTTTTTTATTGTTACCTTGTAGGTGGTATGGTTTTCCTCAGAAGAGCTTCTTTTCCAGGCAGCTTCCGCTCTTCTGCGTTCTTGCTTCAGCAACGACAGCTGGTCATTAAACCAGCTGGAGTTGTTTTTTCGGATGCGGGTTTTGCATTTGGGCGCTACCAAGTCGGCTGACTACAGTAGAGCTGTGTTTATGGCATCCAGGGTTTCTGTGGCTGTTTGATGTGGTTGGGTTGTTTTTATTTTCTCTAAAGTGGTTTTGAAGAGCTCTGAATAGAGCTTCTTTTGCAATCTAGTCCAGTGTGTTGACACCGGTTTTGATGTTTTTGTTAAGGGGGCATTTATGGTGATTGTGAGTTTAACTGCATGGTGGTCTGTCCATGGCAACTGTTAATTTTTTAGACTGTTTATTTCCAGATCTTGTCTGAAAACAAGATCGAGCGTGTGCCCGGAAGTATGTGTGGGCCCACATACTAGTTGCTGCAGACCTAATCTTTCCAGATGGTCGATGCAGGCATCGGCAACGGGATCCTGCGAGGAGTTGGCCCAGAGTTTGAAGTCCCCGAGTAGCAAAAGGTGTTTGCTGTTTAGGGTGTAAGTGGACATGAACTCTGTCCAAGGTGAGAGAAGCTGCGATTTTGGACCCGGTGGTCTATAGCAGAGTAGATTATGGACGGTCTCCTGGGTATTTGTTTGTAGTTGCAGAGTGAGGGTTTCCATGAATGGAAGTGAGTACTGAAGGGCTGGTTTAGTGATCGGGAGGTGAGTCTTGTGGATCACAGCCAGTCCTCCTCCTCTTTGCCCCACTCTGTTTTTAGTTATAATGCGATAAATTTCTGGCACCAGTTCTCCTAGAATGCTGTTACAGTCGGCTGTGAGCCAGCTTTCTGTAATAAAGAGGCAGTCTAAGTTGCATTGTAGGATGAAATCATGGATTTCTAGCCGGTGTCTTACTGCTAATCTTGTGTTAACCAAAGCGCATGATATGCGCTTAGGCTGGGATGAGTGGGTGTAATTTTTCGCTGTCGATCATTTCTAAACAGTTGCTCAGTCCTTAGGCTGCATTCACACCTAGGCGACACGATACGCCGCGTACGCGGCTTATCTTGCCGCCTGTAGATTAAACTTTTTTTTTTTTCTTTAACATTGCGGTCTATGAGCGAACACCAATGTCGCCTGAAAAAAAGGGTCCGGGACTTTTTTTCAGGCGACAGGCGTGGAGATGTGAACAGTCTCCATAGACCGCAATGCTATTTCACATCTCGAGCGACAAGCGCGACGGGCGTCCGGCGTTTTGTCGCTCAGATGTGAATGGAGCCTTAAAGCTTTTTTGGTGGTGGCTAATAATCTTGAGGCAAATGGCTTTAATCCCCATATGGTTTCTGCAGAGTATCTCCGCTTAGCCATAATCGCAGAGAGGCTTGGGAAACAATGACTATTTGGGGGGGTTTCAATAACGATGAGAAGGAGGATTCACTAAATCCTCCCTCCATGCTTTGATCCAGAGGAAGGCGAAAAAACCCTACCCGTGCTATGCCAATATGCTGTGGTAGGGGAAAAAATTCCTTCCTGACCCCTCAGGGGCGATCAGATGAGCCCTGAATCAAACACTAAAGAAAGCGATGGTTATTGGGGCAAATAAATGGGGGGATATACTCCCTCCTGAATATGTCCAGTGGGAGCCGATTTGTACTTATTGGGTTGTGGGGGGGTAGGTATTGGGTGGTAGAGATAGTGCAGTAACCAGGTGTACCAAGATGGCCGCTGATCACTGACCCAGGGCCCTGGTCCGGAGGCTGTGCGGCTGGATGGATGGATCGAGCAGAGGAAGAAGACTGATCGGTGACTGGTGACAGAAGGGGTCCTCCTGGGGTAAGGGGGGTTACTATGGATTTTGAGGGGGGTTGCTGGGTGTCCTGTGTGGCGCACCGGTAGGCTGCGGATGACGCCACGGTCTTTCCTAAACGCGGCCGCCGCAAATCATTCCACGAGAGGCACGAGGGCCAGGGTCAGGTTGGCTGGCTGTCGGAGGTTGATGGTGTGGGGGGCAAGGAGATAGGGAACAGGATAAGGGGGGCCGTTTCTCTGTTGGTGAAAAATAGGCCGCCACCACGCTTGTCCTGAAAAGGACGGCCACATAGGGACCCCGGGGAGGTGGAAATCGCCCTGAGGAGCAGGGACTTACCTTGTAATGCTCACGGGGGTGATGCCTGCGGAGGTTGGGAGGCGGCCGGAGGGAAGCAGGTGGATGATACAAGGCCAAGAGCAGAGCGGCAGCTACGGCTGGGAGGTGGAAACCCTGCCTGTCTGGAGCCCAGGAGCCACAACGTCCTACTGATAGGTACGTGCGCCGATTACTACTGGGACCAGTTCTAGCCCTGGGGAGGAGTCACTCTTTCAGACCCAACAGGAGAGAGCCTGGAATGGAAATGTGTTTGAAAAACCACTGAACAAATATCGTGCAACCATATAAAGTTAAGATCTGAAAGCAGCTTTTTGTTATGCCTCTATAAAACATGAACCCTTTAAAACCACCTGTTTTTATTAAGCTTTGGTCAGAAGATTTCCCATCAATTTCTCTGTTGTTTACACCATAGGAAGTGAGATGAACCTCTATAAAGTGAAGGATATCCCATCTAGAACAAGTGTCCCAATTGAAAAATGTCCCTGCTTTTGTGTTTTGGTGGTCTCTAAAAATCATGGATATTCCCTATCTAGCCACTCTATTCTAAAATAAAAAGGGTTTGGGCTCTAGATACTGTGGTACCGCTCATATGGGGTGCACGGGCGCTGCCCCCTTAATCTCAATGCGCCCAGCCCCCAATCTCCATGCACATTGATTTATTTTGGCTTTTTTCATTTTTTTTTTGAAGCACATGATCAGAGCCCGAGGCTCTAATTGGCTTCAAAATGAGTGGGCTTGACCACTGCGCCCCAAACCCACCCACTTGTGTGACATTAGTGAATTAATATTTGCTAATGTCTTCCTGCTTCTCCTCCTGGCCAATCAGGAAGACCCGATTGGCCGGAAGAAGAAGCAACCAGTATGGCCATTAGAAAAAGCAGTGGGGAAACCGCCTGGGAAGCCTCAGAGGAGGAGAAGCAGCTGGGAAGCCGCCAAGGAGAAGAAGCTGGGAAGCCATCGACACCACCCGGAAAGCTGCAGAGGAGAAGAAGCAGCTGGGAAGCTGCCGAGGAGGAGAAGCAGCTGGGAAGCCACCGAGGAGGAGAAGCAGTGAGGAAGCCGTCTGCGACCTGGATGGGATAAGTAGTTAGGGGTGATCGGCTGTCACTGCAATTTTCTTTTTCTGTGGATCTTTATGGCAGCACCACTCAGGTTCCCATCCGTTCTATTCTTCATAGGGCAAGACTACAGTGAAAGAGTTTTTAACAAATAATAAAAAATAATAAGACCACAAATTACGCAAAAAGGAATGCCACATCTAGTTTGATGAAAAACAAGATTAATAATAATATGGCAAAGAGTCCAACATAGTTCATATACGGATTGGGATTGTACAGCATATATGCAGTTTTGTCAGCTGCAGCACCTCTATAGGCAGAACCTTGGGTGAGTGACACTGACCAGTATACAGTATGTGAACAAGAAAAGAGTTTATCACAAAAATCTAAATGTTCTCTATAAAGAAGCATGCCCATGCCTCAGCTTTCTATTAAAGTATCAAGGCTAATGCAACGATTTAAACATTTAATTAAAGCAAATCTTGCATTAAAAAAATACAAGGTCTGATTATGCTGTAGTATTCCCCATTAAAAAAATAACCACTCATCTTCCATGGATTAGCCCTAAGAAAGTACCTCACTCTGTTAATTCACATCCCCAGGAACATCTCTTAAAATTTTCAGATCCTTATGCAAATCCTTAAAGATCTCTAATGTTTATGGACCCATCACCCCTATTGATTCCAATTCCGAAATATTTCGTAAAGCCTTATGTCAACACTCCCTCTGCAACACATTCCAAAAAGATTCTCAGAGCTGAACTAGTTTTTGAGCATGGCAAACTTTTAACCTTTGAAAATTTCTCCTCTAAACTCCCAGACCTTGGAATCTCCTCACGTGACTTTAACTTGATCATAGAATTCTTGACTAAATTTGGCTCCACTAATAATTGGCACAGGCCTAAGACTTCTTTTGAGATACTATGTTTAAAATCAGAGCCTCAAGACCACTTAATTTCCCTGATATATAATATCTTGAACTCATCGGTTGATCCACAATTAGACAAGACTAATAGAAAATGGGAGCAAGATCTAAAAATGACCAATGGTTTTCAGTGTTTCATCGCCTTCATAAGGGTTCATTGAATGTCCTTACACAGGAAAATAGCTATAAGGTTTACTCCAGATGGTATAAGACCCCTTACATTATCCACAAATACAGTCCAAATTCATCCCCCTTGTGTTGGCGCTGTAATACTGAAACGGGTACGCTTATTCATATCTGGTGGGAATGCTACCTCATCACGCCCTTCTGGAAAACTATCCACAATCTTATAACATCCATCACCACCTACACCCCAGACTTTTCAGCCGGACAATACCTGCTACATCTATCTTCGCTACCCAACTCTGTGTACAAAAACTCAATTATTGTACATCTCATCAATGCGGCCAAATTATGTATCCCCATTAAATGGTCCCAGACTTCCCCCCCTAAAATCTCGGACTGGTTACGCAAGGTGGATCACATCGCCAATATGGAAGACCTGATTTCCCAATCTCACGACTCTTCGAAGGAGTTCCAAGATAAATGGGCGTGTTGGATTCATTTTACTAAATCTTCAGAATACCAAGCATTGATACTTACATAACACAACCCAGATTTAATATGTTGCCTACGTCTCTTTCCTTATTGACTATTAGTTGAGATATCTCCAATGTCGTTTTGAGTTAAACTTTACCATTTAATTACCTCTACCTTCCCTCATCTTTTCCTTCTCCCCTTTTTAATTGATTTGATATAAGTTTAACATCCTCTTGATATGTATACATGATGCTATTCTTCTGACATACACATTGTTAAATGCTTCTGTCTACACTGAAGATGTCCTTACCTTTAGTAATTAGAATATGTTCAGTTAATGTTGACTATGTGATTATAATTGTCTTTTTTTAAAACCCAATAAACATATTAAAAAAAAAAAAAAAAAAAAACACTATTGTGGGTAGTTCTAAAATCTATCTGTAAAAAAAAAAAGATTTATGCTTACCTTGCCTCCAGTGATGCGAGGGGATGGTGGTAAGGTAAGTTTAAACTTTTCTTTACAGGTCCATTCTGGAACTACTAATATGATGATTTTTGGGGGAGGTGTATATTATACAGTATTTGGACCTTGCATTTTATTGCAAGATCTGCTTTAAAGGTAAATAATTCTAACATGCATGCCTTCTTTAACAAAAAAATAATAAAACAATATAAAACTGTTTAATATTTTTTGCTTATGTTAAAATATTTATGCTTTCTCGCCTTTCTAGCAGCAGCTAATACTGCTGTGAATATGGGGAAATGTGCCAGTGAACCACATGTCTGCACAGCTATTTGTAGTCCGGAGCATGTAAGAAAAAGGTGATACCATAACTAAGTAACACTTCTTACCCTTGAAAAGGAAGTGCCTGAGGATACAGCTTGCTGGTAAGGTCACTAGATATGATATAAATAAAAGCAGGGCATATAGGAAAAAAATTCAAGAATGGGCCAGATTCAGGTAGAGTTGCGCTGGAGTAATTCGATATGCGCCGCGGAACTGTGAAGATGCGCCGTCGTTTCTATGTGGCCGTACCCACCAAACTAGACGCGTCAGAAAACGGGCCATTTCCGATCGGCTTAACTGAGTGACATGGGTGGCAGGCATGACTATCCCCTCCCGTGATGCACATCAGAAGTGGCACATGCATGACTAACATCCTCCTGTCTTTTCCCTTACAGGTGACTCTGCATATGCACTGGGACCCCATCTCATGACTCCTTTCCGGAATCCCCAAACCAGAGGAGAGAGAAAATACAATGAAGCACACATCAAAACCCGTGCAGTGGTGGAGCAAACATTTGGGCTCCTGAAGTCCCGTTTCCGCTGCCTGGATAAGTCTGGGGGGACCCTATTGTATTCCCCTACCTTTGTGTGTCAGATCATCGGTGCATGTTGCATTCTGCACAACTTTGCTATGAGAAAAGGCCTGCAGATTGACATGCGTGATGACCTGACCCCCGAGCCACACAGTCCCCACCTGCCAGAGGAGAACCAGTCTGCTGATGGAAGAGCAGTCAGGAGGGTCCTCGCCGTAGGCATCTTTGGACAATAAACCAAAACATTGATCACACGGACAATGCACGTGTGTACACCACTGATGTCCCTAGATCACACACACCACATCCACATCGCATTGGATTAGCCCAAGTCCAGCATGTAGGACTTGGGAGCAGCAACGCCAGCGTCAAGGCCCCAATGATGTCACTGTCCATTCATACACCTTTCACACGTCATTCATACAGCCGTGGGGTTAACTTCACCACCACGGCCGAGGGTGACACCCCTTACTGGCAGGAGTGCCACCCTCTCACATTCACACACCATTCACACTGCAACGTGTGCAGTATAAAAAAAATAAAAATCTCATAACCTGAGCATAATCACAAAGAAAATAACTCATAACTTGAGTATTAAAAATAAAATAAAAATCTCATAACCTGAGCATAATCACAAAGAAAATAACTCATAACTTGAGTATTAATAATAAAATAAAAATCTCATAACCTGAGCATTCACAAAAAAATATAAAAAAAACTCATGTCCTGAGCATCAAACAAAAAAAAAAGAAAAGAAAAATTATCTGGGATGCCGGGGGCTTCTTCTGGCGGCCCCTCTCTGGCTCCTCAGCTGCCTGGAAGGAGTGGGTGGGGGTGGGGGGGCATCTGGAGGTGGCTGATCCCCGGGTGGGCCACTCCTGGCAGGTGTGGCCTGCCTGCCCTCCAAGGCCACGGCAATCCGGCCAAGGTAAGAACTGGTCTGGGCCTGCACCCTGAGCTGCTGGGCCTGCATCCTGAGCTGCCGGGTGACCTGATAATGCTGGGCCCGCCGACTCAGCCTCCCCTGGTCCCGGATGGCAGCACTGTTTGCCTGGACGGCTGCAGTGAGGTCCCTTAGCTCACCCTGCACCTCCCCCAGACTGGTCACCACTGCGGCGCAGTTGCAGCTGACATCCTGCACTGCCGAAGACATCTGGGCCACGGAGCACAGGCTGTCAGCCACTCTGTCCAGGTGCCCAGCAATCTCCCCCATTTGCTGGATGTGTCTGGCGTGATCCCTCGCCACCTGGTCCTGGACCAGATCAGACACCCCCCTGGTCTTATGGGTGGCCTTCCTGGGGCCAGTAGATGTTTGTCCCCGGGTGGATGGAGTCGCCCTTGAGGGGCTTCTTATAATGGGGGAGGGGATCTGAGAGGGTCCTGCAGAAGAGGAGGATTCCTCTAACAATAAAACAAAGTCCTGCTCTGCCCCAACAGGCTCCTCCTCAACGACCTCTGCATGTGTGGTGTGGCCACTCTCCTCCTCCACCTCGGTGTCTTCACCACCCAGGGGCACAGGCACTGGGTGCCGATGGGGGGATGGGGTGGACTGGCCGCCGACAGATGATGGCCCAGCTCCGTCATCTGTGGATGACACAAAGCAGACACATGTTGGTGGTCCCACACACTTGGCACATGTACCCTCCCCCCCCACATGCAAAACACCAAATAGGGGATAAAAAACACTTACCTGTCCTGGAGCCTTCCTCCACAGAATTAAAGCCTGGTACCCCCTCCAACTGCTCCCTGTCCAGGCAGCGGGCGACCACCTCCTCCTCTGTGGTCAGGCTGACCAGACATGGTGGACCACCACCTGTGCCCCTCTCATGGCTCCTAATGGTGGCCACCTTGCCACGGACCTTGCGCCGCAGATCATTTTTTTTTTTTAATATCCCCAGCAGTCCGGGTGGAATACCCCAACACATTGACCCTGGCAGCAATGGTCTCCAGGATGCCCTGCTTCCTCTCCCGGCTGGTCTTCCTGCTTTTTTTGCCGTGGAGAAAATCATTAAACGTCTCCATAGCCGAGATGACCACAGAGACCTCCTGGGCATTAAAGTTGAGGTTCCTCCTCTCTTTAGGGGTAGCGGGAGCAGCCATGACAGTGCAAAAGTATCTTCCCTGGGGTGGGGGGAAACGGATATACTTTTGCGCCGGAATGGCGTTTCACGTGAAGTGGTGCCGACGGAAGTTGTGAGCATGCGCACAGGGGGCCGAGTGAAGCCTCACTTACTGCGCATGCTCCGTGGATGATGCGCTGAACGTAAGCCTCTGCGCTGGGCTCCGCCCATCATTTACATATGATCACACCCACTTCCACTTGCGTCGGATTACGCCAGCGCATTATCGTTACTCTGGCGCAAGTTTACGCGCAACTGCTATGTGAATAACAGTACTTGCGCCGAAAGTGTCGGCGGAGTAACGTAAATGAGAAACGTTACTCCAAAGTAAAGAAGCGCCCATCTACCTGAATCTGGCCCAATGTGTTTATCTAAAACATACAAAAATTACACCTGATTGGCCGACTTAACCTTTTGCTAGTTTAATGACTTTCGATAATAAAAAGTGGTAGTATGATTTCTTGAGTAAAACCTGTGAAGAACCAAGGAGACATTTTCATTATCATTTTTTTTTTCCTACATGGTGTTAAAAATTTTAATTTGTTATTCGTTTTTAAGATGTAAATACAAAGAGATGAACGTTGTCATGATAAAAAATGTTGTTGTTTTAGACCAGAGGCTATTAAACTTTTTAATTTGAAGTTTCACCTCGCCTCAAATTACCATACTAGAACCCAAGAAGACAATATTTACCAAAATGTCAGCAAAGTCAATTTAAGGATCTAAAGACAAATGTCGTTGAAAGAAATGAACTGAACAAGGAATATAAAACACAACAGGTTTAGGCAAGAAGCACCTGGGAAAGGAATTTGGAGACAGAACACATTACAGAAGTGACACGGAGCAGCGATTGTGCAGATAAAGATGGAGTAAAGCAAAATGAGGGAAGTGCACCGTGTCACGTACACTGTTCCTGCTTTAAATGACTTCTAGCTGAAATCTCCTGGGTACCTTCCCGTTCTGCCCTGACAGGTCAAATGATACAACTATATCACCAGCCTGGAACTATCTCGCCAAACATATTCTTGCAAAATATAACCACATGCACTTTTATTTTAGGCCAATCATTTTTTTCCGGTAGCCAAGTGACTAGGCAAGGGACAGAGATCTGACATCACGCAATGCACAGCATAGGGTAGAGAGCTGAGTGCATTCTGAGACCTGTGTGGAGTGAATGGACACCCGCACTCTACATATAGGGAAACATGGACAGCTGATTTTTTTCAATCACCTTCTGTGTGCTGAAGTGGAGATGGGGCCATCCCCCAGGATTATGTTTTGTTATGTGTTGTGTTGTGTTGTATAACCTCTTAGAAGTGACGTGTGCAGATATCAGAGGGAAGAAGAGAGCACATAGGAACCACATTTGATTTTTTGCTTTGTTCATTTTTAATTTCAGAGGTTTACAACCACTTTAAGTTAGACTTTACTGTATCTCCATGGATGAGACCCATGTCCAATCAGAAGAACTGGTCCATCTCCAAAATATTTTTTGCTGTAAATGTTTAATGTGTAGTTAGTAGTAGGAATGAGCTCCGCGTTCGATACGAACATATGTTAGACTCGAACATTGTCTGTTCGTACGTTCGACAAATTTCAAACAAAACAGGTGGCTTTGGCCAATTATGGCTCAGGGCTTTACCGCACGCCCCACACTATATAAGGCCGCCTGCTGGGCGGCCTCGTATAGTGTGTTGCGCTTGTTAATGAGAGCAGTCAGAGAGACAGGGAGATAGTCTTTTTATATAGCTAGATAGAGCAGGCATGCAGGCAGGCTAGTCAGTTTAGTTTAATTTACAGTGTGTAGAGGATATATATATACATCCCTAGGAGTTGTACATATATTTATACACTGTATAGCTTAGCTAGATCAGTTCTTCCTAATTTACTGGCAGACAGGTGATTGTGCTATTTAACCACTTGCCGACCATGCTATAGCAGAAATACTGCTACAGCGCGGTCGAGTTACTGTCACACGACGTCCCTGTGACGTCGTCCTTCACTTCCACGATTGCACGTCCCCTGGGACGCACTTGCGGAAGTGTCCATGCTCGCCGGGTCTAGAAGACCTGGTGCATCACGGATCACGGTAAATTGCCGCTGATAGCGGCCATTTACCATGTGATTGCGCTGTCGAATGACGGCGCTATCACTTGTAAACAATTGATGATGCCGGTTCCTCCCTCTCCTCTCTGTACTGTTCGGTACAGTGTTGCGAGGAGAGGGGGGGGAGCGGGGTGTCAGCAGCAGCGCTGTGGCTGGATCTGTGACAAATGCAGTCACAGATCCAGCCATCCATCCCTGCTACCCCAATACTGTGCAATACCCCAGTACTCAGCAATACCCCAGTACTCAGCAATACCCCAATACTCAGCAATACCCCAATACTCAGCAATACCCTGCCCAATACTCAGAAATAACCCAATACTCTGCAATAACCTGCCCAATACTCAGCAATACCCCAATACTCTGCAATACCCCACTACTCTGCAATACCCCACTACTCTGCAATACCCTGCCAAATACTATGCAATACCCCAATACTCTGCAATACCCCAATACTCTGCAATACCCCACTACTCTTCAATACCCCAATAATCTGCAATACCCTGCGCGATACTCTTCAATACCCTGCGCGATACTCTGCAATACCCTGCACGATACTCTGCAAATACCCCGCGCGATTCTCTGCAATACCCCAATACTCTGCAATACCCCGCGCGATACTCTGCAATACCCCAATACTCTGCAATACCCCAATACCCTGCGTCATACTTTGCAATACCCCAATACTCTGCAATAGCCTGCGCGATACTCTGCAATACCGCCTATGGGGATTTTTAAGTAGCGAAGTTTGGAGCCATTCCACGAGTGTGCGCAATTTTGAAGTGTGACATGTTGGGTATCTATTTACTCGGCGTAACTTCATCTTTCACATTATGAAAAAAAATTGGGCTAACTTTACTGTTTTGTTTTGTTTTGTTTTAAACACAAAACATTTTTTTTTTAAAAACACGCGTTCAAAAAATGTCTGCGAAAATACCATGCGAGATAAAAAGTTGTAACGGCCGCCATTGTATTTTCTAGCGTCTTTGCTAAAAAAGCATATATAATGTTTTGGGGTTCTATGTAATTTTCTAGCAAATAAATTATGATTTTTCCATGTAGGAGAGAAATGTCAGAATTGGTCTGGGTGCTCCAGAACGCCTGGTGGCGTTCCCTGCATGTTGGGCCTCTGTATGTGGCCACGCTGTGTAAAAGTCTCACAAATTACAGAATTTTCAGTATTTTTTCTTTTATAGCGCAAAAAATAAAAAACCCAGAAATTATCAAATACCACCAAAAGAAAGCACTATTTGTGTAAAAAAAAGGACAACAATTTCAAATGGGTACAATGTTGTATGACTGAGTAATTGTCATTCAAATTGTGAGAGCACCGAAGCTGAAAATTGGTCTGGTTAGGAAGGGGGTTTAAGTCCCCAGTGGTCAAGTGGTTAAAGACGTTATCACAGGTATAGACATCCAGCAGGTACAATATTTAAAGGAATTTTTTTTTTATTATTTAAGCATCAATAAAATCACTGCTCCTGGAGCAGTGATTTTAATGATACCTAACTTTAAAAAAAAAAAAAAAAATCCTTTAAATATTGTACCTGCTGGGTGTCTATGGTTTACCTGTGAAAACGTCTTTGAGAACCCGGGTCTTGCCCGAGGGAACATGTATCAACGGAAAAAAAAGTTTTAAAAACGGTTGTTTTTTCAGTCCTGCTCCTGAAAAAACTACCGTTTAAAAAAAAAAAAAAATTCCATTGATACATGTTCCCTCGGGCAAGACGTTTTCCAACAATAACTTGAATATTGGTCTTTAAAATGATTATTTTTGAATTCGAACATTCGAGTTCCATAGACTTCAATGGGGTTCTAAATGTTTGTGCGAACGGTCGGTCTGTTCGACGATTCTGGTGCGAACCGAACGCGGGGGTGTTTGGCTCATCCCTTGTTAGTACTATGGAACTGTTTTAATAATTCTATTGCAGAAATCAAGAGTTTTTTAACATTAATTTTCACTGAAAAAGGATTTGACCATCAATATTATAAAAAGAACATTGTTGACTGAATTGTATTCACAATGTGACCTACTATGTAGATCTATATGGGGTCAAAACTGACTTTTATTTGATCCATCAACATAAGAATTGTAGTAATCTTAGTGTCCTTAACAAGGTCATACTAACAAGAATAAAAGCTTAGAGGCTGCCAGCAGCC
Organism: Rana kukunoris; assembly: GCA_029574335.1. NCBI lineage: Eukaryota > Metazoa > Chordata > Amphibia > Anura > Ranidae > Rana > Rana kukunoris. Next base: position 202,129,235 of record CM056051.1, read on the forward strand.
AGATTTCCAGATATGGTATGATTTGTATTTGCACCAGACTCAATCTAGTGAGACAGGCCATTATGATTAGTATTTTCAGTGTCTTAGGTCTCGTACACACGATCAAATATGTCTGCTGGAAACGGTCTGCTAGACCGTTTCAGCAGACAGATTTGATCGTGTGTACGGGCAAACAGACGGATTTGGCCACCCGACAGATTTCAAAGCATGCTTTGAAATCTGTCGGCTGGGAACCCGTCCGCCCGACATGTCTGCTGGTTAGTACGCTAACCAGCAGACATGTCTTTTCGCACACGCGCTGAATGGTTTCGACGCATGCGCGGAAGTGTTTTACTTCCTGGTGTGGTGACGTGGCGGCGTCAACGTCACCGCCACGTCACCGACACGTCAGCGCGCTGTCTGCTGGCGGGGATTTTGGTTTGCTCGTGTGTACACGCGAGCAAACCAAAATCCCAGCAGACAGATTTGTTCAAATCTGTCGGACAGACAGATTTGAACAAATCTGTCTGCTCGTGTGTACGAGGCCTTACAGATCCCTTGATGGCAACAGTAATTTTGCACTGCATTTTTGCATCTTCTAAAAACCTGCACATTAAGGTACCCATTCTTGAGTTAACCTCCCTGGCGTTATGATTCTGTCTGGAATTTTGTACCAAAAGCGTTGCAATTGTTTTGCAAGGAAATGTGGTGTTATGTATTATAGGCCTGCAATTCTTAGTAAGTACTTACTTAAACCTGACCAAACAAGACTCTAGTAGACATCCCAGATGTGATAAAAGATAAAACACAAAATCATGAATTATAATCTAATAACTAATATTATTTTATTTAATACTGTAATAAAGAATAATGAATTTAGTCAAATAAAGAAAATTCAATATACATCTTGAGTGTGATACACTTTGAAGCAGGGGACTGCACAAAGTCCGACATCGCAGTCAGGACAATAGTATCTTGTCTCTTTTCGGACTTTTTTCCCCTTGCTATCTCTTTTTGAGCAGCACACTACGCACATTCTGGCAGGTGCTGCCTTTTTTGCAGTTGGTGGGATATAACCCAAAAAATGGCGACCCGTCAGACGCTCTGGATTCACCACATCAACAGCCCGACGTCCTGGTCTGTTTGCAGATACAGTGGCACCTGGTGGTTGACGAAAATCAGCTCAGCCACCTTCAGATGAAGTCAGAGTGGACAAGAGGCTTGCCACTATATGCCCTGTCAGGATGTAGGCGTTCCAAAGGCATTGTTCCAGAAGATGCCGGAATATTTTTTTGTAATATTTTTTCTGTTGTTTCCGCATAGCGGGGTAGTATGTCATAGCCTGATCGGCTCTATCGACTCCTCCCATTGAGCTGTTATAGTCGACCACGACTTGGGGCTTCAGCACGTCTTTTCCACCTTTTGTGCGGACCATGGCAGTGGAGGTATTGTGGACAGTGCTCATGAGGCACACGTCTTTTTTGTCTCGCCATCGCATTGCCATGATCTTACCCTTTTGCCAGGCAACAATTTCTCCGATTTTTAATTTTCTCTTCCCAAATGCAGATGGCATTTCACGGCGGTTAGGCCTAACGGTACCATAGGCATCAGTCTTATTCTGTATCAGGACTTCATATAGTTCGGAGATGTATAGAAATTATCGGTGATCACACAGTACCCCTGGTTCAGCAATGGCTCCAGTAGTGTAAGCACAGATGATGTGCCATCCCATAGCCGCTGTACCTGGGGTTGACTTTGTGCCTTTACCAGTATAAATGACGGAGTTCCATATATACCCAGTGGATGCCTCGCAGAGCATAAATGACTTGATGCCAAACCGCGCTCTTTTTGAAGCGATGTACTGAATCCAACTCAGGCGACCCTTGTAGGCCATCAAGCTCTCATCCACACAGACATCCCTATCTGGCACATAGGTCCGCTGGAAATTATCAACAATAATTTGCCATACCTCCCATATTTTCTTGAGTTTGGGCGCAGGATGCGTGGCCTCATCGAACTCTTCATTGTTGGTGAAGTGGAAGTTCTTCATGATGAGAGAGAAACGCATTCTGACATCACAGTGCCAAAAAATGGAGTGGCCAATAATTTGTTGGTGGTCCAGTACCACTTCTGGAGCGGTTTCCCCACCACGCCCTGCAGAATAATGAGCCCCAAAAACTGCCAGATGTCCTCTCTGGTCACTGGTTCCCATTTTCTGCTGCGGGAAAATTTGGCATGCGGCGTAGCGGATTGCTGCTCCTGGTAGCGGTTTGTCTCCGTTACAATTTTTTCTATGACATCCTCTGTAACAAATAATTTTAGGTAGGCCAGAGGGTTGTCCTGCTCCACATTTACCTTCAGCCCTGGTGATCCGGTAAACGGAAATCTTGGGGGCGCAACCTGGTCCGTATCGGCAATAGGGCACCAAGTGCGCACATTACTGAGGCTAAGTGCAGGTTCTTCGCCTTCATCACTTGACAGATCAGTGTCGGTTCAGGGTTAGATGACAAATCCCACTCACTTTCACTCTGTTCGGCGAGCATCTCTGCATCATTGTCGCTGTCACTCAGCTGCTCCAAAAGCGCTTTTTGTGAAAAGTGACGCTTTTTTGATGTCATTTTTTTTTATTAGATCACTATGGGGAAGGCAAGGGCACTGCAAGTGAGTAGTGTTGTAACTACTAGTGAGTACTAGTGAGTAGTCAAGTGAGTAGTGTTGTAACTACTAAAGGTGATAATCTGAGGGGATTGCACTGTATTGCACTGTATCACCTTGTGTAACTTTTTTTTGAAATTCCCGCCCAGTTCTGCACCCGTGCGTCGCTACGTCGCAGAGAGCGGAACAAGGAAGTGTCAGATCGAGCGAGCACAGCGTCGCGGGATCGCGGGATAAGGTAAGGCACTCGCTGTGCGCTCTGCAGCTCTGCCCGTGTCTGACACGGGATCAACACTGTTAGCAGCTAATTCTTACCCCGTGTCAGACACGGGAAAACCACCAGGAAGGTTAAAAGGGCACAAACCACAGTATTCCTTCTCAAGAATTGCTTCTACCTATTTGATAGAATCAATGCAGCCTTTTTCTTGAGTGATTGATTTTGACATGTCATAACATCTAAAACTGTTCTGAATCCCCCCAAAAATAGTATAGTATGCTTCTTGAGCATTTTCCTTTAACCACTTGCTTACTGGGCACATAAACCCCCTTCGTGCCCAGGCGAAATTTCAGCTTCCGGCACTGCGTCGCTTTAACTGACAATTGCGCGGTCGTGCGACGTGGCACCCAAACAAAATTGGCGTCCCTTTTTTCCCCACAAATAGAGCTTTCTTTTGGTGGTATTTGATCGCCCGTGCGGTTTTTATTTTTTGCGTTATAATGAAAAAAAGAGCGACAATTTAAAAATATATATATATTTTTTACTTGTTGCTATAATAAATATCCCATTTTTTTTTTTTTTTATATATTTTTTTTCTCAGTTAAGGCCGATACGTATTCTTCTACGTATTTTTGTAAAAAAAAAAAAAAAAAATCACAATAGAGTGACTGCTTTGCGCAAAAGTTATAGCACCTACAAAATAGGGGACATAATTATGATTTTTTTTTTTTATATTTTTTTTTTACTAGTATGGCGGCGATCTGCGATTTTTATTGGGACTGCGATATTGCGACGGACACATCGGACACTTTTGACACATTTTTGGCGCCATTCACATTTATACAGCGACCAGTGCTATAAAAATGCACTAATTACTGTATAAATGTGACTGGCATTGAAGGGGTTAACACTAGGGGGTGAGGAAGGGGTTAAATGTATTGCCTGGGTGTGTTCTAACTGTATGGGGGGAGGGGGGTGACTGGGGGAGGTGACCGATGCTGTCTCCCTATGTACAAGAGAAACAGCATCTGTCACCTCACTGACAGGACGTGAAGCTCTGTGTTTACACTCAGAGCTCCACGTCCCTGCTGTCTCACCGACGATCGCGTGTACCTGACGGACATCGCGGCCGCCGGGTACACGCATCGGATCCTCGGTGATGCGTCGGGACTGTTTTTCCCCGCCGCGCGCCACCCTGTGGCGCGCGCGGGGAATTACAAGCAAATCACGTCCAAAGACGTCAACCCGGCGCCTCAGGTCTGTGCTGTTCACGTCTTTGGACGTGAAGCGGTATTGAAGTGGTTAAGGACTAGTTGCATTTGTAGTGCCTGCATTTATTTACCTTTTCAGGGTTTACCCATTTATTTTACCCTGGTTATCCTACAAATAAGACACTTCCTGTTCCAGAGTGTCACTGCACTCTCTATGGAGAAGCAGCTTTGTCTCTCTAGGCTGCTCCCCAGATTTTGACTACTAACACAAGTCCCTCTCCTCATGTCCATTACATATTGGGGAGTTGTTTTGTATTTCACAGAGGATAGCTGGGAAAGGTAATAAAATTATTATCAAAGGGATTATATTATTATACCAACCCAGTGCTTTAATATGTAGATAAATATGTCTGCAGCCAGCGCTGCTCCAGTCACGCTCCCCTGACATGTTTTGGTCTTGGGCTTGGTCACAGAGGAGGAGGCACTGGCTGGATGACATTCATCTACAGTACATATTGATGCACTGAGCTGGTGAGCAGCACCTTTTCTTCCCTTCGATGATGCACTGACACCAGCTCCTTTTACTGGAAGTGAGATCTCTGTCTTATATCAGCATGGTACGCCAAGTTTCATTTTTATCACTGAAAGATAATACGTTTGAGATTCACTTCAGCTCACAGAAAGTTAAAGGACCCAAGATTTGTGATAGGATCACTTACAGAAAACTACATACCCTGAAAAAGAAAACTATTGCATTTGCCACATCTAAGAACTGGTGGGCTTTAATATATTACAATTTGGTTAATATTGCCACAAAAGTCATTCCTAAATTATATATATTTCAGATTAAATTTCAGATTGAAGTTTGGTGGTGTAATAAAATCTTTGGAACATGTCTCAAATTTGCAAAATAACAGTCACTTTAAATGAAAAGACAACTACCTGACATGTAAATATATGTTAATTATGATTTGGGGACTGAAAGGGTAAAGCAATTGATCCTCCATCAATGCCATGTGATTACAGTCCACAACATCTAAAGCAAAATACTGTTTTGAGCAGCTATGAGGGCTGCCATAGCTGTCTCATATTTATTTTAATGCTGTTGCAATGGTTTTAGTATTTGTTCCAATCACTTACCAGAAACAAGTATGCAGAGCAAAAGTCCTGACTTCACTTTACTATGAGTTTTGCTTTCTAAATATACAGTATGCCTTTGGTACATATTATATAAAGTATTGAAGCTAGACACAGTCCGGCAACCAGTACTTTCAGAAGGAAGTTAGCAATGGCAACCTCTGTGTTTCTGTCTATACAGGTTTCCAATTAAGTTGTTCTAGACTTCTAATCTCTAATGTAAACACAAATCAGGACTCTGGGAGGGGTGGAGCTGAGTGAGCTAAGCTTCTTATAGAACAACTTTAATGACTTCAATGGTGATGCTGGGAACTTTGCAGATGAATTGCTGCACAGTGGAAACACATAATACCAGCAACCATTTCTGGAGTTACATGTGATAAGCATTCACATGTAACTCCAGGAGTGTGTGTCAGCATTATGTTCTTCCACTGAAGATTTGGCTGACAGGAGCCTCCATGTACCACCACACTTAAAGCAGGCTATTCAAGTTGAGCAGTGGGTTATAAGTGTTTTCCTGGGAATTACTCCATAGTGCTTGCAGTTATAGAGGTCAGTGAGGTCTAGTTCTAACTCTCATTTGCCTACATATTACAATATGTAAAAATGGAAATGTCAATAGTTTTGGCACCGTCGGACCAAAGTTTTAAAACTTGCTTTAAAATCGGACCGATGGACGCCTGACCATCGGACCAAACCGATGGTTAGTACGCAAAAGCATCGGACCAAAAACCCGCGCATGCTCAGAATCGAGTCGACGCATGCTTGGAAGCATTGAACTTCGTTTTTTCAGCACGTCGTTGTGTTCTACGACACCGGCGTTCTAACCCGATTGGATTTTGGACTAATGGTGTGTACGCACATCAGACCATCGGGCCACTTCAGCGGTGAACCGATGAAAACGGTCCATCGGACAATTCTCATTGGGCTGGACCGATTGTGTGTACGCGGCCTAAGAGGTATGTACTCACCTTATATTAATAACATTAATAGCCTACATAGAAAATTCAAAGGAAACTACTGTAGTGTCACCACAAAAGAAATGGGGGCACTTACGTATGTGTGAAAATGTAGAATGAACTCTCAAAGAAACTTGCACATATTGTAATTGGTTTACAAATGGATTAATGCTCTCTTAGATGAAAATAGTATATAAATATTATATAGGGGGATTTCTAAAAAAAAAAAAAATGATCCAGGGATTTTTATTATATGGCAATTTGGGTTAATAGGGAATTTGTATCCATGTTAAAATATAGACCATGCTGTATACCTCCGTCTTCTATATTTAAAAAAAAATATATATATATATATATATATATATATATATATATATATATATATATATATATATATATATACTGTATATATATTTATTTATTTGAGGTTAAACTTGATGAATATATATCTATTTTAAACTAATATTAAAATAAATATGGAACTGTCATATTTTGGCATCAGAATGCTTGGTTTTTGTTTGTTGAGATTCCTACCTTTTCCCCACTTCCTTTCGCTGGCTTTCAGAGGAGCTGGTTAAATTTACCTACCCTATTTATGCTCCTTATTACAATACATATATCTATCTAGAAGATAGTGCCTACGACAAGGACATGGTCTGCAAGCACAAGAATTTAATTCTTCAATCTCTGTCTCAATATGTCCTGGAGATGTGTGTTTTCTTTTCACGTATATAGCTTGTCAGTTAATTTTTCCATTTCGTGCTGCAAAGCAGATCAGGTTCACAAGCCATCAAACAGACGCTGTTCTTTAAGGTTGAATTTCCTGACAATACCATCAGTCATACAGCACTACTAGCAACTGTTGGGAGTCCTATGATTTTGTGCTTCTAATAAAAGGCTTTCTACTGAGAAACCATTCATCGCCACTCGTAGTTGTGTTAAACAAGGCAGCAGCTCTTGTTTGTCACCTCATAACTGAAATAGCCAGTCTCTGGTTTCATGAGCCACAGGTGTCGATAAGCCATTAGTAGCTTGCACTAGTCTTATTGCTACATCTAAAATATTGATTTATCTTTCCCCATTATTATTGTTCCTTTTTTTAATTAATAAAACCGTGATTAGTACCCTTGATTTTCAACACTGAGATTCTGGTTATAGTCCCCAATAGAGATGTTATCTGCATAAAGAATGTGTTTCCATGTGTTCATGCAGGTACTAAAAACCAAAAAGGGCATATGGTTGTGGCAGAAACATTAAAAATTATTTTATTGCATTTGGAATGATCTTATTTTGTTTTGGATTAGTTCCACTTGTGAGTTACAGCCTGGCTGGTAACAATTTGTCAGACTGCCTGGGCATCTATCTCTTCATCTGTTTCTTGTTTAATGGCCATGAATCTGTTATAGCCTTGTGTAAGCACATTTCTACATCTCCCACACAAGCTTTTATTATGTTCATTGGGAAAGGGTTGCTCATGGCCTTTGCGTTAAGATATTCAGATTACCTTTTAAAATGCAAAACAATGATTAGAAATCTATATATGTATACATCATTCCAAAGTGGACAAGAGGAAAGGTCTGGTGTCACCAGTGACACACCTCTATCCCTATACATAGCAAAAACACAGAGTCGCCTTAGGGCATTGAATAAGGTGAGCACAGTTTGCCACGGAATAACAGAAGTGAATATAGTAATACCATTTAATCAAGAAATCATATACATACATGCATGGTGTAAACAATAGCATAGCCAATAAAAAATTGCACATGATAGAAGTAACATTGGTTCATGTAGATATCATACAGTATGCACAGGCATCAAATAACCCAAAGTGGGAGCTGTGGTGGCTCAACGTGATTGGCACTGCGCTGACAAGCCATTCACCTCTGCAGCCAAGGGTTCGGATCCCGGGCTCGGCTACATGTGAATTGAGTTTGGTGGTCTCAGCCCGGCTCCCGGTGGGTGTGCTATGCAAGGTACGCCTGTGCTTAGTACAAACACCCCCCCCCCCACAAAAAACCACCACACTTGCACGCAAAAAATTGGTTTAAAACACATGCACTTTGGCCATGCGGTCTCTTAAAATAAAGAGAGGCGAAGGACCTACAGGGCTGGCTGGGTGGGCTAGGCCCCCTCACTCCCTCATAGGGGGAGTCCCTCTGCCCCATTGGGGTCCCGTTGGGCCCCAGTTGGGCTCCCAAGAGGAGCAGGTAGGGCGGGGTGAGTGGGAGGCCCCCCTTCACACCCGCCATTGCCACCAGGGGCATGGAGAAGGATGCCTACTCCCAACTCCTGCAATCCGGCTCCTCTCTCTCGAGTTCACGCACAAAAAAAAATACACTTTAAAAAAAAAAAAAAAAAAATAACCCAAAGTGAGTATGAATGTAGAGGATTGTTTCCCACTGAGCAAATGCTGTAGCTTGGTTGCTATGGGCAGCTTCTGACCTGGAATTAAAGCACATGCCTAAAATTGGTATACGTTGGTGCCTTTAAATAATATTAACAGAGGTCCACATGTAACCCAACAGAACCAGGTTACATTTTTAGCTATTCTCCATACATTTTCATACCTCCAAACTTTCTGAGATAGGAATGAGGGACACCTACTAAGAAATGAATGTATGTATAGGACACGCCCCCTACCACACCTCCTTAAAGGAGAATTAACAAAAATGGTTAATTAAATCCACAAGGACTTTTTTTACCACTATTATTACTTTAATTGGCTCTTATAATGTACACATGCAGCAATTTCAAAATGAGATGAAAGGTTTAGCACTGGGAAACACTTTTTGAAAGATAGAAAGTGCATTTTATTTACAACTATATAGATCAGACCATAATGAGGGACAAATGAGGAGGAAGGAGGGACAGAGGGACATTGCTCTAAATCAGGGACAGTCCCTCCAAATCAGGGAAAGTTGGGATCTATGCATTTTGCTCAGGAAAATGAGTGTGAGGTAAGTTTAGAAACATTCAGCAGAGGGCAGTCTGTGTCTTTACTGGGTGTGTCAAATTATTCTGATGTCAATTCCATCATAAAAGTCAAAAATGTTGTGCTGTCATTATTGGCATTCAATTAATTTTTTATCATATCATGCACACTTGGTTTTGATCACTATTTCAGTTCATAGTTGCATAGAGAAAAGGGAGGTACCTTTGGATCAAACGAGATTTTGTGCAGTAGTAACATTCTTGTCCACTGCGCAGAGTAGCAACGCAATTACTAAGGTGCAGTTCAGTACCTTAGATGCCCAACTTTTTCCAGAACACTGGTTTTTCTCATTTCAAATTTTGCAACAACCAAAATCAAATACAGGTAGTTTATAATACTGCATTTCTCTAATGCCTTGTAAACACGATCGGAATTTCCGAGGAAAAAAGACAGAATTTTTTCATCGGATATTCCGATCGTGGGCCCCATCAGACTTTTTTCCACCCTCATCCAAATTTTTCATACTCATCTGTCTCATCCTTATTCCTCTTTGCAACCATTTAATGAACAATTAGCAGATTCTTTTTTTTTTTTTAATGTTACACTTCCTGAGTTTTCGTTTCATTTTCATTCTCTTCTTGAAAAACAAATGTCCCTTTTGGAAATCCAAACTGCAATATAATCTCTCAAAACTAGCAAATAACCAAATCCTGATGGTTTTACTACTATTGTTTATAAAAAAAAAATTGTTAAAGTGGAATTAAACCCTTCTATCATTTTCAGCCAAGGAAGCTGCCATCTTGGCCTATGTTTAATCTTCAACTGACGTGGTGCTGCACATGTGATCAGTTATGACACCAGCCATTATCCAATGGCTGGTGTCATAACTGATCACATGTGCAGCACCACGTCAGTTGAAGATTAAACATAGGCCAAGATGGCAGCTTCCTTGGATGGTTTGACAGTTTGGTTGAGAGCACAACCAATGTGACAGTTGGCAATCCCGGCATGCCGGAAATTTAACTGCTTTTTGAAACTGTTAAATCGATGGGTTTACTTCCGCTTTAAGTGCCTTGGTCCTAGTTTCAACCTTAAATAGTCATGTTGGTACAGAATATTTTCAATCTGAATCTCTTACAGCAGCTATTAGTATGTTTTCTGATACTTATTGATCTAATTTTAAACCTATTCCTTGATTAATATTGACATTTAACTATTAGCAAGAATCTTAGCTATCCACTTAAATTCTTAATATAGATGGTCTATTCTCCCAAGACCAAGTAGGCTTCTTACCTGGCTGACAAGCTGGAGATAATGTTTCTCATCTACTTCATCTCATAGATTTATTAAAATACACAAAGGTCCCATCCCTATTACTGTAAAAAGCTACCCTTTATTTGTCCTTCATAAATGGGGGGTTGAAAATGTACTGTAACATACTTAAGCAGAGTATGATCCGCTCCCTTCGGAGACTGGGTTGCAGGGCAGTAATCCAACATGATAACGACCCCAAACATACCTCCAAGACAACCACTGCCTTGCTAAAGAAGCTGAGGGTAAAGGTGATGCACTGGCCAAGCATGTCTCCAGACATAAACCCTATTTTCTCTAACATCCACCAGTTTCATGTCGTCATGGAGAAGTGGAAGAGGACACCAGCGGCAACCTGTGAAGCTCTGGTGAACTCCATGCTCAAGAGGGTTCAGGCAGTGCTGGAAAATAATGGTGGCCACACAAAATATTGACACTTTGGGCCCAATTTGAAAATTTTCACTTAGGGGTGTACTCACTTTTGTTGCCAGCGGTTTAAACTTTAACCACTTAAGGACCATCTAACGCCAATATACGTTGGCAGAATGGCCCAGCCGCAAGATCAGCGGACCTGATCGCCGCCGGTGTCCCGCGATTGGTCACGGTAGCTGAAGAACGGGAAGAGGTGTGTGTAAACGCTTATTGCGATTTTATTTACCAAAAATAGGTAGAAGAATCCGCATCGGCCTAAACTGAGGAAAAAAATCGTTTTTTTTATATCTTTTTTGGGGATATTTATTATAGCAAAAAGTAAATATATTGCATTTTTTTTAAAATGTCGCTCTATTTTTGTTTATTGCGCAAAAAACAAAAACTGCAGAGGTGATCAAATACCACCAAATAAAGCTCTATTTGTGGGAAAAAAAGGACACCTAATTTTGTTTAGGAGCCACGTCGCAGGACCGCGCAATTGTCAGTTACATCGACGCAGTGCCGAATCGCAAAAAGAGGAAATGTCCTTTAGCTGCATAATGGTCCGGGTCTTAAGTGGTTAATGACTGTGTGTTGTTATTTTGAGGGGACAGCAAATTTACACTATTATACAAGCTGTACACTCACACAGTTTTATTTCTTCAGTGTTGTCACATAAAAAGATATAATAAAATATTTACAAAACTGTGAGGGGTGTACTCAACTTTGTGAGATACTGTATCTGGTGGGTTGTCCTAAGAGCTGTAATTTCAGGTCCTATCAACTCATTTATACTGCTTTAGATATACCCTTGCAGAGACAACTGCTAGAAGCCTTGTTGGGTAAGAAGCCAGATGACTGTTCTAAGATAGAATTCCTCTTGCTCTCCTTTATTTTTAGTGCAGCAAGGCAAACCATTTCAAGTGCCTGGAAAAAGCTACTGTCCATTTTGAAGAACCTAAAGTCCAAGTTAATCTTTGCATGACATATGAGAAGACAGTAGGCATGTTAGATTATGGGATGCCCAAATTCCTAAAAATATGGGAACTTGGAATCTCTAATTACACGCTGACAGACATCGACCATACAGTACATTTTAACCAATTAAAACTTTAGTAATTGATCACTACAGATCTGTGGACAAACATTGGGGGTTATTTACGAAAGGCAAATACACTCTGCACTACAAGTGCAAACTACAAGTGCAAACTGCACTTGGAAATTGCTCTGAAAGTGCACTTGGAAGTGCAGTCACTGTAAATCTGAGGTGTAGATCTAAAAGGAGGGGAAGCTCTGCTAATTTTATCATCCAGTGATGTGCAAGGTAAAATGCTGTTTTTTATTTTCCTTGAATGTCCCCCTCGGATCTACAGCGACTGCACATCCAAGTGCACTTTCAGTGCAATTTCAAGTGCACTTTGCACTTGTAGTTTGCACTTGTAGTGCAACATGGATTTGCCTTTCGTAAATAACCCCCATTGTGATCTTTCTCATCTACAAATCCCCCCTCTTTTTTTTTCCGTTCCATGGGCCACCCACCATGAAGATGTCATTGTGCTTTTCTACCTGCACAATATACTTTTATCCTCCTGACACATTCCTTTGGAATGGCCACTTTTTTTAGTTTCAATGGTGTTTATTAAAGAATTTTACATAGATACAGAAATAATGTGATACATTCACAAAAATTTGTTGTAGAAGATAAAATGAACACTGCGGTAACAGAATAGTGCAACCCAATCAGAAACAGTAAACAGAACAAAATACGACCTTGGGTCAGGGCCCAGTAATGCACAAACCTATCACAATCAGACCCGCTGCTTCAGGGGCAAACATCGCACTGGATAAACACAGCTCCCGCAGGAGGCTCTCCTGACCCAAGGGGCCACCCCCACACCCAGCATAGCAAGAGAGGAGAGCGCGGCCCCCAGGCCGATTAGTCCCAAAACCAGTCAGCACAAGCCAACAACGAACAAATCAAAATATACATAGTAGATATTAAGGTAGAGAGAAGGGAATAGGTGAGAGTCAAAGAAAAGTTAAGGAAAGAATAACGAAGAACAGGAAAAGAGAGGAGGGGGGAGGGGGGTCCCGGCCCAGCACCTAAGCCACCAACTAGGGATAAGCTAAAATGTGGTCCTGTTGGGGTCATTTGTAAGATATAAAATCCATGGGTCCCATACTCTATGGAATAATTCCATCTTGTCCTGCGATAACGCTGACCCACAGTAAGGCTTGCTTTTCCGATTTCCTGCAGATTGATCTGTGTAAGCGAATAAAGGAAAATATAGATCCTAATCCAGAACCTTGTAACCCTAGGGCACGTCCACCATATATGATGGACAGTGCCCTTCTGCCCACATCCTCTAAAGCACAGGGGGGATGCACCCGGTACAAAGGTAGCCAGCCTAGCTGGTACCATATACCATCGGAAAAGGACCTTATAATTTGCCTCTATTATGGAGGTATTGATGAGAGATCAAGAAGCTGTAGCAGCCATCGAGTGACATTCATCGAGGTCTAAATCCACCTGCAGATCTGTTTCCCATTGAGTCATATAAGTCAGCTTTCTCGATTCTCCCATCAGCAGCATATAAACAGAGGAAATATGACCTTTCATCCTATCAAACTGGATACACAACTGTTCCATGGGTGTAAGTGATTGTAGGTCACTCCTACGGGCCAAAGTCTGTATATAGTGAGAAATCAGTGTATCTATAACTCTCCTTCAGAGGCATACTGTACTTGTCCTCCATTACCTGTACCGTCAACATACCTCTACGATCGTAAAAGTCAGCTATACGCAGCAGACCTTTATTGGTCCACCACTTGAACGCAAGGGCCGGGGTGAATGCTCTATTCTCCAACAGTGGTGCCAAGGGAGAATGGGGTGATTTCAAGTGTTGGGTGCGGGAGACCCTGTCCCATAAGTCCAATGAGAAAGACAGAGAAGGACATAATATTAGAGGTCTCTCTTTAGATGGAAGCCATAGGATGTGAGAAACAGGCCTGGGGCGACAGGAATGAGATTCCATATTCATCCAGATTGCTGGGGCCCATTGAGAATGAAATCTGGCAAGTTGCGCCAGTTGAGCAGCATGAAAATATTTCTGCAAGTCAGGCAGACCTAGTCCGCCTCTCCATTTTGGTGTATACAAAGTGCTTTTATTCACTCTGGGTCTCTTGTTCCCCCAAATATATCTGAGCAGCGTTCTTTTAAAAACTTTAAGATCTAATTGGACCAAAGATACTGGTAGAGTGCGAAACAGGTATAATAACCTAGGTAAAACATTCATTTTTTCAGAGTGGAGTCTGCCGAACCACGATGGAGGATGAATCTGCCACTTAGCCATGTCCTCAGTCAGTCATTTAAAAAGAGCTGGGTAGTTGGCCCTATATATTGTTTCAAAAGATGAGGTTAGATGGACTCCCAAGTAGGCAAGGGCTACTGGTTCCCAACCAAAACTGAACGACTGCTCCAGCACTGTCCGGGTAGCCTCGGGCAGCAATAGATTCAGTGCCCTAAATTTGCTATGGTTAATTCTCAAACCCGAAATCTCTGAGAACGGCCGTAAGGTGTCAAAAAGGTTGGGCAGGGAGGTGATCGGCGATGTTAGGGTCATCAACAGTAATTCCTTTGATGTCTGGACTCGAGCGGATCGTAATCTCTAGTGGCTCGATAGCGAGTACAAATAATAACGGCGACAGCGGACATCCCTGCCAGGTTCCCCGTCTAATTGCAAAAGATTGGGAGGAGTATCACCGAAGCATTAGAATAGCACTCGGAGCATCATATAATGTTCGCAGAAAGTCCAAAAAGCGCTGACCAAAGCAGTAGCGAGTCAAGACATCAAATAGAAAGTCCCAGGAGATAGAATCGAACGCCTTCTGGATATCCAATGAGAGCAGCATCCCTTTTCTTACCCCACCGCCGTCACAGTTAGATTGAATTGCCGAAATTAAGTTAATCAACCTACGTGTTTGGTCTGATGTCTGTCGGTTAGGCACAAAGCCCGCCTGATCAGGATGGATGAAGCGCGAAAGGAAGGTGTTCTGGCCACTTTTTTTTAAACACGTTACTGGTAATGTTTCATCTGCGCTAACTCCAAGACTATCCTAATCCATAGTTTCTGTTGAATGTACTGAACCCTTTGTACCTTATGTGATTACCAGAACACAATTTAACTTCATGTTGTATTTTGCAAAACTTTATAAACTAAATAAAAATATTGAAAGAATATACAGTATGAGCCTTTTGTAATTCACTGTACAGTAGCACTCAGACATGCAGATGGAGGTTACAGCACTAGGGGCCAGTATGGTGTACTGCATGCACACAGGGTGATGAGGAATCCTCCAACAGGAGGAGAGAGTGGAGGGAGGGGCTAATCAAACGCTGGTGAAATTGAGATGAACAAGCTGCTTTGCTTGTAAGTGCAGTAGAGAAATGTCAGATCACCACCCTGGCTGTACATTATATCAGGATATGGTAGGTCCTAGGACTTAATGGAAAGAGAAAATCCTTTTGCAATTAAAACGACTCATATGCTGTTTGTGTATTTTCCAATTTGTCTAAAGTACAGACTTAAGCATTTCATTTTATAATGCATTTATAAAGCACATTAAGGGGTTGATTTACTAAAACTGGAGAGTGCAAAATCTGGTGCAGCTCTGCATAGAAACCATTCAGTTTTTTTTTTTTTTATCAAAGATTAATTAAACGAGCTAGAGTTAGAAGCTGATTGGCTTCTATGCATAGCTGTACCAGATTTCTCTCTAATTTTAGTAAATCAACCCCTAAATGTATTTTTTTTCTTTTCTTTGTGTACTGTACATTCTAAATGTCAATATTTTACAGCAAACAACTAATGGGTTGTCACACTGAATGTAGAAGGAATTGGAGGATGGAAAGCAAACACAGTTGTATGGAAAAATAATAAATTGAAGACACACTGATAATAAACATACTTAATTTAATGCAAAGCCAAACTTAGCTCAGAAGCCAGAAGCCTGAAGCCAGAAGGCAGTGATTTAATTAATTTTGTTTTCGGTAAAGGCTCTACATGTGAAAGCAGATGAGCAGCATGATAGATGTATGATGCATGCAGGGAAGACTGAGCACATGTTTTATGGCACCTTTGTCTACTGATGGAACAGTAAATTATATTGCCTCAGTGTTCATAACTAGATTGCAGAGCAGATGTGCCAGCAATTTTAAAGCAGACTTCTTAATTAACCTCTTTACTATTAGATAAACAGCATACTTTACATTTTGTGAAATAAGCACTATATTGTTTATAAATATACAGTATGTCCATATAAATGATGCAGTGGTAAAAGAGCCTTTGTAGAGAAACAGCAATATCCGCATGTATCCGCATGGCTATTACAAGGGATTGTATACCCCATTAACACCAATCATACCACAAGAACCTACTTAAATAATAAAGTAAACAAGCAAAAAGGAATGTGGGAAAGTTTAGGCCTCAACCTTTTTATTGCATTTAAATCCATTTTAACCACTTCCAGTCCAGCCGCGTACCTGTACGTCGCTGGACTTTGGATGATTATACTGGAATTATGCTGGCAGTTGCAGGCATCACCCCAGTATAATTTGGGTGGTCGGCTTTCCTGCAAAAGCAACGGGAGTGGTTGACTAGCTGCATTTTTTTCTTGCACTAAAATTCTAAAAAATACTGTTTGAAAAAACGCTGCACAAATTGATTGTGACAAAACATTGCAAAACCCAACAATTTATGTTCTAGGGCCTCAGCTTTAAAAACATATATAATGATTGGAGGTTCTAAGTAGTATTCTAACAAAAAATACTGGTTGTTACAAGTGAACAAAAAGTGTCAGAAAAGGCCCAGACTAGAGGTGGTTAATTATGAAATGAACTTTAACCTTTAACACTAGCTGGTACTGTCAACTGTTTAGTTCAATGATTCTGGAGGGTGGACTTCTGGTTTCTGAATTTATGATATGCCAACTGTCTGCTTTGATTAGTGAGTATAATTTCTATCTTTTGTTTTATAATAAAGTGCCATGGATATTGCACTAGTCGTTTGCACCCTTTTGTACTTTTTGTTGTTTGTCAAACAGTGATATCTTACACCAACCAAATAACAGTTTACAAACCACAGTTCATCCACAAAGTGGAAAACATTGCCAAAAAAGTCAGGTTACAAATCTGGCCCCACCCCACCATCATGGCCTAAACAATCATTCTTTACAATCCAGCATTGAAAATGCTCTTACCAATAGCTAAGAAAATTTACCAAAACCATACTTCCCAAATTTCTGAAATTAAAGGGACACTCTTTAGCACACAGTAAGTAGCAAAGGACACATACCTGGTTACACAGACCTCAAAGATCTTATACCCCCTCTTTTTTCTGGACCATATACCTTGTACATACAGTATTGAGAAAGTCTTAGTGGTGGTGTGGCAGGGTGGTGTGGCAGCCAGCTTGAAGTGTGTCTCCTGTTCATACAAGATGTCACAGGATTGTGCTTTTCACTGTCTTCCAAAAAGAGGCTCACTTGGCCGGGTGGTTGAGGTCTTTAGCAATGAGGGTCAGAATTTTAGATCCCATGTAAGTATGTAGGAGCGAAGATTAAAAATCACTAGGGCTGTTACTGATCAAAATTTTTGTGTTCGATTAGTCGTTTTTTTTTTTTAATCGATTAATCGACTAATTTCGATTAATTACAACGCACATAGAGATTCCCAGTGCAGCTCCCAACAACTGGAAAAATGCATAGCAGGATACAAAAAAACACACAAAGGCAGCGCTCGATGGGAATAGCATTAAAACTTTTATAGTCTTCAAGTAGGTAACACAATAAATATTGCACTGGAGATAAAATTGATGTAGCTATATAAACTGTAAAAATGGTGCGAGTAATACCAAACGGTACCAAAAAACAGTCATAATAACATGTAGCCAAGTATGATACTGGTATAAAAATGTGTACAACGATACCACTGCTGAATCCAGATGAGGAGAAGTTAACATCAGTCCGTCGGCATGTAGATATCCCATGAAGGGAATTATCACAACTCCCAATGGATGGTTGTAGAATCCCAGGTTGATAGAGGGACGTGTAACAGCCCTTGCATGTGGCAGATAGTAAGGTCCCCCCGGCATGCAGATATGAAGGCACAGCAAAGAAGCCCTTCAGATGGACACGGTAAGCCCCGCCGGTGTCCGTGACATTACCGGATCTCCAACAGAACTCCCTGAAGGCCCAGAAGCCGGCGGAGAGATGAGTACCAATCAAAAGAGTTTTAATCGATCAAAAAGATTTTGATCGATCAAAAAAATTAAAGATTAATCGATCGATTAAAAGTTAATTTGCACAGCCCTAAAAATCACACTTTCATTTGGATGGAGAGATTTATATGTTTGAAGGAACTCCGTGGGTGGGAAGTTAAGCAGGTAGATAACTGGTGTAAGGAAAGTTCCACCATCAAGAGTGAGCTGTATGGGTAGTCTCCGTAGTATTCAGAGCAAATAGAAAGAGAAAACTTGTTAAGTCTAGATGATATTTAAACATGAATAAGTGTGCAGAGAATGAGAGAAAAGGGCTGCATAGTACAATAAAGGGGGGGGGGTGAGTTCCAATGGCCACTGCACTTTGGCTGCAGAGCATCCTCATGGGGGCACAAATATGTAACAAGCATTTTCATAGATTCTAGGTAAGTTCACCAAGGCCTATATTTTGGCCTATCTGGGGCCTTTTGCCAAGGAGGGGTTAACTTCCACAGAGGTTTGCGATATCCAGTGGAGTATGGTCATGGAAGATGCCCCAAAAGCTGAGTAGAGCCAAGCCCACTTCCCCTTGGGTAGTGGTATGAGAAACCCCATTATAGTCCACAGTTAACCTAGATGGATGCCTCCACTTATAGCCAAGGTTGTGGTTATAAACAGCATTTGTTATTGCACTGAGTTGTCTTCTAAGGTGAAGTGTGTACTTAGATAGGTATGAATAAATATGTATGTTATCATATGGGTATGGCTTCCCAGGGAATGAGATTTTGTTAGTAGATGTTCTTTGATGTGAAAGAAGTGAATTCCCATAAGAACATCCATGGGGATTGTATATGGTAGGTGGGACGGCCCGGGTAAGTGATGGATATGGTCTATGGTTAGCACCATGTGTGAGGCATCTGGAAGTATAGCAACAAACAAATCATTGGTATAGCGCTGACAATCTGCAGGTTTGCACTGATTCAGGCACCCCCTGGAGCTTCAGATTATTTTGCTGTGACCTATCCTCCAGGTTACCTATTTTTGCTTTTATCCAATTGTGTTCTTCCAGGTTTTTATCATGTGCATCCACAAGATCATTGACTGTGGTGGTAATGTCCCCCAGTGAGTTTTCAATATGATACACTCTTGAACTTTTGTCTGAGAGCCACAAAGTCTGCATGGAGAGAGTTGTGCAGTAACAGAAGCATCTCTTTTAAGCATCTCTAGTCGCTGGCATCCCCCTGTATGCTCCCAAGCTTGCCACTCAGATGTCCATGCAGAAATAAAAGATTCCCTTTCAGGAGAACAACATGGATAGGCGACACAGCTCACACTTGTAACAAATAGGTAATATGTTCAGCCAGCCATTCCAAATATATACCCTGCAAGAGAACTGAAATCTTTTGTGTAATAAATGCAAAGAGCCGGGGCGGACATAAGTAGCAGGATGCCTATCTACCTAAACACTGATTGCAGATCTGATGCACTCTCAATGTAGCGGCTACATATCCTGCACCATTACCATCTTTTATTGACATATTAAAATTAAGATTCTAAGGAAGGAGAGTCAACATATAACATAAATAAAACAATTAACATCAATTTCAACATTAAAGTGTTACCAAACCCAGGACCCTGCATTTGCTATATCTGGTCTCCTTCAGCACACAAAACATGGAAAATATTTTAATAAATATAAACTGCTAAATACTCTTCTCATCAGCAGCATATAGCAGTCTTGTGACTTCTATCAGTGTCTGGTTAAAGCTTGTAGGAGGAGTTGTCATTCTCACCTGACTATACTATGAGGCTACATGACCCCATGTTTCCTGACCCCCTGTCTGGACAGCATTGATTGGGCCTGTGCTGATCACATGCACCCTTCTAAGAAAAATAACTTTCAAGTGACTCCAAAGGCTTTGTCCTATAAGGGGATGAATTGGGGACAGTGGAAGAAAGGGAGAAAATCGTTTTTTTTGCTAGAAAATTACTTAAAACCCCCAAACATTATATATATTCTTTTCTAACACCCTAGAGAATAAAATGGCGGTCATTGCAATACTTTTTGTCACACCGTATTTGGGCAGCAGTCTTACAAGTGCACTTCTTTTGGAAAAAAATCACTTTTTTGAATAAAAAAATAAGACAACAGTAAAGTTAGCCCAATTTGTTTTATATTGTGAAAGATACTGTTTTATTGGTCTCACTCTAACAATCGCGGTGATACCTCAATTGTGTGGTTTGAACACCGTTTTCATATGCGGGCGCTACTCACGTATGCGTTTACTTCTGCGCGCGAGCTCGTCGGGAAGGGCCGCTTTAAAAAATGTTTTTGGGGGTTTTCTTATTTATTTTTATTTATTTTATTAATTTAAAAAAAAAAAAATGGGTCACTTTTATTCCTATTACAAGGAATGTAAACATCCCTTGTAATAGTAAAAAGCATGACAGGTCCTCTTAAATATGAGATCTGGGGTCAAAATGACCTCAGATCCCATATTTAGGTTTAAATGCAAGACAAATAAATAAATACAATTTTGTCATTTGAAAAAATGACAACTAGAAAATATTGCTTTACCACTTTCCCACCGCGCTATAGACAAAATACTTTCACTCGCGCTACCGGAATCATCCATCACGGATCGCGGTAAATTGCTGCTGATAGCGGCCGTTTACCACGTGATCGCTCCGTCAAATGATGTGATGACGCCGGTTCCTCCGTCTCCTCTCTGTACCAATCTGTACAGTGTGAGAGGAGAGGGGGAGAGTGAGGGCAGCAGCAGCACTGAGGGCTGGATCTGTGACAACTGCAGTCACAGATCCAGCCCTCCATCCCTGCCCATTACTCTGCAATACCCTGCGCGATACTCTGCAATACCCCAATACTCTGCAATACGCTGCGTGATACTCTGCAATACCCCAATACTCTGCAATACCCTGCGTGATACTCTGCAATTCCCCAATACTCTTCAATTCCCTGCGCGATACTCTGCAATACCTCAATACTCTGCAATACCCCAATACTCTGCAATACCCCCATACTCTGCAATTCCCTGTGCGATACTCTGCAATACCCCAATACTCTGCAATACCCCAATACTCCGCAATACCCCAATACCTTGCAATACTCCAATACCTTGCAATACGCCCCCCCCTCCTGCCACCCTCCAGTGCTTTTACAGACTCACCGCTAGGATCGAAGCCAGGATATTTTTTTTCCAGTCTTCCCAGCCTAGAGGTGAGATGTGGGGTCTTATTGACCCCACGTCTCACTGTAAAGAGGACCTGTCATGTTATAATCCTATTACAAGGGATGTTTACATTCCTTATAATAGGAATAAAAGTGATAAAAAATGTATTTTTGGTGAAAAAAGTGTCAAAATCAAAGTAAATAAAGTAAAATGAACAATATTTTTTTTTTTAAAGCACCCCTGTCCCCGTGTGCTCGCATGCAGTAGCGAACGCATACGTAATTTTCACCGACTTATGAAAATGGTGTTCAAGCTACACATGTGAGGTATCTCTTCGAACGTTAGAGCGAGAGCAATCATTTTGGCCCTAGACCTCCTCCGTAACTAAAAACATGTAACCAATAAAAGTAATTAAAGCGTCGCCTATGGGGATTTTTAAGTAGCGAAGTTTGGCGCCATTCCACAAGCGGTAAAATTCACACACATGCAGGTGATGAATCATGGATAGAAGAAAAACACCTCCACCAGTAGTAAAAATGGCCTCTCACCTCCCAGATCAGACCCTATAATGAGATCAGGGTCAATAGCGCTTTCCCATAAGGGATAAATCCAGGGGATGAAGTTGCCAGCTGACAAGCATGAAGCCAAATCAGATACACTCCGACCAGATGATGATTCATTCATACAAAAAAAGGAGATAACATAGTGTACTCTGTATGCGCACAAGGTTTAATAAAACAAATGTATAAAACTCACATTTTCAAGGCACTGATCCAGTGCCAGGGTAAACAGCGATAAAAAACATGTGTTGCTTGTGTTGCAGTGGCTGCGGGTGCCGTCACGTCCTTCCCTCCGAACGTTGCGTCCCTAGGACAGGACTTCTTCAGCGGAATGTCCGCTGAAGAAGTCCTGTCTTGTAAGAGAGAAATGTTATAATTGGTCTGGGTGCTCCAGAACGCCTGATGGTGCTCCCTGCATGTTGGGTCTCTGTATGTGGCCATGTTGTGTAAAAGTCTCACACATGGGGTTTTTCCATACTCGGGAGGAATAGCAGAATGTGTTTTGGGGTGTAATTTGTGGTATGCATTTGCTGTGTGTGAAAAATAACCTGCTAATATGACAAAAACTATTTTTTTTTCTTTACAGAATTTTCAGTTGTTTTTCTTTTAAAGCGCAAAAAATAAAAAACCCAGAGGTGATCAAATACCACCAAAAGGAAGATGTATTTGTGTGAAAAAAAGGACAAAATATCAAATGGGTACAATGTTGTATGAGTAATTGTCATTCAAATTGTGAGAGCACCGAAAGCTGAAAATTGGTCTGGTTAGGAAGGGGGTTTAAGTGCCCAGTGGTCAAGTGGTTAAGAAGCATGGGCGGAAGTGACATTTTGACATCACTTCCGCCCTGCTATGCTATGGGGATGGGTGGAGGCCATCTTGCCCTCAAGATTTTTGTGGTCAGTATGGACAGTTACTGTATGGGATGTATGGTGCCCTCCAGAAGGTGTTTCCATTCAGAGAAGGCTTCTTTTATTGCTAAAAGTTCATTGTTGCCGAATATCATTGTTCTGTTCTGCAGCTGTCATTTGACAGGAATAAAATGCATGTAGGTGTAATAAAAAAATTTCACCAATTCTCTGAGAAAGAAATGCTCTGATGGCAGTATTGGAGGCTACTACTATAAAGGGAAGTTCTGGGTTAGGATGTACCAATACAGGTGCAGTAGTGAATAAGGTTTTCAGATGTGAGAAAGCCATTTCTGCCTCTGTGGACAACTGGAACTCCTTCCTTGTCACATGAGTAATGGGAGCCACAATTTTAGAAAATATTTTAATAAATCTCTGGTGAAAGTTTGCGAACCCCAAGAACCGTTGCACATCCTTTATGTTCTTGGGGGTAGGCCAGTCTAGGATGGCTTGGATCTTGCTGGAATTCATGTTCAGCCCTTCAGAAGAGATGATGTAGCCCAAGAACTGTATAGGGGTCTGTTCAAAATCACATTTTTCCAATTTTATATATCATTTATTTCGTAGTCATTATAAGACAGTACGGACATGATCCTCTTGTAAATTGATCAAAAAGTATATCATCCAGATAAGCCACCACAAATTGGTCTAACGAGTCTCTGAAAACATAATTTATGAAATGTCGAAAGGTAGCTGGTGCATTACAGAGTCTAAACAGCCTTACTAGGGATTCATAATGCTCATATCTTGTCCGAAAGGCCATCTTCCATTCAATCTCCAGGTTGGATGCAAACACGATTATATGCATCCTGCAGATCAAGCTTGATAAAAATCTTTGCTGTTCTTAGTCTCTTGAATAGTTCTGGAATTACTGGAAGTGGGTAAAAATTCTTCACTGTCATTTTATTTAACTCTTTGTAATCAATGCATGGGTGCAGGGTTCCATCTTTCTTTTCAACAAAGAATAGCGGGGCTCCAGCAGGGCAAGTTGAAGGGCGGATAAACTCCTTTGCCAGATTTCCTTGTAGAAAATTCCTTAATGCTTTCAGTTCTGGCTCAGAAAGGTTGTAGAGGTGACCAAAGGGAATTGGAGCACCTGATACAAGCTATATTGGGCAAGCATAGGCTTAGTGGGGTGGCAATTGGTCTGCATTTATCTTATCACAAATGTCTTTAAAGTCTTGGTACTGGAGGGGCAATCTTTCCAGGATGGTCAATGTCGCTCCGATAACAGTGGGTGAGATGTCCTTTTTTAGACAATGTAACTGACAATGTTCAGAAGAAAAGGCAAGGTTTCTGGCCTGCCAGTCAACAGTGGGGTTATGAACTGAAAGCCATGGTATTCCTAAAATAAAAGGAAATTTAGGAGAAGAAATAAGGTTGAAAAATATTGACATCCAGGCTCAATACTTAACTATAGAGAAAAATTCTGAGTGATTAATCCTGATGTGAGTAGAGAGCCACCCACTGTCTCCATATGTACTGGGGATGGTTTAGGTGTTTGAGTGATGCAATTTTCTTCAGGACAGCAAACTTCAAATCCATAAAGTTACCACCAGCCTTGGAATTCAGCATTTGATGACAGACAATCTCTGTTTGTCCTTGTGTTACGGAAGACAAGGGTTGTGTAATGGATCCTGCTTGTTCCCTAGATGTGGACAATTCTTTTTCAATGGTGTGTCTTATTTATCTTGTTTATCTTGATTTATTTGGACACCTGAGGATGTAGTGATCCGACTGCAATAGAGGCAAAGATTCAGTTCACGTCTGCATCTCTTTTCAGCAAAACTGAGAGCTCCAATCTGCATAGGTCACAAGCCAAAGTAGTTTCCAAACAGCAATAGAAATAGTAAGCAGGGTCTGGCCACAATAATCTGGCGACAGGAAGGCCACAAGCAAGGCTTATATAGGAAGTTTATGGGAGGATCATGGAGTTCAAGGTTCAATGACAATCAAGACACAAGGCAAGGTTTTCCAATGTATCAGACAGGATTGTCCAATAGATCAGGCAGGAAGTTGTCCAGCATTCCAGAGAGCTCGGTGAGAAGAATCAATGCCAGAAGATGACAGATGACAGAAGAGAGCCCAGGTCCTGACACCAGGGTACCTAGCCAGGAACAATTGCACCACCAGACTCCATACATGTCAGGCAAAGTACATGTATGAACTTTCCCAACCAATAGGAGGCCAGCAGGTTGTGCCAAACACACGCTGGCAATTGGTGCGGGCACCTGCAGGATGCCTTCAACTGCCATTGTGTCCTTGTGTCCCGTGTGTCTCTATACCTTTAGGGAGGGATGGGCACCCTCCAGGCAGACCTGTCCTTAATCTATCCAACTGCTATACTGTATATGTGCTCCAATTTCTCTCAAAATTCTAGAGGAAGGACCACGGTGAACTAAGGTGCTTTGACGTATCCACTGCGGCTTACACAAATGTGCGCAACTAAACTGTTAGACGGGGTCAATTTGGTTTTCTTGCTGGCTATCTGGTAACTAAGCTGGGAATTTTTGTTTGATTGTTTTTGATGTGCATTGCCCTTCCATTCCTTGCTGCAACATTTAGTTATAGGTTAGGTTCCTTGAAATTTGTTTGCACAATTGCTGCTTCCTGTCTGATGTCCCCTCCCTTTATGTTTCTGGTTCTGTTTTCAACAACGATAACAGGATTTCTTGTACATCCCCCAACAGTAAGTCAGTAATAGTGTTTTGAAATATTAATGCCAACTCCTTCATGACAAGATTAGCAGACGAGGGGGGAGGGAGAAGAAGAGGGCGCACTTGCAGCAGTTTTAGAAAAATGGCTGCACTGCACCTGGGAGGAGGAAAAAGAGGAAGGCTTTGTGACACTCTCATCCACCTGCTCTGGCTACTGCTACAAAGAAAAGGCAGGCATGTCCTGCTTTTTTGTCCCATAGAATCTGCTTCCCCTCTACTACCTCTGTATACAGAACCACTACCTCTCCCTTTAGGCCTGTTTGACATTATGAATACCAAGATTTCCTAACTTCAATGTCAGTTATGGCAAAAGATTAAATGAAAATGTGCTTTGGTGAACTAAAGATGTCAAAGACCAGAGCACTTTTTGCTATTCGGCACTGTGTCGCTTTAACTGACAATTGCACGGTCGTGCGACTTGATTTCCAAACAAAATTGGTTTCCTTTTTTTCCCACAAATAGAGCTTTCTTTTGGTGGTATTTGATCACCTCTGCGGTTTTTATTTGTTGCGCTATAAACAAAAATAGAGCGACAATTTTGAAAAAAAATATATTTTTTAATTTTTGCTATAATAAATATCCCCCAAAAATATATAAAAAAAAAAACATTTTTTTTCCTCAGTTTAGGCGATACGTATTCTTCTACATATTTTTCGTTAAAAAAATTGCAATAAGCGTTTATTGATTGGTTTGCGCAAAAGTTATAGCATTTACAAAATAGGGGGTAGTTTTATGGCATTTTTATTAATATTTTTTTTACTAGTAATGGCGGCGATCAGTGATTTTTTTCGGTACTGCGACATTATGGCGGACACTTCGGACACTTTTGACACATTTTTGGGACCATTGGCATTTTTATAGCGATCAGTGCTATAAAAATGCATTGGATTACTATAAAAATGCCACTGGCAGGGAAGGGGTTAACACTAGGGGGCGGGGAAGGGGTTAAGTATGTTCCCTGGGTGTGTTCTAACTGTAGGGGGGTAGACTCACTAGGGGAAATGACTGATCGCTGTTCATACATTGTATGAACAGATGGTCAGGCATTTCTCCCCTGACAGGACCGGGAGCTGTGTGTTGGGGGTGAGTGGGGGGCGCGTGTGCACGCGTCCCTATTGGCTGCTGGGCAAGGTGACGTTATATTACGTGATCTCGCCCAGCAGAGCCATATAACTGCAGCGGCTGGTCGGCAAGCAGTTAAATGCACAACACTTTTCTCCACCAATGCGTGGTGGCTTTCTGCAAAGGGCAGCTTTGGCTTTAACAGTTACACATTCACATTGTTATACCTGAAATAAAAAAAAGTCCCTAGCAAAATGTAAGTAAAATAAAATAATTATACCTCCCCACAAAAAAAAAAAAAATCCTATAAAAACGAAACTCCAACTTAACAGGTTAAAGTATAAAAAACTAAAAAAAAAAACTAATGAAAATACATAAAAAAAAAAAAAAAACGGCAAGGGGGGTGGGGGTCAGCAGCAAAACAGCAACTGTTGCTTACACACACACAAGGCAGTTCTAGAAAGGAGTGTTGGATGTATGCATTGTGAAAACAATAATACTGTATGTAGTCCACCACACTGCAATTCACAGTCATGTATCACAATACAGCACTGTGAATAGCACAGTATAGCACTGTATAGTACAGCCATCTCTCCTTAATCACACACTATCAGCTCTCCCTATTTACTACAACACACACTGACAAATGCCTGATGAAAACTCTGACTTATAAAGGGTGGGGGTGACACATAACAAAGCTTTAAGCCACCTAACCTAGGTTCAGAGGCCTGAATAACTGTATTCGTTTGCTATGTCAGTGACCTGTGAGTTTAGTTATATGCAAACCCAATCTTGATCCAAACCTGAAGCAAATCCCTAAATTACTTTATTTTTGCCTGGTCTGAGAAAGTGACTCACTAAAACCCAAAATATTTTGTAGTGGTTCTGAAATATGATTGAATTTTTTTTAGCCTCTGTAGTCCAGGTAGAGCCATGTGTACTGTTGGTAGCACAGCGGGTCCACAATGACCTAATATTATCCTTGCCTTTAGAGTTAGCTACAGGAACCTTAATAAAGTTCAAGTGCAAAGCTGACAAGTACAACAGGAAAAAGAAAAAGGAATCTATGGGTGAGGTGGGTCATAAGGAATGGAGACAGCCCAGCCTGAAAGCCTACAAGCCTTATTGTTTGGTATTTGAAGAGCTGTTCTTCCAGTATAACAAATACTAGTAGACAGACTACTTGTGAGTGTCTATTAGACTATAAACATACCAATTTATTTGCATAGGTATCACGGCAGCATTTCCCCCTTTTTAAGCTCACAGGCTAATTAACACATTCAAGAAATAGATACTGCTAAACTATAACAAAGAAATAAATACAAAAAATGTATCAGACACATTTCCATGGTATTTTCTTTGTTACGAGTGCTGGGATAATCAACAAGCACTGCCACTTGAGAGAAAGGAGAATACGTCACTTTCTCCTTAATACTCAGAATTGTATTTTCTCTTTTCTAAGTGCTAAGGCAATCACCAAGCAACAATGCTGTTACATGAGAGGAAGGAGAATAGATCACATGCTCCTCCATGTTTGAGAATTCTCTGGTATTTTTTTTTCTCCTGGTGGCTGAACAGAGCAGTAGGGAGGTAAAGGAGAGATAAATAGATTCTGCTAAGCAAGGAGCATAAAAGCAAACCCATTGTAGTCTAACTCCAGCGTGTTTTTTATTTGAAGATAGAGTGGAAAACAGGTAGAATTTTTGTCAGGGGCCTGCTTCCACCCTGCTCACCCAGACACGACCGGCTAGGTTCAGGTAGATCGGCGCATCTTTATACCGGCGTAGCGCATCTCATTTGCGCTACACCAACATAACTCAGAGAGGCAACTACATTATTCACAAAGCACTTGCTCCTTACGTTTCGCCGGCGTAACTTAATTTCATCGGCGTAAGCCGGCGTAAGTGTAAGTGGGTGTGACCTTATGCAAATTATGGTCCGAACGTGAACTAGTGATTTGCGCCTGG
The DNA here is from genome assembly GCA_029574335.1 of Rana kukunoris. Taxonomy (NCBI): domain Eukaryota; kingdom Metazoa; phylum Chordata; class Amphibia; order Anura; family Ranidae; genus Rana; species Rana kukunoris. Next base: position 202,157,708 of record CM056051.1, read on the forward strand.
CGTATCATGAACGAAGCATGCGCAGTGAGCTTGTTCCCCTGTGCGCATGCTCACAACTACGCCGGCGCAACTTCCTGTGAAACGCCGGCCAACCGGGTTACGCCAAGCCTATAAATGCGCCCAGACATGCGCCCGTCCGGCGCAAAAGTACAAAGTTTGTATAGCGATGGCAGCTGCTGGAAATACAGGCAAGGAGAGAAGGAAGAAAAACTTTACCAATGAGGAGAAGGCTATCATTGTTGCAGGGATAGCCAAATATGATAAGTACCTCCATGGTGCCCTCAGTTCAGAGACCAGCAAGGGACAGAAGAAGGAGATCTTGGGGGAGCTTAGCCTGCAGGTCAGTACCGTGGGTATTGCGAAGAGGACCCCCCAGGATGTGCAAAAAAAAATTAATGACCTGGCCAGGTATCAGGCCCGTAATACACGACATGCGGGTGCTATTGTCCGTCACATGCGGTGTGTCGCAGACAGCCTGGCATCCGCAGCAGAGATTCCCAACAGTCTGCAGGACATCAGTGGAAACACTGCTGCGATAGTGACCTGCGTTGGTGAGCTGCAGACCACGACATCACGCCTCGTGACAGAGGTGAAGAGGTTGACAGTGGCTGTAAAGGCCAATACGGCAGAGGGGAGGCAGAGGATGCGCCACCTGCAGCAAACCACCACCCGCTAGCTGCAGGTGCAGGCTGAGACCAACGCGGTGCTCACCCGCATTGCCCTTGCGTTGGAGGGCAGGCAGCCAGCACCTGGCAGACCTGAGGATGAGCCTGCTCCTGATGCCCCTCCCCCCACCTGAGGCTCCCCCCAGGCAACTGAGGAGCCGGGGCACTAGGCGTAGCCCACGCCAGGGCAATTGATGCATTTTTTTTTTTTTGCCAGGGCAATTGATGCATTTTTTTTTGTTATGCTCTGGTGAAAAGCCTTTTATATTTCGTTATGCTCTGGTAAAGAGCCTTTTTAAAAAAAAAATGCACATGGACAGAAGTTCAGGCTACAGTGTGACTGGTGTGTGAATGTGGGGCTGGCACTCCTGCCAGTAAGGGGTGTCACCCTGGGTTGTCGGGAAGACGTGATCCCCACAACCGTGTGAATGTCATATGAATGGACAGCAACATGATTGGTGCCTTGGCGAGGTGTTGCTGCTCCCAAGTCCCGTGTGGTGGACTTGGGCTAAAACAATGTGATGTGGTGTGTGTGAGCTAGGCACCACAGTGGTGTGCATGCATAGATTGTCCGTGTGCCATGCTGAATGTGTGTGTTTAACGTGCAAAGATATGTTCCACGAGGCAACTCCTGCCTGCTGTTCCTTCAGCAGACGGGGTATCCTGGAACATGGGGGGACTGTCTGGTTCGGGGCTCAGGTCATCACATAGGTCAATCTGCAGGCCCTTTCTCATTGGGTAGTTGTGCAGAATGCAACATGCACCGATGATCTGGCACACAAAGTTTGGGGAATACAACAGGGTACCCCCAGACTTATGCAGGCATCGGACACGGGACTATGGGAGGCCAAATGTTCGCTCCACCACTGCACGGGTACTTATGTGTGCTTCATTGTATCTTCTCTCTCCTCTGGTTTGAGGATCCTGGAATGGAGTCATGAGATGGGGTCCAAGTGCATATGCCGCGTCACCTGGAAGAGAAAAGACAGGAGGATGTTAGCCCTGCATGTGCCCCTCGTGATGTCTGCATCATGGGGTTGGACAATCATGCCTGACTCCCATGTCACTCACCAACCAGCCAGCTGTCCCCGTACACGTTCTGTTCGAATTCTGTTGGGATAGTGCTTTGACGGTATATGTAGTTGTCGTGGCTGGACCCGGGGTGTTTGGCACGGACGTGCCATATGAGGCATTGGGCATCGGATATCACCTGTACGTTGATGGAATGCCAATGCTTCCAATTGCGGTATATGTGCTCTGTGGCATGGGGGGGCCGTAGTGCCACATGTGTGCAATCAATGGCCCCCACGGTGCGTGGGAATCCTGCAATTCTGTAGAAATCCTGCATTGCCTTCTGCCACAGGTGCTCCTGGGTGGGTTTGATGATATGGTGGGACATGCGTCTGAGAATTGCGGGGACAACCTGGTGCACACATCTGCTCATGGTGGATTGTGACAGCCCAGCCACAACTCCACTTGTACGCTGAAAAGATCCACTGGCAAGGAAATGCAGTGTTGCCAGTACCTTGACCAGTGGCTGCACTGCTTACGAGCGGTGTGTCATGCTGGTGATGTCATCATGTAGGGCTGTGGCTATTTCCAGGGTGGCTTCACGGCTGAATCTGAAAATGCGAAACACCTCCGAATCACCCATGCCAAAGACGTTCATGTGCGTGTGGTATATCCTCTCCCGTGCCTTCCTTCTACGTGGCGGAGGACCCATTAGTAGTGTTAGGACCACGGCTGGCATGTGTTGTCCTGCAAGTGTGGTTGCTCAGCTCGTCCGTAATGGTGCTGCTGAAGCTACTCTTAAGCTGACTTGTGCAAGTCTGGTGCAAAGTTACCCCTGCTTTATGAGGGGTAACTTTAGGCCGGATGTACAGCTTACGCGCACGGCGCGTAGCCTGCACCGGACGCGCGTATGTTCGGGAATCGGCATATCTCCCTCATTTGCATATTTGCATAGGAAATCAATGGGTGCGGCAGATGCGTTCGGCGTAAATATGCGCCTATGATTACGTCGGTCCGGAGAAGCCTATTTTTGGGCGTATCTAGTTCTGTGGGTACGGTGCATAGAAACGACGGCGCAAATTTAGATTTACGCGGCGCATCTTGAGATACGTTGGCGTACGTCCTACCTGAATCTAGCCGATTATCTTTTATGTCTCAAAATTGCATTCCATATTTTAGATACTGTATGGGATTATAAAATGTTTGCAGATTAGGAGGTTATGCTGAGGGCTCCATAGAATTCTGAATTTCTTTGACTGACTGGAGGCAAATGGTCAGTGGCAGGACTGGTAAGGACCCTATTTTTAAAGCAGTTTGTTGGTTAAAATATTCATGGGGCATTTTTTTTATATTCTGATAGAATGATGGGGTTACAATTATTTTTGGGTTATTACTGATTCCCTGTTAGAAAGATTGACTCACTGTAATTTTCCTAATCTCCGTTGTCACAGAGAATGAACATGAAGATAAATCCAAAGGGCCAGATTCAGGTAGATAGGTGCATATTTGTGCCGTCGTAGCGCATATACGTTCCGCCGATGCAAACTAGTGAGGCAAGTACAGTATTCACCAAGCACTTGCTCACAACGTTGCGCCGGCGTAACTTAAATGTGAAGGCGCAAGCCGGCGTGAGTGGAAGTGGGTGTGACCTTATGTAAATTATGGCCTGAGCCTGGCGCAGAGACTTACGCCCGGCGTATAATCCACGGAGCATGTACAGTGATGTCGACGCATGATCGCTTCCCTGTGCGCATGCTCACAACTACACCGGCCAAGCTTCCTCGGATACGCCGGTGTACCGTCTTACACCGAGCGCATAAATACGCCCAGACATGCACCCGTCCGACGCAAAAGTACTTCCTGCTTTTTTCCCTCCCCTAACAAGGTACTTTGCTTGGCGATGGCTACTAGCGTTCCCCGGAAAGAGAGGAGGAAGAAAAATTTTAACCAACAGGAGATGTCAGCCCTCATCTCTGCCATGGAGAGGTATGACACCTTCCTCCATGGTCCCCAAAGTCAGGATACCAGCAGGGCCAGGAAACAGGCCATCCTGGAGACCATCGCTGGCCAAATAAATAGCTTTGGTTATGAAACCCGGACAGGCAATGACATCAATAAAAAGATCAACGATGTCAGGCGCAAGGTCTGGGAGAAGGTGGCCGCCATCAAGAGGCACCAGAGGGGCACAGGGGGTGGCCCACCATTTGCATTGATCTTGACCCCGGAGGAGGAGGTGGTCGTCCGGTGTCTGGAGAGAGAGCAGTTGGAGGGTGTGGAGGGATTTGATTCTGTTGCTGAAGCCTCGAGGACAGGTAAGTGTTTTTTATCCCCTATTCGGTGTGTAGCATGTGGGGGGGGGGGGTGGAAGGGGACATGTGACAAGTGTGTGGGTCCACCAACATGTGTATGCTTTATGTAATCCACAGATGTGCAGGAGGGAGCGGGGCCATCATCTGCTGCCAGAGGCAATCCCATGCCATCATCCCCGGGACATCATGCTGATGGGGAGTGGCCACACGTCTCCTCTGAAGGTGGTTGAGGACGAGACGGTGACCTTGGATCAGGGGTTCATTTATTTTGAGGATTCCTCCTCTTTGGCGGGGCCCTCTCGCACCTCCTCTCCATCAGGGGAAGCCCCTCAGGCTCCGCCACTAGCAGGGGAAGCCCCTCAAGGGCGACACCTTATAGAAGGGTCCATCCGTCTTCTGCCCCCAGGAAGCCAACACAGAAGACCAGGGGGGTGTCTGATGCCGCGCACGATCAGATGGCAATGGACCAGGCCCGGCAGACCCGGCATATTGGGGAACTAGTCAGGCACCTGGACTGGGTGGCTGACAGCCTGGCCTATGTGGCACAGATGACAGATGCAGTGCAGGATGTCAGCTGCAACTGCGCTGCAGTAGTCACCAGCCTGGGGGGGCTGTAGGCAGACGTTCGCACCCTTACTGGGGCGGTCCAGACGAACACGGCTGCCATTCGGGATGAGGGGAAGGCAGAGGCAGCGTGACCAGCGGCTTCATGTCAACCGGCAGCTGATGATACATGCCCAGACAAACAATTTCCTGAGCCGCATTGCCGTGGCCTTGGAGGGCAGGCAGCCATCACCTGCCAGGAGTGGCCCACCCGGGGGATGAGCCACCTCCAGATACCCCTCCACCCAAGGCTCCCTCCAGGCAGCTGAGGAGCCAGAGAGGTGGCACCAGACGGAGCCCCCGTCAGGCCAATTGAGTGACTTTTTCTTTCCGGCTCTGCATATGATTATTTTCTTTTTATATATGCTCAGGATATGAGTATATTTTTTTATTTATGCTAATTTTTTTGTTTAAATGACTGCACACAGGCAGTAGTGCAGACTACAGTGTAAATGGTGTGTGAATGTGGGGGTGACACTCCTGCCAGTAAGTGGTGTCAGCCTCGGTCATTGGGGAGAAGTTACCCCCATGGCCGTGTGAATGTAGTATGAATGGACAGCGACACCATTGGGGCCTTGGCACGGCGTTGCTGCTCCCAAGTCCTGCATGTTGGACTAGGGCTAATCCAATGTGATGTGGATGTGGTGTGTGATCACAGTGGTGTGCATGCGTGCATTGTCTGTGTGCCATTATGAATGTGTGTGTTTAACATCCAAAGATGCCTACCGCGAGGCATCTCCTGACTGCTCTTCCCTCAGAAGACGGGGTAGCCTTGGGCAGGTGGGGACTGTGTGGGTCAGGGTCAGGTCATCACATATGTCAATCTGCAGGCCCTTTCTCATGGCGTAGTTGTGCAGCATGCAACATGCACCGATGATTTGACACACAAAGTTTGGGGAATACAACAGGGCCCCGCACAGACTTATCTAGGCATCGGAAACGGGACTTCAGGAGGCCAAATGTTTGTTCCACCACTGCACGGGTACGTATGTGTGCCGCATTGTAGTTTCTCTCTCCTCTGGTTTGGGGATTCCGGAATGGAGTCATGAGATGGGGCCCAAGTGCATATGCAGAGTCACCTGGAAGGGAAAAGACAGGAGGATGTTAGTCATGCATGTGCCTCTCGTGATGTCTGCATCATGGGGTCGGACAGTCATGCCTGACTCCCATGTCACTCACCAACCAGCCAGCTGTCCCTGTACATATTCTGTTCGAATTCCGTTGGGATGGGGCTTTGACGGTATATGTAACTGTCGTGGCTGGACCCGGGGTGTTTGGCACGGACGTGCCATATGAGACATTGGGCATCGGCTATCACCTGTACGTTGATGGAATGCCAGTGCTTCCGATTGCGATATATGTGCTCTGTGGCATGGGGGGGCTGTAGTGCCACATGTGTGCAATCAATGGCTCAGATGGTGCGTGGGAATCCTGCAATTCTGTAGAAATCCAGCATTGCCTTCTGCCGCAGGTCCTCAGTGGTGGGTCTGATGATGTGGTGGGACATGCGTCTGAGGATTGCGGGGATAACCTGGTGCACACATCTGCTCATGGTGGTTTGTGATATCCCAGCCACAACTCCACTTGTACGCTGGAACGAGCCACTGGCAAGGAAATGGAGTGTTGCCAGTACCTTGACCAGTGGCTGCACTGCTTGTGAGCGGTGTGTCTTGCTGGTGATGTCATCTTTTAGGGCTGTGGTTATTTCCAGGATGGCATCAGGGCTGAATCTGAAGATGCGATACACCTCCTCATCACCCATTCCAAAGAGGCTCATGCGTGTGCGGTAAATCCTCTCACCTGCCCTCCTCTACTGTGGACCTATTAGTAGTGCTAGGACCACGGCTGCCCCTGGCATGTTGGCAGACAGATGTGTTGTCCTGCAAGTGGGGTTGCTCAGCTTGCTCAGCTCGTCCGTAACAGTGCTGCTGTAGCCGCTCTCCAGCTGACCTGTGCACAATGGGTGCAAAGACAAACCAGCTATTTGTTGGAATAACTTTATGCCGGACGTACGACTTACGAGCAGTGCGCGTAGCCTGCGCCGGGCGCACGTACGTTTGTGAATCGGCGTATCTCCCTCATTTGCATATTTGAATAGGAAATCAATGGGAGCGCCAGATGCGTCCAGCGTAAATATGCGCCTACGATACGCAGTCCTTTTGCTTGAAGGACTGTTCATCTCCACATGATTGATATATGGACTATTTTGACTATACTGAGTCTGGGTGACAAGGCGCAGCTCTATATCTTTGTTTTCTTATGATATCGTGCACCTACTGGTTACGGATATGTCACCAACTGGCCCTCGACATGCTTATATGCGCAAATGGGAGCAGGCCCTGTGTGAAGATATACCCTTAAAGATGTGCCAAATAATTTGGTCACAGGCCCCCAGGAGTTCTGTTTGTACGCTTTACCAAGAAAACCAATACAACATTTTACTTCACTGGTACCAAACTCCTGACCTGCTCCATTCCATATACCCCTCAACCTATCGCCGCTGTTGGCGCTGTTGTAAGGAGGTGGGGATGCTATATCATATCTATTCGGCTTGCCCCCTCATTGTTCCCTATTGGCAGATGGTCCACTCTCTTCTCCATTCCGTCTTTGACACCTGGGTGCCATTCGACCTTAAATTGTTCCTCTTAGGTCTTCCACCCGCTTCCTTTTCCAAAACCTCGAAAAAACTCCTAGCATAGTTACTAATGGCTGGGAGATGCCTTATAGCCTTGAAATGGAAAAGGAAGGAACCTCCTTCTCTGTTCGAGTTGCACTCCAGGATTAGGGATGTTAAGCAGATGGAATACGTATATGACAGCCTCCCTGAATAATTCCCTTGATAATCACTACGAAATATGGGATCCTTGGGACAAGCTGGAAGCCCCTAATGCCGGCTGAGGCCCGGTTGGTGCCCCCAGACGACGTGGAGACCCTGGGTCAGGTGGTTCCCCTCTACTCCCTCCTCCTGCTTCCTTTGCTTTTCCCCCTACTTCTTGTTATCTCCTCTTGGCTCTTTCTAGCTTTTCTTTGCCTCTTTTGTTTTTATTTTTTATTTTTTTTGTTACACTAACAAGTCTAGCTTAGTGGTAATGTTGGAGCATTGGTGTCAATCTCGCGACCCGGTTCTGGGCACCCTCGGCTAACTGCATGTTTGTTTTCTACATATTGGCCTTGTCTCCTATTTTATTCTATATTGTATCGGGATTGGCCCATTTGTTGTCTCCCTCCCACTGCAAAGTGTGCTCTTTTAGTTTGTTTTTGTGCTTTTTCTGTTTATTTCGTTGGTCTTTTCCTTTCTGGAAAATTTGTAAACTCAATAAAAATTGTCAGTTTAAAAAAAAAAAACACATGTCATTATAATGTAGAGATAAGGTGGTAAGACTATGTAATACAATTTGAGATTTTCCTACCCTCGGGGACGGAAAATATGGATTTTATTAAAAACAGGAGGCGAATATTATGCTTGATCTTTCTTTTACTGTCATCCAGCAGCAAGAGGGTTAATAAAAAGAAAAAACGTTACACAGGTGGGTATGCAAATGAACACAGGTGGACTGTCCAATCAGGTAACAGGAGTATGTTATAAAGGTGAGGTACAGGTGATATTCTTCCTCTTTCTTGATGATAAAACTAGACTGTAAATAACTTGAACTGGAAACTAATTGGAACAACTTGAACTGGAACTCATTCTTCAATATGTCATGAAGTCAGCAGTAGAATAGGCGTATTAAGCTGAAAAAGAATACATTATGTAAGAGCAAAGAAATCTTGAAGGGTAGGGTATTAGGGTGGGATAATATTTGCCTCCTGTTTTTAATAAAATCCATATTTTCCGTCCCCGAGGGTAGGAAAATCTCAAATTTTATGGCAAACAGGAGGCTCATATTATGCTTGTTCAAAGCTGAATACACTAGAGCATTAAATAAATGTATAACCTATAGTAATAATACATTCATAGACACATGAGATTCCGGTCTAAAATAGAAATTCTTAAAAGTGGATTCTGAAGACCAGTTTGCGGTTCGCATTAATTTTGATAGAGAACCACCTGATTGAAATACCTTAGTGGCCATTGCCCCTCTGGTGGAGTGGGCGCCAAATATGGAAATGTCAATGCCTGCCAAATCCATGGTTTGTCTCACCCATCTAGCCAAGGTGGGTGAGGAAACTGGATGGAAGGGTTTGCAGTAGGAAATCAGTAATTGAGATGAGTCAGGTCTCTAAAAGGTTGAGATTTGGTTTCATAGGTTTTTAAACTTTGGACTACACAAAGGTTTGAATTGAAGGGAAAAACCGGATAGAAGACCGAATGTAAGTTGGTTTTTGTGCGTCTGAAAATGGAAAATTGAACACCCTGGGGAGAGAATTGTCTATGGGATATATCTAGGGCTTTTACATCCGCTACTCTTTTAAGGGAGATGAGACAAAGTAGTACTGTTAGTTTGAAAGATAGATGTTTTAAAGACAGATTCTCATTATCGCCCCAGGAGTTAAGAAAATGTAAGAGGATGGATACATCCCAAGTAGAAAGATATTTGGGTTTAGGAGGTCTTTTGAATTTTATGCCTTTCATTAATTTGCAGACCAATGGGTGTTTCCCTATTGGTATAGAATCTATGGGTGAGTGACTCGAGGAAATGGCTGAACGATATACGTTAATAGTTCTGTAGGCCTTGCCGGAAGAAAAAGCGTCAGATAGGAAATTTAATATGTGAGGGAGAGGTGCATGTAAGGGATCCAGATCCCTTTGCATGCACCAATTAGACCAAAGTTTCCCGGCTGATCTGTAAGCTGTTTTGGTTCCTGGAGCCCAGGCTTCTGACAAGATGTCTCTAGATGTCTGCGAAAGTTCTGAGATAATTCCCGATCGCCTGATATCTTCCAGGCTACTAGGTAAAGAACTCCTGAGATTATGAGAGGATGAGGATTCTGAAATGGGTCTAGTAGAATAGAAGGGAATACTGGGAGTAATCGTGGGTAGTCTATGATCATCTCCAGAGCCTGAGGGAACCATGTTTGGGATGGCCAGTAAGGGGTTATCAGAACTATGTTCGATTCTAGGTAACGTGTCAGAAGGAGAACCCTTGATATTAGAGCAAAGGGAGGGAAAGCGTAAGATGTTCCTTTCGGCCAAATTTGTAGAAGGGCATCTGTCCCCAATGCTTCTGGGTCCGGACACCAACTAAAATATGTTAGAATCTGTCTGTTCAGGCGTGATGCGAACAGATCTATCTGGAAAGGACCCCACAGGGAGTTTAGATGTTGAAAAATTGTCTGGTTCAACATCCAATCGCTGGAATTTGTTAGATAACGGGAATTCCAGTCTGCAATGGAATTGGATAGGCCTGGGATGTATTCCACCTTCAATATAATGTTCTTGTCCAGGCAAAAATGCCAAAAATCCTTTGCAATGTTCGCCAAAGGTTTGGATTTTGTACCTCCTAAGCGATTGATGTATTGTACTGCGGATATGTTGTCCATGCGTAGTAGAATACAACAATCGGATCTGTCTCTCGCAAAACTCTTGAGAGCAAATGATCCCGCTAAGAGTTCGAGACAATTGATATGTAACAGAGCTTTGTCTGGAGACCATTTCCCTCCTGTTGTAAGAGGGCCGCAGCGAGCACCCCAACCTGAGTTGCTTGCGTCTGATTCTATTATTAAATCCGGATGTGGATGGAAGATAGTCTTCCCATTCCACATCTGGATGTGAGTCAGCCACCAAAGTAATTCTTCTTTGGTGTCCGGAGTTAGTGTTATCTCATCTGAATATGCCAAGCCGTCTCTTAGATGTGGTGCTTTTAGTCTCTGTAGTGCTCTGTAGTGTAGAGGTGCCGGAAATATCGCTTGAATGGAAGCTGATAATAGACCGACAATCCTCGCAATTGTCCGAAGAGATATTTGACTTTTGTTCAGGACTGAGCGAATCTCTCTTCTGATCGTCTTCAATTTCCTGTTTGGAAGACTCAGAAGGGATAGTTGGGTATTGACAAGAAAACCCAGAAATTCGACCTCCTTTGAAGGGGTTAGGATGGATTTCTTGTAATTGATTATGAATCCCAGCATGTTCAGAAGGGATATCGTCCATTGAATGTGTAAATGAATAGTCTGAAGTGATTGTGCCATGATCAAAATGTCATCTAAATATATTATTAGACGAACACCCCTGCTCCTTAGAGCTGCTACTACTGGTTTCAGTAGTTTCGTAAAGCACCAGGGGGCAGATGACAGACCGAATGGGAGACTGGTGAATTGCCATTTCTTGTTTTGCCACAGGAATTGGAGAAATGGTTGGGAATTCTCGTGCATGTGCACTGAAAGATAGGCATCTTTCAGATCTATTTTTGCCAACCAGTCTCCTTGTAATAAAAGGTCTTTTAACAGGTGAATACCTTCCATTTTGAAATGGCGGTAATGGACGAAATTGTTTAGATATTTCAGATTTTATACCGGTCTGAAACCTCCATCCTTCTTTTTGACCAGGAACAGGTTGTTCACAAAACCTGGAGTTTGCAAGGGAACTTGAACTATGGCCCCTTTGAAATAAAGCTCTTTTATCTCCAGTGAGATGAGCTTTTTGTCCTCTTCTGAGAACCTTATTGGAATGGGATCCTGACTTTGAGTCGGTAAAAAGGTGATATCTATCTGGTAACCTAACACGGTGTTCAGAACTCATGCCTCTGAGGTTATCATATTCCAATTTTGGAAAAAATACATTATCCTTCCTCCCAAGGGAATTGGGGAAAAACACCTCGGATGGGGACTTACCAGATGAAGGACTTGACCTGGGAAAACCACGATGGCCTCTCGCTCTCCAAGGTCTACCTCTTTGTGGGAAGAATGGGGATTGTTGATAGGTGTTAACTGGTTGGGCCGAGTGATCTGATCTGGGAGGGCCTCTGGGGAAATGACCTTCGGTAGAAGATCTGCTGGGAAATCGGCCCTTGCGTTTCCCAGCTTTGGGAAAAAATTTTGGTTGGAAAACCTTTTTGAGTGATGATTGGGCCTTGTCTAAAGAAGTAAAGAGAGCTACGTATTTGTTGATCTGTTTATTAAAAGAGTCACCAAAAAGTAGACCCTCGGTGATGGAAGATGGTTGAGATGAAGCGAGATGCATAAGCTGTGGATCCAGCTTCATCAGAATCGATCTTCTTCTTTCGCTAGAGATGGCGGCATTGGCGTTGCCAAATAGTACAATGGCTCGCTGAGCCCAACCTTTCAGGACATTTAAATCTATTGGGGAGTTAGATGAAACTGCTTCTTCTATTAAATCTAGAATTTTAGCTAAGGGGTAAGGGGCTTAACATGTCCAATAATTTATCTTGACAGAAACGATATTATCTGTCCACTCCCTTTTTTGGGTGTTTTCCTGATTTTAGAAGGAATTTAACTAGTGCGGGGTCTAATTCGGGTGTATTGGCTAACTTCTTTGGGAGGGACGGTCTCTGGCACTCTGCTCTTAACTTACTAGCTTCATTCTTATGTAATGGTTTCTGGCTTAAAAATTTCGTAACTAGGGAATGGGTAACCCATTCCCCTGAACGGGGATGTTTAATTTGACCTGGGTCGAAATACGGATCACCAGAGCCGTCTATAATAGCATCCTTGGATTCCTCCTTTTCAAGGGGAATTCCTTCTTCCGCATCAAAGACATTCTCATATTCAGAGTCTCTTCCTTCTTCTGATAAAGATTCCTCATCAGAAGAAGAAAAATTGCTGGAAGAGGTACGGTAAGAGTCTGGTTTTTGCCTCTTCGAGGCCATTTTTACCCGTTGTAAGATCAACTCCTCCCGGGCAGAGGGTATAACGTGTGACCTCTTGTCACTGACAGTAGCCTTTCCTTTACTAGGAGGCTTAGAAGATTCACCCTGGTTCTCCGTCAGGACCATTCTTTTAGAATGGGAGGGACCGGTATGAAATATATGATGTCGTTTTTGAGACACTTTACCCGCTTTTTTCAATCCCTGAATCATGTGGGATGTAGAGTCCTCCGCTGACCAGTAAATGTCAGATGGGGTAATAGGTAAAGGTTGAGGGGTAACCTGAGGTTTACTTTGAGACAGGGCCATGACAACCGATTGTGTAATGGAGTCATGCATGGAAGATATGGCCGTCTGCATAGCAGATTGGATTGATTTATCTACTATGGATAGGATTTTCTGGCTTTCCTCAGGGATATCTGAAGGGATAACAGTAGTGGAATCTTTATTAGACATAGTGAGGTGTGGGTAAATGTGATTGACTGAGACAAATTATTCTGAAAGAGAAAATATAATAGAACAACTAATTAATATATGCATCAGAACTATATATATATTTTTGTATCTATATATATATATATAAAAGTATATAAACATATATCTATATGCACATATCCATATGAACAAACATATGTTTATTTAAATATGTTTGTGTAAATGTGTTACTATGTGTGTGTGTGTGCCAAACATCCACCCCTGAACCTAAACAGGGTTCAGGGTTGTTATGTGGCAGGCACACACTCACACAGGAGAACGGACTTCCTGCCTGTGTCTTCTGACAGAAAACTTTCTGTCAGGGAACGACGGTATAGCAGCGCTGCAGTGCAGTGAGGAGACACACTACATGTCGGGCTGCGAATTCGCACAGGGCCGCGCCACAGCTGAGCACCAGCTGTGAGGAAACGATATCCCGGACTGCCGGGATACCACCGAACAAGTGAGTGTGCTGTAAGCGGGGGTAATGGAATGGTGAGGAGACCAGGCAATGCTGGGACTGCTGTTAAGGATAAAAAGTACGGCCTTGCAAACTGTGACAAACGCAGGGTTGCAGGGAAATTCTGCAGAATATGAATATAAATATTGTGACAGGGTACACGATTGTATGTACACCAGTGAGAGGCTGGAAAGGTCAGTTTTCCCTGCCCTGGAAGGGGTTAAGCCTGGCCAACAGGTAAACCTCCTCTCTTCCCCCTATTAATTAACAGTCACCTGGTAGGGAAATGGGAAGTGAGAGCTCAGTGTGAGAGGTATGCTGAGCTGGACGGACAGGTTGGAAACTGTCTGCATGGAAGGAACAAGGTCTGTCATAGATTTGTTTATTTTGGACTGGTATTTTGTTTGTTTTGTACTGGAGGCCGGAATAGCCCCTCCAGTACAGTGTAGTGAGGGACACTACTGTCAGTTAGCCTCCTAAATTGGAGTAGGCCATTTTGTTTTTGTATTATTTATTTTTGAGTGCAATAAAGCCACATTTATTGCTTAAGATTAGCGACTTTGCTGCATGACATTATCGCTATTTCTACGACTTTGTCACAAGTGGTGGTCAGAAGTGGGATGTTTGCTGTGGTACCGGTCAATGTACAGTTACAGTGGCCTTAAAGGTACAGGACCCAGAAAATGGAAGATATTGTGAAAGCCCTGTTACAAGCGGTCTCTGTGCAGCAAGAGACTAATAGACAGATAGCGGCCTCAGCTGCAGCACAACAAGAAACTAATAGACAGGTAGCTGCAGCGCAACAAGAGACTAATAGACAGCTAGCTGAAGCACAAAAGGCAGACCATGCTGTTCTCAAAGCAACCCTGGATCACATGACTACCCAAGGGTCTTCTAACCCACCAGCAAGGGGGGTAAGCCAAATACGTGCCAGCAGCTGTCTGCAGAAAATGACCCCGGATGATGATGTGGAGACTTACCTACTGGCGTTCGAACGGACCGCTACCCGAGAAGGCTGGGCCCCGGAACAGTGGGCTGGAATCATTGCACCCTTCCTCCAGCACAGAAAGCCTATTTTGATCTGGATGAGGTGGCTGCTGCAGACTATCCCAAACTGAAAGGAGAGATCCTGGCTCGCTTAGGGGTGACTTCCACAGTGAGGGCCCAGCGTTTCTACAACTGGAGGTTTAAAGAAGGAAAAGCGCCAAGATCCCAGATGTTCGATTTAATTCATCTGGCGCGGAAGTGGCTCAAACCAGAGACTCAAACCCCTGCACAGATTATAGAAGCGCTTGTACTGGACCGTTACGTGAGAGAGCTTCCAAATGGCCTCCGGGAGTGGGTCACTCAGGGAAATCCCCTGGACTGTGATAGTATGGTCGCACAAGTGGAGCGGTACCTATCTACCAAAAGTTTGGACCGATCTCTCTCTAGGACGATCGGGAAAATACAGAGACCAGGAGGCCGGAGGAGTGGAGTGGAAGCAGACTTCGGATCCGGAGCCCGTTTCTCCAAACCTGACTTTAGAAGTCAAAACCCTGGGAAAGAGGACCACCCTAGGAGAAACTCCATAACTTGTTTTGAGTGTGGCGCCAAAGGACATGTCAGGGCGAGATGCCCCAATCTTCCTGAGCCAATGCAGTGTGGACTAGGGGAAGATTCCTCTGACTTTTGTGGGCTCATTTGTTTAGCAGGCCTGGTAGAAGGGGGACATACCTTCCGAGTACCTGTCTTGCTGGACAAACAAGAGACAGTGGCCCTGGTGGACTCTGGCAGTGCCCTGACTTTGGTAGCCAGTAAATTGGTAAAACCTTGTTGGATTCAGAAGCATAGAACCATGGGGGTGTTGTGTATTCATGGGTGTACTGTGCGGTATCCTACTGCCAACATAGAAGTGTCAGTACAGGGCAGTTTGGTAAGGATCGTAGCTGTGGTAGTTCCTCGTCTACCATATCCTTTGATAATAGGAAGGAATTTCCCTAATTTCCACGCTCTGTTACAGCCCCCTGTGAGGGGAGAACAAGGGGAACCTGAAGTGGAGCAGAGAAATACAGGGGTCCATGAAGTATTTCCCTTTGCTCATCCTGACTTGTATATCTCTAATCCAAAAAGAGGTAAAACAAGACGGGAACGCAGGGAGAGCAAGCTACGATTTAATAGGGCTGTCCAGGAAGTCCTGTTGAATCAGCGTAGGGAGCAGTCCAGGAGAGGTGGGGCCCCACGACAGACAGAAGATGAGGCAGAAGTTGGTCAACCGGAACCCGCCCCAGAGGCTACCAGTGAAGACGATGAAGGGGATACAGATATCCTGGATATCTCGGGAAGTGGCTTTGGCCGTGACCAGGCAGAGGATCCCCTGCTGCAGGAAGCCAGGAGTAATGTTGTAGAGGTGAATGGGGTACCAGTAGAAGGGGTAACAGGAAAGGCCTATCCCTATTTTATCCTTAAAAACGATCTTCTTTACAGAGTAACCTCCGATGAGGGACAAGAGCTTGAACAACTGGTTGTGCCTTCATCATACACCCGAAAAATCTTAGATTACTCTCACTCTCATCTGCTGGGGAGACACTTAGGGGTGGAGAAAACACAAGAACGGGTGCTCAGGAGGTTCTTCTGGCCTGGGGTATATGAGGGGATTAAAAGGTATTGTGCTTCTTGCCCGGAATGCCAGCTGGCATCTCCCAGACCGAAGTTGAGAGCCCCACTCATACCTCTCCCCATAGTTGACGTTCCGTTTGAGAGGATTGGCATGGACCTAGTGGGTCCCTTAGAGAAAACAGCTCGAGGTCACCAGTACATCCTTGTCATCGTCGATTATGCCACCAGATACCCAGAGGCCATTCCACTACGTAAGGCGAATGCTAAAAGTATTGCAAAAGAGTTGGTTCAGATGTTTACACGGGTGGGGATACCCACGACATTGCTCACGGATCAGGGGACTCCGTTTGTCTCCCGTATTATGAAAGAGCTATGTCAACTATTTAAGGTACAGACTCTGAGAACGTCAGTGTATCACCCCCAGACAGATGGGTTGGTAGAAAGGTTTAACCGGACCCTAAAGGGGATGTTGAGGAAAGTCGTTAGCAGGGATGGGAAGGATTGGGACTTGTTACTTCCTTACCTGTTGTTTGCAGTTCGAGAGATTCCCCAAAGTTCTACGGGCTTCTCCCCGTTTGAGCTTTTATATGGTAGGCATCCCAGGGGTATTCTGGATATCCTAAAGGAAACTTGGGAAGAACAGGGGGTAACTGGGACCAATGTCCTCCAGTATGTTGAAGATATGCGGGTGCGTATGGCTCAGATTGCCCCTCTTGTTCGCCAGCATATGGAGCAGGCGCAGAGTAGGCAGAAGTCCTACTACGGCCAGAGGGCCCTAGTGAGACAGTTTGAAAGAGGGGACAGAGTAATGGTTCTAGTACCCACCGCAGAAAGCAAACTTCTAGCACAGTGGCAGGGACCCTATGAGGTGTTGGAAAAAGTGAGCCCAGTAAATTATAAAGTTAGTCAGCCGGGACGCCGGAAGAAGGAGGCCGTGTTCCACATAAACCTTCTTAAGCCATGGAGGACTAGAGAGGACTGCATGGCCGCAGTGGGGGACACCACACCTGGTCCACAGGCACCTAGTCCTTCGGTGACAATCTCTCCAGAGCTGACACCTGAGCAAATAAAAGAAGCTAGAGGCTTGGTTGAGAGGAATAACGATGTTTTCTCCCCCAACCCTGGACAAACCCGAGAGATTACCCATGACATTATTACAGAACCAGGGGTTGTCGTAAGAGTGAAGTCTTACCGCATTCCGGAGGCCAAGAGGGAAGCTGTAAGGGCTGAAATCAGGAAAATGCTTGAGCTTGGAGTGATAGAGGAGTCTCATAGCCAGTGGTGCAGCCCCATTGTTCTAGTGCCCAAACCTGATGGGTCCATCAGGTTTTGTAATGACTTCAGGAAGTTAAACGAGGTGTCTAAGTTTGACGCCTACCCCATGCCTAGGGTGGATGAACTAGTAGAGCGATTAGCCAAAGATAGGTTCTTCACCACGTTGGATCTGACAAAGGGTTATTGGCAGATCCCATTGACAAAGCACGCCCGAGAGAAGACAGCCTTTGCCACTCCTGATGGCCTATTCCAGTACAGGATCATGCCTTTTGGCCTCCATGGGGCTCCAGCCACTTTTCAAAGGCTAATGGATAAGTTGCTCAGGCCCCACACTGAGTATGCAGCCGCATACTTGGATGATGTGATCATTCATAGCCTGGACTGGGAAAGCCATCTGGATAAAGTACAGGCAGTCTTGGACACTCTTAGAAGAGCGGGTCTGACAGCTAACCCCTCTAAATGTGCCTTGGGTCTAGCAGAGGCTAGATACTTGGGTTACCTGGTTGGCAGAGGACTTGTTAAACCACAGATGAACAAGATAGGAGCTATACAGAGCTGGCCCAGACCATTGAGGAAAAAACAAGTCCGAGCTTTCTTGGGGATTGTAGGCTACTATCGGAGGTTTATTCCTCACTTTGCTACGAGGGCTGCTCCGCTCACAGACCTTATTAAAGCCAGAAGTCCAGACACTGTAAAGTGGAACAGCGAGGCTGAGGAAGCCTTTGCTGGTCTGCGGGCAGCGCTTTGTACCCAACCTGTGCTTGTGGCTCCTGACTTTAGAAAGGAGTTCTTTCTCCAGACCGATGCCTCAGAGGTGGGTCTGGGTGCAGTTTTGTCCCAATATGTGGATGGTGAGGAACACCCTGTGCTGTATTTGAGTCGGAAGTTGTTACCTCGAGAACAGCGCTATGCCACAGTGGAAAAAGAGTGTTTGGCAATCAAGTGGGCAGTAGAAACACTCCGCTACTATTTGTTGGGCAGGCGGTTTACCCTCGTCACAGACCATGCTCCGTTAAAGTGGATGCACACCAATAGGGACAAGAACGCTCGGGTCACGAGGTGGTTTCTGTCCCTACAGCCCTTTACTTTTGTGGTACGACATAGGGCAGGTCTCCTCCACAGTAATGCAGATGCTCTGTCCCGAGTGCATGGGTTTGTAGAGATGGCCGCTTCCCATCCAAGTGTTAAGCTGGGGGGGAGGATGTGTGACAGGGTACACGATTGTATGTACACCAGTGAGAGGCTGGAAAGGTCAGTTTTCCCTGCCCTGGAAGGGGTTAAGCCTGGCCAACAGGTAAACCTCCTCTCTTCCCCCTATTAATTAACAGTCACCTGGTAGGGAAATGGGAAGTGAGAGCTCAGTGTGAGAGGTATGCTGAGCTGGACGGACAGGTTGGAAACTGTCTGCATGGAAGGAACAAGGTCTGTCATAGATTTGTTTATTTTGGACTGGTATTTTGTTTGTTTTGTACTGGAGGCCGGAATAGCCCCTCCAGTACAGTGTAGTGAGGGACACTACTGTCAGTTAGCCTCCTAAATTGGAGTAGGCCATTTTGTTTTTGTATTATTTATTTTTGAGTGCAATAAAGCCATATTTATTGCTTAAGATTAGCGACTTTGCTGCATGACATTATCGCTATTTCTACGACTTTGTCACAATATATATATATATATATATATATATATATATATATATTATATGTAGAAGCACCTGAGGAAAACATTTCAATGTACTTATCTTGGCTGGAGCAGCAAGAAAGAGGAAGAATATCACCTGTACCTCACCTTTATAACATACTCCTGTGTTACCTGATTGGACAGTCCACCTGTGTTCATTTGCATACCCACCTGTGTAACGTTTTTTCTTTTTATTAACCCTCTTGCTGCTGGATGACAGTAAAAGAAAGATCAAGCATAATATGAGTCTCCTGTTTGCCATAAAATTATGACTAATCAAACCGGTTTCGAAATTACCAAGGAACAAGTATTAAGGTAAACATGGTATTTTAAGTAGTTCACGCTTTTAATCAAATGATGAGTTCTTGAAAACCCCTTGTGTTGTAAGTGATTACATTCAGTAAGTCTGCCAGGGCCCTTTGGATATATTGACTCAAAGATTTTCTGACTTTTTAACAATAATATAAAAAAGGAACCCTTCTAGAGGCCTCTCTCTCTCTGAATTCTTGAGCAGTGACTTTAATACGTCACTTTATCTTTTTATGTATGAAGTACAACACAATTAATTATAAACTCTATTTGTAGGGAAGCTATGCCTGAGGTCTGTGCATATTGCTATCTAAAATCTGCATGCTACACGATGCAAAAATAATAATGATGTGGAAACAAGAAGAGGTCACCACGTCCCCTTGTGTAGATGGTTTATTAATTTAACCAATTAAAAAAACAAACAAAAAAAAATGCATTCACATTGTTCTTTCAAAGCTGAAAACTACACACTGTATGAACCATATAATTGTTGTAGTGTGCTACTTAAAGAAAAAAAAGTGCAGGTGCATTAAAATGTTCAATGACTGGATTAGAGAGCTGCACATTGATGCAATAAATAACTAGCTATAACATAAATGCATTAATGCAACACAACAGTATGATTCCGGTTCAAAAAACTGTACACGTTGCTTACAATATTAAACAGCTGTAGGTATTGTTTATAT
Organism: Rana kukunoris; assembly: GCA_029574335.1. Lineage (NCBI taxonomy): Eukaryota > Metazoa > Chordata > Amphibia > Anura > Ranidae > Rana > Rana kukunoris. The sequence continues at coordinate 202,177,535 of CM056051.1, forward strand.
GCTTTGAATTGTGTTCTTGACTGTAGAAATTAGAAGATATTTTTACTGGTTATGTTTGACATCAACGCCCGGCGCTGTGTGCGTTCCAGCCTGGAGTGTGGAAGTGCTCCACACATCATCGCTGCCTTGCAAGGAATATCTTAAAGGGACATCTACTCTCAAAATTACCTGGGCTATATTCGCCTCTCATGTGCAACCATTAGTTGTCTTAACTACTCCTATTTACTACTTGATTGACATAAGTGTTATTTGCTTATGGGCCTTGCCCTAACTTGCCCTAACTTGATGAACATGTTCGCTCTAACTTTTATATGCTAAGGGTTGATGGTATTTTATACCAACTCCCTTAGTGGCCTAATGCATCTCTATATGTTTAAGTGATATGATGTAGAGAACCCCCAAACTCCTGTTTGTGTGGAGTTATGCCTGGGGTCCTGTCCTGATAATCACTTGCATATAGAGGTGAATTGGAATCTACAAGTGTATGTTATAATTTTTTTTTTTTTTACACAATAATTTTTATTGAAAAAATATTTTTTTTCAAGATATAAACATAAATAAAACACAGAAACATACCTTAGTTCCCATAACACAGCAGGGAAGCCTGTACTATGTTGACAGATCTAGACATAGCAAATTCCATGCGCATAATAATCAAGGTCAACAGCAAGAGAAGACAACACAGTAGAACGAGGCGAGTAGTAGGTTCGCCACTTCTTCCTATCAGACATCAAACAAGATAGTGGACAGGTAGACTGGGAAGGTTAAGTACAGTGGAAAAAAAAGAAAAGGTGTAGAGAGAGAGGAAAGAAGGGGGGAGGGGAGATAGGGAAGGGGATGGATACCTCTGAAGACAGTATAAATGTAAATTACTTATACAGTTGCTTAAAACAAATCAAAAGGAACATGACACAAAGAAGACAATTCAATTCTGCTGCAGTTGGGACCAGTCAGTCCATTGTTTCCACTGTGCATCGAACTTCGCTCTCCTACCCTCTCTGTTGGCCAACAAGGACTCAAAGGTGTAGTTATTGCGTGTGATCTCGAGAACTTCAGTAGTGTTAGGTATCCTATTGGATTTCCAATTCCTAGTCAGCAGAAGTCTAGCAGCTAAGAGGATATGGGTAACTACAATACGGGAGTCTGGGGGGAATCCCTCTATACCTAGGTTCAGTAATGCTAGTTCAGGGTTAGGAGGAGTCAGTATGCCCGTTATATGTGAAATGCATCTGAACACACCTCTCCAGAAGCTCGTGAGGCTCTTGCATAACCAGAGGACATGGTAAATGTTGCCCACAGCTCCACAGTCTCTCCAGCAAAGTGGAGAGGCAGAGGGGTAAAACTGTGCTATGCGATATGGAGTGAGGTACCACCTCAGAGCTATCTTCTGGGAGAGCTCCCAGTGGCTGATACACCTAGAAGCTTTATATATGAGTTTGAACGAGTACTGCCATTGGATCGGTGAAAATGTTTTGCCCAGATCCCATTTATTGAGAGGAGAGGAAACTTTAAAGAGTAATTTGTCTTGGAAAAGGTTATAGAAGAGGGAGACTCCTTTAGGGGTAGGGGACGCTTTAGTGTAGAATTGCCAAATGGAATCTTGTATTAATACGCGACGGGATTGTAAAGATCTAAGATAATGGGAAGCCTGAGTGTGTTTAAAACAATCTGTAGTTGCCAGACCATATTCCTCTGCAAGCGTATCAAATGATTTGAGCTCATTATTGCTATAGAGATCTTCGATTGAGGTGATGCCTCTGGTGGCCCAGTCGGAGAAGGAGGTATATGGAATGGCATATGACAGAGTCTCAATGGGAATAGGAACGGAAACAGTATTAGATGGTGTGTGCACCAGACTGCGCAATTCCCTCCAGGCTAGTATTGAGGCCTGGAACGTTAACGGCAGATGGCGTAAGGGGAGAGGCTGCCAGGAGTCAAGGACCAGGACACTATACAGATCTTTAGATGGGCCAAGGGCCCATTCTATGCCACACCAAAGAATGTCGGGGGAGGGGAATAGCCAATACTTAAGCTGAGTAAGTATAGTTGCTCGGTGATAATCTTTTATGTCGACCATGCCCATACCCCCCACCGATCGGTGTTTAATCAGGAGAGATTTTGCACACCTAGGACGTTTAGTGCCCCATATATAACGATTAAGGATATTTTTTAAGGATTGAAGATGGCACTTTTTTAATGGGATGGGAAGAGTGCGGAAGATGTACAAGATTTGAGGAAGGAGCAGCATTTTAAAGGAGGCTAGGCGACCTGACCACGTCAATTAGACCCCGGCCAGGCGAGTAGCCTCCTTGGATATTTTGTCTATCAGTGGGAGATAATTAGCATCGGCCAGCTTGGAAAGGTCTGTTGTGATTTGGATCCCCAGGTATTGTATGCTAGAAGCGGCCCAGGAATAAGGAAAGGAGGTTTGTGAATGGGATTGTAGGCAGGGGGGGAGGTTGAGACCTAGTATAAAAGATTTGGTGTAATTAATTTTATAATAGGATACACGACTAAATTCTGCAAGAGCATTATGTGCTTGGGACAGGGAGGATTGTGGAGAGGTTAAGAAAATAATAATATCGTCTGCAAACAGACTTATGTTATGGGACCGACCTGACAATAGAAAACCAGGGATTCCAGTATGTGATCTAATCTTCTCAGCTAGGGGTTCAACTAGAAGGTTAAAGATGGAAGGGGATAGAGGGCACCCCTGCCTAGTCCCATTAGTTATTTTAAAAGTAGATGAAAGCATTCCCGAGGAGTAGACCTGCGCACAAGGCGAGGAGTACAACGCCAGGATCGCCGACAGGATGGGGCCAGAGAACCCACATTTCTCCAGCACCCGAACCATGTAGCCCCAATGTACCCTGTCGAACGCCTTCTCCGCATCCAAAGAGAGGAGCAGAGAAGGCGTCCGAGAGGCCCCAGCATAATGTACCAAGTCAACTACTCTTCTAGTAGCATCAGACGATTGTCTGCCTGAGGTGAAGCCCGTCTGATCTGGGTTGATCAGGGATGGGAGTATTGGGAGCAGTCTAAACGCCAAAATCTTTGCATATAACTTCACATCTGTATTTAACAGAGAGATGGGACGGAAATTGGCAGGCACAGTGGGCGTTTTCCCCGGTTTCGGGATTGTCACAATATAGGCATTGAGCATTTCACTTGGGAGAGAGGCAGAGAGCATTGCTTCCGAAAAGACTGTGCCCAACATAGGGGCTAAGAGAGAATCAAAAGCCTTATAGTAGCTGTTGGGAAGGCCATATGGACCAGGGGACTTCCCAGTAGGGAGAGACTTGATTGCTCGGAGGATCTCAGGCTCTGTGATCGGCATGTTAAGGGATTCTAGTTGGGGACGGGACAGAGTAGGTAATGCCAGATCAGCCAGGAAAGATCGGATAGCCTCTTCTACAGGCTGGGGGGTGGAGGGGTCCTCTCGTAGGTTGTAGAGAGAGGAGTAAAACTCTGCAAAAGAGTTAGCTATGTCCTGTGGATTATAGATTTTACTACCATCTGAGGTTTTGACAAGGAAGGGAATAGTGGCTTTAGCCCTACGACTTTTTAGCCGCCTAGCCAGAACTTTGCCTGCCCGGTTGCCGGACGCATAGTGGGTCAATTTGAGAGATTGAACATGTTTATCATAGCGTTCGAGCAGCAGTCTCCTGAGGTCAGCGCGCAGCCTACACAGTTTGACAGCTGTCGAGGCGTCGGGAGACTGCTTGTTCTGCGACTCTAGGGAGCCAATGTCAGCAAGCAAGGAGTCTAATTGCCGTGCTCTCTGCCTCCTCACCCGTGCACTAAGCTGAATCAGTATACCTCTAACATAGGCCTTATGGGCACACCAGATAGAAAAAGGATTAGACACAGACCCAGAACTCCTTCAGGTGGGAGGACAAGTAGGCAATGTGGGAGGGTTGTTGGAGTAGGTAGGAGTCTGCCCTCCAAACAAAGGGTGAGGAGATCGGGGCCCCTCCATCCACCACCACAGACACCGGAGTATTGTCAGACCACGTGATGTCGTGGATGGCGGACGAGGACACCCTCTGGAGCAGAATCTTGTCAACTAGAATTAAGTCTATGCGTGAATATGAATTATGTCTAGGTTAATGAAAGGAGTAGTCCTTTTCGCTTGCATGTTGGCACCTCCAGGCATCGAACATACTCTCAGAGTGCAGCAGGGAGTGTAGATCAGGTTGGGACCTCCTGGACTTGGATGTAGTGTCCATCTCGAAGTTGACCGTCAGATTGTAGTCTCAACACATGACTAGGGCGCCCTTCCGAATTTTGTTCATTTTGCAGAAAAGTTTCCTCAGGAAACGGAGTTGGTGGGTGTTGGGTGCGTAGAGGTTGACCAGTGTGTATAACTTGTTGTTGAAGGTCCCAACTAGGACCAAGAACCTACCGTCAGGATCAGTTAGTGAGTCCCGAAGGGAAAAATTGACCGAATCTTTGATGGCAATGAGTACTCCCTCTTGTTTTCTGAGGGCAGATGCTCGAAAGATGTGGGGAAATCTAGGGTGATGAAAGGGGGGCGCTCCAGTCGCTGTCAGGTGAGTCTCCTGTAGGCAGAGAACATCCGAGTGCAACTTCAGGGCCTCTCTCCAGACCGAGGCTCGTTTGACTGGGTGATTTAGACCCCGGACATTAAAGGAGGTTATCGTGAGTGCCATGCATGGATGTGTAAGAAAAATTATAACAGTACCTTATATTGTAGCGATCGATCAACCAGACATAGCAAAGACCGGGTAGCAGATGTGGATGGTGAACGGATTGTCTTCAATGAGAGCAGCAGGGTATCCATCTCAAACAAGGTAAACAGAGGGGGAAACATTGAGAGAAGTAAAAAAACAAAAGTCATAACACAAGTGGAAAACAGTGTGTATAAAAAGGGAGATCCCGTCCGGGATCTGAATGCAGGGCAGCTGCACATAGCTCAAGGAGGGGAATTTTGTGGAAAAGGAGCTCCAGCAAAGTCGGGGGAGAGTGAGGTAAAGAAAACAATGTTCCTGAGGCTGCGGGGCCTTATGGCTTCTTTTTGTTGTTGCGCTTGTGCGACACCAGCGTCCAGTCTTCATGAGTCTGAACTCTGGAGGTGGAGGCAGAAGCTGTTTCCACTAGGGGGAGTTCAGGCAGAATGTCCCATTTGCGTAAGAGAGCAAGGCCCTCCTCCAGATTCGCTACTACACATGAAGTCCCATCTTTAGTTATAGTGAGCTTGGTAGGCTGGCCCCACTTGTAGGTGATGTTATGGTTGCGGAGAGCTTTTGTAATAGGCAAAAGGGACCTGCGCCTCTGCATAGTGTATTGCGAGAGGTCAGCAAACACTTGTAGGTCAGCATAGCGGTCAGATGACTGGAGGTTTTTGCGAAAGGCCATCATGAATTGATCCTTCACATGGTAAAAATGAACCCGCATCAGGACATCTCTAGGAATCTTGTCCGGGAGGTGTGCAGGTTTAGGCAGACGATGGATCCTATCAACCACCAGTTCAGACTCAGGTGCGGAGGGCAGGAATGACCCCATTAGCTCACGAGCATATTGATGGAGCTGAGCAGGGAGGACAGACTCAGGAACACCCCGCAGTTTGACGTTGTTCCTGTGAGATCTGTCCTCGAGGTCTGCGACTTTGGCTTTAAGCCAAGCGACCTCTGATTGCTCGTTATGGGAGTCTACTAGAGAGTTGTAGGATGTGGCATATTCCCCCATTTTCTTTTTCACGTGGTCTACCCTACCACCCAGCTCCCCCATCTCCATCTTAAAGCTCCTCATGCATTCCATCATATCTGAGTGTAGAGAACTGCGCAGGGAGACCAACATGTCCTTTAAAGTAGTGTCAGAGACAGGCATATTAGAAGTGGGGAATGAGTTAATAGGAGCAGAGAGTTCACGTGTGTCCTCCATTGAGCCCTGCATTGTACTGACCTGAGAGCCATGTGACTCAGCTGACAGTCGAGGTTTTGATTTCACCGGGCTGCAGGAAAGGGGAGTAGAAGCCTCTGGGGAACGGCGTTGTGTTCCATCCCTCGATCCCGGGCTCGGTGTGGATGTGGATGATCTCCCTATGGAGGCTGGAGATCTGCCGCCGGCGCCATCTTGGGACGCGCTGTTAGACCTGGGGGAGAAGAAATCATCTAGTTTCGCCGGGTGAGCGGCTGTTTTCCGCTTCTTCGTCATCTCCGGGTGTAGAGCGGGGTCTAGGCTTGTCACCCTGGTGGTTTAGGGCAGCCCACGGAGCCTCAGTGCTTTGCGATCCCCGACGCTGGAGCGGAGCTCCTGTCTCAAGCGTCCATGCTGTTGTGCGGTAACCGTATGCTATAATTTTAAATGCTAAGCTCTGGGTGCATGTTGTAATGCATCCATCCTTAGTAGCTCAACGCCTTTCTTTATGTGAGAGAGAGATGATGTAGAGAACCCCTAAACTCCTGTTTGTGTGGAGTGACGTCTGGGGTTCAATACTGAATTCTCACATAAAGAAGTGCATTGAAATCCTTGCTAACCGCAGTTGTGGTTCACTCCCGTTTTCCAGAGCTGTTACAGAGGATCAGGGCCCAGCAGGAACCCCAACAGTGCCCCTTCTCTACCACCAAGATGTTTTCAGTCTGTTGGGTTGAATTACACCCAAATGACAGACTAAGAATGCACAGTGTCACCATGGTGCATTGCAGTCTCAGTGTAATAATGCAGAAATGCTGCTGATGTCATCATGTCAGCACCACTTTCTGCATTACCAGAAATGCAAGAGTAGATTAAAAAGGAAGGGGATCTATAAAAATAGCATAAGCACCCAGAGGACAGCTGAAAAAAGAAAAAAGCATAACATACTGCTGGGGTACCCCAGGGAGGGAGGGATTCTAGGAATGATAGGGGGTGGCAATAAGTCTGTAGTTGTTTTTAAGCTTTGAGTATTCCAACCATCTAGACCCAATTATTGATTTCAAAGTCCTTATAAAATCTCAGATGATAAAGCATTTAGTGGTATAATAATTTTTAAATGAAGCAAAAAACACAATTTCCCCATCTGATATGGTATAATTGATGGTCAATAGTGCATCTAATAAATAAGCATCCCCAATTCATAAATATTTATAAGTAATGATAAATAGGAATCATGCATATAATTTCACTGAGAATAATTTATATCTAATGGTTAGGCCCTGTAAATAATTATTGAACTAATATCGACCCATTTTATCACACCTATGTGTGTCTTTTAAGATGTAAAGTTAAAGTTAACAGTATTTAGGGGGAAATAATATATGAGCTAAAGCTCAAGGTTAACATCGGAAAACTGGCATTTGTTGTATAAATAGATAAAGATAACGGTTAATATAAAGATTTGACAAGGACTGAACAAAGGACAAGTGCTTATTAGCTGTATGGAAAAAATATGTTACTATTGCTATAGGAAGCAAACTTAACCTCTTGACCACTGGGCACCTAAACCCCCTTCCTAACCAGATCAATTTTCAGCTTTCGGTGCACTCACAAATTGCTATCAGCGGCAATTTACCGCGATCCGTGATGCGCCGGGTCTTCTAGAGCGGGAGCAAGATTCTGGGAGGACATCCATAGACGTCCTCCCAGAATAACTCGACCACGCTGTAGACATATTTTGTCTACAGCACAGTCAGCAAGTGGCTATACAGGGGAAGTACTTAAAGTGACCCTGTCATTGATCTAAAAATTTAAATAAAGATGCTCCCTGTAAAAAAAAGTAAGTACTGATCACTTCTGCAGCCCACTTCTCAAAACACTGCTTTGCTGATGAGGAATCATCTCCTTAAATCTGCTAGAAAAAGCAAATCTTCTAGGGGTATCATCTGTGTCCCCCACAGTGCTCACTGGTTCCTCCCACTGACCTTTGCCCTTTTTGCTGTGTTCATGTGGAGGTCTGCAGGAGTAAAAAGTAAGCATTTTGGGAGACATTCTTTCTTTTTATGCTTTACAGCATATTTACATTTTTACATATGTAGCGGTTGATTGCTACGAGTTGCACCATCCACACATTCCACCCTGCTGCCAGACATCCATTAGACACACTCCTTTAGTCAATGAACAGTCTTTTGCTTGTTTTTTTTTATTTGATTAGGGGATTGAACTTGGTTAGGGAAAGGGACATGGGATGCCCATATAACAAATTGGTACTTAGAAGAATATAGTAACTGCATGACACTTCTCAGAAAGGACAAGATGGCTGACCCTAAACTTGACAGTCTTTTACCTCAGAACACTTCTTCCTCCAGCACACAACTTGACAGACTTTTACCTCAGAACACTTCTTCCTCCAGCACACTACTTGACATACTTTTACCTCAGAACACTTCTTCCTGTCACAGTCTTATGCCACGTACACACGATCGGTGTAGGATCCAGATCATTAGAGGATGATCTGGATCCTCTAATATGCAAGACATATCTTAGACAGCAATTACATCTGGTGAGTACGACTTTCTGCTTTTTTAGGGAGGTGACACTGGGTAAATGAATCACTTTAAGTGGGGGACCATCTTGGATACATTATCTTGTTAATTCGCACAAGACTTACTTTGAACATTTTTCAAGAAAATTTTAGCCCTGCAATTCTTCCATGTTTATAACTGAACATGCTTGAAAATCTCTGGTAACCAACGAATGATCATTTGTATTGCACTATGGAATGGAAAATAGTCTTTCACTACACTTGCATGCATTCATAAGTTGCTTAAACTGAGGGTATAAGACTTGCGTGAATAGTCCTCAATAATGGATGAGTCATCAGCTGTCAACGAGCTTCCCATTGCCAGCAATAGAAAAATGTGAAAAAAAATGGTGTGGGGTCCCCCCATAATCCATACCAGACCATTATCTGAGCAACTTGGCAGACCAGGAAATGGTGGGAGGGAGAGCCCCCTTTCCTTAACCATACCAGGCCACATGCCCTCAAAATGGGGAGAAAGTGCTTTGGGGCATGTTGATGGAGACACAGGCCTCTTTTCCACAACCCTGGGCTGTGGTTGTGGGGGTCTCCAGGCAGGTGACTTATTGGAATCTGGAAACCCCCTTTAACAAGTGGGGTCCCAGATCCCGGCCACCCCTATGTGAATGTGTATGGGGTACATTGTACACCTACCCATTCACCAAAACAGTGTCATATGTGATATCACAGGGGGTGGTGTATGGGGTACATTGTATACCTACCCATTCATCAAAACCACTTCAGATCCGCGCTATAGACAAAAGACGTCAACAGCGCAGACCTGAAGTGCCGGGATCAGTCCCCTCCCCCCACACAGTTAGAACACACCCAGGGAATACATTTAACCCCTTCCTCACCCCCTAGTGTTAACCCCTTCAATGCCAGTCACATTTATACAGTAATTAGTGCATATTTATAGCACTGGTCGCTGTATAAATGTGAATGGTCCCAAAAATGTGTCAAAAGTGTTCGATGTGTCCGCCGTAATGTCGCAGTCCCAATAAAAATTGCAGATCGCCGCCATTACTAGTAAAAAAAAATAGTAAGAAAAAATCATAATTCTGTCCCCTATTTTGTAGGCGCTATAACTTTTGCGCAAAGCAGTCGCTTATTGTGATTTAAAAAAAAAAAAAATACGTAGAAGAATATGTATCGGCCTTAACTGAGAAAAAAAATATTTTTTTTTAAAAAAACAATTGGGAGGGAGCTGTGGTGGCTCAACGTGATTGGCACTGCGCTGACAAGCCGTTCACCTCTGCAGCCAAGGGTTCGGATCCCAGTCTCGGCTACATGTGAATTGAGTTTGGTGGTCTCAGCCCGGCTCCCGGTGGGTGTGCTATGCAAGGTACGCCTGTGCTTAGTACGCCCACCCCCCCCACAAAAACCACCACACTTGCACGCACACGAAATTGGTTAAATACGCACGCACTTTGGCCATGCGGTCTCCTAAAGAGAAGCGAAGGACCTACGGGGCTGGCTGGGTGGGCTAGGCCCCCTCACTCCCTCATAGGGGGAGTCCCTCTGCCCCGTTGGGGTCCTGTTGGGCCCCATTTGGGCTCCCAAGTGGAGCAGGTAGGGCGGGGTGAGTGGGAGGCCCCCCCTCACACCCGCCATTGCCACCGGGGGCATGGAGAAGGATGGCGATTTGCCTCCGGGGGGAGGGTCTGCCTACTCCCAACTCCTGCAGTCCGGCTCCTCTCTCTCGAGTTCACGCACAAAAAATACACTTTAAAAAGAAAAAAAAAAAAACAATTGGGATATTTATTATAGCAACAAGTAAAAAATATATATATATTTTTAAATTGTCGCACTTTTTTGTTTATAGCGCAAAAAATAAAAACCGCATGGGCGATCAAATACCACCAAAATAAAGCTCTATTTGTGTGGAAAAAAAGGACGTCAATTTTGTTTGGGAGCCACGTCGCACGACCGCGCAAATGTCAGTTAAAGCAAAGCAGTGCCGGAAGCTGAAATTTCGCCTGGGCACGAAGGGGGTTTATGTGCCCAGTAAACCAGTGGTTAAGAACTGTCAGATGGTGGAGCAAGCAAACCTTCATTGCGGACGAAATGCTTCTTTTTCCCAGGGCTTGTCAGTGGCAGTGGTCATCGTGATTGTCAATGGATGTACTTATTTTTAGTATAGGAATTGTCAAAAACTGTGTGTGTTTTTATTTTATTTTGACACTTTTTGGTAAATGGGTAGTGCAAAGAAACAATGTAAAAAATAAAAAGGAATGCAGCGCTAAAATTACTTATTTGTGGAGAAATTGAAGTGATACAACATATGTGAAGACAAACTTCTAAGTCCAATCAAGGAAAATGTGAGACACACCTTGCTGGGAACCTGACAAATCACCAGCATACAAAATTAAAATAAAAGCTCCTGGAGTAAATGAATCTCAATATTGAAAAATTGATGAGCAGAGCTAAACAAAAATACTAATCATTTGTGAATAGTGACTAAAAGTGGATAACGATAAATAAAAAATAAAAAATTACAATAATTAGAAATCTCTAATAGTGATCATTATGAGATCTAATAAAAAGTCCAATGTTAATTCTCCATAAATTGTGATGTGAAGAAAAGGAGAAGAGATTGCCAGGTGAATTACAATAATCATCAGATGAGGAAGAAAACAAGAAACACCATAGACATATGTGGTAAGATTGCCTGCTTACCGCAAGGAAAGACTGGTTTACACCAGCCTTATGGAACACAGGGACATCCAGTCTCCCCACAACCAAACAGCATGAATCCGAATGAACTTTCAGCGATGGCTCCGGGAAGGGTACATGGATGATAAATAATAGAAAAAGGAGACTCTCATAGCGTATAACGTATGAACAAAGAAAAGCTTTAATAGATAATGCACTTACATATATTCGATGAAAGAACGGCATATAACAATTTCGATCCAAGATCCGATACCTCTCGCTAGTCGACCGGAAAAACTCAGCCTGCGTACAGGACAGAACGCAATGATGTCACGGCACTCAGCCTGTACGCAGGCTGAGTTTTTCCGGTCGACTAGCGAGAGGTATCGGATCTTGGATCGAAATTGTTATATGCCGTTCTTTCATCGAATAGATGTAAGTGCATTATCTATTAAAGCTCTTCTTTGTTCATACGTTATACGCTATGAGAGTCTCCTTTTTCTATTATTTACCATCCATGTACCCTTCCCGGAGCCATCGCTGAAAGTTTATTCGGATTAATGCTGTTTGGTTGTGGGGAGACCGGATGTCCCTGTGTTCCTTAAGGCTGGTGTAAAACAGTCTTTCCTTGCGGTAAGCAGGCAATCTTACCACATATGTCTATGGTGTTTCTTGTTTTCTTCCTCATCTGATGATTATTGGAATTCACCTGGCAATCTCTTCTCCTTTTCTTCACATCACAATTTATGGAGAATTAACATTGGACTTTTTATTAGATCTCATAATGATCACTATTAGAGATTTCTAATTATTGTAATTTTTTATTTTTTCTTTATCGTTATCCACTTTTAGTCACTATTCACAAATGATTAGTATTTTTGTTTAGCTCTGCTCATCAATTTTTCAATATTGAGATTAAATTACTCGAGGAGCTTTTATTTTAATTTTGTATGCTGGTGATTTGTCAGGTTCCCAGCAAGGTGTGTCTCACATTTTCCTTGATTGGACTTAGAAGTTTGTCTTCACATATGTTGTATCACTACAATTTCTCCACAAATAAGTAATTTTAGCGCTGCATTCCTTTTTATTTTTTATGTCTTTTTGATTGTTGTACACGATTTTTGTGCCAGCTGCTTATTTTCAACCTTATCATCGGTAACCAATTTTGATTAGCGCAGCGTCAGCCCCTTGTGGGTTTCTTTTTCCAAAGAAACAATGTACCCCATACCCCAGATTCCAACAAGCCCCCTGCCCACAAACCCTCACAACCACAGCCCAGGGTTGTCGGGAAGAGGCCCTTGTCCCCATTAACATGCAGAGCTCCCCACCTCAAAGCACCCCCATTTTGAAGGCATGTGGCCTGGTATGTTTCAGAAGGAGAAGGCACTCACCCGTTCCCCCCTTTCCTGACCTGCCAGTCTGCATGCTCAGATAAGGGTTTGGTATGGATTCTGGACGGTACCTCACACCATTTAATTTTTTGGGGGCTTTTGGTTCCCCTTAGAATCCATACCTGCCCCAAAGGGACCCCATGCAGTTTATTTTAACATTTTTGTATTGCCTGCAATTTAAATGTTATTTTTCTTTATTTATGTAATTTTTGCTGCACCAGAGATGAACATGCCACGGGCCCCGAGTCATTAATATAGGTAATTATCTCCCAGCACTTAAAAGGTATTCCTGCGTTGTCATATGTTTGTCTTTTTGCTATTTGTAGTGTGAAGTATATACTTTGTATCTTAACCCCCCTGGCGGTATTCCCGAGTCTGACTTGGGGTTAAATTTCTGTGCTGCGATTGGTAACCCTGAGTCTGACTCGGGCTCGCCTCGCAGAATCCACGGGCAAGGTTTACTTACATTGTTCCTGTATCCAGCGATGCATCCACGCTGTGTGAGGGAGCGGGTGCTCGCTCGATTCACACAGTGTCCCTGTGTGCCGCCGAGCTCTGTTCCCTGCGACGTTACGACGTACGGGGGCGAAGAACGGCGCCATATTCAAAAATGTAAACAAATAAATGACATACAGTAAACTGTAATATTATAGATTACAGTATTGTATGTGAAAACAATACACACCCCCTTGTCCCTAGTGGTCTGCCCAGTGCCCTACATGTTCTTTTACACCATATATTTAAAATATTTTTTTCTTTTTATTGTTTTTACTTTAAGCATCATTAAAATCACAGCTCCTGTAAAAACATTTTTTTTAAATGTTTTGGATTGATACATGTCCCGATAACTTGCATATAAGCCTTCGAAATGTTTTACATTTTTTAAGTTTCGGGTCCCATAGACTTTAATAGAGTTTGTGGCTTGGGTTCAAACTTTTTACATGTTCGGGAGTTCTAGTGCAAACTGAAACAGGGGGTGTTCAGCCCAACTCTAGTCGCTGGATCCAAAATAAGGTATGAAATTAAAATGGAATGGTTTTATTAAAAAAAAATTGTATGTTGATGAGGTGGGTGAAAAGGAGCAACTAGGGGGAAAAAAAAAACATACACAGCTTAACTATATTGGCTCTCACACTTGTTTACCCTTTATGGACCAGAGCAATTTTCAAATTTCTGTTATGAGCCTATTTATTCAGTGATATTTTTTTTGTGAATATTGTCCTTAGCAATCCTACGACAATTAAACATAATAGAACTAAAAAAAAGGCATGTATTTTTATTTTTATGAGCAGTGTTAGTTTAAATAAAAATAGTGATACTGCACATAACAAAGAGTGCTTTTTATTCTGTAATTTTCCCTGTTCAAAACAACAATAAAATTAGGATTTTGGTACAAAGTATTACAAACTATTTACAAATGAAGTAAAGTTTTTTTTTTTTTTTTGGGGGGGGGGTTTGCACTTTTTTTTCAGTGTGCTACCTGTAAATATATGTAAAAGGTGAAAAATATTAATGAATAAAGCAAAAAAAAACAGAAAAAAGGTTTAACTATTAGTTAATAAAATTGAAAAAAAAATACTAGGACAATTACAATTGAATGGAGAAGGAGAATACGGGGTTAACTAGAACTGATAAGAGTAAACTAAGGGGTTAAAAAGGGGTTCAACAGGGGTCAACAGGGGTCACTCCAAGGCTCAGCAAACAATCATGGATAAATATTTTGAGGCATTGGATCACAGAAGTTTGAATGGTGTATATGTGTCATGCAGGTTTTACAGCTATACATGGTGAGGGGCAGGATTTGTGCCTGTTTGAAGTATACACACTTTTTGTGTTCTCAGATCTTAAAGTGGACCTAGACCCTCCTATCCTTTACAGCCAAGGAAGTTGCCATTTTATCCTGTGTTTGATCAGTTTTCATTGTGTTGCACAGGCTATCAGTTATGGCAACAGGCATTGGTGACTTGCCAGTTTGGTTGAGAGCACGAGTCATTGTGACAGCTACAGTATGATTCTTGGCATGACATAAATGTAACTGTTTTAGGCAACAGTTAAATTGATGAGTTTAGTTCTACTTTAGGTACTTGGCTGAATCCTGAATTAAGGTGTTTTTCCCAATTCATATCATCCTTGTTAGCCAGACCTCACCATGGCTCTCTTGAACTCTTTCTGCTGTGACAGCCTTCTGCTGGGTGAAAAGGCTGACTACTGGCAAAACACTAAGGCCGCGTACACACGACTAAATAAATCTGATCAAATCGGTCTGACAGACCGTTTTGATTGGATTTGTCTGCTGAGATATGTTGGTTTGATCGTGTACACACGATCAAACCAAAATCCCTGCTGGCAAACAGCACGGTGATGTGGCGGTGACGTTGATGCCGCCACGTCACCGAACCAGGAAGTAAAATACTTCCACGCATGCGTCGAATCCATTCAGATATGTCCGCTGGTTAGTGTACTAACCAGCGGACATGTCGGACGGATGGGTTTCCAGCAGACAGATTTTAAAGCATGCTTTAAAATTTGTCTGCTGGAAAAACCTGTCTGCTCGCCCGTGCACACGATCGAATTTATCGTGTGCACTTATCTGCTTAAATTTGATCGTGTGTACGCGGCCTAAAAGGTACATGTGTTACCTGTTTGTTTTAGGGAACCTATTAGGGGAACCCCGTTAGTCCGGAACTGACATAAGTTTAGTGGCTCAGACAAGCAGATGTTTGTTTTATTTTATGTTGTGGACTTGCTGTATAAATCACTCCTGCAGTAAACTGGGTTTGTTTACTGCCTTGCTTGCCTGTCCTTCTTATAATATATAAAGTCTAAAGAACAAAGGATAAGTAAAATCAATGTGAATAAATAGTAAGGAATGATTCCTGTGCAGATATGGTGAAGAAGAAAACTGTTTTGCTTTCTTCTGCCTACAAGGGCATTTAGCTAAAAACTGTATAGGTATAAAAACTTAAAATACAATGTATGTGCATCTGGAGTTAATTGCTTTTACTTTATTATACAATTTTATTTCCTTTCACCGTAGGTGGAAGGAAAGGAAACTGCTAGATTCCTCCATGAACACAGTAAGGCCAAGTACACACGACTAAATTAATCCGATCAAATCAGTCTGACAGACCGATTTGATCGGATTTGTCTGCTGGGATATATTGGTTTGATCATGTACACACGATCAAACCAAAATCCCTGCCGGCAGACAGCGCGGTGACGTGGCGGTGACGTTGACGCCGCCACGTCACCGCACCAGGAAGTAAAAAACTTCCACGCATGCGTCGAATCCATTCGACGCATGCGTGGGCAGATATGTCCGCTGGTTAGTGTACTAACCAGCAGACATGTCAGAAGGACGGGTTCCCAGCAGACAGATTTTAAAGCATGCTTTAAAATTTGTCTGCTGGAAAAACCTGTCTGTCCGCCCGTACACACGATCGAATTTGTCTGCTGAAACGGTCCGTCGGTCCATTTCCAGCAGATAAATTTGATCGTGTGTATGCGGCCTAAGTGTTGATAGGGGATTCCCTTTTGCATCGCTATTGTGTTCTACTAGTAGGGAGTCTTCCTGGCTGGCAGAACACAATAAACACCGCTTATGGCTGTAACCTTTAGCAGTGAATGCATG
The DNA here is from genome assembly GCA_029574335.1 of Rana kukunoris. Lineage (NCBI taxonomy): Eukaryota > Metazoa > Chordata > Amphibia > Anura > Ranidae > Rana > Rana kukunoris. The sequence continues at coordinate 202,193,670 of CM056051.1, forward strand.
CAAAAAATCTGATAGTTGTACGGAAGTCGATAAATGCAACAAATGCAGAACACAATAAACACCGCTAATGGCTATAACCTTTAGCAGTGAATGCATGCAAAAAATCTGATAGTTGTACGGAAGTCGATAAATGCAACAAATTCAGTACAACCAGCTTGCCCATAGATTGATAGCCTCCCCAATTTATGTTTCAGTAAGGTGATGAAGACCCAATAAGAGATTGAATTCTAACACATGCTAGCCTCAAAAGAAACATTGATTAGGGCTTGTGTCAATGGGTGTTTTGTACCTGTGTTTGATTTATGCTTGGAACATACCTTATATGCAGATCAGCCAGATCCTATTGACTTTAATACCAATGGCAGTTCAGAGGCTGCATTTGACCTGCTTTGCAGAGTGCTATTGTTTTTTGGATGCATCATGTCCTGTCCAATAGAGGCACTTGACAAATTAAGTCAAATGTAGCCTTTTCCAGTCAAACTCTGTGCTCTCCTTACATTTGGAAGTAAACATTGAATGCTACAATTGAAAGAATCCTCATTAACATGAGCATTTAAAATAGTTTTTTTTGTTCCATGTTATTTAGTAACTACTTTGAGTTTGTGCTACATAGTTTATTCTAAACTGGAGAATTTTTTTTATTTTTTTAAATGTCAGTTCGGTGTTCCATTATAACCCACTTAATACATGCAGTTCTCTTTGTGCAAGCCATTAAAACTTCACAGCACTTTATCTGTGTCCAACAGCTTTAAAGTGATTGTCAAGGGATACCTTTTATCTAAATACATGCATTCGTTTGTGTGTGTAATGACAGATGTGACTAACCAGCATTTAAGGAAACTGTAGATGTGGGTGTAGCTTCACAGAATAATTTATGAGTTTCATTTATTTTCTTCGTTTTATTAAGTCATTATTTAAATTCTGCTTCTTGTACACCTACTCTTCCTTTGTAATGCACTCTATAGACCTCTATCTATTTGTAAAAATTAAATTAAAGGGAGCTCTTTCTAGTTTTTTTATGTCTTTTTTTTTTAGTTGTTAATTAAGGGCTAATTCAAACTGTAAAATATCAGCTGCTATTCAGACACGTCAGATATATTATCATGTACATAGCAACCCTCGTTAATCTTTATGGTGAGTCCAGGTTGCAGTGTATTCAAATCACCAGCCAGAATTTCTCTCAATACCTAGTGCCTACCAGGGTGGGATGCAGCACTGTCCTGTACTATAAATGTTTACTGCCTTCCAGGACCACCATCCTTAATCGCAGGACCTCTTACTATGTAATGTTTTGGATCCTTTACTGTACACTGGGAAAAAAACCATCACATTATGTTTTTTAACAAGCTCTGAATTTCTATGATCATTGATTTTAATACCTTTGCAGATTTTTGACATTCATGTTGATCTCTGTATATAATATAAATATCATGTAAATAGTTAGGCTTACTTTTTTTTAACACATAGTACTGTCAAATGACTCAATGACATTTTCAGTTTGAGGAAAAGTATTGATTAAATTTGTTGTCTAAAAAACCTCCCTCAGTCTAATAGCAGTTCTGTTCCATTTAACCACTTCAGCCCCAGGCCATATCGCTGCCCAAAGACCAGAGCACTTTTTGCGAATCGGCACTGCATCGCTTTAACTGACAATTGCGCGTTCGTGCGACGAGGCTCCCAAACAAAATTGGCGTCCTTTTTTCCCCACAAATAGAGCCTTCTTTTGGTGGTATTTGATCACGTCTGCGGTTTTTAGTTTAGTTTTGCGCTATAAACAAAAATAAAGCGACAATTTTGAAAAAAAAATATATTTTTTACTTTTTACCATGATAAATATCCCCCAAAAAAATATAAAAAAAAATATTTTTTTCCTCAGTTTAGACCGATACGTATTCTTCTACATATTTTTCATAAAAAAAATTGCAATAAGCGTTTATTAATTGGTTTGCGCAAAAGTTATAGCGTTTACAAAATGTAATATTAATATTTATTTTTTTACTAGTAATGGGGGCGATCAGCGATTTATTTCGGTACTGCGACATTATGGCACTCTTGACACATTTTTGGGACCATTGTAATTTTTATAGCGATCAGTGCTATAAAAATGTATTGATAACTATAAAAATTACACTGGCAGTGAAGGGGTTAACACTAGGGGGCGGGAAAGGGGTTAATTATGTTCCTGGGTGTGTTCTAACTGTAAGGGGGGGTGGACTGACTAGGGGAAATTACTGATCTTCTGTTCATACATTGTATGAACAGAAGATCACCATTTCTCTCCCTGACAGGACCGGGAGCTGTGTTTACACAAACAGCTCCCGGTCCCCGCTCTGTAACGAGCAATCACGACCGCCAGGCACGCCCGCGGGAGTCAGGGGCGAGCAAGGGGCGCGCGCGCCCATAGTGGCCGCTTTGAGAGCCGACGTTATACTATGGGCTCTAGCGCAGGAGAGTCAACCTGCCATCGTAAAACGACGGCGGGGCGGGAAGTAGTTAACTGGTCTGCCCTTAAATGATAAGCTCACCTTTAGGAGCATGGTGATTGTTACAGCCAAATTTACATTGCAACATGTAACATGCTCCTATGCACCCATCTCCTGATGCCAGCAATCCCCTCTCTGTGATAGGGCGATCCTTTTCCTGACCCGCTGTCACTTTTTAAAAACAGTGCGGCTGTGAGGGGCAGACATACTTGTAGTTTAAATGAACTGCCAGTGCGCTGCACAGCACGCTTATAGTTTATTAAGTCTTCCTTTAACTTTGTAACTGAAAGTCTGTACAAGGATATCGGCACAAAGCTAGAGGAAGACATTCCAGTAGGATGACATTACACCCATGCTCTGCCGGCTCTATTCATTTTTTTTAAATGCACATTTTTGTACTTGCAAAGTTGAACTTTAACAACAAACATGGCCCATCCTAAAATATTTATCCCCATACTCATTAGAAAAGACATTCACTGCTCTGATGGCAGCCCTGCATTACTCCATATACTATTATCCAATATTTATGGGTAAACAGGTTCTTATGCTACCTTACACACATTAGGATGTCCGTTAAGGTCGCCCTAAATTTAGTAGAATGTACATTCCCTGGAATTTGTAGTTTTTAAAAGTGAAAGTGAATACTGACCTTAAAGTGGAAGTAAAACCTGTTTTCTAAAATTGTACCTACAGATAAGCCTATAATAAGGCTTACTTGTTTGAACAGTGAATATCTCCTAAACCTGCACAGTTTAGGAGATATTAACACTGCATGCAGCCAGTGATGTCACTGACGCATGTGCTCTGAAGGGACAGGATATCTGTGCCATCCCTCCGGAGCTCTGTGACGTGATCTGTTACTTGTGCACGCATGCATGGGAGTGACGTCATCGGGGCGCCAGATGGTGCAGGGATATGGCTCCCTGTTTATAGGCTAATGGACAACTTTATGCAGAAAGGTTTTAGCTTTTAGATGGTGAATAGCAGTATACATTTTTTTTTTTCCTTTGTTTTTTCCTCTTCCCTTATTTTCAATAATTTTTATTGAAGTTTTCAAAATGAGAACATGTGTCACATAGGTAAATATTGTAACATAAAGATAGGTCCAAAAGCAGCATCTTCCGAGTCCAAGAGCAAAAAGTACAACAACATTGTGATGATGGAAGAGAAGAGGCGATCAGACCAACAGCGGCCATTGGCCGGAACAACATTGATCAGTGTATAAATCCTCAAACAGTCAACCATACAGGAGCCCTTCGAGGAGTATCCCCCTCCTGGGCAGGAGCGTGGGACCCCAAACCCCGAGAGGCCCCAAAGGGATCACGCTGCCCCTCAGGGAAAGGGATCACACCGCCCCAGTCCCAGCTCCGGAACACCCGAAGAGGAAAAATAAGAAAAATACAAACTTATCACTATGTAGGAGACCGATAACAGTGTGTATCAACAGAGTGAGATCTTAGCCTCGTACGCCAGGACCTAGAGGGGCCTGTACCAGCCATAAAAGTAAAAATAAAGTGACAACTAGTGTTGCTCACGAATATTCGTATTGCGAATATTCGGCTCGAATATGGCATATTCGAGTATTCGCGATATATTCCGAATTTCGCGGTGAATATTCGCTATTTCGAATATTCGTATTTTTTCAATTTTTTTTTAGAACAGATCACATCCTAGAGATCCCCATCGACGTCTAAAAGCATTGCTGGTATGATTAGAGACCTTGGGCCGAGTAGCTGCAGCGATCATTTTATATTGCCGAAAAATCGCAATGCGATTATTCGGCAATAGCGATATCGCGCGATTATTTTCGAGAAATTCGCAATATTGTTTTTAGCTAAAATAACACATATATTCGATTTCAGAGTGTTACTGTCGAAATTCCGCAATCAATTTCTCATTCGCATTTTTGCAAAATTACGATAAAATATCAAGAATATTCTGAGCCAATCAGAGTGTTCCTTCTGCATTTGCCGAATATTCGCAATTATTTTGTATTGTAATACATCACGAATATTCTGAGCCAATCAGAGTGCTCCTTCCGCATTTGCCGAATATTCGCAAATATTTTGTATTGTAATATATCAAGAATATTCTGAGCCAATCAGAGTGCTCCTTCCGCATTTGCCGAATATTCGCAATTATTTTGTATTGTAATATATCACGAATATTCTGAGCCAATCAGAGTGCTCCTTCCGCATTTGCCGAATATTCGCAATTATTTTGTATTGTAATATATCAAGAATATTCTGAGCCAATCAGAGTGCTCCTTCCGCATTTGCCGAATATTTGCAATTATTTTGTATTGTAATATATCACGAATATTCTGAGCCAATCAGAGTGCTCCATTCCGCATTTCTCGAAATTTCGCAATTATTTGGTATTATAAAATATCACGAATATTCTGAGCCAATCAGAGTGCTCCATTCCGCATTTCTCGAAATTTCGCAATTATTTGGTATTATAAAATATCACAAATATTCTGAGCCAATCAGAGTGCTCCATTCCGCATTTCTCGAAATTTCGCATTCGCATTCGCATTCGCAATAGCGAAAATTCGCAATCATTTCATTTCCAAAAAATATCACGAATATTCGTATTTAGCGAATATATCTCGAATATTCGACTATATATTCGAGATATATCGCGAAATCGAATATGGCATATTCTGCTCAACACTAGTGACAACATAATCTTACTACTGCAGAGGCGCCAAGAGAGGCAGGGTAAAGAGATGTGGAAAGGAAAGAAAAGGCAAGGAGAGAGAAAGAGGGTAAGAGTGTCTGCTCCTTCAGGGGATGGGGGGCCCGATCGGGCCGTCGGGCACTAACCCTGGTATGAGGGGAATGTTACAATAGGTGGCCCACGGTTCCCAGATGGCCAGGAACCTCCCAGATTTATCGTCAAGTTTAGCCACAATCTGCTCTTGCGACATGACCCAGGTGACTTTCCTCTTAAATCCCTGTAGGGATACAGTGGGTTTCTTCCAGGCCCTGGCAATGGTCATTTTGGCTCCCAAGAGGATGAACAGCGATAAGGTCTGGGAATGTTTGGGTAAACCTGGGATGCATTGGTTTAAAAGTGCTACACCAGGGTAGGGAGTTACCACCACTTCTGTTAAGGAGCTAATGATGCGGAACACCTTCTGCCAAAATGATCTATGCGGGGGCAGGTCCACCAAATATGAGGCATAGTCCCCTCCAGTTCACAACCTTGGTAGCAAGCTGGTGAGGACCCCGGAAACATCTTAGCCAGCCTGGAAGGAACGTAGTACCACCTAATTAAAACTTTTAGACTGGCCTCTATAAGAGAGATGTTGAGAGAACCTTTGTATGCTCTATGCGTAGCCCGGTGCCAGGTCGCCGTTTCCCACGAGACGTCCAGATCCTCCTCCCAAGCCCGAGCGTAGGACAGTTTCGTCAGTCTGGATGCGAGTGCCGTATAGATCAAGGAAATGCCACCCTTCTGGTCCATCGTGGAGGAGCACCAGTGCTCATAGAGTGAGACTGTGGGGGGAACCTTTTTATTGGACCAAATAGAGTATATGAAATGGGAAATTTGGGAGAACCTGAACAGCTCGGAGTCCGGCATGTCCAGTTTCTTCCTACAGAGTGATGGGGAAATCGGACCCGTCGGGGTAAGGAAGTGGCCAATCCGTTAGAGACCTTTGTCAGTCCACCACCTGAAAGCCTCAATGTTCATGCCTGGGGGGAAGGCCTCGTTATGAAAAAGGTGTGCCAATGGTTTCAGGGGGGTCATCAGGGAGTGCCTCCTAAAGAGTTTAGAGATAAGGGAAACTGAGTGCGAGAGGGTAGGAGACAGTATTGCCGGTCTGGCTTTGGGATCACACCACAGGATATAGTCAATAGTGTTCCTGGGAGTGGCTTGTCTCTCCATTGAGAGCCATTCAGGTTTCGGTCCCCGGAAAAAAACTGAAGATATTTGCGTGAGTTGAGCTGCTTGGTAATAACCCCAAAGGTTAGGAAGTCCCAAATCGCCCTGCGACTTCAGGCGGAAGAGGATTTCTGCGGGGCATCTATATCCCTTATTTCCCCACACAAAGCGGACGATCCGCGATTGTAGTTTACTGAGGAAGTGTTTCGTGATGGGGATCGGGAGGGAGCGAAAGAGATATAACATGCGAGGGAGGAGGGTCATTTTTACAGCATGTATCCTACCCAGCCAGGACAGACCACACTTCGACCACTTGTCCAGATCTCCCCTACACTTGAGCACCATAGGGGGGTAGTTGGACTTAAAAAGACTGCCTACGTCCGGTGTCAGCTTGATGCCCAGGTAAGGTATAGAGCCAGAGGCCCATTTAAAGTCAAAGTTGCCAGAGAGCTGAGTGAGGGTGTCAGGGGGGACAGTGATGTTCAGTGCTGTTGATTTGGTCATATTCACTCTGAGACCCGAGACGTCACTAAAGGACCTTAGTGTCTTGAGGAGTACAGGAATTGAGGTCAGTGGTGAGGTGATAAATAGTAGTAGGTCGTCTGCGTACAAAGCACACTTATGCTCCCTCTGTCCGCAAGTCACCCCCTTAATGTCGGGGTTCGATCTAAGCGCTAATGCCAATGTCTCTATGGCCATTGCAAACAGGAGGGGGGAGAGTGGGCATCCCTGTCTGGTCCCCTGGCCGATAACAAACGATTCGGAATATCTACCCATTAGGCGAATCTGGGCCGTGGGAGTAAAGAGCACGGATCAGATTCAAGAAGTATGGGACGAAACCCCACCTCCCCAGAATATCAGACAGGTATGCCCAGTCTATCGAGTCAAAGGCCTTGTGAAGGTCTATAGAAAGAAGAAAACCTTTCTGCGGGGGACCCCCCATCCCAACTGGATCTAAGAAGTGAGATGATATTGATGGCCCACCTAATCTGGTCCGGTCCCTGTCTCCCAGGTATGAAAGCCACCTGGTCTCCATGCACATAAGTAGCGATAAAACTGGCCACCCTGTTGGCCATGATCTTGGTCATAATTTTGATGTCCTTGTTGATAAGCGAGATTGGGTGATAGTTGCCCACCTCGCTATCGTCCTTGTCCGGTTTGGGTATCACCGAAATGTATGCAGAATTCAGGTCAGCCCCTAGGGAGTGTCCCTCCCTGAGAGAGTTGAATAACCGGGCCATATGCGGGGCCAGGGCCGGACCAAATTTCTTATAGTAGCCATTAGAAAAACCGTTCGGACCGGGGGACGAGCCAAGTTTGAGGGATTTAATAGTATCTAATATTTCGTCCGAAGAAAATGGCTTCTCAAGGAGATTCCTATGTTCCAGGGACAGGGTGGGCAGAGGGACGTCATCTAAAAATTTCCTACTCGCGGAGGCCTGCGTCGTTCTGTCAGGTGTGTAAAGGTCAGAGTAGAATTGCAAAAAGGTATCCATAATCTTTGTTGGGTTCTGGGTTAGGTCCCCTGCGGTCGTCTTAATTTTAGGGAATGCTAGGGAACGTGGTTTAGGACTCAACTTTACCGCTAATTTAGACCCAATCCTGTCTTTTTGGGAATAGAATCTGGCTCCAGTCCATCTAAGGTGACGCTCTGCGTCCGTAGTCAGCTTCAAGTTAAGCAGTGCCCAGGCCTTGTCTAACTGTCTAAGATTCTCCACTGTGGGATGTCGCTTGTGTGTTTTGGCGAGAGAACGAAAGTCCTCCATGAGCTTCAACGTGTCCGCTCGGTGTTCCGCCCTATTTTTCGCGACCATTTGAATGATTTTTCCCCGTATCACCGACTTGTGCGCCGCCCAGACGGTAGCAGCCGAGACCTCGCCTGTCGCATTGATGAGGAAATAGTCCTGGATCGCGGCCTCCAGGAGGGCACACTGTATAGGGTCACTCAGTAGTGATTCCTGTAGGCGCCAACGAGGGGTCACTCTATCGCCGAGGATCGCAACGTGGTCAGTACGACCATCGAGTGGTCCGAGAGGGGGGTGTCTATAATCTTGGAGCCCCTAATCAAGGGTATCGACGATGAGCGTGTGAAAATGTGGTCTATCCTGGCGAAGGAGTTGTGTGGGGCCGAGAAATGTGTATAGTCCCTTGTGCGGGGATTTACCTCCCTCTAGACATCATTAACCCCAGCGGAGTGAAGAAGTTCAGCAATTTTAACGCTCTGTTTGGAGGGACGCTTGGGAATAGGTTTCCCGTTCTTGGACTTGTCCAGCGAAAAAGTCAAAGGCTGTGTTAGAGTCCCCGCCAATAAACACCGTCCCCTTAAGGTGCTCCCTCAGCTTGTGCAGTAAAGAGACAAAGAACGATCTCTGGCCCTTATTTGGGGTATAGTATGAGACAAAGGTGTAAAGTTCTCCGTCAATGTGACCAGAGACCAGGATGTAACGCCCCTGCGGATCCGTTACGACCACCGGTTGGGAGAGATTAACGTGTTTGGCGAAGCAAATGGCGACTCCCTTTGTCTTATTACCCGAGGAAGCTAGGAAGAATTGAGGGAAACGTTGGTGGAGGAACGTGGGTTTAAAGGTGGCCGGGAAATGGGTTTCCTGCAGCAGGAGGATGTCTGCGTGCATGGAGTTATATTGCTGGAAGAGCTTCCTACGTTTAACGGGGGAGTTAAAGCCCTGGACGTTATGGGAGACTAACTTGAGGGACGGAGAAGGGGTATGTGTGTTAGACTTGGAACGGGGTAGGCAGCACTAGAGTGAAATAAGGATGCATTCTCCGAACCAAAAATCGGCACTCACCAGACAGTCTGACGAAGGAATCTCGAAGATGCCCAGGTCCCGGGAGGAGGGGTCCGCGACGTCCGTAGGCCCCGAGGATACTCAGAGGAGCAGCAGCAAAAGGAGCAGAGAGAAGAGGTGATAGAAAAGGGGGGAGAAAGAGAGTTTGGTTACACAATGACACTCTGAACAGAATGGCTGAGCCACTAACATAAAAAAAATAACAGCCACAAAAAAAAAAACAGTGAAACAGTAAACCCTGGGGTTCCCTAACCCCTTCCCACCCAGGGAACGGGATGAGCCAGTCATCCCCACCCTTTAACCTGAGAGGACCGGAGCTCCCTGGCTACAGGGGCTCCGTAGAAGAACCGAGGAGTACGAGCACACTCCCGGTCCTAGATCAAGGCGCACTGGGTCCACCACGGCTCAACCACCTAAGGAAAACAAATAACAAAACTAGAAGTACCGTGTGCCCAACAAGGGGGCCCAGCAGCACTCAAAGGAAGACGCAGGACGCCCCCTCTGATAAACCATAGTAGTAAACTGTGAACATCGGGTATTCCCCGCCCCCCCCGACCAGGCCTGGGCCCCCGGGGGGATACGGGATACAGGCATGATGCTGTCTAGGGCATTCAACCCGAAAGGTTGTACAGGACACTAATTGTAAGAAGCTAACACATACCTATTTAAAAAAAAAAAAAGAAAGAAATCATATCAAAAGGGAATAAAACGAGAACAAAAACCATGTCAGGAGATATTAACCTATTATAACATTACAATGCAACCGAGAATATAGAAGTGGCCCAGGGGGCCCGCAGCGCGCTAGAGGTGAAGAAACGCCATGGGCGATCCGTCACCCCCGCAAGCCTCCAAAGCGCTCCACGGGCAAGGCCCACCCGCCCCAGTCCCAGTCCAGGAGATAAGGACCCTTCAGGCCACCTGCAAAAAGAAAACGGTTAAAGAAAACAACAGTCCAATCGCTATAGGCAGGATGTCCAAAGTAAGAGGGACCCCCAATGAGGGGAATAGCGGGAAGTTCTTGCCGGAACGTAGGTAACAAGGAGAGGTAAGGTTCACGAACTCAAGGAGAGAGCAGGAACAGGACGAGGCCATCAGGTCTGAAGATTCTCCTTGGAACGTTTGTTGCCCTGCTTGAGCCATGTGTGCTGCAGTGGGCTTGCTGGCGAGGGTCTCTTCGCAGAGGCTGGGGTGTTCCTACCGGTCTGCAATGGGGGGGGGGGGTCCAGGGAAAGGATCCCCAGATGCGTCAGGAGGCGTTTGCCCTCTGCCAGGGATGAGAATCCATAGCTTTTGTTCTTAAAGGAGAAGTTCACACGTAAGGGGAAGGACCATCTGTAAGTGATTTCTCTCTCCATCAGGAGCTGTAGCAAAGGTTTAACCACTTCCCGCCCGGCCAATAGCAGATTGACGTCCGGGAAGTGGTTATGAAATCGTGACTGGACGTTCTCCAACGTCCTGCACGATTTCATGCCGCGCACCCCTGCATCTTCGATCTCGGTAACGAGTCTCCGGCGGAGGCTCGCTACTACGTGATCAGCCGTGTCCAATCACAGCTGTTCACGATGTAAACAGGAAGAGCCGTAGATGGCTCTTCCTCACTCGTGTCTGACAGACGCAAGTGCAGGAGAGCTGATCGGCGGCTCTCCTGACAGGGGGGGTTCACGCTGATTGTTTATCAGAGCAGCCCCCCCTTGGATGCCCACACTAGACCACCATGGAGTGCCCACACTGGAAGGGCAAAAGTAAAAAAAAAAAAGGGGGCAAAAAAAAAAAAAAACAGGATTTTTTTAAAAATAAAAACATGGCAGTAAAAAAAAAAAAAGAAGGGTGCCAGTCAGTGCCCACACATGGGCACTGACTGGCAACATAGATTCATCAGTGCCAACCCTCAGTGTCCATCAGTGCCACCCCACAGTATCTATCAGTGCCACCCCTCAGTGCCAATCCATGCCCAGTGCCCACCTATCAGTGCCCATCTGTGCCACCCATAAGTACCCATCAGTGCCACCCATAAGTGCCACCCATGAGTGCCATTCTGTGCCGCCTATGAGTTCCCAGTGCTGCCCATCAGTGCCGCCTATGAGTGCCCATCAGTGCCACCTATGAGTGCCCATCAGTGCCACCTATGAGTGAAGGGGGATAGGTAGAACCCGCGCTACGGATCAAATTATCAAGTATCAATAGCTACCAATAGGACTGGTAGCAGTGCTAAAGCGGCAGCCCCTACGTGAAATTTCATCTAAATGGAATTGGATAATGAGTGCCCATCAGTGCTGCATACCAGCGCCGCCTATCAGTGCCCATCAGTGCCACCTCATCGATGCCCATCAGTACTACCTCATCAGTGCCCATCAGTGCCGCCATATAAGTGCCCGTAATTGAAAGAGAAAACATACTTATTTACAAAAAAGTTAACAGAAAAAAATAAAAACATTTTTTTCTAAATTTTCTGTCTTTTATTAGTTGTTGCGCAAAAAATAAAAACTGCAGAGGCGATCAAATACCACCAAAAGAAAGCTCTATTTGTGGGGAAAAAAGGACGCCAATTTTGTTTGGGTACAGTGTAGCACGACCGCGCAATTGTCATTCAAAGTGCGACAGTGCTGAAAGCTGAAAATTGGCTTGGGCGGGAAGGTGCGTAAGTGCCTGGTATGGAAGTGGTTAAGTGATCGCCTTTTCTGCACCGTGTATGGGGAAAGATCAGCAAATACTTGAATTTTGTGACCGTTCAGCGTAAGGTTACCGGCATTCTTGGATCTCCTCATCACTTCTTCCTTTACCGAGTAAAAGTGGGGTATCACTATAATGTCCCTGGGGAGGCCATCTGAGCGGGGCGGTTGCAGAGCCCTGTGGGCCCTGTCCAGTTCAAGGCGGTTGTCCGCTATGTCAGGTATGAGGTGTTTAATGAAGGTTTTCACTGCCGTCTGGACCTCCCGTTCTGACTCAGGGAGCCCCCTGATCCTAAAATTATAGCGTCTTGATCTATTCTCAAGGTCATCGATTTTGGCAAGGGCAGTTTCTAATTTATCTTGAACATCCTGTATCGTGGCTGTGTTTTGAGTAATGCGCGCCACAGCCTGATCAGCCTTTTTCTCTATAGTGTCCATCCTTACCCCAATTTGTTGCAGATCTGCATGAATGGATGATGTGATCTGGGCTGCATTAAGGGCCAAGCTCCTAGAGAGCATTTGTGCAAAAGCTTCCATCATGGAGGGGATGTCAGTGGGAATGGGAGTTGAGTCTGCAGCCTCGCTCACCTCCAGCAATAGGCCTGTATGGGGATCCAGCATAGGTGTGGAGGGGAGCCCTGCGCACATCCGCCCCAGCAGGGATTCCGTGGAAGCTGGGGATACAGCCAGGGGCAGTGGGGGGAAGCCGGTACCTGGGGATAGCGGTGCGACCAGGTCCTGGTCAGCTATGGACTCTCCGTGTGCCCCTGCCTCCTCCGCCGCGTGTAGGCCTTGCTGTGCTGCCGCCGCCATCTTGGCATAGCTGAGGGGACCGGGAGAAGCCGCCATCTGCTGCGATAGGTCCCTCCGGAACGGCGCCGCGAGCATGTACTTGTTCACGGGGGGTTCCCCCGCCCGACAATCCCGGTGAGAGCGCTCGGGGGGCGTCCTGGAAGCTCCGGTGGCTAAAACAGGGCCGTGGTGGAGCGGAGCGCTAGAAGCCGGCGGCCATCTTGGGAGCTGCCGCGCATGCGCCTCAGCAGTATACATCTTAGGATGCATTGACACGGTGGGCGGTGCCCACTCGGATGGGTGTGGCAAGCTCTGGGGGGCGCTCACTTGGACATGTGCATGTGGTTAAATACAGAGGTGACTGGAGGAGGTCAGTCTACTATTGCTGTGGCTCTGATGAAGAGTGTCCTCCCTTGTAATGAGTAAGCCATCTGGTTCCCCCTGTCCAGGTTGCAGGTGTCTAGAGACACGGTTCCACTTGCTGGAGCACTGATAAGACTTTTTATAACATTTGTTTGTGAGTATTACTCTTGTTACATTTTTTAATACATTTTTGCTTTGGTAATGCACAAGGTCGGTGTTCCCTCCTTTTCTTTATGTTAAAATGTTATGCTTTCTTCTATATGTTTCAGTTCTAAGGATACCCATTGTTCCGAGGAGGGCAGCAAGACCTTTGACATTCCATACTTTATCTGAAGGGTTGGCTGCACCACCTAATCATAGACTAAGCTCCCGAGCGCAGGAGATTGTGTTGTGTTTTTTGACCTATTAGTGCCCACCAGTGCTGCTAATCAGTGCCCACCAGTACTACCAATCATTGCCCACCAGTACTGCAAATCAGTGCCCACCAGTGCCACCTAGCAGTGGCAAATAGTACCTCAGTGTCACCTATCAGTGCTGCCTACCAGGGCCTATCAGTGCAGCCTCATCAGCGCTCATCAGCGCACAGGAAAAAAATGACCTGTTTGCTAAATTTTCTAACAAACTATGAAAAAACGTTTTTGCTTCTTTAGCAAAAATAAAAAACCTAGTGGTGATTAAATACCGCCAAAAGAAAGCTCTATTTGCGTGAAAATAATTATATACTGCGGTAACCGTTCAATAATGCACTGAAATATACTGCGTTAAATGTGCACTAATGTACTGCAATATACTATGGTAAATGTGCATCAACGCATTGAAATATACTGCATTAAACTGCACTAACGCACTGAAATATACTGCGGTAAATATGCAACAACGCACTGAAATATACAGCGTTAAACGTGCACCAAGGCACTTCAATATACCATGGTAAATGTGCACCAAGGCACTTCAATATACCACGGTAAAGAAAAGCGATATTAGTAGTGGGTTAAGGTGCTGAACACCCCCTAAAGTCGTTAGAAGAAAAGGAAGATTACCCCGTGGGGGCTTTGTATTGCAGCAAGAGAAATGAACAGTATTGATGTAGGAGAGCATGTAATAAATACAAGACATAATACTCCAAAATTCATCAAATAGACCATATACATGGGTGAATAAAACTGCAACAGTAACCTGTACAGATAACATAACTTGGCATAGATATCCTATAATGATGTAATTCCCGACGCGTTTCGACCTAATCAAGGAGGTCATCTTCAGGGGGAGAGGAAAAAATGCTCTGAAAGTTCAAAACATTGTGTAGGTAAATTTGTTAAAAATAACAAAGAAAACCCCTATTAACAATGGAGCGGTGGTCTCAGCCCGGCTCCCGGTGGGCGTGCTATGCAAGGTACGCCTGTGCTTAGTACGCCCACCCTTCCACAAAAACCACCACACTTGCACGCACACGAAATTGGTTTAACTCACAGGCACTTTGGCCATGCGGTCTCCTAAAATAAAGAGAGGCGAAGGACCTACGGGGCTGGCTGGGTGGGCTAGGCCCCCTCACTCCCTCATAGGGGGAGTCCCTCTGCCCCGTTGGGGTCCCGTTGGGCCCCAGTTGGGCTCCCAACAGGAGCAGGTAGGGCGGGGTGAGTAGGAGGCCCCCCCTCACACCCGCCATTGCCACCAGGGGCATGGAGAAGGATGGCGATTGCCTCTGGGGGGAGGGTCTGCCTACTCCCAACTCCTACAGTCTGGCTCCTCTCTCTCGAGTTCACGCACAAAAAATACACCTAAAAAAAAACAAAAAAAAAAAACAATGGAGCATCTAGCATAGATATAATACAATATCGGTAATAAGAAAAAAATATATTCAAATGGAGTTTTATGACCAGAAACCGGATCTTGTGGCTGCGGCAGGCGGTCTGACATGGGGAGGGGGCGGGCAGCATGGACTGGCTGCAGGCAAGCTGACAGATCCCAGGCTCACGAGAGGCCGCACTGCTGCCCCACATTTGCCAGAAAGTGAAGGAGGACAAACGGGGGAGGGGCTAGAACCAATAAAGGCAAACCAAGGAGCTCATATAAGTATGATATTAAACTAGAAAAATGTTTGGTAAATAAAAATGTGTATGTCAGGAAATTAGTTAGTCCATATGCTATGAAGTGTAAGTGAGAGGTGAGGGTGTACAAGAAAAGTGAATGAAAGTGTAAAATGTGAGAGTTGCAGAGTGTGAGGGAAGGGGGAGTACTGTAGTTGTGAGTGAAAAAACACTGTAAGAAAACAAGGGGTGTGAAAAATATGAAAGAATGTGTGGGCGATGAATGTGAAAGAGAGGAAGATGATTACCAAAAAATGCAGGTGTGAGAGAATGGTGATGGAATGTACAATGTGTGAGAGGAAGAAACATATGGAGAACAGATTTACCTGAAATGTTAGATAAAATAGCAGAATAATTACCTTAATCATAAAGAAAAAGGAGTTGCAGGTTTGCTAATGAGAGCCCAATAAGGGGTTACAAAAGCATGTGTGATAAAGGGTACCTCAGACCCCACAGGGGATCTGCAAAGAAAATATGAAAGTAATTATATTGTTAGATTCTGGTAAGAATCGTAACTCCAGTGAAGTGGCCATATATGGGGTAGGGCAATACTCACTTCCAACCGTAAAATATTGGTAATATATTGATGTCTCCGGTTACCTGGGCTTGAAAGTGAATTTCCCCAGGGAGCCATCTATTTATGTGTAAGTGGGATATGAAATGGGCGTACCTGGTACGTGCCGAGTGGTTCCAAAACCCCGCCCCCCGAGAGCCGTCATGATAGTGGGGGAGCCTGGAGCCGCCATGACTTAGCGGGTCCGCGTGCGGCCTCCCCGGCATTCCGGAAGGGAGAACCCCGGCAATTGCCGTCACTTCCGCCGTCAAACGACGCAGCGTCATGACGTGCCGCGCCCCCCGCAGTGCGCGGCAGGCCATTGGCGCCCAGAGTGATCGCAGAATGCCGCCGGCGGGTGTGGGCTTCCCATGCACGGCTGCTGAATGAGCCAATACGGGAGCGACGGTGAGGGAAAAGAGACGGAAATCTCGAATTCCCCCACACCCGCCGTGGAGCATGGAAAGTGCCAGCAAAAAAAAAAACAATATCATGCTGCTGTTGCCCCCAGAGCACACAGGCCATGCAATGCCGCAAAGCGCACACAGTGCCCGGGGAGAGGAACAATAAAACCGTACATCACATTATATGAATCATGTATTACATGGCATGAAAAACCTCATCAGATAAAAATAGTAATAGATTGAGTACATGGTAATAGAAATGAACACCATGGCTAAAACGACATGCAGCAGGGAAACCAAAATAAAATAAAAAACCCATATTGATGAAAGTATTTACAGATGTGGGGCTATGTAAACCCACATCGAGAGTAGTGTTCTGCAATATGCAAAACCTTAAGTAAAAGGGAGCGAGGGTAGTAAATTCCTGAATGGCCTGGATAAGCAAAAAGCTTGTGGCCCCGGAAGGTACTAATGCTCACACTATGCAATAAAAGGTTCCAGAACGCCTGCCAATCTCTGTTAAATAAATGTAATTATATTTTTTACATCAATACTGTTCATTTCTCTTGCTGCAATACAAAGCCCCCACGGGGTAATCTTCCTTTTCTTCCAATATACCACGGTAAACGTGCACCAAGGCACTTCAATATACCACAGTAAATGTGCACCAAGGCACTTCAATATATTGCGGTAAACGTGCACAAATATATTGCATTAAATGTGCAGTAATGCACTGCAATATACTGCATTAAACGTGCAGAAACTAACTGCAATATACTGCATTAAAAATGTACTGAAATATACTGCAGGAAACTATACAAAACAAAACAAAACAAAAATAAAAATAAATGGTCACATTACACTCCTACTGCACTATCACTAGATTCACCCTAAACTGATACTTTACACTCACAATAGAATCACAATGGCCTACTATAGCACTCAGCTCACTAGTAGCACTGACCAGAGCCCTGTTCTATCTCTCTCCATGCCCCTATCACACTGTAAATGGCAGCTTTGGGAAGAATATTTTAATAGTGTGGGGTGGGACTAAAAGCAATGAGCTATGATTGGATAGCACCATTAATGCAGGGTCCAATCATGGCTCTGATGGTGCTATGTGCTCTGATTGGGCAAAGCTTTCATTGCTTCAGGCAATCAGGGCTTTCAATGCACTGTGTGGAAGTGCAGTGCATTGTGGTCATTCAGTAGGCAGAACAAACAGTCGAACGCCTTGATAATTTGGATGTTCCCTGAATGGGCGAACAGCCAATGTTCAGCTTGAGCTCATGCTCAGGCCGAACCATTCACCCAACATTACTCTGTTGGAAGTCACAATATCTGGTACCATAGAACAATGGGAATCCAAAAACATAAGACACATCAGCTTTTTAAGGATAATGTTTTAAAATCCCTTTAACAATTACAAGATGAGTTTAAAATTCTAGAACTTCTTTTTTTAATATCTCCAAGTTCGACCCTATGCATCCTCAACAGAAGCTTAGTTTCCTTCGATTACATACATACAGTTGCCTTAGATTACATACATAAACAAATGTGTTTAGGGCTGCTTAATGCTTCTTCTAATAGGGGTAATGTGTCTTATATATACTTAACCACTTGGAGTCCAACCCATAACAGTTTTACTGCTACAGGGCGGCATCTCAATTATATATTCTTGATCTGGCTGTTCCGGGTAGGGGGTTTGCATGCGGGAAGAGGGAGTGATTTTGTTTGTACTCTGTAAATTGATCTGCACTATATACACTATAGACAGAGGGCCAGATTCTCATATGAGATACGACGGCGTATCTCCAGATACGCCGTCGTTTCTCTGTTTTTCCAGCTGTGTATCTATGCGACTGATTCTTAGAATCAGTTATGCATAGATTTTTCTTAGATCCGACTTGCGTAAGTCACTTACACCGTCGGATCTAAGTTGCAATGTAACGATGGCCACTAGGTGGCGTTCCCATTGATTTCTGCGTCAAATATGCAAATGAGCCTGATATGCCGATTCCCGAACGTATTTGCGTGCCGTCGTCGTAGTTTACGTTGTTTGTGTAAGCGTAAGGTTACCTCTGCTATATGAGGGGTAACCTTGTGTAGGTCCGGCGTACGCCATGTTAAGTATGGACGTCGGGACAGCGTCGTGTTTTTCCGCCGTTTACGTCGCGAATAGGGCTGTGCATTAATTATGTTGACGTTGAAACCAATGTATTTGCGGCGTACTATGGAGCATGCGCACTGGGCTACGTTTACGGCCGGCGCATGCACAGTTCGTTCGGCACGGGGGCGTGCTTAATTTAAATACAAGCCGCCCCCTTAGAATTATTAGTTGCGGCGGCGTAGTGTAAATAGCATACGCTGCGCTGCCAGATATGGGCACCTGGCCCAGAGAATTTATCAAAACTGGAGCAGACAGATAAAAATAGCTAATTGCCGCCATTACCAGTAGAAATAAAAATAATAATAAAAATGCCATAAATCTATCCCCTATTTTGTAGATGCTAGAACTTTTGCGCAAACCAATCAATATATATACGCTTATTTTGGATTTTTTTTACCAACAATATGTAGAAGAATACATATCGGCCTAAATTGAGAAAATCATTTATTGATTTATTTTAAGATATTGGGGGTTATTTATGAAAGGCAAATCCACTTTGCACTACAAGAGAAAACTACAAGTGCAAAGTGCACTTAAAATTGCACTGAAAGTGCGCTTGGAAGTGCAGTCGCTGTAAATCTGAGGGGTAGATCTGAATGAGGGGAAGCTCTGCTGATTGTATTATCCAATCATGTGCAGTCTAAAATACTGTTTTTTATTTTCCTTGCATGCCCCCCTCAGATCTACAGTGATTGCACTTCCAAGTGCCCTTTCAGTGCAATTTCAAGTGCACTTTGCACTTGTGGTTTACACTTGTAGTGCAAAGTGGATTTGCCTTTAGTAAATAATCCCCATTGCTGCTCTTCTTTTGTTTATAGCACAAAAAATAAAAAAACACAGAGATGATCAATTACCACCAAAAGAAAGCTCTATTTGCGGGGGAAAAAAAAGGATGTGCATCTTGTTTCAGTACAGCTTTGCACGGCCGCGCAATTGTCAGTTAAAGCAATGCAGTCCCATATTGCAAAAAAAGGCCTGGTCAGGAAGGGGGTAAATTATTCTGGTGCTGAAGTGGTTAAGGTAGGCTTTGTGTAGATCTGTAATGGAAAAGTTGAATTTGAGTAAAATGAGTGTGCTGATGTTTGGACATTTGTTACACACTTGCTTGTGGCACATTCATTAAAACATATTTTGTGGATAAAAGGACTGTGGCATATGTGGGTATAGGGAGAGTAGACTCAGGTTTTATATCACTATGCCCCCTTAAACCCCTCCTACTGTTAGCACTATCTAGCCAAACTCACAATGCCACATGGTGCTCTACACACTCCATTGAACTTCATACAAACATTTTTGGAGGTGGGTGTTAAAACAATTATCAGTCCTGTGTGATCCAAAAGGGCTGTAACGAACCATCAGGGATCTGGTGACCGGGAGATTGACAGGTGCAGCTCAAACTGTCAACCGGTGACTCTGACTGAACTTATTGGGAGAATTTGCTCAAGAATCCATTTAGCTCACTCAAGTACTAGGCCTGTGGCAGAGGCCCGAGCCAGGCCCGTGGCAGAGGTCTGTTCCTCCCAGCAATCTAAAGGCTTGTGGCAGGAGTCTGTCCGGAGGCGTGCTTTCCATAACTATCCTGGGCCTGATACTGCAAATGTTCTTCTTCTGCTTCATCAACCTTTTCTATCCCACTTCGTGTTGATGTTGGCCGTGTTGGGCCTTGGAAATAAAGCATTTGAAAACTCCATTGCTGACTGGACATTCGCTCACTGCTTGTGCTCACAGCTATCACCCCTAGAGAAGCCACCAAGGGTAACTTAATATGCCGATCCCCAAAACAACCAGCGGCTCCTGAATGGGGTAGCGCTACATATACATAGCAGGGAAGAAACCACTGCTAACCAAAAGAAACAAGAATATTTTTCATAAAATACCTGGGTAAACATTATTTTTTTTTATTTTTTTCTTTAAACAGATGAGACAAAGGTGTAAATTATTGGATGGCATGGTTCCATTTTGCCTGGTAGATAGCAAACACAGAATGCCACACTTCATACCAATAGTCAAAATTGATTTTAGTCTGATATAGTGGGAGTTTCTGTTGCCTTTAAAATTGAATGACTTATTGTATGCATTTATGTGGCCACTACGCTGTGAGGTGATTGTAGACCCTTGCCTTTATCGCTGAACCTTGGTTTGTTCCGCATTCTTATGCCATCTATGACTTCTATTTGTGTATTGTTGTAAAATTCTCAATAAAAATCTAATTCCAAAAAAAAAAATTGAATGACTTGCCAAACTTGAAGGAATCAAGAACTCTGCTATGTACCAGGAAATCTAACATGTAGGACATTAGTAGATGTGTTTGATATTAATTAGTGAAACAATGACCTAAAACAGAGTCTCAGCATTTTAAAAGGCAAAAAGAGGCAAAATAAAGTAAATCATTAATCAAATAAACTCAGTTATAGCATTCATTTATAAGAACTTATAGTTACTAATATCATTTTATAGGAATGATTGGTCGCAGTCAGAAACGAGAACCCTGTGGTTGATTTACTAAACCTGGAGAGTGCAAAATTTAGTGCAGCTCTGCATAGAAACCAATCAGCTTCCATTTTTTTTTCTTTGTCAAAGCCTAGCTGAATTTAGAAGCTTATTGGCGACCATGGAAAGCTGCATCAGATTTGGCACTCTCTAGTTTTGGTAAATCAACCCGTAGTTACAAAGGACAATGGTGTGCCATATGATACGTTAAAATAGAAAAGGTACAGCCGCCACTTACAGGCCTTTGATGAGCCTTAACATTTTCTAGAATTTCTTTCTGTATTTGTAGAGGGTTATTTTTATACATTTTTAATGGAAACTTGCAGGGCTCGAGTCCTGCGGGAACAACGTCCTTGCACTTATTTCACAGCAGGAACGTCGTTCCCTTTGTAGGACTCGAGCAGAGGAAACTTGCCTGAAATCTTATCATTAGTACTTTGTAACAAGAGGGAACATTCACTCTTGTGGTACATCACATAAGGACAAGGACCACCAGTTTCAGGTTAATGAAGTCCAGTAGGGTCAAATCGTGCTGGCCATTGTTAAGCTTTAGCAAATGTGGTTGAATCCTTTAAAGACCCAGTAAGTGGGACATTTACCTGTGGTTTGACATATAAAAAGGGAAAACTCATAAGATTGTTCTCCTTTTGTAGAGGGTTGTTTACATAAAAAAGAGCAATCATCTAATATACATGCACTATTGGTACTTGCACACCATCTAAGAAGAAACTAAGATTTTCTGTCAATCAGGAACCAGACACATTCTGATAATAAAAAAAAAAGACTTGCCACATCTTAAGTAACAGTACTCTTTGTAACATTTTTTTTTTAAAGGCAACAGCTTCAGCTGCAATCAGCAACAAAGAACATGATGTATTTAACATATAGCTGTGCTTAGTCATTATGACTAAGCGCCACTATGTGTAAAATGCATCAAGGTCTTTGTCATTGGAGCTGAATTTTTACTGAATAGATATTCTTAAGATTTTAATTACTAAAGTTCAATCCTGGATTATTTAACTTACAATACCAGTTTACCTATTTGGAGAGCAGATTGTGGTGATCCCAGGTTGCTCTCTGCTATGTTTTGGGCACAGGCAGACATCTCATAAGAGTGACACGTCTGCCTGCCTTTGGTCAGAAGTACTGTACTAAAAACAAAATTTGAGGGTTATTAAGATGAGGGTATTAAAATGTATGATTAGGGTAATATGGCAAAAACAGTACAGCTACTGCATAATCAACACTGTAAAAGCAGGAAATACGATTGTAGTCCATTATCTCTAATTGTCTTTAACCACTTCAATACTGGCCCATTGTGATTTGACGTCCAGAGATGGGATCTCCCATCCTAAGTGGACGTCAAATGACGGCCTGAGCTTTGCGGGTGAATATCTGAATGATGCCTGCAGCCAGAGGCATCATCCAGATATCCTCTTCTTCAGCCGGCGTTTCTGCACGACATAAGAACAATCATAGCAGCGTTGATCGTTCTTACAGGCCGCGGGAGGGGACATCCCCCCTCCCGCTGCCATCCGGTGCTTCTCCGGGCTCTCCCGTGCCTTCGGGGGCCCGGAGAATGAATCGTCCGGCGTCGGCAGGAAGCATAGAGATGACTGGTGACCAGATGGACCGATGTGATGACAAGTAAACAAAGCCGTGATTGCGGCTGTAAGCAACCATTCATGAGATCGGTAAAAAAAAATTCACCGATCCCATGGTTTCCAGCCTGGAGGAGAGATGTGAGGTCTTATTGACCCTGCATCTCTCATTAAAGAGGACCTGTCACACACATTTCATATTACAAGGGATGTTTACATTCCTTGTAATAGGAATAAAAGTGGAAAAAAAATTGAAAAAAGTGTAAAAATATATAAAAAAATAAGTCCAAAAAATAAATAAAAGATTAAAAAAAAAAAACGCCATAAGTGAGGTATCGCCGCGTGCGTAAGAGTGCGAGCAACGAATCTAGCACTAGATCTCCTCTGTAAATCTAAACTGGTAACCTGTAAAAAAAAATTAAAGCGTTGTCTATGGAGATTTTTAAGTACCGAAGTTTGGCGCCATTCCATGAGTGTGCGCATAATTAAAGCGTGACATGTTGGGTATCTATTTACTCGGTGTAACATAATCTTTCACATAATACAAAAAAATTGGGCTAACTTTACTGTTTTGTTATTTTTTTTAATTCATGAAACAATTTTTTTTACAAAAAAAAGGCGTTTGAAAAATGATTGCGTAAATACCGTGCAAGATAAAACGTTGCAATGACCGTTGTTTTATTCCCTAGGGTGTCTGCTAAAAAAAAACATATATAATGTTTGGGGGTACTGCGTAGCTTTCTAGCAAAAGAATGATGATTATTACATGTAGGAGAGAAGTGTCAGAATAGGCCCGGTATGGAGGTGGTATAAAAGCCCAGTATTGAAGTGGTTAAGAACCAAAGTCAGATATTTATGTACTTGCAAATAGAAAGCTTTATGACAATGCGAAGACTATAGTTTTGCCCAAAGATTTTTTTTGTTGTCTTGTGTTAGTTTAATCCATAAAATATATATCATCATTTTCTTTTTGTCTATGTAAACTTTTACAACATAATAGAAGATGCCTTTTACTTATAGCCATTCCTCCATTATGACTTACCATATATAGAAAATACATATAAAACATGGATGCCTTATTTATCGATATTTTTCTTTTACGTAGTTCCCATAAATGTAATTTAGAGATATATTTTCTTTCTTTGTCCAGACTATCCAGTTATGAATCATGTTTTATGTACAGGAATACCATTACTGTCAGTGTTTAATTGGTGGATGGGTGAGTGCTAGCTAGATGGAATTGTGTGAACTTCAATGACTTGGTTGTTGTCTAGAAATCACAGAAGCATAACATTGTTTGAGGCCAGCCTCATTCAAGTACTACATGCAGTACCTAAGCAATTTATAAACTTTTTATAACAAATAATGCATCCAAAACACACAAAACATAGCTTTTTTCTTTACAGTGGTGTTACTGAATTTTGTGTCTAGCCTGGTGCCATGGTTTAGGACATAGTTAACAATGGCCATTATATTTCTAGACAGTACTTATATTTGAAATGGTAATTGGAAAAATTATCTATTTTATGCATACAGTATATTGTGTATGTTAAATAGTGTTAAATCTTTTACTTTACAGAGTATTTGTATTTTACAGCCATGTCATCCCCATTATGCATAAACTAAACAAAGTCATATATTTTCTGGTAGGAGCATTTTCTTTCTCGACTTCATTCCCACATAGGAATTTTTGAAATATGTTTATTTTCTTATCACTGAATTCTTATTTTGTAAGTCGAGAAGGTTGCTTATCACATAATTGCAATAACCCCAAAAGCAAAGCAGAGGAACTATTGCAGCATACTGGTTTCTAGCCAAGGTTTAGAAAGATTAATCATAGAAGTAGGAGTCTGCCATAGCAATTTGCTGTTTCACTCAGTACAGACAGGAAAGTGCCAAACACTAGAATGCTGGAGAATAGCAGAAACTGGCATCATTTAAAATCAGTACAATAACAGGTTTAGTAACTGGCAAGAACACGGTAAAAACAAATCTGTAAATCTGTGTTGTATACCTGCATCCACACTTACATTGTTAACATCACACGTTAATGTTAATATCTTCAAGAATACTGTCTGACTTTTGCAAACAATATATAGAAAACATTAGACTTGAAGAAACATTGTACAAATATGGAGATTTACTGTAGGTATCATAGACAAGCACCATTGGTCAAAGATGTTTTACATTGGCAACATTATCTAAACTCATTTGAAACGTTGGCAACTGCGATAGTTGGATATACAATTTCTATGTTCTAAAGGTGGATAATTGTCAAAAGGCAGTGACAGTTGGTCAATCCCCTGACCTTGTTTTTCTTCACCTACCATCTGCTGTTGAAGGTACATATGTAAACGTATTGTCGTTCTATTTTGTAAAACTTGGGTAACAAAAGACACAAATATAGCAAGATAGATTTTGTAAAGATCGATCAATTTTTTCTTGTTTCTGTACATTTGTTAGATTGGTAAGGAGGTATAAATGAGATCTTCCTCTTACATCTAATGTTTTCTATGTGTACTTCTCACAAGCTATGCATCACTTCTATTAACAGGTAGCATTTTAGTCAAAGTGATAGTAAAAGTTATTGTTTCTAAAATAATAAACATGTTATACTTACCTGTTCTGTGCAAGGGTTTTGCACAAAGTAGCCCCGATCCTTTTATTTATGGGGTCCTATGGGGGCAACTGTGCAGGTGCGCCCTGAGTCCTGCTGCTTTGTCCATTGACACAGACAGCAGATCTTGGCCCTACCCCCAGGTCCTGTGTCACTGGATTTGGTTAGCAGCGGGAGCCAATGGCTCCTGTTGCTATCAATCTATCCAATGAAGACCCAAGACAGCGGCTGGAGCTTATCACTGGAACAATTAAGTTCAGGTAAGAAAAAGGGGGACTCAGGGGACATAGAATGCATTAAGGTGAAAAACCATGAGACTTTACAAGACAGTACTGCATTATTGGCTTCAAAACTATCTGTAGGCTAGAGAATTGGTGCATGTTCAATTCCCATGTCTGCTGTTCAGCATAAATTCCTTACTGTGCAGCATTTCTCTGATATGAAAATAAACATGATATTTTATCTCCTTTGTCATGTTTGACAAAAATATAATCACAAAACAGCAGATTTGTTTACATCATGGCAATGTTTTCATTAATTGTACATATACAGTATACCCAACTTAAGCTGGCTACACATTATTCATGTTTTTTTTGTTCAACCAGCGGGTTCAGCAAAAAAAATAAAAAAAATATCCAATTCCCCCATACACACATTGAGACCCCTTTCACACTGAGGCATTTTAGTGCTAAAAATAGCACCTGAAAAGCACCTGAAAATGCCCTCAAATTCATTTAAATAGGTGCTTTCACACTGGGGTGGTGCATTTTCAGGGCTGTAGAATAAGTCCTGCAAGCAGCATCTTTGGAGCGTGTTTGGAGCTCTGAAAAAAGTGCTCCAAAAATGCCCCTGCCCATTTAAATGAATGGGCAGCTCTTCCAACGCACCTTAAAAGCAATTCGAAAGCTCCGCAAAATGGATCTTTGTTGTTGTTAAAAAAGCAACCTGCTAGCACCCAAAAAACGCTGCTAAAGCAACGCAAAAATTACCTGCGCCTTAGAGGCTTATTTAGCAGAGCTTCAGTGTGAAAGGGGTCTTAAGGTGGATGAGGGTGGATGGGTTCTAATGTCGGGTAGATATCCCCAACCAATCAGTCAACTGTGGCAGCTCCCGCTCTCCAACAATCGAAGTGCTTCCCTTTTGATGTCAGCTCTAGACCTGCTGTTCCTCCCGCCCTTCATTCTATGTAAGGTAGGACAGGCATGATGGCTCTGTCATTGCTATGAAGGACATGGGAAACCAGTGGTGATGTGAATGAGGTTCAGGAAACTGCAATGTAAAGGAGGAACTGGGGTGATATAAAAGGGAAGCGAGGACATGAAAGTGAAGGGTGGTGTTCTACAAAGGGGGCCAGGGCAGGAATGTGAAGGCGGGCTGGGGACAGAAATACAAAGGGGGGCTATAAAGGGGCTAAGAACATAAATGTGAAGGGGAATGCTATAAAGGGGGTGATGAGGTGCTATGAAGGGGTAAGGACAGGAATGTGAAAGGGGCATTGAACTGTAATTTGAAGTAGGGGGTGATTTAAAGGGGGTCAAGGACAAGAATGTAAAGGGGCTGGGGACTGTAATGTGAAAGGGGGGATGATGTGCAGGGGGACTGAGAACATTGATGTAATAACAGGATTGTGATGTGAAGGATCTGAGGCTAGGTTCACATCATTGCGTGATGCACTCTGTGTGTGTAACCGGACCATTTATTTCAGTGGCCTGCTTTAGACATAGGCAAGCCACTAGCAGGCATAGGTAGCACTGTTGATGAGGGCCTGTCACAGGTCCAGCGCTGGTTTTACTGGATTTTCTACAGGTTATGGGAATGGAACAGAGGACTTTTGATTTATTTCCAGTATGACTGCTGGCATCTGCATTAAATGTAACACCCATTGTGCTAATTATTTTTTTAGCAAAATCTAGGCTTTAAGTTGAATAATTTATTTTAAAGATCCTTAAGAATTTTGTTGAGATCTGCTGCTAAAATAAGAAAAATACATTTTTTTTTTCTTTCACATGATTGGATTTTCGAAATCACTAGAGTTTCACTTCAATCACTAAGCTAGGGGAAAATTCCCTTGCAAAGTAAAAATGTACCTAACTACTTGCCGACCGCCCGCCGTCATATTACGGCGGGACGGTGGCACTGTGGCTACGCGAGAGCCCGTAGCTATACGTCCGCTCTTTAGCGGCCGCTAGGGGATACATTTTCAGTACTCGCCCCTGAGTCCCGCGCGCATGCCCGGCGGGTACGCGTGATTGCTCGTTACAGAGCGGGGAACAGGAGCTTTGTGTGTAAACACAAAGCTCTCGTTCCTGTCAGCGGGGGGAAATGCTGATTTTCTGTTCATACAATGTATGAGTCCACCCCCCCATACAGTTAGAACACATCCAGGAACACACTTAACCCCTTCCCCGCCCCCTAGTGTTAACCCCTTTACTGCCAATGGCATTTTTTTTTTTTTTTTTTTAATTTTAAAGAGTTTTATTGAAATTTTTCACAATAACAATAAGAAAAATAGACAATGACATCCGATAGAACGGGGCCAAGATAGACCCCCATAACAGTACTGGAGCAATATGTGTCCAATCAGTAAGATAACAAAGCCTGCTAACATAACCAAACTATGGAGGTAGCATAGATTAAACTACCCTAGTGGACGTCAAGCCTGACCTTATACAGAAACATGTCAGGAGTTCAGACCCCACGACTCTCGGCTTCCCGAACGCCCCCACAGGGATCAAACTGCGTCCTGGGAGCCAAAGTCACAGAGTCCTCACTAAAGGTGTCCTATAGATCCCACACCATAGGAGAACCATTCGTTGTACACGGCTGTGCAGGCAACCAACTTTGAAATGAGCATGAACAAACTCAACCAGCATGTAAGAATCACAAAACACCAAGAGAGGTGACAGAAGAGAGAAAGAGAGTGAAACGTGGGAAGGGGGAGAGAAAAGGATAGTAGATAAATGCTATCAGGAGTGGGGAGAGGCGATGTCGCTTCCAGGCTGAACCCCAGGTATAAGAGAAATATTGCAGAGGGTGGCCCACGGTTCCCATGTGGCAATAATTTTGTCAGGTTGGTCCGACCATTTGGCTACAATTTGCTCTTGAGACATAATCCATGAAACTTTCCTCTTAAACGCCAAGAAGGAGACAGAGGGCTTCTTCCAGGCCTTCGCTATAGTCATTTTGGCCCCTAGGAGGATAAATAATGAAAGGTTCTGGAAATGTTTGGGGAGGTCAGGGATGCTGTGGTTCAGGAGTGCTATATTAGCCTGTGGGGGCATTACGTTCCCTGTCAAGGAGCCCATAATTCGAAATCCAAAATGATCTGATGCGGGGGCATGCCCACCAGGTATGGAACATGGAGCCCTCTAGTTCGCATCCCCTAAAGCAAAGGGGGGAGGTCCCTGGGAACATTTTTGCCAGCCTGGAAGGGACATAACACCACCTTAACATAATTTTCAAACTGGCTTCTATAAGACAGACGTTTAGAATACCTTTGTATGCCCGCTCTGCTGAGCGAAACCAAACCGCCGTGTTCCACGAGTCATCCAAGTCCTCCTCCCAGGCCCGAGCATATGACGGTTTATCGGTCCTAGATTTCAGCACTGAATAAATCAAGGAGATACGGCCCCTCTGATCCACCATGCTAGAGCACCAAATTTCATAAGGAGTAACAGTTGGGGGTACTGATCTATCCTGCCGAATGGAATGTAGAAAGTGGGAAATTTGGGAGAATCTAAACCGTTCAGTGTCAGGCAAGTCTAGTCTGTTCTTACAATGAGAAAGGGAGAGCGAACCCGCCGGCGTAAGAAAGTGCCCTATTCTGTAGAGGCCCCTGTCTGTCCACCACTTAAAGGCCTTGATATCCAGCCCAGGGGGGAAGTCAGTGTTATTAAAAATATGTGTCAGGGGCTTTAAAGGGCATATTAGGGTGCGTAGGGAAGACAGTTTGGAAAATAGGGCCACCGAGTGAGAAAGGGTGGGAGACAGTATGGCTGGCCTGTGTTTGGGGTTGCAACCCAGAAGAAAGTCGATTGTATGTAAGGGGGTAGCTTGTCATTCCATTGCAAGCCAATCTGGCTTCGGCCCCCTGGAGAAGACCGCCGACATTTGCGCCAATTGCGCTGCTTGGTAATATTCCCATAGGTCAGGAAGTCCCAAACCTCCTTGTGTTTTAAGGCGACAAAGTGTACCCGAGGGACATCTATAACCTTTTTTCCCCCACACGAAGCGGACAATGTCAGATTGGAACTTGCAGAGAAATTGTTTCCTTATTGGGATTGGGAGAGCGCGAAATAAGTACAGAAGATGCGGGAGAAGTGTCATTTTGACCGCATGTATGCGGCCCAACCAGGATAGACCACACTTAGCCCAACGTTCCAGATCACCTTTGCATCTAAGGACCATAGGGGGGTAGTTGGCCTTAAAGAGACCATGGACCTCCGGTGTTAGCTTAATACCTAGATACAGGATTTGCGAGGGAGCCCAGGAGAATGTAAAATTTGTGGAGAGTTGTTTGATTAGGTCAGGGGGAACAGAAACGTTCATAGCTAATGACTTGCTTAAGTTAACATGCAATCCAGAGATCCCACTGAAGTTCCGCAGAGTGTCCATAATGACTGGGGTGGTGAGTAGAGGCGAGGTGATAAAGAGCAGGAGGTCATCCGCGTATAGCGCGCATTTGTGTTCCTGAGACCCGCAAGTCACCCCCTTGACGTCTGGATTTGTTCGTAGGGCTATTGCTAAAGTTTCGATGGCCACCGCAAAAAGAAGCGGGGAGAGAGGGAAACCCTGCCTGGTCCCCCTGCCAATAGAGAACGAGTCCGAGAATCTGCCCAGTAAGCGCACCTGTGCGGAGGGACTTGAGTAGAGTGAACTGATAAGGTTCAGGAATTTAGGGCCGAATCCCCACCTCCTCAGCACTCCAGTCAAGTACGCCCAATCTATAGAATCAAATGCCTTGTGAAGGTCAATGGAGAGCAGGAAACCTTTCTGTGTTGGCCCCCCGTCCCAGCCCAAGGCAAGTAGGGAGATCACGTCCACGGCTCGTCTGACCTGATCAGGCCCCTGTCGGCCCGGTATGAAGCCCACCTGATCTTTGTGAACATACGCTGCTATGAAACTGGACATTCTGTTCGCCAGAATTTTGGTCATAATTTTAATGTCATTATTAATCAGCGAAATCGGGCGATAATTGCATACCTCACTATGGTCCTTATCCGGTTTCGGAATTACCGAAATATAAGCAGAATTCAAATCCGTCCCCAGGGTGGCTCCATCCCTGAGAAAGTTGAACAACCGTGCCAAGTGAGGGGCCAAACAGTCGCCAAATTTCTTGTAGTAACCAGTAGAGAAGCCATCTGGTCCTGGGGAGGAACCAAGTTTGAGGGCCTTAATGGTGTCCAAAACCTCCTCCTGAGTGAATGGATCCTCCAGGAGGTCCCTATGTTCCGCCGACAAGGATGGAATGTCCTCAAAAAATGTTTGTTGCGCCTTGTTGGGGACTGAGCGATCAGGTTTGTACAGGTCAGAATAGAAGTTCAGGAAGGTGTCCATAATATTAGCTGGGTTCTGAGTCAGATCCCCCGAGGGTGTGCGGATTTTAGGGAAGGCCAACGTGCGCTGTTTGGGACTCAGCTTTGTGGCCAAGCGAGAGCCTATCCTATCAGTTTGGGAGTAGAATTTGGCTCCGGTCCACCTAAGGTGTTGTTCAGCGGCCGTAGTCAGGGCGAGATTAAGGCGAGCCCGAGTTTCATCTAACCGGGCGAGAGATTCGGATGTGGGATGACGTTTATGGGTTTTAGACAGCAGACGAAATTCTTCAGAGAGTTTAAGTGTATCAGCCCTATGCTCCGCCCTGAGTTTGGCGGCTAGCTGTATCAGCTTCCCTCGAATGACCGACTTATGAGCCGCCCATACTGTGGAAGGGGAGACCTCGCTCGTCACGTTAGTCGTGAAATAGTCCTTAATGTCTGCTTCCAGTAAGGAGCATTGTATCGGGTCGATCAAAAGAGACTCTCTCAGACGCCAACGAGGCCGGTTACCCATGTCTGTAGATCTCTGAGCTGTCACTGTGACCATGGAATGGTCCGAGAGGGGGGAGTCTATGATTCTAGAATGTCGTATAAGAGGAATCGTCGCCGCGTGAATAAAAATGTGGTCTATCCTAGCAAAGGAATTGTGGGGCGCAGAAAAATGTGTATAGTCTTTCGTTCTTGGGTTGGCTTTGCGCCATGCATCAATCAGACCCGAAGTATGAAGTAGATTAGCTATTTTAGAGCTCTGTTTAGATGGGCGCTTTGGTTTAGATTTACCGTCTGCCAGCTTGTCAAGGGAGAAGTCAAAAGCTATGTTAGAATCTCCGCCCATATAAACCGTCCCCTTGAGGTGGGGCTGTAACTTGTTTAATAAGGAGTCAAAAAAGGGTCTCTGGCCCTTGTTGGGTGTGTAGTAGGAAACAAAGGTATATAACTCCCCGTCTATATGTCCGGAGACCAGGACATAGCGTCCCTGGGGGTCCACTATTGTTTCCAAAGGAGAAAGGTTGATATGTCGGGCGAAACAAATAGCTACCCCTTTTGTTTTGTTATCTGCTGATGCTAGAAAAAATTGGGGGAAACGCTGATGAAGGAACGTTGGTCTGTAAGTGGATGGGAAGTGTGTCTCTTGCAATAGGAGGACGTCCGCGTGCATAGAGTGATAGAGTTGGAGGAGTTTCCTGCGTTTGACTGGGGAGTTGAGGCCCTGTGTGTTATGCGAGATAATTTTGAGAAGAGGCGGGGGAGAGTGTGTGTCAGTCATGGATCAGAGGAGAGGAATCTTTACCAAGAAGACGTGGCCTACCTTGATCTTGTGAGGGAGTCTCTTTTCTGTGCACGGACCGACCGGGAGTCCTGATTCCGGGACCTGGGAGGACAGACCGAAAATTCTCGTGGGACCGCCAACCACTCCGATGAGCATGAGAGAAGGAGAGAGAGAAGGAAAGAGATGAATAAGAGGGAGACAAGAGAAAATATAACATTAGCCATGTCAAATTGGAACAAAAAAAAACATGCGAACAGTAACACAATTTGATCTTTTTCGGAGGGTCCCCAGACTCCTCCCCCACCCACCCGGGAGAGGCGTCTAAGCCTACCCCTTCCTCCCAACCGATGGGGAGGCAGTTTCCCCCCATAGCAGGGAGGCCTAAAGTCGAACTGGCAGCACCAAATGGGCTCCCAATCCTGTGGAGGCGCACTGCGTCCACCACAGGCCTGCCACCTTTGAGAAAAAAAAAAAAAAGAGAAGCCATCACTTAGGGCCTACCACGGGCCCATGATACCCAGTAACCGAGCGCCCCAACTCCCGAAGGAGTGCTAAAAGAGAGTCTAAGTAGGTAGAGGGCTGGGGAAGAAAAAAGAAAAGAAAAAAGAGACCCCCCCGTGACCCTGAGCTACTGAGGTAACCTGTCACACAGGCCCCCCTCCCAGGGAATGACGAAGAACCGGGAAAGGAGTGTGAACCAGACATAGCCCTTACAATCAGGGAGGCCGCCAGAGCGCAAGGGCTCCGGGCCCTCACCCCCCCCTCAGCGCCGCACCGACTGACCCAATGTCAAACAAGGAGCCCAGGCCCCCTGGGGGGGACAAACCATCCAATTTAAAGTCTGTTCATTAGCTAAATGTTCAGAAACGGGCCGTCAGTGGGAGCCAAAAAAAAAGAAAAAAGTAAGATAATAAAAAATAATTAATAAAACAAGGAGGGGGGACTCCCCAAAAACCACTGGTAAGGGACAGTCATTCAGGAGCACAGCCCTGTTCCGAAGGAGGAGCAGAGTACGTTGACCTTCAGGACTGCACATGTTCTTTGGAACGCTTATAGCTTTGCTTCAGCCAGGATTGTTGTAGTGGGCTTGCAGGCGAAGGCCTCTTCGTGGAAGCGGGAGCTCCTCTGTTGGTAAGGGAGGCCGGAGGATCCAAGGAGATCAGGCCCAACTGAATCAGGAGGCGCTCCCCTTCTGTAAGGGAGGAGAATCCGAAACTTTTATTCTTGTAGGAAAAGTTCAGGCGGAGTGGAAAGGACCATCTGTAAGTGATATCTTTGTCCATAAGGACCTGCAATAAGGGCTTGAGGGCACGCCGTTTTTGCACTGTATACGGAGAGAGATCAGCAAATATTTGAATCCTGTGTCCATTTAACATAAGGTTGTCTGCATATCTGGATTTTCTCATCACCTCCTCCTTAACCGAGTAGTAGTGTGGTTTAACTATAATGTCCCTTGGCAGGCCATCCGACCGGGGAGGTTGCAGTGCCCTATGCGCTCTGTCCAGCTCCAGGCGGTGTTCAGCAATGTCAGGGATAAGGTTTTTAATGAGCGATTTCACCGCCACTTGTACTTCCTTGTCAGATTCAGGCACCCCCCTTATCCTAAAATTATAGCGTCTCTATCTATTTTCGAGGTTGTCAATCTTTGCAAAAGCAGTTTCCAATTGGTCCTGCATCTCCTGCATCCTAGCAGAGTTTTGGTTGATTTGTGCTACAGCCTGATCAGCCTTCTGTTCAATATTGTCAATCCGCACCCCTAGCTGTTGTAAGTCTGCGTGAATGGATGATGTAATCTGCGCAGCGTTCAGTGCCAGGCTCTTAGATAACATCTGGGAGAAGGCAGTCATCATGGAGGGGAAATCTGTGGGAACAGGGGTTTCCTCATGTGCCTCAGTAACAGACAGCAGCATCCCTGTATGAGGGTCTGTCATGGGAGTAGTAGGGTAGCCTGCACTCATCCTGCCCAGCAAAGACTCCGTGGAGGCAGGAGAAGCACTTGGTGCCAGGGGGGGATAGTCCATACCTGGGGATTGCGGCTGTAGCAGGTCCTGGTCAGCGATGGAGTCCTCTAAGTTGTCTGAGGCCTGCAGGCCTCGCGCTGCCGCCGCCATATTGGCATAGCTGAGGGGGCCGGGTGAGGCTGCCATCTGACCGGAGAGGTCCCTCCTGGCCGGCTGTGAGGACATCCGCGATGTCAGTGCGGCTTCCCCTGTACGACGGGTCCGGTTTGGAAGCTGGGGGGGGGCGCTCGGTCGGCTCCGGTGGACGAGATTAGGCCGCGGTGGGACGGAGCTCTAGAAGCCGGCGGCCATCTTGGGAGCTGCCGCGCATGCGCCTGCCAATGGCATTTTTCTAGTAATACAATGAATTTTTATAGCATTGATCGCTATAAAAATGCCAATGGTCCCAAAAATGTGTCAAAAGTGTCCGAAGTGCCCGCCATAATGTCGCAGTACTGAAAAAAAATGCTGATCGCCGCCATTACTAGTAAAAAAAAAATATTAATAAAAATGCCAAAAAATGACCCCCTATTTTGTAAACGCTATAACTTTTGCGCAAATCAATCAATAAACGCTTATTGCGATTTTTTTTAACGAAAAATATGTAGAAGAATATGTATCGGCCTAAACTGAGGAAAAAGAACGTTTTTTTATATATTTTTGGGGGATATTTATTATAGCAAAATGTAAAAAATATTGCATTTTTTTTCAAAATAGTCGCTCTATTTTTGTTTATAGCGCAAAATAGAAAAACCGCAGAGATGATCAAATACCACCAACAGAAAGCTCTATTTGTGGGAAAAAAAGGACTCCAATTTTGTTTGGGAGCCACGTCGCACGACCGCGCAATTGTCAGTTAAAGCAACGCAGTGCCGAATCACAAAAAGTGCTCTGGTCATCGGACAGCAATATGGTCCGGGGCTAAAGTGGTTAAAAAGCGAACAGCATATTTGCCTTTTGTATTTCAGTCCCGAAGGGTCTGAGTACCAAAATGTATAGGAACTGATGGATATGTCAGTGCCATCTACAGTTAAACAATGATGATAAAGAGAAGCATTAACATAACTGCACTTTATAACACAATGGCTTCACTAGACTAAAACTTTTATTCAGGCATTTAGGGGACTAAGGGCATGTAGCACTTGGTCCCATTGGCATCCATTGCTAAGCAGCATGATCAGACAGCCCCCACCCCATCTGACCATACTGCTAGAAAGGTGACAGATGTCATGAAGGCCCGTGCTGCCATTTACAAAAGATTCCACAACGCTGTGTGATTTTTCACTTTTATGAATGAACCAACTCTATGTGGGCTGTGTCATACACAGTATTGGTCCTAATGGTGCTGGTCATTCGTTCATAAAACTGAAATATCACACAGTGCTGCATTGCTGTGTCATCCTTTGACCAGGGCTGTGTATGTGTACAAGCAGCTGCAGATTGAGATGAAGAGGTGCAAAGCTGGGTAAACTTTTACTATTATAAATTAATATTTTTATTCATAATAGTAAAATAACAGTCCTATTAGAGAGGGGATGGGGCTCATTGCTGGCTATTCTCTCCCTTACAGTAATGCCCATAATTTGGGTTTAAGAATAGGGTGAAACTACAATTAGAAAAAGATGATCTCTTAACCCTAATGGGACCAATCTAAACAAAAGTACTAATTGTTCAAACAATCATATGTGCAATAGCCTATTTCATGTAATAAATAAATATTGTTTTATGTGCAGCTTACACAGTACCGCAAACTAAACATAAACTCGCTAATATTTTGGCTATGCAAAATTGGAAGAGATACTTTTTTGCCACATAATTTTAAATTTACTTACCGAATGTTTTGTGAAAAAAAAAACTGATGAATAAAAGATGCTAAAAATCTTTCAGTGCGTGATACTTGCTATAAAAATTGTGTTTTACAATCTTGGACTATAATTTTCAGACATCAGTTAAAATGTCTTCAATGCTAAATCAATGGAACAGTTTTAATAGACTTAAACTAAACATTTAACATTTAATTTACCATGATCCAATTGTAATGACTGTTTAAAGACACTTGAATAGAGAAGAACATTTAAAAACTATTACTTCTTTTTAGTTAAGATTTAAGACATCTAACTTATTTTTAGTTTGAAAACCACTGGGTCTAGTAAATAAAAAATACTAACTTTATAGCAAATAAGCCTTCCGTCTAGCCAGTTTTTTTTCAGCTAACCACAAACAGTATGGAAATACTGTATCTACTCTGAGAATGTGAGAAAAAAGTATATAATTAAAGTTATCATAGTTTTACTGGTCATTTTACCCAAGTGTCCCCTGAGTTCAACAAACTGCCAGTGCAAGTATAGAATGTCTTAAGGTAGATCTTATGCATCCCTCTTCCCCAAGTGGTCTCTGATTAAGTTGTTAAAGTGATCGTAAACCCACGAAAAAATAAAGAACCTGCAAGACAAAGGCATAATGAGCTAGTATTCACAGCATACTAGCTCATTATGAAATTCTCACCTTAGATCAAAGATCTCGGTATTGCATTGTGGGATGTTTTGCAAGACGTTGCATTAGCTTTGTTCTAAATTTGGTTATTTATACCTTTTCATTATGGTAAATACAGTAATGTATTAGATTTATTAAATATCATATGTGCCCTTAAAATAGAACTATAGGCAAAAAAATCATTTTGGATAGAGTAATGCCTTGTACACACAATCGGAATTTCCGATGGAAACAGCCAGACAGACTTTGTCCATCAGAGACTCCTACCGTGTGTGTGCCCCATCGGAGAAATTCAGATGAATTCCATCAGAGTTTAAATATAGAACATGTTGGAATGTGCTTTTGGCTGGGTAAAAGCCTGATCGTGTACATGGCACATAAGAGAGGTGTAACGGCATGACCCGTGACAGACTGAGATTCTCCTATGTCTAGGGTCACCTTATGTCCACTAGGGCCATAGGGTGACAAAGACATTATATCTTATATTACATGAGATGGGACATTAATAATAATTCATATTGCAGGACTGGAATATTAAGGTGTTCCTACTAGACATCTGCTTTTAAAACGCTAAGTGACCCGG
Source organism: Rana kukunoris (assembly GCA_029574335.1). Taxonomy (NCBI): domain Eukaryota; kingdom Metazoa; phylum Chordata; class Amphibia; order Anura; family Ranidae; genus Rana; species Rana kukunoris. Next base: position 202,230,477 of record CM056051.1, read on the forward strand.
CTTGTGAAAGACATTGTATAAAGGCTATTGAAATGTCTTGAGGTGTTGTCTATTCACTGTGAAAGACATATTCTGTTGAAAAGGTGTTAATTGCATCTACTCCTAGACAATACATTGTCTATGGTACACAAAGGTGTCAGACAGTACGTCTGTCTAGAATGTGATTGAGGTTCCTTATATGGGTGTGAAGATTATCTGTGATTGTGTATTATTCAAAAGGGAAAACCATTGTGTGACAGTATTTTGTTTTGATGTCATTATCTACAGGAATGTTGTTCTCTCTGAGTTAAGTCTATTGATGATGCGGTGCCGACATGTCTAGCTACGATTAGACAATTAGCCTCGGTGTGTGAATAGGGGGGTGGGAACTGCATTGTCCTGTGATTACCTGTACTGTATAAAAAAGTTGAGAAGAGACCATTAAAATGTTCATATCTTTGGAAGCAAGTACAGAGCTGAGTCTCGTCTTGATTATCGGAATTGATATGGATCGTGTATGTAGGATAGTCAGAGTGTGTCAGATAAGCTTGTCGTGGTTGGATGGAATGTCGTAAACGGTGGTGACCGTTACATTTGGTGGCAGCAGTGGGATATATGGAGATCCCTAAAGCCGAAGCGGATGGTGTGGAGTTCCAGAGAGCCGGGGCGGTTGGCCCCTCTCTCCAGCAACAAGCTGAGGTGGTAAAGCTTTTACCCCCAGCTAAATCACTGGCAACAGAGCAGGGTGCCCCAGGCCTCTGCTCCTCACTAACAGAAGAGGGGGACCCTGTGGTAGTGGATGGGACTGTGGTCTCCACTCACAGCAAAACAGCAGAAGAGCTGGCAACAGAACAGAGGGTCACGGACCTCTGCTCTCCACTAACGGAAGAGGGGGACCCTGTGGTAGTGGATGGGACTGTGGTCTCCACTCACAGCAACCCAGCGGAAGAGCTGGCCACAGAGCAGAGTGTCATGGGCCTCTGCTCCTCACTAACAGAAGAGGGGGATCCTGTGGTAGTGGATGGGACTGTGGTCTCCACTCACAGCAACCTAGCGGAAGAGCTGGCAACAGAGCAGAAGGCCCCGGGCCTCTGCTCCCAACTAACAGAAGAGGGGGTTCTGGGGTAGTGGATGGGACTTCAGTCTCCACTGGCACAACCCCAGATAATGGTACAGGACTGGGACAGGAGGATGTCGGCTTTGCTTTGCAAGCACCGGGGGGTTTTCAGCTAGCACCAGTGGATGGGACTTTAGTCTCCACTGGTATACTCCAGGAAGGGGGGACAGTTGGCCCAGACCCCCAACAGCATGATGGACTGAGCCCAGCCACCATGCCTTCTCTCCAGCGGCTGAAAGGACTCCAGGGAGAAGGGCCAGTCCATGCCTCTCCCCAGCGGCAGGTGTGTTCTCTGAGAGAGGCAGAGGTTGGTGGGGTGAGTAATGCTCTGTTTGGAGCCATTTATTTGGGGTACAGTATGGATACCAGCATTGGAGGACTGGAACTACTGACGGACTTCGGAGTCAACCAGTTGGGGGTTCCCACCTGTGTCCGTCTCCCACCGAAAGGGGAGAAAATGAAACAGTCACCACCGTTTACGACATTCCATCCAACCACGACAAGGTTATCTGACACACTCTGACAATCCTACATACACGATCCATATCAATTCCGATAATCAAGACGAGACTCAGCTCTGTACTTGCTTCCAAAGATATGAACATTTTAATGGTCTCTTTTCAACTTTTTTATACAGTAGAGGTAATCACAGGACAATGCAGTCCCCACCCCCCTATTCACACACTGAGGCTAATTGTCTAATCGTAGCTAGACATGTCGGCACCGCATCATCAATAGACTTAACTCAGAGAGAATGACATTCCTGTAGATAATGACATCAAAACAAAATACTGTCACACAATGATTTTCCCTTTTGAATAATACACAATCACAGATAATCTTCACACCCATATAAGGAACCTCAATCACATTCTAGACAGACGTACTGTCTGACACCTTTGTGTACCATAGACAATGTATTGTCTAGGAGTAGATGCAATTAACACCTTTTCAACAGAATATGTCTTTCACAGTGAATAGCCAACATCTCAAGACATTTCAATAGCCTTTATACAATGTCTTTCACAAGCTGGGTCACTTAGCGTTTTAAAAGCAGATGTCTAGTAGGAACACCTTAATATTCCAGTCCTGCAATATGACTTATTATTAATGTCCCATCTCATGTAATATATGCTATAATGTATTTTTGTCACCCTATGGCCCTAGTGGACATAAGGTGACCCTAGACATAGGAGAATCTCAGTCTGTCACGGGTCATTCCGTTACAAGAGGGTTTTACATTGTTTCAGATTTAAAAAAAAATATGTATTCTGTTTTTTAATTCAATTCCATGGTACCAGTGATTAACTTAAATACAAATGTAACTGTATGTAATATAAAAAAATAGAAATACTGTATAGTTCCCTTAATGGACATACTTTATGAATATTGCTTTACAAAAATGTAAAATATAAATACATTTCAATGTCCTCCAACATATTAAAACATTACTTGTGTCGTTTATTAACAAAATTTAAGTCAGTAAGCTAAATACACAATTCAAAAGCATACACATAGAATGTTTTACTAACCAATTTGTTTGTAATTCTGGTCAACCACTTTTTCTACTGTTATTTCCTCTTGCTTCTTTGTGATTTCCTTTATCACCCGCATGCTCATTGGATTGTGCTCCTCTCCTCCAGAAAACTAAAGATTAGTGTTTATGAATATGCCTCTCTATAATTTTCAGGCAGTTTGGCCGAACAGGTAAAAATGTTCAAATAAGGACACATATGGTGGGCCTGCCCGCCAAACCTTGACTATTGGCAATAGATTATAAAATGGATTAAACATATCACTGTAACTGAACTGGTCTTAAACATGCAGCTTGCTTATTGCATATAAACTCTTACTCAATTGGAAAATATAAGCTTACTAGGCATCTCTTAACTACAGCCAAGGCCCTTATCCCATTACAATGGAAATCCACTCATGTCTCAACAATCAAGGACTGTTTTGAAAAGGTCAATAATATCTACAAAATAGAAGAAACCTTAGCAATGCAAAAGAAACAATTACAAAATTTTACAAGATGTGGAAACATTGGTGGCTCTTCACACAATCTGACAAATTTATTGATGCTAATAAATAATTCTCATACACATTCACATTAAAAATGTAAACTTAAAGGGTCAGTAAAGGAACTTTTTTTAAATTTTTTTAAAACAACAAACATGTTATACTTACCTCCACTGTGCAGTTTGTTTTGCACATAGTGGCCCCGATCCTAGTCTTCTGAGGTCCCTCGACATCTGTCTTGGCTCCCCCCCCTGCAACAACTCCACACAGATATGCGAGCGAACTACACTCGCTATGGCCACCGCTCCCGTGATACAGCGGTGGCCATTGCTTTCAATTAATCCATTGCAGCCAATCAACTGCCAGGCTTTGACTCGAGGTGGATGACGGGGGCAAGCGCGGGACTTTCAAAGGGTCAGGTAAGTAAAACGGGGGCTGGGGCAGCATCATTTCATGTTTTTTCACCTTAATGCATTGAATGCGTTAAGGTGATTTTTTTTTACCTTTACAACCTTTATAAAAAACAATATCACCTTCTGCTTATGTACTCTTTACATAGAATCAGATACATTATCAGATACATTATACTCTCCTTAATTCATTATTTTAAGTATATGCCTTTTTTTTTATTTGTCTCTTTTAAATCTATGTAAACTGACATATATACTCAACCTGTATTTGATAATTGCTATGATGTCATATTATCATCAATTATAAAATGTCAATACATTTTGATTGTAAAAAAAAAATGTTCAGAATTTGGAAGATGTTTTTTTGGGCCTCAGGAGTGCACACATAGCTACAGTAGCCACATGAAGGAAAATGGCATGGGAAGCCCACCAAATTTCTCAGGAACATGTTACACGTAGTGTAAATGTGCAGGCGTAAGCCCGCGTAATTCAAAATAGGCTGGTAGTGGGAGTGTTGTATGTAAACTAATCGTGACCCCACATAAATGACGGGCCGAACAAACTGCGCATGTGCTGGCCGTGGACTTATCCCAGTGCGCATGCTCCAAAATCACGTTGGAAATATTCATTGATATCGACGTGAACGTAACTTACGCCCAGCCCCATTCCCGAACGACTTACGCAAACAACGTAAACGACGTACAATTCGACGCTGTTCCGACGTCCATATTTAACATGGGCTGTGCCTCATATAGCAGGGGTAACTTTTGCCCGGTCGAACGCCTACGTAAACAACGTATATCAATATGATGGGCGCAACTACGTTCATGAATCGGCGTATCTACCTAATTTGCATATTTGACGTGTAAATCTACGGAAGCGCCACCTAGCGGCCAGTTTAAATATGCAGTTAAGGTCCAACGGCGTAAGAGACTTACGTTGGTCGGATCTTACCTAAATTCCGGCCTATCTGATTCTTTGAATCAGGCGCCGACATAGGACGGCACTCATTCGGACTTACGACGGTGTATCTGGAGATACGCCGTCGTAGGTCCTTTCTGAATCTAGCCCATAATAGTTAACTGATTTCTTTTAAAAATGATCAAAACTAGATAAAATCAATCATATAATGCGCCTGCAGTTTCAGTTTCGTTTTTCATCTAGTTTCATGCTTGTGTGTAGGACAGAGACACAGAGCCAATACAGGGCAGTGTTTGTTTTTAAAATGAAACCAATTGGTTCTGAGGGGTTTTAGACACACAGTAATGACACCTTCTTGATTAGAGACCACAGAGAGAAGCTCCCAGTACTTTTTTCATAAGTAAACAGCCAACCGGGAAGTGTGCAGAACAGAGAAGGATTACAGCAAAAACGAACAATGAGGACATGAAACCAGGACTGCATTAGGATAAAGGAAGCTATTTAGCTAAACATTTTTTTTTCCTTTAGTGACCCTTTAATGCTGTGTATGCTGTTAAGAGATCATTTGTGCAACTCCCAACAGGGACACCACATTGTATATTTTGTTCTATACATGAACAATTTTTTATCTATCTTTGTACACATTATCAGTGGCAGCCCAAAAATTTATGAACAATAAGAAGTCAGGTATAATAAAAGGCTTTTCTTTTGTAGTATGATGCTCAACTGCTCCCCCAAAAAAAAAAAAAATTAACATTGTCTGGGGGCAAACGTTTTCTTAGTAGTTGTTAATATTGTATATAAGGAATAATGATTAATAATTTCATGTACCGTATTAATCGGTGTATAACACGCACAGGCGTATAACACGCACCCTAACTTTAAGGCCACGTACACACAATCAGACCGGTCCGATGAAACTGGTCTGACGGACCGTTTTCATCGGACCAGGCTGAAGTGGTCTGATGGTCTGATGTGTGTACACACCATCGGACCAAAAATCTGATCAGACCAGAACGCGGTGAGGTAGAACACAACGACGTGCTGAAAAAATGAAGTTCAATGCTTCCAAGCATGCGTCGACTTGATTCTGAGCATGCGCAGGTTTTTGTTCCGATGCTTTTGCGTACTAACTATCGAATCTGTCCGACGGACAGGTGTCCGTCGGACAGGGCAGTAGGGGCAAGACATGCAGATACATTTTCTTATTTCATCTTTAGGCTAATTTACAAAAATAAAAGATTCAGTCTGAAATCTGGGTGCTATTAATAACATATCTCAAGTTCTGAGCCCCAGTGTGCATTGGCATAGGTAAAGCTGCATTTCAGGCAGATATAAAATGCATAAATCAATGCAGCTCTGTAATAAATTAATCTATAAATGTATGTACTAACGTAAGTGGTGACATGGCATCAGCCTTATGCAGTCTACTTTACAAAGTGTACAAGGGGAGAGATAGAAGTAGTGCAATGAGTCAATCAGCTGTGCAGTGGTGAAAGGAACGTTCTATTAGCAGTAGAAAGCAAAGAGATTACCTCTTCGGTCTGCTTCTTCTCCTTTTACTGTCCAGTAACAGGGTGAGTGCAGGTAGGAGACCTGTAAGTGAAAGTAAAACTACAGCAGTGAAAGGTTGGTTCCCCTCCACTGCCCATCAGGACTGTACTGCGTGGCAGAACTGTGTAAATCTGTAAACTGATAGACATAAATACAAATCTTTTGCCAGGTGACACAGTCCTGATACTGTGTATGTTTTGTCATCTGTGAATGAAGCTGTTTAGAGTTCAGCTTTAACAGTAAATAGACTCAGATCTGAGATAGCTTTCATTTGCATCAGGATATTGAATTAAAATTCAAGGATGTCGGTTCGCTAAAATTTTCTTTCATCCGAGGTCCATATCAAGTTTTTGTTAAAAACCTTAATCATTGTATGTCTATCAAAAAAAATGTAAATGTGCATTGAAATGTGTGTTTCAACAGTATTTATCCCCCATCTGGGTTCCCTTTACATCAGGTCCCCCCCATCATAGTGCCCTCTTACATCATGTGTTCCCATCATAGTGCCCTTATAGATCAGGTTCGCCCATCAGTGTGCCCCTTTATTTCAGGTATCCCCATCAGAGTGCCCCTTACATCAAGCGTACCCATCTTAATGCCTCCATAAAGGAGGTGTCCTCATCAAAGTCCCCTTTACATGAGATGTCCACATTAAAGTGCCCCCAAAAATCAGTTGTCCCCATCAGAGTGCTCCTTTACATCATGTGTCCCTGTCAGATTGCAACCTGTCAGGAAATGGTTTCCCTGCTGGTGGCATTGAGGCTCTCAGATCTATAGGCTGTGATTCCATCTCCACCAGCAGGTGTTCCTCAGCAGCCAGGAGCTCACATCATCTCAAGCAATCAGTCATCACCTGATGCTGGTTGCAGGAAGTGCATTTAAACCCTTTTCATGCTCTTTATTCCTGCCTTGGTATTCTGTCTCCATGTGCCCCTGACCTGCATTCATGTGTTCATGATCTTGATCCTGGAACCTGATCCCAACCCTGCAGCCTGATCACTTCCTACCTGCACTCTCCATCTCCTGTTTCCCTGTCCTGTCTTGTCTTGTTCCCAGCTCACTCTGCTTAATCTCCCGTGTATGACCGTGGATCTGGTACGACTATGGTTTCTTTATCCTGTTTCCTGTATAAACCTGGTTTGGGCAGTTGTTCATTGTGTGTCACTATTGTTTGGTTATCTGGTTTTGCTTTACACAGTTTTGATATATTGGAGGTGCATTTACATTTGTGTTATTCACTTATTTTTAAATAAATGATATTAGTTTACACTTTACTTGAGCCTGATATTCTCTGTAACAGTTCATACATTTCTGGTCAAACCAGTCCCTGACATAACACCAAGGCCAGTCCTGATCAGAAGTCATCTTGGTTTTGATGTTGTTTGTGGTAAGATGCATCCTGAGGAGGTTATATACTTGTCTTTGTTAGTGACAGAGAAAAAGAATACCGATGCCAGATATTAGATATGTGCATTCCCGTTCGTACGAATGTTATTTTCGTACGAAAATTTTCATTTTCGTACCCGCAGGATAATGTGTACATATGAAAAAATTAAAGCACCAAAATACCAAAACCTACGAGATTACGAATGAGCCGCATAACGAACAACCGCAACTACGAACGAATGATCCGACGAAAAAAAACGACAAAACGAAAACGGCAAAAGAACAAAAATGACATCTATAACAAAAGATTTACATTCTGTATTTTGTTTCAATACTTTTTCTGTTTGTTTTCAGTCCTATGTTCATTGTTCATATGACATCTATAACAAAAGATTTACATTCTGTATTTTGTTTCAATCCTTTTTCTGTTTGTTTTCAGTCCTATGTTCATATGACATCTATAACAAAAGATTTACATTCTGTATTTTGTTTCAATCCTTTTTCTGTTTGTTTTCAGTCCTATGTTCATTGTTCATATGACATCTATAACAAAAGATTTGCATGCTGTATTTTGAATCCAAAATACGAACAGAAAAAATGAATTTAAAATACAGAATGCAAATCTTTTGTTATAGATGTCATATGAACATACGACTGAAAATAGCAAAAGAAAAGGGTTTCAAGATATTGCAAATCATTGACGAAAATTCACGAAAATGATTGTCTAACAAGAAACGAACATGAATTAAACAGAATAACGAACCATCCCGCATGTACGAAAATAAAACAGTAACGAAAATACAAAACGATTGGAATATGAAAAAATTGCGTCATACGAAAAACGAACGGGAACAAACAGGAAAATGGGCGAAAAACGAACGAAAACGAAAAAACGGAACGATACGAAACAGAACAAAAAAAAAACGATTTTTTTTTCTGTGCACATGTCTACCAGATATTGAAGGAGGGGCCAGTGAACAGCTGTTTGAATGCATTTGTCATGCTCATTCTCTAGTAGTTGATCCGGGCAGGATGATGTTTGGTGATGCCCAGCCATTGATTCAAGTTTGTGTAGAATTGGCTTTGTCCAGTACTCCTAAAGGCAGTGATGACTTTTCTCCCCCCTTCAGTATCAGTTCTCTTCTATCTGCTGACCCCCCCCCCACTCACAGCCCTGTGTTCTCATGCAAAACCTCAGTGGCTAAACCCAAAAAGAAACAAACGTTTTTTCAAACTCGCACAATCCTGCAACTGTTTAATCCTGTATCAACGCCAGAAAATCTGCTCCAGTCTGCTTCCACACTAACTGGTCTGCTCCAGTCTGCCTCCATTTTGGCCAATTTGCTCCAGTCTATATCCACACCTGCTGATCTGCTTCAGTCTACCTCCATGCGAGCCAATCTGCTTCAGTCTATCTCCATGCCAGCCGATCTGCTCAAGCCTGCTTGCCAGCCTAATGGTCCTCTGCCGGCTGTCCAGCCTTGTGTTCTTTTGCCTGATGCCTAGCCGGATGGTCCTCTGCCTGATGCCCAGCCTGACGGTCCTCTACATGCAGCCTCATGGAAGTGGATCTTTGGCTTTGAGGCTGCATATGTGTGCCACTGTTCTTGTGCTGAGAGCATGCTGCACAGAGCACTCCCAACACAGAGGCTAAGCTCTCACCTGGTGAACCAGGTATTCTAATATAAATCGGGAATTATGAGGCTCAGTTTCTGATCATCTTACATTGAAAAAAGATCCTTGCTAGAGGATAAAATGTTAACAAAGAACAGTGTGTGTAATACATAAATAAACGAACTAGATCAGGGTTTGATCTAGGTCAGCGTTAGGGTTAGCTTTATGGTCAAGATTAATACTATTTTTTTTTCTGTTTGAATATTTTTTTCTGTTTTCATAAAGCATAACAAAGGTCATAAGAATAATACCATTCATATTAGTACAAAACTAATACTAAATTTTAATTTAGTATTAGTGTCAATATGTTTTTAGTATTAGGTAGGTAGGATAAAAAAGAAGAATTTATTTTGGATTGTTTTGATGGTAGGTTATGATAATAGCAATAAATATACAGCTACATTAATAAAGTTTTGTGGGTTTTTTTTTTTTTCAATTTGTTAACCACTTAAGGACCGCCGCATGTACATTTACGTCGGCAGAATGGCACAGACAGGCACATCAACGTACCTGTACGTGGCTGCCTTGACATGGGCCGGGGGTCCGATCGGGACCCCCCCGGTACAAGCGATGGTCCCGGTGGCTGTAGGAGCGATCCCTGCTGAGGGGGCGGCGGTTCGTTTTTATCCGCCCCCTCCGGATCGCTCCCAGCCAATGCGCACGCTCCCCTACAGTGTCACTTCCTCCTCCTGTGTTTTTTTCAACCGCCGCTGAGGAGAGATCACATCACATAGTAAGTCTGCACAACACTACACTGACACCAGGACACGCAGGCACACTTACCCCTTGCGATCACCCCCCCTCCCCCTGTCACAGTGTCACTGAATGCAGTGATCATATATGTATGACCACTGCATTTAGTGTCAGTGTGACAGACAGTGTGACAGGCAGTTAGTGTTAGGTTCAGGGTAGCCCCCGTACCCCCCTAATAAAATGTTAACCCCTTGATCACCGCCCTAGTTAACCCTTTCACTCCCTATTGCCAGTGTCACTAAGCGATCATTTTTCTGATCGCTGTATTAGTGTTGCTGTTCCCGCTAGGTAGCTATTTTTTTTTTATTGTGATTTTTTTTACTAAAGACATGTGGCTAAATAAATTTTGGCCTAAATGTTTGACTAAAATTTAGTTTATTTGATTTTTCTTATAACAAAAAGTAAAAAATATATTTATTTTTTCAAAAATATCGCTCTATTTTTGTATATAGCGCAAAAAAAAAAAAATCGCAGAGGCGATCAAATACCACCAAAAGAAAGCTCTATTTGTGGGAAGAAAAGGACATGAATTTTGTTTGGGAGCCACGTTGCACGACCGCGCAATTGTCTGTTAAAGCGACGCAGTGCCGAATTGTAAAGAACCCTTGGGTCATTTACCAGCGTATTGGTCCGGTCCTTAAGTGGTTAAAGTTGCAAAACTGTGTTCAGTGAATGTATTTGTTTTACCCTCCATCATGAAGGGGTAAGGTATTAACAAAGTTATTGCAGAATAAACAGGTCCATAACAGAAATGTAAACATTGCTCTGGTTGCTTTGTGAGAGGTGTGAGTGGTTAAAGAGCTATTTTGATCTTGGCATGATGGCTCCACATTCCATTAGCAAAGAGAACTCCAGATCATAGATATATGAGATTAAAATAGGACAGGCTCCACCTCTATACTCCCTAATGGCCCATACACACGATCCGAATATCGGACGAAAACGATACGATTTTCGTATCGTGTGTACACTTCTTTCGAGAGCCGATCACGACCGTTCATCCGATATTATTAGATCGGACAAGTGTGAAAAATGTTCTCGTACGATGTCAGATCGTACGATTTTCGTTTAATCAGTACAGCCGTCGTCCGAAAATACAATACAAATACATTACAACACATGACATCACTTCCGATAATTTTTTTCTGTCGTACGAGAATTTTCGTGAGTTTAATAACCTATTTTATTTTACTTGCGATTATTAAGCGAAAAAAGTCATACGATCCGTCGTCCGATATTCGGATCGTGTGTATGGGCCATAAGGAGGTTCTAATCACTGGCACCTAATATGGAACACCTGTTCCTGTTCCTATTTCATATCAGTTGTATGTGCCATTTGCTCAAGCACATCACCTTTGTCTGTAGGCACTGTTTGAATAAAGATCTAATGTTTGCCTCTTTAAATATGTTGAAATTACTTTTTCACATGACTGTTATTTTTGTAATTTGCATTGCTATTGTATCATGGTGGTTAAAACACTACCCTATGTAAGTTTTTTTTTAAGATGATACTCAGTAACTGTTTCTGTACTTTCAGAAATGGTTTAAGATTACCGAATGATCATATACAATTAGTATACAAGATTTATATATAGCGCCAACAGTTTAAACAATGCTGTACAGCATAAAATAGAGACAGTATAGCTACAATACAATAAAATACAAGAGGGTTAAGTGGGCCCTGCTTATAAGAGCTTACAATCTACAGTATATGTGTCTGGAAGCATTAATTCGAGATTTTCCTAGCGTGTGACGGAAAATATTGATTATATGAAGACAGGAGGCGAGTATCTTATGCATTATCTTTCTTTAATAATGCCCATAGCAGAACAATTTCTATAAACGGTTTAGAACTAAAAGTCAATAGAAAAACTGAAAAAACTACGTTTCCCAGCAGTCCTTTAGCCTGTGGCCACTCCCCTCTTGCCTCTATATAAGGACTGCTGCCTTGAAGAACTTCCTCTTTCTTTGTGCGATCCCAACAGCAAACGGAACTTGACGTCCAACGGGCTTCTCACATCCGAGACTTCGGTCAACCAGCTTGTTCCTTGTCCCGGAGGAGGGATCTTGCGTGTCGCAGGTACGTCCCAACGAGGACCAATCATCATGAGTCGCCACCAACGGGGTGTCCGAACATGTTAAAACAATCCTGAAGTGCAGATCGCCGGTATCCAGAGGAAACGGATGTTATCAGTATCCTGAAACAAAACAGATGTATGTAATAGGGATGGGTAGGGAGGGAAGATACTCGCCTCCTGTCTTCATATAATCAATATTTTCCGTCACACGCTAGGAAAATCTCGAATTATACTTCAGACAGGAGGCTCATATCTTATGCAAGTTCAAAGCTTAGCATCAGTAATAAACTTCTAACATTCAATAAAGAGACTTATTGCAATCTACATACAAGGAACGTCATTATAGGATTGTCATGGCCACATGTTCCTCTGGTCTGAAGTAAAAGGAGCGAAAAACGGTCTCTGAGGACCAATCGGCTGCAAGCAGGAGGTCCGATAAAGAACCCCCCGCTTTGACCACTTTGGTAGCCATGGCTCCTCTGGAAGAGTGTGCCCCAAACTGGGATATGTCTATGCCCGCCATGGCCATAGTCGATCTAACCCAACGAGCTAAGGTAGCTGAAGTTACTGGGCGATGGGGCGTGACGTAAGAGAGTAGGAGCTGGGATGACTCCGGGGAGCGTAGGTCAGTCGTGCGAGACTCATAGGTCCGAAGACACCGCACCACACAGAGTCATGGATGGTCGGTGAAGAAAGGGTAGAAAATTGACGTCAGGTCGGTCTTGGTCCTACGGGCTATCGAGAACTGTACGCCTTGCGGCGAGAATTGACGCCTGGAAACCTCCAAAGCCTTCACGTCAGAGACCCGCTTGACTGAGACCAAGCACAAGAGGACAGTAAGTTTAAAGGATAGGAGTTTGAGGGATAACGCCTCATTATCCTCCCATTCTGAAAACATGTTAAGGATTCTGGAGACGTCCCAGGTTGTTTGATACCTAGGACGCGGGGGGCGTTTGAATTTAATGCCTCGCAATAATTTGCAGATAACAGGGTGTTTGCCTACCGGCAATGAGTCCACCAGGCCATGGTGAGCCGAAATGGCAGATCTATATACATTGATAGATCGATATGCTTTACCGGTATCGAAAGCTTCTGCTAGAAAATTAACGACAAGTGTTATAGGTGCCTGGAAAGGATCAGCTTGCCGTTGGTGACACCAACGCACCCAGATTCCCCAGGCCGATCTATATGCCGATCGAGTCCCGGGGGCCCAGGCCACGGCGAGAAGGTCCCTAGCTGACTGTGAAAAGTCGTCGTCAGAACTGGTGACCCTGACACCAGGCAAGCTAGAAGGGTCAGAGAGCCGTCCAATACCAAAGGATGTACATCCTTGGACTGGTGTAAGAGGATGTGCGGAAATGAGGGAAGTACTCTGGGGTGGTCTATGACCATCTCCAGCAGAAGGGGAAACCATGGTTGCGTCGGCCACCAGGGTGCGACCAATACCACCGTCGCTTTCTGGGAAGCGATCTGTATTAAGGTCCTGGGGATCATTGCGAACGGGGGAAATGCATAGTGTGTCTCTCCGCTCCAGCATTGGCGGAAAGCGTCCACCGCTGTGGCCCCCGGGTCCGGTCTCCAGCTGAAATAGCGAGGTAATTGAAAGTTGAGACGGGAGGTGAACAGGTCCACCCCCAGGGGTCCCCAAAGTTGGTTGATTTGGGTAAATGTGAATTGGTCTAGACCCCACTCGCTGGAGTCGGATAGATATCGGGAATTCCAGTCTGCTACGATATTGGAAAAGCCTGGGATGTATTCCGCCATCGGAACAATATTGCGATCCATGCAAAAATGCCAAATGTCCGTGGCGAGATTCGCCAGAATCTTGGATCTGGTGCCCCCCAAGCGGTTTATGTATTGAACCGCCGCAATATTGTCCATGCGTATTAAAACGCAGCAATTGGAGCTCTCCGAGAGAAAACTTTGGACTGCAAACAGGGCCGCCAGGAGTTCCAAGGCGTTGATGTGCAGTCGGGATTCCTGATCGGACCAAAACCCCCCTGTCGAGGTCTCGCCTAAGCGAGCTCCCCAACCTGAGCGACTCGCGTCTGATTCTAGAATGACATCCGGTTGCGGATTGAAAATCGACTTGCCATTCCATTGGACGGCATGTCGAAGCCACCATTGTAGTTCGATTCTGGCTTCCGTGGATAATGGGATCACGTCTGCGTATCGGAGACCCTGTCGAAGATGAAGGATCTTGAGACGTTGAAGGGCCCTGTAGTGGAGGGGGGCTAGGAAAATGGCTTGAATAGAGGCCGCTAAAAGACCCACTATCCTGGCCAGAACCCGCAGTGATTTGCTTCGTTTGCGTAGCACTGACCTGATCTCCTTGCGGATCAGTGCGAGTTTCGTCTTGGGGAGACGAAGGATCGCTTGTGTCAGGGATTTCTAGATGGACCAGGACTGTGTGCCTACACTGAGGAGACCAACACTGTATATAGTGGAAAAAGGTGTTTATTTACAAAGGTGAGAAAATAAGTGCACGAATAACACAAAAGCTATATACAAGTTCAGGGAGAATGCAATACTCATAAGCCAAAGCCAAGCCGGGGTCAAATACCAGGAGATCATTCAAAGAGGCTGCAGACAGGGAAGGGGCAGGAAGGAAATGTCCAGGAGAGGGATCGGGATCGGGATCAGGTCAGGACAGATCGGATCAGGTCAGAGGTCCAAAGCAGGTTCAGGGTCTGGTTAGTAAACAGATACCAGGGCGAGTTCTGTTTGAACTCGCCGGGTATATATAGGGAGTGTCTTAATTACGTTCAAGTCACACCTGAACGTAGCAAAGGCCAGGTGTTCCACACTGCCAGGGTCCATCCGCTGGTGGAGGTCAGTACTGCATCCCAAAGGTGATATACCAGCAGGGGGAAGTTCCCCTGACAGCTCCAAACTGCCAGGAGACCCCTGCTGGTGGGACGCAGCACTGCAAGACAGAATATCAATAGCACCAGCGGATGGACCTTTTCCTGACAGTATCCCCCCTCAAAGGAGCGGCCTCTGGACGCTCCAACTATCCGTTGCCGGGGAAAGTCCAGAGTGACCAACTGGGCAATGGGAGGCTTGAGCCGAGAGGTGGGTACATCCGGGTCGTCGAGCTGGGGAGCAGGCACCGGGTCAGCGAACTGGGCAGCAGGCACGGGGTCAGCGAACTGGGCAGCAGGCACGGGGTCAGCGAACTGGGCAGCAGGCACCGGGTCAGCGAACTGGGCAGCAGGCACCGGGTCAGCGAACTGGGCAGCAGGCACCGGGTCAGCGAACTGGGCAGCAGGCACTGGGTCAGCGAACTGGGCAGCAGGCACCGGGTCATCAACCTGGGCAGCACACTGGAAGTCATCAACCTGGGCATCGGACTGGAAGTCATCAAGCTGGGCAGCAGACTGGAAGTCATCAAGCTGGGCAGCGGACTGGAAGTCATCGGACTGGCAGGCTGGCACAGCAACATCAGGTTGGCAGGCTGGCACAGGAACATCGGGTTGGCAGGCTGGCACAGGAACATCAGGTTGGCAGGCTGGCACAGGAACATCAGGTTGGCAGGCTGGCACAGGAACATCAGGTTGGCAGGCTGGCACCGGAACATCAGGTTGGCAGGCTGGCACCGGAACATCAGGTTGGCAGGCTGGCACAGGAACACCAGGGTGGCAGGCTGGCACAGGAACACCAGGGTGGCAGGCTGGCACAGGAACACCAGGGTGGCAGGCTGGCATAGGAACACCAGGGTGGCAGGCTGGCACAGGAACACCAGGGTTGCAGGCTGGCACAGGAACACCAGGTTGGCAGGCTGGCACCGGAGCAGGCTGGTCGGATGTCACAAGCTGGGCGTCTGGCACTGGAACTGGTAGAGCAGCTGGCACAGGGACAGATGGCACCGGGACAGGTTGAACAGAGGGCACTGGGACAGGCTGGGTAACTGGCACGATGGTATAGTTACATAGTTACATAGTTAGTCAGGTTGAAAAAAGACACAAGTCCATCCAGTTCAACCATAAAAAAAATAAAAATAAAACAAAGTAAAACACAGTACATCCTCCCATACACCCAACTCCATACCCACAGTTGATCCAGAGGAAGGCAAAAAACCCCAGCAGAGCGATGATCCAATTTGCTACCGGAGGGGAAAAAATTCCTTCCTGATCCCCCGAAAGGCAATCGGATTTACCCCGGATCAACTTTACCTACAAAACTTAGTACTCAGTTATATTATGTGCATTTAGGAAAGAATCCAGGCCTCTCTTAAAGCAATCTACTGAGCTGGCCAGAACCACCTCTGGAGGGAGTCTGTTCCACATTTTCACAGCTCTTACTGTGAAGAAACCTTTCCGTATTTGGAGGTGAAATCTCTTTTCCTCCAGACGTAAAGAGTGCCCCCTTGTCCTCAGTGTTGACCTTAAAGTGAGTTGGGAAATACTTCCGTTTCTTTTTGGACTTAGTCACTACAGGTTTGTTAACAGAAGTGATGTATGAAGAGGATAGAGATAAGTAGGAGGAAGGATTGGAGTATGGCAGAGACAAAGGGATGGTGACTGGAGGAGGTTTTTGTGGAGTAGTTACAGGTGGATTAAAGGCAGGGTAGGTACAATTAGTAGAAACTGGGTAGTAATATTTGGTGGGATGTGGAATTATCTGGGCTGGAGTTGCCATTGGTGATGGACAGATGGATCCTTGGGAAGGCAGATGGTTAATAGTAGGACTGGAACGGACAGGTGGATTAAAGGCAGGGTAGGTACAATTAGTAGAGATTGGGTAGTAATACTTGGTGGAAAGCGGAATTAACTGGGCTATAGCTGAGGTTGTCATTGGCAATGGACGGCTAGAACCTTGGGAAGGTAAGTGGTTAATGGTAGGGCTGGAATGCAGTGGCTTGGCTGGAAGCAGGAGATCTGACCATGCCTGCAGCACAGGTTGAACAAAGGCTGGTTCACACACACCTTGTTTAATCAGAGCCTGCACAGAATCAATACACTCAGATAACTTTTGCTGGGGACAGGAGGAATAATGCTCATCAAAATAAGCCGGATCATCCTCCATCAACCATACCAGGGATTCAACTTGGTCAGGACTGAAGGGGGGAGAGAAGTCATCACCACCAGCTGGAATAACTGACAGGGCTGGTTTAACACATAACTTGATTAATGGCTGAACATCATTATAAGACATATAACCCAGATCCACCATGGAATGGGCCGATCGGATGGCTTCCATCAGCTGATCCCTTGTCCATCCCTCCAACACCTGACGACAATACTCCTCATCCTCCTCTGCTAGCAGAGAAAAGTAAGTGATTTCATTGAAATCCATGTTTCAACAAAAACGCACTACAACAGGATGGTTCCCTATGCAGGCACGTCTGGTCAAATGGCCCTGGTATACTGTCAGGGATTTCTAGATGGACCAGGACTGTGTGCCTACACTGAGGAGACCAACACTGTATATAGTGGAAAAAGGTGTTTATTTACAAAGGTGAGAAAATAAGTGCACGAATAACACAAAAGCTATATACAAGTTCAGGGAGAATGCAATACTCATAAGCCAAAGCCAAGCCGGGGTCAAATACCAGGAGATCATTCAAAGAGGCTGCAGACAGGGAAGGGGCAGGAAGGAAATGTCCAGGAGAGGGATCGGGATCGGGATCAGGTCAGGACAGATCGGATCAGGTCAGAGGTCCAAAGCAGGTTCAGGGTCTGGTTAGTAAACAGATACCAGGGCGAGTTCTGTTTGAACTCGCCGGGTATATATAGGGAGTGTCTTAATTACGTTCAAGTCACACCTGAACGTAGCAAAGGCCAGGTGTTCCACACTGCCAGGGTCCATCCGCTGGTGGAGGTCAGTACTGCATCCCAAAGGTGATATACCAGCAGGGGGAAGTTCCCCTGACAGCTCCGAACTGCCAGGAGACCCCTGCTGGTGGGACGCAGCACTGCAAGACAGAATATCAATAGCACCAGCAGATGGACCTTTTCCTGACAGCTTGCTTGGTGTCCACCAGAAAGCCCAGGAACTCCAACTCTTGAGTCGGGACCAGTATGGATTTCTCTCGGTTGATGAGAAAACCTAATCCTTCTAGCAAATTTAGAGTCCAGGACATGTGTAACAGGATTAGGGATTTGGAGCTTGCGATGATGGGGATGTCGTCCAGATAGATTATGAGACGCACACCCCTGCTCCGTAATGTCGCCACGACCGGTTTCAACAGCTTGGTGAAACACCACGGGGCTGAAGATAGGCCGAATGGCAGGCATGTAAACTGCCACGCGCGTCCCCCCCACAGGAAGCGTAGCAGGTGTTGTGAGCCCGGGTGCATGGGTACTGTGAGATAGGCGTCCATCAGGTCCACCTTTACCAACCAATCGCCTGTTTGGAGAAGGTCTCGGAGGCAATGGATCCCCTCCATTTTGAAGTGCCGATACGTAACGTGTTGGTTTAACTCCCGCAAGTTTATCAGTTTTGACTAAGAAAAGGTTGCTGATAAACCCCGGGGAGTTTGGATCGACTTCGATGACGGCTTTTTTGGATATGAGGTCTCGTAATTCGTCGTCTATCAACATCGCGTTTTGCGTGTTGAAATGAATGGGGGCAGGTATGGCGCCCAGTTGAGGTGGGGACATCAGTTCTATGTGAAACCCCTTGACGGTATTTAGTACCCACGAGTCTGCCGTAATCGCAGACCAAGCGCGGGTAAAAAATCTCAGCCTTCCCCCCACAGGTGTGTGATAACAAGTGGTAACATTGGGACTACCGGTAAATGGACGAGATCGAGGGTCTCCTCTGCTCCCTCGTCCTCTCCATGGTCTCCCTCGGGGTGGGAAGAAAGGCGCCGGTTGTGCCACTGCGGCATATGAGGTTGGGGTTTGAGCATAAGGTGGTGCTGTTGCTCTGTTAAATGGCCTGAAGGAATGGTTACGGCCGGCAGAGCAGGCCGGAATGGTACCTCTGCCGGCCCGGGCAAAAATCTTGTTATTGCCAGTTCTTTTGAGTGAGGACTGAGCCTTATCTAAGCTGTTGAAGAGCCCCACAAACTTATTAATATCCTTGACCAAGGAATCCCCGAACAGTAATCCCTCAGCGACCGGGCCCGGTTCGGTTTCGGCTAGATGAGCCAATTGAGGGTCCAGGTGCATAAGGATGGAGCGTCTGCGCTCCGTGGAGCAGGCTGAGTTTGCATTTCCCAGCAGGCATATGGCTCGTTGGGCCCAACCCCGGAGTTGGGTCACGTCGACTGCAGTATCTGAAGCCACCGCTTGTTCCGAGAGGTTCAAGATCTTAGTCAATGGGCCCAGGAGATCCAGGACGCGGTCCTGAATGTTCTTGAAGGAACGGTCAATGCCCTTTTTGGGGAATTTTCCCGATTTAGCCAAGTATTTGGCCAGGATGGGGTCAATCTCTGGAGTGTGGACCACTCTTTTTGGGATGTGTGGGCGTGGACACTCAGCTCGCAATTTATTGCGGTTGGTCCTATCCAGGGGCCTGCGTGCCCAAAATTCAATATATTGGGACACATGTGGTAGAGGAGACCAATCACCTGAGCGGGGATGAGAAATGGCATCCGGGTGAAATAGTGGTTCGCCAAGGGCGTCCGTTATGGCATTGCCCTGATTATCAGGGTTGGCGTCGTGGGAATGCGCCAATGACCCAGCATCCGCCCCGTCCTCATCATCGGACCCAGAATCCTCGAATTCGGATGATGCAGCCGATGAGGTATCATCCGAATCGAGTACGAACGAATTCGGCTTCGTTCGTCTAGGGGGTACATGCCTCTGATTTGACTCCCTGAGGCCCAGGGGTTGAAAAGGGTCAGAGGGGCGCGTGGGGTGGCATTCCGTGTGGGGTAATGCCTCAAACATATTGTTTACTTCCCCTGCCGGGGAGTCATCATTTGTTGCCACATGCTTTCTTTTCTGAGAGGATTTACCCCTCTTCACCTGTGGGTCATCACATATGGCCAGTGATGAGGGAGCGGTATGGGACGGAATCTGTGATCCCGGGGGGAAGGGAACTGCAGCCATGGCAGCTTGAATGGATTTAGTGATGAATTCCTGGATCTGAGTAGTGCTCAGGAATCCTGCTGCTCCCTGTGGCATGGAATCTCCCTTGGTAGGAGATGAATTTCCCTCAGCCATGGTAATGAGACTGTACCTGTATATTAATTAAGTTCCTAATTAGCTTATGACCGGAGACAGCACCGCTCTCACCATTCCCTCACACCTCCACAGCGCTCTGGTGTTGCTGTGAGGGAGGGGAGGAAAAAACGCTAGTTTTCCCCGAAATCCCGCGAGATTACGGCTCCTGGGGCCTTCTCATTGGCCGGCGTAATCCCGCGAGATCTCGGCAGTGAGATCTCGGCGGTACAGGGAAACTATGGGAATGTCCGCCCCCCCCGCCGAGCGCGAATGAGGGACAGAGCCAATCAAGATGGCGGCGGCGCCTCAGGTAACAAGAGAGAGACGCTGTCAATACCATTAATAGGGCAGATTAGGGGTAAAAACCCCACCGCCATGGACAGCGCCGACCGCGCTGAAACTATTAATGTCCCAACCTAAAAGAAAAACAATTCTTATGCATATATAAGACAATAGTAATAAATACTTTTTAGAAAATATACACTTATCTTTGTTCCGTCTATGAGCAGAAAGAAAGAGGAAGTTCTTCAAGGCAGCAGTCCTTATATAGAGGCAAGAGGGGAGTGGCCACAGGCTAAAAGACTGCTGGGAAACGTAGTTTTTTCAGTTTTTCTATTGACTTTTAGTTCTAAACCGTTTATAGAAATTGTTCTGCTATGGGCATTATTAATGAAAGATAATGCATAAGATATGAGCCTCCTGTCTGAAGTATAATTCCATATTATCTGCCATCAACATATGAACAGTATGAGAAGAGTTTACCTCTGCATAATATCCAATTCAATGGTTCAGAAGCACATCAGTAGCAAAAAGAGATTACTACTGTATGTACACCTGCCCTGTGCATGGTTATAAAAAATTGGGAGGGGACAATGAAAACAGCCAAATCCCATAGGCGCATGCGCGGGCTCTAGCGGAGCGGACATGCATGCTTAGAGCTCTGCTTCACGGGGCAGAGACCGCGGATAATTCGACTCAAATCCAGCCGCAAAATACATGAAAATCAGCGTCTTGCCAGCTGGAAGGTGAGGGGGCACAAAGAACAAAAAATGGTGCTGGGAGGCTCGAGAAATAGATCCAAAACGATCCCCTCATGCAGCGCTCAGCTGACTGGAAGTGCCGCCAGGAAAGCACAGCTCGCCTCAGAGCAGCTCCCCTCAGGGAAACAAAGGAAACAAAAGGCAGCTAAAGCCGCCAAACCTGACAAACTAATGGCAGCACTTTCTAACAATTCCTCAGAAAATGAGGAAGAAGAGGCCAATACTATATCACAAAGGGACATTGGGGACAGTGAGGTTCCCTCAGGATTGCTCAAGCAGTTTGAAAGGATGCTCCGCAGAGCGCTTAAACAGACCTCAGAGCAAATCACCTCAAGTCTCACTAAGGAAATAAGAGAAGTGGGATGCCGTACAGACGCCCTGGAAGCCAAGGTAGAGGAGATTGAAGTTTACACACAGGACTGTATATCAGAGATTGACACACTTAAAGAGGAACATTTCACCTTACAGAATAGATTAGAGGACTTTGAGAACTGGGAAAGGAGGTCTAACCTTAGATTTAGGGGCATACCAGAGTCTGTAGTGGACCTTCAATCCACCGTTTTAGCTCTATGTCAAGAACTACTCCCAGGTATTCTTGTTGAACGTCTAGAAATGGACAGAATTCACAGGGCACTTACCCCTAAAAAAACAGATGGTCCTCCCAGGGACATAGTAGCCAAGTTCCACTACTATAAGTCTAAGAAACAAATTTTGATGGCAACAAGGGAAAAAAACAACTTGTCATTCCAAGGCTATAACTATCAAATTTTCCCTGACATCTCGCAACTTACATCACTAAAAGAAGAGCTATGAAACCCCTTCTAATTGAGTTGCAGCAACGAAACATTAAATACCAATGTCGTTTCCCCTTCTCCCTTCGGTTCACGCTACAAGGAACAGAAATAGTCTGTAGAACTCCCGATCAATTGCACCAAGCCCTGGTTGACTTCAAGCTAATCGAACAACCTCACGCAGAAGACAGTCTTCTTCCCTTACTAACAACCAAGCAACGCAGAAAGACCAAAATGATGACATCCGCCATTCAAGCAAGCGTAGCAGACTAGCCCCGCATCCCCCTGAACGAGATGACTCAATGGACTGAGTTTCCATCACCACTAACAAATTCTCTTTCCCATTTTAGGTTGGACCTTAGGTCATCTATTACTGAAAAGATTACCTTTTTTCTTGTTTGCTTTCTCCTTCACAGTTGGTGTAATCAGCTCTGCTTCAACCAGAGGCTTTGAGATCACCACTTTACATCTCACATCCCTTAAACTACATAGGAATTCATTCCGTTCAGTCTCTTTCCTTAACTGAAATATACACCCCACATAGCATTATAATTAGAGACTTGGGAAAATTCTGAGTGTTCATACACACACTTCATCAATAGCCTTAATCGACCTGACATATTCTTTCACCCACCCCTCCTCAAACCAACTCTAGTACACCCTATAACATCAGCTTACCTGGTACTGCTCTTTCGCACCAACTTAAATTCTTTATTCCATTGGGATGTCCATCATGGCTGAGCCAATTTCTCCATCACGTCAAACACCCAGGTAACCAACACCCCTCTTCAAACCCTACCCCATGTCTACCCTCCCAGCCTAGCCCCAGAGTATCCCGTCTCGCTCCAATCACAGCAAATCCCATCTGGGTAACGCTTAACATACCTAGGTAAGAAAAAGTCCCCTCTTCCCCCCTCCCTTTCAGCTGTCCACACAATTGTTAGGAACACGCATTTCCAACTCTCTTACCTTTTCTTCACACATTACAGAATGCGGCCCTCTGTCCTGTGGGAAAACATGCACCCCACCCGGTCTACCTCGGGTCCCCAAACTAATATGTGGGGATCCGACGATGACCACCTTTTCCTTGGCAGGGACTTATCTCCCCAGCCAAGGGGATATTTTACTTACTTTATGAGTCGATACATGACAATGCTCTAACCTATGTTGTTTTTTCTCTCCCTTTCGAGTTCTCCTTCCCAGGAACCTTCCCAACCCCATTCCCTATCCCGTCTGCATGGAGTGGTCCGGGCAACAGCCGCACGTGGAATCACGTTAAAACGAAAACCTTGGTTTGGCTACCATGACACCACTGAACCTATTATCTCTCAATGTACAAGGTATGAATGTAACACAGAAGCGAACGAAAGCATTTAGACTCTTCCAATCAAAAAAGCCGCACATAGTATGTTTGCAGGAAACACATTTTACCCCGAACACGACCCCTAAATATTTCCACTCAGCTTACCCACAAATATACACTGCATCGCCCCTGTAAAGAAGAGAGGTACTCTTATAGCTATCCATCGCTCTACCCCATTTACATTGAACTCAGAACTTAAAGACCCAGAAGGGAGATACCTGATTTTAACAGGTTACATTCTAGACACAGCAGTCACGATAGTATCTTATTACGCCCCTAACCTCAACCCAATGCCATTTATGTCCCACCTTCTTCAAACTATCAACTCCCATAAAATAGGTTCACTTCTAATATGTGGAGACTCCAATCAAGTCCTCCTCCCCTTTTTGGACAAGTCGCCCTATGTTCAACAGAAACAACAACCCAAATGTAATCACCCCAATCTTCTTTCAAAACACAATCTTGTGGACTCCTGGAGAGAAATGAACCCCAAAAGACGCAAATATACATACTTTTCTAACCCACACCAATCATTTAGCAGAATAGACCACATATTTTTAACAATCAGAATGATACCTGAAATCCTCAACTCAGACATAATCCCCATCCCATGGTCAGACCATAACGCTGTACAAACAACTATAGCGTCTACTATCCCCAAAAAACATGACCGGTCCTGGTACATGCCAGAAATATTACTCAACCACCCCTCTCATAGCTTAGCAATTGAACAATCCTTGAGAGACTACTTAACTCACAACAGTCAATTCTGCCCTCACACTTTGGGATAGCGTCATATCTAGTAACCCCCTTAAAATCGCACAAAAATTCTGCACCCACCTGAAAAAGTTATATTCGGAAACAAATACATTTTGCGAATAGGACGCAGACCTCTTCTTTGCAGATCTCCGCTTACCCCAAATGTCTGACCCCCAAAAATCACAGCTAGACTCGCCTATCTCACATAAAGAAGTAATCGACGCGATAAAAGACCTCAAACTTAATAAAAGGCCAGGACCAGATGGCTTTACAGCTAAATACTACAAGACGTTTGCAGACCTTCTTTCACCTAGACTAGCTGATGCATTCAATGATTTACTAATTCATAAGTCATTCCGACAAGAGTCACTCCTAGCCACAGTTTGCATGATCCCAAAACCACAAACTGACAATTCCCTGTGTGAAAATTTTCGCCCCATTTCAATGCTGAACACAGACATCAAAATTTTAGGGAAAATCTTGACAATCCGCCTAAACAAAACAATTGGATCCCTGATCCATCAGCATCAGGTTGGCTTCATCCCTAACCGTCAGGCGGGGGACAACATACGGAGGGCAAGCTTGTTGGCACATTTTGCAAAAAAGAGGGGTATCCCTGCATGTTTCCTCTCCTTGGACATAAAGCAGGCGTTCGACTCTGTATCCTGGTCCTATCTAAAATATGCATTACAAAAATGGGGCTTCGGACCTAATTTCATGACATGGACAAGGAAATTATATGATAATCCGAAGGCCTGTGTCAAGTACGCAGGATACAGATCAGACTTGTTTTCCATTGAGAGAGGAACAAGACAGGGGTTCCCGCTTTCCCCGCTCTTATTTGCTCTCCTCATAGAACCACTCACGCAAAAAATAAGGCTGGACCCCAAAATCCTAGGCATAGAAGTAGGTGGCCACAAACATAAACTATGCCTGTTCGCAGATGACATCCTACTCTTTCTCGCATCCCCCCAAGTAACGGGCCCAAACTTGACATCCCTATTAAAACAATTTGCATCTCTTTCAGGACTAGCCATTAACCCCAAAAAATGCTTAGCACTCAACATATCCCTCTCACCCATGGAACTAACTGCAGCTAAATCCGGTCTTCCTTTCCAATGGTCAAACAAAAGCATCCCATACTTAGGAATCAACCTCACAGCCTCTTTTTCAGATGCATTTTTATCCAACTACCCCCCCCCCTCTTGAAACTAATCTCAAACCTCCTAAATTCCTGGGCCCACCTACCTTTGTCGTGGATCGGTAGAGTTAATGCAACCAAAATGTCAATTCTACCGAAACTCCTTTACTTCTTTAGAGTACTCCCTGTCCCAATTCCTCCTTATTACTTAAGACTGATACAAAAAAGAGTTTCCAACTTTATATGGGGGTCCGCCAGACCAAGGATTAAACACCAAATTCTTCATCTACCGAAAGCTAATGGTATATGGAGGGGGCATGTTTCCTGACGACGTGTTAATCACGAAACGTACGTCGAAGCGCCTGTATACGTCAAAATAACGCACTTCCGGTCCCGCTGGTCCCCTGGCCTGGAACGCACGATAGCTCCCTAGCGAGGAACTCGTATCCGCTTTGGACTTCACCGCAGTTCCCCAGCTAGGAACACTCATCATAGCCCATCCTGCCATGCTGACTAGCCTCAGTGCCGGGTCCTAGGCACTACTAAAGTAAGAGGCCATTTGGCTATGCTGTTTTATCTGTGACATATTTTAAATAAACTGTACTTCACTATGGTGGTTTCCCCTCTCCCTCCTTCATGAGAGTGTTTGGTTCCGGGAAACATAGAGCTGCGCAGCTGAATCATTCAACTGGTTTAGTGACCAACTGCTGTATTTGACCTTTTCTAAACAATCAGGTCAACACCATGCGGTAAGGAGCCATCCATTAGTGCACATTTGGGGGATCTTCTTGGTGAAGGTGGACACCTTTTACAATTCATTTTCTACAATTTGCATCTGAGAAAGATTAGCCTTGATTGGACTTTATCTAACACTCTTTGAATGGACTTGAGTTTATTTATTTATTTATTCATTCATCTTCTTTTTTTTTTTTTGTACAATCTTTTTTGTACAATTTATTTCTATTTCGCCATTTTCAGTGTGTTGCTGCTCACTAAGTCTGCTATTGTTGGTTCAGACGGACCATTTATTAGATTTCACTTTATTGTTTATTCTCTTATTATTCATTATTAGCGCCCTCTCCATATACCATTACTGTTCAGTTCAGACCTTTGATGAGGTCTCTATCTTAGGGGAGCTGCTTATTCACTATAATTATATGTTGTTGTCACATTAATTTTTATTGGCGCGAGATACCACACCTTTTATACCGAAAGCTAATGGCGGACTAGAGCTACCCAACTTCATGAACTATTATAGAGCAGCGCAATTAACTGATTTAGTGAAATACCACGCCACACAAGACCCACCCCTTTGGGTATCAATCGAAGCGGTAGACTGCGACCCTATTTCAATTTCAAACATACTATGGATCCCCCCCAAAACGCGCAAATCTTTCCACAACCCATTCACTAAGCATTCTCTCTCCCTTTGGGACAAATTGAAGACCAAAAACAAACTTCTATCCCCTCATATTCCACTTTTATCCTTTCACAAGAACCCGGCATTTTACCCAGCTTGGGTATACCCCAACTCATTTAAAGAATGGGCCAAGAAGGGCTGCACAAATTTATACAAGCTAATGGACTCATCGACGTTTAGGTCCTTCCCCAATATTTGCGATACATACAACATACCACAATCTGAACTATTTACATACCTACAAATAAAGAATTTCTTCAAGCCAAACGTTGATTCTGCATCCCATCCTCCTCGCTTAACTGCCTTTAAAAAGCTTTGTACAAATGACCCCCCCCCCACCAGGGATAGGATCTCAATAGTATAATTTCAACTACTGCTTAATTCCACAACAGAGAAACTTCCCTACGTAAGCAAGTGGGAAAAGGACCTTGATCAAGAACTAGATACATCAGATTGGAATCAAATTTGGAGCAACACTAAATCAGCGTCATTAAATGTAATAGCGTGCAAAACTAACTATAAAGTACTTACAAGGTGGTATCTAGTTCTTGCCAGAATTACAAAGTTTGTACCAAACTACCCTGACCAATGTTTCAGGGGTTGCTCATCCCCAGGAACGTTCTTTCATATCTGGTGGTCATGCCCTACAGCACATTCATTCTGGTCGGAAATTTTTAAAATAATAAGCCAACTCACGGGAACCAGTGTTCCAATTGATCCTAAATTAGCATTATTAAACCTGAAACCGGGGAATATCCCACACAAACAATTTAAATTAATCCTTTAGCTTACCACAGCCGCAAAACAAACACTGGCTAAAGCGTGGAAGTCCCCTAATCTACCCCTCAGCGAAGCAATAAACAGAATGAATGTAGCATCGGCACACGCCAACATGATGGCAATAGACCAGGACACGTTAGCCGGATATGAAAGTTCTTGGAAACCTTGGTTGAATTACGTTCTACCCAATGTAAATACTGATGCTGTTATATTGCCATGGTAGCCCAGCCAACCTTAGCAAACCTCTACTTACTATAACAATAGAAAACAAAAGCCGGACCACTCCTGCAGACAACCCTCATCTCCCCCCCCCTTCCTACCCACCTCCCGTCTCCCCACGTTTTGGACGACAGTCTGAAAATATATTGTTACTAATGTTATTAATATTGTTTTATGAGTAGGTACTGTTGAAGCTTCCAGATGTACGCATTGGCACACTTGCATGAACTATGAGCCCTATCCTTTCCAGGACTGCTCGTGACAAATAAGGCACCTTATAGCAAGCCAGGCATAAACAGCCATATGGATTTCACCACATACTTACCCATTTATAGACCACTGGAAAAGAATGCCTCATCAGATGTACAATGTTTTTGTCAATATGTTATATGCTTTTTATGTAACCTATTTACTCACTGTTCTTGTACGAACCATTATCTTCTTAATAAAGATATTTTGACAAGGAAAACCGCCAAATCCCATACTACAATTTATCAACAATATATTGTGATTACCTGTATATAGTGGTAGATTTAGGCATTTCTTCCCACCTTTTTTTGTTATGTTTTCATATTAGCATTTGAGCAACCCCATGTAAATAAACTTTAAATGTGTAGGAAAAATAGTATGAATTCTGACTGATTGACTGACGTCAATATTATTTTTCAAATTTTTTACTTTTTTTGTACCTTTTCTGTAGTATATGGTGTTCCAACTGAATGAGGTTTAAAAGATACTTAACTGCCAAGCCTAAAAGAAAAAAGTCAAGTTCAAACTAATGGCAAAATATGTTTCATTCTTTGCGATCAACCAAGGCTGATAACCTTTCTGTTAGTACTGCTATTGACCCCTCCCTTTGCTTCTAGGCTCGCTTGGCCTTTTTTAGTGGTGAGAATCTTAAATGGATAAAATGGAAATAGAATCAGGATAGGAATTTAAAGTTCAATATTGATCCAGGGGAGACTACACAAATCAAACTCAAAGCAGAAAACTGCAAATGTATCCACACACACGCAAAAAGCATTCATAAAAAAAAAAAAAACACTTTTACTGACAGCATAAATGTCATGTATTGCAATTACAGTTAACTGACATCTAATACTGTAGACTTTCACAATACAAAAAACAAAAAAAGAGAGAGAATTGGACCTAAATAGGAATTTTCTCATCAAATTCTAATTTTTAAAAATGTAAAAAAGAAATAGTATACTGTAAATATACATGATGTTTCTTTGCATTTTGTATTTACCAATACACAAAGGGCAACAGTTAATAAAATCCCAGTTAAAAATACAAACAAAACATTAATAAATGTTCTAATAAAGGAAAAAATTAAAACTAGCTTCTGCGTCTGCTTTCTGTACTTCTGCAGAAATCGCAACCAGGCTTAAAAATGTTTTTTTTTTTTTGTAAAAACAAATTGCAAAAACTATTACCAAAAATGCAAAAAGTTAATAAAAAAACATTTCAAGCATCATGTTTCTGTAAATGAGAGAAAATACACCAGACACTCATGTTAAGAAGATCAGGACTCAGATGTCATACAGAGATGGTCTGTATCAGTCAAGAATCATGTGTAAGGATCTTGGGGTGCCACTCATATAATGTTGTGAGCTATAGTTTAAGATACAGTGTTCATAGTTTGTTGAAGAACATCATTAGCCCGACTGAAACCACAAAGCTGTGCAAAACCATCCTATATACAGTAGGTGACTGGGATATTGTGTCAATCTCGCTCCCTTTCTCGGCGAGATTGAGCACTTGCGAGCCCCATCGCGAGAGCCAGCGCCGAGCTGGCTTGCCGCGATGGAGACAAAGCCGTCATAGAAGTGACGGGGATCCGACGCAGATTCCCGCCAATTCTACACGTGGGCGGAGTTTGTTATGAATCCTGAAGGAGAAATCCCCGCCGGATTTAAAAAAAAATCCGGCATGGGTTCCCCCCTCAGGAGCATAACGGGCCCTTAGGTCTGTTATGGGTTGTAAGAAGACCCCCCCTACGCCGAAAAAACGGCGTGGGGGTCCCCCCACAATCCATTACAGACCCGTATCCAAAGCACGCCGGCCGGCCGGTCAGGAAGGGAGTGGGGGCGAGCGAGCACCCCCCCCCCTCCTGAGCCGTACTGGGCAGCATGCCCTCAATATGGGGGGGGTTAGGTGCTCTGGGGCAGGGGGCGCACTGCGGCCCCCCACCCCAGAGCACCCTGTCCCCATGTTGATGAGGACAGGGCCCCTTCCCGACAACCCTGGCCGTTGGTTGTCGGGGTATGCGGGCGGGAGGCTTATCGGAATCTGGAAGCCCCCTTTAATAAGGGGGCCTCCAGATACCGGCCCCCCACCCTAAGTGAATGAGTATGGGGTACATTGTACCCCTACCCATTCACCTGCAAATACAAAGTGTAAACACAAATAAACCACACAGGGTATTGAAATATTTTATTAGTTGGCCGCCGGGGGTCTTCTTCTTCTTCAGGACTCGCCGCCGCTATCTTCGTGTGTTAGCTCAATTACTAGCGGCGGCGGCCCCCTCTTCTGTGACGTCTTCGGCGGCGGGGGGGTCTTCTCCCACTCTCCGGGGGTCTTCTCCCGCTCTCCGGGGGTCTTCTCCGCTCTCCGGGGGTCTTCTTCTTCTTCAGGACTCGCCGCCGCTATCTTCGTGTGTTAGCTCAATTACTAGCGGCGGCGGCCCCCTCTTCTGTGACGTCTTCGGCGGCGGGGGGGTCTTCTCCCACTCTCCGGGGGTCTTCTCCCGCTCTCCGGGGGTCTTCTCCGCTCTCCGGGGGTCTTTTTCTTCTTCAGGACTCGCCGCCGCTATCTTCGTGTGTTAGCTCAATTACTAGCGGCGGCGGCCCCCTCTTCTGCGACGTCGTCTTCTTCTTCTTCTGCTCTCCAGATGTTGACGCGACGCTTCCTTCCGCTGTTATGCCGGGCGCGCGGCTCGCAGCGAAATATATAGGCCTGTCTTGTGACGTCGCAGTCCCATCATGCTCCGGTAGGTACAGTATCACGTGGGTAGGTAGCACGTGGTACCTACCGGAGCATGATGGGACTGCGACGTCACAAGACAGGCCTATATATTTCGCTGCGAGCCGCGCGCCCGGCATAACAGCGGAAGGAAGCGTCGCGTCAACATCTGGAGAGCAGAAGAAGAAGACGACATCGCTAGTAATTGAGCTAACACACAAAGATAGCGGCGGCGAGTCCTGAAGAAGAAGAAGACCCCCGGAGAGCGGAGAAGACCCCCGGAGAGTGGGAGAAGACCCCCCCGCCGCCGAAGACGTCACAGAAGAGGGGGCCGCCGCCGCTAGTAATTGAGCTAACACACGAAGATAGCGGCGGCGAGTCCTGAAGAAGAAGAAGACCCCCGGAGAGCGGAGAAGACCCCCGGAGAGCGGGAGAAGACCCCGGAGAGTGGGAGAAGACCCCCCCGCCGCCGAAGACGTCGAAAGAAGCCCGCCGGGTGGTGGGCGCTTTTATCAAAGCGCCCCCCGGCGGCGGAAGAGAACCAGACGGCGGCACCCACCCCCCACAGAAGCCCGCCGGAGGGGGGCGCTTTTATAAAAGCGATCATACACACCCCCCCCCCCGGCGGCCAACTAATAAAATATTTCAATACCCTGTGTGGTTTATTTGTGTTTACACTTTTTATTTGCAGGTGAATGGGTAGGGGTACAATGTACCCCATACTAATTCACTTAGGGTGGGGGGCCGGTATCTGGGGGCCCCCTTATTAAAGGGGGCTTCCAGATTCCGATAAGCCTCCCGCCCGCATACCCCGACAACCAACGGCCAGGGTTGTCGGGAAGGGGCCCTGTCCTCATCAACAGGGGGAAAGGGTGCTCTGGGGTGGGGGGGGCCGCAGTGCGCCCCCTGCCCCAGAGCACCTAACCCCCCCCATGTTGAGGGCATGCTGCCCGGTACGGCTCAGGAGGAGGGGGGGCGCTCGCTCGCCCCCACTCCCTTCCTGACCGGCCGGCCGGCGTGCTTTGGATACGGGTCTGCTATGGATTGTGGGGGACCCCCACGCCGTTTTTTCGGCGTAGGGGGGGTCTCCTTACAACCCATAACAGACCTAAGGGCCCATTATGCTCCTGAGGGGGGAACCCATGCCGGATTTTTTTTTAAATCCGGCGGGGATTTCTCCTTCAGGATTCATAACAAACTCTGCCCACGTGTAGAATTGGCGGGAATCCGCGTCGGATCCCCGTCGCTTCTATGACGCGCTCGCTGGAATGTGCTTTTACTATTCCAGCGAGTGCGAGATATCGGCAGCCTGTCGCCGAGATTCAGCGCGATGCTGGCGTGCTAAAAACACATTCTCGGCGGCAGGCACTGTAATACAATGTGTTTTTGGATTTACAGTAACTACACTTTAACCTTTTTTCCTTATGTAAATCTAAATTCTTAAACACTGTGCAGTTTTTTATACGTTCCATAAAAATTTTTTTTTTACTATTATTAAAATATTGCAATATGCTGTATTTTTTCCCATGAAATCATTATTTTATCTCTATCTTAACCCTTTCATGAACAAGGTTCGATTAAACCTGGATATTTATGACAAACTTAAGAGTTTCCGTATACTTTTGTTTTATGGCCATTTGCCCAATTCAATTACAATAAAAACTTGAGTTGAGTATTTATCACAACTGTGTGACAATTAAAGGCCTTATATGCCCATAAAAATCCATGCAAAAATATTTTTGTTAGGCAAAACAGTCAGAGTCAAAGCTATATTTAGGGGCTGATTTACTATTGAAGCTGCGCTGCGCCGGTTCATACCTTAATTTGTGCGCTGGATGAAGCCTTAATTAGGCGCATGAACCGGCCGCAGCAGCAGCACGATGCAATTGATAAGTAAAGCCGCCGCCGAACTCCCTGTTAAAGTCTATGGGGGAAATCTTAATTGTTAATTTTAAAGGCTAATCTGCAAATTGTGTCCTAAAAAGTGTTTGGGGACCTCAGTCCTGCCCCAGGGGACATGTACCAATGTTTTTTTTTTTTTTTAAACGGCCGTTTTTTCGGGAGCAGTGATTTTAATAATGCTAAAAGTGCAACAATAAAAGTGTAATTTTTCTTTAAATTTCGTACCATGGGGGGCTCTAATGTCAGCATGTGAAAAAGCGCATGTTTCCCGTGGTTAGAAATGTCTCTGCACAAAATTACATTCTCCAAAGAAAAAAAGCCGTTTAAAACTGACTCGCCGCTATAATGAATTGTCGGCTCCCGGCAATTGCAGGACAATTCATTTATAAAAAACACCAGAAAAAAAAGCGTGGGGGTCCCCCCAAATTCAATAACCAGACCCTTTAGGTCTGGTATGGATATTAAGGGGAACCCCGCCATCAATTAAAAAAAAAAATTACGTGGGGTTTCCCCCAAATATCCATAACCAGACCCTTCAGGTCTGGTGTGGAATTTAAGGGGAACTCCACCCCAAATAAAAAAAAATGGCTTGGAGTCCCCCCCAAAATCCACACCAGACCCCTTATCCAAGCACGTTGACCTGGCCGGCCGCAGAAAAGAGGGGGGACAGAGCGCGCCCCTCCCCCTCTCCTGAACCGCACCAGGCCACATGCCCTTAACATTGGGAGGGTGTTTTGGGGTACCCCCCAAAATACCTTGTCCCCATGTTGATGAGTACAAGGGTCTCTTCCCAACAACCCTTGCCCGGTGGTTGTGGGGGTATGCGGGCAGGAGGCTTTTCGAAATCTGGAAGACCCCTTTAACAAAGGGGCCCCCCAGATCCCGGCCCCTCCCTGTGTGAAATGATAATGGGGTACATTGTACCTCTACCATTTCACGAAAAAAAAAAAAGTGTCAAGGGTTAAAAACGACAAGAGCCGGTTTTGACAAGTCCTTTATTAGCTTCTTTCTTCTTCTTTTTTTTTCCTTCTGGTTTCTTCTTCCTTCTTCTTCCTCTGCTTCTGTCTTGGGTCTTCTATTCCCGCATCTTGCCTGGAATGTTCTTCCATCTTGTTCTCCTTCCGCTGTCCTTCTCGTCCGCATCTTTTTCTGGTTCTTCTTCGCCGGAGCCGCCGCTTCCAATTGAAATCCCCGCTGTATGCCGGACCACGCCCCCCTCTGACGCCACGGGCAAACTCTTAGGAGTATGCTGCATGTGCGTCAGAGGGGGGCGTGGTCACATGTCAGAGGGCAGGCAATTCAATTGGAAGCTTGTGCGCGGCTTCTTCTTTGCCGGAGTCGCTGCTTCCAATTGAATTGCCCGCTTTCTGACATGTGACCACGCCCCCCTCTGACGCACAGGCACCACACGGGGACTTTCCTAAGAGCTTGCCCCTGGCGTCAGAGGTGGGCGGGGTCCGGCAGACAGCAGGGATTTCAATTGAAAGTGCGCCTCCGGCGAAGAAGAACAAGAAGAAGAAGATGCGGACGAGAAGGACAGCGGAAGGAGAAGAAGATGGAAGAACATTCCGGTCAAGATGCGGGAATAGAAGACCCAAGACAGAAGCAGAGGAAGAAGAAGGAAGAAGGAGGAAGAAACCCGAAGGAAAGAAGAAAAGAAGAAGAAAGAAGCTAATAAAGGACTTGTCAAAAACCGTCTCTTGTCGTTTTTAACCCTTGACACTTTTTTTTTGGTGAAATGGTAGAGGTACAATGTACCCCATTACCATTTCACACAGGGGGGGGCCGGGATCTGGGGGGCCCCTTTGTTAAAGGGGTCTTCCAGATTTCTATAAGCCTCCTGCCCGCAGACCCCCACAACCACCGGGCAAGGGTTGTGGGGAAGAGACCCTTGTCCTCATCAACATGGGGACAAGGTGTTTTGGGGGGTACCCCAAAACACCCTCCCAATGTTGAGGGCATTTGGCCTGGTGCGGTTCAGGAGAGGGGGGGCCGCGCTCTGTCCCCCCCTCTTTTCTGCGGCCGGCCAGGTCAACGTGCTCGGATAAGGGGTCTGGTGTGGATTTTAGGGGGGACTCCACGCCATTTTTTTTTATTTGGGGTGGAGTTCCCCTTAAATTCCACACCAAACCTGAAGGGTCTGGTTATGGATATTTGGGGGGAACCCCACGTCATTTTTTTCCAAAAAATGACTTTGGGGTTCCCCTTAATATTCATATCAGACCTGAAGGGTCTGTAATGGAATTTGGGGGGAACCCCCACGTCATTTGAAACATTCTTTTAAATTTCGTACCATGGGGGGGGGGGGGGAATGTCAGCATGTGAAAAAGCACACTTTTCCCGTGGTTAGAACTGTTCCTGCACAAAGTGAGATTCTGAAGAAAAAAAGTTGTTTAAAACTGACTCGCGGCAATAATGAATTGTCGGCTCCCGGCAATTGTGAGAGATTAATTCATAAAACAAAAAAAAAAGCGAGGGGGTCCCCCAAATTCAATAACCAGACCCTTTAGGTCTGTATGGATATTAACCACTTAAGACCCGGACCAATACGCTGGCAAATGACCCAAGGGGTTTTTGCGATTCGGCACTGCGTCGCTTTAACAGACAATTGCGCGGTCGTGCGACGTGGCTCCCAAACAAAATTTGCGTCCTTTTTTTCCCACAAATAGAGCTTTCTTTTGGTGGTATTTGATCACCTCTGCGGTTTTTATTTTTTGCGCTATAAACAAAAATAGAGCGACAATTTAAAAAAAAATGCAATATTTTTTACTTTTTGCTATAATAAATATCCCCCAAAAATATATAAAAAAACATTTTTTTTCCTCAGTTTAGGCCGATACGTATTCTTCTACATATTTTTGGTAAAAAAAATCGCAATAAGCGTTTATCGGTTGGTTTTCGCAAAATTTATAGCGTTTACAAAATAAGGGATAGTTTTATTGCATTTTTAATAATTATTTTTTTTTTACTACTAATAGCGGCGATCAGCGATTTTTTTCATGACTGTGACAATATGGCGGACACTTCGGACAATTTTGACACATTTTTGGGACAATTGTCATTTTCACAGCAAAAAATGCATTTAAATTGCATTGTTTACTGTGGAAATGACAGTTGCAGTTTGGGAGTTAACCACAGGTGGCGCTGTAGGGAATGTGTGCCCTAATGTGTGTGTTTACAACTGTAGGGGGGTGTGGCTGTAGGTGTGACGTCATCGATCGCGTCCCCCTATTACAGGAATGACGCGATCGATGCTCCGGCCACAGAGAAGCACGGGGAAGCCGTGTGTACACACGGCTCTCCCCGTTCTTCCGCTCCAGGGACGGATCGCCGCACTGCAGCGGCGATCGGGTCCGCGAATCCCGCGCCCGCGACCCACGGCTGGGTACTAAAACCAACGTATATATACGTTGATGTGCCCAGCCGTGCCATTCTACCGACGTAAATGTGCAGTAGGCGGTCCTTAAGTGGTTAAGGGGAACCCCGCCGTCAATTTTCTTAAAAAAATGACGTGGGGTCCCCCCCAAATATCCATAACCAGACCCTTCAGGTCTGGTGTGGAATTTAAGGGAAACTCCACCCCAAATTTTAAAAAAAATGGCGTGGAGTCCCCCCTAAAATCCACACCAGACCCCTTATCCAAACACGTTGACCTGGCCGGCCGCAGAAAAGAGGGGGGCAGAGCGCACCCCCCCTCTCCTGAACCGCACCAGGCCACATGCCCTCAACATTGGGAGGGTGTTTTGGGGTACCCCCCAAAACACCTTGTCCCCATGTTGATGAGGACAAGGGTCTCTTCCCCACAACCCTTGCCCGGTGGTTGTGGGGGTCTGCGGGCAGGAGGCTTATCGAAATCTGGAAGACCCCTTTAACAAAGGGGCCCCCCAGATCCCGGCCCCCCCCCTGTGTGAAATGGTAATGGGGTACATTGTACCTCTACCATTTCACCAAAAAAAAAATGTAAGGGGTTAAAAACGACAAGAGCCGGTTTTTGTCAACTCCTTTATTAGCTTCTTTCTTCTTCTTCTTCTTCTTTTCTTCTTCCCTTCGGGTTTCTTCCTCCATCTTCTTCTTCTTCTTCTGCTTCTGTCTTGGGTCTTCTATTCCCGCATCTTGCCCGGAATGTTCTTCCATCTTCTTCTCCTTCCGCTGTCCTTCTCGTCCGCATCTTCTTCTGGTTCTTCTTCCAATTGAAATCCCCGCTTTCTGCCCGACCACGTCCCCCTCTGACGCCACAGGCAAGCTCTTAGGAGTGTGCTGCATGTGCGTCAGAGGGGTCACATGTCAGAAAGCGGGCAATTCAATTGGAAGCGGCGACTCCGGCAAAGAAGAAGCCGCGCACCAGCTTCCAATTGAATTGCCCGCCCTCTGACATGTGACCACGCCCCCCTCTGACGCACTTGCAGCACACTCCTAAGAGCTTGCCCGTGGCGTCAGAGGTGGGCGTTGTCCGGCAGACAGCGGGGATTTCAATTGGAAGCGGCGGCTCCGGCGAAGAAGAACCAGAAGAAGATGCGGACGAGAAGGACAGCGGAAGGAGAAGAAGATGGAAGAACATTCCGGGCAAGATGTGGGAATAGAAGACCCAAGACAGAAGCAGAGGAAGAAGAAGAAGGAAGAAGAAACCCGAAGGAAAGAAGAAAAGAAGAAGAAAGAAGCTAATAAAGGACTTGTCAAAAACCGGCTCTTGTCTTTTTTAACCCTTGACACTTTTTTTTTTGGGTGAAATGGTAGAGGTACAATGTACCCCATTACCATTTCACACAGGGGGGGGCGGGATCTGGGGGGCCCCTTTGTTAAAGGGGTCTTCCAGATTTCGATAAGCCTCCTGCCCGCAGACCCCCACAACCACCGGGCAAGGGTTGTGGGGAAGAGACCCTTGTCCTCATCAACATGGGGGCAAGGTGTTTTGGGGGGTACCCCAAAACACCCTCCCAATGTTGAGGGCATTTGGCCTGGTGCGGTTCAGGAGAGGGGGGGCCGCGCTCTGTCCCCCCCTCTTTTCTGCGGCCGGCCAGGTCAACGTGCTCGGATAAGGGGTCTGGTGTGGATTTTAGGGGGGACTCCACGCCATTTTTTTTATTTGGGGTGGAGTTCCCCTTAAATTCCACACCAAACCTGAAGGGTCTGGTTATGGATATTAGGGGGGAACCCCACGTCATTTTTTTTTTTTAAATTGACGGCGGGGTTCCCCTTAATATCCATACCAGACCTAAAGGGTCTGGTTATTGAATTTGGGGGACCCCCACGCTTTTTTTTTGTGTTTTTGATTAATGAATTCTCCTGCAATTGCCGGGAGCTGACAATTCATTATTGCCGCGAGTCAGTTTTAAACGGCTTTTTTCCTTCAGAATGTCACTTTTCACATGCTGACATTACACCCAGGGCCGCCATCAGGGGGGTACAGGCAGTACACCTGTAAGGGGCCCGGGGGTCCGGAGGTGCCCAGATGCCTGGAGGCCGCCAGGGCCCCAGATGGTAACCCCCCTCTTTTTTTTTTATATATTTAAAAAAAATAAAAAATATTATTTTTTATTAAAGGGCAAATTTTTTGTATTTATTTTTTTAGCAGTCCGGAGGTCCCCAGGGGCCCAGAGGCCCCCAGGTCCCCGGGTGGCAACCCCCCATATTTTTTGTTATTAAAGGGCCAATGTTTTTTTTTAGGGGTCTGGAGGTCCCCAGTGGCCCGGAGATCCCCAGGGCTCCAGATGACAACCCCCCTTTTTTTAGTTATTTTTTTTAACACACATGTTTTAAACATTTTATATTTTCTTTATTTTTGTGTAGATATAGATATATTTTTAGTAAAAGGCTCAGAGGTCCCCAGTCGAGAGAGAGGAGCTGGACTGCAGGAGTTGGGAGTAGGCAGACCCTCCCCCCGGAGGCAATCGCCATCCTTCACAATGCCCCCGGTGGCAATGGCGGGTGTGAGGGGGGCCTCCCACTCACCCCGCCCTACCTGCTCCACTTGGGAGCCCAACGGGACAGAGGGACTCCCCCTATGAGGGAGTCTAGCCCACCCAGCCAGCCCTGTAGGTCCTTCGCCTCTCTTTATTTTAGGAGACCTCATGGCCAAAGTGCGTGCCTGTTAAACCAATTTCGTGTGCGTGCAAGTGTGGTGTTTTTTTTTTGGGGGGTGGGCATACTAAGCACAGGCGTACCTTGCATAGCACACCCACCGGGAGCCGGGCTGAGACCACCAAACTCAATTCACATGTAGCCGAGATATTTTTTTAGTTATTTTTTATTAAAGGGCCCAGAGCTCCCAAGGCAACCCCCTTTTTTATATATATATATATATATATATATATATATATATATATATATATATATAGATATTTTTATTTATTTTTCATTAACCACTTAAGGACCGCCTACTGCACATTTACGTTGGCAGAATGGCACGGCTGGGCACATCAACGTATATATACGTTGATTTTAGTACCCAGCCGTGGGTCGCGGGCGCGCGCCCGCGTGCGCACGCCCGTGACCCAGTCCGAAGCTCCAGGACCGGGACCGCGGGATTCGCAGACCCGATCGCTGCTGCAGTGCGGCTATCCGTCCCTGGTGCGGAAGAACGGGGAGAGCGTGTGTAAACACGGCTTCCCCGTGCTTCTCTGTGGCTGTAGCATCGATCGCGTCATCCCTGTAATAGGGGGACGCGATTGATGATGTCACACCTACAGCCACACCCCCCTACAGTTGTAAACACAACACATAGGTCACACATCCCCTACAGCGCCACCTGTGGTTAACTCCCAAACTGCAACTGTCATTTACACAGTAAACAATGCAATTTAAATGCATTTTTTGCTGTGAAAATGACAATTGTCCCAAAAATGTTTCAAAATTGTCCGAAGTGTCCGCCATAATGTCGCAGTCACGAAAAATATCGCTGATCGCCGCTATTAGTAGTAAAAAAAAAAAATTAATAAAAATGCAATAAAACTATCCCTTATTTTGTAAACGCTATAAATTTTGCGAAAACCAACCGATAAACGCTTATTGCGATTTTTTTTACCAAAAATAGGTAGAATACGTATCGGCCTAAACTGAGGAAAAAAAATGTTTTTTTATATATTTTTGGGGGATATTTATTATAGCAAAAAGTAAAAAATATTGCATTTTTTTTAAAATTGTCGCTCTATTTTTGTTTATAGCGCAAAAAATAAAAACCGCAGAGGTGATCAAATACCACCAAAAGAAAGCTCTATTTGTGGGGAAAAAAGGACGCCAATTTTGTTTGGGAGCCACGTCGCACGACCGCGCAATTGTCAGTTAAAACGACGCAGTGCCGAATCGCAAAAAGGAGCAAGGTCCTTTACCTGCATTTTGGTCCGGGTCTTAAGTGGTTAAAGGGCCCAGAGGTTTATTTTTATTAAAAGGGCCCAGAGGTCCCCAGGGCCCCCGGATGGCTACCACCCTTTTTTTAATATATATTTTTCTATATTTATTTTTTTGAAAAGGAACCCCCCGCTTATCAAATTGCGGCAGCCCCCCCCTTCTCAATTTCAGGCGGCAGCACCCCCCCCCATTCTCTGCTCCAGGGGGCCCATGCCTGAAGCTGTGTAAGGGGCCCCATAATTCCTGATGGCGGCCCTGATTCCCCCCCCCATGGTACGAAATTTCAAGGAATTTTTAACTTTTATTGTTGCACTTTAACCACTTCCATACCGCGCATATTCTGGCACTTCTCTCCTTCATGTAACAATTATATATTCTTCCATGAAAATTACTCAGGACCCCCAAACATTATATATATTTTATTAACAAACACCCTAGGGAATAAAGTGGCGGCTATTTTTTCATACAAGTTTCCAACGGTATTTGCGCAAAAAAATTTCTAACGCTTTTTTTTTTGGCTTACAAAAAAAAAACTGTTTCATGAATGACAAAATAAGAAAGCAGTAAAGCTAGCCCAATTTTTAGGGATAAGGTGAAAGATGATGTTACACCGAGTAAATAGATACCTAACTTGTCACGCTTTCATATTGCGCACACTCATGGAATGGCGCTAAACTTCGTTATTAAAATTCTCAATAGACGACGCTTGACTTTTTTTTTTCAGGTTACCAGTCTTGAGTTACAGAGGAGGTCTAGTGCTAAAATGATTGCTCTCACTCTAACGCACACTATGATACCTCACATGTGAGGTTTGAAGGGTGTTTACATATGTGGGTGGGACTTGCATGCGTGTTCGCTTCTGAGTGCGAGCTACTAGGGACAGGGGCATTTAAATTTTTTTGTTTTTGTTTTTGTTTTTTTTTACTTAATATTTATCTTTTTGCACTTGTTTGTCCCTTTTTTTGTATTATTTTTCACTTTTCTTCCTATTACAAGGAATGTAAACATCCCTTGTAATAGGACTAGTGTGTGACAGGTCATCTTTATAGAGAAAGGCGGGGTTAATAAGACCCCACATCTGTCCTCCAGGCTGGAAAGCATGGAATTGGAAAAAAAATAAAAAAATCATCTCATGCTTTCAGCTGCGATCATGTTCGTTCAGCACAATGGTGTAGTGTGTAGCATGTTCACCTAGCAGCAAAAGGGTTGCTGGTTCGATTCCCGCCTGTGACACCATCTGCCTGGAGTTTGCATGTTCTCCCTGTGCCTGCGTGGGTTTTCTCCCACAAACTAAAAACATGCTGTAAATTGGATCCTGTCTAAATAAGCCCTAATATGCAGTAGGATATTTAGGTTTTGTGCTGCCCTAGGCCTGACCAAATTTCAGCACCCCCTAATAGAAAAATGACCCACCCTTCCTGTCAAGGCCACATCCTGTTTTTTTATGACCCACCCAGGAATTTTCAGGGGACACACACAAGTTCTGAGGGGGGGGGGCACAGGAGTCCCTTAATTTGCCTAGTTTTTCTATCACTTCTTGTTTGGCTATGGGGCAGGAAGTGAAGGCCAATCTCCCCAAACGGACAGGGATAATACAAAATAAACGGACAGAGCTTCTAACCCTCCCCCCCAACTCTGTCCAAAATAAAAGAAAACAAAAAAAAGTGTTGATTAAAGTTCCAGTTTAACCCCAAATTTCAGCTCATTTTATTGAGAGGCTTAAGAAAATATAACAATGCCAATAGGCCAGGATCCAGCGTTGCTAATATGTATGAATGTGTGTTAGGGACCCCCACAAACACCACCCAGTGTTAAATCAACAATTTTCTTGTTTGTTTTGGGGATGCCTTCACCCCTGATAGGGTAAATACACCTCACAAATGTTGTCACTTTCTACTTAATTCATTCACTTCCTGCCACATAGCCAAACAGGAAGTGAGGGAAAAACCTGAGTAATGTTTTGTTGGGGACACACAGATCAATCTAAATAGTTTCCCATTTTGGAAATTGCATTTTGCTGTGTACACCCCAAATTAGTAGGGATCTTGGACTTTGGGGTCCATTTACTAAAGGCAAATCCACTTTGCACTACAAGTGGACAAGCAAGGAAGAAAAAAATACTTGGCGGGATTGGAAGTTAAAACCATCAGTGCTTCCCTTCTGATTTTCATTGCCTACGCTTCTACTGCAGAGCGGCTTTGCCTTTACTAAACCCCAAAGTAACTAATCATTTGGGGTGTACACAGCAGTGCAATTTGCTTAATGGGGACACTAGTTAGATTGACCTGTGTCCCGAAGAAAAGACCATTGGTAGGGTTTTAACCTCACTTCCTGTTCAGCTGTGTGACAGGAAGTGAAGCCAATTTTAAGAAAAGGGACACAAAGCCCAACCTAAAAACACTAGCAGGGGTTCTAACACTCAATTGGCTTCCCTCAAACAACCCACAATTAGAATAGGATTGTCTTGTGCTAGTTTCAAGCACAGGGCTGTAAACCAGCACTTTAAGCCTGTCCACCAATACACCACCCCCCCCCCCCCCCAACAGGCCTTGTTTGCAGGTTTTCCTTCATCCTGCACATGTGCTTTAAAAAGTCAGTCTGGACATCAATTCTAGGAAACAATACTTACTGCTTTGTCCTTCCTTTTCTGGTGACTAAACATTTCAAACATTTCATGCATACACACCAGGAAAGAGCTTAGAGACAAATCACACTTGATGGTTCAGGCCCAAACTATTTCAGCTGCAGCTGTTGAAATCCATAGCATGAAAAAAATATCACAAAACAAACTTCAAAATTTGAAAGTAATTTTATTGGTCCACAAAACAAGGAAAGCAAAACAAAATATTAAAAATAAACACACAAAAAAATAAAAAAAAAACATAAAAACAAAAAATAGACCAAGGTTTATTTCACACAGTCATTGGAAAAAAAAATCATGCTTTTGAAATAACAGGATAGACCCACAGGATTAAAACATTAGTCATTAACATCTTGAGAAACATTTTGCAAAATTATGCAGCAGACAAAACATCAAAAAACAAAACTTGCTCCAAAACATCTCTGTTTCGCTCCGCCATTCCTTCCAGCCAGCAAGTCTGCCCCCTCTGAGGGCAGCTGACATGTGTTCTATCCATGCTTTTTATAACATGTGTGCTAATGAACCAATTGGAAACACATGAAGAAATGTCAGCCTCTTGTTTGTGTGCACTTGTAACTGCTTACACCTGTTAAGGATGTCCTTAAATTACTAAGCCAACAAACAAGCTTTCTGAGCATGCTCAGAAAGATGCATGTCATTTTCAGGCACAAACACCTAGCTTAATTTTCTAAGTGTTCGAGCATGCCCAGTTCACTCGAGATGCATTACCAGAATCAAATCTGCAATGGCGGATGAAAGCATTAGAGGTGTTTATTTATTTATTTTCCCCCTGAACTGATGCTTTACAACCTGAAGGGGAGGTCTTATTGAATTTTTACGTAACAAACATAAATAATAATAATTAAAACGCCCCTGTCCCTAGTAGCTCGCAGTCAGAAGCAAACACGCCCCATTTTTTTTCCGGTTACCAGTTTAGATTTACAGATGAGGTCTAGTGCTAAAAGTATTCCTCTCGCTCTTACGCACGCTATGATACCTCACATGTGTGGTTTGAAGGATGTTTCCATATGTGGGCGGGCCTTAAATGTGTAAGTCCCGCCCACATATTTAACCCCCGTTCAAACGTATCATAGCGTACGTTAGAGCGAGAGCAATACTTTTAGCACTGGACCTCCTCTGTAAATCTAAACTGGTAACCTAAATAAATAAAAAAGTGTTGCCTATGGGTATTTTCAAGTACTGAATTTTGGCGCCATTCCATGAGTGTTTGCAATAAATAAAAAATAATAATTAAAACATGACATGTTGGGTATCTATTTACTCGGTGTAACATCATCTTTCACATTATGGCCATAAATTGGGCTAACTTTAGTGTTTTCTTAATTTGTAACCACTTTGAGCCCCAGACCATATTACTGGTCACTGACCGGGCCAGTTTTTGCATTTCAACACTGCATCATTTTAACTGACAATTGCGCGGTTGTGCGACGTGGCCCCCAAACAAAATTGGCGTCCTCTTTTTTCCCCCAACAAAATTGTATTTTTTTTTGGTGGTATTTGATCACCTCTGCATTTTTTCTTATTTTTGCTCGAACCAAAAATATAGCGACAATTTTGTAAATAAAAAGACAACTTTTTTACTGTTTGCTATAATAAATCTTCCCCAAAATATATCCAAAAACTTTTTGCCCTCAGTTTAGGCCGATACGTATTCTTCGGCATATTTTTGGTTCCAAAAAATCGCAATAAGCGTTTGATTGGTTTGGGCAAAAGTTATAAATAGGGGTTGCTTTTATGGGTTTTTTAGGAATATATTTTTGTTTTACTAGTAATGGTGGCGATCATTGATTTGTCTGGCTACTGCGACATTGTGGCATTTTTCTAGCGACCAATGGTATACAAATGCATTGCTTACTATAAAAATGTCACTGGCAGGGAAGGGGTTAACACTAGGGGCGAGGAAGGGGTTGATTATGTTACCTGGGTGTGTTCTAACTGTAAAGGGGGTGGGACTGACTAGGGAAAATGACAGATCGCTGTTCATACATTGTATGGACAGACGA
The DNA here is from genome assembly GCA_029574335.1 of Rana kukunoris. Taxonomy (NCBI): domain Eukaryota; kingdom Metazoa; phylum Chordata; class Amphibia; order Anura; family Ranidae; genus Rana; species Rana kukunoris. The sequence goes on from CM056051.1 coordinate 202,274,873, forward strand.
GCAGGCATTCCCCCCCTGACAGGACCGGGATAAAGGGGAACTCCACACCAAATTTTTAAAAAAAACAGCGTGGGGGTCCAGGTGCACAACAGGCTCTTAGATTTGGTCTGGAACATAAGGGGTTAAACCCACGCCAAAAACGGCGTGGGGTTCCCCCTCAGATCCAGACCAAACCCTTATCCCAGGCACGCAGTCTGGCCGGACAGGAATGGGGATGGGGACGAACGAGCGCCCCCCCCTCCTGAGCAGTACCAGACCGCATGCCCTCGACATGGGGGAGTGTGTGCTTTGGGGGAGGGGGGAGGCTGGCCGAAAACAGCGGAGAACAACGGGGGGCGGAGCCCCACCTCGGTCTTCTAGCTGTTTTCTGCCGGGGGGGGGCTCCAGCCCTGCACCGGTCTTCGCCGCCGCCTTCCGCCGGGGGGGGGGACACCCACCGATGCTCCCTGCCATGTTTGGCCGGGCCCCCACCCCAAAATTAAGCTCTTTTACATCCGGGGGGGGGCGGCCGAAAACGGCGGAGAACAACGGGGGGCGGAGCCCCTCCTCAGTATTCCCCGCCACCTTCTGCGGGGGGCTCCTGCCTCCCGTGGGCTGATGGCTGTCTTCCACCGGGGGGTACACCTACCCCCCCGGTCTTCGCCGCCGCCTTCCGCCGGGGGGAGACAGCCACCGATGCTCTCCGCTATGTTCGGCCGGGCCCCCACCCCAAATTAAGCTCTTTCACATCCGGGGAGGGGGGGTGGCGGAAAATGGCGGAGAACAACGGGGGCGTCGCCACTCCTCGGTCTTCTAGCCGTTTTCTGCTGGGGGGAAACACCCATCGATGCTCTCCGCCATGTTCGGCCGGGCCCCCACCCCAAAATTAAGCTCTTTCACATCCGGGGGGGGGGGGGGGGCGGCCGAAAACAGCGGAAAACAAAGGGGGTGTCGCTCCCCCTCGGGCTTCTCCGCTTCTGCCTGGCTCCTCCTGGGGCCAGGGCTTCTTTCGCTGTCTTCCGCCGGAGGGCGCCACTCTCCGGGCTTCTCGTCGCTGTCTTCTGCCGCGGGGCACCACCCGCGGGCTTTGTGGGCTTCTGCCTGGCTCCTCCGCGGGGGACAGGCCTTCTCGTCGCTGTGTCGCCGTCTTCCGCCGCCGCCCCCTTTGACGTTTTCTGCCGGGATGAGGGTCGCACATCCCATCCCGGACTTCGACATGGCGGGCTTCTCATCGCTGTGTCGCCGTCTTCCGCCGCCGCCCCCTTCACCACGAAGCTGCCGTGCTTGTGTGGGAGGGCATCGGGCTTCGAAGTTTTCTGCCGGGGTGAGGGTCGCACATCCCATCCCGGTCTTCTAGTCGTTTTCACCGCGGCCCCCTTCACCACGAAGCTTCCTGCTTATGGGGGAGGGCAGTGGGCTTCTCGTCGCTGTCTTCCGCCGCGGGGTGACACTCGCGGGCTTCTTCGGCGACCTCCACTTCTGCCTGGCTCCGCCACTGGGGCCAGGGCTTCTTCTTCCATTCGATGTTGAAACGGCGAGGTCCGGCACTGAAATGCCGACAGAGCGGTGGGCACCGACTTATATTGGCATAGGGCGTGGGCGTGGTTATGCCACCATGTGACCTTAACCCATGTGACATCACATTCCCATCATGCCCTGTGATGTCACATGGGTTAAGGTCACATGGTGGCATAACCACGCCCACGCTCAATGCCAATATAAGTCAGTGCCCGCCGCTCTGTCGGCATTTCAGCGCCGGACCTCGCCGTGTCAACATCAAATGGAAGAAGAAGCCCTGGCCCCAGCGGCGGAGCCAGGCAGAAGCGGAGGTCGCCGATGAAGCCCGCGAGTGTCACCCCGCGGCGGAAGACAGCGACGAGAAGACCGCCGTCCTCTCCCATAAGCAGGAAGCTTTGTGGTGAAGGGGGCAGCGGCGAAAACGACTAGAAGACCGGGGTGGGATGTGCGACCCTCACGCCGGTCGAAAACTTCGAAGCCCGCTGCCCTCCCACACAAGCACGGCAACTTCGTGGTGAAGGGGGCGGCGGCGGAAGAAGGCGACACAGCGACGAGAAGCCCCCGCGGAAGAGCCAGGCAGAAGAGGCTATCGAGAGCCCCCCCCGGCAGAAATCTACGAAGCCCGCGGCCCTCCCCCATAAGCAGGAAGCTTCGTGGTGAAGGGGGCTGCGGCGGAAGACGACTAGAAGACCGGGGTGGGATGTGCGACCCTCACCCCGGCAGAAAACGTCGAAGCCTGCTGCCCTCCCCCACAAGCACGGCAGCTTCGTGGTGAAGGGGGCGGCGGCGGAAGACTGCGGCAGGAAGACCGGGGTGGGTTGGCGGAAGACCCCCGGAGCTGGCTAATAAATTATTTTATTCTGTGTGGTTTATTTGTGTTTACACTTTTTCCACCAGGTGAATGGGTAGGGGTACCATGTACCCCATACTCATTCACATAGGGTGGGGGGCCGGAATCTGGGGGCCGCCTTATTAAAGGGACTCCCAGATTCTGATTGGCTCCCGCCCGCATACCCCGACAACCAACGGCCAGGGTTGTCGGGAAGATGCTCTTGTCCCTATCGACATGGGGACAAGAGTGCTTTGGGGTGGGGGGGCAGTGCCCCCCTCCCCCAAAGCGCACACTCCCCCATGTCGAGGGCATGCGGTCTGGTACGGCTCAGGAGGGGGGGTGCTCGCTCGTCCCCACCCCCATTACTGTCCGGCCAGACTGCATGCCTGGAATGAGGCTTGGTACGGATCTGGGGGGGAACCCCACGCCGTTTTTGGCTTGGGTTAACCCCTCACGTTCCGTACCAAGCCGAAGAGCCTATTGTACCCCTGGGGGGAACCCGCGCCGGTTTCAAGTTTTAAATTTGGCGCGGAGTTCCCCTTCAGTGTCAGCGCAGCCCGAGAACAGCTCGGAGATTGCCGTGCGCCGCTTCACGCAGCGCAAACACTGCTACGCCGCAAGGAATTTACCAAGAATTTCTCGGCGTACTGACGCGGCGCACAGCATTCCCCGAAATTTCCCTCTGCGCATGCCCAGTATGCAAATGAACCTTCTGAGGTTCTGGCGTACTTTGCAAGCGCACGGGGATCGCTTCTCAAAAGTCACTTTCGCTTTCATTTCGGCCCGCCACACACGTTCAAACACATGTCACTACACTTCCCCTGCATCACCCCCTCCCTCCCCTCATAATCTCCCGCCCAAATCCCCAATGTTTACATTACTAAATTCTGCACGCCAGCTCTGTACTGGCGTGCCGTGCGCCCTCTCCTGGGCGCATTAGGCAGTTTAGTAAATGGGGAAATACACTGCACTGGCAGTGTATCTCTTTTGTAAATGTCAAAAACAGTTTTACTCCTGCTTGTGCACCATGAGTCATGGCGCACAGGCTTGGTAAATCAGCCCCTTAGTGTTTTAGTTTGACGTGATTCTAGCCGTATTAGTGCAATTGTGACAGAGAAAATTGAGTACTGTCCGTGATACTTTTTTTATGTTAGTATGTTAGTGCAAATAAAAAAAGTATCCCGGACAGTACTCAATTTTCTCTGTGTTTTAGTTTAAAATTATGTACCCACCTAATAATAAGGCTCCATTTTATATTAGGGCGGAACTTGTGTTACATTGGATCACCCCCACGCTCCAGATGATGTCATTAGACGAAACCGGTCGAGCAGGATAAGTTTTCAGTTGTACACACTCGTGGATCACACACCTTATGATATGCCTGTTATTCTATGCTTAAATGTGAGTACCTGACTTTTTTGTCTACAATAAAAACTTAGCATACTGTATTACGCTATGTGGGCACTCTTTTTCTTCTTTGAGCCGTATTAGACCCAAAGCACCTGAAACCAGAGGAGACTGCCACAGAGCCACACAGGGGCTAACACTGTGAAAGCCTTTAACCCCTTGTGGGTACCTGGATCTGGTGAGTGAGGGACCTATCAGAGCATGAGGAGAGGGAGCACTGAATGATCACAGCCATTTGAATTACTTCATGAAGCACTAAGCACTTTTTTGCATGGACTGCCTAAATATAACTTCAATCCAATTTCATGGCACAGAGCACTTTATAATACTATAATAGCACGTTTCTTTACATGTGTATATTTATTTATTTATTTTTGTATTCATATTTTATTTATTTAATTTTATCTATACGGTTTACCCAATGTGGATGTAAGCACATATTTGTTTTAGGGCTGCATTTTATTTACCCCAAATCACTTGTTCATATAAAGAGGCGCCAACACCTACTACCTCACCCCCACTCACCCCCCTTTGACTGCACTTTTTCCTTACCACATTGGACGGGTTGTTTTTGGATTGCTTCTGGCCCGGAGCTCCAAATTGACATGCCTTTTTACACTGCTATTATGTAAGTGTGTTTTTGTCTTTTTAATACATTTTATATCTACGGTATTATACTATTGTGGCCCTTTGTGTTTCTCCATGTCACTCGGAAACCAAGTTTTTCATCTACGGGTTTGAGACGGGGCTTGAAACCAAGTTTGGTCCACCTTTACCCTCCTAGTATCAACCTACATGCTTTCTGGGGTCCTCTTTTGAGTAAGGGACCGCCGGAAATCTGGTAAGTGGATGCAATACCCTTATGGTGGAGGATCTCTCTCTTTTGGATTGTCACTACAGCATTTGACTTAACACTTCATTGCACTGGTGAACTGGATCTACGTTGTTCTTCAAAAGACTTTTTGATCACTTTTTCCTGCTTTCATGTTTGATGGACAATTATTTATGACATAACTTTTGTGTATATTTATTGATTTTTTACATTTTTAGCGTATCTTGTTTTTTTCTTCTTTTGCTTCCACTGTTTAGATACCCACAGTCAGGTGCAGCTTTACTCGTTTTCACACAAGCATCACGTATGAACATTGATCTGCTCCTAATTTCAAGTTTTTTAGCTTATTAGCGCAGTTGTTCTCCAATCACTTTCTCCATTTCCAGTGTGCTGAATTTTGTTTAAAGTTCAGCTTTATGATGTACTGTTTAGAAAACACTAAACTATTGAGTAAGTCAACATCTATATCAAACAAACAAATGCAATCTTGTTCATTTAAACTATAAAATTAAATTATCTGAAAATAAAGGATGCCTATCTTCTATGCAGACCTTTGGCTTCAATATGTAAAAATACTGGAACAGATGTGCTGATCATTATGCTGATCATTATTAGTGATGAGCGGAATACGCCATATTCGATTTCGCGATATTTCACGAATATATAGAAGAATATTCGCGAAATATTCGTTAATATCGAATATTCGTGATGCGAAATTGATTGCGAAATTCTCGTCAACACGCGAAAACGGAGATCATTTCCCGGATTACTAAACTAATATGCACTAAACACTAACTCTACTTACACAAACTTATATGACTAAACTAAAGCTAGGGCAGAGAAAGTATTCGCGAATATTCGGCAACATAAAAGGATCGCCTCAGCTACTCGGCCCAGGGTCTCTAATCATACCAGCAATGCTTTTAGACATCGATGGAGATCACTAGGATGTGATCTGTTTTAAAAATAAATTTGAAAAAATACGAATATTCGCAATAGCGAATATTCACCGCGATATTCGATTTATTCACGAATAGTCGATGTAACGGAATGCACCGTGACAGACTGAGATATTCCTATGTCTAGGGTCACCTTATGTCCACTAGGGCCATAGGGTGACAAAGAATCATAATTCATATGTTACAGAAGACATTAATAAGGGACATTAATAATAATTCATGTTTGCAGGATGTCTTCAAATACCAAAAGCGGTTAGCTATTCAATCTGGGCACACATGATTTGGAAAGGTGTTAATTCAGGTCTACAAGACCAGAGTGAGTCATACCTTTGTATAATATGCTATTGAAATAGCGGAAGGTGTGGATTGCACCCACTCTCACAAGACTCTGCCATTGTGTTATAAAGCTGTATAGATAAACTTATTCAACTAAATGTCTGTGTTATTATTCAAGGTTAATTGAACCCTATTGAAGATGCGGTGCCGACCGGTCTACATGGTTAGCTTACCTGAATGCCTTTTAGAGTGTGATTGAAGCCCCCCATGGTGTGAAGGGTGGTGGAGATTGCATTGTTCTGTGATTAACTGCATTATGCTTGAGACTGTATAAGAAGCTGAGAAAATACTAATAAATTGTCATATATCTTTGGAAACAAGAACAGAGCTCTGTCTTGTCTCATTCTGGGAAAGGATATGGATCGTGTATGCAATATTGTCGGAGTGTGTCAGATAAGCTTGTCGTGGTTGGATGGAAGGTTGTAAGCGGTGGTAACCGTTACATTGGTGGCAGCGGTGGGATGATTCCATCATCAGAAGGACAGCTACAAGGGCACATGACAATGGAGACGGTGTATGAACGGATGAAGCTCTCTTCCCTCATGGACTTACTGGAGAGCCGGGGCAGACCGGCCAGCAACCGTAAGAAAAGGGACATTATCGCAGAACTTGTCGAAATGAATAGAGCTAAGAGGCCCAGCGTAACAGACAGGACACCCGAGGAAGAATTTTTTGATCGGGCTGTTAAACATGGACTGGCACAATATGGTCCTAATCCTCCGCCAGAGATCATAGACCGGGTTATAGCGGCTGTGGATGCCACCTTGCGACAGCGAAGAAGTGCTGCAGCAGCTGAAGAGAGAGGAGAGGTGCAGATACCAGTCTCCATGGAAGAGGAATTCCAAAGGAGGTTACAAGAGATGCGGATACAGCATAGAGGACCAGTATCAGAGGAGGTCCTGTTGGGATGGTCGGATGTGATTCGGTGCCAACTCTGGAAGGAAGCGTTAGCTCTGGAGCAGCAACACCAAGGAAAGGTCCTGCCCTCCATCTATGCAAGGTACTGGCCGCAGTATGACGTACGAATGCTGTTGTTGGGGGAACAACCGAAGCAGGAGTGGATAGCAGAGTTAAGCAGGCTGATCCGGGCAGAGATGCAGCTGGATGAGAGCTACAGAGCCCTCCGGTGGTAAGTAGCCCAAGAGTGCCCGTGGTCAGCGGATGACAGCCCCACAGAAGGCTATGACTATGATGGCCTGGGATTGTTGTATTGGAGGATGTCCAGTGATCCTGACTTTGGGGATGATCGGGAGTGGCGCTTGGAGGACATAATGGAGCACAGAGAGGAAAAATTAAATATCTCGGGAGGCCACTGGTCACAGGAAGATTTAGAATTTCTGGCCATTCAAGAATGGGAGCTGGAGGTCGCCTACAAACAGCTGCTAGACTCGGCTCAGCAGCAGGATGGGGCTCCCATTGCCTGGGACTATGAGGAAAGGTCAGATAACTGTGAAATCCTGACTGATGAATCGGCAGTGGAAAAAATTGAGATTTTCATCCCTGGTGCCCCAGGTCTCTGCTCCCAACTACTGGAAGATGGGGGACCCTGTAGTAGTGGATGGGACTGTGGTCTCCACTCACAGCAACCCAGCGGAACAGCTGGCAACAGAACAGAGTGTCACGGACCTCTGCTCTTCACTAACGGAAGAGGGGGACCCTGTGGTAGTGGATGGGACTGTGGTCTCCACTCACAGCAACCCAGTGGAAGAGCTGGCAACAGAGCAGAGTGCCCCAGGCCTCTGCTCCTCACTAACAGAAGAGGGGGACCATGTGGTAGTGGATGGGACTGTGGTCTTCACTCACAGCAAGCCAGCGGAAGAGCTGGCAACAGAGCAGAGTGTTATAGGCCTCTGCTCCTCACTAACAGAGGAGGGGGTTCCTGGGGTAGTGGATGGGACTTCAGTCTCCACTGGCCCAACCCCAGAAAATGGTACAGGACTGGGACAGGAGGATGTCTGCTTTGCTTTGCAAGCACCGGGGGTTTTTCACCAAGCACCAGTGGATTGGACTTCAGTCTCCACTGGTATACCCCAGGAAGGGGGGCAGTTGGCCCAGACCCCCAACAGCATGATGGACTGAGCCCAGCTACCCTGCCTTCTCCCCAGCGGCAGGTGTGTTTTCTGAGAGAGGCAGAGGTTGGCGGGGTGAGTAATGCTCAGTTTGGAGCCATTTATTTGGGGTACAGTATGGATACCAGCATTGGAGGACGGGAACTACTGACGGACTTCGGAGTCAACCCGTTTGGGGTTACCACCTGTGTCCGTCTCCCACCGAAAGGGGAGAGATGTAACGGAATGCACCGTGACAGACTGAGATATTCCTATGTCTAGGGTCACCTTATGTCCACTAGGGCCATAGGGTGACAAAGAATCATAATTCATATGTTACAGAAGACATTAATAAGGGACATTAATAATAATTCATGTTTGCAGGATGTCTTCAAATACCAAAAGCGGCTAGCTATTCAATCTGGGCACACATGATTTGGAAAGGTGTTAATTCAGGTCTACAAGACCAGAGTGAGTCATACCTTTGTATAATATGCTATTGAAATAGCGGAAGGTGTGTATTGCACCCACTCTCACAAGACTCTGCCATTGTGTGATAAAGCTGTATAGATAAACTTATTCAACTAGATGTCTGTGTTATTATTCAAGGTTAATTGAACCCTATTGAAGATGCGGTGCCGACCGGTCTACATGGTTAGCTTACCTGAATGCCTTTTAGAGTGTGATTGAAGCCCCCCATGGTGTGAAGGGGGGTGGAGATTGCATTGTTCTGTGATTAACTGCCTTATGCTTGAGACTGTATAAGAAGCAAAATACTAATAAATTGTCATATCTTTGGAAGCAAGAACGGAGCTCTGTCTCGTCTTATTCTGGGAAAGGATATGGATCGTGTATGCAATATTGTCGGAGTGTGTCAGATAAGCTTGTCGTGGGTGGATGGAAGGTCGTAAGCGGTGGTGACCGTTACAGTCGAATATGCAATATTCGTAACGAATATTCGCAATGCGAATATTTGTGAGCAACACTAATCATTATGAAGGAAATCATGTCATTAAATTTGCAGGTGACACTACCTGACACTACCATTGTAGACAGGATACAAATATATAAATAAAAATAATGATGAAGCTTTGGGCAGACATAGATAATTTGTAGAGATGGTGCAAGGGAAATGATCTGTATTCAAATGTGAAACTAAAGAGATGAGTATTGACTTTAGAAGGAAAAGGGTTGTGGGGCATATTCCAGTGGTTTTTGATTGAGAGGGGGTCCAGATGGTGAGTAATTTCAGGTTTTTGGGTGCAATAATAACAGCTGAACTTTCATGGTCTTCACATGTGTCAGGTTTGGTGGAAAGGCCAGCAGTAATGGAATCAATGGAAAAAAAGTCCTGCTCCTGAAAAAAATACAGTTTTTAAAACTTTTTTCCATTTATACATGTTCCCTCGGGCAAGACCCGGGTTCTCAAAGACGTTTTCACAGGCAAACTATAGAAACCCAGTAGGTACAATATTTAAAGGAATTCTTCTTTTTTTTTTTATTTAAGCATCATTAAAATCACTGCTCCAGGAGCAGTGATTTTAATAATGTTTAAATTTAAAAAAATGAAAAATTCCTTCAAATATTGTACCTGCTGGGTGTCTATAGTTTGCCTGTGAAAACGTCTTTGAGAACCCGGGTCTTGCCCGAGGGAACATGTATAAATGGAAAAAAGTTTTAAAAACGGTAGTTTTTTCAGGAGCAGGACTTTTTTTTCATTGATACATGTTCCGTCGGGCAAGACCCGGCTTCTCAAAGACGTTTTCCCAGGCAAACTATAGACACCCAGCAGGTACAATATTTAAAGTAATTTTTCATTTATTTTTTATTTTTATTTAAACATGATTAAAATCACTGCTCAAGGAGCAGTGATTTTAATGATGCTTAAATTTAAAAAAATTAAAAATTCCTTTAACTTAAGACCCGGACCAAAATGCAGGTAAATGACCAGGCCCCTTATTGCGATTCGGCACTGCGTTGCTTTAACTGACAATTGCACGTGCGACGTGGCTCCCAAACAAAATTTGCGTCCTTTTCTTCCCACAAATAGAGCTTTCTTTTGGTGGTATTTGATCGCCTCTGCGATTTTTATTTTTTGCGCTATATACAAAAATAGAGCGACATTTAAAAAAAAAATATATTTTTTAATTTTTGTTATAAGAAAATCAAATAAACTAACTTTTAGTCAGACATTTAGGCCAAAATTTATTTAACCACATGTCTTTAGTAAAAAAAAATCGCAATAAAAAAAAATAGCTACCTAGCGGGAACAGCGACACTAATACAGCGATCAGAAAAATGATCGCTTAGCGACGCTGGCAATAGGGAGTGAAAGGGTTAACTGGGGCGGTGATCAAGGGGTTAAAACTTTATTAGGGGGGGTAGGGGGGCTACCCTGGACCTGACACTAACTGCTTGTCACACTGACACTAACTGCAGTGATCATACATATAATCACTGCATTCAGTGACACTGTGACGGGGGGGGGTGGGGGGGCGATCGAGGGGGATAAATGTGCCTATGTGTAAAGTGTGTCAGTGTAGTGTTGGGCAGACTTACTGTGCGATGTGATTTCCCCTCAGAGGTGGTTGAAAAAACCGCTGAGGGAGAGATCACATCACTTCCTCCTTCCTGTGTTTACACAGGAGGAGGAAGTGACACTGCAGGGGAGCGCGCGGATTGGCTGAGAGCGATTGACAAAAACGAACCACCGCCCCCTCTGCACAGATCCCTCGGCCAGGTAACCGGACCGCCGCATGTACGGGGGGGCCCCGATCGGACCCCCGAACCCCCTCAAGGCACCAACGTATATATACGTTGATGTGCCTGTTGGTGCCATTCTGCCGACGTAAATGTACATGCGGCGGTCCATAAGGGGTTAAATATTGTACCTGCTGGGTGTCTATACCTGTGATAACGTCTTTAAATAGCACAATCACCTGCCTGCCAGTAAATTAGGAAGAACTGATCTAGCTAAGCTATACAGTGTATAAATATATGTACAACTCCTAGGGCTGTATATATATCCTCTACACACTGTAAATTAAGCTAAACAGACTAGCCTGCCTGCTCTATCTAGCTATATAAAAAGACATTGGGCCAGATTCAGGTAGAGTTAGGCTGGAGTATCAGTGATACTCCAGCCTAACTGTCACTTTAAGCCGGCGTTTCTGTTTTCTGTAACCAGAAAACAAGAAAGGCCGGGTTGGAGTTCCGATGCGATCGGCGCAATTGAATTTCGCCATCGCATCGCAACTTTAATTTAAAAATGGCGCCGGGGGCGTTCCCGCTGATTTACGCTGAAAAAATATGTTAATCAGCGGGAATCGGCAATTCACGATCGTATTCAGGCGCGACGCAGTGATTTTCCGACGTTTCCGTAAGCGATACGCGGCGTAAAGATAAAGCAGCCCCCTAGTGGAGTATCCTATGTTAAGTATAGCCGTCGTCATCGCGTCGAAAAAAAAATAATCGCGTCGCTTGCGTAAAACGTCCATGAATGGGGATTTGACGTCATTGACGTTCACTGACAGAATTTGGAGCATGCGCACTGGGATGCATTGACAGTCGACGCATGCGCAGTACGTTCGCCATGGGATCGCGCTTAGTTTAAATAATACACGCCCCGTACCCGCCCAATTTGAATTCCGCCGGCTCATTTGCGATACGCTGCCGCATTTTTAGGAGCAAGTGCTTCATGAATAACAGCACTTGCTCCTAAAATTTCGCCAGCGTAACGTAAATGATCCGGCGGAATTCAAATTGGGCGGGTACGGGGCGTGTATTATTTAAACTAAACTAAGCAAAGATTCTCCAATCTACCTGAATCTGGCCCTATCTCTCTGTCTCTCTGACTGATCTCAGTTCAGTGCTGGAACACACTACACAAGGCCGCCCAGCAGGCGGCCTTATATAGTGTGGGGCGTGTGCTAAAGCCCTGAGCCATAATTGGCCAAAGCCACCCTGGCTTTGGCCAATTATGGCTCTCCGTTTTTTGCGCGCTGTGATGGGCCAAGCATGCAGGGTCATAGTGCATGTTTGGCCAATCATCAGCGCGCAATGCCGCAGTGAATTATGGGTCGTTGCGCGTCACTCGAATTTGGCGCAAACGACCCGTTTTGTTCGAAATTCGTCGAACGTACGAACAGACAATGTTCAAGTCAAACATACGTTCGAATCGAACGTGGAGCTCATCCCTACACAGGACACAGAGCTCCCACCCCTCTTCAAATTTAAACGTGGAACACTTATTTCTTTGCTACAAAACTGAGGTACTCTTCATTTGGGAGGGGTTATATAGGGGAGGAACTCAATTTTAATTGGGTTTGCCAGTGTCCAACCACCTGTGGTGACTGCATAACCCATTAAGTAATTAAAGGCTCTGTGTCCCGTGATGTATTCCCAAGAAAAGGATTTTTACAGGTAAGCTGTATTAAAAAATACTATTTTGGAGAAACAAAGTAGAAAGGCAAACATTTGGCTAGCATCTGCAGGTTAAGGATACATGGGTTCCTTCTTTGTGGCAAATGTAGCCTATATAATGGAATCCAGTCTAGGAGCAAGTCAGGCCATTATATTACTAATGTATCAATTTACACTATATTGTTAAAGGTATTGGGACACCTGCCTTTACACGCACATGAACTTTAATGGCGTCCCACTCTTAGTCCATAGGGTTTCAGTATTCAGTAACTGTTTACCTGCTCCCTCCTTTGCAGAGGTACAGGAAATTGTTCCAGATTTGTGACTTGCTCTTTGTAGCATGGGGGCATAAGAGCTGACACTAACTTGACCCACATGATCCATGGCTGTGGCTTCCTTCTTGTTCCTCTTCCTCATTGCAGAACCAGGTAAGGTAAGTAAGGTTGGGTGCCAGCAGGTAACAGGAATCGTTGTAGGTTCGAGGATCCCTTCACACAGAGAAAACACTGCAGTGGTAGGACTTTCACATCTCTGCAGACAGAGCTCCCACAGACACACCTGTCCTACATGAATAATTTGTAATCAGAAAGATTCACCATATAAATTAAAGCAGTACCTGTCAATGGCAAATATATATATATATATATATATATATATTCATTTATTGATGTTGTCATGGTTCTGCAGTATTTTAATCCTGTATATGCTTAGTGTTCTGTTAATGTCACTCCAGTACTACTTCAAGCAGGACAGGGTGTGCAAACTTCCAGCTTATATGCTGTTGCTTAGCAACTAATTGCCCAGCATGTTGTGATGAAGTCTAGTTGCTTTGTGTGCCTTGTAAAAGACATACTTTCATTTTTCTTTCTTTACAGCAGCATTTATTATCCATAAAGTTAAATCAAGTTATTCCTTTTATCTCTTTTTTTTTTGTCAGACTTTTTTCCCTGGGCCACCCATGTCTCTGTCTCCTCTCCAACTCCCAACTCTGGTTGGACTGAACTCATACTCAGGCTGACCATTGGCTGTTCGCCCGTTCGACGAACACCCAAATTATCAGGGTATTCGACCATTTGTACAGCCCACCGAATGATCACAATGCACTGTGTTGCTACACAGTGCATTATAAGCCCTGTTTGGCTAAAGCAATGAAAGTTTTGTTTAATCAGGGCACAGAGCACACAGAGCACTGTCAGAGCCACGGTTAGAGAAAGTAATTATGACTCTCTCCAATCATGGCTCATTGCTCTTAGTCCCACCCCACACTATCAAAATATTCTCCCCATAGAGGCTCATTGCAGTGTGATATTGCCATGGAGAGAGATAGAACAGGGCTATGTTCAGTGCTACTAGTGAGTTAGTGTGCTATAGTGATTCAATTGTCAGTGTAGAATATCAGTTTAGTGTCAATCTAGTGATAGTGCAGCGTGAGTGTAGTTTATTTTTACTTTAGTGACAGTTTATTTTGTCAGGGCAGGTTTCCTGCAGTATTTTTCAGTGCGTTACTGCATGTCTAAGTAACACAGTATATTTCAGTGCATTACTGCAGGTTTAACGTTGTATATTTCAGTGCATTATTGCACTTTTAACACTGTATGTTTCAGTGCATTACTGTACGTTTAACACAATATAATTTGATGTGTTTGCATGTTTAAGACAGTATAGTTCAGTGCACGTTTAATAAAGTACATTTTAGTGCAATACTGTATGTTTAATGCTGTATATTTCAGTGCTTTACTGCACATTTAATGCAGTATAGTTTGATGTGTTAGTGCTCGTTTAAGGCAATATAGTTCAGTGTGTTAGTGCATGTTTAACCACTTAAGACCCGGACCAATATGCTGCTAAATGACCCAAGGGGTTTTTACAATTCGGCACTGCGTCACTTTAACAGACAATTGCGTGGTCGTGCGACGTGGCTCCCAAACAAAATTTGCGTCCTTTTCTTCCCACAAATAGAGCTTTCTTTTGGTGGTATTTGATCGCTCTGCGATTTTTATTTGTTGCGCTATATACAAAAATAGAGCGACATTTTTGAAAAAAAATCTATATTTTTTACTTTTTGTTATAAGAAAAATCAAATAAACTAAATTTTAGTCAAACATTTAGGCCAAAATTTATTTAGCCACATGTCTTTAGTAAAAAAGAATCGCAATAAAAAAAATAATAGCTACCTAGCGGGAACAGCGACACTAATACAGCGATCAGAAAAATGATCGCTTAGTGACACTGACAATAGGGAGTGAAAGGGTTAACTAGGGCGGTGATCAAGGGGTTAAAACTTTATTAGGGGGGGTACGGGGGCTACCCTGGACCTAACACTAACTGCCTGTCACACTGACACTAAATGCAGTGATCAGTACATATATGATCACTGCATACTGTGACAGGGGGAGGGGGGTGATCGCAAGGGGTTAATGTGCCTATGTGTCCTGGTGTCAGTGTGCTGTTGTGCAGACTTACTATGTGATGTGATGTCTTCTCAGCGGCGGATGAAAAAAACGCAGAGAGCAGAGATCACATCAATTCCCTCTTCCTGTGTTTATACAGAAGGAGAAAGTGACACTGCAGGGAGCGCGCACATTGACTGGGAGCGATCCGGAGGGGCGGACAAAAATGAACCGCCGCCCCCTCAGCATATAAGTATATTTCAGTGCATTACTGCACATTTAACGCTGTATAGTTCAGTGCGTTACTGCACATTTAATGCTGTGTATTTCAGTGCATTACTGCATTTTTAACGCTGTATATTTCAGTACACAGCTGCACATTTAACAAAGTATATTTCAGTGTGTTACTGCACATTTAACAAAGTATATTTCAGTGTGTTAGTGCACATTTAAAACTGCATATTTCATTGCGTTACTGTATGTTTAACAAAGTATATTTTAATGCGTTACTGCACGTTTAATGCTGTATATTTCAGAGCATTACTGCATGTTTAACGCAATGTAGTTCAGTGTGTTAGTGCACATTTAAGGCAGTATATTTCAGTATGTTACTGCACGTTTAACACTGTATATTTCAGTGTGTTAGTGCATGTTTAAACAAAGTATATTTCAGTGTGTTACTGCATGTTTAAGGCAGTATAGTTCAGTGTGTTAGTGCACATTTAAGGCAGTATAGTTCAGTGCGTTACTGCACGTTTAACGCTGTATATTTCAGTGTGTTAGTGCATGTTTAAACAAAGTATATTTCAGTGTGTTACTGCATGTTTAAGGCAGTATAGTTTAGTGTGTTAGTGCACATTTAAGGCAGTATAGTTCAGTGCGTTACTGCATGTGTAACGCTGTATATTTCAGTGTGTTAGTGCATGTTTAAACAAAGTATATTTCAGTGTGTTTCTGCATGTTTTACGCAGTATAGTTCAGTGCATTATTGCAGGTTTAACCAAGTATATTTATATTTTACTGTACATTTAACACTGAATATTTAAGTGTGTTGCTGCATGTTTAACACTGTATTTTTCAGTGCATTACTGCATGTTTAATGCTTTATATTTAAGTGCGTTACTGCATGTTTAATGCAGTATATTTCAGTGCATTAGTGCAAGTTTAACCGCTTGCCGACCAGCCGCCGCAGTAATACGGCGGCAGGTCGGCACGGGTGCGCGAGAGCCCGTAGCTCTACGTCGCGCCTTTCGCGGCCACTAGGGGGCGCGTGCGCGCCGCCGGCGGCCCGCGCGTGCGCCCCCCGCTCGCCCCCGAGTCCCGTGCGTGTGCCCGGCGGGCGCGATCGCCGCCGGGCACACGCGATCGCTCGTTACAGAGCGGGGAACGGGAGCTGTGTGTGAAAACACACAGCGCTCGTTCCTGTCAGCGGGGGAAACGCTGATTTTCTGTTCATACAATGTATGAACAGAAAATCAGTGATTCCCCTAGTCAGTCCACCCCCCCCATACAGTTAGAACACACTAGGAACACACTTAACCCCTTCCCTGCCCCCTAGTGTTAACCCCTTCACTGCCAATGGCATTTTTATAGTAATCCAATGCATTTTTATAGCATTGATCGCTAAAAAAATGCCAATGGTCCCAAAAATGTGTCAAAAGTGTCCGAAGTGCCCGCCATAATATCGCAGTACCGAAAAAAAAAACGCTGATCGCCGCCATTACTAGTAAAAAAAAAATAATAATAAAAATGCCATAAAACTACCCCCTATTTTGTAAACGCTATAACTTTTGCGCAAACCAATCAATAAACGCTAATTGCGATTTTTTTTTACGAAAAATATGTAGAAGAATACGTATCGGCCTAAACTGAGGGAAAAATATTTTTTTTTAATATATTTTTGGGGATATTTATTATAGAAAAATGTAAAAAATATTGCATTTTTTTCAAAATAGTCGCTCTGTTTTTGTTTATAGCGCAAAAAAAAAAAAACGCAGAGATGATCAAATACCACCAAAAGAAAGCTCTATTTGTGGGAAAAAAAGGACGCCAATTTTGTTTGGGAGCCACGTCGCACGACCGCGCAATTGTCAGTTAAAGCGACGCAGCGCCGAATCTCAAAAAGTGCTCTGGTCTTTGGACAGCAATATGGTCCGGGGCTGAAGTGGTTAACAAAGTATATTTCAGTGTGTTACTGCATGTTTACTGCAGTATAGATCAGTGCATTAGTGCAGGTTTAACTAAGTATACAGTATGTTAATGCTTTAGTGCACATTAAATTAAGTATATTTCAGTGCATTACTGCATGTTTTGTTTAATACTGTATATATCAGTTCATTACTGCACATTTTTGCACAGTTAATGCAGTACAGTTCAGTGCATTATTGCACGTTTAATACAGTATATTTCAGTGCATTATTGCATGTTTAACTCAATATATTTCAGTGCATTACTGCACATTTAATGCAGTATATTTCAGTGCTTCACTGCATGTTTAACAATATATATTTCAGCGTGTTACTGCTCCTTTAACGCTGTATATTTCAGTGCATTAGTGCACATTTAACATAGTATATTGCAGTGTATCAGTGTAGTTTTACTGCAGTATATTGTAGTGTGTCAGTAGAGTGTGTCTGTGTAGTCAGTACGCAAGTTAAAGTGCACCAAATACCACTTTCCATTAATTTAAGTGATTCAGATCTTGGTTCTGAGGTTGAGGAAGGTAGGAACATGAGCCTACAGAGAGGGAAGAACACTGGTAAACAACAAATTGGCAGTCATGTTCCCTCAGCCGCCATTTCTCCACTGATAATGAGAATGGACGGGATGATCATGATGATGATGAGGTCACTGACGTGACCTGGGTCACGGATAGAGTAGACGAGGAAAGTGAGGGTGAGGCACAACTCCAAAAATGTAGCAATCATGGAAGAGTAGAGAGCAGCCACCCTATTCCACCAGATTGTGGAGCTGTTATCTCCTGGCCCACTTCCCACAGCTCAGCTGTTTGTACTTTTTTTAGCACTTTGCAAACTTTGCCTCTAACACATCTGCCCCATCTGCTGCAGGGGAAAAAAATACAGTCACTGCCACCCACACACCTATCATCTAAATTCAAGCTTGTCAAAGCTGCTGGCTTTACAACTCCTATTTTTCGATCTGGTGGATTCTGCCCCCTTCCTTGATTTTGCAGAATGTGCTGTACCACAATTGCAGGTTCCCAGTCACTATTTATTTTTGCATAAGGCCATTGCAGCTCTCTACCATCACATGGAAAGCAATGTTTTGGGGTCATTAGGCAAGGCAGTAATCCATGTTACTGCTGACATGTGGTTCAGCAACCATGGTTAGGGACAATATATTTTTTTCCACAGCCCACTGGGCAACTGCTTGAAACTTGCAAGGATGCAGGACAGGGCTCAGTGCAACAGCGTGTTGTGCCACCATGTCTCCATACAGATAGTGGTGCAGATGCAATATTTGCTAGCTTTACCCCCTCTTCCACTTCCTCCTCCTCCTCTGCTAAATTGTCTTATGACCCAAAGTACCCACTAAGCATTTCAGGAGCTATTCAATGAGTCAGAATAAAAGGTGCCATGCAGTGCTTCCGCTGTTCGGTCTAGTGGAAAGAAGCCATTCCAGAGCAGAGAGTCTTGCAGCTTTGCTCGGGCAAGCCCAGAGGTGGTTCACACCATGCCAGTGGGTGATAGCATAAATCCAGCCCTTGAAATATGTAGCAATAATCCCATATGCTGAACTAGTTTGTAAGCCCCTTCTGCTCCCCCCAGGTGGATTATCCTGTATGCCCTCCTACATGTTTGACAGAACATGCTTTATTATTATTATCCCCACCAACCATATTTAGTCTCATAGTGCACCCAGCCCCTGGATGTTGCAACTTGTGTTACCTCACAGATGGCCTCTGAGTGCCAGAATTGCTAAGCGGTCAATAGGAAACTTAGTAGTTCCTACTGCATAGGAAGCACATAGAATGGGACCAGTGCCAGTAGTTGACTGTACACTAGGGATGAGCCGAACACCCCCTGGTTTCGGTTCGCACCAGAACGTTCGAACAGACCGGGACCCGAACGTTTGAATTCAAAAATGATCATTTTAAAGACCAAAATTCAATTTATTGTTGGAAAACATCGTTCAGAACCCGGGTCTTGCCCCAGGGAACAAGTATCAATGGAAAAAAAAAGTTTTAAAAACGGCCGTTTTTTCCAGAGCAGCCATTTTAATGATGCTTAAAGTGAAAAAAAAATCCTTTAAATATCACACCTGCTGGGTGTCTATAGTAGTGGCACGTGTTTAGAAATGTCCCTGCACAACATGAGAGGACTATAAAAAAATAATAATAATACTGCTTGCGCACGTGCTGTGTGGCAACAATATGTCTAATATTTTAGCGGTGGTGGGGGGCCATTATTGTTTTGTGAAAGAAAAATTTTAGAGAAAAGGACACCCCTTAAACATACTGTAATTGGAGCGCAACAAGGAGCCACGTGCAAAGTATTGCATCAAAAATTGTTATTAGGCGCCCCTGTTAAACATGGGCTGAAAAATTGTGCCTTGGGCACAACACAACACTGCAACCCCTCCCAATAACTCCAATTGGAGCGCAACAAGGAGCCACGTGCAAATTATTGCATCAAAAATTGTTATTAGGCGCCCCTGTTAAACAGGGGCAGAAAAATTGTGCCTTGGGCACAACACAACACTGCAACCCCTCCCAATAACTCCAATTGGAGTGCAACAAGGAGCCACGTGCAAATTATTGCATCAAAAAATTGTTATTAGGCGCCCCTGTTAAACAGGGGCAGAAAAATTGTGCCTTGGGCACAACACAACACTGCAACCTCTCCCAATAACTCCAATTGGAGCGCAACAAGGAGCCACGTACAAATTATTGCATCAAAAACTGTTGTTATTAGGCGTCCCTGTTAAACAGGGGCAGAAAAATTGTGCCTTAGGCACTGGTGGCGTAGCCCAGAAACACAACATTTCTTACTAGCTATCAGCAAGAAAAGTGAGGAGGAGAAGGATATTCCATCAGCAGCATAAGAGGACAGTCACTCAGCATCAGCATACGCAGTCTAAAAGGGATCCGACATTTCAACAAAAAAATATTATTCAGTAACATCAGCATCAGGTGCTTGGTAGCTGGTGTTGATCCAAGCCTGATTCATTTTGATGAAGGTCAGTCAATCAACAGAGTCGGTGGAGAGGCGCACCCTGTGATTGGTAACAAAGCCTCCAGCAGCACTGAATGTGCGTTCTGAAAGAACACTGGATGCAGGGCAAGCCAGTAGCTTAATTGCGTACTGTGCAAGCTCTGGCCAGTGATCCATCCTCAAGACTCAGTAAGCCAGAGGATTTTCGGTGGGGAAGGAGTCCAAGTCAGATCTCCTAGGTATTCCCGTACCATGTAAACCAGACACTGGCGATGGTTGCTGGAACCGGTCAGACCTTGGGGCTGCGGACTAAAAAACTGTCTGAAGGCATCGGTCAAACGGCCACCTTCTCCACCGCTCCTTCTGTGACTCACCAAAGCCTCTGCAAGACATCGCCCAGAGCCAGGTTTTGGTAATCCCCCCGGTTCTGGGAACGCATTGCTCAGACCCTTCTGCAAGGCCTCCCGCAGAAGTTTCATTTTCTGCTCCCTCTGCGATGGTAACATAAGGTCCGCAACCTTACTCTTGTAACGTGCACACGTGCAGTGACACCAACTGCGCTCAGGTGATATATAACAGCACACGTGCAGTGACACCAAATGTGCTCAGGTGATATGTAACAGCACACGTGCAGTGACACCAAATGCGCTCAGGTGATATGTAACAGCACACGTGCAGTGACACCAAATGTGCTCAGGTGATATGTAACAGCACACGTGCAGTGACACCAAATGCGCTCAGGTGATATGTAACAGCACACGTGCAGTGACACCAAATATGCTCAGGTGGTATGTAACAGCACACATGCGGTGACACTAACTGCACTCAGGTGGTATGTAACAGCACACGTGCGGTGACACCAAATGCGCTCAGGTGATATGTAACAGCACACGTGCAGTGACGCCAAATGCGCTCAGGTGATATATAACAGTACACGTGCAGTGACACCAAATGCGCTCAGGTGATATGTAACAGCACACGTGCGGTGACACCAAATGCGCTCAGGTGATATGTAACAGCACACGTGCGGTGACACCAAATACGCTCAGGTGATATGTAACAGCACACGTGCAGTGACCCTAACTGCGCTCAGGTGGTATGTAACAGCACACGTGCGGTGACACCACCTGCGCTCAGGTGGTATGTAACAGCACACGTGCGGTGACACCAAATGCGCTCAGGTGGTATGTAACAGCACACGTACAGTGACACCAAATGCGCTCAGGTGGTATGTAACCGCACACGTGCGGTGACACCAAATGCGCTCAGGTGGTATGTAACAGCACACGTGCGGTGACACCAAATGCGCTCAGGTGATATGTAACAGCACACGTGCGGTGACACCAAATACGCTCAGGTGGTATGTAACAGCACACGTGCGGTGACACCAACTGCGCTCAGGTGGTATGTTACAGCACACGTGCGGTGACACCAAATGCGCTCAGGTGATATGTAACAGCACACGTGCGGTGACACCAAATGCGCTCAGGTGGTATTAAACAGCACACGCACAGTCAGAGCGACTGCGTTTCTGTGCAATTCAATAGCCCACTTGCATTAACAGCAACTGCCTTTCTGTGCAAATAAATAGCACACTTGCAGTAACAGTTAATGCGTCTATGTGCAATTAACTAGCACGCGTTAACACGGAGTACTATGTTTAAGGTAAACCCTAAAGCACAATCTCCTGCCTGACAGATACTAATAGCAGATCTAGCTAAGCTATACAGTTTATAAATATATTGACAACTCCTAGGGATGTCAATATATTCTCTACAAACTGTAAATTTAACTATACTGGCTACTAGCCTCCCTGATCTATCTATCTATCTATCTATCTATCTATCTATCTATCTATCTATCTATCTATCTATCTATCTATCTATCAAGACACTGTGGGCCAGATTCTCATACAAATTTGCCGGCGTAGCGTAACGCATTTACACTACGCCGCCGCATCGTACTAGAGCAAGTGCCGTATTCTCTAAGCATTTGCTCCGTAGTTTGCGTTGGCGTAGCGAAAATGGCCCAGCGTAAGCAAAGGGGGCGGCTTCTATTTAAATGAAGCGCGCCCCCGCGTCGAACGAACTGCGCATGCGCCGGCCGGGGAAAAAGCCCAGTGCGCATGCTCCAGCTCACTTTGGAAAGCGTTGTTGAAACCGACGTCAAAACGACGTGATCGTCACTACGCAATGCCCTATTCGCGAACGAGTTAGTAAAACGACGTAAGCGACAGAAAAAGCCGACGCTGACCCGACGCCATACTTAACATGGCATCCGACGGTACTTCGTAAGGTTACTCCTCATAGAAGCAGGGGTAACCTTACGCGAAAGAAAACAACGTACGCGACGACGGCGCAGCGTAGTAGCCTCATTTGCATAGGCAAATGAGAAAACAACGTAAAGGCCACCTAGTGGCCGGAGTTGTCATTACAACTACGATCCGCAAGTGTAATGGTATTACACTTGTCGGATGTTCAAGCGTATCTATGCCAAAGTGATGCTAAGAATCACTCGCATAGATACGAGCCAAAAAAAACGGCGATACGACGGGGTATCTGAGATACTCCGTCGTAGCGCCTCTGAGAATCTGGCCCCTAGTCTCTATCTACCTCTCTCTCTCTGTCTGTCTGACTTCTCTAAGCAAGCCGGAAACACACTACACGAGGCCGCCCGGGAGGCGGCCTTTTATAGTGTGGGACGTGTGCTAAAGCCCTGAGCCCTAATTGGCCAAAGCACCCAGGCTTTGGCCAATTAGGTCTCTTCGTTTTTTGGGCGCTGTGATTGGCCAAGCATGCGGGGTCATGGTGCATGCTTGGCCAATCATCAGTGCGCAGCGCCGCAGTGAATTATGGGTCATTCGAATTTGGCGCGAACGACCCGATTTGTTTGTTTTCGACGAACGATCGAACATGCAATGTTCGTTGTGAACATGTGTTCGCATCGAACGCGAAGCTCATCCCTACTGTACACAATACTGGAGCATTCTGGAAAGAAGAAAATTGGCTGCTTTTATTGAAACTTTTTAAGTTATCTGTATATATTATTTACAAATAAGAAAAAATTGGTCATATACAGTATGTTATACCCAACATTCTGACGCCTTTCCAGTATGTGATAATTTTCTGCCTCCATTCTTTTTCTGTTCACTTTAATTGCTATCACTTAGTTTTGTTATCAGTCAGAGTTAATTAACTTCAACCAATGGCCTTTTCTTATCACAAGTTGTCTACTTCAGTTCTGTTCATCAATTAGGTTTAAGTACGCATCATGCCAGTAATGTTCTGACTACATAGAAAAATGAGATTATGATTTCTTTCAAGAAAATGTTAAGTGACCTTCATGGAATAAAAACCCTTGGCTCAAAAACATGCGTTCCATGCGAACATGTGAGTCATTGTTCTTTTTACCACTGGGCACTTTTAGATTTTTTTAATGATAAAAATATACAAATATCTTTTATCCCGTGCAAGAGTTTCACAATAGTTTTTTGTTATTCTCAATGCTTTTGGTAGGTGCTGACATGAAAGTATAATAAACAAACATTGTAGGTTTTCCCAGTATTCATGATTGCATTATTACACAAAAAAATATTGGACCAGATTCAGATACAATTACATTGGCGCAGAGTATCAGAGATACACTACGCTGCCGTATTTTACCAGGCTGTACGACGAATCCTGGTAGATTTTGTCCATTACCGTAAGGCGGCGTAGTGTATTTCTCGCCGCGTAATCGAAATACGCGATTAGGGGGCGTGAAGCATTTAAATTAGGCGCGTCCCCGCGGCGATCGAACTGCGTATGCTCCGTTCAGAAATTTCCCGCCGTGCATTGCGTGAAATAACGTTGATACGTCATTCGTTGTTTGAGTAGCGTCGTTTACGGACATTCCTATTCCCGGGCGTTTTACGTCAAAAATAAAAAAAGACGTCGGAAAACGTTGATATTCGACGCGGGAACGACGGCAATACTTAACATGGGCTGTCTAATATTAGACCAGCAAAAATCTGGTATAGTTTTACGCAGCAAAAAGATGACTAAAGCTGCCGTAAGAGATTGCGATAGACGTTCGTAATTTCGTGGATAGTCGGCAAAAGCTAATTTGCATACCCCGATGCGGAAAACGACAGGAACTCCACCCAGCGGCCGCAATTTTATTGCAGTGTAGATCCGAAGGCGTACAAACACGTAAACCAGTTGGATTGAAGCCCGCAGCCGTAATTTCATGGTTTGAGTTTTCAGAGTAGTGAAAAAACGTGCGTAATTCGAAAGTACTCCAGTCTAACGTGAGATAGACAGGAGTAATCGCTCTGTGAATCTGGCCCAATATTTTTACAGAGAGAAGAAAAGTTAAAATATTTGACTCTGATTTAGCTCAATAAGCACCCTCTAGTGTGCTACTAGTGACCTTCATGGAATAAAAACCCTTGGCTCAAAAACATGCGTTCCATGCGAACATGTGAGTCATTGTTCTTTTTACCACTGGGCACTTTTACATTTTTGATTTGGCTCATGATTAACTGATGAGTCTTGAATGTGGGTCAAGAGTTTACTGGGTGGAAGATGGAGTACTGAGGAGACTGTTGATAGCCCTTGAGGCGAACTCCTGCCAGAGTAGGGGACTCTGCCTCGGGGGTGGTGCTCTTACTGGCTTGGGTAGATCCTGACCACATCTTGGTTTGAAAGGAATATTACCTAAGAGGCAGCGGGAGCAATGAGGACTGTGTGAGTACATCAGCACGGTCAGGGACTTACAAAGGACTTACAGCGTTGTGCTTAAATCTTTTCTTTACTTTGCCCTGGGAGATCTTTAGTAGCAGCCGGGTTTGCTGGTGAAGAAGTAGCCAGGTGGGCGAGTAGTTCCTAAAGTCAGTAGTTCTGAGATCATTGTCTTTGGTGAGTTACTTGCAATCTACAACATTTTGTGGTGTTACTTTCCAAAGGGACTGAGAGTTCCTAGCCCTTAAGGGGCTTTTGCATTTTTTTCTATCAGAGACAAATCTGGAGTTAAACATAGGGAGGAAGTTGTCCTTGGTCTTGATGCTATCGAGTTGGGCATCCAAAAAAATTCCTATCCATTATTACCCCTAATAAAACATAAAAACAAAGCTCAAAGACTGTTCCTTGTGTCTGGAGAATGTGTGCAAAATCTTTGTTGCCTGGCTGTGCAGGAGTGGGGAACCCAGTCATCTGCAACCACTGCAGGGGTTATGCTACACTCATATAAAATCATAGTCAAATATTTTAACTAATAATAATGAACTTTTATAAACTCTTGTAAATTCACATATGGAATATACTGTTTCACTTGCCAAATGATGTATACTCCTGTCCATTTAATAGTTTACACAGCTCTGACTTTTCTCTTCTGTAGTAATGTTACACCTAAATGTCTTGTTCCTCCCCCAGCCTATGACTGACAGTAAAATCAGAAGCAGCACACTAATCATGACTCTGTTATTACTCAGCTTTCTCCTCCTATCAACATACTCCTTGTCAGCACTGTGTCACAGATGGTTGGCTCCTTGTGCTGTTTCTTCGTTTTCAAGACTAAGCTCTGCTGTTAAGGGGGTTTCAAGGTGCTGATAGCAATTTAAATGTAGGTACTAAAACTAGTTGAATTTAAAAATGCTGAAAAAATAGTGCAGCGCAGAACAAATTAATAAATACTTTCAAAAAACTTATATAAGAAAAAGCAAACAGAATGTCCATGAGTGTACAGATAATCCAAAGTGAATATGAGGAGCCAGAAAATTGTCCATAAATGTACTAATAATCCAAAGTGAATATGAGGAGCCACATCCATAACGTGAATGGTGAAATCAGAAGAAAAACCTCCACCAAGAAAGGTAAGAATGGCCTCTCACCTTATTGCCTAGACCAAAAAGGTCAAACAGCATATAATATCAAGGATCTCCCAAATGGTCCAATCAGTTCAACAGCGGATCGCTCATGCGGCATCAGTAAACTCAAACGCCAGTAATGGTTTATGCAAAAAGAATAGAAAGAGATCTAGTGCTCTCTGAAGCGTACTTTAAAATTTATTGCATATAAAATAAACACACTCACATAAAAAGCACTTGTTCCTGAGTGCTAGGTAAATAGCCATACATCCGGGAATCCATCAAACAAATTGTTAGGACACACGGTGTGCAGTGTGCAGTCGCGGGTGACGTCACGCATGTAACTCCCCCCTCGTACGTCGTTACGTCCACTGGGCGGGACTTCGGGGGGGGGGTCCCGATCGGACCCCCGACCCACGTCTAGGCAGGGACGTACAGGTATGTTGATGTGCCTGTCCGTGCCATTCTGCCGATTTATATGTACATGCGGCGGTCCTTAAGTGGTTAACTGGTAGTTGAGTTGGCATGCAAAGCTGTACCCAATTGAAATTTATAGATTTTTTTTCACACAAATAGAGCTTTCTTTTGGTAGTATTTGATCACCACTGGATTTTTTTGTGATTATAAATGAAAAAGTTAAATATTTTTTACGTTCTGTTATAAAACATATCCAATTTAAAAGTAAAACAAAATCAAATTTCTTCATAGATTTTTTTTCCAAAATGTATTCTGATACATGTCTTTGGTAAAAAAAAATCCCAATAAGTGCATATTAATTGGTATGCATAAAAGGTCTACAAACTATGGTATATACTGTACAGTGCATCTTGAAAGACAGCGCTTCACTTTTTCCACATTTTGTTATGTTACAGACTTATTCCAAAATTGATTAAATTCATTATTTTCCTCAAAACTCCACAAACAATACTCCATAATGGCAATGTGAAAGAAGTTTGTTTGAAATCTTTGCAATTTTTTTACAAATAAAAAATAAATCACACGTAAATAAGTATTCACAGCTGTTGCCATGACTCTCCAAAATTGAGCTCAGTTGCATCCTGTTTCCACTGATTATCCTTGAGCTGTTTCTACAACTTGATTGAAGTGCACTGGTGGTGAATTCAGTTGATTGGACATGATTTGGAAATGCACAGACCTGTCTGTATAAGGTCCCATAGTTAACAGTGCATGTCAGAGCACAAACCAAGCCATGGAGTCTAAGGAATTGTCTGTAGACCTCTGAGACAGGATTGTATGGAGGCACAGATCTGGGAATAGAGTACAGGAAAATGTCTGCAGCTTTAGAGGTCCCAATGAGCACAGTGGCCTCCATCATCTGTAAATGGTAGAAGTTTGGAACCACCAGGACTCTTCCTAGAGCAGGTTGTCTGGTCAAACTGAGTGATCGAGGGAGAAGTACCTTAGTCAGGGAGGTGACCAAGAATCCGATGGACGGTCACTCTGACACATCTCCAGCATTTATCTGTGGAGAGAGGGGAACCTTCTAGAGAACAACCACCTCTGCAGCACTCCACTAATCAGGCCTGTATGGTAGAGTGGCCAGACGGAAGCCACTCCTCAGTAAAAGGCACATGACAGCCCATTTGGAGTTTTCCAAAAGGCACCTGAAGGACTCTCAGACCATGAGAAACAAAAGTCTCTGGACAAAGATTGAACTATTTGGCCTGAATGACAATTGTCATTTCTGGAGGAAACAAGGCACCACTCATCCATTGGCCAATACAACAAGAACTGGAAGACTCGTTAGGATCGAAGGAAAGATGAATGCAGCAATGTACAGAGACATCCTTGATGAAAACCTGCTCCAGAGAGCTCTGGACCTCAGACTGGGGCGAAGACTGGGGCGAAGACTGGGGCGAAGTTTCATCTTCCAACAGGACAATGACAATAAGCACACAGCCAAGATAACAAAGGAATGGCTGTGTACCGACGCTCCCCATCCAACCCGATGGAGCTTGAGAGTTCCTGCAAAGAAGAATGTGAGAAACTGGGCAAAAATAGGTGTGCCAAGCTTGTAGCTTCATACCCAAAAAGACTTGAACCTTTAAATGCTACCTAAGGTGCTTCAACAAAGTACTGAGCAAAGGCTGTAAATGCTTATGTACATGTGATATTTTTATTTATTTTTTATTTGAAAAGATTTCAAACAAACTTCTTAAAGTGAAGTTTCCATCCCAATTTTGTTTTCATTATTGTGCTCATTAGACCTAAAAAAGAAAAAAAAATTGTATTTTTTTATTTTTTACTCATCTGGAAATGCCTGTTGCTATGCGGTCGCATGACATCTGCCTTTGGAATCACCTAGGATTCTGACATCATCTCCCTCTAATGCTCCTGGGAAATGTGTGTCATCATTTCCCAGGATGCAGTGCGCTACCCAATTATATATACTGAAAAACAATGCGGAGCAGCGACAGATTGTAAACCCCGCTTTAAACATTGTCATTATGGTGTATTGTTTGTAGAATTTTTAGCAAAATAATGAATTTAATCAATTTTGGAATAAGGCTGTAACATAACAAAGTGTGGAAAAAGGGAAGCACTCTGAATACTTTCCGAATCCACTGTATATTGATTTTTTTTTTATACTACTAATGGCGGTGATCAGCGTCTTATAATGGGACTGCGATAGTGCTGCTGCAATCTGACACTAACTGATACTGGGTGTGAACTGGCTAACTGACATCACCAGTGAAACCAATACAGTGATCAGTGATAACACTATACCATGTCACTGTACTAAGGACAGCGTCTGGGTAGGGGTTAACATCTAGGGTGATCAAAGGGTTAAATGTGTGCCTAACAAAGTGTAATGTGTATAATATGTGCTGCTTTTTACTAAAGATCGATTTGTTTCTTATTCCTGCTTCAGAGAGATCATTCCTTCTGTACAGAGCCCTATGTTGTCAAAACAGGGCTCTGGGCTGTGATTGAAAACTGTAGATCAGCAGGTCTCAGCTATGAATTATTGGCTGGGATTTGCTGACAGACTCCCGTTATGTACAATCACAGTGGGTTAAAATCGGGGGTGCGCATGAGCTGGCAGCAATGTACCAGTACGTCGCTTTGCCTGCACGTGCTGTCCATCTGCATTAAATTGCGGACAAACGGTCCTTAAGTGGTTAATGAACAAATGCCTGCATGAATTGGTGTTTTTTTCTAATATTCCTGAAGTTCCTCTTTAAACTGAATATTTTGCTGGTCCTCCATAATGAAGCATGGATACATTTTAGCAGAGCTTTTTTTCTCAGAAAATAGGTGCAGGAACTCAACCACGACCCCGTTCAGATTTCACAAACAGTAGAAGGGTCTTAAAGGGGCATTAAATACCAGAATTGCACTAATACAGAGTGCAGAGTTCTGGGGGGGTTACACACAGAGTGAAGAGCTGGCACTTGTAAACACAGAAACCAGACTTCTGTGTTTACAAGTGATTGTGGTGAGCAGGCACCAAAGGGTCTGAGCCAAAGGTGGTGGAACTGAGTTCCCCCAAGTTCCCCCAGAAAAAAAGCCCTGCATTTTAGGGTATAAATGCAAAAGCTGGCTGTTGCATGGGCCACAAAGTACAATCAGCTTCTAAGCAGAAGGCTAGCGACAGCCCCTTGCTTTTTATATATAGATGGGGCAAACCACCCCCTGTTTGGTTCACGGCAGAACTTTTAATCATTGCAAAAGATCGGAACTGAATAACTAACCCCTTTGAAGTCCATGGGACCCAAACTGGAGAAATCAAAAGTGTCCATTTTGAAGGTTTATATATACATACATTGGTTATGGGGGTCTGGGTACGGACCTGGGGGAAATGTATCAATGAAAAAAAAGTTTGTAAATAACATTATTTTTTAATGAGCAGTGACAGTGTCAGTGCCAATCAGTGCCGCCTATCAGCACTCATCATTGCTGCATATCAGTGCCACCTATCAGTGCCCATTAGTGCCACACATCAGTGCCCTATAAGTGCCCATCAATTCTACATATCAGTGTCGCCTCATCAGTGCCTGTCAGTGAAGGAGAAAACAAAATTTTATAACAAACTAAGAATTTTTTTTTTTTTTTTAAATGAAAACCCCAGAGGTGATCAAATACCACCAAAAGAAAGCTCTATTAGTGGAAAGAACATGATAAAAAAATTGTTTGGGTACATTGTTGCATGTCAGTGCAATTGTCATTCAAAATGCAACAGCGCTGAAAGCTGAAAATTGTCCTGAGCAGGAAGGGGGAAAGTGCCTGGTATTGAAGTGGTAAATTTTGATAAATGTCAGCCAGTCCACAGAGTCTGCTAACATTCTCTTAATCATTACACTATAAACAGCAACCATGTAAGCAGCCTTATATAGTGTGGGGTGTGGACGTAGCTCCCTGAGCCTTGCTTGGCTAAGGGCATCCTGCTTTTGGCTAATCATGGCTCTCACAGCAGAGCATACTGTGATTGGCCAAAGCATGCAGGTCAGCGGCAGGCTTTGGCCAATCATCAGACATCAATGCACTGCCATCTTGCATTTTTCCACAGTGCTCAAATTTGCCGCAAACGCCCCATAATGTTTGGTATTCACTCACTTACGCTTGACTCGAACATCAGAATCATCCCTAGTTGTAGCCTCCATATAGGTTCTACTGTAAATCTGCCCTAATATGCACTTACTTGAAACACATCTCTATATCTGCATTCCACTATCTAAGGATCAGCATTTTACCTGCCTGCTTTTATAGCAGTCATTGGAACCAAGGTCTATGGAATAATTGCCCTTAGGGGAGGAGGTTTAATCTCAAATGACAACACATTTGTGCAGGGCCGGACTTACCATTGGGCTTGACTGGGCTCAAGCCCATGGGCCCCGCCCAATAGGGGGCCCCTCTATAGGGGTCCGGAGGTCTCCAGGGCCCCGGACAGAAACCCCTACTTTTTTATTTATTTTTTATAAAAAATATATGTTTTTATATATATATATATATATATATATATATATTTATATATATATATATATATATATTATTATTATTAAAGGGCCCAGAGGTCTCCAGGGCCCCCGGATGGCAACCCCCTCCCCCTTTTTTATAAAAAAATTACATATATTTTTATATATATATATATATATATATATATATATATATATATATATATATATTTTTTTTTTATTAAAGGGCTCAGAGGTCCCCAGGGCCCCATGTGGCAACCCCCCCTTTTTTTATAAATGTTTAATTTTTTATTTTTGTTTATATTCTTTTATTTTTTATTAAAAGGCCCAGAGGTCCCCAGGGCCCCCAAATGGCAACCTCCCTTTTTTTATGTATTTTTTATAAATGTTTATTTTTTTTAGGGGTCTGGAGGTCCCCAGGGACCCAGAGGCCCCCAGGGCCCTGGACAGCAACCCCCACTTTTTTTATTTATTTCTTTATAAAAAAAAAAGTTTTTTTATATTTTTTATATATATATACTGTATGTATGTGTATATATATATATATATATATATATATATATATATATATATATATATATATATATATATATTATAATTATTATTATTAAAGGGCCCAGAGGACTCCAGGGCCCTAGGATGACAACCCTCCTTTTTTTTATTAAAAAATTGACATTTTTTTTATATTTTTTATAAATGTTTATTTTTTTTAAAGGGCCCAGAGGTTTATTTTTTCTCTTTTTTTTAAAGGGCCCAGAGATCCCCAGGGTCCCAGATGGCTACCCCCCCTTTATATATATATATTTTTTTATTATTTTTTTCTTTATTTTTTTTTTGTAAAGGGCCCCCCCGTGCTTCTCAATTTCAGACGGCAGCACCCCCCCCCCCCTGCGCATACCTCCCAACATGCACAGATTCTGCGGGACTTTGCGCTTCTTCCCCCAGTCCCGCGAAAGGGTTAATTTTCCCGCACTGCAATAGGAGGCAGCACGGAAGCAGGAGGAACCGGAACGGCCCCCACCACACTAAGTCCTGCCCTGCATGTGTGGGCCCGTATGTAAATGGTGTTTGGGTGGAAAACCGATGAATAAGGCAATTTACATACAGGCCCATACATCAGGGAAATTATGATTCCTGCCTGCAGCAGATTGATGGCATTATCTAAGCCTAGGGAAAGCCACTTAAATTATGTTTAAAACCCAAAACTGAAATGCAACATTTTGCAGCTTTCTCATTATTGTTGTGGCTATATTAAAAAAATAATTAAGACTTTTTTTATTTTCACCTGGTGATCTGGAGAGTTAAGCCATATGTAGATGGTTCAAATCTCAGCCTTACACCTTACATATTTCCTGTCCTAGGATGACAAAGCATTGTCACCCTAGGCTGCTCTCTTTATTTGAAAAACAAATTGATTGAGCGCACTCCTAACATGTACAGATATGATGCTTATAGGGCATTGGTCACAAGAAATGGTCAGAAAGGGGTTAATGGAAGTGCATTAGTCCATTTATAATGTCCATTAAAATTAGTGTATAGATGTAACTTCCACAAAGTGGCAGCCAACTATCAGATGAAGTAATCTGGAGAGCAGCAAAGAAAAAGCGGCACCTTCTAAGCGTAGTAAGTAATTTATTGTAGATTAAAACATTTTAAAAATAATTTACTCACAAACGGAGTTACATGACAGGCTTCATATAGTGTTTTCATCCGCTGCAGTCCCGGAAAAGACCGTAGCAACTCGATGTCCTGGGGACTGGATCAGCGCAGCTCCTTGCCTCAGATGGCTGTTCCGAGAGCGTTCGGCTCTCACCGTCGCTGCCATCTGAGACAAGGAGCTGCGCTGATCCAGTCCCCAGGACATCGAGTTGCTACGGTCTTTTCCGGGCCTGCAGCGGATGAAAACACTATATGAAGCCTGTCATGTAACTCCGTTTGTGGGTACATTGGCCCAGATTCATAGAGCAATTACGCCTGTCTAACTGGTGTTAGACAGGAGTAATTTCAAATTTTGCGCGCCGTATCACTAGTTGGAATCCTCAAACCATGATACGGCGGCTTCGGGCTTCGATCCGAGAGGCTTACGTCTTCGTAAGCCTTCGGATCTACGCTGCCATCTATTTGCGGCCGCTGGGAGGAGTTCGCGTCGTTTTGATGCGTCGGGATATGCAAATGTTTTTTTACGGCGATTCCCGAAGATACGAGTGGTCGTCGCAATCACTTTCGTCTATTTTTGTGTACGTAATGTTAGAGCAGCTTTTTGCTGCTCTAACGTTACGTAGCCCATGTTAAGTATGGCCGTCGTTCCCGCTTCGAATTTATTAAATTTTTTCTTTTGTTTACGTAACTCGTTCGGGACTAGGATCGTCCGTAAACGACGCTACCTAAACAACGAATGACGTCATGACGTGATTTCGCGCAATGCACGGCGGGAAATTTGCGAACGGAGCATGCGCAGATCGATCGCCGTGGGAACGCGCCTAATTTAAATGATTCACGCCCCCTACTCGTCTATATGGATTGCGACGGGAGAAATACACTACGCCGCCGTCGTTTACTGGACAAAATCTACCTGAATTCCACGTAGAGCCAGGTAAAAAACGGCGGCGTAGTGTATTTTTGATACGCTACGATAATCCATTTCTGTGTGAATCTGCCCCATTATTTTTAAAATGTTGTAATCTACAATAAATTACTTACTTACTACGCTTAGAAGGCACCGTTTTTTTTATTTTATTTTGCTGCTCTCTTTATT
This sequence comes from Rana kukunoris, assembly GCA_029574335.1. Classification (NCBI taxonomy): domain Eukaryota; kingdom Metazoa; phylum Chordata; class Amphibia; order Anura; family Ranidae; genus Rana; species Rana kukunoris. Next base: position 202,308,307 of record CM056051.1, read on the forward strand.
TGACCTCCTCCACTCATCATCTCTATTACATAGAGAAAAATTGGTTTGCAGCTGGCAGAAGACTCATGGAAAAACTTTTTTACATTGTTTGGGATTTCAGTCCAGTGAACAGGATGATTCAAAGATTTTTTGCAGCATCAACAAGAATTTTTCTGTTCTTGCAGAAAAGGTACTTAACCTGAAAGAAAAGAAAGTAGTCACCACATCTAAGGACTGAAAATGTTGTACATGTTTGTGCTTGTGTTTGAATATAGTGTAAGACAATGTTATGAATCTTATTGATCCATATCAGTTACCTGGGATGAAAAATACCTCAGTTGTCCTGCTTGTTAGAAAACATACAGATTAGGCAAGGCTTTTACAGTAAAGTAAAGTAGGCATTTTAACTTACAGTGGAACCTTGGATTGTGAGTAACGGGGTTAACGAGCGTTTCGCAGTACAAGGACTGTATTTAAAAAAATCCTAACTCGGTTTGTGAGTGTTGTCTCGCAAAACTAGCAGGATTCAGGCCAAAGCGGTGCCCCTGAGGTGGGGGGCACCGGAGCCGAATGGAGTCGAACGACACTGATTGCAGGCAATCTGCGCCTTTCGGAAATGCACGGAAAGACACAAGGACAGCTCGGCTGACCTTGGCAAACCTCGGGAACGGAGTCTTGCCGAGGTGTCCTCTGGCCTTTCCAGCAGTTTCCGAGGCTCTCCGGTGACCCCACCTCTGGCCGCATGTGGTATTGCATGCCATTGAAGTTAATGAAGAACTAATTATTTTTGTTTTCATTGACTTCAATGGGGAAACTCGCTTTGATATGTAAGTACTTTGGATAATGAGCATTCTCCTGGAACGGTTTATGCTTGTAATGCGAGGTTCCACTGTATTTACAAAAAAATCGGGTTTCTGGGTTTCATTAATCCTTAAAGGGGTTGTAAATGAATTTTTTCCCTAAATACCCATTTACACGATTTGTCTAGTGAGTACCAGCTGCTTTCTATTATGTCAGAGCACAGTTTTTTTATTTTATTTAAACAACTAAATACACAGATGAAATACACATAAGGAATAGTGTTGCTCACGAATATTCGCATTGCGAATATTCGCTACGAATATTGCATATTCGAGTATTCGCGAATAACTCGAATATCGTGGCGAATATTCGCTATTTCGAATATTCGTATTTTTTTCAAATTTCGCAATCAATATCGCAATCAATTTCGCATTCGCACTAGCGAAATTTCGCAATTTTTTTTTTTTATATAAAATATAGCGAATATTCGTAAATATCGAATATTCGTGATATTTTCTAAAAAAAAAAAAAAATTGCGAAATTTCGCATTTTTTTTTTTTTTTTTTTTTTTTTACAAAATATCACGAATATTCGATATTTATGAATATTCGCTATATTTTATCCAAAAAAATAGCGAAATTTCGCAATAATTTTCGCTTTCGCATATGCGAAATTTCGCTATTTTTTTTTTTATAAAATATAGCGAATATTCGTAAATATCGAATATTCGTGATATTTTATCAAAAAAAAAAATAGCGGAATTTCGCATTGGCGAAATGTCTCAATTTTTTTTTTTTTATAAAATATCACGAATATTCGATATTAACGAATATTCTTCGAAATATTCGCGAAATATCGCGAAATCGAATATGGCATATTCCGCTCATCACTAATAAGGAAGCTGTTTTACTTGCCAAAATATCATTTCAAATTATGTTTTTTTTAATTTGTATTTCCATCCAGTTCTAAAATGTACACAGCCCGAGTCCCACATTGTAATGGGGATTTTAGCTTGTTTATGTTTGACGCTGTCAGGGACATTTCTCATAATGCAACAGTGTTTTAGAGCATTTTCGAATAATACTGTTTTGTAATTAGTTGTTGGCTAATCCTGTCGCAATGTCTGGGGACTTTGATCGAAATCTAAATGATGTCTATCGCTGATATAATATATTGTACAGTTCGGTCTGATGCAATTGTTTTTATATTTCCTCCATACTGTTATTTTTACAAAGTAAGCCTGAGTTGTCTTTGCTCCAGGAACTATTGCAATAAAAATACTGGCCCAGATTCACAGAGCGATTACGCCTGCGCAACAGGAGATGCGCGTGCTTAAGTCAAAATGTGCACGTGCGTTTTGTTGCGCGGCATCCACAGAACGAGATACGCAAAAAAGCGTAATTTCGTTAGACTGGCGCATCCTTCCGCGCAAAAGTGCGCTAGACACACCATTGATTTGCTAGTCAAATATGCTAATGAGGGACTTACGGGGATCCACAAAACAACGTTGGGGCAGCGCAGGCGACGCAGTGTGCGCAACAGCAAAATGTCCTGTCTAAAATTAGAGCATATAAAAGCTGGTCTAAAAAGAGAAAAAAAGTCTACTTGTTAGATAAAGCAACACTGTTAGTGAGCAGCTCAGCAGTCACACATGTTGTACAACAATCTGTATGCCAACATGCCAGGGGCATCGTCGCACATAGCTATACTACTGACTTTAGATGAACAAAGAAGGATGAGGGCACGGAGGATGGCACAGAGGATGGCACGGGAGAGGATATACCGCACCCGCATAGACCTGTTTGGCATGAGTGATTCTGAGGTGTTTCGCATCTTCAGATTCACCCCTCATGTCATCCTGGAATTAACCACAACCCTGCAGGAGGACATCACCAGCCCAACACACTGCTCACATGCAGTGCAGCCACTGGTCAAGGTCATGGCAACACTCCATTTCCTTGCCAGTGGCCCTTTTTTAGCGTACAAGTGGAGTGGTGGCTGGGATGTCACAATCCTCCATGAGCAGATGTGTGCACCAGGTTGTCCCTGCAATTCTCAGACGCATGGCCAACCAAATCATCAAACCCACCACTGAGGAGCTGCGGCTGAAGGCAATGACAGATTTCTACAGAATTGCCAGATTCCCACGCACTGTGGGGGCCATTGATTGCACACATGTGGCACTCCAGCCCCCCCAGGAGACAGAGCACATGTACCGCAATCGGAAGCATTGGCATTCCATCAATGTACAGGTGATAGTCGATGCCCAAGGCCTCATATGGCACGTCCGTGCCAAACACCCAGGGTCCAGCCATGACAGCTACATATACAATCAATGCCACATCCGAATGGAATTCGATCAGAACGTGTATGGGGACACCTGGCTGGTTGGTGAGTGACATGGGTGGCAGGCATGACTATCCCCTCCCATGATGCACATCACAAGGGGCACATGCATGACTAACATCCTCCTGTCTTTTCCCTTACAGGTGACTCTGCATATCCACTGGGACCCCATCTCATGACTCCTATCCGGAACCCCCAAACCCCAGGAGAGGAAAGATACAATCAAGCACATGCCCAAACACGAGCAGTGGTGGAGCGCACCTTTGGCCTCCTAAAGTCACGTTTCCGATGCCTGGATAAGTCTGGGGGTACCCTCTTGTATTCCCCAAACTTCGTGTGCCAGATCATCGGTGCATGTTGCATGCTGCACAACTTCGCAGAAGAAAGGGCCTGCAGATTGACCTATGTGATGACCTGACCCCTGAACCAGACAATCCCCCCCTAACCGAGGCTACCCCGTCTTCTGAGGGAAGAGCAGCCAGGAGACAGCTCACATTGGGCATCTTTGCACGTTAAACACACCTATTAATCATGGCACAATGAGAATGCATGCATGCACACCACTGTGGTCCCTAGCACACACACCCCACATCCACATCAAATTGGATTGGCACCAGTCCACCATGCAGGACTTGTGAGCAGCAACGCCACGCCAAGGCTCCAATTATGTCACTGTACATTCATACACCATTCACACGGACCTGGGGATCACTTCTCCCTGGTCCTGGGGAACCCTTCTCCACCAAAATAGAGGGTGACACCCCTTTTCCGGCAGGAATGTCACCCCCACATTCACACAGCATTCACAACCCCAAAAAAAAAATGACCTGCAAAAGCAAAAAATTTCCAGCAAAATAAATAAATAAAAAAAATAAAAAAAAAAGAAAATGGGGAAAAACAAATTATTGCCCTCTGCGTGAGCCACGCCTGGGGCGCCCCCGGCCACGGGCCCGGCTTCTCAGGGGAGACTCATGGGGAAGGGGTAAAACCGGGGAAGGAGGAGCAGCCCCTGATCTCTGCCCACCTGGCGGCCTGCCCTCCAAGACCACGGCAATTCTGTCCAGGGCAGCACCAAGTGTTGCCGTGTTGGCCTGGATAGCCAGGGTAAGGGCCCTCACATCATGCCCAACGCCTGCTGATGTCGTCTGCAGTTCATTTAGGCAGGTTGTGAAAGCCCGGGAGTGGGAGTCCAGGTTCCCCAGCGTATCCTTGATGGAGGACAGGCTCTCCTCCATCCGCACCAATGTCTGGCTGACCTGTCCCAGATGGCGGGTCTGGAGGAACTGGTCCCTTCTCAGAGTGGCGGGCAGGAGATCGGCCACCCCCCTGGTGGTCTGGGATGACATCCTGCCTCCAGCTGATGCTTGTGGCCGGGGAGAAGGGGAGGCCCTTGTGAGGGGAGCCATGTTGGGGGAGAAGGGGGGGGGGTCCCCCTTAGGGAGGCCTGCCTGCTGCCAGCCAGAGGGGAAGAGTTCTCAAAACCCAAACGTCCAGTGCCTGACATGGACTCCTCCTCCTCATGATTCTCCTCCTCCTCATGATTCTCCTCCTCCTCATGATTCTCCTCCTCCTCATGATTCTCCTGCTCCTCTTGAACCTCCTCCGCGGACTCCGGCCTTGTTGGGGGGGCCTCATTAGGCTGCTGTCCTGGGGTTGGTGCGGTCAGGCCAGATGGCCCTGCACCCTCCTGCACATCTGTGGATGACACAAAACATTCACAGGTTGGAGGATCCACACACTTGCCACATATTCCCTTTCACCCCCTCCCCCACACATGCTACACACCTGATATATAAAAAAAAAAAACTTACCTGGCACCACGGGCTCCGGACTTGAGTCAAAGCCGGGCAGGCCCGCAACTTCATGCCAATGAAAGGTCAGGGCCACCGCACGCTCCTCCGCTGTCAGGCTAATGGGGCATGGTGGGCCCCCTCCTGTGCCCCTGGCATGGGCATGCATTCTGGCCAGCTTCTTTTTGACCAGACGCCGGAGGTCATTGATTTTTTTGTCAATCCCTGACCGGGTCCGTGTCTCCCCCTGCCCCGCTGAATTCACCTGGTCAGTGATCCTATCCAAAATCTCCCTCCTCCTGGCCGGGGTGGTGTTGGCACTCTGTGGGCCGTGGAGGTAACGCCCATACTCGCTAATGGCCCGGGCAAGAATCTGTTTTTCCACAACTGTAAAATTCAGCTTTCGTTTTCTCTCAGTCATCCTTCCAAAAAAAAAAACAGTCCCAGTCAACAAAATTCACGCACACAAACAAGCACAACCAATCAAAAAAAAAACACACACACAGAGATAAAACTACTGAGCAAGAAACAGTCACCAAAAAACAAAACAAAAATACAGCAGGAAAAGAAACAAACACAAATATATCAATCAAACAAACAGTCTCTCAAACACTTATCAAAAACCACTTTCAAAAATCTACTAGCAAACACTTGATCACACAGAACACTAATCTGACAACTACAAAACACACCGCAACGAACAACAAGAACAAAAGCACTTGGTTAAATGGGAAGGGACAAAGGGATGTACTTTTGCAATGCAAGTGCGTTTGTGTGTGTCTATTTATGCTGTCTGCGCAGTTCACAACGTTGCCCTAGTCCATTTCCAATTTCACTGATTGCGCCGCTCCCGAGTTGTGAGCATGCGCACAGCGGAGCTGACATGGTCTCCTTCAAGCGCGCGTGCGCGAGCCGGCCAGCCCTTCATTTGCATGGGGTCACGGCTCATTTCAATGTAACACGCCCACGTCCTTCCCAATTTGTATTACTCCTTCTTACGCCTCTGAAAAAACGTTACGTATGCGCAATTTTCTGCGCAAAAGCTACGAGAATAGGGTGATTACGCGACAAAATTGCGCAAGTCTAACGTAAAGGCGGTGCGCTACGCCGGTTCAATAATGCGCAGATGTACCTGAATCTGGGCCACTGTACATTTGTAGGTGTACTAATTAATACAGAATAGATTTAATTTGAGTCTTTTATTTCTACCTAGAGGTCACCTGTAATGCGTGTATATATATATATATATATATATATATATATATATATATATATATATATATATATATATATATATATAGCTTGTATGTTTCAGAAATGTACATTTATTTGGGACCATCTTTCAAACTTAGGCATTATTGCTTTTGTTTTCATAAAGCACTTCCCTGTTTCTAGAATATTTATTCATAACAGCGGTGCTATTATCATTTACCATTAACTACACATTTTAAATTCTGGGGGTTGATTGCACTTTAGCACAATATTCAATAACAGACAGCTGTCTATTTTGTACTTGACCTATTGATCATTTCTCTATCTCTGCAAAACACCTTATACATTCTTTAATCCATCACTGTCTATTTCAATTACTTTTCCCAGTGTTCATTTGTTTGTTGATTTTTAAGTGGCTGTACAATCTAGAAAACAGTTGAATTTTAACTTTCCAATATCAATTCTGTAATCCACAATTGAGTGATTTTCATGTGCGCCAGAACATGCTACCTTATTTTAATTTAAAGTGATTTTTATTTTTGTCCAGTCAAGATAATTATGTCTCACCTGATAATCTCACCTATTCAAAATTAAGCAGTCCTAGAACTTAGATTATGGGTCCATAATTCAAAGGGATAGCTGGGTATTCAAAAGTTAATGGTGCATGCTACAGAATCCGCAACACGTCAGTTTTTGTTTGATCGATACATCACAGATCATACAATGGGGTAGATTCACCAAGAGTTACTTAAAATGTGGTAAGTTCAATTCACTAAGAATTCACCGGTGAATACCAAATGCGGTAATTGTTCGATTTAGCAGGAATTACTATTGTAAAACATATTTTGAGTTTCTGGTATTTAAGATACTTGGACAAGTAAAGAAGGGTTAGAAACTTTTTTTTAATTATTTTATTTGGCATTTCTGTCTCTGCAGGGAAGGCTTCTTCTCAGTTCCGTACCCAGTGAAAGTTGCTTCAAAGAGATGAACAAAAATAAATCTGACCATCAATAAGCTAGCAAAGAGTTTGCATTCACATTGGTGGGGTGTGTTAATGTACGAGTGTTAATTCAGCACACCACAATGCGTTCACATCTGTGCTTTGCAGTATGCTAAAAATGCTAATGCATTGTGGTGGGTTTTGTATATGTTTGGGTGTTGATCAAAATCAATGGTGCCACACAATGCATATGGAGCTGTAACGTGTACTTTTCCAAGTATGTTTTATTATAATTCCTAGCTGTTTCCACCCTTATACTACTTTGGCAGGTTACTTGGATCTATTCCTCTGATGTTTTGAAACACTGGAAACACTGAAGAAAGGTGGTAAAACAGAACGTTTAACACTCTGTCCCTATGCCATTTTGTTGTTGAGATCACATTTATACGCTACGGTGGATTTTGAAAATGTAAAATCTATATTTTGTTTGTTTGCTGTTCATATAATAGTTACTACTTAATATTTGATTTGCTTTAATTTGCTGAATCATCCAGTAATGGGCCACCTGTGAGCAGTGTTAACCAATTTCAGATAGCTGAAAGAAAGACATTTTATGACCATTTGCTTTCAAGTTGTCTGTTACTATTGTCTTACGTTTCATATATAGCACATTTTCTCATCTATATTAAGGAGTAGGGATAAGCTGAACTGTCCTGGGTTCTGTTTGCCCCTCCACCCCAAATAAATTCCAGACCATTTTGAGCCTGATATGGTTTTTGAACCCTGGATTGCAGTTCTGGGGGTTCTTATTGGATCCTGGAAGCCTCCTTTCCTAAAAAAGGGGGCTTTTAGATACCGGCCCCCCTATGTGAAAAAGCAAGGGATACATAATACCCCTACAAGTAAAGGTTACATAATACCCCTTACAAAAAAAATGTCTCCTAGGTATTAAGACACTGGAATATTTGACTTTTATTAAAAATAAATAAATCCATCATCAATCACAATGCCCAGCACAAACCCCAGCACACACAACCGATCCAAAAAGCGCCACTAGCCAAATGACAGCTACCAAATCTGTCATCAGCTATATAATGGAAGGGATGGTGATAGTGGGGACATCATTGCTCAAAGATGGCCATGTGACCATATTTAGGCAATGATGTAACCCTCCCCAATCCCCACCCATTTTCTTGTGCAGCCAGGGATTTCTAGTTGTGTATGTAAATGCCCCAGTTTATGTCAGTGGTTGGTAAGCACACACTGCTTCCTTAGTACCCACTGACAGACAGAAATGTTCACATTCTTCCATGTTAAATGTCCTAAGCATTCACTGTCCAAAAGAATGCCTGAACAACCAATGCTCAGTCTGAATTTTATGTTTAAACCAAACACTTTATTCTTATTAAAGGATGTGCTCACCTTTGGAAACACTCGTTAAGCCTCTTGACAATCCCCCCATTCTGACAGCAGGCCAGGGGTATTCTCCCTTCACCCACTGTCACAATAAAAAAAAAGGGCTCAGCCCACAGTGTCATTCATTCAAGATGAGATCTGTGATTGAATTAACTACAAGTACTGACACCCTTTTTGGCTGACAGCTTGTAGTTTTCTATGTAGTTTATTCAGTCTTCCAGTAATTGTGTATCTGCCTGCCCATTAGACATGTGCAATTTGTTTATGTCTGAATATAAATTCAGAAAATGTTTTGGTTATTCAGAGACTCAGATGTATCTGACTTCTCCCAATGAAATAGTAATGAATTTAGTTTAAATTCGCTTATTTCGTTTCGTACATTTGTTTTCTAACAAATTCCCGATTTTCAGAACAATTCAAATTTGGATTGGTCAAAAAATGATCGATCAATTCAAATTCTGTGTGAAGAACAGCTGGTTGCTAAGGAGTGGGCCAGGAAGTCACCCACCGCGTCCTTAACAACCAAGGTACCGGGAGTGAAAAATGCAGAAAAGAACCCAACGTGGGGGTCACCCCATACTCATTCACATATGAGGGTCGGGATCTGGGGGTTAAAGGGGGCTTTCCAGATTCACCCACCGCACCCCCACAACCCACTACTTCAAAGCTCACCCACATGTTAAGGGCATGTGGCCTTTTACAGTTCAGGATTGGTGCTCGCTTGCCTCCTCTTTCTTGGCATTCATGCCCTGATAAGGGTTTGGCATGGATTTTGGGGGGACCTTATGACGTTTAAAAAAAAAAAAAATTGGCATGGGATTCCCCTTAAAATCCCACAGGGCCTGGTATGGAATAGTTTTTTCTGCAATTTTCATTGCCAGCATTCTTTTGTTTACATTCATCTGTCAGTGGGGAAGCCTGCAAACAGCTGATGAGTCATCGGTTGTTAAGCACACAGCAGTCGGCTTCCCGGCCGTTCCTTAACCACTTAACAACCGAGGACATTATTTAACGTCCTCGACTTTGTGCGGTAATATCTGAATGATGGCTGCAGCTACAGGCATCATTTAGATATCAGCGTCTTCATCCGCCGATTCTGTGCATGATAAGAATGATTAAAGCAGCAGTTCCACTACTTGATCATTCTTATAGGCGGCGGGAGGGGATGTCCCCCCTCCTGCCGCCATCCGGTGCCTCCCCGGGCTCCCCCGTGCCATCGGGGGCCCGGAGAGCGAATCGGCCGGCGCTGCCTGGGAAGCATAGAGATGACTGGTGGCCATATGGTCACCAGTCATCTCTATGATCGTCGGAGGCCCGGGCGCGACGTTATGATGTCACGCTAGTACCCGGAAGTAAACAAAAGCCGCAATTGAATTTTTTTCACCGATTTCATGCTTGTAAGCCTGGAGGAGAGATGTGGGGTCTTATTGACCCCACATCTCTCCATAAAGAGGACCTGTCACAGTGATTATTACAAGGGATGTTTACATTCCTTGTAATAGGAATAAAAGGGTAAAAATAAAAAAATTAAGTAAAATTAAAATAAAATATATATATTTTTTTAAAACACCCCTTTCCCCAGTAGCTTGCGTGCAGAAGCGAACACGTATGCAATTCCCGCCCACATACGTAAATGCCGGTCAAACCCCACATGTGAGGTATCGTCGCGTGTGTTAGACGGTGTGCAACAGTTCTAGTACTAGACCTCCTCTGTAACTCGAATAATGTTTGGGGGTTCTGATTAATTTTCTAGAAAATAAATTTAGATTTTTACATGAAGGAGAGAAGTGCCAAAATAGGCCCGGCTGTCAAGTGGTTAATAACCAGCAAGTCTTCACACAGAAATCAAATTGGTCGATAATTTTTCAACCGATCAGAATTCAAATCATTCTGAAAATTTGGAATTTGTTAGAAAATTTAAAAATGAAATGGAATTAAATGAAACAAAATTAAACAACTTCCAAAACAAATCAACAATTTTTTTTTCTAACATAAGGAATCTCTTTCAAAACGAAACAAATTTTTCCATTCTGTACATGTCTACTGCCCATACGAGGTACAGGCAGACAGATAGACTGACAATCTGCAGGAGCCTGAGATTGCACCTGTGATCTGCTGTTTGAGGTTGAAATGCTTTATAGGCTACAAATGTGCATTTTTTTTGTAGAAAGGCAAACTTATCCTTTAAAGAGTTGGCTAATAATTTAACCAATCCATTTGATGTAATTAGGTGAAAGAGCAAACCCCATACACAACTACTGCAGAGAACATAATTACATATACAGTAAATGGAACTTCCCATATATTATACATTTGTATATGTTTCTGTAAGTATCACAGTAATATACAGAGTGGGTACATCAGCCCTCTCAATTTATTTAATCCATAGGTCATTTAACCAAAGCCCCGTATTCATTCATGCAGCTCATCTAGAAAATTACAGAATGGCACAGCAACAAGACTTTGGTTGCGGTTTAAAAATGAGGTCAGGCCACAAATTTATTAGACTTCATAAAATTAAACAGTATTCCAGAATAGGGCAGTCACACAATTCGTTCTCATTACAATGTGCCAATGTATGTTTTCATGCATTTACATACACAAGTAACAATGCAAATGAAGAACAATTTTGTCGCTACTGTGTTTAATCAACTTTCCAAATGAAACATCAATTTGTACGGTTCATTAAGCCAGAATAGCTAGTCAAAAGGAGGATAATAACTTACACTCTTCATTGTTAAGGGCATCTCTGTATTGTATTAACCAGACAAAATGATGCTTAACCCCTAGTAACACATTATGTGTGTTGTCATTAATCTACATTGAAAAAGATCTTACCCAAATCTAGCTACAGTGCACATTAATAACATTGTATTACACTACATGATTGTGCATGAATATTTTTGTCTAAGCAACTCCCAGTATTCAAGCATCTGAAAGTTCTAGCACTTCCCTGAAAACAGTTTACCATGTACACTGCAGAATTTGCATACTGGGCACTTACACCCCCCTCCTGCCCAGGTAAAATTTCAGCTTCCGGCACTGCGTCGCTTTAACTGACAATTGCGCAGTCATGCGACGTGGCTCCCAAACAAAATTTACGTCCTTTTTTTCCCACAAGTAGAGCTTTCTTTTGGTGGTATTTGATCGCCTGTGCGGTGTTTATTTTTTGCGCTATAAACAAAAAAGAGCGACAATTTTGAAGAAAAATACAATATTTTTTACTTGTTGCTATAATAAATATCCCAATAAAAAAAAAAAAAAAAAAAATGTTCTCAGTTTAGGGCGATACGTATTCTTCTACATATTTTTGGTAAAAAAAAAAAATCACAATAAGCGACTGGTTTGCGCAAAAGTTATAGCGCTTACAAAATAGGGGAGAGAATTATTTTTATTTTTTATTTATTTATTTTTTTACTAGAAATGGCGGCGATCTGCGATTTTTATTGGTACTGCGACGTTATGGCGGACACATCGGACACTTTTGACACATTTTTGGCGCCATTCACATTTATACTGCGATCAGTGCTATAAATATGCACTAATTACAGTATAAATGTGACTGGCATTGAAGGGGTTAACACTAGGGGGTGAGGAAGGGGTTAAATGTGTATCCTAGGTGTGTTCTAACTGTGGGGGGAGGGGGGGTGACTGGGGGGGTGACCGATCTGTGTCCCTATGTAGGAAGGAACACAGATCGGGCTCCTCCTCTCCAGAGACAGGACACTGTCTTTGTGTAAAACGGCAATGAGAGATGATCTATGAGAGATCATCTCTCATTCGCCCACAGATCGCATCGCAAACGGCCACTCTGAAGACAAAGAAAAATGGATAGCCGCACTCCAAAACCTGATGGGTGGTCTTTTATTCAATAGACAGCATGTACAAAAATAGGGTCACAGCAGTAGAAACAAGGAACAGCCGACGCGTTTCGCACTGGATCAGTGCTTATTCATGGTCCGATGGACCGTTTCAGCAGACAAATCCGATCGTGTGTACGGGCTAGCGGACAGGTTTGTCCATCGGACAAATTTCAAACCTGTCCGTCGTATATATGTCCGCTGGTTAGTACACTAACCAGCGGACATATCTGCCCGCACAAGCGTCGTATGGATGTGACGCATGCGTGGAAGTTTTTTACTTCCTGGTGCGGTGACGTGGCGGCGTCAACGTCACCGCCACGTCACCGCGCTGTCTGCCGGCGGGGATTTTGATCCGATGGTGTGTACACGCCATCGGACCGAAATCCGATGAGACATGTCCGCTCTAAACTGTCCGTCGGACAAGTTTGAGCGGACATATCTCATCGTGTGTACGAGGCCTAAGTGAGGAGCTGTGACAGAGAACTTTTTAGTTATTATATTTTTTATATATTATATTTTATATATATATATATATATTTTTTTTTTCTGAGGACTCATACTTACTGTACGTTATCGTGCATCTTTGGTGTGACAGAAATTAACACGTTCTTAGCAGGATATGGCAACATATTTAGTTCTGAGCTAACCATGAACTTTTTTTAGCGCTGTTATTGTTTAAATGACCTTTTGGTACATCCGTATCATTATTAGTTTAGACAAGTATTTGCTTCTAGAATATTGATATTAGGAAAAAAAATGAAACATTTCTTCTTTGGTCAAATTAGCCAGTTAACAGTTTAGCTTAAAGGCAAATTTTTATTTCACTGAGCATGTTTATGTCTTCTTTTTTTTTTACACTATTTCTGCTTAAAGCTTGCTTTAAAAGTCTATTATTCTTTACATACATGTAGAGCAGTGCACAAGGTCTATTCTTGCATTCTTAAAAGCCGATACATGTTATTTCTTTCAGCTTGCCTCCTTCCACCTCCAAAAACTAGCCTTTGGTTCCTCACCTAATCTATCATGTTTAAGAAAAAGGAGTTGCAGAAGGCAAGAAGGTATGGGTCAGCAATTGAGAAGAAACGTAATATTTGCCTATAAGAACACTGGGCCAGGTTCATATACAATTACATTGGCGCAGAGTATCAGAGATACACTACGCTGCCGTATTTTACCAGGCTGTACGACGAATCCTGGTAGATTTTGTCCCTTACGGTACGGCGGCGTAGTGTATTTCTCGCCGCGTAATCGAAATACGCGATTAGGGGGCGTGAGGCATTTAAATTAGGCGCGTCCCCGCGGCGATCGAATTGCACATGCTCCGTTCAGAAATTTCCCGCCGTGCATTGCGTGAAATAACGTCGATATGTCATTCGTTGTTTGAGTAGCGTCGTTTAGGGACATTCCTATTCCCGGACGTTTTACGTCAAAAATAAAAAAAGACGTCGGAATAGTTTTGGTGGTATAGTTTTACGCAGCAAAAAGATGACTAAAGATGCCGTAAGAGATTGCGATAGACGTTTGTAATTTCGTGGATAGTCGGCAAAAGCTCATTTGCATAACCCGACGCGGAAAACGACGGGAACTCCACCCAGCGGCCGCAATTTTATTGCAGCGTAGATCTGAAGGCGTACGAACACGTAAACCAGTCGGATTGAAGCCCGCAGCCGTAATTTCATGGTTTGAGGTTTCAGAGTAGTGAAAAAACGCGCGTAATTCGAAAGTACTCCAGTCTAATGCGAGATAGACAGGAGTAATCGCTCTGTGAATCTGGCCCACTGTTTATTGTTATTCACCAGGCACTCAAAATCAGAAGATATATGCAACAACTGTGGCTGTCTGTTTTTTATTGCTATTTTTTTAGATAAAAAAAAAAAAGAATGGGGGAAGGGAAAGGTTAGTTGTAAGAATAATTCTGGTTTCTTTCATAACACCTCTTTTAACCACTTCATTACTGAGCACTTAAACCCCCTTCCTGCTCAGACCAATTTTCAGCTTTCAGCGCTGACGCATTTTGAATGACAATTGCGCGGTCATACAACACTGTACCCAAATTATATTTTTATCATTTTTTTCCCCACAAATAGAGATTTCTTTTGGTGGTATTTGATCACCTCTGCGGTTTTCATTTTTTTCTCTATAAACAAAAAAGACAGAAAATTAAAAAAAAAACACAATATATTTTACATTTTTATTATAATAATATCAATTTTATTTTATTTTTTTATATTTTTTTCCTCAGTTTAGGTCGATACATATTATTCTACATATTTTTGCTAGAAAAAAAATCACAATAAGGGTTTATTGATTGGTTTGTGCAAATGTTATAGCGCCTACAAAATAGGGGATAGATTTATGTTTTTTTTTATTTTTTACTAGTAATGGTGGCGATCTGCGATTTTTGTCAGGCATGCGATATTGCGGCGGACACATCGGACACTTTTGACACCATTCTGGAACCATTCACATTTACACAGCGAACAGTGCTATAGTAATGCACTGCTAACTGTATAAATGTGACTGGCAGGGAAGGGGTTAACACTAGGAAGCAAGTAAGGGGTTAAATGTATTCCCTGGAAATGATTCTTACTGTGGGGGGAGGGGACTGACCTGTGTCTTTATGTACAAGGGACACTGCATCGGTCTCCTCTCTCCCCGACAGGACGTGGAGCTCTGTGTTTACACACAGAGCTCCACGTCCCTGCTCTGTCACTGCCGATCATGGGTACCTGGCGGACATCGCGGCTGCCAGGCACATGCATCGGCACCTCAGCGATGCACCGGGCACAGTGGGGAATACAAATAAAAGGATGTCCAGAGACGTCCACCCGGCAGTTGAGACCCACGCTGTGGATGTCTTTCGTCTACAGCGCGGGTCTCAAGTGGTTAAAGAGTATGTTATTTCATATTCCTAATATGTGTCTTTTGTACCATGCACTTGTACCTGTTCTTTTATTATTATTATTGTACAGGATTTATATGGAGCCGACAGTTTGTGCAGAGCTTTACAACATGGGGGCAAACAGTACAGTCACAATACAATTCAATACATGAGAGATTCGAGAGCCCTGCTCACTAGAGCTTACAGTCTAGAAGGAAGGGTCAAGTGGAACAAAAGGTAATAGCTGTGGGGGATGACCAGATGGAGAAAAGGAAAATACAGTTGTTAGATGTGGGTAGGAGAGGCTTCTTTGAAGAGGAGGGTTTTCAGGGATCGCCTAAAAGCTAATAGAGTAGGAGATAATCGGGGTAAGGAGTTCCATAGGATTGGAGAGGCTCTGGAAATGTCTTGGAGGCGAGCATGGGAGGAGGTGATGAGGGAGCTAGAGAGCAGGAGGTCTTGAGAAGAACAAAGAACAATTAATTAGGTTGGTATTTTGAGACTAGGACTGTGATATAGCTGGGGCAGAGTTGTGGATGGCTTTCTAAGTAGTTGTTAATATTTTGAATTTAATTTGTTGGGTGAGCGGAATTCAGAAGAGGGATTGATAGAGAGGAGAAGCAAACGCAGAGTGATTGGTAAGGTGTATGAGTCTGGAAACAGCATTCATGATGGATTAAAGGGGGGATAGACTATGTAGAGGTAAGCCAATGAGAAGGGAGTTGCAGTAGTTGAGGCGAGAGATGACCAGGGAGTGAATTAAGAGCTTTTTTGTGTCCATTGTGTGAAATACCTGGTCATCCTGCCAGTCCCCCTGCTTTTCTATTTTAAAGTGACCATGCTAGGCATAAAAGCAAATCTATCCCAGCTGTGTCAGTTTTTGCTTGTCCCCCAATGGCCCACAGTTGCGCTGACATTACTCCTTGCATAGCTCGTCACTGGGAAGATCAGCGTGTTACTCTATTTTTTACCTCCTGCTGACCCCCACCCTTGCAGTCTCCTCCCCTACCCCTTATATAGCTGAGAACAGAGGTTATGTGATTGCATATATATATATATATATATATATATATATATATACTGTACATTTGGCCTTACATTTCTATTTTAAACTGAATGTGTTGTTTTATATGGAGAGGGTTCACATATACTTTAGGGATTCTATATGTGTCATTTTCTGACAATCAATTAGAGTTAACCTTTTACTAATGTGACAGTTGTCACCAGGACAGGTGTCTTGGGAGTTTTCCCCTCACCTTCTGTCCTAGTGACAATTGAAATCGATGCTATTACCCCTCATTTCTGACCAGAGAGGCCAAATATCCCTATTGAGCTTTCAATGATGCTAAATAAATAAAAACTTGACATAGCTTCTGATGCTATTTTAAAGATAAAAATGTCTTTGAGTACAATGTTAAGTGGTTGTCTTGGAGGTGTGTTTAGGGTCGTTATCATGTTAAAATACTGCCCTGCAGCCCAGTCTCCGAAGAGAGGGGATCATGCTCTGCTTCAGCATGTCACAGTACAGAACTGTAGACGAACACCCATTGTCCCATTGGGAGCAAACTGTGTCCGGGTGAGGGGATAGTACAGAAACATAGTTAGGTATGGTTCTTTCATATCAGACCATTCTCATTGGTTTGACCGATCGTGTGTACACGGCCTAAGGCCCCATACACACGATCGGACATATCCGATGAAAACGGTCCGCGGACCATTTCCATCGGATATGTCCGATCGGGAGTTTGATCCGATGGCGTGTACACACCATCGGATCAAATTCCCCGCCGCCGGACGGCGCGGTGACGCGGCGGTGACGTTGACGCCGCCGCGTCACCGCCACGTCACCGCACCAGGAAGTAAAACACTTCCGCGCATGCGCCGAATCCATTCGGAGGCGGCGCGGCGGGGGACGACATGTCTGCTGGTAAGTGTACTAACCAGCAGACATGTCGGGCGGACAGATTCCACCGGATGGATTTCAAAGCATGCTTTGAAATCTGTCGGGTGGAGAAATCTGTCCGCTAGCCCATACACACGAGCGGAGATGTCTGCTGAAACGGTCCATCGGACCGTTTTCAGCGGACATATCCCCTCGTGTGTACGAGGCCTAAGAGTCTGTTGTGGTTTTAGAATTATTTTCTTTAAATTTTAATTGGTTTTGATTAGATCAAATATAAGAGAAGATACCGGGTATAAAGGCCATATCAGATATATGGAGGGCTATCATCCCATATATGAGGTAGCAAACATATAACAGTAGAGAAACATCTTCGTAGATACTAGGGGTGTTGAAAATGATTGCCGCATCGATGCATCGAGATTATGCCCTGCCCGATTCTGCATCGATGCGGTAGCCTATGTTAATCGATTATGCATGACGTCATTGCGGCTCCTCCCCCTCCCTCACAGCAGCGTCTTAATCAATTGGCTGGCTGAACCTAGCGCCGTTCCCCATCAATGGGTGATGTAGCCTCTGCCTCAGAATACTGTCCCCACCCAG
This sequence comes from Rana kukunoris, assembly GCA_029574335.1. Classification (NCBI taxonomy): domain Eukaryota; kingdom Metazoa; phylum Chordata; class Amphibia; order Anura; family Ranidae; genus Rana; species Rana kukunoris. The sequence goes on from CM056051.1 coordinate 202,326,038, forward strand.
GCTCTCCCCCTCCTCATAATTTGTACCTCGGGACACTGGACAGTGACCCCTCATCTGCCTGACGTGCAGTGCAGAGCCGAATGGAGCCGTGAGACAGATCACTGGCTGTCATCACATCCGTGGGAGTGGCAGAACAATCAGGGTTGCCGAAGTCCCTGGAGATCCTGCACTGTGAGGGTTCAGTGCAGTGTTTCCATACTCCATCATCCCTGTGACAGTGTGAGAAAACAGACTGATCTCTCCCGTTCGTCCATAGGACAGGAGAACCAGTCTGTACATTTAGGGGCTGGTGACTGCAGCCAAGTGTCTTCTCTGACACTCGGCTCACACACAGCCCAGCAAAGTTCACTCCCCACTCCCAGCAAGGAAACAAAGCATTGCATACAGGCTACCCCTCCTCCTCCTCTCCCCCTCTGTGTCTGCCCAGCCTGCCCACTCTCCTATCCCGATGTACAGCTGTGAAGGAGAGTGAGAGAAGAAGGGGGAGGGGGGTGCGCGGGAGATATGAAGAACAACACAGTCGGCAGCTACACACTCCAAGCTGTGAACTTCCAGCCTCGTCCCTGAATGAGTGAGCACTGCATTTTTCATTGTACATACATAACTGAACTGTCCCTTTCTCTCCTCTATCTGTCTCCCTCTCCTGCTATCCTTCCAAGACCCAGTTAGCACTCATATTGATCGCTTTGTTTTGTAAGTTTGGGCTTTACACTGAAAAAAAAAAACAATTCCCCCATCTACACATTCCAGGTGGATGGGGGAATCCAACAGTGAACCATTGGGCAAACAACCATGGTTGCTATTGACAGCTCTGATCTCTGTCTCCATGGCAGCAGCAGCGCATCAGAACCCAATGCTGGCTAATTGGCGCATCATGTCCGCAGCCTCTGACCATCTCCTGTATAATGTCCGCAGCCTCTGACCATCTCCTGTATCATGTCCGCAGCCTCTGACCATCTCCTGTATCATATCTGCAGCCTCTGACCATCTCATGTACCATGTCTGCAGTCTCTGATCATCTCCTGTATTATGTCTGCAGCCTCTGATCATCTCCTGTATTATGTCTGCAGCCTCTGACCATCTGCTGTACCATGTCTGCAGCCTCTGACTATCTGCTGTACCATGTCTGCAGCCTCTGACCATCTGATATACCATGTCTGCAGCCTCTGAACATCTGCTGTACCATGTCTGCAGCCTCTGACCATCTGCTGTAACATGTCTGCAGCCTCTGACCATCTCCTGTACCTTTTTTTTTTTTAGGACTAGATAAAATAAAAAAATTGAGTTCTCAGAGTTCTCCCGACTGCTTGCATTTTTTTTTTAATGAAAACCGCACGCAGTAATCTTGATGCATCGTGAAGCATCGCGGAAATCAAATCAAAACGAATCATGGCCTTGATAATCGTAATCGCATCGAATCGTGAGACCGGTGAAGATGCGCAGCCTTAGTAGACACACATCATGAGTGTTACACACGTTAGTGTATATAGACTATAAGGTAGTGTTAGGTTCTCCATAATTATGCCCAATAGGGGAGGCATCAAAGATTGGATAGGAAGGGTGGTAGTAGGGGATCAACGGTAAGTAGAAGGAGAAAGGTGAGTATAGCAGATGCCTAATAGCCAACTTGGACACTTAGGAATTGATTTTTAATGCAAAAATATGGATACAAAGTTACAAGGGGGGGTAGGTGTTCACCGCAGGTTCTCTTTGGTCCAAACAGTATTGAGGATTTTTTCCAGTAGTCAAAGGTAGTCAGAGAGGAGAGTTACTGCAGTTAATGAGCTTGATACTTCTAGGGTGGGGCAGCCATGGAGCCCACTGTCTGTGAAACGTCTCTCCCATTAGGTGAGATTTGGAGAAGAGATATGTGTCAATGCTCATTTAAGGCAGAGATGAGAGAGTGCGTAGTGGGTGGAAGTGGATCTTTCCAGGCATGGCTATGACAATGCATGCTGCAATTAAGACATGCTATATGATTGGTATGTAGGCTGTGGGCCAGGGGAGAGCATCTAGGCCAAAGAGAGCCATCTGCGAGATCAGCTGTCTTGTAATTAGAGTCATATAAGTGATTAAGGCAGATACTGGCTTCCAAAAAGGTGCTAGGAGAAGGCAGTTCCACCAGATATGAAGGATGGCTCCAATAGCATTACATTTCCTCCAGCATTTTGGAGAGTGTGATGGAAAGATGTATGCTAGTCTGTACGGCGTGTTGGACCATTTGTGAACATTTTTCATGAGGGTTTCCAAGTGGGATACAATTTTGGAGAAAGTAGCAGGAAGCCGAAGAGCACGGTACCACGCCTCTGGAGAGAAGGAAGTTTGTAGATTTGATTCCCAGTATAGTATGTTGGTTGATTTATTTGTGACTGTAGATCTAGATAGAGCATTGTAGATTAATGGAATACCCTTGGTCTTGATGGATACTTGTTTGTTAAATAAGAGCAGGTCTTTATGGATAATTTCTAAGGAGATGGGCACTGAAGAGAGGATATGACAGATCCTGAGAAAAATGTAGAAGTCTTTACTGGGCAGGCTGTACTTCGTTGATAGTTGCTGGAAACTTTTGAGGCTCTGTTTGTGATAAAGGTCCCCAATAGTATGGATTCATGCAATAGACCAGTGCTGAATAGGTAGATCTGAGGATAGTAGTTGTAAAGAGAGTAATAGGAGAAGCCGCAAGGCATCATTTTGTATCCCTTGATAGGTTTGTTGTAAAGCTTTCCAGACTGAGGTTGTGGCATTAACAGTGGGTAGGAAGGAATGCGGTGGATGGAAGTTCATCCATATAGCTGCCAATAGCAGGTGTGGTACACAGGAGATTGCTATTGACTCAATTTGGAGCCATAAGGCAGTGGAATGTTGAGGCCACCACTGTTTTGCTTGATCTAGGAGTACTGCCTTGTAATACCTCTTAATATTGGGTGCTCCCAATCCAGTGGAAGCTGTAGGTGTACTTAGAGTGGAACTTCCGCTCATCTGATTCCTCCACCTCTCCGGTGCCATAATTGGCACCTTTCGGGGGAAGGGGGGACAGGATACCTGTCTTTGACAGATATCCTTTCCCTCTTCCGGGAGTCCGGCCATGGCCAGTGGCCAGTAAAGTCACCGTGGGGCTCTGTCCTCATCCTCCCCCCGGCCGCCGGGCCAATAGGAGAGAGAAGCGGGGCCTTGGGCATGCGCAGTAGGGTTTCCAACATGAAGACGAAAGCCGAAGGCTAAACTGCCGGGTAATCTTACCCGCAGTGGCGGAAGCAGCACCTGACAGCTGATGGAAACATGAGCTGCGGTGCCGACATCGAGGGACTCCAGGACAAGTAAGTGTCCATTTATTAAAAGTCAGCAGCTGCAGTATGTGTAGCTGCTGGCTTTTTATTTTTTTTCCCGGAACACCACTTTAAAAGTAAAGCTTTTAGTCTGGGCCTGTGGGCTGTCCAGATAAAGGAATATGTGGTATAAAGGTATGTGTTAAGGAGGGAGATGGGTTGATTATTGGCCAGATGATGAGGGGATGTACCGCGTTTGTGAATAGTGGTTATGACTGCTTCTAGGGATTCGTGTCCCTTGTGGATAGACTTGTGGGCATTCCACCGAGTAGTGGGGTAAGAGACGGATTCAGCTTCAAGAGTAAAGAAGTCCCCGATCGCAGAGCCTACCTGTTCCCTAATATCTTTGGCACTGAGTAGGGAAGAGTTCAATCGCCACAATTTATGTGATGTGATGTGCTGTAGGGAAATACGATGAGGGTGATAGATGTAGGGGTGTGGTCAGACCACAAAATTACCCCAATGGATGAAGCAGATATGGACTGTAGTAGTGTTTTGGAGTCAGGAACAGGTTGATTCTGAAGTAGGTCCTCTGGGAATTTGAGTAAAAAGTAAAAATTTTCTCTGTGTCACGTTGACATCTCCAGGGATCACAAAAATCTTCTAAGAGTACGAGAGAAGAAAGGACAGTGGATATTCTCCTCTTTGGGGTGGAGGAAGTGGTCAATTACTTCATTAAAATAACTGCAGATAATGAGTTGGTCTCTGGGATAGTGTTGAATCCTTTGCATAACAGTTTTGTAGAATAATTTTTGATTATCAGCTCCGTGATTAAGCGGCCATATTCGTTTGTGGCCAGGCCCCCACATTTATTTAGATCCTCAGAGAGTTCTTTGCCATGGGGTGCCATGCTGAACTTCCAGTGACCAGTATGAGAGAGTGAGAACGATAATATCAAATAACACACCTGCTCCCCATTCACACCTGAGACCTTGTAACACTAACAAGTCGCATGACATCAGTGAGGGAAAATGGCTAATACAGCCCAATTTGGAAATTTTCACTTAGGGGTATACTAACTTTTGTTGCCAGTGTGTTGAGTTATTTTAAGGGGACAGCAAATTTACACTGTTACACAGCTGTACACTCACTACTTTACATTGTAGCAAAGTGTAATTTCTTCAGTGTTGTCACTTGAAAAGATATAATAAAATACATACACAAATGTGAGGGGTGTACTCACTTTTGTGAAATACTGTATCTCTTCCAGTAGTGTGCATCAGTTCAGTGAGAAAATGTGGTATCAAAACTGCAAGAAAATTACTGTATTATTTTCTAGATTTCAAATTTTTCTTCATAAATGTTCATGAAAGGGTTGTCCAGCATATTCACAATATTAAAAGCATTTCAATGGATTCCATTGATGGATAAAAAAACAATTACAAAAACGCACAGTTTTCTACATAAAGTAGATAAAAAAAATAAATGTTATTGTTTAATTTGATCCATGTAAAATTACACTAAAATCATGATTCTAATACATAGCATTGCAAAGTTATTTACACATTTTCTTTTGTTTTCACCAGTGCACTGTAAAATGTGACACTGAAGAATGCATTACACAAAGCTAATTATAATGAAACAAAAAAAAAAAAAGTTTAATATTTATGGTAGAATGAAATAAATAGCAAAAAAAGCAGTAAAGCAATAGTTCAGGGGAAAATGAGTTAGGGCCGAGTACAGACTAAGGGTTAACAAAGTATTCTCAAATGTAAACATATATTCCTTATTGCTTATGCCTTTTATGTCTAAGCCTATTTCTGACATTTGGTGCTTACAAGTTAAAATCCATATTTGTTGCTAGGAAATTACTTACAACCCCCAAACATTTTATATATATACAGTGCAGAAAATAAGTATTTGAACACCCTGCTATTTTGCAAGTTCTCCCACTTGGAAATCATGGAGGGGTCTGAAATTGTCATCATAGGTGCATGTCCACTGTGAGAGACATAATCCAAAAAAAAATTCCAGAAATCACAATTTATGATTTTTTAACTATTTATTTGTATGATACAGCTGCAAAGAAGTATTTGAACACCTGTCTATCAGCTAGAATTCTGACCCTCAAAGACCTGTTAGTCTGCCTTTAAAATGTCCACCTCCACTCCATTTATTATCCTAAATTAGATGCACCTGTTTGAGGTCATTAGCTGCATAAAGACACCTGTCCACCCCATACAATCAGTAAGAATCCAACTACTAACATGGCCAAGACCAAAGAGCTGTCCACTAGAGACAAAATTGTACACCTCCACAAGGCTGGAAAGGGCTACGGGGAAATTGCCAAGCAGCTTGGTGAAAAAAGGTCCACTGTTGGAGCAATCATTAGAAAATGGAAGAAGCTAAACATGACTGTCAATCTCCCTCGGACTGGGGCGCCATGCAAAATCTCACCTCGTGGGGTCTCAATGATCCTAAGAAAGGTGAGACATCAGCCCAGGACTACACGGGAGGAGCTGGTCAATGACCTGAAAAGAGCTGGGACCACCGTTTCCAAGGTTACTGTTGGTAATACACTAAGACGTCATGGTTTGAAATCATGCATGGCACAGAAGGTTCCCCTGCTTAAACCAGCACATGTCAAGGCCCGTCTTAAGTTTGCCAATGACCATTTGGATGATCCAGAGGAGTCATGGGAGAAAGTCATGTGGTCAGTTGAGACCAAAATAGAACTTTTTGGTCATAATTCCACTAACCGTGTTTGGAGGAAGAAGAATGATGAGTACCATCCCAAGAACACCATCCCTACTGTGAAGCATGGGGGAGGTAGCATCATGCTTTGGGGGTGTTTTTCTGCACATGGGACAGGGCGACTGCACTGTATTAAGGAGAGGATGACCGGGGCCATGTATTGCGAGATTTTGGGCAACAACCTCCTTCCCTCAGTTAGAGCTTTGAAGATGGGTCGAGGCTGGGTCTTCCAACATGACAATGACCCGAAGCACACAGCCAGGATAACCAAGGAGTGGCTCTGTAAGAAGCATATCAAGGTTCTGGCGTGGCCTAGCCAGTCTCCAGACCTAAACCCAATAGAGAATCTTTGGAGGGAGCTCAAACTCTGTGTTTCTCAGCGACAGCCCAGAAACCTGACTGATCTAGAGAAGATCTGTGTGGAGGAGTGGGAAAAAATCCCTCCTCCAGTGTGTGCAAACCTGGTGAAAAACTACAAGAAACGTTTGACCTCTGTAATTGCAAACAAAGGCTACTGTACCAAATATTAACATTGATTTTCTCAGGTGTTCAAATACTTATTTGCAGCTGTATCATACAAATAAATAGTTAAAAAAATCTTACATTGTGATTTCTGGAATTTTTTTTTTGATTATGTCTCTCACAGTGGACATGCACCTACGATGACAATTTCAGACCCCTCCATGATTTCCAAGTGGGAGAACTTGCAAAATAGCAGGGTGTTCAAATACTTATTTTCTGCACTGTATATTGTGAGGGATTAACTAGGTAGCGGGTGTGTGTGACCCCCTGGATGGGTTCACTACACGTTGAACTGTACAAAAAGGCACTTGAGGATGACTGAAAACAAATGATATGGTTTATTTTTCCATCTTGCGGGATAACCCTTGCCACTTGGGGCGTCTACCTTCCCAACACAGGAACCTACCTATGGAGTCTGGCACAGCCTACTGCTGGGCAGACACTGCTGGTCCTACAGCAGAAAACAGAAAAAGTCTTTTTGATATTTCTCACACAGAAATATCCATCAGCACCTCACCTCTTCAGAAGTGCTTGTGACTGCTCCTTCACTCCCAAAGCTCCAGGATGCAGCAATCAGCCGTTATCCTTAGGCTTTATTTATAGGGGCTTTAATTGCTTCATTTTGAACAGCTGAAGGCTTCTAACTCCCCAAACCTCTCTGGCCATTTCTACAGCCACCGCCTAATAGTAATTGGTGTATTGTCTAAACAAGGCAGAAATATATCTCCCGTCTATGACAACACACATAGATTTACCTGACTTCCTGTGACATACCCCCCCCTCTTGTTTCAACCCCAGGGTTGGGACACAGGTTGCCAGGCACGCATGCACTCGGGACAAACCATCTGCATTCCCTATTTTAACACCGGGGCGATGTGTTATGGAAAAACTAAATTCCTGAAGGGCCAGGAACCACCTAGTTATTCTCCTATTGGTCTCCTTGTTCTGTGCCATCCACTTCAATGGGGCATGATCTGTCACCAGTTCAAATTGTCTACCCAGGAGGTAGTACCAGAGAGAATCCAAAGCCCATTTCACTGCCAAACACTCCTTCTCAATGGTGGCATAATTCTCTTCACTGGCCTTCAACTTTCGACTGAGGTACATAACAGGGTGTTCCTCCCCGTTGATAACCCGGGACAGTACAGCTCCTAACCCCACATTTGACGCATCTGTCTGAACCACAATGTCCCGTGAAAAATCAGGCAATTTTAAAACTGGCTGATAAGGCCTGTTTTAAAGCCTGAAAAGCTGCTTCTGCTTCGGGAGTCCATTTGGTCATGACAGACTCCTTCCCTTTGGTCAAATTGGTCAGGGGAGCAGCCTGTGAGGCAAAATGGGGAATAAAACGGCGATAATATCCCGCAATTCATAAAAATGCGCGAACCTGTTTCTTGTTGGTGGGACGGGGCCAATCCTGAATAGCCTCGACTTTGTTTGTTTGGGGCTTGATTAGACCTCTCCCAATGGTATAACCTAGATACTTCGCCTCTTCTAGCCCAAGGGTACATTTTTTCGGGTTGGCTGTAAACCCGGCTTTCCAGATGGAATCCAACACAGCCTGAACTTTTGGCAAGTGTGACTCCCAATCCTCAATGTGGATGACCACGTCATCGAGGTATGCAGCATAGGCTCGATGAGGCCGAAGGGTCTTATCCATGGTGCGTTGAAATGTGGCGGGAGCATTCTGTAAACCCAAAAGTCATCCTCAGATATTGGAAAGATCCATCTGGAGTTACAAAGGCTGTTTTTTCCGAGAGAGGAATTTGCCAATAACCCTTGGTTAGGTCTAACGTCGTCATGTACCGGGCCGTGCCTAGGCGATCAATCAGTTCATCCATGCGGGGCATAGGCATAGGATAGGTGTCAAACTTAGTGATTTTATTCAGGCAGCGAAAGTCATTACAGAACCGCCAGCCTCCATCTGGTTTGGGCACTAAGACAATGGGACTGGACCAATCACTATTTGACTCTTCTATCACCCCCAGCTCAAGCATTTTTTTACTTCCTGGCGAATTGCCTCTCGCCGGGCTTCTGGAATTCTATAATGCTTCAACTTGACCTTCTCCCCTGGTGTGGTGATAATATCATGTTCAACCCCGGAGACCCAACCTGGCAAATCTGAAAACTTCTCCATATTACAGAGCACAATTTCTTTAGCCTCCAGTCGCTGAGTTTTGGACAGAGTCTCCGCTATCCCAACTTCAGGGACAGCCATGTTAAATGGAGCAGAAAATCGGGTAGTCTCAGCGACCAAAGACTCTCTATCCTTCCATGGTTTCAACAAGTTCACGTGATATATCTGCTCAGGTTTTCGTCTTCCCGGTTGGCTAATTTTATAATTCACCACCCCCATTTTCTCCAACACTTCATAAGGACCCTGCCATTTGGCTAGGAATTTACTTTCGACCGTGGGGACCAACACCAACACCCTATTACCAGGTGCAAAGGAACGGACCTGGGCCCCACGATTGTAAATCCTCTGTTGAGCCAACTGGGCTTGGGCTAAATGTGCCCTCACAATCGGCATCACTTGAGCAATTCTATCTTGCATTTGTGCCACATGTTCAATCACACTTCGATGAGGGGAACTCTCACTTTCCCACGTTTCCCTGGCAATGTCCAGCAGGCCCCGAGGGTGCCTCCCATACAGTAGCTCAAACGAAGAGAACCCTGTGGACGACTGGGGAACCTCTCTTATTGCAAACATCAGATAAGGGAGCAGATAATCCCAGTTCTTTACATCTTTATCCACCACCTTCCTCAACATTTGTTTTAAAGTTTTATTAAATCTTTCCACTAACCCGTCTGTTTGAATGGTGATATACTGAAGTACGTAATTGGGTCACTTTCAGGAGTTTACAAAGTTCTCGGGTCACCCTAGACATAAACGGGGTGCCCTGATCAGTAAGGACTTCCTTAGGAAGACCCACACGGCTGAAAACCTGAAATAATTCTTTGGCAACGGTTTTAGCAGAGGTGTTTCGGAGAGGAATCGCTTCTGGGTAACGGGTGGCATAGTCCATTATTACCAAGATGTGCTGGTGCCCTCTAGTGGACTTCAGTAAGGGGCCCACCAAGTCCATGGCGATCCTCTCAAAAGGGACCTCAATAATGGGCAGGGGCACCAACGGACTGTGGAAATGTGGCATGGGTGCAGTAATCTGACACGCTGGACAGGAAGAGCAGTACATTTCCACTTCCTTAGTGATCCCAGGCCAATAAAACCTCTGGGTGATTCTCTCCTGGGTTTTTCCTGCTCCCAAATGTCCCCCAAGAATGTGCCCATGGGCCAGTTCCAAAACCATCTTGCAGTACGGTTTAGGCACTACCAGTTTCTCAATGGTGTCCTCTATCCTCTGTGACACTCGATATAACAGGTCTCTTTCAATAATGAAGTAAGGGAGGGCAACCCTCCCATCAGGGTTAACTAACTCCCCATCTATCTTTACTACATTCTCCAGGGCTCTTAGCAATGTGGGGTCCCTCAATTGCTCAGTGATGAAATTTTCTCTGTGCACCTTGAGATCATCAAATCCTATCGGCCGCTGTTCCTCTTCTGAGGTAGCAGGCTCCTCCCTAGGGACTGGTATTTCCCCTGCTAAGACTGAGAATGGAAACTCAGGTAAATCCTCACAGTTAGAGGTTTCTGGAGTAGCGGTTTCAGGCTCAGAAGAACCACTTATTGGGGAATCTGGGCAATCCCAGAGCTCCCAGAACTTTGGGAAATCCCTTTCCACAATGGCGTCATGTGGCAGTTGGGGAACTAAACCCACTTGGGGACAGAAGTTACCGAGGGACATTTCAAAGGAAACCGTAGTCACCGGGTATTCTCGAGTGTCCCCATGTACACAAACTACAGCCATTTTCCTAGGATGTAAGGTTTTTCCCACCACTAAATCACTTTTCACTAAGGTGACCAGGCTACCTGAATCCAGCAATACCACAACATCTTTACCATCTAAGCCCATTATACATAAAGGTTTCTCATTCCCCTTTACTGCAGTACATGTGGTTGTAAAGAAGGACTGTCGTCTCTCTGTCAGAAAGTCACACTGCATGGGTTCATCACCCGCTGGGCAAACGGCTGCTACATGTCCCTCTCCCTGGCAGCGGAAACAAATCAACCTTCTGGTCCTCTCCGGTGGGATGGGTCTTCTAGGCTGCTCTCGCCAATCATTAGTAGTAGTCCCGATAACACCTCTAGTTGCTCTTTGGTCTTTCTCTCCACCCCCATCCCTTGATGCCGTCTTACCTACAGGTGGGGATAGTCTGGTCTTGGGGTGAAAAGTCTGTGCGTCTATGGGTGAAGAGGACAAATTCTCAGTTGCTAGGTACCTTTCTACCAGATCTACTAGTTTGTCTGCGGTTTCCGGACCACCATGGCTCACCCACTTCTGCAGGGTGGTAGGAAGAGACCTAAGAAATTTGTCCATGACTACTCGCTCCAAAATTTTTGGTCCGGACAAAGTTTCTGGCTGCAGCCATTTCCTAGCCAAATGGATGAGGTCATACATCTACGACCGAGGTGGTTTCCTCAGCTGATAACTCCAATTATGGACCCGCTGAGCATGGACCTCCAGGGTTACACCAAAACGTGCCAATATTTACTCTTTTAACCGATCATAGTTTTTTGCATCTGCAAACTCCAAATCAAAATATGCCTTTTGGGCTTCTCCAGACAATAGGGGGGCCACTAATCCAGCCCACTGTTCTTTAGGCCAACTCTCTTTTTCCGCTGTTCTCTCAAACGTGGTCAGAAACATCTCAGGGTCATCATCTGCAGTCATCTTTGGCAATAAGTGGCTTACCCGAAAAGTCGATATGTTACTGGCCTGACTCCCAGCCTCGGTCTGCTGTCTCTGAAGCTGTTTTACGATGGCCTCCATTTGCTGCTGGTGTCTCTGTTCCAAGCCTGCAATGCCCTCTTGGTGAACCTGTTGTTGAGCTGCAATGCTCTGTTGGTGAACCTGTTGTTGAGCTGCAATGCTCTGTTGTTGAGCCTGTTGTTGAGCTGCAAGGCTCTTGGTGAGCTGCCATGCTCTCTTGGTGAACCCGTTGTTGAGCTGCAAGGCTCTCTCAGTGAGCTGCAATGCTCTCTTGGTGAACCTGTTGTTGAGCTGCAAGGCTCTCTCGGTGAGCCTGTTGTTGAGCTGCAACGCTCTGTTGTTGAGTTGCATTTGCTAGAATCAGCTGTTTCAGCATCTCCTCCATTTTGGGTTTACTTTAACTGCCCGCATTCTCCACCATGTGTGAGGGATTAACTCGGTAGCGGGTGTGTGTGACCCCCTGGATGGGTTCACTACACGTTGAACTGTACAAAAAGGCACTTGAGGATGACTGAAAACAAATGATATGGATTATTTTTCCATCTTGCGGGATACACGTGCAAGCATCAAAACAGCATAAACAAAACAAAACATAAAATAAACCCTTGCCACTTGGGGCGTCTACCTTCCCAACACAGGAACCTACCTATTGAGTCTGGCACAGCCTACTGCTGGGCAGACACTGCTGGTCCTACAGCAGAAAACAACAGAAAAAGTATTTTTGATATTTCTCACACAGAAATATCCATCAGCACCTCACCTCTTCAGAAGTGCTTGTGACTGCTCCTTCACTCCCAAAGCTCCAGGATGCAGCAATCAGCCGTTATCCTTAGGCTTTATTTATAGGGGCTTTAATTGCTTCATTTTGAACAGCTGAAGGCTTCTAACTCCCCAAACCTCTTCTAATTTCTACAGCCGCCGCCTAATAGTAATTGGTGTATTGTCTAAACAAGGCAGAAATATATCTCCAGCCTATGACAACACACATAGATTTACCTGACTTCCTGTCACAATATATATATATATATATATATATATATATATATATATATATTAGCAGAAAATCTAGAGAATAAGATGCCATTTGTTGCAATATTTTATGTCACACTAAAAATCTCCATAGGCCGTGCTTTAAAAACAATTAATGGTTGCCCCGTTAGAGATACAGGGGAGGTCTTCTATAATTATTGCTATGATGATCGCTGCAATACCTCACATGAGTAATTTGAACACCGTTTACATATTCGGGCGTGGTTTATGTGTGCGTTTTCTTTGCGGCACAAGCTCTTGCTCTTGTTTTCTTATTTATTTTTTACTTTTGATCACTTTTATTGCTGTCAGAAGGAATGTAAACATCCCTTCTGACAGTAAAAGGTGGTGACAGGTACTCTTTTTATGGAGGGATCAGAGGTCTAATAGACCCGAAATCTCTTCTTTGCACTTCAAAGTATTTAGATCGTCAAAAACGGCAATTCTGAATACTGGCATTTTTTTAAAAAAACAACGTCATTGGCAGCCAAGTAAACCGGAAGGGATGTTGTGACATTGCTTCCGTGTTTACACATAGGAGACTTGTACGAAGCCATTTTCAGCTTCCTTCCAGTCTCACTCGAGCCGGTGGAAGTGCTGGATCGTGGATCGGGTCTCCCGGTGGGACAAGAGGCCCGGGAAGAGTGGCGGAAGGCGGTGGGAGGGGGGTTGTCCCCTCTCGCTCCATTCGGGAAAACAGTCCCCTCTCACTCCATTCGGGAAAATTTGCTCCATTCGGGAAAACAAACAAAACAAAAATTTCCCAGCACAGTTACCAGCAATGAACATTTCTTGTGCAAATCACTTACAGTACAAGTTGGCTGGCTTTTCTGCCAGCCCAAAAAAATGTACACTGTTTTAACACTTTAGGATTTTAGTTACATGTATTTGAAAATACATGTGGAACACACATTGCCTAGACAAAGTTGAATCCCTAACTTTGATCTAAGAGAGTTAATTTCTGATATCATTTATAGCAATTATTAAATTGAAGGACGGCATGCCTTGTGATAACCCACTTCTCCATAAAGATGCAAGGGTACACCAGAAGGGCATTTTTAAAGGTGCAATGGAACTAAGCAGCCTGAGTCAACAATATAAGGTGGTCTCATGTTCTTTGTGTGTCTTCCCTGTAGTTCACCTTATGAAAGCTTGGCATGAATTTTAGGTTTTCTTCTTCTGCATAAGGAGCAGGGAGCTCCATAATGTGGGAATTGCTGGGACATCTAATGGGTTAGCCAACTATTGAGGTCTTAAGGAAAGCTAAGCATTCTATCTAGGGATTTAGCTCTTGGAATCTGCCAGGGACAATTATTAATCAATAAAGTATACTGGAACAGATGGCAATACCCAGTTAGTTATCACATAATTATTAACAACTACAAAACATGTTACATCTAGAAGTTATTTTTCTTTTTGATCTTCAAAGCTATATCTTTACCTAATCCTAGATTAATATGAATAATTTCCATCAATGTGAAGACATGCTTCTTTATATTATTTGTATGCAGTTGAATAAATTAAATGTTGCAATTATAAAATAAAGATGCTTCCATGTCTAATTTTAATTAAAAATTAAAATATGCAATGAGTTCATAAGTCTTCATTACTAATTGTATTTAAAGAAGTTGCAATTCATAATGGAAAGAGGTTATGATTCATAATTGCAGCTTCTGAGACAACAATTTTAAGTAACTTTGCAAACACATGTATTTCTGGATATTTGTTCTTGTTTCCAAGCACAGTATATCAATCGGATAACAGGCTTCTTGCAGCTTAAAAAAGAACTGAAATTCTTAAAGACTAATGAACAATGCAGTCTCCTGGTATTCAAAGTTTACTCTGGAATAGCAATAATGAAAAGTGGTACTATGTTTCAACCAGCAGTGCATCTTCAGTCCCCTGGCTCCCTTTGAAAAATGACTAAGAGGATGAACCTTAATAAAAAAAATCTGAAGCATAGTGTTCCCAATACTTTAGGATTATACGAATGCCAGGAAATACAAATAAACTCGAAAAAAATGGCTTACATGTATTACCATTTACTTTCAGTATCATAGTGTTCAGAGCTTTTTTATTATTTGTTCATCAAAGAAGGAACCTGTCACAGAACAAAGATCCATGTCTCATAATAATAAAGACACGATGGTATGCTTTTTATCTTATTGTTTTATAAATAAAATGTTTGGCTCTTTGATTAAATTAATTACGTTTCATTTAAAGCACAGCAGGATAATTTGAGTAAGCCTCATGTTACTTGTCATAAACAAACACTTTATTTTCTAATTCACAGTACATAGGACACATATATCATACAGGACCCATAACTAAGACATAACTATGCACACTAGCATTTTTTATAAGCTCAAAAAAAGCTAGAAAGAATGCTGGATGAAAAATGCTGATAATAGCAATTTTGTCCCAGCTTCTAGTAGCATGTTAGTAGCTTTTAGAAGCATTTAGAAGCTGTTAGGAAAATTATCATTTTTTTTTTACGTTTTTGCAGTACATAAAGAGAAATAATACAAAAGTAAAAAAAAAAAAAAAGCTTTTAGAAGCAGTTATGAGCATTAATAAGCAGTTAGGAGCTTTCAGTGTTTTTTTCTGCTGGAAAACCGCTCCAAGAAACTCGATAAAAACTATTTTTTTTCTGCTCCTACACGTTGAAGCTCACAAAATGCTAAAAGCCTGAAGTAGTGTGCAGGCACACATATGATAACACTATTTTGCTTCTAGGAGCAGAACAAAATGCTAATAACAGCTTATAGGTGCCTAAAGAAATGCTAGTTTGCATGGAGCCTAAAGATGTTCCCTATTAGTATGTGGAGAAATTGATTAATCAAAACCTATCCCTGTATAAACTGATATACTGTATGAAGCCGGAAATTCAATATGATCTGGGGTACCTGGGTGGATAGTCAGGGCACCAGTGACACCTTGTCCCACAGATTACCAATTCTACCTCTTAAAATATCTTACTCCATTCGATTTTATATTTGGTAACAAAACCACATGACACGTGGGTATATAATTATTTTCATATTTCATTTTTATAAGAAACGGGTCTAGCACATATGGTGTAATGGCTTTTTACCTCTTTCTATGAGGTTCTTTTTTCCTTTTCTTCTCTTTTTCTTTTTGATGTTTTTTTCAGTTACTATTTGTTTGCATACCATGCATCCAATTGCTTAAGAGTTATTTTTCACATAAACTTTGACTGATTCTAATCTAACCAATTGTTCATTGAATGAGAATCATGTCATATGGTTTATGTATGGCAAACTACTCAATGTACAGAATGCATGTTTTTCTCGATATGCATTAAAAAACTTAAAAAAAAAAAGGTGTTCCATGCTTTCAAATTTCAGGATTGTTGTTAAAGACCAATTCCAGCCTAAATATTTATTTTGTTTTGGAGAGAGCAGGAAAGGGTTTGTCTGGATTTTACTGTGAGGCCGCGTACACACGACCAAATAAATCCGATCAAATCGGTCTGACAGACCGTTTTGATCGGATTTGTCTGCTGGGGTATATACGTGGCGGTGACGTTGAAGCCGCCACGTCACCGTCACCAGGAAGTAAAACACTTCCGCGAATGCGTCAAATCCATTCGACGAATGCGCGTGCAGACATGTCTGCTGGTTAGCGTACTAACCAGCAGACATGTCAGACGGACGGGTTCCCAGCAGACAGATTTTAAAGCATGTTTTAAAATCTGTTTGCTGGAAAATCTCGTCTGTCCGCCCGTACACACGATCAAATTTGTCTGCTGAAGCGGTCCGTCGGACCATTTCCAGCAGATAGATTCGATCGTGTGTACGCGGCCTGAAGCCCTGTACACACGGCCTAGAATCTCGTCAGGAAAAAAACGTTGTTTTTCCTGATGAGATTCTTAGCAAGAATCTCTTGCCAGCCGAGTGTACAGACACTCCATTCAAAAGAACCAACGTTCTTTTAAATGGCACAAACACGATGACGTCTCTGACTACGACGAGAATGCGCTCATCACATTCAATGCCTTCGCAGCCATCTTGCTACACCCTACCTATGCCTTGGAAGCTACCGCACATGCGTCAAAGTAATTTTAAGCATGCACGGGTTTCCATGGAGAGGTAAGTATACACATGCTCGGGTTTCTCGGCAGGAAAACACTGCCTAGAATCTCATGACGAGAAAATAGAGAACATATTCTCTATTTTTGTCGTCTAGATTCTGAAGCCTCGTACACACACACAGTTTACTCGGAAAGAAAGCTCTTCCAGCAGTTTTCTTGCTGGTTCTCGCCGAGAAAACGAGCGTGTGTACGAGGCTTCACTTGTATTCCTGTTGCAGAGATTTCACCTAACTTCCTATCAGAACAAGATGTGATGGCAAATCTTTTCCAACAGGAACATATACATAATTTATTTTAGTAGCGTGGGGAAGAGTTAGTGGTTGTATTGCTGTCTGTTCCTTCCTGAGCTGAATAAAACATTACCACTCATTTCTTCTTTTGATGTAACAGGGATATAAATTTCCAAAATCGGGGTCACAGACGGGAATGAATCTCTGTCATAAATGGTAAGTCTTTCCTACCCTATCCAAAAGAAGAAAACAAATTGCTGTAAATAAATAAATAAATACATAAAAATAAATGTGTTAGAACTTTTTAGCAGAAGAGACTTTGCATGTCTCTTCTGCTAAAAAAAAACAAAAAAAAACTTTTTGCTGTGTCTTACTGTAGCAATTATTTTTCTAGCATGCACTGTTAAAGGGTGCATGCACAGTACAGTGTACACTCTTGGCTCATTCCTGGAATTTGTAAAAACAAATAGTGCATTACTTAGAACCCCCAAAACACAATATATAATAAAAACACGATATATATATATATATATATATATATATATATATATATATATATATATATATATATATTTATTTATTTATTTATTTATTTATTTATTTAGCAGAGACTCTAGAGAATAAAATGGCAACCATTGCAATATGTTATGTCACCTGGTATTTGCGCAGCAGTTTTCAAGCGCAATTTGTTATTAACAGGGATAACTAATTGGTGGTGATATTAGCAGTAGAAAAGCATTGACTTGTGACAGGGTAACATTATCATGTAGTGGTTCATCATTATTGATGAAGATCTACATTGCTGGACAACATAATTGATGCTGGATTTACATCATAGAACTGTATTTACATATTTTTCAAATAAAGGGTTTTGTCACAATCTCAGTGATATCTTTACATTTTACATGTTGAAGGTAATAAGTAATAAGGATACTCATGTGCCCAATAGTAATTACCCAGGGGAGTGGAAATCTGAGAGTCTCATTATTATAAAGATGTGTTCCCAATTTCTACAAGTCCCCCCTAACCACATTCATTTCAGGGGATGAATGTATGGTCACAAATGAATTTTTCTTTAAATAAAAACAGACAAATACACACCCTAACAAGTTAACTGCAATAATTTTATTAATGCTAAAAGCATGTATCAAAAATATAAATAATAGACACGTAAAAAATCCTAGTCCTCTATACTATATAGGGGACTAAAGAACATTCCCCATATGTGATTCCAGCGGTAGCAATATACAGGTGACTAAATCAGGAATCAGGACCGGTTCCCCTATAGGGAAACAGCTATACAAAATGCACACCCACCCTCCCCCAACTTAAAGGCACCCCCTAGTACACCCAACAATGACCGAATCACTATATTGTATACCCCTATAATGTTCCTACGTAGGACAGTGGATGTCTGAAACAGGTAATCTGTATTCACTGTACATAGGTAGCATGCTGTGCTGGGGTAATCACATGGATAAAAAGGTATATTCATCAAGCACAGACCGCTAAACACAAATCCTAGATGAAAGAGATATGAGAGGTTCGTTATGAGCCGTTGATATAATTCACCCTATATGGGTGTAAATGTGATGTATATACAGTCTCAAATATTCACTTATTGATCAAGGACGCTGGAAAACCATGGAGAATATCAAGCACTGTAAGGTAGTTATACCATATATGTAAGTCCAAGAATGCATACGGAGCTTGTTTGCCACACCTTTCGAGTATGTCCATTTATTCAAATTTGTTATTTCAAATGTACCAAATAAGTATATCCAAGAAAGAATGCATACAGAGTTTGATTCACCTGAGTAATGGCTGCACTCAATGGGAGTAATTATAGCCACAGCGAACAGTTTCCCACACCTTGCGGGTATGTCCATTTATTTAAGGCAGTCATTATTTTGAATGTACAATATAAGTAAATCCAAGAATGCATACAAAGCTTGATTCACCGATTAATAGCTGCACTCAATGAGAGTAATTATAGCCACAGAGAACAGTTTCCCACACCTTGCAAGTATGTCCTATTTGTTCAAAGCAGATTTTAATTCAAATGTCTTAGTTCATATAATAACTCACTATGATAGCTGCCAAGCATCATTCACATGGATCTGAGCTGATCTGTCATTGCATGCATATCCACAATGTTGGATGCACTACTTGTTGGCAAATGTTAATCATATACAGCAATGATCAAGGCAGTTCTCCAGGGAGTTCTTAGTGCACAATTTTACTCACTGTTTAATAGCTAGTCGTCACTCACAGGAATCGTAACCAATTCATCAGTACATAAGTGTCCATAGCACAGAGTGCACGACTTAAAGGCAAACAGGTGAGATGATATTCAGGTGAAACAATAGTTTGAATATTTCTTCAGGTGAGGTATAATAACCTCTAGTCCAGTTTAGTGAAGCAAGTCTGTATTGAAAGTGGTGGTTATTCTAATAACAATCAGTTTAAATCTCCATGTGGTATCCTCCACCCAACAGAATCACGGCTCCAGAATAGACATAGCAGAGCCAATAACGAGGGTGACTTGGTAAGGAGTAGGTCGGGGTGCTACTCCCAAGAAGTTTACATGTTTCGTTCCACAGTCACTGGAACTTCTTCTTAGAGGGCAAATTATGGCAAGAGCAGCAGACCTATAGTTCCACTTTAAGTAACTTCATCATCATTTTAGCATTGTATTTTTAATTTTTTTATCAGGGCCAGCATAAAAAAATATCAAATGAGGCAACTGCTTTAGACCATATATTACAAAAGTCTCTTTATTGTGCAATACACATAGTAAACCCTTTGAAATATGGTTTGTCTAACTTTTTACCCCACTACATTTTCTCTTTGCCAGAGGCACCATGTTTTGCTGAGCCATATGTGCCTTGAATTAAAAGATGCGGATGTAAACTTTGTATTCTTTAGTCTTCTTTCTGAAAAAAGGAAGCAAAAGTTTTGGTACAAATAGCAGTGGTGAAATCTGGATGGAAAAAAGTAAACACAGGTTAATAAAAATGAGGGATATTTATAAAATGAATCTAGTTTAATACATAGGAGGAATATTTTCAAAACTAATGCAGAGCTAAAAAGATTTCCCATACAAAAAAAAAAATACATTTGTGGGTTTTAAATGGCATAGAAATCTAAAAATAGTGAAGGGCTAAGAACAGTATAAACAGTAAGCAAAATGCAGTTTGCAGTAGTTTTAAAAAATATCTCTTCCCCCTGGGGAATTATCTGACATTACTTTTAAAAACACAATGTTATGACATTTTGTTGGTCAGCCCTTGTTGCATTTAATTACTTTTGCAAGACATTACAGCATTTTATTAACTGGGTGGAATGTGACATTTTATTAATGGGGCATTGTGGTGTTATAATTATTGTTGAACTGTTCCCTGTACCTTCATTCAGCAACATGTATTAATTCCTAGGCTATATGCATTTAAACAAGGTCCCACTATATAGTACATTTTAATATACATTTCTGTAACACAAATACATCAATCTTCTTGTATAAATCAATCAGTAAAAACAAAGATTTAGAGCTGCGCCTTGTCACCCAGACTCGATACAATCAAAAAGAGTCGTGTGGAGATAAACAATCCTTCAAACATGAGAGAAGTAGTAGGTTGGCTCCAAGACAAATCTCCGCTGGTCTTTAATCAGGATGGACATATAATAAACACCACTGTGCTCGAACTTGGCTTTTCAATGTGGCCCACCACCAAAAGTATAAGCAGCTTACCAGAGGAATGGCTGTAATCAACAGTCGGCTGTGACCCAGCCGCGGCCTTTAGAGAACCAGGACGAATCCCAAATCCTAGGGCAGTGTTTACACTGGGGCTCCACTCAGCAACTCCACCAATTAGATCATATGTAAATGATAAATAGAGGCAGACATAGCGTAATCCCGCTGGGACATTTATTTAAAATAGTAAAAACCAGAATACTCACATGGGAGATGAGTTAGACAGGCATATAAAATACAAAGTTGCCGGCCGGCAAACAGATCAGCAAGGACCCTCCTCCAGAGCGTAATGACGTCACCGCACGTCTACCCAGACGCGTTTCGTCGTAGGACGTTGTCAGTATTGGACTGAATTTTAGTCATTTAAACCTCCAAAGCAGCATAACAATGATCAGATGTAAGAGCATTAATGAATGGGAGGTTTAAGAGGCAGACATATTCTGTGTACTACTGAAACAATCTGGCAGAAGTGTTGGAAATTCTGAAGGGCCCCTGTTGTCTCATCAGCTAGATATCTAGTACTTATTATGGTTTTGAAACAATTGTAATTTTAAAGGAATATACCACCTTTGTTAAAAGTATTTAAAACATACATGCTATAATTGCTACACATGTTATTTTATACTAATACATTTACCCTAACATTTAATCTACTTACAGCTTTATATTTCTAAACCTGACAATTTTTTTCTTTCTTTCAACCATGACAACCATACTCTCTGTCCAGAACTTACCATCACCTGCTCATATATTTGGTTTACTGCTTTTCTCAGAAGGGATATGCATTGTAATAGTATACTGGGGCTTTAGCTTTTCTCATTACAGAAATGTGTCTGAAGATGTCTATTAAACTATTATATTTTAGATTGTGAGATCATGATGCATAAGATTCTATGCTGGTGGGAGGAGCTGGGACATACAGTAGGTGTTTTGGAGGTGAGGAATGATGTAAAGAGCCAAGTCAAGTGTAAGGCCCCTTTCACACGGACGGACCGTTCAGTTTTGACGGCGGACCTGAACGGCCGCTCCATGCATCTCTATGGAGCGTCGGATGTCAGCGGAGACATGTCCGCTGACATCTGACCCGATCTGCTAAAAACAGATGTATGGGGCCCAATCAGTCCATGGTGGATCGGATCGGGTGAGATCTGATGAAAACTGACATGTTTTTGTCTGATCTCTCCATAGGAGACAGCGGCTCCCAACAAGCCCCTCCCTGCTTAGTGAGCAGAGAGGAGCTTTTCATCCGCCAGCTCAGCGGAGATCAACGGACAAGTAATAACTGAAATAACCGAGATAGAGGTCACATACGACCCATGGGGATGTTTACACCATGGGAGTAGAATGACATCAATGCAATATCAGAAAACATTACTCCCACATCTGTTAAATGCTGCAAAGAGCTTAATAGCCAGATATTGGCAAGACAGGGAAAGTCCTTCTATGAGAGAATGGTGTAACAAAATAAATGATATACAAAATCTGGAGTATTTAAGGTTTACTGATACAGAGGGGTTAGAAGAATATGATGAGAACTGGATACAATGGGCCAGATTCACAGAGCGATTACTCCTGTCTATCTCGCGTTAGACTGGAGTACTTTCGAATTACGCGTGTTTTTTCACTACTCTGAAACCTCAAACCATGAAATTACGGCTGCGGGCTTCAATCCGACTGGTTTACGTGTTCGTACGCCTTCAGATCTACGCTGCAATAAAATTGCGGCCGCTGGGTGGAGTTCCCGTCGTTTTCCGTGTCGGGGTATGCAAATGAGCTTTTGCCGACTATCCACGAAATTACGAACGTCAATCGCAATCTCTTACGGCATCTTTAGTCATCTTTTTGCCTCGTAAAGTTATACCAGCTTTTTGCTGGTCTAATATTAGACAGCCCATGTTAAGTATAGCCATCGTTCCCGCGTCGAATTTCAACGTTTTTCGACGTCATCGTTATAGGAATGCCTGTAAACGATGCTACTCAAACAACGAATGACATATCGACATTATTTCGCGCAATGCACGGCGGGAAATTTCTGAACGGAGCATGCGCAGTTCGATCGCCGCGGGGACGCGCCTAATTTAAATGTTTCACGCCCCCTAATCGCGTATTTCGATTACGCGGCGAGAAATACACTACGCCGCCGTACCTTAAGGGACAAAATCTACCAGGATTCGTTGTACAGCCTGGTAAAATACGGCAGCGTAGTGTATCTATGATACTCTGCGCCAATGTAATTGTATCTGAATCTGGCCCAATGGAATGAATTTAAGCAGACGTTGAAATTTGAAGAAATTTTTGGAGCATAAAAGCATAAGAAAATAAGAAAAATAAGAAAGTATAGAAAATAAGATAGAATGGAGGCCTGGGGATTCTGGGGGGTTGGACGATTTGCATATATATATGTAAGTTTTAAATGCAAACGATAAGAAGTTTTTTCATGAAAACTACATTTAAACAGATAAAAAAAAAAAAAGAGAAAACTAAAAGAAATAAACAATAAAAAAAAAAAAGTGGGAGAAACCACAAATGATGCTAAACCTGTGCAGAGAGACGTTACAAGCAAATAAAATGTGAGCTAGTCTCGTGTTGGTAGGTTGAGTCTGAAGTGGTTTGGAAAAAATAAAGGACTGATCTCGGAGTCAGAGTAGCGACGGAGTCCGCCTCGTGTGGAAGGGGCCTTAAGCAAAGGATGTACTATTTGAAAAAAAAAAGACCCAGAACATCTTAGGCCTCGTACACACGATCGGACATATCCGATGAAAACGGTCCGTGGACCATTTCCATCGGATATGTCCGATCGGGTGTTTGATCCGATGGCGTGTACACACCATCGGATCAAATTCCCCGCCGCCGGACGGCGCGGTGACGTGGCGGTGACGCGGCGGTGACGTTGACGCCGCCACGTCACCGCACCAGGAAGTTAAACACTTCCGCGCATGCGCCGAATCCATTCGGCGGCGGCGCGGCGGCGGTGGGGGACGACATGTCTGCTGGTAAGTGTACTAACCAGCAGACATGTCGGGCGGACAGATTCCACCGGATAGATTTCAAAGCATGCTTTGAAATCTGTCGGGTGGAGAAATCTGTCCGCTAGCCCATACACACGAGCGGAGATGTCTGCTGAAATGGTCCATCAGACCGTTTTCAGCGGACATATCCCCTCGTGTGTACGAGGCCTAAGACACACATAAAGAGATTAAACATTTTTTTGGAGATAATTTTTAGAACAAAGGGAGATTTTAATTATCATCTATATCAATGTGACATTGCTCTTGAATAAACCACAATGCTTTTGCACTTAGGTACGTTCTTTGTCAAATTTGGCAGCATTATAACTGTATCTCTGATAGTACATAGGTTCAGATGAGTGGTACTATCTTGAAACCCTTCCCCATAGGAAGGCCTCCAGATATCCAAAAAATATGCTTTTTGGGGTAAAGTTTTTTTCTGGAATCACAAAGGGCGTCCAATCCCAAAAAGGGAATTACAATTTTACAGGTAAAAAAGGCACGCTAGCATGGTGGTACTAAAAGTAGTAGTAAGCAGCAAGTGTGTCCTATTGCTAATAGGCGGCACACATGTCATGGGTCAGTCCAATTCAAAGACTATTAATCAAAATGGCAGACAACAGTGTTAGTGCATGCATGAAACAGTGTGTGATGATGAAGTTTCTTGTGAATAAAGGTGTAAAACCTGTGGATATCTACAAAAGACTTTGAGCACAGTATGGTGATAAGACGCTCAGCTGCAGTAAGACATCTGAATGGTGCAAAAGTTTCAAAGATGGACGTACACCCATCAGTGATAATTCCCAGCCCACAACAGTCATTCTTGTGAACATTCAGTATGTGTAACCTGGACCCGATCCTGAATAATCTACACATAACCGGTCATGAAATTGCACAAGAGAATAATCTTTCTGTGGGAGCCGTGAACACAATCACTCATGAACATTTGCATTTTCGAAAAATTAATGCACACTGGGTATCAAGACAGCTACCAAAAGTAAATATTAATGTCCTGTTCTGAGTGATGTGCATAAGCCTGTGTGGAAAAGAAGGCCTGGTTGATCACTAAGGGCATCCTGTTTCTCCAGGACAACACACAAGCTCATACTGCTCACCACACATTTCAGCAACTCTGCTGGGAGGTATTGCTACATCCCCTGTACAGCTCAGACCTTGCTCCGAGTGGTTTTCACCTGTTTGGACCCCCAAAAGAGTTCTTCGGAGGTCCGCATTTCAGCACTTTCTTATTTGGAAAGTTCAAAAGAATCCTGAGAAATCCATGTCAGATATATGTGAATTACACTGAAAACATACCAAAGAAAAACCTTATTTTAAATAGATTTACTGTAAAATATTCCGACACAAGTATCATGAAACAAACAAAAACAACAACATATACACAAGTTGGTGAACAATAGGCACTGCACCTTAAGTGGATTGTAAACATTCCTACCTGCACCTTGTGTTTTACACCTGCATTAGATGTGCATTGATCATGTAGCTTCATGTAGTTATTTGTTGCTCTTTATGCACAGCTTATAGTAAAATAAATGTTCACATTCCTTTGTCAGACATTTCTGTTTGTGTTGAAATATGAAAGCTTTCAACATGGCACTGCACAGTTTATTGCATTTTATGTGAAGAAACTACATATCCCACAATTAAGGGTATATCAGACTATTATAAAACAAAAAACCGCGCTAGGAAACCCCCTCCCCCCAAAAGGACTACAGGCTGCAGACTATATCAGACTATTGATGATGCAGATGAGAGCTACAAAGTAATTTGATCTGATAAAGACACAAACAAGCAGAGCATTCACAGACACCCAGAGAGATTACCATGTGGCTGAAAGATGTTGTTTAATTACATTAGAACTCTGCAATTCTTTGGCAAGTAGGGACAAGCTAGCTGATGCAATACATGAACAAGAAGGAATCAATCGGCCATGACACTACAATCTGTAGCCACTTCACGTGATCCCAGCATTACAATAGTAAGGAAGGGAAACAAACAACACAGGGAATATAGCTACATTATTACCAATTTAAAACAATGAAAATATTTGAACGTGTATAATATTCTTAAGCCAGGTGGAGCTAAAGGGCCAGATTCAGGTACAATTACATTGGCGCAGAGTATCAGAGATACACTACGCCGCCGTATTTTACCTGGCTCTACGACGAATCCAAGTAGATTTTGGCCCGTAAGGTACGGCGGCGTAGTGTATTTCTCGCGGCGGAATCGAAATATGCGATTAGGGGTCGTGAAGCATTTAAATTAGGCGCGTCCCCGCGGTGATCGAACTGCGCATGCTCCGTTCAGAAATTTCCCGCCGTGCATTGCGCAAAATAACGTTGTTACGTCATTTTTTGTTTGAGTAGCGTCGTTTACATACATTCCTATTCCCGGACGACTTACGTAAAAAAATTAACATGGGCTGTCTAAAACTAGACCAGATAAAAGGTGGAATAACTTTACACGACAAAAAGATGACTACAGATGCCGTAAGAGATTGCGAACGACGCTCGTAACTTCGTGGATCGTCGGAAAAAGCTAATTTGCATACCCGTCGCGGAAAACGACGGGAACTCCACCCAGCGGCCGCAAAATTATTGCAGCGTAGATCCGAAGGCGTACGAACATGTAAGCCAGTCGGATTGAAGCCCGAAGCCGTCGTTTCATGGTTTGAGGATTCAGACTAATGAAACAACGCGCGTAATTTGAAAGTACTCCGGTCTAACGCGAGATAGACCGGAGTAAGGGCTCTGTGAATCTGGCCCAAAGAGTTTACAATAAACAGAATTAGGTAGTTGAGGCTGTTCTGAAAGTTCCTAACATACTGGCCTAAGCTTGATTTTATTTAATTTTTTAATTTTAACACATAACATTTTTATTGAAATTTTAGCAACATATTCTCCAGAATGATCAAACAACTATCTGGAACATAGACTTGTTTAGCATGACAGAACTGTAAGATAACAGCTAAACAATTGGCATATCAAAAACATAAAGATGTAACATAAGTACATAAGTTCCTGCCTTATCAGGTAAATGGAAACTACATCAAGCAGTGCAAAATATCCTCAACTTTACACCAGTAATAGGAACAGTAGTAATCCGAACTATAGAAAGAAAATATATAGGTATAAAGGTGTGTTGTAATATCTCAGTGTGTCCTATGTTACTCAATGTCAAGGGGTGCAGTAGTAAGTAAAGCTTGTGAAAGTTCACATAATATCCTAAGAGACATATTGGAGCTGGTTTTTAGCTATCCAGTAATCCATATCTTGTCTGAATTTCCCAGTTTCACCAGTGTGGCAATCGCAAAAATATTCATAAATAGGGTTGCACCAGTACTGATACTTTAGGTCAAGAACTCTCTGATACCGAATACCAATATCTTTGCGGTGCGATTTGAACCCATACAAAATGAATGGGCTCAAATCCCACTGAAAAAAAATCACATTCAATTTGAACAGGTAAACAGTGCGATTTCTGTCCGAATCACATGCATTTTCCTGCACCACCCCTGTGTAAACTCAGGCTGAATTCCCTACGACAAGAATTAGACAGAAATCACACTGCATTCCTGTTCAAATCACATGTGATTCTATGCACTGAAATTTGAGCCAATTCATTTTGCGCACAGCAAAGGTGTCAGTTTTGCTGGAAATTATTATTATCGGTACCAATACCGTTATCAGTATCACTGCAACCCTACTCATAAGAGCAATTTAAATTAACTCTGTGGACAACTAAGGAAATGGTAGGTGTGAGCTTGATTTTTATTTGAATGCATTTTTGAAGCATTCAGTTCATGGTTTATAGCTAAGTAATTTTGCACTAAAAATATTGCAGAATTTTTTTATTAGACTGGATGACAAAATATGGAAGGGACTCATCAGGGGCCAAAAATGTGTGAATTGTACCCCCACAGATAGAGACAACTGTATTGGGATTCTTCATATATATTAAAAATACTGTACATTCTGTTTCAGCTTCTGAAATCCCTTGTATAGGTAGAAATAATAACAATGATAACAGATGAATGAGATAGCGGAGATAAATTGCACTTAGTGCTTTGTAGAAAGGCAAGAAAACACTATTATAATATTGGGTTTGTTAAAATTTTATATCTGAGGTTTACAACCCCATTAAAGCAGAACTCCAGGCTTTTTTTTTTTTCATTTTAGATGCACATACAACAATCAGCTGCTCTGAGTTGTATCTTAGTGCCTGATTTTCACTGAGTCCTTCAAAATCACTACTTGTGTTGAAGCAGAATGCTACAGCTATGGCTACTTTTCAAGCCTGCTGTGGCTATGAAAGTGATAGCAAATATTTATTCTATTGCAGCTTACTGATTTTTGGATGTGATGGCTGCATTAGTGCTATTTTTAAGGCTTTAATTCTTGTATTTTCACCTGGTGATCTAGCCAGTTAGTCTTTTGTTTATCAGCAGAATAAGCTTTTCTGCAGATGTAGCAGGTAGTGGGTTTGGATTGGGGCAGAATGTGCTGAGTGGTAATTGTGTTTAGGTCCCTATTTGTTCAGGGAGTTGGGTTCTTATACAGGAAAGAGATACTGCCATTTAGCAGCCCCTCTTTCCTCCCTTGTACATTTACAGAAGGTCATGTAATACATTGCATTCTGGGAATGGACGATGGGAGAAGGGGTGGCTAAATGACATTTTTGCGTTTAATAACACTTTAAGTACCATAACACCTGTCAGAAACAAGAGGACAAACAGTCCACATGAAGAGTAAATTTGAGTTATCAAAGTAGCAATGTCACCGGCGCAACTGTGCCATAGTCAGAATGCATTTGAGCAGAACCGAAAGTTCAAGAAAGTAAGAAGTATATGGAGTGTTGAAAGATTGCAAAAATTTGTTCAGTCGGATTCTGTATGAATGACCTTGTAAACACATCTCTAGCTATCTGGTGTACATGCTATACCATGGATGCCCTTGACCAGGGGTCCTCAAACTATGCCTAGTCATATTTGTGAATGTCAGAGTTTTACAATGCCTCATGGGACTTGCAGTTCTGCAACAGCTTGAGGACCCCAGATCCCTGCCCTTGACAGTCCCAATAAAATTGCATTGGAACATGCACACATAGTCATGGTAATAAACCAGTTCTCCCTCCGACTAATTTTGGGTACTTTCCTGAGAGGTGAGCATGAGAACGAATGACTCCCCCCCCCCCCCCCCGAAGCAAAAGCAGAACTACAGCCAAAACATATATTTTCCTTAGGGATAAGACCTTTTCCATGTATATGCAGTATTTCTGTCTGAATCCCCTTTACAAGGTTACCCTCTACATTTTGTCTTAGGGATAGTGTTGAAATATTCATTATAGGGACATAAACATTAGGAAAACCTTAATAGGAGTTCTTATACTTCAACACTTAAAAAAACAGACAAAAAAATACTTTAGGCTGACGTTGAACTTTAAAGTTTCAGTCAAGTAATGCCTCATACACACGGTCGGACTTTTGACCATGCAAAATTCCGCTGTGAGTCCGTCGGAAGTCCGACAAAAAGAAAGGGAACAGATTCTCTATCTAAGGTCCGTCGGACTTCCGACAAAAAAAGCCAGTCAGGCTTTTTCTGTCGGAAAGTCTGGCCATGTGTACGAGGCATTAGTGTGCTTGGTGTTAAAAGTTATTGATAAATAACATATATATATATAAAAAATATGTACTGTACATGTATAGCCTATTTTTCATTTCCTGTATCGAATACACATTTTTATAGATCATTTTGTATCTTTCCATATCTTTCCATTGTCTACAGAAAAACAATACATTTCTTTTGTGAGCAAATCCTCATTGTTTGGATCAGCAGGAAAATAACTTGAAAAAATAAAAGAAAACACTTTTACAATCTCTGCAGGGAGCATGTGTTGTTTTGATGCAAAAACCTTGCCTACAGTATAGGTGTTAAAGAAAAACTAATCATCCTAAGACTAATAGCTGTTATTTCTTCTGCACAAACATTGAGCGTAGTTCAATTCTTTTCAAGCATTTCTAAGCTTTAAATACACATTAGAAAAGATAGAAAGGCAAATAATTTCACTAGATTGATTGTTCAGCCTGAGTTACTGTATGATTACTAGACCTTTAAGAATACATAATGTGTTTCCGCATAGAGAATGCAGTTTTTATTTCACAGCTAGATAAGCATTGATTATAATGTCTTAGCGAATTATTTAAAATCCCTATCAGCATATAATTTGGCATTCTTATGCCGTGTTTTACGGAAATGTGTCATTTATTTACTTCTCTAGCAAACTCATTTTGAATCTTTTCACAAGCCCTTCAGTTGTGTCTGTCTTGCTTTTCTTTGTAAAGAGACATATAACTTTTATATAGTGCAATTCCTCACACATCTCACTTTTCACTTTGAAAAGAAAACACTTTGCCCAAATGCCACCAGCCCCTTTCAAAATATTTTTTAAAGAAGCCCAGGAAGACAGGAACAATAATTAAAGAATATACGTCCTACAATTGATCCCAACCTGTACCAATTTTTTTAATGGGCAGGGTGATAAATATTGGACATTTTAAAGCGTAAGTTTAGCAATGTGTTCCTTGTGCTACTGGCCCCTGGTTTAGATGGAGTCTTCCTCTTCCAATCATTACCCAGAAGATTACGGTTGAAGGGGTCAATAGATTTGAGGCTGCTTCCATCCCACCTCCCCATTCATAGAGGCTATACTATAGTTTATATGAATTGAAATGATTGAAAATGCTTCCTCTTCCATTCATAGATCAGTTTTATTTGTAATAATCTTTATAACAGTTATACTGTATATAGAAAAACTTAGCACACACATATTCCAAGATCGCTAGAGAATTCCACAACATACAAAACAGTTTTTTAGTGCTTCTTAAAAATGTATGTTCTTTTAAATGCACCTATGTCTTCTGTTCCCTCATCTGTTATATCCTTTAAATAGGCCATTTGCTTTTAAATAGGGCAGAAGCCATGCAGCTCTGATCCAACTTCCAAGTTTATAAGTGTATTTTCCAACCCCCAGGTGTTTTTCTGAAGTCTTTCTGTTATAATGCACTCCCAAATTATTAGAATGTTTCTTTCCCCACCAACCAGCAGCTAGGGGTCTCCAAACTATGGCCCTCCAGTTGTTCAGGAACTACAATTTCCATCATGCCTAGTTATGTTTGTGAATGTCAGAGTTTTACAATGCCTCATGTGATGTGTAGTTCCACAACAGCACAAGGGCCATCGTTTGTAGATCCCTGCTAGACCATTTACAAATATACTTACAGTATTACATAATCATAAATTCAATCAAATAAAATTGAAAAATAGCTTCAAGTTTGCCCTTGATGTATATCAATACATTCAATGTGTTATTACCAAGTATCAATAAGATGTAACAACTCTGACGACATGCCTTTTCAAGAGATGGATGCTACATACCAAATTCTGGTCTTCATTTATTCAACTTTATTGGACACAGTACAAACTGCAAGACTTCCTCCCTCTGACATGTTTTACTCCAAAAAGCTTAGTCGTTTATACAGTTATAATAAAAAACATCATAATATAGTAAAATGATAACTTTACTTGGTTTAGCATAGGTAACACTCTACATGTGGCTTTGCAAAGAATTTAAACATATATACACAATATAGATATAACTATGTGTATATATATATATATATATATATATATATATATATATATATATGCAGTAGCCTGGGTGGGTGGTAACTGTCAACTGACTGTAATATAAATGAGCAAGATTATACCAAACCATCTTACCTTTCAAACTGCTATATATGGTCAGAGCCCCAGAACCTTGAAGCAATAAGATGGACAATTGTCGGGCAATCGACTTCTCCCTTGGCGGCATGATGATACAAAAGGTTTAAGATCCTCCTGTTGTTGGGTCATCAACAGTTGCAATTTGTGAGATATGCCACTGCACAATTAACAAGAATCTAAAGATATTCCAGCTGGCACAGCAGCATTCCCAGTGTGTCAGACAAGATATTCTACTTTGAAAGGATGTCCCTGATGCTATAATACATGGATTGACATGGCTGGTAATCAACAGACTCCCCATGAACAATAATGAAATCCTTGTCATTGCAAATGACATCATCATAATTCACTTACTCATACGGTACATTTTATAGTATTGAATACGCTGCTACTTTGATTGACCCAAATAAAGAGATGTTATAAATGTAAAATGTGCCAATCATGGTAAACTAAAATAAAGCTTAACTCTGTTCAATAGTTTTCAGCATACCTTCTCTCTTTCTGATTGCTATTATCATAAATCAAACCTTAAAAGTACAATCATTAGACAATCAAATCAAAGACTATTATAAAGGTCACGATATTACAAGTAGTTATGGAATTGAAAATATGCTCAGTGCATGCCAAAATGTAAAATAAAATGCCAAACATTAATCAAACAATCAAGATGTGGAGATAAGTATGTAAAATGTTACACTTCAATAGACTTATTAAAATCAGTGCTCATTTCCATCCATATCCATTTGAAAGTCACTTGATAAAATACAAATATTAATTCCCTAAAAACATTTATGAGTTGCTATTTACGATTAATTAGTATGTTTTTGCAAGATTTAACAAAATCGAGCTCATCAAATGACATGCACAGGAAAACGAGTGGTTGTATCAGGCAATAACAAAAACTGGTACTATTGGAAACGTTTCTTACATGTAATGTGATAATTGAAGATTCAAACATATATAATGGAGCTAGAAAGTAACAAATTAACAAGACAAAGTTGTGTGAGATTAGCATAAATAGAGAACACCATTTTGAACATAGTTGTACAGTTTAGATGAATTTACAAAAATTTGATTTGGTGTAGATGATAGATTTTCTTTTGGTTACTGTTGTATAGGAGTTATAGCTCAGAAATGAATGTGGAGCAACATGTAGTTGACAGTATTCACCAGCTGTTTACATTTGGAGGACTGTGTGTAGCATAGACAACAATCTGATAGTTAGTCAGCAAAGAATGGCAACTCTAGTGTCCATCATAAAACATAGTTTAAAGTGTAAGTTCACCTTTTCATAGAATCTTGTAGGGTATACTAACATCCTACACCTTTTACACTCCCACAATCCCTGAGTCACTTACCTCTGTGGCTGTCACTGCACACCCACGGAGGTAAGTGTAGTGGAGACTGGGGGTAAGGAGGGTGTTCACATTGAATTTTTTTGTGAAAAGGTGAACTTACACTTTACACCTGCCAGAGCTCCTCTCCTCCCAGCTGACTTCAGCAGCCCCTCCCTCTGCAGTGCTCGGAGTGAGCTGACGTTAGAGGGAATCTCGGCCCCTCCCTCGGCAGTATTCGAATTGGGGAAGAAGAGCTTGGGCGAGTGACGTGAGCACCCAGGAGACACACTGCACATTATAAAATGTGATGGATTACATGATTTTACAAAGACTGTAACTAGGGTTTATGTTTGGGATTGCACAATTTCATAATGCTGACTGCTAAACCTGAGATAGGGAGAGAAGACAAGGGACACAGGGACTTTTTTGTACATACCATAAATAAATAAATAAGCCCTAGTGTGTTTTTTTTGTAGCCAAATTTAATGTAAGACCCAGTAGATGAAGCTCTGCTGGTTTCCATCATCCAATCATGTGTAAGCAAAAATATTGTTTTTCTTTTCAAAATATAGTTGCACTGTATTCACTTAGCTTAGGGAAAATTCCCTTGCAATGTGAACATTCTCTTGTAAACTTAACAGCCTATTTGCCCTTAGGAAGGTGTATAGCACATTCACTTTTAACCTCTTCAGGTCCGCGCTATTAACAAAATACGTGAACAGCGCGGACCTGAGGCGCCGGGGTCACGTCTTTGGACGTGATTTGCTTGTAATTCCCCGCGCGCGCCACAGGGTGGCGCGCGGCGGGGAAAAACAGT
Organism: Rana kukunoris; assembly: GCA_029574335.1. Classification (NCBI taxonomy): domain Eukaryota; kingdom Metazoa; phylum Chordata; class Amphibia; order Anura; family Ranidae; genus Rana; species Rana kukunoris. The sequence goes on from CM056051.1 coordinate 202,359,497, forward strand.
CCCGACGCATCACCGAGGATCCGATGCGTGTACCCGGCGGCCGCGATGTCCGTCAGGTACACGCGATCGTCGGTGAGAGAGCAGGGACGTGGAGCTCTGAGTGTAAACACAGAGCTTCACGTCCTGTCAGTGAGGTGACAGATGCTGTTTCTCTTGTACATAGGGAGACAGCATCGGTCACCTCCCCCAGTCACCCCCCTCCCCCACACAGTTAGAACACACCCAGGCAATACATTTAACCCCTTCCTCACCCCCTTCAATGCCAGTCACATTTATACAGTAATTAGTGCATTTTTATAGCACTGGTCGCTGTATAAATGTGAATGGCGCCAAAAATGTGTCAAAAGTGTCCGATGTGTCCGTCGCAATATCGCAATATCGCAGTCCCAATAAAAATCGCAGATCGCCGCCATTACTAGTAAAAAAAAATATAAAAAAAAAATCATAATTATGTCCCCTATTTTGTAGGTGGTATAACTTTTGCGCAAAGCAGTCACTTATTGTGATTTTTTTTTTTTTTTTACAAAAATACGTATCGGCCTTAACTGAGAAAAAAAAATATAAAAAAAAAAAAAAATGGGATATTTATTATAGCAACAAGTAAAAAATATATATATATTTTTAAATTGTCGCTCTTTTTTTCATTATAACGCAAAAAATAAAAACCGCAGGGGCGATCAAATACCACCAAAAGAAAGCTCTATTTGTGGGGAAAAAAGGGACGCCAATTTTGTTTGGGTGCCACGTCGCACGACCGCGCAATTGTCAGTTAAAGCGACGCAGTGCCGGAAGCTGAAATTTCGCCTGGGCACGAAGGGGGTTTATGTGCCCAGTAAGCAAGTGGTTAAAGTGGATTTTCACTTTATTAGTAAATAAAGTGAAAAAACAAAACAAAATCACTTTGTTAAGAATACCCAACCATGTCCAATATATATTTTTTGGAATATATTACTTATTTCATAAAATTCACTGGCTTGTAACATGGTGCAAATGACTCAATTTAACAATAACTTTGGCTAGTTTTTGATTGCTTCGGCCTAAAATTGAGAAATTTAATTTGCTAGTTGTGATGAACTGCAATGTACAGTTTATGATTTAACTACTGTGAAATAAAAGCATAGAAGGGAATGTGACAGCGGGAAGAGGCACTTTATTACAGCTGATTTGCTGCACTGTAACTCCAGTAGCCCTAGAGGTACCCTTAGGTTAGCTTTTATGTATATGACACAGCTGATTATATAAAACAATATACTTTATCCCACAAAAAAAAACTAAATGATAAAACAACATCAAATACCTTTTTTTATATATCAATGTTTTAAAAATGTAATGGTGGACATTATGGGCCAGATTCATGAAAGGTTACGCTGGCGGATCGAGTGATCCGCCAGCGTAACAGTGGCTTTGAGCCGGCGTTTCTGTTTTCTGTAACCAGAAAACAAGAAACGCCGGGTTGAAGTTCCGATGCGATGAGCGTAACTGAGTTTCGCCATCGCATCGTTACTTCAACTTAAAAATGGCGCCGGGGGCGTTCCCGCCGATTTACGCTCAAAAAATATGTTAATGAGCGGAAATCGGCAATTCACGATCGAAATCCGGCGCGACGCAGTGACGTTACGACGTTTCCGGACGGGATACGCGGCGCATAGATATACCTACATGGGGTTGGAGTATCCTATGTTAGGTATAGGCGTCGTCATCGCGTCGGGAAAAAAAAAAAAAACGTCGCTTGCGTAAAACGGTCATGAATGGGAATGTGACGTCATTGACGTTCATTCACAGATTTTGGAGCATGCGCACGGGGATGTTCTGACACTCGACGCATGCGCAGTACGTCGGCGGCGGGATCGCGCGTAGTTAGCATACTACACGCCCCGTACCCGCGACATTTGAATTCCGCCGGCTCATTTGCGATGCGCTGCCGCAACTTTAGGAGCAAGTGCTTCGTGAATGACAGCACTTGCTCCTAAAAATTCGGCAGCGCAACGCAAATCAGAAGCGTTACTCCAGAGCAAAGATGCTCTGGAATACGTGAATCTGGCCCTATGTACTGTTTTGTTAGGCTTGATCTAGAAGTTTTGTTTAAACCGTGCAATAATCCTACTTTCAAAAAAGCCTTTGTATGTCTGAGATCAACATTCACTCTTTGGCATGTACTAGGCTACAGGCTGTGAGCACAGGGCTATATTTCTGTTCTCTGAATTGTGAACATGGTGTTACCTTTTTCTTATGTGGACTACAGGGAGTCTGTTCAAAATTTCTAACTATTTTATTCACATTTAATTTCTTTCTCTTTAAACCCAATGTTATTATTTTCACAGTTTTTAGCAAGAAGCAGTCACAAAAATGAGTAGAGAGTATTTTTATTGGGAATACTGTACACCCACCTTAATGTGAACTTGTGACCAGCCCCCGGGTCAGGCCTAGTCCCGGTCGGCCACCATCTTGCTACACTCAGCAACTGTGATATTGCTGGAACGTAGCCCCCCTCCCCTTCCCTGGCCCAAAAGCTGGGATTTGGCTCATACCCCACATCCTCAGGTCCAACAGTTCCAATTCCAGGGACCTCCACCACTTAGTGCTTGATCCAGGGCTCCCCCGATCGCACTTGTGGGATCAGGAAGGAATTTTTTTCCCCCGGTCACAGCAGATTGGCATAGCACGGCCAGGGTTTTTTCGCTTTCCTCTGGATCAAACGGGGAGGAAGATTTGGTAAATGGGGAACCCACTTGAAAATCGCCCTTCCCATGATCATTGAATACCTCCCCAATCAATATCACTTTCCCCGGCGTTTTTCTGCGATTATGTCTAATCTGAGATACTCTGCAGAAATCATTTGGGGTCTAAAGCCATTCGCCTCAATATTACCAGCCGTCACCAAAAAATCTCTAAGGAATGAGCAACTGTTAAGAATCAATCGACGATCGACAGTCAAAAATGACACGCATTTACCCCAACCTAAGCACATATCATGCGCTTTGGTTAATACAAGATCGGCAGTAAAACACTGACAAGAAATCCATGATTTCATTCTACAAAACGATTTAGACTGCCTCTTTATCACAGAAAGCGGTCTCACAGCCGACTGTAACACCATTCTAGGAGAATTGGTGCCAGAGAATTATCGCATTCTAACAGAAAACAGAGTGAGACAAAGAGGAGGAGGCCTGGCGGTGATCCACAAGACTCACCTATCGATCACTAAACCAGTCCTTCAGTACTCACTTCCATTCATAGAAACCCTCACTCTGCAACTCCAAACAAATCCCCAGGATATTGTTCACATACTCCTGTGCTATAGACCACCGGGTCCAAAAAACGCACCTGCTCATGTCATTGACAGAATTCATCTCCACTTATACCCTAAACACCAAACACCTCCTGCTGCTCTGGGATTTTAACCTTTGGGCCAACTCCTCACAGGACCCTGTCGCTGAAACCTGCATTGACCATTTGGAAGGATTAGGTCTGCAGCAACTAGTATGTGGGCCCACACATGCTTCAGGCCACACGCTCGATCTCATTTTCAGACAAGATTTGAAAATTAACATTCTGGAAAATTAGCCATTACCATGGACTGACCGCCATGCCATTAAATTCACAATTACCATAAATGCCCCCTCAAAAAAAATGGTAAAACCGGGGGAAAACACACTGGACTTGATCTCAGAAGAAGCTCCATTCAGAACTCTTCAAAACTACATTAGGGAACAAAATAAAAACAATCCAACTACATCAAACACCCACAAAAACTCTTGATGCTATAAACAAGGCTCTGCTACAGTCAGCCGACTTAGTAGTGTCAAAACGCACAACGTGCATCCGGGAAAACAACTCCAGCTGGTTTAAAGACCAGTTGTCATTGCTAAAGCAAGAGCGCAGAAGAGCTGAAGCAGCCTGGAAAAGAAGCTCTTCAGAGGAAAACCTTATAAGATAATAACTAAAAAATACCATAAAGAAATCTTTATTGCAAAAAATAATAATTTTTCCAATATTATCACCAATGACCTAAACCGCCCCCATGAACTCTTCAATCTAGTCACCAAGACCATGAACCCAGTCTGTCTAGAAGCCCCTAATTCTGATTCACAAGAATTTTGCAACAAATTATCGGATTATTTCATCAACAAAATTGAAAGAATCCGTGAAAGTATTCAGCAAAATACAACCTCCATCTACAAATAATACAACCTCCATCTATAAATCACAAATCTAATACCCACATAATTCCGCCGCAATCACCTAACTTCACTCTAAAACCCATTTCCATCGATGCCACTAAAAATATCATCGGGACTCTGCTAAATAGCACAGTGCCCAATGATATCATCCCCACCAAACTGCTGAAAGAATTTGCCGATATTTTGACACCAGCTATCATTCAGCTCATAAACCAGTCATTCAAGGAGGACATGGTGCCACCCTTGCTGAAACAAGGTATAATCAAACCAATTCGAAAAAAAAACCTCGACCCCAAAGACCCTAACCACCGTCGTCCCATAACTGCCCTTAATGTCTTCTCCAAGGTAATGGAGAAATAAGTTGTATAACAGCTACAACATCATTTAGACACACATTGGAGTCATCCCGATGTGTTTCATGGCAAAGCACTTCGTCTGGGGTGCTTTGCCACAAAACACGTTGGGAGGACTCCACTGCCGCCCCACTTGTATACAAGCGCATTTTTATCTCAGCCAAATGTAAGTTTGACAGCTGTAATAAACCTTTTATTATTTAACAAGACGTTATTACACTATGTGGCCACTTTTCTCCCTTCATATTTTCAACCACCTATGAGACAATCAGCCTAGGGAATTCTATCTCCTGCATAGCTTCCTGCCTACCTCCATCCATCCATCCATCTAACAGAGGATCTGATGACTGGCTGATTTGTGATCCTACCATTGATCATCTGTGACATCAGTCACTATAACTTTCGGTGGCGTATGTCATCTTAAGTCTATGGGCTCTGGTAAGCCTGCATTACTTTCGGTGATGGGATTACTGCACATTGAAGAAGTCAATGTTTGATTTAATTCACTCGATTGTTTTGGATTTATACAGACTTTATTACATTGTTGGTTGACTTATAACTGACCAGTTGTACTATCACGCCTGTGTGTCTTGATAGTTGTGTGACATATACACACTTCACTTTTCAAACTGACTTTTTTAATCATATATTTTGATTTAACCACTTGCATACTGGGCACTTACACCCCCCTCCTGCCCAGGTAAAATTTCAGCTTGCGGCACTGCGTCGCTTTAACTAACAATTGCGCGGTCGTGCGACGTGGCTCCCAAACAAAATTTACGTCCTTTTTTCCCCACAAGTAGAGCTTTCTTTTGGTGGTATTTGATCGCCTGTGCGATTTTTATTTTTTGCGCTATAAACAAAAAAGAGCAACAATTTTGAAGAAAAATACAATATTTTTTACTTGTTGCTATAATAAATATCCCAATTAAAAAAACAAACACATTTTTTTTCTCAGTTTAGGGCGATACGTGTTCTTCTACATATTTTTGGTAAAAAAGAATTATTATTTTTTATTATTTTTTTTTACTAGAAATGGCGGCGATCTGCGATTTTTATTGGTACTGCGACGTTATGGCGGACACATCGGACACTTTTGACACATTTTTGGCGCCATTCACATTTATACTGCGATCAGTGCTATAAATATGCACTAATTACAGTATAAATGTGACTGGCATTGAAGGGGTTAACACTAGGGGGTGAGGAAGGGGTTAAATGTGTATGCTAGGTGTGTTCTAACTGTGGGGGGAGGGGGGGGTGACTGGGGGGGTGACCGATCTGTGTCCCTATGTAGGAAGGAACACAGATCGGGCTCCTCCTCTCCAGAGACAGGACGCTGTCTCTGTGTAAAACGGCAATGAGAGATGATCTATGAGAGATCATCTCTCATTCGCCCACAGATCGCATCGCAAACGGCCACTTTGATTGGCTGTTCGCCGCGATCTGTGATTGGCCGTGTCCAAGGGACACGGACAACACAGGGCTTCCCTGCAACGCGCTCTACAGCGCGCGCTGGGAACGCCTGAATGACATGCCGTCAAATGACGGCATGTTGGATATTCAGGCCCGCGCTGTTGCCGTCATCCGACGGTAGCGCGGGCCCGAAGTGGTTAACATTGATGCACGTATATATTGTTAACGTTGGTCACTGTTATATTGCACCAGCACTGCATTTCTTTCTGTGAGATACTCTGCATTAGATAGTTTAGTGCAAGGTTCCTGCTTGTTCTTATAGGGAGAGATATATCTTCCTGTGAAATATACCCTGTATATACTTTTCTTCTATTGTGCTATTCAAAAAACAACCATTTAGGAAAAATATAAACATTTTGCAGTGTTTCCTCCATTGTTTCTCAGTGTTTCTTCCATATCTGTATGTGTGAGATACACACTTTACATACTGTTTTCTATTGTGCTATTTAGGAAAAAGAATATTTTGGGCAAATACATTTTTTTTTGGTGCATTTCCTGCATATCTGTAGGTGTGAGATAAACACTTTAGCTAGTTTTCTTCTATTGTTTTATTCAAAAAACTCCCATTTAGGGCAAAAAAAATATATTTTACAGTTTTTCCTCCAGTGTTTGCATTCTTGCCTGCATATCTGTATGTGTGAGATACACACTTCACGTACTGTTTTCTATTGTGCTATTTAAAAAAAAATATTTTCGGCAAATCATTTTTTTTTGGTGCGTTTACTGCATATCTGTAGGTGTGAGATAAACACCATAGCTAGTGTTCTTCTATTGTTCTATTCAAAAAACACCCATTTAGGGCAAGATCCTATATTTGAGAAATATGAGGAGAACGTCAAATAAGGGATGTGGCAGCAGTCGTGGTGCTGCTGGAGGAGCTCCTGTTACAGGGAGAGGACGTAGTCGATCTGTGCCAGCTACATGCACAAGTGAAACACCTTTCTCAGGTGCGAGTAGGCGACAGAGCCTGCAGCGGTATTTGGTGGGGTCTAATCCGGCTATACAAAATATTAAGGCCAGAAGCAGAACAGGCAATAGTAGATTGGGTTGCTGACAGTGCCTCCAGTTCCTTCACATTGTCTCCCAACCAGTCTTGTGCTGAAAGATCGGAGTTGGCACCTGCAACCGATGTCCATCAGTCTTGCCAACTGCTGTTGCTTTCACAATTGTGCAGACCGACAAGGAGGGCAGTGGTGAAGACTGGGTGGAAGATGATGTGGTGGACGATGAGGTCCTCGACCCCACATGGAATCAACCTCATGCAGGTGACCCATCTAGTTCAGAGGAAGAGGCGGTGGTCGCACAGAGCCATCAGCACAGCAGAAGAGGGAGCAGGGTGCCAAAGCAGAGCGTCCTTCCCCTAGACAGTATACCTGCTACTGCCCAATGCAGCAAGGGACCGAGCACACCAAAGCCAGGTCCAAGGAGTTCCCTAGCGTGGCAGTTCTTTAAACAATGTGCTAATGACAAGACACAAGTGTTTTGCACGCTGTGCAATCAGAGCCTGAGGCGAGGCATAAACGTTCTCAACCTGAGCACAACCTGCATGACCAGGCATCTAAGTGCAAAGCACAAGCTTCAGTGGAGTAGACACCTCAAAAACCAAGAAAGGTCTCTTGCTCCTTCTGCTTCCTCTTCTGCTTCAGTCTCGGGCCTCTCGGCCTTCCACCTATGTAGTGACAGTGCCACCTGCCACCCCACAATTAGAGGACCGGCAAACAACACTACCACCTGGGTCACCAAACATTATATATATATATATATATATATATATAGAAGGAGCTGGAATCACGCTAAATATGAGGCTGTGACCATATGAAGGGCACAAGTGTAAATACTCAGTGTGGAAGTGAGAGACCTATAAAACCACAGAGAAATACCAACAAACCAAAAAGGAGAAAAATTATTATGAGAAGTCCACCTGTTGGTCACAAAGAAACCTACTCAAGGTATGAGGCTGTGATCATGTGAAGGGCACAGATACAATAAGTGGTATAAATATTCAGTGTGGAAATAATAAACCTATAAAGCCACAAAGAAATAACAAAAAAACAAAAAGGAGAAAAATTATTAACAAAAGTCCACAAATTGGTCACAGAGAAGCCTACTCATAGTCTATGATAAACTAGGGTGAGGTCTTAGCAGGGAAATGTCTTCAGATGAATATGGATGTGCCTTCTCCCAAAAATGTAGTGTATATATAGATCAAGGAGGCAGAATCTCAGGATAATGATAATGCATCAACTCCGCACTGTCGGTCACACTTGGGCTTTCCCGGATTTGAATGTAGAATCACAGCACCAAAAACAAAGCAGAAAACAGAAAAACTTGCATAGTGTGAAACCTTATGGACAAGGTGTAGATCACCACCCGTGTGGGACAGTCATGCAATGGGGAGGGGATAGTGCAAACCTACCACCACTATGCACACTGACCCTTACCAGACAGCGGGACCCCTCAGGGTAGATGCAAAACATTTAGGATGGAATGAATCGTATTTCAATCAGCCGTGAGACTTCAGCAGATAGCAGCACTGATACGGTACCATGAAACGACAGAAGAACTCACATAGTGTAAAACCTGATAACATTTATTAAAAAAGGATAAAATAAGTTTCACTCACAAACAGATGCAAATATGGAGCTAAAACAAAAGTGCCGGCCGGTTCGGTGGAACGCGTGCGTCCTTCCGTGTAGTTGCGGTGACGTGGGAACGTCTCCTCCCAACGTTTCATCTTCACAAAGACTTGATCATGGGATAAGGACGACGCTCCACGTCACCGCAATAATACACTCAGTGGGCGGAGTCAGTCTAAAGCGGCCACAACATCGCCATCTTGGAGAAGGGATGAAGTGAGGGAAAAGTGCTAAACCTCCTCACCGTTTCTCCTGTTTATATATATATATATATATATAAAGTGCCTTAAAAAATAATAAATACAAATATTCATACCCCTTGACATTTTCTAAATGTTGTCATGTTACAACTTTATATATTAAAAATTGGCACATAATTGTAAAGTGATTTTTTTTACAAATAAATACTGCCTAGTTGTTGTTGCCACTTTGGGGTATGTGTCTGAGAGTACCGTATTTATCGGCATATAACACGCACAGTTGTATAACACGCACCTTAATTTTAAGAGGGAAGTTTCAGGAAGAAAACTTACATTTTAAATAAAGAACTTTGAAGCAAAATAAGGTTCAGATCCCATCAATGCAACCTGGTCACCACAAATCTGCAGCCTTAAAATTGCCCATAAATGCAGCTTGATCAATGCCCATCTGCAGCCTCACCATTGCCCATCAATGCAGCTTAATTAATGCCCACTGCAGCCTCCCTATTGCCATGAATGCAGCCTGATCAATGCCCATCTCAGGGAGGGGGGCGAGATGAGCGCCGTCAGATAAAATACAGCGAGAATCTCCTGTTTATTTGGCGGCCTCTTTAATACAAAGTCCTGCCCCTTAAACCGGCTTCTATTATAGACAGAACACTGGTCCAATGCCAGCCCAGGAGACGGGACTTCCTATTACAGAGGCTGCTGAGTAAACAGGAGATTCTCGCTGTATGTACAGTAATCTGACGACACTCGTCTTGCCCCCCACCCAAATTGCAGTATCAGCGTATAACATGCACACACTATTTGCAACCGATTTTCAGGGTGAAATAGTGAGTGTTATACGTCAATAAATACAGTGGCCCAGATTCAGAGAGAATTGGATTCTCGTAGCGTATCAGAAATACACTACGCCGCCGTTTTTTACCTGGCTCTACGTGGAATCCAGGTAGATTTTGTCCAGTAAACGACGGCGGCGTATTGTATTTCTCCCGTCGCAATCCATCTAGACGAGTAGGGGGCGTGAAGGATTTAAAATAGGCGCGTTCCCGCGGCGAGCGAACTGCGCATGCTCCGTTCGCAAATTTCCCGCCGTGCATTGCGCGAAATCACGTCGTTACGTCATTCGTTGTTTGAGTAGCGTCGTTTACGGACATTTCTATTCCCAAACGAGTTACGCAAAAAAAAAAAAAAATTAAATTTGACGCGGGAACGACGGCCATACTTAACATGGGCTACGCACCGTTAGACCAGCAAAAAGCTGGTCTAACAGTACGTAAAAAAAAACAGACGTAAGCGATTGCGAAGACCGCTCGTATCTTCGTGGATCGCCGTAAAAACACATTTGCATATCCCGACGCATGAAAACGACGCGAACTCCTCCCAGCAGCCGCAAAAATATCGCAGCGTAGATCCGAAGGTTTACGAAGACGTAAGCCTCTCGGATCGAAGCCCGAAGCTGCCGTATCATAGTTTGAGGATTCAAACTAGTGATACGGCGCGCGAAATTTGAAATTACTCCTGTCCAACACAAGTTAGACAGGCGTAATTGCTTTATGAATCTGGGCCAGTATGTATAAATGTTCTAAAATAATATTGTTTAGCTCAAGATTGACACTGGGTCATTGATATAAAACATTGTTGATTCATTCTGAAGGAAATGTTGAACCAATGAAAGGGGGCACGCTAAGCAACAGTAGGGTACACAAGGCATTTTGACCATAAATGGCTCACTGTTATGGGGAAAACATCACTGATCACCAACAGTTATGGGGCACAAACTACTACCACAATTAGTGGAGCATTTTAGATACTCAAGAAATACGGTGAGCAGTCCAGAACATCAGGTCTTTTAATAACAACTTTTGTCTTTTTTCCTTTATATAGTAAAAAAATATATGGTAATAATGATCACCTAAAGAAAGCTCTATCTGTTTAAAAAACAAAAAACAAAGGTTATACAATTCAATTGGGTACAGTATTGCATTACTGCAGGGCCGATCCTTAGGTCAGAGACGCTTGGGTGCAGAAATATTTCTGGGGCCCCCACATGGGCATGGTCACCTCACTGACTCCTCCCCTTTTCAGATGTTTCTATGGCAACGAGTCAGTGAAACAACACATGAGGATAATGCTCAACAGCTTATCAACGGTAATTCTAAACTTTTGAGTTTACAGTTGTTTCAGTGAGTCTAAACTGCAAGCATGCCAACCACATCCTGAATTTTACCAGTATTAACTAATCACGGCTCTACTACTTAGCAATGTAGGGATTTGGAAACAAGAAATAAAGAATTTGAATGCAGTAAAATTCTGCAGCTCCCGTTGGCTCCTTTAATATTTCTAACACTGCTCAAGGAAAATGAAATAATCCTTCCAAAGCTTGTGTTAGCACTTAAATCATCCCGACACCATGCCTGATATGGTGTCAGGATGATTAAATCATGTTATTTCTAATACTACATTGGAATATATAAATTGTATGATATAATAAAATAGTTCAACTCACCATAATGTCGAATCGGTGGGAACCCTAAGCTCGTCATTTGCCACCAAATGCAGTTTGCCACCATTGCCGTCCACCAGATGCAGCATGTCGCTTGTCACCATTGCCTGTCACCAGATGCAGCATGCCACTGTCACCTGCCACAAGATGTAGCCTGTCAATTGCCAATATTTGCTTTTGCTTAACTAAGGGCCGGATAACCCTTTTCCCTCTTCCACCCTCTCTTCTCTCTATTTTTTCTTCCATACCGTGGATTGATTCAAGGTAACATCTTTCCAGCGGCGCTTAGACGCTCACTCCCCAGAAATCAATCAATCAATCAATCAATATTGCCTGCCACAAGATGCAGCCTGTCACATTTGTCATATTTATATTAATAACATTTAAAATTATTTCTAAATGATGCAAAGAAATCTGTGAAATTGTCCATAACTGGTTAAGGAACGGCTCCTGTACATATAGGTCGTCAGAATAGCACCGACAGGCAAATCTTTGTATATTTATGTCAGTTTGAATTTGCCGCCATGCACGCGTGCCTGCCACAAGCTCCATGATCATGCCTGCAGGACCCGTGGACTCGATGTTGCTGCAATTACTAGTAAAAAATATATATTAATAAAAATTACATAAAACTATCCCCTATTTTGTAGACGCTATAACTTTTGCGCAAACCAAACAATAAACACAAAACAAAATTGTGTTTTTTTTTACCAAAAATATGTAGAAGAATACATATCGTCCTAAACTAAGGAAAACATATGTTTCTTTTTATAGATGTTTTGGGGATATTTATTATACCAAAATGTAAAAAATATAGCTTTTTTCACAATTGTAGCTCTACTTTTGTTTATAATGCAAAACATAAAAAACACAGAGGTGATCAAATACCACCAAAAGAAAGCTCTATTTGTGGGAAAATTTGTGGGAAAAAAAGGACGTAAATTTTGTTTGGGAGCCACGTTGCACGACCGCGCAATTGTCAGTCGAATTGCAAAAAGTGCTCTGGTCTTTGGCCAGCCAAATGGTTTTGGGCTTAAGTGGTTAACTGACACATTTTCAAAACCCCATATTTAACAATGTTCCCAAAGTACAACCCTTTCAAGTGGTCACGATTCCAATCACATTGGCTCAGACTACAAAATCTATTTTGTTAAGAGAGAACACGGAAGTGTACTAAGCAGGATGTTCACTGTCTTGCAATCTGTTATCCTACAAAGATTGAAATTGGTGAGAAAACAGCTTTTGAAATGACTTGCAAACATGAAACAAACACCTCAAGCAATTTTGACAATATGTGTATTGAAATGTCATATTGTTCTAAGTTTAAATTTCCCACAGATAAAGTTTTTTATTTTTCTCTAATGTTAACAGCTATTGCCCTCTAAACTATGCATTGTTTAATAAATCTGTGTTGCTGAAATACAAGGGAAAACCGACTTGGTTCTTCAATGGTGATCACAGGTTGTACCTGAAAAAATATACATTATATGTTATAAAGAATATTGGCATGTTGATTCCACTCAATAATAGATACTTAGGGGCAGATTCACAGAGAATTAGATTCTCGTAGAGTATCAGAAATACACTACGCCGCCGTTTTTTACCTGGCTCTACGTGGAATTCAGGTAGATTTTGTCCAGTAAACGACGGCGGCGTAGTGTATTTCTCCCGTCGCAATCCATCTGCGTGAGTAGGGGGCGTGAAGCATTTAAAATAGGCGCGTTCCCGCGGCGATCGAACTGCGCATGCTCCGTTCGCAAATTTCCCGCCGTGCATTGCGCGAAAACACGTCGTCACGTCGTAGTAGCGTCGTTTACGTACATTCCTATTCCCGAACGAGTTACGTTAAAAAAATAATAATATTTTCAAATCGACGCGGGAACGACGGCCATACTTTACATGGGTTACGCACTGTTAGACCAGCAAAAAGCTCCTCTAACATTACGCAGCCAAAAAATGACGTAGGCGATTGCGAGGGACACTCGTACCTTCGTGGATCGCCGTAAAAACTAATTTGCATACCCCGACGCATGAAAACGACGCAAACTCCTCCCAGCGGCCGCAAAAATATCGCAGCGTAGATCCGAAGGCTTACGAAGACGTAAGCCTCTCGGATCGAAGCCCGAAGCCGCCGTATCATGGTTTGAGGATTCAAACTAGTGATACGGCGCGCAAAATTTGAAATTACTCCTGTCTAACACCAGTAAGACAGGCGTAATTGCTCTGTGAATCTGGGCCTGTATGTTTACATGTAGGTCTATTTATAATAAAAAAAAAAAACTGTCATGTTTGGTTTGCATTCATTTTAGGGATGTTTACCAAAATGTATAAAGCTGTGGTGGTTATGTATGAGCATTGCAAATGGTTCAAACTCAAATGTTTGCTTTAATGTGAATATAGGCTCAACTACGAATAGAAACCAATCGTTTTTTAGGGTAAATTCTCTTTTAAGAAAAAAACGGAAGGTCAAAGGGTGACCCCCCTAAAAGTAGTTGTAAATTAGGACCAACTGCAGAATTGTAGAAATATAAAAAAAGCTTTATTATTGCAAAACATCTACAAAATAGTGGATATATTTATGGCATTTTTATTATAAATGCTTTGTTTTACTAGTAATGGCGTGATCAATGATTTTTAGCAAGACTGTGACATTGCGGCAGACTGATTGGACACTTTTGGACACTTTTTTGGCACTAGTGACATTAGTGTCATTATTACAGTGATCAGAGCTAAAAATAGCCACTGATTACTGTATAAATGACATTGGCAGGAAAGGGGTTAACACAAGGGGCGATCAAGGGTTTAAGTGTTCCCTAGGGAGGTGTTTCTAACTGTGAGGAGAGTGGACTGACTAAGAGTAAAGAGAGATCATTGTTCCTGATTACTAGGAACAGACAATCTCTCTCTACTCTCCTGACAGAACAGGGATCTGTTTGTTTACATTGTTAGATCCCCATTCTGGCTCTCTGTGGAGTGATCATGGGTGGCCAGCTGACAACGCGGCTGCCAGCCATGTGCATCATTTCCAGCGAATTTGTGCTGGATATAGCTGTAGCGCCACCCCCGAAAAAGGCCGCTGGTTGATTTTTGGGTCCGGCACATTACGTAGCTCTAGCGTTGTTGATGAGAGTAAAGGGATGAACTTGCAGTGTCAGGCCTGGATGTGGATGGGCAATCCAGCCCTTAGTAACAGTGGTATGTAATGGATGAGTATAGGGGTGAATCCTTCCAATGGACTCCAGCCCGGGTCACCGGGAGACAGTAGTGCGTACCTGTAACATCCCGGTCACCAGATCCCCGATTAGTGCGGCACTCAGCCTCAGCCATTTCAATGGAACCTGGAACCCAGTGGATCACTGGGGTCCTCTTTCGCCTCCGGTTGAGGCTCAATGAAGCCTGCAAGCTTGGCCAGGAGGGCCGCGCCGGCGGGGCCCACAGGTGCGCACAACCTGAAGGTGGATGCCACACCCAGCACCGGGACCCCGCAAAGATTTTTTAGAACACATGACACCTGTCACAGATATACCCCTCCCCAGCATTCCCTGCGAGGGAAGATCTCCTCTAATTGGCTGCTGAAGAAGACTTGCTCTGCCAGAAACCTCGCTGGCGCCAACTGCTGGCTGGAGTTGATACCATATCCCTAGAATGCAGATCCAGGAGACCTTTCTGGACCGACAGGGGTCATAAGTTAAATAAATCATGAATTGGAGCAACGATAGCTCTCCCATTCTAGCTAACTTTAGCGTAGTGCCCATACTGAAAGTAAGGGGGCACTACATCCTCCCCCCTCCCGAATGGACACTGTCCCCAGTGTCCAAAGCATTCAAACATGAATGCTGGCCTGACACCAACCTGGCTGAAAAGAGAGAAAAGAGGAAAAGGACAGAATGCACACAGTATTTTACAATATAATAAATGACATACAACATACACAGCCCTATATATCTAGCTGCCCAATTCTCCGCAGTGTTGATGATAGGTGGGTCCAACAAAAAAAAAGATCGAGGGAAGAAAAAAAAACCCTGTAAAAAAAACATTTAAATGTATAACGCTTTACACAATCTCTCAGTTCGGGGGCCTGAAGCTGTGGACTCAAGCCTGAGCGCAAAGCCTCCTTCCCTCCACTGAAGTTTCAAAACTTGTAAGTGCTGTGGGAGAAATACTCTGGTTCTGCAAGAAATCAGAATAGTAGAACTCAACATATACACATTACATTTCTGTGAAGTCCTGGTGCAGCTCACTGCCCCTATTGGTCAGTGCGCTGGTACTGCAGCAAGCGGTTTGTACAAAGTCCCCATTCTAACTGGCTGAACCCCACCCCTCCCAAAGTTCTGCACAAAGCTTATGTGGTTCTGGAAGGGCAGGGGGAGAAAGGAAAAACTGGGAAACAACACGGTCAGTAAGAGAAAAAAAATGGGGAGGGCATACTTGTCCGTAACTTTCCCTAATGTCAGCAAATCAGGCTAAATTCTCTTTACTAATAGAGCCGAGGGTCAGGCAACCAAACAGTGTCTCCCCTCGGTGTGGTGATCTGTACCTTGAAGACTTGGTCTCTCTTCCCGAGGCACTTTAACACAACTCGGTCCTGGTAAAGGTGACAGCCCCAGCTCCAATCTCGATGGCATTCCTCAAACCTGGCTTTCAGCTGAGGTAGCTTTGAATCGGCACCCACTAGGACATGGGGTGCCCTCAGGTATGACCAGATAGCCTCCTGGCACCAAGCCTCTCGTTCCCGATCAACTTGGCAAAGAAGAGAGGGAGGCACATAGGGGTACTCATACCCGTATTCAGTGGCGACTCTCCAGGTCACCACATGTTGCAAATGGGCCAATCTGGGTAGAAGTTTCGGATCCCCACGGCCCGGCAACATCAAAGCGTCCAGTGCCCTTTTTAAGACAGAAACAACCAAGGACAAGGGGGTAGTGAGAGCAGCAACGGACACAAAGCTTGACTCACCCACTCCCCAGGTCAGGCATAAGTGCTCCGCAGGCACCCGGTTGGGCCCACTACGTGTGCTCCAGGCAGAGCATTCTTGCTTTCCCCGAATATCATCAGAGGTGTCACATTCCCTGGTGTCCTTTGGCTCTGAGGGATGGTCACAATCGTAGGGTCATCTGGTGGTAGGTTAAAGTCTGTTAGGCACCATTCCTCTGCCGATAAAGGACTCTGGGCAGGTAGGCCTTGACCACAGCCTTGAGAAGCTGGGGTAGATTGTTCTCCGATAGGGGCATGCCACACAGAGACCGTATTGGAAGTCGCAGTCGTCTCCGAAGTGGTTTCACCCTGAGATCTTGTCATGTCCGATGAGCTTGACACGCAGGACAGGACAATTTCTAAGTCTGGGTTATCTCCAGGGCTTACCTCCAATGAGGAAGGTGGTGAGGTAGCCGACGGTATGGTCAAAGTGGACGATATGGAGATTACCTCGGGGTCCCGGACTTCTGGTTCCACGATCAGCACCGATGGGGAGGGTTCCAGCCATACAGTTTCCTCCTCTGCGGTGAGGGTGGCTGTAATAAAATATATATATTCCTTCAGAGCCTGTATGGATGAAATGGCCACGAACAAGTAGGCCCGGCATCGCTGGCATCGGGCAAAAGGCTGGAAGCGGACGGCCAACTCCGCGCTTCGGGTGCAGGCCAGACCAATCATCTCAGCCCTGTCGCTGGACAACAGTACAAATTGTCCCTCGGTGGATAATCAGATGCCCGTATCTATCATGGGCACTCCATCGGGCATAAAGGACGGCCCCGGTTTGGTCGTGGGGCGCCATAGGGCAGGTAGGGCCTTTGAGATCGCAGACATCTCTAATAGCACTCCGTCTTCCTTGAAAAAATGGTGGTTCTGCCTTCTGGCACGCAGATGGGCGTGACTCGCTCGAAATCCTCAATGCACGTCTCACGCAGGGGAGGGTGACTCCTCCCACATGGAAGAACTTGTCCCGACACGTTGCAGGCATAGGCTCTGATGCACGTACGCCCCAGCTCAACGATATGAGGTTAACTCCATCTCCGCCGGACAGTTCAACACACAACTCTAGACTCTTTCGCTCTTTAGTAAATAAACCCTCACTTTTGGTTTCAAAGGGGTAATGGCTGAATCCCGGACGAGCCCCCACGTGTAGCTCCACCCCCGAAGGAGCCGCTGGTTGATTGTTGGGTCTGGCACATTACGTAGCTCTAGCGTTGGCTAGGGGTGTGATGCATGAACAAAGCAGTGAGCGGAGGTTGATGAGAGTAATGGGATTTAATGGAACCTGGAACCCAGTGGATCACTGGGGGCCTCTTTTGCCTCTGGTTGAGGCTCAATGAAGCCTGCAAGCTTGGCCAAGAGGGTCGCGCCGGTGGGGCCCACAGGTGCACACACGCTGAAGGTGGATGCCGCACCCAGCACCGGGACCCCGTGAAGATTTTTTAGAACACATGACACCTGTCACAGATATACCCCTCCCAGCATGCCCTGTGAGGGAAGAACTCATCTAATTGGTTGCTGAGGAAGACTTGCTCTGCCAGAAACCCCGCTGGCGCCAACTGCTGGCCGGAGATGATACCACATCCCTAGAATGCAGATTGGTCCAGGAGACCTTTCTGGACCGACAGGGGTCATAATTTAAATAAATCACGAATGGGAGCAACGTAGCTCTCCCATTCTAGCTAACTTTAGCGTAGTGCCCATACTGAAAGTAAGGGGGTGCTACATAGCTATTAAATGGACCGCCATACTGGTACAGCGATTCGTGCAACCGAGCCAACCTACCGCAGTATAACAAGTATCCAGTCTAAGGGTCAGATAGGCAAAGATCCATTGGTTTCTGATCTCTTGAACCGATCCACAAAACAATTCCCCCAGCATGGTGGTTATATTGTAAGAAAAGAAAGTAACTAATAGTGACGTACTGTAAAAACGTGTTTATTACACAAGAAATGCTTCTACTTACAAAGTAGCCAGATAACATAAGAATGTGTAAAAATACAATAATGCAATCTGGGGATGCTGCATCCAGCGTGCGTTCCACCTAAACCAGAAGTGAGGTCACGCTGGATGCAGTGTCCCCAGATTGCATTGCTGTATTTTTACACATGCTTATGATATCTGTCTACTTTGTAAGTAGAACCATTTCTTGCGTAAAACCCTTTTTTTTACAGTACTTTCCTATTAGTTCCTTTCTTTTCTTACAACATAACCACCTCGCTTGGGGAGATCCTTTTGAGGAGCAATTCAAGACATCGGACACCACTAGATCTTTGCCCATCTGACCCTTATGCCTTGTACACACGATCGGAATTTCCGATGAAAAAAGTCAGACAGAATTTTTTCATCGGATATTCCGATTGTGTATGCCCCATTGGGCTTTTTCTGTTGGAAATTCCGACAGAGTTAGAAAGAGAACACGTTCTCTTTTTTTCTGCCAGAAATTCCATTCCTCTGTATGGAACTCCAACTGAGAAAAAAACATGCATGCTCGGAAACAATTTGATGCATGCTCGGAAGCATTAAACTTAATTTTTCTAGGCTCGTCGTAGTGTTGTACGTCACTGTGTTTTTGACAGTCGGAATTTGGTGTGTCCATGTGTATGCAACACAGCTTGAACGCAATTCCGTTGGAAAAACCTGTTGGAGTTTATTCTGTGGGAAACTCAGATCATGTGTATAGGGCATAAGACTGAAAAGCTAGGGGTTCTATAGATCTGATGAGTGGGGACACAGGAGGGGAGTATGTTACACAACAGAGTGAAAGTGTGGAACACGCTGCAATTTTAAGAGGATTTGAGCACCAGAGCACTTTTATTGGGACTTTTACAATATATAACTTCATGGATTTGATCATTTATGAATATACTTTGCTGGAATTCATATTTTTATCACTTAATCACTTTTAATATAATTATATTTGTTTAGTTATATCTGCACATAATTTTATGAAAAATGATACTGCATGTTTGTAAGCGCTGTAATTTATTATTTATACATTTTTTCAAGTGAACAGCACTTTGTGTACAGCTGCTAAAAGTGGATCGCATTTAATATTTAATATTTTGTTACTGTAGCGCAAGTTTTCACAATTTTCACTTGAGAGTTTTGATTAAAAAAGAAAAATGCAGATACAAGAGCTTTTGCTATAAACAATATTATAAACAATAGTTGACATAGATTCACAAACAACTGAAGTAGTCAAACACATCTGATTTATTTATATGAGGAGTTAAGAATTTTTATTTATTTGAAGTAGTGTCTGTGAATTTAGCACACTTGGACTGCAAGAGTGTTTGACACAATTCCCCACTTGCAACTAATGCCGCGTACACACGGTCGTTTTTTGCGATGAAAAAAAACTTTGTTTTTTAAAACATAATTTAAATTGATCGTGTGTGGGCAAAAAGTCGTTTTTTGTCTTCAAAAAAACGAGCAAAAAAAAATTCCAACATGCTTGAATTTTTTGTGTCGTTTTTTTGTTTCACAAAAAGTCACCGTGTGTAGCAAAAACGTTGTTTAAAACGACGTTTTTCAACCCGCGCATGCCCAGAAGCTAGTTATGAAGCGAGCTTCAATGGAAAAGAGTGGTGAACGTAACCTCGCTTTTTGTGAAAAAAACGATGGTGTGTATGCAACATCGTCCTTGAAAAGTGACGTTTCAAAATTGTAGTTTTTTACTTCACAGAAAACGTTGTTTTTTTTCATCACAAAAAATGATCGTGTGTACGCGGCATAAGTGTAAGTAAAAGTCTATAGGCTTGGAAACCTCCCACTGTAAATAGATAGAAAATTGTCTAAAATTATATTGAAAGAGTAATGAATAATGAATGGTCTAAGGTTATTAGTGATAAAATAAATTATAGATACAGCGCTACTAAACTAATAATTACAACACAAAAATATTAATGACCAAATGTAACAAGCTGCATCAAGTGAAGGTGCACAAAACCAAATGTAAAAAAGACAATTATAAGGATGCGCTAATTAACAACTAATATTTGTGAACCCGTGCAGTGAAGGACACTATATAGGGTTAACAATCAATTACTGACAACCAAGCAGTGTTGATTGCTCAGTGAATCCTGCTGTAAGGCAGGTCCACATCTAAGTGACAGATATGCGTGCCGCATAAACAGTGATATACAGTATGCTGAAAGTAAATAGTCCAAAATGTGAATACAATGTCCATAAACCGTGTTTCCAAAAATGAGTTTTCCAGAAATTATGTTCAGCAACTATAAACAACCGCGTATTAGCCAGTTCATAAAGAATCCTAGCTCTTGCAGATGAAGACAACCCTCATATAGTCCGCGGAAGGATTCTTTATGAACTGGCTAATACGCGGTTGTTTATTGTTGCTGAACATAATTTCTGGAAAACTCATTTTTGGAAACACGGTTTATGGACATTGTATTCACATTTTGGACTATTTACTTTCAGTATATATCACTGTTTATGCGGCACGCATATCTGTCACTTAGATGTGGACCTGCCTTACAGCAGGATTCACTGAGCAATCAACACTGCTTGGTTGTCAGTAATTGATTGTTAACCCTATATAGTGTCCTTCACTGCACGGTTCACAAATATTAGTTGTTAATTAGCGCATCCTTATAATTGTCTAAGGTTATTAGTGGTGTACCACAAGGTTCATTGTTGGGGGCTTTACACTTGAACCTATTTACAATATACTGTATAACTGATATACATTTTTGAATAAAATGTAAAGTTCCTGTGTTTACAGAAACCCTAAACTGTGAAGTGCAATAATGTCTCTACAGGATGTCAGCTTACAAGCAGACCTTAATGCACTGTTTAACTGGGCAACGGTGGTAAATTAGGTTTAATGTTGATAAATGTAAAGGCATGAACTTTGGGGCTAAAAACATGCATGCATCATACATACTAGAGGGAGTACAACTGAGGAAGTCAGTGGCTGAGAAAAATCTGAGTGTTCTTGAAGATTATAGACTTAAAAAGCAAGCAATGCCAAGCTGCAGTTTCTAAAGCAGCAAAATGCTTTTTAGTAAAAGGGGTATAGAGTCCAGAGACAGACGTCATTTTGACCTTGTGCAAAGCATTTCATCAGGAAAATGCAGTTCAGTTTTGGGCACCAGTTCACAAAAAGTGCATTGAAACTGGATAAAGTACAGAGAAGGACAACTGATAAGGCATAGAGGACCTCAGCTATGAGGAAAGATTAACTGAACTGAACATATTCTATCTTGAGAAGCAGGAACTAAGGGGGATATGATCATCATTTGTAAATACATAAACAAAAAGACAACAGATCATTTTTTTACAACTGAAGGAAAATGGGCTTAACCACTTGCCCACTGGGCACTTAAACCCCCTTCCTAACCAGACCTATTTTCAGCTTTCAATGCTCTCACATTTTGAATGAAAATTACTCACTGTAACGGTCACCATCGTTTACGATCTTCCATCAACCCAAGACAGGACAGCTTCCGACACTCCACAATCCAGCAGACACGATCCATATGAATTCCCCAGAAAATGAGACTGACAGCTCTATCCTCTGGTTTCAAAATGAATGAATGCTTTAATGGTTTCTTCTCAGCTTTTTATGCAGTTACAAGCATGTGACAGTAATCAAAGGGACAATGAAATCTCCACCCCCCTAATCACACACTGAGGCTAATTACTAATTAGTATCCAGACATTTCGACACCGGGCTATAATTAATATGATCTAATTACTACACCTGAGCAGCCACATTCCTTTATCAATAGAATTCAAACAAAATACCATCACACAATGAGTTGTCCTTCAATCCACATCTTTAGACAGACGGTCTGTCTCCGACAGAACGGTAGTCACACCTAGGCATCAATAGGCTTTAAATCGTGTTATCACACAATGAACTGTTTTTCAGGAGCCAGCCTCACTTAGCATTTCAACAGCCTGTTACACAGAGGAATGAGTCACTGTCTTGTTGACCTGGTCAGGTCAACATAAACCAATTGTAATATTCCAATATATCCTGCAAACATGAATTATGATTTATTAACCACCCTATGCCCAAAAGGGGCACAGGGTGAACTTAGACCCAAGAGTCCGTAGGGCCGCTGGCACATGAGTGTCCCCCATCCCTCAAAAGTCTCTGGGCGTCCCGGGTCAATCCCGTTACACTCACCCATGCAACATGTTACCCATATTTTTTTGTCTTTTTTTTACAACACAAATATAACTTTCTTTTGGTGGTATTTGATCACCACAGTTTTTTTGGGCTATAAATGAAAAAAGACTGAAAACGTTGTAAAAAAAAAGTCATCTGTTTGTTTTGGTTAAAAAAATTGAAAATTTGTCATTTTTCTTCATACATTATGGCCAAAATTCATACTGCTACATTTCTTTGGTAAAAATAAACCAAATCAGTTTATATTATTTGCTCTGTGTGAAAGTTATAGGGCCAGATCCACAAACAATTACAGCGGCGGATCTCCAGATCCACCGCCGTAATTTCAAGTGTCCTATTTACGCTGGACGCTAGGGGCGATTCCACGTGGAATATGCAAATTAGGTAGATCCACGAACGTACGTACGCCCGTCGCAGTGTTTTAATATCGTTTGCGTAAGCGTGGGTCTGGCATTAAAGTTACCCCTGCTGTATAGAGGCGTACGTAATGTTAAGTATGGACATGGGCCAGAGTCGATTTTTCCGTCGTTCCCGTTGTTTGCGTAAACCATTCGCGAATAGGGATTTGCGTAAGTTATGTTCACGTTGTTTTCATTGATGTTTTGCGACGTGATTTCGTACATGCGCACTGGGATACATCCACGGCCGGCGCATGCGCAGTTAAAAAAAAGCATTGTTTGCTTCGGGTCATTCATTATTATAATAAAACACGCCCCCACTAGTAAATTTGAATTACACCCGCGTACGCCGGCCCATTTACGCTACGCCGCCGTAAGTTACAGCAGCATTTCTTTGTGGATAAGGATACCCTGCTGTAACTTACAGCGGCATAGAGTAAATGGGACACGCCGCGCCGGCGGGCAGGTATGTGGATCTGGCCCATAGAGTCTACAAGCTATGGTGCCAATCACTGCAAATTGATCTCACCTGATCGCACCTGATGTACTGAAGGCATGATCTACTAATCATTTCTTGAGACACTAACAAGCCAGAAAAGTACAAATACCCCCCCAAATAACCCCCCAAAGTCAAGGTATTTAGTAAGAGGCATTGTGAGTTTTTTGAAGTTGTAATTTTTTCCCCACAATTCTTTGCAAAATTAAGATTGTTTTTTTTCCTCCACAGAATTGTCATATTGACAGGATATTTCTCTCACACAGCATATGCATACCACAAATTACACCCCAAAACACATATAGAGGCCCAACATGCAGGGAACACCGTCAGGCATTCTAGGGACATACACATTTAATTTTTTGACTACCTCTAAGGCCGTGTACACACGATCGAACATGTCTGCTAAAACTGGTCCGCAGACCAGTTTCCGCAGACATATCCGATCGTGTGTACGGCCTAGCGGACAGGTTTCCAGCGAACAAAAGTTTTTGCTTTAAAACTTGTCTGCTGGAAACATGTCCGTCGCACATGTCCGCTGGTTAGTACGACTAACCAGCGGACAGAAATCCCCCGCATGCGTCAATTGGATTTGACGCATGCGTGAAAGCATTTTACTTCCTGGTTTGGTGACGTGGCGGCGTCAACGTCACCGCCACGTCATCGCGTTCTCTGTCCAAGGGGATTTTCGACCGATGGTGTGTACACACCGCTGGACCAAAATCCTGCAGGAGACATGTCCGATGAAAACGGTGTGTAAGGGGCCTTACACTTTTGAAGGCCCTGGAGCACCAGGACAATGTAAAATGTTCACAAAATGACCCCATTTTGGAAAGTAAACACCCCAACATATATTCTATAAGGCATAGTGAGTAATGTAATTTTTTTTCCACACATTTTTGGAAAACATGGGAAGAAAATTAAAACTATTTATTTTATTTTTTTTACACAAAGTTGTGCATTTATAAGATATTTCATTTTCTAACACATAGCATGTACATAGCAAAAATGACACCCCAAAATATATTTGACTACCTATTACAATTTTGTGAGACACTGATGGGCACTGTCGTGGCACTGTAGTGACAAGGATGCTGCATGGATGAGAACTGATGTGGTACGGGTGAGCACTGATGTGGCAAGGATGAGAACTGATGTGGCAAGGATGAGCACTGCTGTGGCATGGATGAGCAAATATGAGGCATGGATGAGCATTAATTAGCCATAGATCGGCATGGATGATCTGTGAATGGGTTATGCAACACGGTTCACGAGCATGCGCACTGCAGATGGTACAGCAGCCACGCTCCTTTGTCAAGCAAAAAAGTCATTGCCAAAAATCAAGGAAGGCTGCAAGTATCAAGCAAATCATAATGAACTTCAAACAACTGGGTTAAACCCAAACCAGTAAGTAATGAAGAGGGTATTTGAAGGACAAAAGAAAAAGATAGAAAAAAAAGGGATGGGGGGGGGTGAGTCGGAGTGCGATGGCATTCTGGAATAAGCACAAAATGGTTGAGTTTGTCTTTCTTACTCCTGATCAACTGTGGATATAGGATTCTGTATACGGTGGGCCTTCTTATTTATTGTTATATCTATTGATTAAACTAGCTGGACTTGTGTCTTTCTTCAACCTGACTGTATTTTCAGACAGAGGTCAGCAATTACAACCTACAATTTTCTCATTACAGATTTACTGCAAATGTCAAGTGGAATTGTGTGCTTTTTATGTGACAGCCATATCAGAAGCTGGGTATACAAGGCAAAATATCCCTTTTTATCTGTTAGGGGTCAAAGGCATTAATAGAGTTACATGTTATATTTTGCCGTAGTACAGCAACAAGAGCAGGCTGTTCCTTAATTGGATGTCTAAACCAAGGGCATAATAAGGAGGTATGTGGCCAGAGGGAGAGGTGCCTATGTTCTGAGGGAGTAGCTGGGTAGCAGTGCACTTACAGGTCTAGAAGAATCCCTGCTGCAATTGGACTGTAAAAGTAAGGACAGTGCTTCAATATACCACAACTCAAGCTGTGGATGGCCAGTTTTCCTATGACTGTGTCTACCTTTCCTCTGCTCCTTAACAAAAGCAGTGTACCTGTCACTACTTAAAGCAGAAGTAAACCCATTTTTTTATACAGTTTCAAAAAGCAGTTACATTCCTGGCATGCCGGGATTGCTAACTGTCACATTGGTTGTGCTCTCAACCAAACTGTCAAACCATCCAATGGCTGGTGTCATAACTGATCATATGTGCAGCAGCATGGCAGTTGAAAATTAAACATAGGCCAAGATGGCAGCTTCCTTGGCTGAAAATGATAGGTGGGTTTACTTACACTTTAATATGTGAAAATATATTGCGCTACTACTATAAAATAAGAGAATAAAAAAGTCAAGGCAGCCAACACAACAATAGGAAATATTGTAAATAAGTAATGTGAAAAAAGTGCAGTGCCAATTAAACCGAGGTGCCCCCGGTTGGGGGAACCAATAAGAAGTGAAACAATTACAATGTAGGGGGAAGCACTCCTGGTCCCTAATGTGTAAATCCACAATTTTTTTTTTTTTATATATTAAATGTGCAAAAAGGAAAAGTAGTGAGATAACAACATTACACCCTCAAATATACCAAAAACAATGTAAGGTATAAGTGTAAATCAATACAGTGGTATAAATGAACAAAAACACATCAATATACACAAATAGGTGGAGTTAAAACAATCCTAAATTGTGTCCATATATGATGGTAGGTAACATTCACATATAAGTAGGTAGTCCCCTATAAGATAGCAAAGAGTCATGCAGGGGTAGAATACACAATGTCTCAAGTGGGAAAGGAACCCTCTGTTGAGGGTACACAATATTGAATTCTTCTATGTTCCAATCTCCACAATCCTCCACAGAACGGTATAAAGAAGTAAAGATGAAATCAATACGCTTACCGACTGTCGTAGACCCACAGCTCACCTTATGGTGGGGGGTCCTTCAAGCTTGAATGGACCGATTGTCCTTCCTGGTCTCTGCCTTGGTAGGAATCCTTGCATAAGCAATCCAAAGGGATTTTCCAGAGGGTGGCCCAAAAGTTTTCACTGATGTTAGATCCTCCTCTACTGCCTCTTCCAACAATGTCTCCCTTACTTACACTTTAACTGTTACAGTAGCATACAAGACTGTCACACTTAAGTGAAACTTTATTATATATATATATATATATATATATATATATATATATATATATATTACCTGTAAACAAAATGCTAAGATTGTTAAGATAGAAGAGGGCACCTCAACACGAGAGCTCAGGTAATGTTTTCTGTGTACCAGGGCCTAATCCTGTTGCAATATTCAAGTAATTTGATTGCTGTATTCTAAATGGTGCACTATTTTTAAAAGACTAAAGATATTGGTGCTGCACTTCATTCTTCATCATTAGCTTATCATTCTCAATGGAAAGGTCAGTAAATTCATAGCATACAAACTCATTCACTCCCATGGGACATGTTAGGTTTCACATACTTGTTTTTCATGAAATCATTTTCAAACAGAAACAATGACATCTTCTTTATATACGAAAAGCACACACAGGTTAACAACAGTAGCATAGTTGAGGTCTCCTCAAATTCAGAAATAGATTTAAGATCAATCAGTCTGAGAACAGTAGAGGATGCTGCTGTTGAGAAAAGTAAAAATTTCAACTTGAAGAAGCTGTATCATCCAACAGAAGAAGATATGATTAATGTTAAAAAATTACTGTCAGCAACCAAATAGTTGGCAAAAAAAAAGGAGAAATAGAAAGATAGATTAAATTCAAATGTTGTTTTGCTTTGCGTCTTTTAGGGTTCTTTAGCTATTTAAAGCGGAGCTCCACCCTCCACCTTCACTCCCACGAATCGGAAGCCTTCACCCCTCCGGTGTCACATTTGACACCTTTCAGGGGGAGGGGGGTGCAGATACCTGTCTAAAGACAGGTATTTGCACCCACTTCCAGCCACACAGTCTGCGGGTAGACTGCAGGCAGGACGTCACCTCCCGCTCCCCCCTGTTGTGTTCTGGGAAACACTTGGCTCCCAGACCACAGCGGGAGCCAGTCAGAACGGCGCATCGCGACTCGCGCATGCGCCATATGGGAACCGGACAGTGAAGCCAGAGCGCTTCACTTCCTGGTTCCCTCACCGAAGATGGTGGGGGGGCAGCAGAGTGACGAGCGATCGATCTTCCTCTGCTGCGGACGGCGCTGGACTCTAGGACAGGTAAGTGTGCCGATATTAAAAGTCAGCAGCTGCAGTATTTAAAGCTGCTGGCTTTTAATATATTTTTTTTTCATCGGACATCCGCTTTAAGGACCAAGCCTCTTTCTGAGATTTGTTGTTTACAAAATAAAAACTGTTTTTTTTTTTATTAAAAAATAAGACAACAGTAAAGTTAGCCCAATATATTGTGAAAGATAATGTTATGCCAGGTAAATGTCACGCTTCAAAATTGCGCCAGCTCGTGAAATGGCGATAAACATTTACCCTTAAAAATCTCCATAGGCAATATTTAAAAAATTCTACAGGTTGCATGTTTTGAGTTACACAAGTGAATATGCCCAAGGAGTGAAAACACACAAGTACCTCAGCAGTAAAAAAATGAGCTTAAAATTGGTAATAATAAAATAACAATGTACAAGAAATTTTGTACAGTATAAGTGGATGAGTTTAAAATAAAGTTAACATTAAAAAAGTCCAAGGCTTAGGGGCATGTGGATAAGAGAGAGTCCGAGGATGAGTGAAGGATTGTTTGTTATAGAGATCACATATACATGCTCAGGGCTGCCATCATGGAAGAACAGAAACCGTGTTCCAAATACTGTCAGGAGAAAACAAGGGGAGAGGCGCCTCTAAGAGTAGATGTTTTAGGTAATTTAATAGGTTAATAAATACAGGCAACTCTGTATATATATATATGCCCGTGTATGAACCCTTCAGATATATACAAATATATTTAATTTCCAGATAAAGTAAATTACTATTCCCCCCCCCCCCCCATAACATGCCAAAATATGTGTGTATAACTATATACATTTATGCACAGTCGGGCACACATTAACACACCAATGCACATGTCTATCAACCAAACCCGCCATCTGTTCCTTGCGTCCCATCATCACATATGCCACTTATAATCCCCTTCCTCTCGACATTCTATTTAATTTAACTGCCCAGCTTTTTACCTCCCCCTGAGCCCTGATATTGTGCGGCTCTCCCGCAGCTTTTTGTTCACATTTCTCTTAGTCCCCCGCCCCCTCCGCCCTGTCCTTTGATAATCTACATCATGATATCCTTCCCACTTACTTTAAACCTCGCCTTCTCACTTAGTTTAAACCTCCCCTTCCCCCGTGCACCACGCCCACCTCCCTCCGTCTCCAGTTCTTAGCATACACTAAATCCCGTGCCAGCTACGCCCCCGTTCACGCCCCCGGACATCGCCCACCACCGCCCCTTCTTCCTACTTAAATCTAGCTCCATTCTCTACACAAGTCAGCTTGATAAAGGAGCGCGACTGCCGCGTCATCGCAGTGCGCCTGCTCTGAAACGCGTCGCATACCAGTGACGTCACTACGTTCGGATTGCCGCAGAATTCAAAGTTCCAGCCTGACCCTGCAGCTTTACCACCGCCGCCGGCCCCAACACCTTACAGCGGTTGGAAAAGGACTACTGCAGCCAGCGCAGCGCACAAGAACACTAGTGACTGACCTGAGGACTTCTCCTACCCAAGGAATTTTATACAATGCTTGTTTTTACTTCACTAAACGTGAGTTGCCTGTATTTATTAACCTATTAAATTACCTAAAACATCTACTCTTAGAGGCGCCTCTCCCCTTGTTTTTTGCATGTTTTGAGTTACAGAGGAGGTCTGGGGCTTGAATTATTGCTCTTGCTCTACCAATTGTGGCGAAACCTTACATGTGTGGTTTGAAAACCGTTTTCATATGTGGGCACTGCTCACGTTTGCGTTCGCTTCTGCACGCGAGCTCGGCGGGACGGGGCACGTTTACAATTTCTTTTTATTATTTATTTTACCTTCTATTTTTATTTTTTACACTGTTCTTTAAAAAAAAAATGTGTCACTTTTATTCCTACAAGGAATGTTAAAGCGGAAGTAAACCCATCGATTTCACCAGTTTCAAAAAGCAGTTAAATTTCCGGCATGCCAGGATTGCCAGCTGTCACATTGGTTGTGCTCTCAACCAAACTGTCAAACCATCCAATGGCTGGTGTCATAACTGATCACATGTGCAGCACCACAGCAGTTGAAGATTAAACAGAGGCCAAGATGGCAGCTTCCTTGGCTGAAAATGATAGAAGGGTTTACTTCCACTTTAACATCCCTTGCAATAGAAAAAAAACATTACAGGACCTCTTAAATAGGAGATCTGGTGTCAAAATTACTTCAGATCTCATATTTACACTAAAATGCAATAATAAAAAAGAAGAAATTTGTCATTTGAAAAAAAAATTGCCCTTTAAGAGCTACAAAGTATGGGCGGAAGTGAAGTTTGGAAGCTGATTCCGCCCTGATAGGGTATGGATATGGGTGGGGGCCATCTTCCTCTCACTCGTCTCGTTACCCAGCCAGCAGAAGGACCCAATCGCCTCCACCACTTGTAAGTTGCGAAGGGAACGGGAGGACGGTGGGAGGGGGGATTATCTCCCACCACTGAAAAAAGCGATCTTGCAGCGAGATCACTATTATCGGAAACCGGACTGCCCGCTGAAGAAGAGGGTATCTGGGTTATGGCAGCTAGCTGCTGCCATAACAAAGATATCGCCCTTTAAACAGAAGGTAAAACACGTAAGCAATAAACATCTCTGTAGGGTATTAATGTGCTTTACTACACAAAAACGCTGTACTTATGTACAATGTTTAGAAAAATAATATATGATATACAGAGTTTTACAAAATATGCATGCAATATACACATGCACAAGATTTCTATCTTTCCTGGCAAATGAGCATGGACAATGTATGCAATAAGTATACTCTAAACCAGGGATCTTCAAACTACGGCCCTCCAGCTGTTGAGGAATTACACGTCCCATGAGGCATTGTAAAACTCTGACATTCACAGACATGACTGGGCATGTGGGAATTGTAGTTCCTGAACAACTGGAGGGCCATAGTTTGAAGAGCCCTGCTCTAAACAGTTAATTTGTTCTTCCTGGTGATGGAGTCTTCTTCCCTTTATTCAAGATCTCTCCAGACTGCTCATTGTTTTTGTTGTCCTGCCAAAAACTCAGACTCTTTGGGCCAGATTCAGATACAATTAGATTTGCGTAGAGTATCAGAAATTCACTACGCCGCCGTATTTTACCTGGCTCTACGTAGAATCCCGGTAGATTTTGTCCAGTAAACGACGGCGGCGTAGTGTATTTCTCCCGGCGCAAGCCATCTACGTGAGTAGGGGGCGTGAAGCATTTAAAATAGGCGCGTTCCCGCGGCGATCGAACTGCGCATGCTCCGTTAAGAAAATTTCCCGCCGTGCATTGCGCGAAATCACGTCGTTACGTCATTTTTTCTTGAGTAGCCTCGTTTACGGACATTCCTATTCCCGAACGAGTTACGTAAAAAAAAATAAAAAAATGTAAATTCGACGCAGGAACGACGGCCATACTTAACATGGGCTACGCACCGTTAGACCAGCAAAAAGCTGGTCTAACAGTACGTAGAAAAAGATAGACGAAAGCGATTGCGAAGACCGCTCGTATCTTCGTGGATCGGCGTAAAAACTAATTTGCATATCCCGACGCTGAAAACGACGCGGACTCCTCCCAGCGGCCGCAAAAATATTGCAGCGTAGATCCGAAGGCTTACGAAGACGTAAGCCTCTCGGATCGAAGCCCGAAGCCGCCGTATCATGGTTTGAGGATTCAAACTAGTGATACGGCGTGCAAAATTTGAAATTACTCCTGTCTAACACCAGTTAGACAGGCGTAATTGCTCTGTGAATCTGGGCCTTTGACTTTGGCAGACATGTGCAATTTGTTTTGGTCTGAATCTAAATTTGGACACATTTTTGTTTTTTTTATGAGATTTGGATTTATTTATTTTATTGATTGAGATTCATTAAGTTTCATTTGATGATCGACCAATCCGAATTTACTGGGAAGAATAGCTGGTTGTTGAGGAGCAGGCCGGAAAGCCATGTGTTTCCCCCGCTGACAGCTGAGATACAAACAAAAGAATAAAAATAGGTAAACCCCCATGTTGATGGGGACAAGGGACTCTTCCCCACAACCCTGGCCCAGTGGTTCTGGGGGTCTGCAGGCAAGGGGCCCCCAGATCCCGCCCCCCCCCCATTTGAATGAGTAGGGGTATGGGTACATGGGTTAATAAAACTACAACAGCAGTTTTTGACAAGTCCTTTATTAAACAAAACATAAAAATGCTGACCTGAACAAACGAAAATCACTGCCCAATAAACACAGCTGTTCCCATCTAGGGGCACAGCCGTCTGACAGGTAAACATAGGGGGCGAAGGTTACCGGTGACATAACTGGGTGACCCCTCCCCATACCTACCTTTTAATGGGTGAGTGTCATTCCCGAATGACAAATAAACACGGGGGGAGGTTACCCAGTGACCTCCCCGGGTGATCGATCCTGCCCCTATGTTTACTTATCATGTGTCCCTGGATGGGAACAGTTGTGTTTTTTATTTTTTCGTTTGAGTCAGGGTTTTTTTGGTTCTGTATAATAAAGGACTTGTCAAAAATGTTGTTGTGTTTTTATTAACTTAACCTTGTTTTGGTGAATGAGCAGGAGTACTCTAAACCCATACTCATTCATACATGGAGGCTGGGATCTGCCCCCCCCCCGCCCCGTTGAATGGGGCTTCCAGATTTAGAGAAGTCACTACCACAAACACCGGGCCAGGGTTGTGGGGTAGAGGATTTTGTCACAATCAACATGGGGACAAGGGGCTTTAGGGGGGAGCCCCCCTACCAAAAGCCCCCCTCCCCCATGGTGAGGGCATGTGGCCTGGTATGATTCAGGAGGTAGGGAGTGCGCACTTTCCTGGCCTGCTGGACTGCATTGTCAGATAAGTGTTAATTATCAAATAGTATAGGGGAAGTCTAGCTTCTACAATCAATACATGGTAGCCAAAATGCATCATTCCGTAGATGCATGTTAATAAACAAGCACTAAAATAGCCATAGCAACACAAATGTCATGATGTATTTCCCAAATTCCTTTCTTTTTATGCATATTCTGAAAGCATAGCCACCAGGACTTTTGTCTGATTTATTTCATTACTGGCCCTGGTTGCCAATTCATCCCTTTAAAAACACAAGTATCATAAACTGCATGGTAGACTGGAATATTTTGTTTCGTTTTTCGTTTTCGTCTGGAAAATAAATGTATCCAATAATACTTGGTTTCTGTTGAATGGTCAAAAGAATATTCGACGGAACTTCGAAACTTTACGTCGAATCGTACATTTCCGGTCCAATATTCCGCCTACAAGAATTCTAATGTTGTATGACTAGTAATAATGTCAAATCTATTCTCTATAATGTTGAATCTATTTTCTCATAAATCAAAATCTATTCTCTGTAATGTTGAATCTATTATTTCTATAGTGTCGAATCTTTTCTCTATAATGTCGAATCTTTTCTCTATGATGTCGAATCTCTCTATATCGAAATTTTTACCACAACAAAAACGAAAATAAAGCATTTTTTATGTCGGAGCATTTGGTTTTCGTTTCATTTGTTAAAACGATAATGAAAAAAACAGATTTTTGGACAAAAATGCATTCTAACAAAAACGAATGCCTACTGCAAGGCACTTATGACACTACATGCTCTCTCTTCATGTGTATGAAATATGCTTTCCTATGCACTTCTGTCGCAATTTGCCATTTTACCTGTTAATATGCCACATAGGGAACACAGAAAAGATATGTGAGAAGCCGAGCTTAAGTCTAGCTAAAATTATTTCCAGTATAGGAAACCCTTAGTGTAGATCGCAGCCACACAAGAAGCTTCAAGATGACAAGCCTTCAGATAACAAATACTAATGCTACAGAAATTCGGATGTTTCTCCTAGAAAAGATGGACGTTAAACAGCATTTGTTTTCCTGATCACTGCAAGCGCTTGTTACCCTAAAAAAAATGGAACCTGTCCCTTTAAAGCATGTTATACAACACAGTGCTTGTGCTGTGTAATTTGGCCATTTCTATCACCTGAAATACCTGGCTGATCCTGTCTGGTTCTGTCCTTCCCTCTGTAAAGTGATTACGTTATGTGCCATCCACAGCTCTCATGCCTCTCCTGTGTCCTCCTCTCCCCCTCTCCTAATCCTGTGTCCCCCAGTGTGTGTGATTTATAAAAAAATGCAGTATATACCAAATGTCAGAGCACCACTCTCCGCTCACGTGACCGGCGGGCTCTCTCCTGCTCCCCTCCCAGGGGAATCTTAGCCCCGCCCACTACAGCTGTCAAGAGATGAGAGAGCAGAGCTGGTCAATCACGTAAACACCGAGTGGTGCTCTGAAATGAGGTGTACACTGTATACAGACATCGTCTGTTCCTACGTTCGTAGAAATTCAAACAAAACGGATCGTTCGCGCCAAATTCGAGGGACACGTCACGGCCCATAATTCACTGCGGCATTGCACGCTGATGATTGGCCAAGCATGCACTATGACCCGCATGCTTGGCCAATCACAGCACGCAAAAAACAGAGAGCGTAATAGCATCCTGGTTTTTACGTCTCCCCCTGTGGTATGGATTTAAAGGTGTATGCGATTTAAAATATTATAATTTCTGATGTAGTAAACTATGAGTAGTAAATAAGTTGAAGAGAGAGAAACAATGGAACATTGATACATATGTTGCTTTACTGGAATATGCCTATTTTCTTTTCTAATGTTTCCTGTATTGCTGTCTTGCCTTTTGAAAAAAATAATAATAAATGGAGAGCCATAATTGGCCAAATCCAGGGTGGCTTTGGTCAATTATGGTTTAGGGGGTTTAGTACACGCCCCACACTATAAAAGGCTGCCTGCAAGGCGGCCTTGTGTAGTGTGTTGCAGAATTTGTTATCAGTGGGGAAGAGACATGCATGCTGTCTGAAAGGCTCCAGAAGTGGCCTGTGACCTACTGGTTGAGATGGTCTGTAAAAGAGACTTAGCAAATAAATTTTCCCGGTGGGGCTTTAAAGCAGCTTTGTTGAAAAAATGGGAATGCAACGTGTGAAATACAACGTTTTTATTAAAAATTGTTATGACATAGAAATATAGGGAATGAGTTGCGACATGATTGCAAATATTAAAATAACCATACACATTCCATAATAGAGCAATAAAAGACATAGCCTGTAATAGTAGCAAGCATGTGTAGTTTCTAACGCGTTTTGACCGTAAGGTCTTCTTCAGAGGATTTTTTGGTTGTGGCTGAAAGAGATTAACTGTATAAATGAATTGTACATTAATTGTCTCATCTATACACTCTCTCAGGGATCCCTGCCCTGTCAAGGGACATGAATGGTCCTAGACTTGGGGGGAGGGAGAGCACAAGAAGGGGGAAGAGAAAAATTAATTGGATTATTAAAGTAAAAATCAGCACATTTACCATTTGCCATATTAAAAAAGGGTATGGAGAATCCAAGCAGAGCTCCCGTGTGGCAGTGGGGAAGGAAGGTCCCAGTCCGCAAGTCTCCCGATCACAGTCCCCAATCGCTGCTGCGTCCAAGGCAGGGCACCATCCGAGGGTGGCTGCATGTAACCATACGGAAGAGCACCTGGCAATGGATGCCACATCAAGAAAAAAGGGGGTGGGGTCAGGATAGGCAAGTCCTAGAATGAGTAAAATATACTTGCTTAAAGGGAGCCAATGGGTTGTATGGATTAAAATGTTTGTGCATAAATGCGCACATGAGGAGTACAGAATGTATTCCAAAAAGGAGTAAGATGATAGTGAGGAACGAAGGTCCAAGATGGGGAGGATGTTGGGAATCATGCTGAAAAAAGGTGGGGAGGTGGGAAGTGGGGGAAAAAAAAAAATTGGTGAGGGAATGGGAATCTAAGCCAGAGTCGAAAGGAAACGTGATGGGAGGAAAGAACAATGGTTGTGGGAGGCAGCAAGTGTGGGGGATGGGGAAAATTGGGGTAGGGAGAAATTAAAAGTGGGGTGCAAGGACAGGGGGTGGTTGACGTGGGGGAAGGACCAGGGTGAGGGAAAGAGGGGGGCTTGAGTGAGCTGATTGAGGCAGTGAGGAAAATGGAAAGGAGTGATGAATGATGTAGGGGGGTTGTGAATGAAGGGTGAGCAATAAGATGAAATAAATGCGTACGAAAAAACAGTGATGGTAGGGAAGTGGGGGGAAGTGTAGTTTAGTAGGTGAATGATGGGGGGGAGGAGAGGCAAGGGAAAAAAGGGGGAAGGAAAAGATGGGGAAGGGAGGGAAAAAGGGAAAAAAGAGGAGGAGGGAAAGAGCATGGGGGAGGGGGAAAAGTGAAGAAGAAGGAAAAAAAAGGGGGGGAGGGGGAGACAGAAGTGGGGGGAAGAGTGGAAACGGGGAGGGAAAGGGGGATAGAGGGAAAAGGTGGAGGGGGGAAGAAAAAGGAAAAGGAGAATGCTGGGGGGAAAGGCAAAAAGTGAAAAGTGAGGAGTGAAGCTGGTGAGAGTGAAAGAACAAGGACGCTGATGAAATGAATTGGAATGAAAAGCAGCGGCCATAGTGAAGTGGTGTGCTGGATCATGGTGGAATAGGTAAGTGAAGAAGTGAGGGACTGGTAAAGGAAGGAATGGAGGAAAGGGGGACAGGGACATAGGTTACCTCAAACGTCAGTGCGTAGGTTACTTGGATTGAAATGTTTGGCTGACAGTGCAGCTCAGTCAAGATAGATTGTACCATCTAGGATAAAAATAAGCAAGCAGCCCTATATAAGCCTTGATTCCAAATAGGGATCAGTGCACAGCAAGATAAATAGTATATGAAAGAGGGACTTACCAAAGTGTGGGATGCTATAACTCCTGGAGAAGCCGTGGGCTCTCTGAGTGCATACCTCCGGAAGCGGAAATATATGCCGCTATGTGACCTAGGATTGGTCAAAAATGAAGCTAGCCCCACCTTGGTGGGAGGAGAGGAAATGTAGCTCTCTCCCACATTAGTGATCAAGTGTGGGCGGGTTGCCTGGGTGAAAATCCCGGCGTATGCGGGGTCCAAAAGGGTTCGGACACAGCCGCCACTTCTGCACACCACAGCGTAACGTGTGACGCCATCGCGGGCGTCATTGCTGATGCGCACGCCAGGGCGTCAGGGAGTCCCGGAAGTGGTCGCATATGCCGCCAGCAGGGAAGGGTAAGCATCCATCGAGACAGCTTAACCATCCGGTGGGTGCTCTTGACAGCGCGGTGACGCGCATGTTTCCCCGCCCTGCTGGGATGGGACATGGAGCAAACCCAAGATAGGACGGAAACATGCCGAGGCATCAGCAGGCTGAGGACAGATTGGGGGACAATTGCGAAACAGAGATGGGACCCACTCTCCAAAAGCACACACCAAAAGCCTGTCGGAAAGGGAGAAGAAAATATTCCTTAAAGGCATCATATATGTAGATGTGCAAAAATAATCAGGGTGATATTGAAGCAGCAACAATTATTCAGTTCCATAGGTCATATTCTAACATGGTTTGTTAAGGAACATTGACTTAAACATTTCGTCATAAACAATACATTCCCTATTAGAAATAAAGTAGTTATCTAAAAAGACATGTAAAAAAACTTGAACATTGACAACATGTTTGATCCCCAGTGGGTATGGATAATTTGGAGAGAAATGCATATTCAAGGGAGGGAGGAAATGGCAACCATAGTAGGGAATAAAAATATAGTTTTTAAATTTTTTCTGTTTTGTTAATTTAAGGGTAGAAGGGGGGGACATACAGCATAGGAAGGCAGAAAGGAGCAGAGAAACAAAAAGAGAAATAGAACCGAATATTAGAACTATTGTGTCTTTCCTGGGGCAAAGTCTTTAAGGGACAAGGCAAACTAACAAGATTCATTCAAACCAGGATAGGTGGCCTGTAATCTGAAGATCCGACAGTGTTCATGTTGCATACGTATTTTGTTCCAAGCCTCGCCTCTATTGGAAATATAAATCCAACAGAGAGCGGCGAAAGAGACTAAGGGTACGATGTACTGTTGTTTGGGTGCTACATATCTTCCAATAGGGCGGTGGAGATTTCCAATTTTCATACCGTACATATGTTTGGAAACTCTGCATCAGGATTCCTGCTTGGTTTTTCCTATGCAATGGACGCCACAATCACGTTCCATATTGTATCCTACACCCCTACTATGAAACTGGTGAAGTATAAGAGACTTTAGATCTGGCTAGACCACTGTAAGTAATCTCTTTAAGCCATTGAATGGTCACACCTCCAGCAGGCTGGAGAGAGAGATGCATTGACTTTGTGAAGTCTGTGGGAAGTGTAATGGGCTCTGTGCATAATTTTAACTTGTATAAGTCGATCTCTGAAGGAAACCAGCAGTTTAAAAGGAATATCCCACATATCAGTGCAATTCCTGTCATCTAAGTCTGGAATATCCGACAGCCATGTTTGTCAATAGGGATGAGTCCCGCGTTCGATTCGAACGTATGTTCGACTCGAACATCGTCTGTTTGTACGTTCGTCGAAATTCGAACAAAATGGGTCGTTCGCGCCAAATTCGAGTCATGCGTCACGACCCATAATTCACTGCGGCATTGCGCGCTGATAATTGGCCAAGCATGCACTATGACCCGCATGCTTGGCCAATCACAGGGCGCAAAAAACGGAGAGCCATAATTGGCCAAAGCCAGGATGGCCTTGGCCAATTATGGCTCAGGGGGTTTAGTACACAACAGTGTCTTTATTACTAGATAGATAGATAGAGCAGGCAGGCTAGTCAGTTTAGTTACATTTACAGTGTGTAGAGGATATATATACATCCCAGGAGTTGTACATATATTTATAGCTTAGCTAGATCAGTTCTTCCTAATTTACTGGCAGATAGGTGATTGTGCTATTTAAAGACGTTATCAGAGGTATAAACACCCAGCAGGTACAATATTTAAAGGAATTTTTATTTTTTTATTTTTTTATTTAAGCATCATTAAAATCACTGCTCCAGGAGCAGTGATTTTAATGATGCTTAACTTAAAAAAAAAAAAAAAAATAATAATTCCTTTAAATATTGTACCTGCTGGGTGTCTATAGTATGCCTGTGAAAACGTCTTTGAGAACCTGGGTCTTGCCCGAGGGAACATGTATCAATGTAAAAAAAGTTTTAAAAACAGTATTTTTTTCAGGAGTCCTCCTCCTGAAAAAACAACCGTTTTTGAAACTTTTTTTCTATTGATACCGGTTCCCTGGGGCAAGACCCGGTTCTCAAAGAAGTTTTACGACAATGACTTGCATATTAGGCTTTAAAATTAGCACTATTGAATTTGAACGTTCGAGTCCCATAGACTTCAATGGGGTTCTATGGGGACCGATTCCCAAAAGTAGTTTCTGCTTTACTTTTGGCGACTTTGGGGGTAATTTCAATAAACACTTGTGCATGAACCTGCATAGATGTCTGTCAAATCCCCCCAAAGTCGGACTGAAATGCCGGTTTGAAATTGTGTGAGTTCAGCTGAACTTGCACGATTTCAAACCCACCCTCAGTGTAAACATGGGCTCAATCGAAGTAGTTGGTCATGGAAGAAACCAATGTGTAAGCTGAGTAAATGCAAGCACCTTCCCCTTTTGAAATTATTTGTAGAGAGCCAGACTGGGGCAGGGTTAGGAAAGCATTAACTAAATGAGAAAGGTACTTTCCCTTTAGACCTGGTTATTAATCAGCTGGTCTGAGAGAAAGGGAGTGGCTGTCAATAGAGAAGAGACCTGTATGCTGTCTGAAAGGCTCCAGAAGTGGCCTGTGACCTACTGGTTGAGATGGTCTGTAAAAGAGACTTTAGCTCTGGCTAGACCACTGTAAGTAATCTCTTTAAGCCATTGTGGGGCTGAACTGAAGTTTATCTGGGTGTGGGAACTGTATTTAACCACTTCAGCCCTGGAAGGATTTACCCCCTTCCTGACCAGACCCCTTTTTTGTGATTCGGCACTGCGTTGCTTTAACTGACAATTGTGCTGTCGTACGACCTGGCTCCCAAACAAAATGTATGTCCTTTTTTTCCCACAAATAGAGCTTTCTTTTGGTGGTATTTGATCACCTCTGATTTTCAATGTATTGCGCTATAAACAAAAAAGAGCGTCAATTTTGAAAAAAAAGCAATATTTTCTACTTTTTGCTATAATAAATATCCCCAAAAAAAGATTTAAAAAAAAATTCTCAGTTTAGGCAATATGTAATTTTCTACATATTTTTGGTGAAAAAATTGCAATAAGCGTATATTGATTGGTTTGCACAAAAGTTATAGGCCCAGATTCACAGAGCGATTACGCCTGCGCAACAGGAGATGAGCGTGCGTAAGTCTAAATGTGCGCGTGCGTTTACGATGCACGGCATCCCCAAAACGAGATACGCAAGAAATCTACTTTTTTTTGTCCAGCGTAATTTCGTTGGACAGGTGCATCCGTCCGCACAAAACTGCGCTAGACAGACCATTGATTTGCTAGTCAAATATGCTAATGAGGGACTTACGGGGATCCACAAAAGAACGTTGGGGCAGCGCAGGCTACGCAGTGTGCGCAACAGCAAAATGTCCTGCCTAAAATTAGACCATATAAAAGCTGGTCTAAAAAGAGAAAAATCGTCTACATGTCAGATAAAGCAACACTGTTAGTGAGGAGCAGACCAGTCACACGTGTTGCACAACAATCTGTATGCCAACATGCCAGGGGCATCGTCGCGCATAGCTATACTACTGACTTTAGATGAACAAAGAAGGATGAGGGCACGGAGGAGGGCACGGGAGAGGATATACCGCACACGCATAGACCTGTTTGGCATGAGTGATTCTGAGGTGTTTCGCATCTTCAGATTCACCCCTCATGCCATCATGGAATTAACCACAACCCTGCAGGAGGACATCACCAGCCCAACACACCGCTCACATGCAGTGCAGCCACTGGTCAAGGTCATGGCAACACTCCATGTCCTTGCCAGTGGCTCTTTTCAGCGTACAAGTGGAGTGGTGGCTGGGATGTCACAATCCTCCATGAGCAGATGTGTGCACCAGGTTGTCCCAGCAATCCTCAGACGCATGGCCAACCAAATCATCAAACCCACCACTGAGGACCTGCGGCTGAAGGCAATGACAGATTTCTACAGAATTGCCAGATTCCCACACACCGTGGGGGCCATTGATTGCACACATGTGGCACTCCAGCCCCCCCAGGAGACAGAGCACATGTACCGCAATCGGAAGCATTGGCATTCCATCAATGTACAAGGCCTCATATGGGCCACATCCGAATGGAATTCGATCAGAACGTGTATGGGGCCACCTGGCTGGTTGGTGAGTGACATGGGTGGCAGGCATGATTGTCCCCCCCATGATGCACACATCACAAGGGGCACATGCATGACTAACATCCTCCTGTCTTTTCCCTTACACGTGACTCTGCATATCCACTGGGACCCCATCTCATGACTCCTATCCGGAACCCCCAAACCCCAGGAGAGGAAAGATACAATCAAGCACATGCCCAAACACGTGCAGTGGTGGAGCGCACCTTTGGCCTCCTGAAGTCACGTTTCCGATGCCTGGATAAGTCTGGGGGTACCCTCTTGTATTCCCCAAACTTCGTGTGGCATATCATCGGTGCATGTTGCATGCTGCACAACTTCGCAGTAAGAAAGGGCCTGCAGATTGACCTACGTGATGACCTGACCCCCCAACCAGACAATCCCCCCTAACCGAGGTTACCCCGTCTTCTGAGGGAAGAGCAGTCAGGAGACAGCTCACATTGGGCATCTTTGCACGTTAAACACACACATTAATCATGGCACATTGAGAATGCATGCATGCACACCACTGTGGTCCGTAGCACACACACCCCACATCCTCATCAAATTGGATTGGCACCAGTCCACCATGCAGGACTTGTGAGCAGCAACGCCATGCCAAGGCTCCAATTATGTCACTGTACATTCATACACCATTCACACGGACCTGGGGATCACTTCTCCCTGGTCCTGGGGAACCCTACTCCACCAAAATTGAGGGTGACAGCCCTTTTCCGGCAGGAATGTCACCCCCACATTCAAACAGCATTCACAACCCAAAAATAAATAAAAAAAATTACCAGCAAAATCAAAAAATTTCCAGCAAAAAAAAAAAAGGCCAAAAAAAAAAAGGGAAAAACAAATTAGTGCCCTTGACGTGAGCCACGCCTGGGGCGCCCCCAGCCATGGCCCCGGCTCCTCATGCGAGACTCATGGGGAGGGGGAAAACCGGGGAAGGAGGAGCAGCCCCTGATCTCTGCCCACCTGGCGGCCTGCCCTCCAAGGCCACGGCTATTCTGTCCAGGGCACCACCTAGTGTTGCCGTGTTGGCCTGGATAGCCTGGGTAAGGGCCCTCACATCCTGCCCAACGCCTGCTGATGTAGTCTGCAGGTCATTAAGGCAGTTTGTGAAAGCCCGGGAGTGGCAGTCCAGGTTCCCCAACGTATCCTTGATGAAGGACAGGCTCTCCTCCATCCGCACCAATGTCTGGCTGACCTGTCCCAGATGGCGGGTCTGGAGGAACTGGTCCCTTCTCAGAGTGGCGGGCAGGAGATCGGCCACCCCCCTGGTCTTCTGGGTCGCCTTCCTGCCTCCAGCTGATGCTTGTGGCCGGGGAGAAGGGGAGGCCCTTGGGAGGGGAGCCATGTTGGGGGAGGAGGGGGGGCTCCCCCTTAGGGAGGGCTGGCTGCTGCCAGCCAGAGGGGAACGGTCCTCCAACAACAATAGGCCAGTGCTTGACATGGACTCCTCCTCCTTATCAAACTCCTCCTCCTCAACCTCCTCCTCCTCCTCCTCTTCAACCTCCTCCGCGGACTCCGGCCTTGTCGGGGGGGCCTCATTAGGCTGCTGTCCTGGGGATGGTGCGGTCAGGCCAGATGGCCCTGCACCCTCCTGCACATCTGTGGATGACACAAAACATTCACAGGTTGGAGGATCCACACACTTGCCACATATTCCCTTTCACCCCCTCCCCCACACATGCTACACACCTGATATAAAAAAAAACTTACCTGGCACCACGGGCTCCGGACTTGAGTCAAAGCCGGGCAGGCCCTCCACTTCATGCCGATGAAAGGTCAGGGCCACCGCACGCTCCTCCGCTGTCAGCCTAACACGGCATGGTGGGCCCCCTCCTGTGCCCCTGGCATGGGCAAGCATTTTGGCCAGCTTCTTTTTGACCAGACGCCGGAGGTCATTAATCTTTTTATCAATCCCAGACCGATTCTGTGTCTCCCCTTCCCCCGCTGAATTCACCTGGTCAGTGATGATGTCCAAAATCTCCCTCCTCCTGGCCGGGGTGGTGTTGGCACTGTCCGGGCCGTGAAGGAAACGCCCATAATCGCTAATGGCGCGGGCAAGAATTAGTTTCTCCCCCAAAGTGAAATTTCGTTTTCTCTTTCTCTCTGTCATACTCATACAAAAACTCACTCCCAGTCAACAAAAATCAGTCACAAAAACAAGCACAACCAATCAAGCAAGAACACACACAAAGAGAAAACTAACACCCAAAAAATCACACAAGCACTCAGCAAAAATCAGTCACAAAAACAAACAGCAACAATTAAGCAAGAAAACAAACGACCAGAAATATATCAAACAAACAGTCTCTCAAACACTTATCAAAAAACACTTTCAAAGATCTACTAACGAACACTTGATCACACAGTACACTAATCTGACAAATAAAAAACACAACGCAACTAACAATGGGACAAAAGCACTTTGTTAAATGGGAAGGGACAAAGGGATGTACTTTTGCAATGGAAGTGCGTTTGTGTCTGTCTATTTATGCTGTCTGCGTAGTCCTTAGTCCATTTCCAATTTCACTGATTGCGCCGTTCCCGAGTTGTGAGCATGCGCAGAGAGGTGCTGACCATGGTCTCCTTCAAGCGCGCATGCGCGAGCCGGCCGGCCCTTCGTTTGCATGGGGTCACGGCTCATTTCAATGTAACACGCCCACGTCCTTCCCAATTTGTATTACTCTGCCTTACTCCTCTGAAATAACGTTACGCATGTGCAATTTTCTGCGCAAAAGCTACGAGAATAGGGTGATAAAGCAGCTACATTGCGCAAGTCTAACGTAAAGGCGGTGCGCTACGCCGGTCCAATAATGCGCAGATGTACCTGAATTTTGCGCAAACCAATTAATATACGTTTATTGCGAATCATATCAACCTAAACTGAGGAAGACATTTTTTTTTAAATTGGGGGGGTTTTTATTATAGCAAAAAGAAGAAAATATTGTTTTGTTTTTTTAATTTACACTCTTTTTTTGTATATAGCGCAAAATGTTTAAATCACAGAGGTGATCAAATACTACCAAAAAAAAGCTCTATTTGTGGGAAAAAAAGTATAGTGGGAAGTGGGTGACGGCTTACGTAAACTTTTATATTACGGAAGTGAGTGACTGCTTACGTAAACTCAAATCCAAATTCTAACTCCAAAATTGGTACTTCTTCGGCTACATGCAACTGTGTCATGCTTTACTTTCTCAATTCAGGAGCATGACTCTACAGATCCAATCCTCAGACCTCGAGCAGTTGCTAGCATCAGAACAATTCACCAAGACACTGTCTGTGGTATGCAAAGAATTGTTTACGATTAGACCAAAACCCATTGAAATGT
Organism: Rana kukunoris; assembly: GCA_029574335.1. NCBI lineage: Eukaryota > Metazoa > Chordata > Amphibia > Anura > Ranidae > Rana > Rana kukunoris. The sequence continues at coordinate 202,403,709 of CM056051.1, forward strand.
GCAGGGAGTGGTGGATGAAAATTTCCTAGGATGCTTTAAAAACAAAAAACAAAAAACAACAACACTTATTACTTATCTTTTCTTATCTTTTATCTTATCTAAGGTGTTGCACTAGAGGTGGGGGGGGGGGGGGGTTGATGGAGTAATTTTGTATTTTTTTTGTTATCTGGATGTGCTAGTGATTGTTGTTGGAACTATTTTCTTTTTGTGGGTATCTATGATACTGTGTTTTTATAATGTCATAAATTAATAAAAATGATTCTCCATAAAAAAAACGAAGGGCACACCTACTTAGTTTCAGAAAACAAGAAGGATTGTAGTACTTTAGTACTTAACATAATAACAAAAGTTAAAACCTATCCAAGAGAAAGGAGCCTTAAATATGTATACAAGTTACCAAGCAGCAAATCTAGAGAGTGGCCGCGGATCCACACAACAAAGTCTATAATGTGGATCTTGATTAAAAATTACATACGTTTTTATAATATTTATTGACCACTAGAAATCCTTAATTTCACAAACGTTGTTAACCCTCTAAAGTTTTGTTGAAACAATTGCTTACAGCTATCATGTAAATGGAAGAATGTAATCTACATGTGTGGAATTTAAAACATCACATAAACTTAACCTAAATAAATGTGCATCTAGATTGTGTAACAACATTCCTAAACAAGAAGTGTTTTGAACACCAAGGGGCTATTATTAGAAGTCGCTTGGATAATATTCTGGAGAAGCACTAAAATTTGATTATAACCTACAAACATCCAAGAATACTGTTAAATCTAGTTTTTAAAAGATGGAAAGATGCAACCAAGAGGTTCCTAGTAGGTATAAATGAGCCACAGAGATCCACAGCTAACATAAAGGAAGCCCTCTATAGGTCAATTAAAACCTGGACAAGCATCAAAACTTTGCAAAATGGGAAAATATGCTTTGATCTGATGAGACCCACATTATTATTTTTAGGCTTCTGTGTAAACATAGCACAACATTGCTTACCCCCCTGAGAAGGTTATCTCAATGGGAACACTGGGAATAGGGAACATCATGCTGTGGGGAAGCTCTCCATTATTATGAGTAGAAAGTAGGATGGAGTCAAATACATTCTAGATTGGAGCATTACGCCACGCCATTATATTCAGAAAAAAACATTTCCTGTGTGCACTATCCAGGTCATTTTGGGGCCCCTTTATTAGGGCTTGAAAAAAGTTGAGTTGATCATCTGGAAATCTAGGGGTATCTGGTTAGCTAGTGTATGGCACTCTGCAATAAAGCACCTTTCTAAAAATTGAAAGATATTCTAGGTCAGGGAACCAGCATAACATATAGGAAAATGGCAAAGGGAGGGATTAGGAAGAAGAGCTTCTGTGTTTCTAGGTACACATTTACGCTTTTAATTTTATGGGTAGTTCAACATTTTAACCCAATCACTATTTTCATACAAAAAGTTGAATATTTCTAACAAGCCAGAAGAGAAAAATAAGATGGAAATAATGGAATTTTCATGCACAAAGTCTACAAATTCCAACAAGTGTGGACACGCTGCAACACTTCACAGCACAGATGCAGATGGGACTGGGATTAATATGGTTTGGATTGATTACTCTTAGCACATTATTGGCAAACACTGAAAATGTCATCATAAAAGGTGGGAATTAATTTCAGTGACATGCAATTTTTTTCTGGAAATTGTGTTTAAAAGATGAGATAAACCTATGCAACTAGATTATTACATTTCATGCATTACAAAGGCCTGATGATTTTGTTATTTATACATAGTTGCCAACAGTCCCGTTTTTGCCGGGACAGTCCCGGATTTGGGACCCTCGTCCCGGATTGATCTTGTCCCGCTCATTTTCCCGGGATTTTGCTTTGTCCTGAAGAAAAATCTGTGTTATGGAAAACGGCAGGCGGGCTACAAAAAGATGGCCGCCACTGCAGACACAAGGATTATTCCCCTTGTGTTCAGTGGCAAGGGGAGGAGCAGCCAATCAGAGAGTCGGGGGAGGAGGAGAACACTTCCCGGAGCGATGAGGACCCTGCAGGGGGGGAGATGAAGTGTCCGGTGGACACTAAGAGCACCCCAGCCCTAGATGACTTATGCTGAGGAAGAAGCTGCTCAAGGAGAGGCACTCTAGCAAAGTGAACTGAGTGAGTTCAGCCCCCCCCTCCCTCTTCAGAGTCTGGCCGGCAACCTGTCAGATCACTGCACATTGTTGAGGTGTCAGTGAAGAACTATGGGACAGAGCATGTTATTTATCTACAGACATCTGACCAGAAACAGATCTTCCAAGAGACCAACAAAGTTAGCCACAGTAAGAGAAACAACCTGATGAGCAGGAAGGGGGGGGGGATTCGGAGCATTCTTTGTGATTACTGTGTGTGTGTGTGATAGAAGGGCTTCAGCATAAGACACAGTGCCCTGCACATGGGAGTGATCTCCATGTGTCCTCCTGTCACAATCTGTCCTTATATTACTCTGCCCCCTCTTCCTATCACACTGCCCAGGGACAAGGACCCCCCCATATCACCCTGTCCAGCTCCTCTCTCACTGATCACACTGCCCAGGTACCCCCTCATGTCACAATTCTAGCCCCCCCTCTCCAATTGCAGTGCCAAGGTGCTGTGTCAAAGCAAAGAGTCACCAAAATTCCTGTGCCCCATCCTTGGTGTAAGCTAAGCTGTGTGTTCAGCTCATACTGCACATTGTACATACAGTATAGCAAGTCTGCTCTGTCTGGCTTTCAAAAAAGGTGACCTTTTATATACGCTGAGATGTACTGGGAAAAATGCAATTTTTGTGACACAACTTGGTGATCTGTGATGTGCACCTGCTGTTATTTTGTGGTTCAGCAAAAGGCGTAACATTTTGTTTGAGCCGCCCTTCACCATTGACATGATGCAGGAATATGTACGGCTCTTTCACATGTGCATTTGAGAGGTGGTGAGAAGGTGTATCTCTGCCACACTTTGCGCTTTAACCCCTTGAACACCACACTGCACACAGTTTTGGAGAGCTTGCAGAGTGCTGCCATTCATTTGAATTTGTAAACACTGTCATTGGGTACAACACCTGCTAAAAGCAAGATACGCCTCTGGCGGTGAGAGAACTCGGAGCATGTGTTCTTTGAGAAGGAGTCAGTGTGGTTCCCTGGGGAGGGGGGGAAGGCTCTGTCCCTGCCGCCGGGGATTATAGTGTGCGGGGCAGCCTGCTGTTTGGGGATATATATATATATATATATATATATATATATATATCGGTGTGTAGGAGAGTGGCTGGTACAGTAGTGTGTGAGCTCCACAACATCTTGGACTCCTTCTCTCCATAGTGAGTGCTTACTGTCCGTTGTGTCAGTGGGTGGTGAGAAGACTCCACCACAGAGGAGGGGCTAAGCCAACAGCAGTGCCTTAGGAGACTTGGTGAGTGCTGCACTTTACACAGCATTATGTGTGAGCCTCTGTGGTTTATTATTGTGTTAGTAAACAAGGTGGTGTGTAGGGGTTCTACTTCTAGTCCTATGTATCGTGTCTGATAATAGAATAAGTAGGCGAAAATTATGCGGAGTGGGTGGAGCTTCGGGGAAGTGAGTGTGGTAATTAATTAATAGCTGTTCAGCAAAATGTCCCTGGAATTTTTTTTCAAATGTTGGCAACTATGTTTATAGCATACACTTATCATGCAAAAAAGTAGGTGACCCCTAAGATTTCTCTGAACACTTTGGATTTCCTCATGAGTGCCTCCTAAAAGCTGGTCTAATCTTCATTAAACCATAATGATAAGTAATGACTGTCTAAAAGACTGTGGAAGCTAACATCGCTGACCTGTTATTTTGAAAGACAATATTTTATATTAATACATTTTTCTGATCAAACAGTCTATGTCACTAGTGAAAAAATACATTACCTATCATATTTAAGTAGATAATCTTCCTTTATCAGCACAATGCTAATGGGGTCCATTCCTGTCTACAAAACTGTCCTATAATATTAGTTGTCATCCTTGAACTGCCTGTTATAAATGACTCCACAGCATTTCAATAGGAAGGCAGTCAGAATTCTGACTTGACAGTTCTAAAATACAGAATTTGTTCTTTTTTTATTGTTCACTTCTGTGCTTTAAATCACTGTCATGTTTCCTGAATCATGTTCTTTTTGATCACAGACACTTTCAAATGATGCTTACTAAACATCCCTACACCATTATACTCAATACTGTACCTCTCACATTTAAAAACAAATTCTGGTGACCAGTTTGTTTTATCCAAATGTTGTATGAATTAACCAGAACATTTAATTTTTGTCTGGTCTATTAAAAAAAAATAGCAAACATAAACTGAACTGGGGGAAGCTTTTGCAATTGCCTGCAAGTATTCACAAAATGACAAACATACCACTGCTTCACAGCTGCCAGAGCCATTTTTGCTAAAGTTTCTTCTGCTTCCTGCTTTCATCTCATAACACTCCCATATGTACTGTATTAAACCAACTGCAATTTAAACAAACATTGGTGCAGTGTTATTAAATCAATAATGACACACTCATATATACTGTATCATGCCAAAAAAAAAATAACAAGTATATATGCAAAGAAATTCCCATGAGCATCAGGCTATGTGCCTCTAATATCATATAATTTAATGTGCTATTCACACCTAGCCAAATGGATCCACTTGTCGCCTATGACCCACATAAAAATGCAAGGTCAAAAATGGCTCAAGTCCTTTTTAAATGACCTGAGGAAGAAGCATGCATGCCCCGTAATGCGCAGCCATGCCCATACCACTTTTCCATTCTGGATTGACATCATCTACTTCTGTGCCATACATTTCAGGCTTATTGTAGAGTTTCCAGGTTCCTTACTGGCGTCTTTAGCTCTGTGCATGCAGTCCACTAAATGAGACCTGCAGGACTGGGAACCATCAGTGTTTACCTTTTATTGATGAGTGAGCTGTTTGTTTAAACATGTGAGTTGCCAGTTTAGTGTGTAATTGTAACAGCTCTGCTGAACGGCAGCAAACCACAACTGCAGCTAGCAAAGAATTTCAATGCACTTCTCTATGTGAGAATTCAGTATTGGACCCCAGGCGTCACTCCACACAAACAGAAGTTTGGGGGTTCTCTACATCATCTCTCTCTCACATAAAGTAATGCGTTGAGCTACTAGGGGTGATCGCATTACAACATGTGACCAAACCCTAGCCTTAAAAAGATACGATACACTAGGAGGTTCCAATGCAAAACTGTATGTACGTGATTATCAGTATTGGACCCCAGGCGTCACTCCAATCAGAGAACAGGGTGCCAGCAAGAATGGTTGTCTGGAGGTAGATAGCATAACGGCTATATAGGCATGGGGATTCCTGGTAAGGTTAATCTGTAGTGTGGGGTGGGCGCTGGAAGCAAGAATGTAGTATGACCGAGCAACGGCTGACAATAATAGAATGGCGTGTATCAAACACGCCGTTCTGTTTATATTAAAGCAGCATGTGTGCTGAATGCAGCTGATTGCATTCGGCACTTCCACGTTCCAGGCTGGAATGCACGCCTGCAAAGACGTCATCACGCAGACACCATGCCGCGCTTCAGCGTGGAATGCATTACCTCACCAGGCGCCTATTACAGCAATAAACAATTCAATTTTATACTGCACTAAGACTGGGCTTTCCTTATACTCTTTTCATGCATCCCTTTAAATCAAATCCTGTATGCAAATAGCCCCACCTATACGTGTTTCGTCACCAGTATGTCCCGGTGACAAACTGTGTATGGGCAGTGCTAATCAGATGACGCTATCAACCACGGAGGTTCCAGAAAGTGCGGTATCCAGTGTAGCTAGCTGGAGCTGAGTAGTGTGCTTTGTAAACATGATAAAAGGTGAGGCCAAGATGGTTTTCCTGTGCAGCCACTTCTGGTTAGGACTGACCTCGGTATTATGTCAGTAACCGGTGTGATCATAAATGTGTGGACTGCCACAGAGAATACCAGGCACAAGTAGAGTGTAAAATAATATAATTTATTAAGAAGATAAGTGAATAACATAAGTGTAAACTCACCTCCAAAATACCAAACTGTGTAAAACAACCAGAAAACCAAACAAACAGTGACACACAATAAACAACTGCCTAAATCAAATATATACAACAAAGTGCAGAATGTAAATTATAATCATACATGGGAGATCAAGCAGAGGGAGCTGGGAGCAAGACAGGACAGGGAGTGGGTAACAGGAGGCAGAGAGAGCAGGTGGGAATCAGGCTGCAGGGTAGGGTTTAGGGTCCAGGAACAGGAAACAGGATGCAGTACAGTAACACTGGAACACAGGTAAGGGGCACATGGAGACAATACCAAGGGAATGAGAAAGAGCAACATAACACAATCTCCTGCACTTAGAGGCTTAGTCTATAGGTAAGTGGTGCAGCCAACCCTTTGGAAAGGTTATGGAATGTCAATGGTCTTGCCGCCCTTCTCAGAACAATGGGTATCCTTAGTACTGAAAAAAATAAGAAAAAAAAAGGAGGGCACCCCGACCTTGTGCATTACCAAAGATAAAATGTATTAAAAAGTGTAACAGCAATAGTAATACTCACAAACAAACATGATGGAAAGGCTTGTCAGTACACCAGCAAATTGAACCATGTCTCTAGACACCTGCAGCCTGGACCGGGTGTCAGAGGGGACCAGATGGCATCGCAAACGACTTACGCATTTTGAGGTAGGACGCTCTTCCTCAGAGCCACAGCGATGAAAGACTCGTCTTTGGGCACACTTTTTAATACATTTTATCTTTGGTAATGCACAAGGTTGGTGCGCCCTCCTTTCTTCTCTATTTTTTTTTTAGTGAGGAAGAGCATGCAGAGGGTTTAAATACTGCATCAGATGATGACTGATTGTATGAGATGATGTCAACTCCTGACTGCTGAGAGACACACTCTGCAGCCTCTAGATCTGGGAGCCATAATGCCACCACCAGGTGAACCCTTTCCTGACAGTCATATAAACCAGGTGAGAGCACAACTGATGATGGTGAAGCATTCAAGGTGGTGAAGTGGAAGAGTGTACATACTCCAAAGTGGCGCTGTGATTTATACTCTATTAAAGGCTTTTGCCTATAATAACCAAAAGTACATAAATAAAGTCCACCATAATAGAGCAAAGTAAAAGTGTTGAAATCTTTTCCCGTTTAGATAAATATCAATCACACACCACCTTGAGTGCACTGGTGATCCTGCTCATCCGCAGGTATGCACTCATATAATCGCAGACCCTACAACATTTTTTTATTTTTATTGCCTCCCCAAAAATCCATAACATATCTGCAAATTGTGGTGTGGATTAGGGTAGGAGACCCCATGCTTTTTTATAGCAAAAGTCACAAGTGCCTATTAGTGCCTATTAGCCTTGAAAATGGGTATACTTGATTTTACAGGTAGGTCTCCCATTGACTTCAGTAGGGTTTGGATTCAGCATTCAAACTTGTGATATGTTTAACTAATATCCAGTAAATCATGCCTGCATATGCTTTGCCAATCCCCATTACTCATTAGTTTAAGGTTAGCAATTACAGATCCCAATACTCATCTGCCATGGAAAAAAAGACTCATTCCATTTACTAGTGTAGCTTTACTGTTTATGGCAGCAGGACAGGGCAGGGTCTGGGAAGCAGAGGCATTTATAGGATATTCAAGCACAGATTCAATTAGTGTTTCATACAGACTCTACCGTTCTGACTGCCATGTTATATCCAGGATGATTATTTGTTGAATCCTCTGTGTTCTTTTAGGGGCCTAAAGCTGAACTCAATGGTCTCTCTACAGAGGTCAAAAATGACACACCCTACTAAGTCCTATACCTCTGCAATAGGCAAAGATTATGATCCTTGCTGATTAGAGAGCTCTAGCTATGACTCAGCAGGGGACATGTCAGACCTTTGCAGAGGGACCATTGTTTCCACACAGACAGAAAAGTTCTTATTTGTTGAATACTGTCAGGGTATAGTTTTTTTTTTTTTTACTAAAGCTGGTTGCTTTCTAAGGAAAATGCACTTTAATGATTTTGACACCTTTTGTTGTCATGCAGGTGAAAAGTCAGTTGCACTTTAGTTGAATGTGGGCATAATACAATTTATTTGACTAAGATGATTGTCAATCAAAGGTTAAATTGCTTTTCACCAAGTGATTTAACCATCTCCCGTCTGCCATATAGTACAATGACGGCAGAGAGGCGCAGCTCTCATTCTGGGCTGACGTCATATGACTTGGGCCCATTAAAACGACAAATGCACGAGATCGGGAGTGTGCAACACGGCACTGTCGTAGCGGCATGTCCCCAGGACACAGCTTGTCACCAACAGGGGTAAACAGCCATTGACCGTGGCTGTTTACCATGTGATCAGCTGTGATCCATCCACAGTCAATCACATAAGTAAACACAGACCGGTAACTGGCTGCTGCCAGCTCTTCTCTCCTCACACATCGTTTCTAGCATAAGGTGAGAAGAGCCAGGATCAGTGAGTTACCGATCTGTACCTGTATTGTACTTCACCAAAGCACACATATTAGAGAATTTGTCACATCGCCCCATCAGCAGTGTAACAGTCCTCATCAGTGCCCAGCAGTATTACTTTCACCCCCAGTGCATCTTTTAACCATCTGTCACCACATTATTACCCATCAGTGCCCATAAAGTGCACCTGTCACCATCAGAGACTGCTACCAGTGACCGTCAGTGGTGCAAATGTCACCCCTCAGTGACAGTCGCCTGTCACTTATCAGGGACCATCACCTGTCACCCATCAGTCACCGCCACCTGTCACCCATCGGTGACCATCAGCAGTCATGTCACGCATCGCACATCCTATCACCAAAGTACCCATCGCACAGACACCAATAGTCTAGTACCAGCCATGTCCAAAAAAGTTTACAGCAGCGAGGAGACGTTTCAGATCCTCAACATGAATGATGAGAGCAGCAGGGAGTTCAGCGGTCTGAGGTGCCGTCAGGGTATCTTGGCGGAGAGACGTTTCTCCTTCACTGGGCAGGATCATCTGGGTGTGGATGTAGATTCCATGTCCAGAGGAGACTAAGACCATCATTGAGCGGGGTGATTGCATGTTGTCTGTTGCCTCTAAAAATCACCAGATTGGTCAGTTGGCCACATCTGTATAAAGTTTTGTGATTTTGCAGCATTTTTGTAATAGAAAAAAGTTGTCTACGTGCCATCAGGGTGTGTTGGGAGAGGTCTGTAAATAGCTTGGTCCCTGAGTAGGGGTCTGATAATGGAATTGCTTGTCTATTTAGCTGGAGCCATTTTTCTTTCACATGGAAGAAGTGGATCCGAGCTATGACATCCCTAGGGATGTGTTCTGAGAGGAATGGAGGTTTGGGCAGTCTGTGGGCCTGGTCAATAATCATTTCTTGTGTGGGAATCTCTGGTAGAAGGGTAGTTATCATTTGGTGTATGTATCTTTTTAGGTCCCCAGGTAACCCCCCCCCCCTGAATTTAGGGTTGTTGTATCTAGATGGGTCTTCTAGGTCTGCAATTTTCATTTTGAGTTGAGTAATATTGTCTTCTGTGTCTCTGTATACATCCACTAGGTCATTATGAGCGTCTGCAAACTCTCCCAGTTTGTTTTCCATGTGGTCATCCCTGTCCCCTTAATTCTGCTACTTCAGCTTTTATATTTGAGACTGCTGAAAGCAAGTCTCTGTGCAGAGTGCTGTGGAGAGCGACTAGCGTACTTTTCTTAGTTGTGTCCACAATAGTTGCCCTGTAGTTGGAAATTGTGTCATTGGGGTCTCCAGAGTCCTCCATGAGGTTTCCCTCCCCTTTTCTCCTCATCTGTATCCTGCAGCGCAGGGTCTAGCCTGGGCCTGGATTTTTGAGGGCCCTGGGAGGGGGAAATTTGGTTACTTGCCTGCCCCAATCTGCTTGGTGAGGAGCCTGTTACCATTTCCATCCTGTAGGTCCTGTACGGTTTGCCTCGTGGGTCCGCTGCTGAAGAAGCTACCCGGTCGTGGTGAAGATCTTAGCTAGTTTGCGGGGTCCGCCATGGGACTTTCTTTTGCTCATGTTTCTCCCAGGTGTGGTGAGAAGGTCTCCACAGGTCTGGATCTGTATTTTTCGCTGTCCCTTGTCACTGTGTGCTGATTCTGAAAGTTGAGCTAGGGTACACCTCGTCCATCTTCCAAGCTGCCAGCCATGCCACCCCCCCCCCCCCCCATGACTGTGTACTTGAGAGCCTTGTGTTTTCTCCTACTTTTTCACAGTGGCATGTCCTTGTACTGTTACAGTGCCTAGAACTGAAGCCTAGAATCATGACATTGTACAAAGAGTGATTTTATATATAGATAAGAAATTGTTTACAGTGTTCTATATTTAATTGTCTTCATTAATTTAACCTTTAAATACTAAATTACAGTTTCACATTTAAGAAATACATTTTAGAACTATGTTGCTCAAATTTGTAGTTTCAAGTGTTAAGAAAACATTGCTCTGTAGTAGCAGTTGGATGTCAAATGTCACAATGTTGAATGTCTATACATCTGAACAGGATAGCATGTGGCCAGCTAGATACATTCTTTTGTCACAGGGATCTTATCTTTTGCCAACATTAACAGAATTTCTTAGTGGGTGTTCCCATTCTTGTAGACACCTGCCAAAATGGCCATAGACAATTCACTTTTATCAATATAGTTATTGTCATCGCTTTAAAGTAATAGCCTATTGTCCCTTAAAGATTCATAAAGTGACAAATCAAAGGTTTGCAAAAATTATGCTCAGATCTAATTATTTGATTTCAATAAAAAGCAACAAAAAAAGAGAAGGGAATAGTATTCTAAGCCATTTTTGTGGTTGCACAGCACAAACATGTTAAAGATTAAAATGTGATATTCTTTATCAACATTCTAGTATAAGCAGTTTGATGATCAAATACAGAAAATCTTTTTACAGCTTTAATACATTCAATTGGGTGATTAAATGTAAAATGTATTTCATGTTTTAATCCATTCAGATCATTTTAAAGTTTATTCAGTCTTATTACTTGTAATCCAATCTTGTTGTACCAATTCTTCTCTTCTTGCCCTGCAATTCTCTATTATAGTGCAGTTGACTGTACTGTTTTAGTTATTTATTTGTGCTTAAACATAGCTTAACTTTTTTTGTTGTGTTAAAATGTTTATTGTTTTTTTAAAGATTAATAGAATTCATGTCACTTTACAGTCATATAGGGAACAAAAGGAGATTTAACAACAGTACAGTAAGTATTGGCATAGGCACAGAGTTGGTCCACAGCAGTAAATACAAACGTAGTTTCTAAGAGAGATTTGCGCTGGATAGGTAGTTATTGTTACGCAATAAAGGGATTCATAGGGAAGTTGATGGGAGTAGCATAATTAAAGTATCATTACCCGTAGTGTTTCTGGAGTTGGAGCCATGGCTCCCAATAGTATGTAAATTGCAGGGCTCAAAATGTCAAGTCTTGAGCTACTAGCCAGGACTTAGGTGTTACTCACCACCAGTTGCCCCGCCCAACCACGCCCCTAAACATGCCCCTTGTAAATAATCATATTTTATTCAGATCATACATGGTATGCAGGGTCGTCTAATGTTAAATGGACCCTGGGCAAACATTTCCGTACCCCCTGTAGAAACACTACAGGAGAGGGTCAGAAAAACTGCTGACATGGCAAGGAGAGGACCAGAGAGACTGCAGACATGGTAAAGAGAGGGTCAGAGAGACTGCAGAGATGGTAAAGAGAGGGTCAGAGGGGGTGGTGACCGGATGTGTGCAGGTGGCTGTGTGTACCTTCCCTCCGCTCCGTGCTATGCAACGCTGACGCTGAGCCTCCACGCTGAGCCTCCACGCTGAGCCTCCACGCTGATGCTGCATGCTGAAGCCGTCTCTCTACATGTTACATGCCGCCTGAGAGCTAACCGGGCGGGCTGCTTTGTCTCACGGAAGGAGGGAGCTGGCGGGTGATATAGCCATCCATCCACCCATCCGACACCGCAGCTGTTATTAGCGCTTCCCCTGCTTCCCCTGACTTGGCTTTGCGGCAGTTGGCCCTGGAAAGGGTGCTCATGAGCTCGATCCTAGAGCCTGATGCTCCGCTCCGTTCTCCCCCTTGCCTTTGGAGCATTGAATGACTGTGGAATGTGGACAGCAGCAGCCTGAAGCCGTCAGCAGGGGAGTGACAGGAGACTCTGGGAACGAAGTGTCTAGCCGTGGAACCTTGGATAGCTGCGGCTGGGTGCAACGATATCACAGAGAACATAAAAGAAAAGAAAATACACAGACTTATCGAACAGGACAGTGTGTCTCTGTACTGAGGTCCCCCCTCGCTATTTCTTATATGGGTCACGTGAGTAACTGCTTGTAAAATAGACTATATTTGGCCGCTGTGGATTATCATCACCATGGAATGGCTATGACTTCACTGTGCTTTATTATTTGAATGCTTTCTGCATGCCATAAGAGAAAACCTGCGCTGTGTCTTATGCTCCGTTGAGGACTGTTATGGTTACTGGGGTTTTTTTTTTTTTTTTGCCTCACTCCCTTACTCCTGGCTCAGATATACCGCAAGCTGACACCATGGTGCCGGTAATGACTGCCATGTGAGTGCGGTTAACAGTGGTTGCTTGCTACCAATCGCTATATATAGCTAGGGCAGAACGCATGTATCTCTGCTGCTGTATTTCAATGGGAAGTGCCACCTTACACACAAAAGTATAGATCTGCGGGGTGCTCTTTGGAACTGGTGCACTCTGTTGGAAGGACAAATATACAGGAAACAAAGGTGTACTATCCGCTCTGGCTCTGCATTTTTTCCTTTTTTTTTTTTAGCGCTTATCTTTTGGCCTGTGCCTCCTCACTCTATGCTGACTGGTAAAAAACGCAAAATAGTGCCAATACCCTAAGTTATAAAAGTTATAAAATGGCAGCGGTAGCAGCAAAAAGAGGGCAGCATAACATTGAGAGTGGGGGGCCTCAAGCAACCAGAGCAAAGGAGAAAGCGTTGCATGCAGCAGCGGCAGCAGCGGCTAAATTGGAGCAGTACTCACATACCTCTGCAAATTCTCCAGGTAAAGGGGCCCAGAGTCAACAAACGCAGGCCAAAAACCATGGGGCCACATTAGCAGATAGGAAAAGCCAGGGTCATGGACCATCGGGCCTAAAGGCAACAACTAAAAAAGACCCGATGGGTGAACCTCCAGGGGGCGAGTCTGCCAGTATAGTAACTACTATAGAAGCGCAAACAGCAGATGGCTTTGCAGGTGAGGGGGAGCCCTCTCTGAAGGAAATATTCCTGGCTATAAATGCCTGCAAGGGGTCACTATGTGACCTAACTGTACAGGTTAAAGAAATAAAGGATGAGCTAAGGACAATGAGCCAAGAGCTGCAGAGAACAGTACAAAGAGTAACAGCAGCAGAGGAGAGAGTAAGTCAAATAGAAGACGAAGTGCACCCCTTGAAACAACAGATGCAAGCAATGAAGGAGCAAATTGGATGGCAGGCGTCTAAACTTGATGAAATTGAGAACAGACTGCGCAGAAACAATATACGGATAGTAGGCCTCCCAGAACAGAGTGAGGGTACCCATCCAGTAAGCTTCCTAGAGAATTGGTTTAGAGAGACTTTCGGGGGAAAACGCGTTCTCACCACTTTTTGGGATAGAAAGGGCTCATAGAGTCCCATTTAGAGCTTTGAAGGATGGTCATCCCCGGCCTCTACTTCTGAAATTCCTAAATTACAATGATAAGGTGACTGCACTACAGAAGGCAAGAGAGAAGGGGGAAATTTTTTATAAAGGGTCACGTATCTCTCTTTATCCAGATTTTTCGCCCGAACTAAGTAAACGCAGAGCAGAGTTTACACCAGTCAAACGCAACCTGTTAAAAAATAAAATTACATATGCATTACTGTACCCAGCACGTTTACGTATAATGACATCAAAGGGGCCCCAGTTATTTGACGCGCCAGGAAAAGCAGCACAGTGGCTGGAAGAAAATAAACCGCAAATAGACCATGAGGACTGATAGGACTGAACTTTTGTAGGAGAGGAGTAAACCGAAAGTGGCTCAGACCTTAATTAAAAGTTTTGGCTTCCCCTCTCTCCCTCCCCCCTTTTCTTTTTTTTTTTTTTTTTTTGGGGGGGGGGGGGCAAGATTAAACATTCAAGTACACGAAGGGACGGAAAGATGAAGTAACTGTTTTTAAAATATAGGTACTGATAAAAACAGGGGGGCACAATTTTTCAAAAAATATATATTAAACAGAGTTAGGGGTTGGGGGGGGGGCACAGGACCACAAATGGGAATGGATGTTGTATGGTATGAAAGGGAAGGATGGCAGTTAGTGGTCACAAGCACAGCCCCAGGGGAGGGCCTAGATAGGCACAGAAAGGAGGGGGAGGGCGAGGGCGGGAGGGAGGGAGATGGGGGGGGTGGGTTGAGGGAGGGAAAAACAAAATGTTATAAAAGCACAAAAACACGATTAATACACATAACGTTACACTTAAAAAACACGGAAAACCCGGATAAGGGAAGCTGGAGGAATAGAAAGGGGGGAAAAAAAAAAAGGGAAAGGAAAAAAGGGTGTTTCACAAAATTGTTGTAAAATACATTCTAAATAGATATTCAAATTAGATACACTCTTGATATTTTTGTTAGGCAGATCAGGGGCAGAGATGTTGGAAAATGGCTAGAGGACGGGGATGTAGGTGTAAAGCTGCCCTCATGGTCTTTCCTTTTTTTTTTTTTTTTTTTTTTTTTGGTTTTCCTCCTCTCTTGGGTACTGCGGAACTGCTGCTTGCTCGATTAGCGGGATGCTGCTGCGCAGGGTCCCCTCTTTGGCCCAACAGGAGGTGGTCTCCCCTTTGTTTAAATTATCAATTATTTCTCTTGCATATATACCTCCTCTTTTTAACTGCAGCTTGGGCTATAACTCTTACATTTACAAGCTTCCTTAGGTGATATGAGGCCAAAAACACTTAAAATAGGATCCTGGAATGTTCGGGGGATGGGTGACCCAGTTAAAAGAGCCACCATTTTCTCTATGCTGGAGTGGCATAGAGCGGAGCTAATTTGCCTGCAAGAGACGCACCTAACAAGGGAAACAAAGTTAAAGTTAAAAAATAGAAAATATCCATATCAGTATCATTCGGTCCACTCCTCCTATTCTAGGGGGGTGAGCATAATGGTGAAAAAAGGGGTGCCTTTTGCATGCAAGGAGCTCAAAATAGATGAATTGGGCCGCTACATATTCCTGCACTGTTTAATAGAGAATGTACCATTCGTATTGGCCAATATTTACATCCCGCCACCTTTCAAAATGGAGATCTTGTACAAATTAATGGAATTTGTAATACATAAGGAAAACATCCCTGTAATAGCAATAGGGGACTTTAATGTGACATTGAACAGAACAAAGGATAGATTTCCACCAGGGCAGCGGGGAGATAGTAGAGGAGAGGGACACTTAAACCAATTTCTGGAAGAGGTTGGATGGTGTGACATGTGGAGAACAAGATACCCAGAGATGCGCCAGTATTCTTGTTTCTCGAGCACACATTCCACCTTGTCCAGAATAGACATGGCCCTGGGGAATGGGTTAAGCGCACAGTTAGTTGGCGAAATTGCCTATTATCCAAGAGGTGTGTCGGACCACTCTCCACTGGTATTGACATTGAATATAGGGAGGAAATGTCCCATGAACAACTGGAAAATAAGTCCATTCTGGCTGGAACTTATGGGAAAGCCGGAGGAGATAGACACAAAATTAAGAGAGTTCTTGGACTTTAATTCAGGGACAGCACCGGTGGGAGTGGTCTGGGGCACCTTGAAGGCTTTCCTTAGGGGGTTATTGATTCAGCAGGTTGCCATGCTCAAGAAAAACTCTAGGGACTGGGAAGATAAAATTAGGAAAGAAGTTCCGGAGGCAGAAAAACAATTTGTAGAGGACCCCTCTTTGATCAAACAAAAAAGATGGCTCGAGAAACAACAAGAGTATAAGACCATAATTAATAGAAAAGTGGAGAATAAACATCTATTTCAGAGCCAAAGTTTATTTGCGGAGGGGGAGAGTGTAGGCCACACATTGGCACTCTTAGCCAAAACTAACTCGACCCCCTCCAACATACTTGCAATTCGGACAGCAACGGGGGAGACATCCTCGCAAACATCTGTAATTTTGGACACATTTGAGGCATATTACCAGGAGTTATACAAGTCAAAAAGTAGGGGCGAAACGCCACAAATGAACGAATTCCTAACTAGAAACACCAGCTCTATCAGAGGAGGATAGAAGGTTCATAGAAGCCCCTATAACCTTAGAAGAATTACAACAGGCATTGGGGGGGATGACCAATCAGAAATCCCCAGGACCAGACGGTCTACCAGCAGAAATTTACAAACAGTATAGCGAGGTGCTGCTCCCAGAACTGCTTAAGGCGTTAAATTGGGCACTAGAAGGGGGGAGGCTACCCGCTTCAATGTCAGAAGCCATCATTATAGTACTACAAAAGGAAGGGAAAGACCCACTGGACACTGCATCTTACAGACCAATATCCCTCTTATGCTCCGACGTGAAATTATTGGCAAGGGTGCTGGCTGCCAGGATAAATAAATGTATCCAGAAGCTAATACACACTGATCAGTCTGGTTTCATACCCAACAGATCAACCAGCATTAATATTAGAAGATTGTATCTGAATCTACAAACGCCAACAGTGAACATGGGAGACAAAGCCATCTTGTCCCTGGACACCACAAAGGCGTTTGATAGCCTTGAGTGGGACTATCTTTGGCATGTCCTGGAAAGATTTGGATTTGGCCCCACCTTCATTACTTGGATAAAAATGCTTTATAGCTCTCCAAGAGCAAAAATAAGAATTAACAATGTATATTCGCGGTCATTTAAGCTAGAAAGGGGGACAAGACAGGCATGTCCCCTGTCACCTCTTCTCTTTGCTTTAGCAATAGAGCCACTGGCTATTGTGATTAGAAGCAACCAGGACGTACAGGGCTTCCAGAGATGGACAGGAGAGGAAAAAACAGCACTTTATGCAGATGACATCCTTCTCTTCCTGGGGGACTTCACAAAGTCCTTAAATAAGGCACTAGAGACAGTGGAGGCTTTTGGTCGACTTTCGGGCCTAGTGATCAACTGGGAAAAATCTGTACTTTTACCGGTGGACCCAGCGGGAAACATGGTATGTGCAGAAATACCCCAGTTGAAAATAGTGGAAAAGATGGAATATCTGGGTAAAGTTGTAACTTGTGACCCAGAACAGTACATAAGTAACAACCTAGAGCCACTCCTGGTCAAACTTAAAAGGAAAGCAGATATCTGGGGCAGGCTTCCATTATCGGTAGCTGGGCGCAGTAACCTCATAAAAATGATCTGGATGCCACAATTGCTGTATGTATTTCACAACTCACCGGTATGGATTGGAAAGGCATGGTTTCAAAAAATAGAGTCCCTCTTCAGGGAACTGATCTGGAAGAGGGGGAACGCCAGAATTAGTCTCCAGACATTACAATTGCCAACAAATAAGGGAGGCCTGGCAGTTCCACACCCCCACAGCTACTTTATAGCAGCTCAACTACAGCACCTGGTAGGGTGTGGCACCATAGGAGGAGGGAATGCCAGTGGGAAAATGATGTTGATTGGGTCCCCACATGGGTCCATGAAAAAAACCTTGGATGCCGACTCCTTCCCAGTTAAGAACTCAACGCTGAACTTGGTCAAGAGGACTTGGCAGGTAGGCAAGTCAGCCCTGGGTTACAAGGGGTTAACAGAATACTCCCCACTCTGGGACAACAAAAACCTGCAGGAGATTGTAAACATGGGGAAGCTGAAAGAATGGGAAAAGCTAGGTATAACTAGATTGGAACAATTATTCACAGATGACACATTGAAGCCATTTTCAGTACTAAGGGAAGAATATGCCATACCAAACTCCCTGTTTTACACCTACCTACAGATCAGGCATTCCCTACAGGCTCAATTTAGGACAGACCCGGTAAGAAGGCAAAAAGTTTTCCATCTCCAACGGTTAATTGAGTCTGACATATCTAAGGGAACCATCTCGGACTTGTACGCAAAGTTGAGCGATGGGTATACAGGGTCTATAGGGGGAGAAAGACTAAAAAAAAATAAACAAAGGTGGGAGGAAGATATAGGTCAAATAACAAATGAGCAATGGTAACAGATACTCGTGGCAGGGAAACTAGTGTCACTTGCCCCATCACAGAGAGTCTCACACCTGTTTCTACTTCATAGAGCTTATTACACACCAAAGAGGTTATATAAGTTTGGAAGGAAGGCAGACGACAAATGCCCCAGATGTCAAATTACAGGAGATCTCATACACATGGTGTGGAAATGCCCGAAGTTACATAGATACTGGGTTAAAGTATTAGAGATCATAAACGCCACCTTAGGGATCAAGTTGGCACTGGAGGCCAGGGTCTGTCTATTGGGGTGTATAGAGGAGAGGTTTGAGCAAAGAGGCAGAAAGGAAGCAGCTATAAGGTGCCTGTTTCAAGCCAGGAAATTGATAGCACAAAAGTGGCAGGCAGAGAAACCCCCCACAGTAACAGAATGGGTAAACGTGATAAACGCCACAGTATGGAAGGAGAAAGTAACTCTAACCAGACAAGGCAACTTTAATACATTTAAAATGCTGTGGGAGCCATGGCTGAATAGAATGGGATGCCCACCCTAAGTAGAGGTGAGGAACATAGATGGGCGGATGGGGAGAGGTATGTGTGCAAGAGCGAGGTAACAGTGAGAGAGATATTGTCACGTACCTGGTTGTAGAGTCCAACGTGCAGGGAGCGGCCTCTCGTAAGCCTCTGACACGGGGGTCCCTGATAGAGCAGACAGGGGAGCCCGGGTCAAGAGGGGCACAAGTGCCTAGTGGTAGCTGGTGGCGGACCGGAGAAGGACTGGCACGGGTCCTGGCGGGGTCCTGGCAGGGAACCACGGCACACTGGGGTGGTGCGGTAGCACTTGCTGTGTTAGAGCCCAAGGATAGGTGCACACCGGATCAGATGACAGATCAGGAAACCGGAACAGATCCGAAGAGGTTAAATTAGTCCAGACTGGTTTGATACAGGCTGATGGCAGGTAGCAGAACCGGGGGGTCAAGCAGGATCGGTGGTCAGGTCAAGCCGGGGTCAAGGGCAGGCTGCGGGCAGAGGTAAGTCACGGGAAGCCGGGTCAGGTAAACAGAGATCAATCAGGTTTGGCAGGTGCAGAGTCTATCCGGAAACGCTGTAGACTGGTCAGCAAGATGCACCAGGACCAGACAGCTTAAGTAGCGTTCCTTGGCGCCAAAACAGTGTCAGCGTGCGCGCGCGCATCCGCCGCGCGCGTCGCACGCACGGGCGCGCGCCCGCGCACACTGACGCGCGCATGCGCGCGCAAACAGGCGCCAGCGCGCGTGCGTCGGGATCGGCTGGATCTTCCACCATGACATTGCCCCCCCCCCCTACGGGCAGCCTCCGGATGCCCAACTGTGCCAACCTTCTTGGATGCGCCCTTTTAAAGGCCTGGATCAGTCTCTGGGCGTGAATGTTGGCTACTGGTTCCCAGGAATTCTCTTCTGGACCGTAGCCCTTCCACTTTACAAGATATTGTATCTGGTTTCGTCTCTTCCGGCAATCCAAGATAGATTCCACCTCGAACTCCTCTTCGCCGTTAACAAGCACCGGCTTAGGGGGACCGACATTCCGGTTGGTGAAGGGGTCCGGGACTGTGGGTTTGAGCAGTGCCACATGGAAGACTGGGTGGATCCGAAAAGAGGCAGGTAACTTTAATTCGTAGGCCACTTCATTAATTTTTCTGAGTATCTGGAAGGGACCCACAAACTTAGGGCCGAGTTTCTTGGACGGGCAGGCTAGCCTTAGATTCAAAGTGGACAGCCAGACTTGGTCTCCCGGTGCCAAGTCGAGTTCTCCTCTCCTCCTCCTGTCAAACACCTCCTTATTGTACTCCTGGGTCCTTGCCATGGTTTCCTGGAGTACTTTGTTGTTGGTGGCAAAGAAGTCCAGGGTTTCTTGTGCAGCCGGTACTGAGCATTCCGGAATATTGTTAGATAGGAATAGTGGATGAAAACCGTAGTTGGCGAAAAACGGGGACTGTTTAGTAGCTGAATGGACTGAATTATTATAAGCGAACTCCGCAAGGGGCAGCAGAGAGGCCCAATCATCTTGTGAGAAACTGGAAAAACACCGCAGATATTGCTCGAGCGTCTGGTTGGTGCGCTCGGTCTGGCCGTTGGTCTGAGGGTGGTATGCAGACGAGAAGGAAAGTTCAATCTTTAGCGCTGCACATAGCGCCTTCCAAAATCTAGAAGTAAACTGCACCCCACGGTCCGATATGATGTTAGCGGGTACGCCATGAAGTCTCACCACCTCTTTAATGAATATCTTTGCTGTCTCGGCAGCGGAAGGTGTCCCCACCATCGGCAGAAAGTGCGCCATTTTTGAGAGCCTATCAACCACCACAAAGATGGTGGTAAAATCTTCAGATGGGGGTAACTCAACAATAAAGTCCATCGAAATCATCCTCCAAGGTTTCTCTGGAACAGGCAGTGGTTTAAGCAACCCCCAAGCTCTGGTTCTGCTACCTTTATGCTGGATACAGGTGGTACAGGATTCTACATAATTTTTACAGTCTTTAAGTAATTGCGGCCACCAGAAGGTACGCTGAAGGAGCTCGGATGTCTTGTGTATTCCAAAGTGGTCTGCCAGCTCATGATCATGGCAGGACTTGAGAACCGCTATTCGTAGCTGTTGTGGTACAAAGATCTTGTCCTTATTCCAAAGCAGATTGTCTCTTAACTGGAGAGCAGGATCTGGGGGTAAGGAGATCTCTGAAGAAGCCCGCTTAATTTGAGAGAGAAGGTCTCCTTGCAACATGAGGAAATTGCCGGGAGCGAGAATGGTGTCCGGTGATGAAGGGGCTTCAGGCCCAATGAACATCCGGGAGAGTGCGTCCGGCTTGGTATTTCTCGAACCAGGTCTGTAGGTTATATGAAAAGAAAACCGAGTAAAGAACAGCGCCCACCTGGCCTGACGTGGCTTGAGTCTTTTGGCGACCTTTAGATATTCTAAGTTCTTGTGATCAGTATAGATCAGAATAGGGTGTGCAGCACCCTCGAGAAGGTAACGCCATTCTTCAAGAGCTGCTTTGATTGCTAGCAGCTCCCTGTCCCCGACGTCATAGTTCCTCTCTGCTTCTGATAGTTTGCGAGAGAAAAACGCAACTGGGTGTAAAAGGGATTTGGACCCCTGCCTCTGGGAAAGCACTGCTCCGACCGCCACCTCAGAAGCGTCCACCTCCAAGATATAAGGTAAGGCTGGGTTAGGATGCTTCAGGATGGAGGCTGAGATGAAGAGGTCCTTTAGAGTGGTAAAGGCAACTTGGGCTTCGGGAGACCACAGGAACCGGGTGCCTTGCTTGGTCAGACTTGTGATAGGGGCAATTATGGCGGAGAAGCCCTTGATGAACTTTCGGTAAAAGTTTGCAAACCCCACGAAGCGCTGGACCGCATTTTTATCGGTAGGAGCGGGCCATTCTGTGATAGCAGTGACCTTCTGAGGGTCCATCTTGACACCTTCTATTGAAATTATCAATCCCAAGAACTGAATGCTCACACGTTCAAACTCGCATTTTTCTGCTTTAACGTACAGGCTGTGTTGGCGGAGCCGGACTAGAACTTTTTGGACATGTTTCCGATGGTCTGGCACGGAGGACGAGAAGATCAGAATGTCATCCAAGTAGATGATGACGAACAGATCGAGGTAGTCTCTGAAAATGTCATTTACAAAATGTTGAAATGTCGCGGGAGCGTTACAGAGCCCGAAGGGCATAACCAGGTATTCAAAATGCCCGAATCTGGTGCGGAACGCGGTCTTCCACTCATCGCCATCCCTAATGCGGACAAGATTATAAGCTCCACGGAGGTCAAGTTTGGTGAAAATAGTGGCTGCTCCAAGTCTCTGAAATAATTCAGGAACCAAAGGAAGGGGATACCTGTTTTTGATCGTTATCTTGTTTAACTCCCGGTAGTCTACGCAGGGGCGTAGGGAATGGTCCTTTTTCTCTACAAAGAATATACCGGCCCCTGCAGGGGACGTGGAAGGGCGTATGAACCCCTTTTCGAGGTTCTCGTCGATATAGATTTTTAGGGTGCCCAACTCCAATTCGGTCAAGGGGAATATCCTTCCGAACGGGATTTCGGCTCCTGGTAAAAGTTCGATTGGGCAGTCATAGGACCTGTGTGGTGGTAAAGTCTCTGCTCCCTTTTTGCTAAATACGTCCAAAAAACTATGGTAGGCCTCCGGGACAAGCTGGCGATTTTCCATTTCAGATTCTGAACACAGCAGGGGGGACAAGGTGCCCGCAGGTTCCTGGAGGCAATGTTGGCGGCAGTAAGAGGACGGGAAACGGATCTCTCCAGACTCCCAGTCAATCTGAGGGTTGTGGGCTTTCAACCATGGCATGCCCAGGATTACAGGAAATATTGGGGACACGATTATGTCCAGGCAGAGCAATTCCCAGTGATTGTTGGAGATGAGTGCATACAAGGGGATTGTTTTGTGCGTGACAGGACCGGATCTGATGGCTGATCCATCGGCTAAGTGAACGGTGAGCTCCTGGCGTCTAGGACGTAGGGGGATTCCATGACGGGTGGCAAAGGAGGCATCCATGAAGCCGCTGCAGGGGCCAGAATCAATAATGGCGGGAACCTAGACGTTCCTTCCTGGGAGCTGCAGGGAGATGGAGACAGCCAGGTGAGTATCATTATTACATAGAGCAGAGGAAAGGACAGGTGGACAGACTGAGCACTTACGGAATTTAGCGGGACAGGTGTTCACATAGTGCCCGGATCCTCCACAGTATAGGCAAAGGTTGTTGAGTAGGCGCCGCTGGCGCTCCTCTGGAGTCAAAGATGGCCGAAGGAGACCTAGCTGCATGGGCTCCGGGAGGTCGGAGGAGGCTGGTACAGGATTTGGAGGAAGCAGGTGTGGAGGGCCTGGCACACGTGGCATCATCCACATGGGACGTGTGGGGCCGGATGTACGTTCAGCACGCCGCTCCCTCAACCGTCTGTCAATCTGAACAGAAAGAAGGATGAGAGCTTCAAGGGTTGCAGGGACGCCCACTCGGGCCAGCTCGTCCTTCAAGGATTCCGAAAGGCCCATGCGGAACTGGTGACGCAGGGCAGCATCGTTCCAGTTGTTATCGGAACTCCATTGTCTAAATTCTGCCACATAGTCCTCTACTGCCCTGCGCCCCTGCTGTAGAGCACATAATGCCGCTTCAGCAGTAGCTGCTAATTGAGTGTCTTCATAAATGAGGTCCATGGCTTCGAAGAAGGTGCTAAGGAGATTAAGACTTTCTTCCTTGCGCTCCAAGAGGTGGTGTGCCCATGTTTGAGGTTCGCCAGATAGTAATGAAATGACGAAACCCACCTTTGTGGTCTCCAGGGAAAAAGTTCTAGGTTGCAGAGCGAAAAAGAGTTCACAAGCATTACGAAAAGCTCTGTACTTGCTGCGGTCGCCGGAAAATCTTTCCGGGGTGGGAACTCTGGGTTCTGGTGGCAACATCACCACGGAGGGGGCAGCAGAGGTTCCAGGAGCTATAGGTACTGCTGCAGCCAGAGTCTGAACACGCCCCTCCAGACGGGTATAACCTTCTTGCAAGTTCCTTACAGCTGCGGTGAGGCCATCCAAATGGCGGCATAAGTCCTCCATGGGAGACGCTCCCTGCGTGGGCTCGGACATGGCTGACCAGTACTGTCACGTACCTGGTTGTAGAGTCCAACGTGCAGGGAGCGGCCTCTCGTAAGCCTCTGACACGGGGGTCCCTGATAGAGCAGACAGGGGAGCCCGGGTCAAGAGGGGCACAAGTGCCTAGTGGTAGCTGGTGGCGGACCGGAGAAGGACTGGCACGGGTCCTGGCGGGGTCCTGGCAGGGAACCACGGCACACTGGGGTGGTGCGGTAGCACTTGCTGTGTTAGAGCCCAAGGATAGGTGCACACCGGATCAGATGACAGATCAGGAAACCGGAACAGATCCGAAGAGGTTAAATTAGTCCAGACTGGTTTGATACAGGCTGATGGCAGGTAGCAGAACCGGGGGGTCAA
This sequence comes from Rana kukunoris, assembly GCA_029574335.1. Taxonomy (NCBI): domain Eukaryota; kingdom Metazoa; phylum Chordata; class Amphibia; order Anura; family Ranidae; genus Rana; species Rana kukunoris. The sequence continues at coordinate 202,427,871 of CM056051.1, forward strand.
GCAGGATCGGTGGTCAGGTCAAGCCGGGGTCAAGGGCAGGCTGCGGGCAGAGGTAAGTCACGGGAAGCCGGGTCAGGTAAACAGAGATCAATCAGGTTTGGCAGGTGCAGAGTCTATCCGGAAACGCTGTAGACTGGTCAGCAAGATGCACCAGGACCAGACAGCTTAAGTTTTTAACAAATGTACCTTTGACACATAGGAAACCGTAGAGCATTGAAATGCCTTTTAGTGTTGACAATTTTTTCCAGGTAAGTGTATAACTGGGAGTGGTTTTTCAATAGGTAAGAGGTAATTTGCCTGTAGGCAAGTAAGCCTTGTGGAGGCATGTTTTATTTGGCTTGTAATGTTAGATAGGGAAGAAGCTTATCTTTCATAATCACAGTTGACAGTGGTTTGTGTTTAATGGAGGGCCAGTATTTTAGTGATATATCCAGGAGGATGAATGGGAAGATTTCTACTTTTGTGGGAATATGCATGTCTAGTGCCTTTCTATTAATATTGGAGATAAAAATGTAATTGTCGGATGGCTTATGTTGCAGATGATATGTGATATCCCATTTGTCTAGAGTAGTGTACCCAGATACCCTCTAGGTATGAAAGATTGTTCTATTCATCTCCATTGTGTATCCATTGTTGTGGTGAACCAATGGCAAGTTTGGTCTAATAGGACTGCTATGTAGTAGTCCTTCACATCTGCTAGCCCCAACCCCCCTGATTTTTTGAGTCTGGTAGTTACTGCATGAGTGGTTTCTTGTGTGACCAGATAAAGGAGCATGGTGTTCTTTGCAGTGAGGTAAAGTAGGAGTCAGGAATGTCAACTTGTATGACTCTGTATAGGCAGGGATGTATTTAGGTTTTGTGCTGCCCTAGGCCTGACTAAACTTGTGCACCCCCTAATTTAAATATGACCCACCCCTTCCTGTCAAGGCCTTGCGGTTTAAGACCCACACTGATATTTTCCCTTAATTTGCATAGATTTACTCTAACTTCCTGTTTGGCTATGGGACAGGAAGTGAAAGGAAATCTCTGGGACAGGGATGGTAAAAAATTTGAAGCGATGCCCCCCCCCCCCCACAGTTGCAGAATGCCAACCGCCCACATACTGGAAGCAGTGCGACCGATTTATGGGTGTGCTAAACTAATTTGCCTTAACAGTGTAGTGCAAGCCGGCGAGGACACTGTCCATGCTGCCCCCCTGCAAAGTGCTGCCCTAGGCCTGGGCCTTGTTGGCCTAGGCCAGGATACAGCATTGTGTATAGGTATAGAAGTTTGGGGAGTGTAAACATGTTGAATGCTGACACTCTTCCTGCCCACGAGAGGTGTTGCTTAATAATCTGCTGCAGGTCTTGCTTACGATTGTCCAGAAATCGGGTGAAGTTGCGTAAAAATAATATGTTTGATGGGGTCGATGGGGATATGCCTAAATATGACATTAAGGAGGACACCCACTGGTATGGTATTTTGGATTATAATGTGTTTTTTATGGAGTTCTGTACACCCACACATAAAACATTCAACTTTGTTTCATTGACTTTATAAAGGAAGCATGCATTGAATTTGTCAAGTAATATTGCATACTGCTGGTAGTGAAGAAGCCAGTTCAGTTAATGTAAGGATGATGTAATCCACATGTAGTCTGTAACTCAGTATAATCCTTCCCCCTCCCAGGTCAATTTGTCCCCCAGTATAATCTCCCGTCAGTCTTTTGAGTCAAAGAAAGTAACTGAAGACATATAGTCCTCATTCCCTTTCTCTGCAGCCTCAGCTGCACTGCGTATAAATACATGTTTCTATTCATTCACAAACCGAATCATAGTAAACACAGTTTACAATGCTTCAGTGAAGAATGAACACAGAAGTGATAGGTACTGATTGCTCACTGTATTCATTCAGAAAGGGGCTAACAAAGTTTACCAGCCCCCATTTACCCCCCTCCCCCCCCAGCTCTACAGCTGAACACAGCACTGATCTCCCGCCTCAGCATCAGCTGAAGCCAGGTGGAGGGGAAGCAAGCTAGCAGCATTGTTGGGAGGATGCACAAGGGATCGGTATTGGAGGAGCAGTACAAGGGGGGCAGAGCAGTGGTGGGAAATCTACTTTTAGAGACAAATCCCACTGTGGTTCCCTTGCAGTCAGTGCTGAGACAAAGTCAGCTGGTGCACAGGGAAAAATATGTTAATATGTGACCCCCCCCCCCCCAGGGGGAGTAAAAGTGCTTGCAGTCCCAATCTTTAACATATCGGATGGTTATGGCATTTGTTAAAATAGTGCCAAAGGAGTCAGGGACCCGCACACACACCTCCAGAAGGGGCCCCCTTCCAAGAACAGAAACTCCCCTCCCTCACCCCAGTTAAAGTAGAGCTCCAGCTAGGAGAACTGCAGGGGGTAATATGAGGGGATCCCCATACAGGAAAATAGGAACTCCCCTCTAGTTAAAGACACCCAGCTAGGAGGACTGCAGAGGGGTGATAAAGGACCCCAATCTAGGAATTCCCCCTGTCTTCGCCCTCCAGTTATAGGAGAGCCTAATCTATGAGGATTGCAGAGGGGTGATGAGAAGAGACTCCAATCCAGTATAGAGTATAAAGGACTCCAGTATAAAGGACTCCAATATAGAAATTTACCTCTCTTTCAGTTATACTGTACCTCTCTCTCAGTTATACAATACCCCAGCTAGGGGGATTGCAGTGGGTGATAATAGGGGGCCCCCAATCATAAATATAGGAACTCCCCTCCCTCACTCACAAGTTAAAAAGACCTCCAGCTGGGAAATCTACAGTGGGGTGATGGGGGGTACCGTGCTCATCCCCCTCTATTAGAAAAAGAGCATTGGCCAAGAAGACTGCAGGCAGCTGCCCCCTCCTCCCTTCCCCCCTCTTGAGAAGGTGAATAATGTGATTCCTAGTGAGTGAACAGATCCAGAGTCATACACACACAGCAGCCCCAGGGGGGTAAGGGGTGACTCACAGTAGCAGAGAAGGAGGAGAACCTCTCCTTCACAGCTCCAATGTCTAATGGAGCTCTGGGTGGGCTGTCATTGCTGCTTCTACTACTGTCTGTGTTCTCCATGCTGCTGAAATCGCTCCCTTCACTTACTATACCAGGGCAGCCGATCTCTGCACAAAGGGAAGCCTTGAGGATCAAGAGTGGAGGGGGATGCTGAAGCATGTGCAGTGAGTTAAAGCTCTGCCTACCCTGAGCTGACAGTGTGGGAGAGGAGGATTGGCGGCTAGGGATCCTGCCATGCCCCTATGGCTTAACATTTTATGGTTACTAACTAAAAGTTACAAAAACTAGAGGAAGAGAGAATGTAAACCTAAAGTGAAACTATGGGTGGACTAGGAACATGTAAATACAGTATGTATATTCTTAACAAACGGTAATTGAGTTTTAAAACAAGCCCTCACTGCCCAGTGTAGCTGTAGGCACTGTGGAGAAATAAAGTACTGTATATGCAAAACAAAAACTTTTTTAAGTCTTAAAACCCTGTAAGTTTTTTTTTTTTCTGAGTGTCTCTAAAAGTAGATTTATCCTCTTAATTTGTGCTGGTGACCACCATCTCTGGTACATAAAGTAATATGAAATTCAAATTGTTTGAGTTCTCACAGGAACAGGAGGTGAAGGAAAATCTTCCAGTGGGGACATCAATTGTATTTTAGGGCTCATTTATATGAGCAGCATTCTCTGAAAAGTAATTTGCAGTTTAATGTTTTGCTTCCAGTTGTGGGATGGCCCTATTTACTTGAATGGGACTTGCTCGATAGTGGTGCCTGACAAAAACAACCTGTTGTATAAATGTTGCTGCTGGCTATGTTAACTTGTGGCTGTGCAGTTGGGGGGGCAGTAAAACTGCATATTTTTACCAACCTATGGCTTGTCTGGCCTTAGTGACAATTATCTAAGAGGAATTTTCCTCTCACTTTGTATTTTTTTAGTTTGCATTCTGTTGTGTTTTTGGCATAGGGAGAGAGGAAGGGGTAGAAAAAAGCACTTCCTACAATCTACTTTATCCAAAATGAAGGTAAAAAGTTTTGGCTTTACGTACACTTTGTTTGTCTACATTTACAGGTTCACGTTTAACAGCTCAAGCCCCCTACTCCAGCCTGCCATGTACTTGATGTAACACATGGCATCACATTTAAGTACATTGGAGAATGCAGTGCCATTCAATATGGAAGGAACACCAATGCCCCTGCCAAGAGATGTGTGTGTGTGTGTTGCAGTGCAACACAACATGCATTAAAACACTAATATGCATTGCTTTCTTGCACTATTTTTTGTAGTGCACTGCATTGCACCGATGAGTGTGTTGCATTTTAATGCATGTTCATCAGCAGGTGCATTGGGATGCCTTACAGAATTAATGGCATCATATCTCACCAACAGGTATTCTTTAGTGGGGAGCAAGATGTTTTGAATTGAAAAAATATGCACTCAAACAGCTTCAATTCCTTTTCTGTGAACATTGAAGATTAATTATTTCACAGTGCCTGTAAGCACCTTATTTTATCTTAACATTATTGGGTATTGAAAAGATCAAGGATTTTCTTTTCACATGACTGGATCATTGAAGAGAACATTCACACTATTTATTGAGTGAATATTCACAAATCTTTTAGTAAATTACCCTGACCTGAACTGTTTAAATTCTACAGTTATCCTTTTTTTTAGCTCTGGGTGAAATTTTAGTATTATTAGCGGTAACCCTGAGCCACACTCGGGTTTGCATCGCTGGGTCCTGGAAGAGATGACTTACCTTGTCCACGATGTACTCCCGCTATGTCCGGCAGCCAGATCTTCTGTCTGATGCTCTGTGTGTTCCGGCTTCCCTTCCCTGCGAATGTCGCGACGCAGGGGAGTGGAACCAGGGACAGATTCAAAATGTGTAAAACACAACACACAATACATTGTAATCTTTATAGATTGGAAGGGTAAGGATCTCGCGCCAAACAAATAAAGTAAAAGTATATATATATATATATATAGTGCTAAGCTGCACCCCAAATTCAAAAGTGAATAAGTAAAGAGAAAACAGAAGGGGGCGCTAAATATGCAAGCAATCAAAACATAAACCACAGTATAAACCAAACATCTATGGTTGCCTTAACATTAATATGTAGATATGTGCAATCTAAAGTAAAAGTCCATAAATAGTGCAGAAACAAAATGTCCATAAAATGTGCAGAGGGTTAATTCCAAAAGTCCTTGTAAATTTCACTCAAATAAATACGTGGATACTGTGATCAAAGAGTGAGGATTACCACCTTCACCAACTAAAACACCAAACGTGAGTGTAAAAGATGGCTCCTTACCGCAACCAATTGACCCTTTTCGTTAAAAAAGTGGTCAAATAAGCTGTATGTCTCCACAGATGATTAAGGCCTGGATACTCTTGATTGGATATGTATAATCGTTGTAGGGCAAAAAACAACAAGAAAAGCCGCCATAGCGTAATAACGTTTAATTAAAATAACATTAAAACATACAGTGCCGAGTGGCTCCTTACTATTAGGGGTGCCCCACGTCCCGGCACTGAGGCTGAAGGCTTAGGTCTGAAGAAAAACGTGTCCTTGGCTGGGGAAAACAATCGCGTGCGTTCCACCTCACTGGGGTTGAGAGCCAGCTGGACCGGAAAATGCTGTGCGTGGTCACGTGCCGCCTCGACGTATGTTTCAATATGTCGTCATCAGGAAGCGCACTTGACACACGCACCAGACCAGTTTATATTGGTCTCGGCAACAGCAATGGGAAAATTTGGGCCAATCACAGCCTCGGTCCCGGTTACTTCCGCAACAAACGTGCATCGCAAAGCAGATTGTGCACTAAAACATTCATAATTATATACAGCGGAGATAAACTATAACTTAATTTAACTAAAAATTAGCATAGTCTCATTCTTCTAACGTGAAAGTAACAAATATACAATCAATACAAACAATTTCTGACAAAAATACATCTGTATCAAAATTGTATCTTAAAATCCATAGTAATAAAATTAAATTAAAATTAAATTTAAAATGTAAAATTTAAAATGTATTTTAATCATTAGTAAGGAAACAATTAAGGTCAAGCTCTATGTTGAGACCCTGAGGTCGCATAGACCTTAAACGATGTATCCACTGGGTCTCATTTTGGGAGACTGCCCTGGTAAGGTGGGTACCCCTCCAGTGGCTGGTAATCCGATCAATCCCAAAAAACGTAAGTTTCCGGGGATCTCTATTATGGAAAAGGTCAAAGTGCTTTGAAACACTGTGATCAGGGTAGCCTTTTATGATGTTTGCTACATGCTCATTGATCCTTACTTTAAGCTCCCTGGTAGTTCTACCCACATATTGGAAAGTACATGGGCACTCCAGCACATATGTGACATATCTAGAATGACATGTTATAAGAGGTTTAATAGTAAATTCTTGTTTGGTTATGCTAGAACTAAATTTGCTCACTTTTCTATTTATTCTATTCGTTAATTTACTGGTTCTGTTCGTTTTTTTACACGATCTGCACCGAGTGCAGTAGTGGAACCCGGAGCCATCTAAAAAGGTTAAAGGTCTCTCAGGGGGGTCCGGTACATTGCCAGCAATCATATTTCTAAGGCCATTAATTAATTTAATTTTATTACTATGGATTTTAAGATACAATTTTGATACAGATGTATTTTTGTCAGAAATTGTTTGTATTGATTGCATATTTGTTACTTTCACGTTAGAAGAATGAGACTATGCTAATTTTTAGTTAAATTAAGTTATAGTTTATCTCCACTGTATATAATTATGAATGTTTTAGTGCACAATCTGCTTTGCGATGCACGTTTGTTGCGGAAGTAACCGGGACCGAGGCTGTGATTGGCCCAAATTTTCCCATTGCTGTTGCCGAGACCAATATAAACTGGTCTGGTGCGTGTGTCAAGTGCGCTTCCTGATGACGACATATTGAAACGTACGTCGAGGCGGCACGTGACCACGCACAGCATTTTCCGGTCCAGCTGGCTCTCAACCCCAGTGAGGTGGAACGCACGCGATTGTTTTCCCCAGCCAAGGACACGTTTTTCTTCAGACCTAAGCCTTCAGCCTCAGTGCCGGGATGTGGGGCACCCCTAATAGTAAGGAGCCACTCGGCACTGTATGTTTTAATGTTATTTTAATTAAACGTTATTACGCTATGGCGGCTTTTCTTGTTGTTTTTTGCCCTACAACGGTTATACATATCCAATCAAGAGTATCCAGGCCTTAATCATCTGTGGAGACATACAGCTTATTTGACCACTTTTTTAACGAAAAGGGTCAATTGGTTGCGGTAAGGAGCCATCTTTTACACTCACGTTTGGTGTTTTAGTTGGTGAAGGTGGTAATCCTCACTCTTTGATCACAGTATCCACGTATTTATTTGAGTGAAATTTACAAGGACTTTTGGAATTAACCCTCTGCACATTTTATGGACATTTTGTTTCTGCACTATTTATGGACTTTTACTTTAGATTGCACATATCTACATATTAATGTTAAGGCAACCATAGATGTTTGGTTTATTCTGTGGTTTATGTTTTGATTGCTTGCATATTTAGCAATCTTTATAGATTACATTACTGTATCAAATCATTTGACCTCAGTTTGCCCCCCCCCAGAGCTTAGTCCAGTGCCCTAAGCTTGCCTGCAGTTTTACTGTACTTTCTGCCTGGAAACTGGAGAATGACCATGGCATCCAAAAAGCGTGTTTCTATATCAAAAGTGGTTAATGACTTGCTGGAAAACAGAGATACGGAATAACTTGAGTAATTCAGTGATAGCGATTTGTGGGGAAATTCATCATCAGACACAGAAAGTGATTTCAGCGACGATCCTGCGCCTAAGCTCAGTGATGTGCGGACGTGGTGCTCTATTGACTGCTGTATGGATCACGCAGCGCCCCCAAGATTTTCATTTACTGGAGCACCTGGTATGAAAGTGGATGTTGAAAATGACAACCCTTGACATACCTACATCTATATTTGACTGATGAGGTGTCAAACCGGTACTTAGAGCAACAAGTTGCTTCGCATTGGAAGTTTTCAAGGAGCAGAAAGAGGGAACCAGTGACCAAAAAGGAAATTTGGAAATTTCTGAGCCTAGTAATTCTTCACTGAGTGGTGGGGAAACCCCTGCAGAAGTGGTATTGGACAACCGATGAATTACATGCCACTCCAATTCTTTGGCACGGTCATGTCAGAGTACACATTTTCCCTGATAATGAAGTATTTGAACTTTGAAAACAATGAAGAATTTAATGAAACACCAAAGCACCAAAACTCAAAAAAAATTGAGAAGTATATCAAATGATTCAGAAGAATTTCCAACAGAGCTATGTGCCAGGTAGAGACATTTGCATAGATGGAAGTCAAGGGAAGGCTCCACTGGATACAATACATGGCTTCAAAGAGAGCAGGATTTGGCATAAAATCCTTCATGCTATGTGAATCGGCAACTGGTTACATTTGGAATTTGGTCCTATACATTGAGAAAAAAAACAAATTCAACCCAAAATACAGTAATTATGGAATGGCATTGGCAACATCTTTTGTTCTTTTACTGATTGAGCTATTACTAAATCAGGGCTATTGTGTAACTACAGACACATTTTACACATCTCCTGAACTTTATGAGTTCCTTCTGCAGAACAAAATGGATGCCTATGGAACCATTGGGGCTAACCGGCATGACATGCCGCCAATCTTTGGTAATACGAATCTCAAGACAGGAGAAATTGTTGCCTAGCAGAAAGGCAAAACAATGGCACTGCGTTGCTGTGACAAAAAAGATGTGTGCCTAATGAGCACAATCCATAATACCTCCACTATCATGGTATGCACAGAAGGTGGGAGAGACATCTTAAAGCCACAGGTAGTAATATACTACAAAAACACCATGGGAGGTGTTGAAAGAGCCGACCAAGCAATGACAATCTACCCAGCAATGAGAAAAAAAAAAAAAAGTATTACAAGGAGATCTTCAGGCAATTTCTTGAGCAATGCTTGTGGAATGCCTACATTCTGCTAAAAAAAAGGAGTGACAAGCCTGTGGTTCATGCTGACTTTGTTTGGAAAGTAGGAAACATGGGCGTCCGCTCCATAGGGCAAGGGAGGGCGATCGCCCCCCCCTAGCCCTGGGGCTGCTTTAAGCACTGCAGTGCTCTCCTGCATCTGTCCTCGGCGCTTGTATTGTATATCACAGAGCTGGGTCTGTCTGTGTGCAAGGTCCCGCCCTCCTAGTTCGGCTCGTCTTCTATTCCACACAAGGTTGGGAAGGTATCAGCACTTTCCTGATTCAGTCTGCATGTGTACAACTTTGCCTCTCCTGGACAGTCTGTCTTCTCTCCCCCCTCCCACTCATTTCTATCCTGCTTTCACAGTGTCCCGATGTTTGTGGGAGATCACCACCTCGGCCCCCCCTCCCCCAGCCTCCTGTTATCTCTCCCTGCTTTAGACAATCTCTTCCTGCTCTGTATAGTGACCCCCCCCTCCTCTCCTGTGCCCTTCTCTCGGACTCCCTCCTCTCTACATGCCAAGAGAAACTGAGTGATGTTTTCTCCTGTCTGTGCTGCTGAACCTGCCTCTACTCAGCCAACAGGTAATTACAGTAACACACTTTCAGGCTTCATATCACTGCTAATTGTGAAGATAAGACAACTGTTATTTCAGAATCTATTTTTAGTAAGGGCCCATTCACAAGGGGTGCAAACATGCATCTCCCATGCAGGGCTGTCATTTATCAGCACGGGGGGTACATAGGTGTTGTGTGCATCCCCGTGTCATCACCCCATTCATATCTACTGGGACGTGAGGCTGCATGGACACAGCCTATGTATCCTAATATGACATGCAGGTGCGGGTCCCAATAGAAGTGAATGGGACGCTGGCACAGAGATGGCACACAATGCTCGTACATCCCTGTGCTGATAAGAGAGGACACACATGTCTGCACCACATCTGAATGGGCCCCAAAGAATTAGTGCGCACCGAGGCTTAGTGAGCTCTCCAGGCATACGAAAACAACAGGAGTGACTAAACCCAGCCATAGATGGATGGAAATGTAACGGCTCCAGCAAGGACCGGACAAGTTTCAATCCTTCTGTAGTCATTCTTGCTAAAGAGACATCAATTTAATCATCAACTTCTCTCCAACCCGCAGGAATGTTTCTTTAGATTTGCAGCTCCGACATCGATGTTCCCTTACCCACCTTAGTTGTGTGGATTGGGGGGATCCATTCAATTTTTTAGACAAAAATAAAAACGATCCATCTATGGCCAGCCTCCAGCTTACTTACCATACGTTATACAATCTGATTGTACAATATCTTTTGGATCTACCACCAGCTATGTAGTACAAAAGTCTGCCTGATTGGATACTGCTTAAATTAATTGTTTAGGTTTTCCATAGATTACATCGTTTTTGTAAATCTAAAGGAGATTGTGCAGAGATTGTACAATCAGATTGTATAGTGTATGCTATACCTACAGTATAGTGTTCTTGTGCATGAGTACTAACAGTGACAAATGTATTCCCTGTTATCTTTATTCTCACCTATGCAGATATGTTTGCCCAGGAACTTGGTCTCTGTGTCTAGGGTTGCACAAATACCTGTTTTGTACCAACAATACTTGTGCTCAAGTACTCGCCGATACCAGTTGCCAATACCTTGCGGTGCGATTTGAGCCCATACGAAATGACTGGGCTTAAATCGCACTGTAAAGAATCACATGTGATTTGAACAGGAATGTGGTGCGATTCCTGTCTGAATCACATGTGGTTTCCTGCACCACTCTTGTGTAAACCCCGACTGAAGTCATTATGACAAGCCGGGGTTAACACAGGAGAGGTGTGAGAAACAGCATGTGATTCAGACAGGAATCGCACCACATTCCTGTTCAAATCACATGTTATTCTTTACAGTGCGATTTAAGCCCAGTCATTTAATTTTTGCAGGATCCTGTGTAATGTAAGGGGTCCAGAGGTGCAGGGTGCTGTGTAATGTAAAGGGGGCCATAGGTGCTGTGTAATGTAAGGGGTCCAGAGGTGCAGGGTGCTGTGTAATGTAAAGGGGGCCATAGGTGCTGTGTAATGTAAGGGGTCCAGAGGTGCAGGGTGCTGTGTAATGTAAGGGGTCCAGAGGTGCAGGGTGCTGTGTAATGTAAGGGGTCCAGAGGTGCAGGGTGCTGTGTAACATAAAGGGGGCCAGAGGTGCAGGGTGCTGTGTAATGTAAGGGGTCCAGAGGTGCAGGGTGCTGTGTAATGTAAAGGGGGCCAGAGGTGCAGGGTGCTGTGTAATGTAAGGGGTCCAGAGGTGCAGAGTGCTGTGTAACATAAAGGGGGCCAGAGGTGCAAGGTGCTGTGTAATGTAAAGGGCCCCAGAGGTGCAGGGTGCTGTGTAATGTAAGGGGTCCAGAGGTGCAGGGTGCTGTGTAATGTAAAGGGGGCCATAGGTGCTATGTAATGTAAGGGGTCCAGAGGTGCAGGGTGCTGTGTAATGTAAGGGGTCCAGAGGTGCAGGGTGCTGTGTAATGTAAAGGGGCCCAGAGGTGCAGGGTGCTGTGTAATGTAAAGTGGGCCAGAGGTGCAGGGTGCTGTGTAATGTAAAGTGGGCCAGTGATGCAGGGTGCTGTGTAATGTAAAGGGGTCCAGAGGTGCAGCTGTGGAGAGGGGGTACACGGTAGTGACAAAGAGGTATTAAAAAGATGCAAGGGGAATGGCAGGTCTGGAGTGAATGGGATAGAGTGTGAACTTACCTCTGGTGCACTGTTTTCTTGATGATAACGTATAGCTGGCAGAGGCCTCCGTCATGCCCTGGTATGATTACTACTCAGTATCTTACCTTTTTCTTGGGGTCCATCTCACCCTTGTTCTGTTCCCACCCCTTTTATTTTGATCCAGCTTTATTACAGTTTTATTATGTTTTATTTTATTTCATTTTAATATTTATTGCCCTTCTCCCTCTGTTGTAAGTCGCCTACTGATATTTTGTTCCCTTCCTGATATGTCAGTGACGGAGTATGCAGGGCTGTCTATTAGAAGTGGTGGCTTTTCGCCATTCAGTACATATATCTTATTATATATCCTGTTCTATATATGCTGTGGCGGCTAAGAGGTCCCACTCTTATGTCAAACACTCTTGTTTTGTTCCTGTTTTCTCTCTGGAATTACGACTTATGACTTCTTTTTTTTTCTGTATGTTTGTAAAAATAGAAACTTAATAGATTTAATTGGAAAAAAAAAGATGCAAGGGGCACAGTGGGGTGTTTTTTACATTTTAACATGGGGGGGTCGCTTCTAACCCCCGCCAGCGGTCAAAGAAAGGGTAAAATGCGACTGTGTATTGCCGCTGCCGAAGCGCCCCCCCCCTGAAAAAATTTCAGCGGACGCCCATGGTAGGAAACTGATCTTTCTAAACCACCAAACACCAATGGCTGTGAATAGAGCTGGACATTGTGCTGCTTGCGGTTTCAACCTAGAACGCATGACTGGTCGTCACTTCATAGACTACATCTGACCAACTGAGAAAAAGTCAGCACCCATGTGTGTGGTTTGTTCCTCAAAGCGTGATGAAAGTGGAAAGAAAGTGGAAAGACAGTGGAAAGAAAATCCAAAAGGAAACCAACTTCCATTATCCTGATTGTGATGTTCACTTGCAGTCCCATGTTTCAAAATGTATCATACCCGGGATGTTTATTGAAACAATATGACTAGTAATATTGCATCCTTGTTTGGACAAAAAAATATTGAATAAAATGTATTATTATTATATTATTATTTGTTATTGTTTATAGTTATTTATTATATTATAATTTATGATTTTGTGCTTCAAACTTTATCATACCTGGGATGTCTACTAGACTCTTGTTTTGACAGATTTAAGTAAGTTATTCCAAAAGCCTCAAACACACGATCCAACTTTATGGCCATAGATGTCTGACAGACGTGTTGGGTCAGATAATCCGACCGTGTGTATGCTCCGTCAGACAATTATTGGCTGAATTAACAACAACAAAAGTTGGCTCTTCATGCTCACCAATTTTTGGGCAATAAATCTGTTACGTCGGTTTATCCAATCGTGTGTACGCAAGTTGGTACAACTAAAATCTGATGTACAAACACGCATGCTCAGAACCAATGTTAAACATCAGCCAACAATAGCAGACGTTGCCCAAAGGGTGGCAGTTAAAAGCTTAACCTCCCTGGCGGTATGATTCTGTCTGGAATTAAGTACCAAAAGCGGTCCAATTTTTTGCATGGAAATTTGGTGATATGTATTATAGGCCTGCAATTCTTAGTAATTACTTACTTAAACCTGACCAAAACAAGACTCTAGTAGACATTCCAGATGTGATAAATTTTAAACACAAACACATGAATTATAATCTAATAAATAATATAATTTTATTCAATAATGCAATGAAAAAGAAAGAAATTAGTCAAACAAAGAAATTCAATACACATCCTGCGTGTGAAAAAGTTTGAAACATGGAACTAGACAAAGTCTGACGTTGCAATCTGGGCAATAGTACCTGGTTTCTTTTCAGACTTTTTTTCCATTTCCATCCCTCTTTGAACAGCAAACGACGCACATCCTGGTAGGCGCTAACTTTCGTGTGGTTGGCGGTACAAAGTCTACAAAATGACGACCTGTCAGGCGCTCTGGATTGCCAACGTCAACAGAGCGTCGTCCGGGTCTTTTAGCAGACACTGCTGGCGTCTGGTGGTTGATAAAAATCTGCTCAGCCACCTTCCATATAAAGTCACAATGAACTAGAGGCATGTTCGTGTTTGCTTTATAAAGAATATAGGCATTCCAAAGACATTGTTCAAGGAGATGCCTGAAAATCTTTTTGTAGTACTTTTTCTGTTGTTTCCGCATCGACGGGTAAAATGTCTTTGCCTGATCGGCTCGATCGACACCTCCCATCGTGTGATTATAGTCGATCAAGACTTGTGGTTTCATCACATCTTTTCCGTGTTTTGTGCGAACCATGGTAGTGGAGGTGCTGTGCACGGTGCTCATGAGACACACGTCCTTTTTGTCTCTCCATCTCATTGCCATCATTTTACCCTTTTGGAAGGCAACCATCTCTCCTTTTTTTTATTTTTTAATTGCCAAACGTAGATGGCATGTCACGCCGGTTTGGCCTCACGGTACCATACCCATCCGTTTTGTTGAGGAGCAAAATCTCATAAAGTTCCGGTGACGTATAAAAATTGTCCGTTGTCACGCAATATCCCTGGTTCAGTAATGGGCCCAGCAGTGAAAGAACAGACGATGTGGCCATCCCATAGCGGTTGTACCTGGGATTGAACTTGGTATCTTTCCCGGTGTAAATTACCGCATTCCACATATATCCGGTAGAAGATTCACATAGCATATGTATGTGGATCCAGCAATAAATTGGATCCAGCTCAGGCGTCCCTTGTAGGCCATCAGACTTTCGTCCACACTGACATCCCTTTCTGGCACGTAGGTCCGCTGAAAGTTGGCGACAATCATCTGGCACACCTCCCAGATTTTTTTTAGCTTGGGCGCAGGATGCGTGGCCTCATCAAACTCTTCGTTGTTGGCGAAGTGTACGTTTTTCATAATGAGTGAAAAGCGATATTCAGACATCACACTCCCAAAAAATGGAGTGGTCAGCATCTTGTTAGTGGTCCAATACCATTTCTGGAGCGGTTTGCCCACCACCCCCTGAAGTAAGATGAGTCCTAGAAACTTCCAGATGTCCTCTTTAGTGACAGGTTCCCATTTTCTGGATCTGGAAAATCTGGCACGCAGCGTAGCAGATTGCTGATCGTGGTATCGATTGGTCTCTGTCACAATTTTTAAAATTACCTCCTCAGAAAGAAAAAGTTTGAGGTACGCTAGAGGGTTGTCCCTCTCCACATCAACCTTCATCCCAGGAGATCTAGTGAATCGGAACCTCGGGGGCGCTGCCTGGTCTGCATCGCTGTCTATAGCGCACCAAGTGCGCACATCACTTAGATCAGGTGCGGGATCAACGGCGTTGTCACTTTCCAGATCAGTGTCAGAGTCAGATGACAAATCGCCCTACGACTCGCTGTCGCTCTGTTCTGCGATCAACTCTGTGTCGCTGCCGCTGTCTCTCAGCTGATCAAAAAGCGCATTCGCAGGACAGCGCTTTTTAGATGCCATTTTCAAAGGTTTTATTTGTCACAAATGACAATGGCAAGGGGCACTGAAAGGGCACTGTGTCAGATTCCAAGGTGATACAGTGTAATCCTCTCAGATTACATTGTATCACCTCCTTTTTATATGTTTGTGTTTGTGCAACATTTGAATTTCCCTCCCAGTTCCGCTCCCATGCACCATTGCGGTGCAGGGAACGGAACCAGGAAGTCAGATGACCGGTGGACGGCACAGCGGGGATCTCGGCGGCGATCACAGCAATGGGAGATCATCGCTGGATCGCCTGGAGAAGGTAAGGAACGCCGCTGCAGGCTCTGCACTTCCACCCCAAGCGTGACTCATGGATACCGATCGTAGCAGAAAAAAACAACCCTGAGTCACGCTCGGGATACCGCTAAGGGGGGTGAAAGCAACGTGGTTTGGTGAACGTTGGCTGAAAATGTTGTGGTGTGTGTATGCAGAACACGTTCACGGCCAAACCCTTTGGACCAAAATCCACAGAAAAGTTGGTTGGAAGTCCGATCGTGTGTACGAGGCTTAAGAATTAGAGGCCTACAATATATAACGCCAAATTTCCATGCAAAACAATTGTACAGTACCACTTTTAGCATCAAAAATCTGACATAATCATACCGCCAGGGAGGTTAAGGGATGCTGATAACGGAAATGTTTAATTGTTACAACCATCCTACCACTTTTGTTCTGCAGGGTATTCTTTTACAAAGGATTTTATTATTAATCAATCCAACAGATAAACTCAGCAGGTAGATGGTTACATTGCAGAGTGATCAGAACAGATCATATAAAAAATAAGAAATAAAGAAGTATATCAAAAGTCCTACAAGTTCCAAGAAAGGTACCACATAATAGCAAAAAGTCAAACATCATGATCCGAAGTATCTTGCAACTCTCATGCTGCGGAACCCGCCCCCAAAAAATTTTCCAAACATATAATCAAAAGCAGCAGAACGCAAGACCTTAGGTTAATAAATTTTCCATGTAGAGGAAGATACAAAAGTAAAATGAAAAGATATCAGCGCTGTAACCATCTCAAACAGCACGGTACCTGGTGGCCTGATAAATTTAGAAGAAAACTAAGAAGTTCTGCAATCGGTTTGCAAAGGAGAGCTTCATAAGGGTTCCTTTTAAGATCAATATAAAATAAATTGCGGAGAGGAGCATAGACTCTGACCCATAACCTGCACACCTTCGGGTAAGACCACCAAATGTGTGCCATGGTGCCTTCCTGTTCTGCAGGATATTCAATAACTGGTCCAAAAGGCAGACTGGCAGATGCTGGACAGGTGGCAAGAAGTATGCACATCATAAAGATAAAAAAAAAAGCAGAGCTTTTATCCTGCTGGACGTCATATGACATCCAGTCAGGATAACGCAACCACCGCCTGGGTGGGAAGTGGTTAAAGGAAGCATGAGGGTCATACACGTGAATGTTGACCATCAAGATCTGCATGAGCCTCGATTCACACTTGTACAACTGCAAAGTTGCACTACTTTGAAGTCACTACGTCACACATATATGAATTCTTATTATTGAAAAACATGGAGCAAGACTTGTCATGCGACTTTGATGTCCAAAGTCATATGACAAGTCGTACAAGTCTGAATGGTGTGTGAGAGTTGTACCTGAATATTTTATATACAACAGTGGTTCCGACTTTGCACATCCAGGTTGCATGCATCCAAAGTTGCACTCCAAAATCGCGCAACTTTGGAGTCGTACAATTGTAAATGGGGCCTTACTTATAATCAACACACAGATCATGATTCAGACTTTCAGACAAAACTACATTTGACACAATGGGATAAAACTGGATTTCTTTTGTTTAAAGTCTGCATGTAGAAAGAAATCAACACTTTAAAGAAAAAGCAGTGTCTCGCCTCTCCAAACTTTTTTGTTCACTTCCTGCTTGTCTGATTGTTACTGACCACCGTGAAGGGAGGCTTTACTGCGGTGGTCAGTGACGTGCTCCCCCTCCTGGGAACTACATCTGTGTGGCAGGACGCTCTCTACGTGTTAGAGACTTCAAAGAGGTGTGAAATACTGGGCGTGCCGCAATGCATACTGGGAAATGTAGTTCTTACATGAACAAATGATGCAAACCAGGAAGTGAATGAGAGAACAGAGGTGATATAGATTAGGGAATTTAGTAGGTATTTACTCGTTTGTTAACAGAATCATTACACTATTCTGTCTGTCTACCTTGCAGACATAAATTTTAGGCAAAAATATTTTTTTTTTCCTTTACAACTCCTTTAAGGCAGGCATTTTGGATATGGTAAGTGGCTTAGGGGCTCACTGTGTATCTGTGCATTTATCTTAGAATAGTTATTACCTGGATTTTTGATCCACATGCTGCATAATCAAAATAAGCCCTTTCCAGCTAAAATGGTTTTGATGCAGTTATTTGGACAAGGGCCAATGTTGAGATGGGAACTGAATATTACTTGAAACAACTACTTTTTACTATTGTTTATCATGATTCAGAGTCGTCAATCTTCTACAATGATAGTAATAATGTAAACACATATTCCAGAAGGCCCTAAAAGTATTCAAGAGTACAGTAAGTTTGTTACATGTATCAGCATAGGCAGGGCAGGACTTAGGGTGGTGGGGGCCCCTGGGCTTGAGTGTTGAAGGGGCGAGGGGGGGGGATCATGGTTGTTTAGGAGCGGGGAGGGGGGGCGCATTAAAGTTGTTGAGCGGGGGGGCGAATTGAAGTTGTTGAGCGGGGGGTGCACATTAAAGTTGTTGAGCGGGGGGGGGTGACTCTCATCTGTGCACGGAATAAAAATAAAAAAGTTATATATATATATATATATATATATATATATATAAAAAAGGGGGGTAGCCATCTGGGGCCCTGGGGATCTCTGGGCCCTTTAATAAAAAAAAGAAACCTCTGGACCCTTTAATAAAAAAAATAAATAAATAAAAATAAACATTTATAAAGAAAATGCAAATATTGTTATTAAAAAAAAGGGGGGTTGCCATCCGGGGGCCCTGGAAACTTCTGGGCCCTTTAATAATAATAATAATAATAATAATAATAATAAATATATATATATATTAGAGCTGCACGATTAATAGTGAAGAATCGTTATTGCAATCTTTTTCCCGTTGCGATTCTTGATACAGGGTTTCACTATCTTTCACATGAAAATAATTTTCTCTCTGCACTTTGGTATGCAAAGAATTTCCTGTCTGCTCTCAGCCAAAAGTCAGTCTGGGCAATCTGCCAAGTTTTGGAAACATTCTTTATCAGTGGAAAGTTAAGTCTAAACATTGTATCCCTTCAAAGGAATTAACTTCTTCTGTATGTAAATTAGGAATTTTTAACCACTTAAACACCAAGGCCCAGATTCACAGAGCAATTACGCCTGTCTAACTGGTGTTAGACAGGAGTAATTTCAAATTTCGCGCGCCGTATCACTAGTTTGAATCCTCAAACCATGATACGGCGGCTTCGGGCTTCGATCCGAGAGGCTTACGTCTTCGTAAGCCTTCAGATCTACGCTGCGATATTTTTGCGGCCGCTGGGAGGAGTTTGCGTCGTTTTGATGCGTCGGGATATGCAAATGAGTTTTTACGGCGATCCACGAAGATACGAGCGGTCTTCGCAATCGCTTACGTCTATTTTTTTTTTACGTACTGTTAGACCAGCTTTTTGCTGGTCTAACGGTGCGTAGCCCATGTTAAGTATGGCCGTCGTTCCCGCGTCGAATTTAATTTTTATTTTATTTTTTACGTAAGTCGTTCGGGAATAGAAATGTCCGTAAACGACGCTACTCAAACAACGAATGACGTAACAACGTGATTTCGCGCAATGCACGGCAGGAAATTTGCGAACGGAGCATGCGCAGTTCGATCGCCGCGGGAACGCGCCTATTTTAAATGCTTCACACCCCCTACTCGCGTAGATGGATTGCGACGGGAGAAATACACTACGCCGCCA
This sequence comes from Rana kukunoris, assembly GCA_029574335.1. NCBI lineage: Eukaryota > Metazoa > Chordata > Amphibia > Anura > Ranidae > Rana > Rana kukunoris. The sequence goes on from CM056051.1 coordinate 202,447,004, forward strand.
TCGTTTACTGGACAAAATCTACCTGGATTCCACGTAGAGCCAGGTAAAAAACGGCGGCGTAGTGTATTTCTGATACGCTACGATAATCTAATTCTCTCTGAATCTGGCCCCAAACCTTTTTCTGACAGCTCTTTTCAAGTTAAAATCATTATTTTTTTTGCTAGAAAATTACTTAGAACCCCCAAAGATTATATAATTTTTTAGTAAAGACCTTGGCCTAGAGAATAAAATGGCGTTTGTTGCAATATTTTATGTTGCACTGTAATTGCGCAGCAGTCTTTTTAAATGCATTTTTTTGGAAAAAAAATACTTTAATGAATTAAAAAAAAAAAAAAACTAGGCAGTAAAGTTAGCCCATTTTTTTTTTTTGTATAAATGTAAAAGATTTTACGCCGTGAGAATCGTGAGAGAATCGTGATCTTCATTCTAGGCAAAAAAATTGTGATTCTCATTTTGGCCAGAATCGTGCAGCTCTAATATATATATATATATATATATAAATACAAAAAAAAGTGGGGGTTGCTGTCCAGGGCCCTGGGGGCCTCCGGGCCCCTGGGGACCTCCAGACCCCTAAATTAAAATTAATTATTAATTATTAATTAATAAAAATAATTTAATTAAAAATAAAAAAATATAAACAAAAATAAAAAAATAAACATTTATAAAAAAAATAAAAAAAGGGGGGGTTGCCACATGGGGCCCTGGGTACCTCTGAGCCCTTTAATAAAAAAAAAAAAAATATATATATATATATATATATATATATATATATATATATATATATATAAAAAATGTAAATTGTTTTATAAAAAAAAGGGGGGGTTGCCATCCAGGGGCCCTGGAGACCTCTGGGCCCTTTAATAATAATAATGATAATATTATATATATATATTTATATTTATATATATAAAAAAAACATATTTTTTTATAAAAATAAATAAAAAAATGAAGGGTTGCTGTCCGGGGTCCTGGGGACCTCCGGACCCCTAAAAAAAAAAAAACATTTTTTTTTATTTATTTTTTTAGAGGGGCCCCCTATTGGGAGGGGCCCATGGGCTTGAGCCCAGTCAAGCCCAATGGTAAGTCCGGCCCTGAGCATAGGTGTCCTTTAAGCCACACATCAAAGCAAGCCCACTCGTGAGGGTGTGTGGCAACCTCAGGCTGGACTCCTGCCAGGCTACACCCCTAACGTGTTTCACTCTGCAAAGGTTTCTGTTATATGTATGTTAGATTTATGTGCATAAAATTAATATTTTACTAGCTCTTAGAAATATTGTTTGTGCCTGTTTTCTGTAGAAAATTATGCACATATGTTTTCCTTGCAAGCCAAGAGTATTCATTTATTGGAATACGTGAGATAGACTCCAACAGTTATCTACATCACAGTTGCTGTGTCAAGAATACAAGTCTACATGCATAGTTTATCTGCTGTAATATGATGTACTGAGTTATGCTCCATTTCATACCATCTCTCTGTTTCCTGTAAGCAGAACAGATTTTATATTGCAGCATTTAGAGAATGCAGTTTAGGCTACATTTTTATGCTTAGCATGAATTGTATCGTAGGTTCATCAAATAATTTATATATAAAAAAAAAATCCCTGTTTAATTAAAAACATGAATGTTTCTGAAAAAAATCAAAACTGTATTCCCATAGCAATGAAATACCAAGAATCTTTATAGCAATTTGCAATTCATTCAAATACAATGTATTACATTGGGTTAATTAAAACTATCCCATATCACACAGTTCTAGTAAATGTGCTGATTGCCATGGGGAGGGGGTGGCAAAACAACTGTGATGTCTTCTTGCACAGCTGGTTCATGTCAAGAATATAACCTTGCCATTTTACAATAACCTGATTACACCCACAGCAGGTGAAGGAAATGAACACAAATTAACAAAATCACCTTTATGACTGGAAAAAGACAATACAGTGATTTTATGGATTATTTTGCTTCCATTGTTAAATGGATATTTTATATATTCCAGGAAAAGGGCAATAACTTTTCAGATGTTTTGACAGTTAACAAATATAAATACACATACACCACTAAGGATAAAGGGGAGATTAAATAGGTCATTATAAGCTTTGATTTGACGTATTTCCTCATTTAAAGTCTACTTGCAAATTCACATAGTGAAAACAAAAAATAGTTACAGTATCCCAAAAAAGTGAGTACAACCCTCACATTTTTAAAAATATTTTACTATATCATTTCATGTGACAACACTGAAAAAATTACACTTTACTACAATGTAAAGTAGTAAGTGTACAGCTTGTAAATTTTCTGTCCCCTCAAAATAACTCAACACACAGCCATTTATGTCTAAACTGCTGGCAACAAAAGTGAGTACACCCACGGGGCGTGGCTACCGCGCAGCTGTATGGACGCCTGAGTCAGGAGCTCCGCTTCAGCGTTAAGGATATCGGCTCCCTGAGGCAGAGAGGGCTTCTATAATCCACCCGTGAGGCAAGCTACTAACCCGCACGTCTCCCGGGGATGACAAATAAACGGAAGAACGCTGTTCATCCTGCGAAACTGGAGGATTTTTTCTCCCCCAGGCCTAGCAGCTTGATCCAAGATGGTGCCGACGGCGGATCTCCGGCCTCAGGAGGAGGCTCCTCCGTTTCAACACCGAGCCCGGGATCGAGGGCTGGGATGCAGCGCCGCTCCCCAGAGGCATCTACCCCGCTCTCCTGCAGCCCGGTTAAATCGAAACCCCGTCTGTCAGCTGAGCCGCACGGCTCTCAGGTCAGTGCATTGCAGGGGTCCATGGAAGACACACGTGAGCTCTCAGCTCCCATAAACACCTTCCCTACCTCCAATCTCCCGGTCTCTGACACTACCTTAAAGGACATGCTGGTCTCCCTGCGGAGCTCCCTACACTCAGACATGATGGAGAAGCTTCAGGACGGAGATGGGGGAACTAGGGGGCAGAGTAGACCATGTTGAAAGAAAAATGGGAGAATATGCTTCCTCCTACAATTCCCTGGTAGACTCCCACAATGACCAGGCAGATGAAGTCGCATGGCTCAGGGCTAAAGTCGCAGATCTCGAAGATAGATCTTGTCAGAATAATGTCAAATTACGGGGGGTCCCTGAGACTGTCCTACCTGCCCAGCTCCAGGAATACGCCCGTGAGCTTCTGGGGTCACTTCTGCATTCCATACCTGAATCTGAGCTGATAGTTGATCTGATACACCGTCTGCCCAAACCTGCCCACCTCCCGGAGAATATTCCTAGAGACGTCCTGATGCGGGTACATTTCTACCATGTTAAGGACCAATTTATGCTGGCTTTCCGCAAAAATCCCCACTCATCTGATCGATTCGCCAATCTACAAGTATATGCAGATCTTTCACAGCACACTATGCAGAGATGCAGGTCCCTTATCCCAGTGACAAAAGCTCTCCGTAACCACAACATCACCTATAAGTGGGGCCAACCAACCAAGCTTATTATAACCAAGGACGGTACTTCTAACGTAGTCGGGACCCTAGAAGAGGGACTTGCACTCCTGCGCAAATGGGACATTCTCCCTGAGCATCCCCCACTTGAAACAGGTCCTACCTCCCCCTCTCCTAGAGCTCAGTCCCGTGACGACTAGACACTGGTGTCGCATAAACGCAACAACAAGAAGAAATCTTAAAGCCCTTGTGCCTCAGGTGTCTTGTTACTCTGTGCACTACTTGATTCCCTGACCCCACTGGAGCTCCTTCCCATGAACATCCCCTCCTTGAAATATGTGCAGCTACCCTGCATCCGGATCCCGGCCGGGATCTCCCTTTTTATGCTCATTGTTTTTTGTTTATGTTATAACCTTCCTTCTTTCAGTTCTCATGACTTTTCCCCATTTCCTCCTTTCCCTTGAGATGGATCCTGCTCTGTTTTCAATGAAGACGCTCCAACCATCGCCTACACCTGCCTCCTGGACCTGGCTGGACACGGAGGACCCACCTTGGTGTCACAAGGTACTGTTTTCACTCTCCTGCTTGACCAATTATGGCGCTGACAGTTACCTCCTTTAATGTCTGAGGCCTGAACCACCCGGTCAAACGGACTTCTGTGTGGAGAGAGACACTGAAGCTGCATTCGGACGTCCTTTGCCTTCAGGATGGCGTCAGGTGCACCTCCCTTCTCTCACATTAGATTCCCCCACATCTTCCAGGCCCCCCCCCCCAAAAAAGCAAAAAGGGGTTCTCATCGCTATCAAGGATACTGTTAATTTTTCCCTCCAAGACTCACTGGCCGATCCTGATGGCAGGTTCTTGGTTCTAATTGGTTCCTTTAACAACAAATTGTACACACTGGTCAACCTCTATGCGCCCAACACCCACCAGCTCCGTTTCCTGAGGAAACTTTTCTGCAAAATCAACAAGATACGGAAAGGCACTCTGGTTATATGTGGGGACTTCAACCTGACGGTTGACTTTGAGATGGACACCACCTCTAGAGCCAAACGCTCCATGCCTACCTTGCATTCCCTGTTACATGCTGAAAATGTGTTTGATGTCTGGAGGTGTCAACATTCATCCGAAAGGGACTACTCTTTCCATTCCTCCAGACATAACTCCTATTCACGTATTGACTTGATATTGGTTGACAAAGTGTTACTGCAAAGGGTATCCTCGTCCGCCATCCACGACATCACTTGGTCTGACCACACCTCGGTGTCGGTGGTGGTGGACGGGGGGGCCCTGGTCTCCTCGCCCTTTGTGTGGAGGGCGGACTCCTATGTACTTCAGCAACCCTCCCATGTGGCCTACCTCTCCAGTCTGCTGAAGGAATTTTTCACTGTGAATTCTGGCTCTGTCTCCAATCCGTTCTCTGTCTCCAGTCCGTTCTCTGTCTGGTGTGCTCATAAGGCATATGTTAGAGGCCTTCTAATCCAACTTAGTGCACGGGTAAAGAGGCAGAGGGCACAGAAACTAGATTCCATACTTGCCTAAATTTGCTCTCTTGAGTCACAGAACAGGCAGGCTCCCGACGCCCCAACCGCGGCCAAACTATTTGGGCTGCGTTCGGACCTCAGGAGACTGCTTCTTGAACGCTATGACAAACATGTCCAATCCCTTAAATTGTCCCACTATGCTTCCGGTAACAGGGCGGGCAAGCTTCTAGCTCAGCGACTGAAAAGTCGCAGGACGAAAACTACTATCCCCTTTCTTGTTAAACATTCAGACAAAAGTAAAATATATAACCCTCAAGATATAGCAAACTCTTTTCCAGAGTTCTACTCCTCTCTTTATAATCTCCGAGAGGACCCCTCCACCCCTCAACCTGCGGAGGAGGCCATCCGCTCCTCCCTGGCTGAGCTAACGCTGCCTGCCTTGTCTCAATCCCAGTTAGATTCCCTCAATAGGCCGATTACGGAGCCTGAGATCTTACGGGCAATTAAGACTCTCCCTACTGGGAAGTCCCCGGGCCCGGACGAACTCCCTAATGCTTACTACAGGGCCTTAGGCCCCCTCCTAGCCCCGGTGCTGGGCGATGTGTTCTCTGAAGCAATGCTCTCTGCCTCTTTCCCGAGTGAAAGCTTAATGCTTTTATTGTAACCATTCCAAAACCAGGGAAGGTACCTACCACACCTGCTAACTTCCGACCCATATCTCTGTTAAATACAGACGTGAAACTCTATGTCAAGAATTTGGCATATAGACTGCTCCCTATCCTACCTTCCTTAATCAACCCAGACCAGACGGGGTTCACCTCGGGTAGACAGTCATCGGACGCAACCAGAAGAGTACTTGGGTTGGTGCACCATGCCGGGGCCTCTCGGACGCCTTCTCTGCTCCTCTCTTTGGACGCAGAGAAGGCGTTTGACAGGGTGCATTGGGGTTACATGACCAGGGTCCTGGAGAAATTTGGGTTCACTGGCTCCATCCTATCGGCAATTTTAGCGCTTTATTCTTCGCCTAGTGCGCAGGTTTACACCTCGGGCATGCTCTCCTCCACCTTCCACATTACCAATGGCACCAGACAGGGGTGCCCCCTGTCTCCCTCCATATTCAACCTCCTCATAGAACCCCTTGTGGAAAAAATTAGATCCTATTCGGGTGTCTCGGGCTTCGTTCTGTTGGGTCGTTCCCACAATATAAGTTTGTTTGCGGACGACATTATCCTCTTTTTGACTTCACCTCATTCTTCCTTGTCCCAAGCTCACAGGGTTCTTGCAGAGTTTAGCCGCATATCCTACTACAAAATTAACTTCACTAAGTCTTTCATATTGGGTCTTAATCTCCCCCCTCGCCTTCAGTCCCATCTGCAAACTTCTTTCCCATATTCCTGGGCAACATCTAGTATACAATATTTGGGGATCCAAATTACGACAGACTTAACCAAACTAGCCGATGTTAATCATGCCCCACTAATTGACAAACTTTCCAGGAAGGCTGATCGCCTGGCCAAGGTCGACTTGACGTGGTCGGGTCGCTTAGCCTTCTTCAAAATGTTGCTCCTACCTCAAATCCTGTACGTTTTCCGCACGCTCCCTATTCCTCTAAAACGTAACCATCTCCATGCCCTGAATAAAATCCTTAACAGCTATGTCTGGGGCACTAAGCACCCCAGATGCGCGAGATCCCTTTTGATTAAACATAGATCTGTAGGGGGCATGGGCCTGATTGATATCAGGGACTATCATAGAGCAGCCATACTTGCCCAACTTAGATGTTGGATATCTCCTACCCCTGACACCCTATGGTGTGGCATAGAACAGGCTCTATGTCCGACCAAGGATCTCTATAGTGTCCTGATTCTTGACACTTGGCAGCCCCTCGCCCTGCGCTACCTACCGCTAACGTTCCAGGCCTCGCTGTAGGCTTGGAGGGAACTGCGCCATTTGGCATGTACGTCATCCAACGCTACTCCTATCCCGATTCCCATTGAATCTCTTTTGTGCGTTATACCATACATCTTCTTCTCCAATTGGGCAGCCAAAGGCATCACTTGGATTGAAGATCTATTCTGCTACAATGTGCTCAAGCCCTTTGATACGCTTGCTGCGGAGTATGGTTTGACGCATGCAGATGGTTTCAAACATGCACAGGCTTCCCACTTCCTCAAAACTTTGCAATCCCGCCATTTATTGCTTCAAGATGTCATCTGGCAATTCTACACTAAAACGACCCCCTCCCCTAAGGGTATCTCCCTCTTCTACAACCTTTTTCAGGATAAACTACTCTTCAAGTTGCCCCCCCCCTTTCGTAAGTGGGAAATGGATTTGGGTAAAACGTTCTCTGCTGACCAATGGCAATGCTCGTTTAAACTGATATACAAAGCCTCCAGGTGTGTTAACCATTGGGAGTTTTCCCAAAAGATAGCCCTAAGGTGGTACCTCACACCGTATCGCATAGCTCAATTTTACCCCTCAGCATCCTCGCTTTGCTGGAGAGACTGTGGAGAGGTGGGTAACATTTTCCACATTTTCTGGCTCTGTAAGGGCCTCACTAGCTATTGGAGGGGTGTATTCAGAAGTAATCTCCCGTATAGCAGGCATATTGACTCCCCCTACCCCCGAGCTGGCGCTTTTGAACTTAGGAATAGAGGGATTCCCCCAGGATTTCCGAATTGTAGTCACTCACATTTTGCTAGCTGCTAGGCTGCTGGTGACTAGTGGCTGGAAATCTAATAAGGTGCCAAACGTAACGGAGGTCCTCGAGATCACGCAGACGAACTTCACTTTTGAGTCCTTGTTGGCAAGCAGGGAGGGCAGGAGAGCGAAGTTTGATATTCAATGGAGGCCCTGGACAGAGTGGTTCCGATTATAGCAGAATTGAAATGTCTTCTTACGTCTTGTTTCTTTGATGTGTCTTAAGCAAATGCCTATGTAGATTTGTATTTATATTTGTCTCACAGGTATCCATCCTTTCCCTATCCCCTTGCTCCCACTTCCCCCCTCCTTTATCTTCACCCTTTCCTTTTGCACTTGACTTTCCCACTATACTCCCGTATTACCCAGTCTGGAGTTGGCAGGAGGGAGAGACGGCTTGTCGCCCTCCAGCCCTTATGTGTTGACATGTTGTTTTTGTCCTTGTCCATGACTTATGTATCCCATTATGCTTACGGAATTGTTACTATTATACGATTTCTCCTGCTGTTCTCTGGTAATGTGGGTGTGTACTTACATATCCTTTTGTTTGTACTTTAAAAATTCTCAATAAAAATTATTGTAAAAAAAAAGTGAGTACACCCCTAAGTGAAAATATTCAAATAAGGCCCAGTTAGTAATTTTCCCTCCCCCGGTGTTATGTGACTCATTTGTGTTACAAGGTCTCAGGTGTAAATGGGGAGCAAGTGTGTTCAATTTGGTGTTATCACTCTCACATACTGGTCACTAGAAATTCAACATGCTACCTCATGGCAAAGAACTCTCTAAATGATCTGAAAAAATAATCATTTTTGTCCTAAATAAAGATGGCAAAGGCTATAAAAAGATTGAAGACCCTGAAACTGAGCTGCACATTGGTTTACCAGGACAGGTTCCATTCAAAACAGGCCTTGTCATGGCCGACCAAAGAAGTTGAGTGCACATGCTCAGCGTCATATCCTGAGGTTGCCTTTGGGAAATAGACATATGAGTGCTGCCAGCATTGCTGCAGATGTTGAAGGGGTGGGGGCCTGCCAGTGCTCAGACCATATGCCACACACTGCATCAAATTGGTCTGCATGGCTGTCGTCCCAGAAGGAAGCCTCTTCTAAAGATGATGCACAAGAGAGCCCTCAAACAGTTTGCTGAAGACAAGCAGACTAAGGATATGGATTACTGGAACCATGTCCTGAGTCCAAGATAAACTTATTTTGTTCAGATAGTGTCAAGAGTGTGTGGCGGCAACCAGGTAAAGAGTACAACGCCTACAGTCAAGCATGGTGGTGGGAGTTTCATGGTCTGGGGCTGCATGAGTGCTGCCAGCACTGTCTGGGGAGCTACAGTTCATTGAGGGAACCATTTATGCCAACTTGTACTTGTACTGTGACATACTTTAAAAGAGGCCTACCGCTTATTGGCAGACCATTCTACATATAAAAAACTAACTAAGGATCCCCTTCCAGATTACAAAATAGAAATAAACACCCTAATTAAAAATGCTGCCCAATTACAGATTCTAGAGAAATCAGAAGTCTCTTATCTGGTCAAAGAATTCTACCGCATTCCCTATTTTTACCATATACCCAAAATCCATAAGAACCTTACTAATCCACCTGGTAGGCCAATCATAGCCGCCATGGACAGTATAACATCAGGATTATCACAATACATTGATTTTTATTTACAGCCGTTGGCCCAGGCATTGCCATCCTACATTAGAGATGGCACACATCTTTTGGAACTGTTAGAACCCTACATATGGGATGAAGACTACATGTGGATGTCTTTAGACGTGAGTTCCCTCTATACATCTATCCCCCATGCTTTTGGCCTTTCCGCCATACAGCATTTTCTTTTTGAGGATGAACATATGAACCCTAGTCAGGCCTCCTTCATCTTGGCATGTACGGAATACTGCCTTACACATAATTATTTTTCCTTTGATGGGCAGTTCTATGTGCAACAAAAATGCACAGCGATGGGAGCAAATGTTGCTCCCTCCTATGCAAACCTTTCTATGGGTTTATGGGGAAAAAAAGACATATTTGGACCAATAACTTATACGCCAAAAATGTAGTTTTCTATGGAAGGTACATAGACGATATAATTATCATATGGAAAGGCACATGTGTGGAGTCTGAAGATTTTGTGAAATACAGTATTGTAATACCAATGAGTATGGTTTAGCTTTTACTTCAGTCACAGATGCAAAAACATTGGCTTTTCTGGATCTGGAACTATATCATGCCAATAATACCATTCATGCTAAAAATTATTTCAAACCCACTGCGGGCAATTCACTACTACATTTTAAAAGCTGTCATTACATAAAATGGAAAAACAACCTACCAAGGGGGCAATTTTGCCGATTACGGCACAATTGCACCAACAAAACAGATTATGTAGAGCAGAGTGAAATTTTGACCAAAAAACTACAGGAAAAGGGGTATCCTGAATCCTTAATTAGAGAGGCCTATACTCAATTTAAACAAGACTTCTCAAAAATAAGAAAAAAAAAACAGATTTCAGATCATTCGGTCCGGTTTACTACTAGATTCCATCGTGATCACAAAAAGATGGAATCAATCCTCAAAAAACACTGGCCCAGAGGATGTACATTTAAAATCCATACTACCAAAATTACCTAGAGTCACATACAGAAGAGCTCCTAATATTAAAAATAAAATAGCTCCCAGTAAATTGAAATCCATCCCCTCAAAAACAAGACATGAGCTCTGCCTAATACCTCTGGTAGGTATGTTCCAATGCAAAAAAGCCCTATGTAAAATGTGTAGTTTTGTGAACCATGGTTAAAAGAATTTTATAGACAAAGGAAAAACGTATGTTTTTAATGAATTTTATAATTGTTCCTCAGACCATGTTGTCTATTGGCTCCGCTGCCCGTGCCATCTACTCTATGTGGGACGTACTATTCGCCCCCTCAGACACAGGATTGGACAGCACCGTAGAAAGATACAAGGAGGCATAGACAAACATAGTGTCCCTCAACATTTCGCTAAATGTCACAAAAGCAGTCCTGACAATCTCGAAGTATGGATTTTAGAACAAATCCCTAAAAATCTTACTGAGGCCGAAAGATTTTTTTAAACTATGTGAACGTGAAACTTATTGGATTTATTCCTTAGAAACTCTTTCGCCAGGAGGCCTCAACGAAATGCTGGAAATCTCCGCGCTGTTATAAGCTTTTAATCTATTTTTAGCCTATTTTTTATATATGAAAAGTCACATAAACATAAAATCCCCCAAAAAAAGCCTATGGACTAGGCCTGAGATTTGTTTTTGTGTACATATGTATATATTTTCTTAGAAACAATACTATTTTTATATATACATATACATATATATTTCTTTTAAAATATTTCAAAATAAAAGAATACATATTTTTATATTAAGCCATAAAAAACCTCATATACTACCCATTCCATAATATTAGCGATATAATAATTTTTTTCTCCTTCTATACAAATTATAATTAACCACAAATATCATAATAAAAAAATAATACATCATTTGATTGTTGCAATTCGAGAATATATGTATATATATATATATTTTTTGGATTTGTTGAAATAATTCAATGATTTTTTAATAATAATTTCTAATATTCCTTTAATGTTTTCTGTTTTTCTAATATTAGTTATAATATTCATATTTATTATATTATTATTTTTTTACTTTTCCTTTTTGTTTATCTCTAACTGACGTAAACAATTCCCAAATCCCAGTCCAATAACTGTTTGTGGGTTATATATAAACACATATATACCAAAAAATAGCATCAGTACCTTTATTTTCCCACTAGATGGCGCACTAGTCATTATTATATAAAAAATTAGACATTCTCTTCTCCTCACTTCCCACTGCTTGAGAAAGAAGCGCGCTCTCCGACGGGCGCACGCTTTGAAACGTCGTCGCACATCCAGTGACGTCACCAAAGCTCACGCTGCGCCCTGGGTTCCACTATCCTAGCTAACCACGATCAGCAAGAAAATAATACCACAGGAGGCTTCTACCCGGCTTCTACCCGGCGACACCATCAGCATAACAACTAGCAAGGTTGGACGTCACATCCCTCTCAATCTGGGATCGCATTGGACTGTATCCCCACATTGGACTTCATGATTTTTTAATGTAAGTGTGCACTGTTATTTGTGATGTATTAAAACCTTACAGCGCGTAAACAGGAGGCGCCTTCTGTTTTGTTTTTCCTTACTGAAGCAGAGCATGATCTCCTCCCTGGGCCAACTCGCAGTATTCCAACATATTAACGACTCCAACTATACCTCCAAAACCCCCACTGAGGGTAAAGGTGATGGATTGGCCAAACATGTCTCCAGACCTAAACCCAATTGAGCATTTGTGGGACATCCTCAACTGGAAGGTGGAGGAGCACAAGGTTTCTAACATCCACCAGCTCTGTGATGTCATCATGGAGGAGTGGAAGAGAACGCCAGTGGCAACCTGTGAAGTTCTGGTGAACTCCATGCCCAAGAGCGTTATGGCAGTGCTGGAAAATCATGATGGCCACACAAAATATTGACACTTTGGGCCCAATTTGGAATTTTTCACTTAGGGGTGTACTCAATTTTGTTGCCAGCAGTTTAGACATTAATGGTTGTGTGTTGAGTTATTTTGAGGGGGGGAGCCAATTTACACTGTACACTCACTACTTTACATTATAGCAAGTGTCATTTATTCAGTGTTGTTACATAAAAAGATATAATAAAACATTTACAAAAATGTGAGGAATGTACTCACTTTTGTAAAATACTGTGTTACCCCCATAACTATATTTCATGTTTCCTCATCCATAGAGCGTAACCCAGAGCTGTGTATCAACATTAGCGATTGCTAAGCTATGGGCATTCCCTGACTCTCTGGTATTTGTTTATTTATACTCCTGGTTTTCCTTCTTCACCGTTTTTTCTTTATTTTTTACTATCATTGTTATTAGAAGCAGGCTATTTTCTTGCATCTAATAACAGTACATTCCATATCCATTTATTAAACATATTAAATTATACCCATAGCACTCTGGAAATCATCTGTTGTGTATATATATATATATATATATATATATATATATATATACACACATACTCGACAGAGGATTTCCAGAGTGCTATGGGTAACCTAACGAGACTGCACAATAGCCACTGTCTGCTTGAACAATCCATGGGGTTGATTTACTAAAACTGGAAAGTGCAAAATCTGGTGCAGCTTTGCATAGGAACCAATCAGCCAAGTTAAAAGCTGATTGGCTACCATGTACAGCTGAAACAGATTTTGCACTCTTCAGTTTTAGTAAATCAACTGCAAATCTTCAGTTTTATTATATCAATCTAACTGAAACTTCAGGTTTAGCCACCCTGAAAAAAGGGTTAGCCCAATAAATCAAAGAGTTTAGTGTATACACTTTAGCTTGACATATTAAGGAACGTAAAAAAAATGTTCAACAGGCTTTAAATAATATAATATATAATCTTAATATACGCTGGGGTTTAATCACTAACGAATAGATACTGTCCAATTTAGCAAACAAAATTAAGCTATGCTCACATAAAACATTGGTGCTGATTTACCAGAGGCAAAAGGGCTGTTCACTTTGCAGGAAAGTTTTCCCAAATCTTTATGAATTCAGTAAAATTTCACTTTGAAATGAATACCAAATCACATACAAAAAATAAATAAAAAATTAATTTTTGCTTGCACATGATTGGATGATGGAAATCAGTAGAGCTTCACCTCATTCACAAAATGTTGCCAAAAATTCCATTGCCAAGTACAAATCCCTTGCAAAGTGACTTGCATGTAGTAAATCAAACCCATTAAGTCATGTACAAGAAGAAAAACTTTTTTTTAAACAATAGGGAACCAGCCGCGGCAGTTATACTGTGGCAGGTTGGCTCTCCAGTGCAAATCGCTGTAGTTATACGTCAGCCACTTTAAGACCACTAGGGAGCACGCATGGGCATGACGACGGAGGCAGGGCATGTGCCCGGCGGCCGCAATGTCCACTGGGAACCTGCAATTGCTCCTGAGAGAGACAGAATGGAGATCTGTCAATGTAAACAGGCAGATCTCTGTTTTGTCAGGGGAGAGAAGACAGATTTGTTGTTCAGACTAAATATGAACAGAGATCGTTCTTCTCCTCCTCCAGGCAGTCCCATCCCCCCACAGTTAGAATCACTCCCTAGGATACACATTTAACCCCTTGATTGCCCCAAGTGTTAACCCCTTCCCTGACAGGGACATTTATACAGTAATCAGTGTCTATGATCACTGTATAAATGTCACTGGTCCCACAAAAGTCTCAAAAGTGTCCAATTTGTTTGCCGCAATGTCGCAGTCCCAATAAAAATTGCAGATCACTGCCATTTACTAGTAAAAAAAAAATTATAATTAAAATGCCATAAATATATCCCCTATTTTATAGATGCTATCACTTTGCGCAAACCAATCAATATGCGCTTATTGTTTTGTTTTTTACCAAAGTATGTAGAAGAATACATATCAGCCTAAACTGAGTAGGAAATTATTATTTTATATATATTTGGGGGGGGGGTATTTATTATAGCAAAAAGTTAAAAATATTGCTTTTTTTTTTTTCAAAAATTTCGCTCTTTTTTAGTTTATAATCCAAAAAAAAAAAAAAAAAGCAGAGGTGATCAAATACCACCAAAAGAAAGCTCTATTTATGGGGAAAAAGAGCACATAATTTTTGTTTGGGTACAGCATCTCACGACCACGCAACTGTCAGTTAAAGCTACTCAGCACCGTATCGTAAAAAAATGGCCTGATCATTAAGGGGACAAATCCTTCTGGGGCTTAAATGGTTAATCTCCTGTGCAAATGCCTTGGCATTAAAATTTTCACAGCTTCACGTTATTTACTTATCTAAGGAAGCGATCACTTTGTAAATGCACATTTTCCAAAGAGAACAGTCTCTATTTCTTTAGTACATCAACCTCAATATGTCATATTTGCCTGTATAATTTACATGTTGGCAAGTGAACAGTCTCTTTTTCTTTAGTACAACAACCCTAATATATCATACCTGATTAATTGGCATTTTTTTGTTCATTCATGTGTGGAAGATTGTCCAAGTCTTTATCAAAAACAACAGGCTGGAGGGGAGGAGTACAGTATATGGTTGGGATCAAGATGTTATTAAGAAAATATGGATTTCAAAGGCCCTGGATTATATTAAATATTGATATCCATTAATATGTGTAGCCGTGGGTTAAGTGTTTATTGTTGTTTTAGTTTATCCTTTTTTCAGACACTAATAAAGGAAAAATATTTAAAAAAAAAATATTTAGAACTACTCTATGTTTTCCTTTTTTTTGGAGAATAGTTAATGTGTTTCCACTATAGATTCTTTCTTTAAAGGGGCTGTAAAGGTTCAATTTTTTTTCCTAATAGTACAGTCCTCCTTCACTTACCTCATCCTTCTATTTTGCTTTTAAATGTCTTTATTTCTTCTGAGAAATCCTCACTTCCTGTTCTTCTATCTGTAACTCCACACAGTAATGCAAGGCTTTCTCCCTGGTGTGGAGTGTCGTGCTCGCCCCCTCCCTTGGGCTACGCGCTATAAAAAAAATAGAGAGACAATTGTTTTAAAAAAAGCAATATTTTGTACATTTTGCTATAATAAATATCCCCATTTATTTTTTAAAAAGCTATTTCTTTCTGAGTTTAGGCCAATATGTATTCTTCTACATATTTTTGGAAAAAAAATGCAATAAGCGTATATTGATTGGTTTGCGCAAAAGTTATAACGTCTACAAAATAGGTGATTGTTTTATGGCATTTTTTTTTTTATCAGGACTGCAACTTTATGGCGGAAACATCGGACATTTTTCAAACATTTTTGGGACAATTGTAATTTTTACAGCGATCAGTGCTATAAAAATGCACTGATAACTGTAAAAATTACACTGACAGTAAAGGGGTTAACCACTAGGTGGCACTAAAGGGGTTAAGTGTGCCCTAGGGAATGATGCTTACTGTTAGGGGGAGAAGCTACCAGTGACACATCCCTGATCACTGTTCCCAAATACGGGAAACAGTTGATCGATGACATGTCACTAGGCAGAACAGGGGAATGCCTTGTTTACAAAGGTATCCCCCTGTTCTGCCATTGCCGACCGCAATCGCGGGCCGCCCAGGAACATCGAGTTCCCAGAACCCACGAGCACACTCACGAGGCGGCAAATTTAAATGGACAGACAGGTATGCCCATTTGCCTGCCATGCCATTGTGTCGATGTGTGTGTGTGCGGTGGTCGGCAAGTGGTTAACTTAATGAATGTGGTGCAAAATTTATTTGAAAAGAATATCCATTCACATGCAAGAATAATAAAAAAAAAATACTTTCTTGCACATGATTGGATGATGGAAGTCAGCAGTCACCTAATTTACTAAATTATGGGAAATTTACCAATTTACCTTTGGGATTAATAAAGCAGTCAAAACTACTTTGCAAAGCGAACAGCCTATTGACTCCTAATAGGAAAAATTACAGATGTATTTCTGTACCTTGATGTGGATTATTATAATTATACGGGATTTAAATAGCACCAGTTTGTGCAGCAATATAAACCGAGACAATACAGCAATAATACAATTCAATACAAGAGGGTTAGGAGGGCTATGCTCCTGCCCGCTTACAGTCTAATAGGAAGAGGTTGGTGGAAAAAAAGTTAATAAATGGGAGGGATGAATTGATGGAAGAAATACAATATTTGGTTGTTAGCTAAAGGCAGGATAGACTTTCCTGAAGAGATGTGTTTTCAGGGATTGCCTAAAAGTGGACAGAGTAGGAGATAGCCGGTCAGATTGGAGTAGTGAGTTTTAGAGCATGGGAGAGGCTCTGGAGAATTGCTGGAGACGAGCATGGGAAGATGAGATAAGGGAGTTAAAGAGCAGATGGGTCTTGGAGGTCTTGGGAGGAGCAGAGAGGAAGGTTTGGGTGATAATTGGAGGCAAGATTGGTGATGGTTTTGTAAGTTATTGTTAATATCATGAATTTTATTCATAAGGGAAATGGGAAGCCAGTGAAAGGATTTGCAGAGAGGAATGGCAGACACAGTTAATAAGGTGGATGAGTCTGGCAGCAGCATTTAAGATAGACTGAGAAGAGGATAACCTACGAAGAGATGAGATAGAGACAGGACACATGGGGAGTAGAGATGAAAGGGCTGCTCGCCCCGAAGTTATGTGGAAGAGAGGAGTTCCCCAGGTAGGGCTTTTGGGCAGCGGGGTCAAAAAGTAGTAGTTTCAGTAAAAAATGACATTTATTTGCCGATGAAATCGGATATCACAGTGAATAATGGTGGAAAATATACAAATATAGTACAAAAGTAAATATCACAATCCTGGTTGCAGTAGACATTAATGCATATACATCTCAAAGTACTATGGGTTATTGTACAATGTAGATCCCCAATGTAGGACCCTACGAAGAGGTAGGCCAAGGAGGAGAGTGTTACAATAGTCAAGACAAGAGATAACAAAGGAGTGAATAAGTTGCAGTTAAAAAGGAGCATATATTTGGAGATATTATTTAGGTGAAGTTTACAAGATTTGAACAGTGATTGGATTTGGCTGAAAGAACAGGTCAGAGTCCAGGGTTACACCCAGTACCCTAGCTTATTACTCTGACATAGATATTTAAGTGCCTCACTTTTTAAGATTCCCATCTGTCTATAATCCCTTACACACATATTTCACAGACTAGCAGCCCAAGTTAGGCTGCTAGGTAAGCTAGATTAGATAAGGCTATGGATGTGTCAATAGCCTTATACAATTCCTCAGCCCTCCCCTCTTTGATGCTCAGGCTTTTAAATCTTCTTTGGTCTGTCCTGGCACGTGTTTTGACAAAGCGCAGGTGCACGAAACATGTCAGTGTGAGGGACCATTGACATTAGCTTGCAGTCTCCTCCATATGGTTGCGGCTTGTCAGCAGCCCCTTTGGTCCTGGCTTTACTGGGTCCAGACAAAGCGGCAGACCAGCCCCATACGGCTGCTAGGTGGCTATCATCCAACTCAGCTGCCCCTACCATCGCCAAGACCCGCCATTCAATTGGACACATCTTGGACCGTTCCCAGTAGAGGTACAATGCAGGGAGCCCCTATTGATACACACCTCTGCACCTCTGAATGAGTAAGCCTTTATTTAATTTTCAATAAACATCAAGCTTTTACATGACTATTGGATTTGGAGCATTGCTAGTTTTTACCCACAATCAACTTTTCAGACAAGAATTGTAGATCAAAGTGCTTTAGGAACCTTGCTGCTTGTCACAGGAAACAATAAGATTCCAATGGCAAACAATGCATAGATCATATTCAAAATCACCACAGGTGATAGGTCTGGATTCACACAATGTAGCTCTTTCCATTAAAGTTTAAAAAAATAGCATTATTATTTTCTTATCCCAGAGCCTGTCACGCAACAAACTAAATAAAAACACAGTACACAGTATTTCTGTGCATTCATAGATTTGCTTTGATTGGGTGTCTGTTCTTCAGTGCTTTGATATTTAAAACTGCAATCAAACATTATTTTTTATTCCTTTTCACAGTTAAGACTGTCTCTGTTCCAATTCATACAGCTATTCTCTCACTAATTGACTGTTCTAACTTGCTGTTTGGAAGATGTCCAGATCTGCCCGATGGCACCAGCGATTTGTTTTAAATTCTTCTACATGAATAATTCATTGCTGTCCTAACCTTTTGCTAATCAATACAGTAGAAGAAAAATCCCTTTGTCTGTGGTGTAACACAATGACGTTTTATTTTTAATATGTATGTGATCACATTCATAAATAATTCACTGCTGGGCACTGGGTATAATATATGATGGATAGTGCTAACAGTAATACAATGGATTTGATAGATACAGACGGTCCCGGGGTTACAAACAAGATAGGGTCTGTAGGTTTGTTCTTAAGTTCAATCTGTTTGTATTTTTTTTAAGTGTAGCTCCAGCCAAAAATACTATTTTTAAGCTTGTTCGATAACATAGGGAAAGGTTACCACCCCTGTAACGTTTGTTTTGCTGTCTGTGGCCATGTTCAGAAGATTTCACCTCACTTTCTGTCCCAATGACAATTGTATTTAGAAAATTTGGAGTGGAGGTACCTTTTTGCCATACAGTAAGAACACTCTTATGCCCTGTACACACAATCGAAATAAAAGGATAACATCTGATGGAATGTTCCGTCTGAATTCTGTTCAAGCTGTCTTGCATACACACTGTTAGACCAAATTCTGACCGTCCAAAACGCGGTGACGTTAAAGACTACGACGAGCCATGAAAATGTTGTTCAATGCTTCCGAGCATGTGTCGACTTGATTCTGAGCATGCGTTGATTTTTTCTATCGTTTTTTTAACCATCAGGTAATTTTAAAACAAGTGCCTCGTTTTTTCACCAATGGATAACAAACCTATGGGTCCCACACACGATCGGTTCGTCTTAAGAAAACGGTCCATCAGACCGTTTTCATCAGACGAACCGATCGCGTGTACGCGGCTTAATAGTAATTGTCAGTCCTTTTCGAATGTATGATAAAGTTCTTGTGCCTTCACACCCTTTGTGCCACCTTCACCAATCAGTGTGACCAAACTTTCACCTAGTACATAGCACATCTGGCAACCAAGGCTGGTCATTTTTTTGCACCCCCCCCCCCCCAAGAAAAATGGTATGTGGCAAAATAGCCGCACCATGCCAAAACTGTGGGTATGGTCAGATTGCATAAACAGTGGGAGGGGCTTAAATGACCATATGCTACAGCTATGACTGTGCCACATGTGAACATGTAACAGACAGTAAAAACCCCAGTACACTCATTTTAATAAAACAAACTGTTCTGTTGCATATCCTTTACTACACTCAGCTAACCCTATAGTGATTATTTAAGTCTTGTTTTCTTTTTTTTTTTAAAAACATGTTATACTTACCTGCTAGTAATGGTTTTGCACAGTGCAGTCTGGATCCTCCCATATTTCGGGTGCCCCCACAGCAAGTAGCTTGCTATGGGGGCATCCAAGCAGGCACGCTCTTGCCCACCTCATCTCCTGATTGGCTCACTAGCTGTGATTGACAGCAGTAGGAACCATTGGGCTGACAAAGACCAATCAGGAATGCAACTACCTGGAGAGCCAAGGCTCTGATGAACATTGCTGAATCAAGAGGGGGCTCAGGTAAGAATTAGGCGGGGATGGGGGGACTGCTGTACACAGAAGGGTTTTTTACCTTCATGCATAGAATGTATGAAGGTAAAAATCCTTGTGCCTTTACAACCACTTTAACAAAGCATGTGCTGTGCTAAGACTGCAGTAGTCAGGCAGGCATGTACTGGCCATTGGGACTACCGGGAGTTTTCCGGTGGGCCGATGGTTCAGTGGGCCGGTCAGGTGCAGTCCTGGAACCGCTCCTCTCTGACAGTGAGTGATTGCGATTTCACTCCTGTCAGGAAGAGCAGCTGCCGTCACTTGCTAGAGAGAGGATTAGGCTTTCTGCTCTAGCCTGCAGGGGGAGAAAGACAGCCGGCAGACTTCCCTTCCTTTCTCCCCTTACCACTTGTCATTTATCACATGACTGGAGAGAGGAATGAGATGCTGCCTTCAGAACTGTAAAGGTGGGAGGGGGAGGAGAGGGAGGACCCTCTGATGTAAGGGGGCTGCTGGTAATGGAGACACTTTGATGTAAGGGGGCTGCTGGGAATGGGGACACTCTGATGTAAGGGGGCTCCTGGTAATGGGGACACTCTGCTGTAAGGGGACTGCTGGTAATGAGAACACTCTGATGTAAGGGGGGTGCTAGTGATGGGGACACTTTGATGTAAAGGGGCTGCTGGTGATGGGGACACTCTGATGTAAGGGGGCTGCTGGTGATGAAGACACTCTGATGTAAGGGGGCTGCTGGTGATGGGGACACTCTGGTGTAAGGGGGCTGCTGGTGATGGGGACACTCTGATGTAAGGGGGCTGTTGGTCCTGGGGACACTCTGGTGTAAGGGGGCTGCTGGTGATGGGGTCACTCTGAAGTAAGGGGGCTGCTGGTAAAGGGGACACTCTGATGTAAGGGGGCTGCTGATGGGGACTCTGATGTAAGGGGACTGCTGGTGATGGGGACACTCTGATGTAAGGGGGCTGCTGTTGATGGGGACACTCAGATTTAAGGGGACTGCTGGTAATGTGGACACTCTGGTGTAAGGGAGTGCTGTTGGGGACACGCTGATGTAAGGAAAACGCTGTTGGTGACACTCAAAATTAAAGTGGGCCAGTCTGGATGAAGTCCAGGGCCAATTGTTTGTCCCAGTCCAGCCCTGTAGTCAGGAGTAAGATATGTAAAACACAGTGAGGGGAATTTATCAAAACTGGTGCAGTCAGAATCTGGAACAGCTGTGCATGGCAACAAATCAGCTACTATCTCCAGCTTTTTCAGCATTGAAAATTAATTAGCTGATTGGTTGCCATGCACAGCAGCTCCAGATTCTGTCTGCTCTTGTCTTGATAAATTCCCCTAATTCAGACAGGCACTGAGAAAGGTCCTGTATGCTGATCACCTTTTGCTGCATCTGCATCCACCAGAGAGCTTCACCTATAGAAGTGGGTGCACAGATGTGAATGCAGACACTGTGCATTCGAATACATGCATCCCTTCCTTTCTGTGTGTCAAATTTTTACATTTGTCCATGCAGCTGCTGCATCCCAATTTACTTTGACTCGACTGCCTGCACAGGGATGCACAGAACACCAGGTATCCCCACGTGGTACACGGCCATCACATTGGGCATGGACACATATGCTCCATGTGAATGAGGCCTAATTGTCATGTGGATCAGATAGCAGAAAAGAGGAGATGTCGGGTATGGGAAGTTTTCTTTTTAATACTTATGTAGATGAATGCTGCATCTATCCCCCAGTCAGCTGTAAGGCTGAGAACCGAATAATCAAACACCGCTGATCACTCAATTTTCAGTGGTCCCTGAGCAGAGAGCTGGTTACTGTCAGTCCCCTGCACTAGGCATGTGAACGGATCTAGACCACAAGGTTACGATCTTTCCCAAGCCTGGACCGGCTCTGTGACTTTAACTGACAGCACTGCTGTGATGCATAGGAGAAGTACAGCCAAACAAAAAAAAATGTATCTATCACATGACCTGTCTCGCTGCTCTTGTTTGGCATTACTTGTGGCAATTGATAAATGTCCCTATTTATGTTGTGAACTCAGGCAGGCTCTTCCTGGGCCCAGGCTTTTGATCCAGGCTCTTTCACCCTGAAGCTAGCAGGTCCTTTAGGCACCCTCTTTCCTAGTCCAGAGGGCTTACGCTATCCCCCTCTTATATTCCTGGGCCTCCTCTACAGCCCCCCCCCCAATTCAGAGCCACCTATGCACCCTGCCCTCAGAATCCAGGTCCTTTGCCACACCAACCCCACTTTTCAAGTCCAGGGCCTCCTCTACACCTCCCAATCTAGGGCCTCCAGTGTACTTCCCTCCTAGTTCAGGGCCTCCTCTGCATCACCCAGCCCAGTGCCTCCTTTGCATTCCCCTGCTAATCCAGGGCCTCTTCTCCCAATCCAGGGTCTTTGCCACACCAACTCTTTTCTAGTCCGGGGCCTCCTCTACACCCCCCCAGCCCAGGGCCTCCACTGCACCCCCCATCCCGGGGTCTCCTCTGTACCCCCTCAGTCCAGGGCCTCCTTTGAACCCCCCCAGTCCAGGGCCTCCTTTGAACCCCCCACTCTGCCTTGTGCCTCCACTGCAACCCCCAGTCCAGGGCCTCCTCTGCATCCCCCCTTAATCCCAGGGCCTCCTCTACACCCCCCAAGTCTAGGGCCTTCACTGCCCCCCAATCCAGGGCCTCCTCTGATCCTCCAGTCCAGGGCTTTCTCTGCACCCCCCAGGCCCCCAATCCTTTTCCATATCAACCCCAACTTCCTAGTCCAGGGTCCCTCTCCTTGTCTTAATAAATGCCTTCCAGTTCCACTAAGGCTCTCCAATGCTGAAACGGCACTCTGGAATGTCTTTCTATAGCACTAGCGGGCAGGAGAAGCAGATTGATTAAGCACTTGTCACCCAGGGCATGTTCCCCCCTAGTTTCGGCCCACACCCTTATAATTGGACCATTTTTTTATAAGAGATCCTAAATACTGCAGCTCAACTCAAAAACTCACAGGTTCTACTGAAATAATTATCCTCTCTATCAGCTCTACGCACTCTCTCTCAGGCCCCCATGTCCACCTCTCCTCAGGTCACAGTACAGTATCTCCTTAATTGAACAATAAACAAACACATAGGGGGTTATTTACGAAAGGCAAATCCACTTTCCACTACAAGTGCAAAGTGCACTTGAAATTGTGCTGAAAGTGCACTTGGAAGTGCATTTGCTGTAAATCTGAGGGGTAGATTTGAAATGGTGGGAAGCTCTGCTGATTTTATCATCCAATCATTTGCAAGCTAAAATGCTGTTTTTTATTTTCCTTGCATGTCCCCTCAGATCTACAGCGACTGCAGCGACTGCAGTTCCAAGTGCACTTTCAGTGCACTTTGTAATTGTAGTTTGCACTTGTAATCAAATACTAGTCAATGCTGCTTTGTACATGCTGAAAACACTGGCCCAGATTCACAGAGCGATTATGCCTGCGCATCAGGAGATGCGCGGCGTAAGTCGAAATGTGCGCGTGCGTTTCGATGCACGGCATCCCCAGAACGAGATACGCAAAAAAACTACTTTTTTTTGTCCAGCGTAATTTCGTTAGACTGGCGCATCCGTCCGTGCAAAAGTGCGCTAGACAGACCATTGATTTGCTAGTCAAATATGCTAATGAGGGACTTACGGGGATCCACAAAAGAACGTTGGGGCAGTGCAGGCGACGCAGTGTGCGCAACAGCAAAATGTCCTGTCTAAAATTAGACCATATAAAAGCTGGTCTAAAAAGAGAAAAAAAGTCTACTTGTTAGATAAAGCAACACTGTTAGTGAGGAGCTCAGCAGTCACACGTGTTGCACAACAATCTGTATGCCAACATGCCAGGGGCATCGTCGCACATAGCTATACTACTGACTTTAGATGAACAAAGAAGGATGAGGGCACGGAGGATGGCACGGAGGATGGCACGGGAGAGGATATACCGCACCCGCATAGACCTGTTTGGCATGAGTGATTCTGAGGTGTATCGCATCTTCAGATTCACCCCTCATGTCATCCTGGAATTAACCACAACCTTGCAGGAGGACATCACCAGCCCAACACAACGCTCACATGCAGTGCAGCCACTGGTCAAGGTCATGGCAACACTCCATTTCCTTGCCAGTGGCTCTTTTCAGCGTACAATCCTCCATGAGCAGATGTGTGCACCAGGTTGTCCCTGCAATCCTCAGACGCATGGCCAACCAAATCATCAAACCCACCACTGAGGAGCTGCGGCTGAAGGCAATGACAGATTTCTACAGAATTGCCAGATTCCCACGCACCGTGGGGGCCATTGATTGCACACATGTGGCACTCCAGCCCCCCCAGGAGACAGAGCACATGTACCGCAATCGGAAGCATTGGCATTCCATCAACGTACAAGTGATAGTCGATGCCCAAGGCCTCATATGGCACGTCCGTGCCAAACACCCAGGGTCCAGCCATGACAGCTACATATACAATCAATGCCACATCCGAATGGAATTCGATCAGAATGTGTATGGGGACACCTGGCTGGTTGGTGAGTGACATGGGAGTCAGGCATGACTATCCCCTCCCATGATGCACACATCACAAGGGGCACATGCATGACTAACATCCTCCTGTCTTTTCCCTTACAGGTGACTCTGCATATCCACTGGGACCCCATCTCATGACTCCTATCCGGAACCCCAAACCCCAGGAGAGGAAAGATACAATCAAGCACATGCCCAAACACGAGCAGTGGTGGAGCGCACCTTTGGCCTCCTAAAGTCACGTTTCCGATGCCTGGATAAGTCTGGGGGTACCCTCTTGTATTCCCCAAACTTCGTGTGCCAGATCATCGGTGCATGTTGCATGCTGCACAACTTCGCAGAAAGAAAGGGCCTGCAGATTGACCTACGTGATGACCTGACCCCTGAACCAGACAATCCCCCCCTAACCGAGGGTCCCCCGTCTTCTGAGGGAAGAGCAGCCAGGAGACAGCTCACATTGGGCATCTTTGCACGTTAAACACACACATTAATCATGGCACAATGAGAATGCATGCATGCACACCACTGTGGTCCCTAGCACACACACCCCACATCCACATCAAATTGGATTGGCACCAGTCCACCATGCAGGACTTGTGAGCAGCAACGCCACGCCAAGGCTCCAATTATGTCACTGTACATTCATACACCATTCACACGGACCTGGGGATCACTTCTCCCTGGTCCTGGGGAACCCTTGTCCACCAAAATTGAGGGTGACACCCCTTTTCCGGCAGGAATGTCACCCCCACATTCAAACAGCATTCACAACCCAAAAAAAAAAATTACCAGCAAAATCAAAAAATTTCCAGCAAAAAAAAAAAAAATTCAAAAAGGGAAAAAAAAAAAATGATTGCCCTTTACGTGAGCCACGCCTGGGGCGCCCCCGGCCACGGCCCAGGCTCCTCAGGGGAGACTCATGGGGGAGGGGCAAAACCGGGGAAGGAGGAACAGACCCTAATCTCTGCCCACCTGGCGGCCTGCCCTCCAAGGCCACGGCTATTCTGTCCAGGGCAGCACCAAGTGTTGCCGTGTTGGCCTGGATAGCCTGGGTAAGGGCCCTCACATCCTGCCCAACGCCTGCTGATGTCGTCTGAAGTTCGTTTAGGCAGGTTGTGAAAGCCTGGGAGTGGGAGTCCAGGTTCCCCAGCGTATCCTTGATGGAGGACAGGCTCTCCTCCATCCGCACCAATGTCTGGCTGACCTGTCCCAGATGGCGGGTCTGAAGGGCCTGGTCCCTTCTCAGAGTGGAGGGCAGGAGATCGGCCAACCCCCTGGTGTTCTGGGACAAAATCCTACCTCCAGCTGATGCTTGTGGCCGGGGAGAAGTAGAGGCCCTTGGGAGGGGAGCCATGTTGGGGGAGGAGGGGGGGGGGGGGCTCCCCCTTAGGGAGGGCTGCCTGCTGCCAGCCAGAGGGGAAGAGTCCTCAAAAACCAAACGTCCAGTGCCTGACACGGACTCCTCCTCCTTATGATTCTCCTCCTCCTCTTGAACCTCCTCCATGGACTCCGGCCTTGTTGGGGGGGGCCTCATTAGGCTGCTGTCCTGGGGATGGTGCGGTCAGGCCAGATGGCCCTGCACCCTCCTGCACATCTGTGGATGACACAAAACATTCACAGGTTGGAGGATCCACACACTTGCCACATATTCCCTTTCACCCCCTCCCCCACACATGCTACACACCTGATATTAAAAAAAAATACTTACCTGGCACCACGGGCTCCGGACTTGAGTCAAAGCCGGGCAGGCCCTCAACTTCATGCCGATGAAAGGTCAGGGCCACCGCACGCTCCTCCGCTGTCAGCCTAATACGGCATGGTGGGCCCCCTCCTGGGCCCCTGGCATGGGCATGCATTTTGGACAGCTTCTGTTTGACCAGACGCCGGAGGTCATTAATTTTTTTGTCAATCCCAGACCGGGTCCGTGTCTCCCCCTCCCCCGCTGAATTGACCTGCTCAGTGATGAGGTCCAAAATCTCCCTCCTCCTGGCCGGGGTGGTGTTGGCACTGTCTGGGCCGTGGAGGAAATGCCCATAATCGCTAATGGCTCAGGCAAGAATTATTTTTTCCCCCACAGTAAAATTGAGCTTTCGCTTTCTCTCTGTCATACTTCCAAAAAAACTTACTCCCAGTCAACAAAAAACACTCACAAAAACAAGCACAACCAATCAAGCAAGAACACACACAAAGAGAAAACTAACACCCAAAAAAATCACACAAGCACTCAGCAAGAAACAGTCACAAAAACAAACAGCAAAAAATCAGCAAGAAAACAAACGAACAGAAATATATCAAACAAACAGTCACTCAAACACTTATCAAAAAACACTTTCAAAGATCTACTAACAACCACTTGATCACACAGAACACTAATCTGACAACTACAAAACACAACGCAATGAACAACAGGACAAAAGCACTTGGTTAAATGGGAAGGGACAAAGGGATGTACTTTTGCAATGCAAGTGCGTTTGTGTCTGTCTATTTATGCTGTTTGCGTAGTTCACATCGTTGCCCTAGTCCATTTCTAATTTCACTGATTGCGCCGCTCCCGAGTTGTGAGCATGCGCACAGCGGAGCTGACCATGGTCTCCTTCAAGCGCGCATGCGCGAGCCGGCCGGCCCTTCATTTGCATGGGGTCACGGCTCATTTCAATGTTACACGCCCACGTCCTTCCCAATTTGTATTACTCCGCCTTACGCCTCTGAAATAACGTTACGCATGCGCAATTTCCTGCGCAAAAGCTACGAGAATAGGGTGATTATGCGGAAAAATTGCGCAAGTCTAACGTAAAGGCGGTGCGCTACACCGGTCCAATAATGCGCAGATGTACGTGAATCTGGGCCACTGTGAATAACATCAAAAAATCTTCAAGCACACTTACTAAACACTCACCACACTTTCATATAATAAATATATTGCATTATATTCATAAACTGTGAAAAAAAATTCAATAACAAATGTACACAGATAAAGTTCAAAAATGTATTTTAGCCAAGAAAAATAAATCACATAGTCTTTATGATAAAGCTATAAAGCAAATCTTTTCAGAGAATGTATTACCACGTTTCTTCCTTGTATCTTTTGTTGTGTCTATTTATCCTCAGAAACACTTCCATGTTAAAATATTGCAAAAACACAGTGCTGTGCCCAGGGGCGAACTGACAACTCATGGGGCCCCGGGCAATAGAAGATTATGGGGCCCCTGGGCTTACAGATGGCCACCATGCCAGGAGGCAGTGCAGAGGCGGGCAGCTAAAATCTCAGGATTTTCACATCAAAAGAATGTCAGTTTCGGACATATCAGGCACAGATGTAAAAAAACACAGATTTTTACATACTGTCCCTTGTTTTACAGAGCCTGGCAACCCTGATGGGGCCCCCTAGTGGCATGAGGCCCTCGGGCAGTGCCCGAGTGTCTCAATGGTCAGTCCACCCCTGGCTGTGCCCCACACTCATGCCCAATCAATCAATGGTCCGTAACGAACCAACGTGGCTCACAATGAAGGCCACTGGAGTCCCTATACCCGACAATTGCCCAACATGTTTCACCCAGGGCAGGGCTTCATCAGGGGCTTAGTACAGGGGAAAGCTATAAAATAGAATAAAGAAATTTTCAGTTTTGCACAACAGATATTGCGTATCAAGGAATACCAAGGCACCCTCGGTTGATCAAATCCAGGTATATACCAGCATGTATCACTAATACTATTTCTAGGTACTCATGATCAATTTATCTATTGATAATTGGCCTGTTATCTGTTCACTTATCTCTGAACAGTTTTGATTTATTATTATTTTTTATAACTTAAATTGACATTGATCTGTTATCTATTTATATATTTTCTTACCAGTAAGTACATTTTCGCCAGCCTTTCAGGGGGCACCTCTCATTCATGTCCGGTTTCCACTACCTAGCAGGCTGTACGGGCAGCATTGGCGCACCTATATAGAACCAATGGTCACTACAGGGCCTTTGGGGGATCCCTTGTTAAAGTGCTCTGATCACTTCATCCCCTGTCTGGGCAATTTTGTTTCCATCTAACTATTGGCTTGGCCACATCAGGTTGTGGGTCCTCGCCACTAGTTAAAATGGCGCCTGTATTTCCCAGACTGTCAGCCTATATGTGCTTTGCTCTCGCCGGTTACGCCCATCCGAGGCGGAGCAACGGGGTCCATCTCCCCGTCTCGCACGGCTTCAGTATCTGGAGACAGGACTGCAAGGCTAAGGATCCCCTTGGATCCTTGTATCTTCTTATCAGTCCCAGTTTTCCCCTTCTGTTATCCTCTGAAGGGTCAAGTTCCCTCATGCTGGGGTTGCATTGGCAATCTCACACGTTGCCGGACACGCCTAGTTAGGCGGGCCTAAGCATACAGGCACACCTTCCCTCCAGCGTTCGCGGCGCTATTGGTTGTGGCTTTCTCAGCATTTACTTCACTGCCCACCCTCGGCGGCCACGTCAGACGCCACCGTGGGGTATTTAAAAGTTCAATTCACACTGTCAACATTCATTCGGTCAGCTCCTAAACCTTTGAATTTAAGACAAAGTCTTATGAGACGAAACGATGTAGGGTAGTGGCGTTCTGACGTCTTAAACCGCATACTGTGTCCCGGAGTGAACGGGTTGTGCTAGCCGGCCGGCTATATTTTCACAAGCGATTTTTATCTGCATTCTTGTAAGTGTGATTTTAATTTTTTACAATAAATTTGTTATATGGGGTCACACTATATAGCTTCTTTCCTTCTCCACATTCATACTACACTGATCATCGGTCCATTGTGAGAGAAGTTTTGGCTCTTGGATATCCTGCCACGCAAACCCCCAGGCTGGGAAGTAAGCCATCTGCTGTCAGAAGATCTCTGGTTGGGATCTTCCCCTCTGGTAAGGGGCATTGTGATTGAAAGGTGGAGGTGTCCTGTCTATCTAAGCACTATTCTGAGGTTTTCTTGCATTTGATGTCACTATCAGCTTGAAGGAGAAAGATATTTTACTGCTATCAATATCATCAGATGCACGTTTTTATGGTTTTATGTGTTAGAACTATAGACTTTTTCACCTTTGATTTATATTTTTGTCACTTATTGGATTCATATCTCATTCATGGGGCTAATTTTCTTGTTCCATGTAAATTTACAGGTATTATATCATTTTATGTTATCATAACTATAGAGTTCACATGAGTTGCGCAGCTTGTCTTCCATCGTACTAGTCTGTTTGTGGGTATCTCACATTTTAAGCTGCTTGCATTATTTTATTTATTTATCATCACCTAGACAGCGCAGTATTACCACAATTTTCACTTGGCATTTCTTTGAATTTATGCTGTTTCTCTCAGCATCTGTGTTCGTTCGGATCCAGGCGTACAAGGTACATCTCTATTTATGCTTCATGCAGGTCTGTTTTAGACCCATATGATAGATCGATCTTTTAACTTGTTTGAAGTTACATTATTCATTAATACTTAATTAATTTATGCATTTTTGGCCAATACCAACAACTGACATTGAAGACTGCGGATGTCTAAGCATTTTTGCATTCAACTACATATATTGCTGTGACCCTATCAGTTTACATTTATTAGGTATTTGGTTTATTTCAAGGGAAGCCATGCACGCATCTGGGGGGCACTCCCAGGATGCATGCACCTGCTCCCTTGTTATTTTTCTCAAACACTTAGTTCATTCTAGATAATCCCTTCCAACAAATGTATTCTTTTTCTTACTGCAGCCTGCTCATCTGATGGCACTGGACTGAATCTGAGGGTTAATTGTTTTCTTTCCCCCTGCTGGCGAATTACTAGTTAAATTTGCTTGATTTTAAACACAATTTGTGCTACATACCTGGATTTGAACTTAGATCTGAGGGTGAGTGGTGTTTACCTTGTTTCTTGGCTATTATGCAAATCTTATGCATGCTACATTGTTGTGAACATTATGCCCTGTGTTTATCGTTTTTTTTAAAACGTTTATTGTTTAATACATATATATTTTTTGATATACAACCATATACATGGATTGGATTACACAATCTAATTCAATTCATTCCAATGAGCTATTGTCTTATTGTTTAATTAATGTGTGTTTCTTTATTCTATTTTATAGCTTTCCCCTGTACTAAGACCCTGATGAAGCCCTGCCCTGGGCGAAACATGTTGGGCAATTGTCGGGTATAGGGACTCCAATGGCCTTCATTGTGAGCCACGTTGGTTCGTTACGGACCATTGATTAATAATGTTATTCTAATCATGTTATTCTAATTTTGTATTTGTAAATTAAATACATATTGTATATTTCTCTTTTAACTTGAGTTTATTGTTTTGTCTGGACACCGTTTAAAGTCCCGGGGCTTGTTGCCCCATTTTTTCCCCTTTCCTCGTTTGTCGCACTTTAACATATGGGATGTGGTGTCCTTGATTGATCTCTTCCTGCCTACCTTTTTTACTCACTCATGCCCAATGTTTTATTCACCAGAAGTAAAAGGTCCTACTTTATTTTCAAGTCAAATACAAGCACTTAGTTTGATAAATTCCCCAAATCATTGGTAAATATTCCCTCTGATTTTCTCCTCCATCCAGGCAGTTTAAAATAATTAGAAACTGCACATGGTGTAATAACATTAAAAACATTCCATTATGAAAACAGACAAATTGCACTCACATTATTCTTGGTGCTCAGAACCTCACCATTTGCAACAAGCAGGAGTCTCTGCTCCCACTTTAGGCTCAAATACCCTCTGGTGTGAAATTCATAATAAGTAATTTAAATTAGTAAATTGCCTACAATCTTCACATATTACTCGTTTATAATTTCTCAAAAATCCACTTTTTTAGCCTGCATGACTTCCCCTACATTTTTTAAAGTATGGACCTCACTAATCAAGCTCGACTTTGTGAACTAACATCCTTCATATACTTTATTCAAAGCTTTCCCTGATTTATATAGAAGTCATAAACTCCCTAATTCAGAACTCTTTTGATACCTTCAGATAAAAAAAATGATGCCATATATCCAAGGAATAACAAAATTAGATAAATTAACATGCTTTGAAGATATATGTAAACGTGACCTACATACTAGGACTAAGGACTTGTATCAACTCTCTATACCCAACTTACTACGAAACTTAATTCAGATTCACCATCATATGTAACTAAGTGGGAGTTGAATCTTGGATTTTTGTTGGAACAGCCAATTGGAATAAGATTAGTCATCCTCACAAAACATAGCTGCTTTAGAGACAATTTATAAAGTACTCACATGTTGGTCCCTGACAGAATTACTCTCCATCATGTTATTCCTGGGTTGTAGTGATCTAGGAAGACATAGGAAGTCTCTATTTTTCCTGATCCTATAATTGCACTTTTAAACTCAAAACTGGCCCTTCTATCCTACCGCCAATTAAAACTATTATTACAGATCACTACAGATGCAAAACAAACAATTGCCAAAGCATGGAAAATCCCCATCCTTAATAATTGCTGAAACTAAACATAGAATCAATCAAGCCTAAATTAGAGGCTATAACATAAAATAAAATAAAATATATCAAACTTTGAGAAAATATGGTCTCCTTGGGTGACACACTTTTTGCCTTCCAATTTTTATGCTTCTCTACTAAGACCTCTCTAATCTCGCTTTTTATTCCCATTTTCTGCATTCATAAATTGTAATTATAATCACGTGTTACTCCAGGGATCCCTGCTACTTCTCATCTCTTTCTTCCCCAACTATTTTTCACCTACTTATGACTCTTTCTTTATTTTTTTTGTCTTCTTTTCTTTCCCCTTATTTCAGGGGCGGCCAACCAGTGGCCGGGGGGCCACATGTGGCCCGCGACCTCCTGTCCCTGGAATGGTGGTTTGGCAAGCCCAGATCGCAGGTTGCCAATCCGCCATACCACAGTATCAGTGTTGTAAATTAAGCTGGTGGTAGGGGAAGAAAGCAGCTGCAGAGCAGAGCCCCATAAGCCGATGCTTCCTCTACAGCACCGGCTTTTGCACAGGCGGAGTCTATGACGCTAACACGCAGGATAGACACAGGTGTACTACGCTGCACCCGCGGTGTGGGTAAACCACAGAACATCAGTGTGAAAGCAGTCTTAGGCCGTTTTTTACACGATCAGCCCGACTAAATGGGACCCTCAATTCACCTATATAGAGTGACAGATCTCTATTTACGCCCGCTTACCTCCAACCTGAAAAACAGAAGGGAGTTTGTCCCTTTTTATCTTGGTGGACTGGAGGGCCTATAGAGTAGCCGTGACCTGTCATCCACCCACTCCGCTCATTGTGGCCCCTGAATGGTTACCAAGTTGCTTAAGTAGCCTTCACTCTTCAAAAGGTTGGGCACCTCTGCCTTATTCTTTCCCTCCTCTTCCAACTTACTCTTTGTCTAGTTCTGGTAGCAGTATTTTTACTCCCTTGGCTATCATTATACTAATGTAATATAGTTCCAAAATGTTTTATAAGTCTTTTAATTCTGCAACATTTCTTTAAGAGTTATATTCCTAATAACTAATACTAACTTCTTACCTGAGGCCATTCTATATTTTCCTAATCCATTTTGGTTTTAGCCTCTCGTGTATAACATATGGAATAGTCTTTTGAGTAGTTACAACTATATTTAAAAAAAAACATTTTTTAAATTATTTCTAGTGCACCTAGTTTGCAGCACCACAGAGAGACTGCAGAATCCATATTTTTTTTCTGTATGTGTAAGGTGCATTTGGTGGTGCAAAACTTTTACTTACTCTATTGTTTTGATCAAGCAAGCACATGAAGAAACTGATGCATGTTGTAATCTATATATATAAAACTCAACGTGTGTGTGTGTATGTATGTTCCAGCATCACGTCCAAACGGCTAAAGATATTAACATGAAACTTGGCACACATGTTACTTATATGTCAGCAACAAACATAGGATAGGTGGTTTTACCCTTACCCACCCCCATTTGCCATGGTCAGGGTTTTTCTTTAAAGTCCCATTTAACTCTATGGGAAAGGGTTTTTCTTTAAAGTCCCATTAAACTCTATGGGAAATATATGTTACTTCATAACTTCCAAACGGCGGTTTTTGTTTCAAGTCCCATGCAAGTATATGGGACTGTGGTCTCTTCATCACAGCTCAGCCACAGCTACTGATGTCATCACAGGTCCTTCAACCACAATCTCTTCATCACAGCTCAGACACACCTACCGATTTCATCACAGGTCCTTTTACCACAATCTCTTCATCACAGTTTAGCCACACCTACTGATGTCATCACAGGTCTTTTTACCACAATCTCTTCATCACAGCTTAGCCACACCTATCTCTTCATCACAGTTTAGCCACACCTACTAATGTCATCACAGGTCCTTTAACCACAGTTTTTTTTTTATCACAGCTCAGCTACACCTTACTCCACAAGCTCTGCACTGCATCTTCAGGTCAGTATGTGGGCTGGCTTGCAAACCATGCTCATGCCACTAACCATGCCCTCTCCACACCCCTCCCACAAGCCACACCCCTTCTAATTTCTGCCCTTTTTTATGAGGGCTACCTCAGTAACGTTTTCAATTTTATGTTGAAAAATGTGATACAGTACATTTCAATTGTGACTTGCAAGTTTATTAACATTTTTGTTTGTGGATTATTTTAAAGTGTGAAAATGCCTCGAAGAAAAAGTAAAGCTATAGGCCAAGTGCAATCTAAGCCAAAAAAAATAAAAATACAGCGTAGGCTAGAAACTCCTGAGGAGCGCAGTACAAGACTCACAGCACTGCGAAATAGAGCACAAGCTTCAAGAGCTTCAGAAACCGAACAACAGCGTGACATTAGACTTCTGGATATGAGGGAGAGAGCTACTACTTCTAGAGCTTCAAAAACCGAACAACAGCGTGACATTAGACTTCTGGATATGAGGAGAGAGCTACTACTTCTAGAGCTTCAGAAACCGAACAACAGCGTGACATTAGACTTCAGGATAAGAGGGAGAGAGCTAATGCTTCTAGAGCTTCAGAAACCGAACAACAGCGTGACGTTAGACTTCACGATAAGAGGGAGAGAGCTAATGCTTCTAGAGCTTCAGAAACCGAGCAACAGCGTGAGATTGAACTTCAGAATAAGAGAAGGAAAGCCAAAATTACAAGGGCTGCAGAGAATTTTGGCTTACTGTTTGAAGGATTTTACTACGACCGACAAAAGGTCTACTCACAACATGCCAGTGTTACCATTGGAAAAATGGACATAATTTGTCATTTCTGTCAAGCCAAGAAATTCAAATCAGAGTCACCTGGAATGTGCTGCAAAAATGGGAAAGTTAAACTATCTCAATTGGAATCACCACCAGATGAACTTTTGTCTTACACATCAGGAGATACATTGGAGTCAAAGCATTTTCTCAATAACATCAGAAGGTACAATTCATGTTTTCAAATGACATCCTTTGGTGCCACATCAACAATTAAACATCCTGTCTTTTCATCAACATTCACTGTGCAAGGTCAGATTTACCACAAGGCTGGATCATTGCTTCCCTTGCCTGACCAAGCCCCGAAATTCCTACAACTATATTTTATGGGAGACGAGCAATTGGAGGCCGACCAACGGTGTGACTACATTTTGGGAACAAGGCGTCAGATTATATTAAACTTACAAAGGATGTTTCATGAGCACAATTGTCTAATTAAAACATTTAAAACAGCATTGGAACGTATGCCAACGGATGAATATAAAGTAGTCATTAGAGCTGACCGAATACCAGCAGGAGAACATGAGCGACGCTTCAATGCTCCTCAAGTAGACGAAGTAGCAGTCGTTATATCAGGCAACGAATTTGATAAACGAGATATTATAATTCAGCGACGAGGTGAGTCATTGCAGCGTATTTCAGAAACTCATCAATCTTATGATGCT
Organism: Rana kukunoris; assembly: GCA_029574335.1. NCBI lineage: Eukaryota > Metazoa > Chordata > Amphibia > Anura > Ranidae > Rana > Rana kukunoris. Next base: position 202,482,241 of record CM056051.1, read on the forward strand.
CTACAGTACCCAGTGATATTTCCCAGAGGGGAAGATGGGTATCACTTTAATATAAGGCAGGTCAACCCAGCAACAGGTGAAACAACCAGGAAAAGGGTTTCAGCAATGGATTTCTATGCATACAGGCTAATGGTTCGAGAAAATGAACAGAACCACATATTAAACTGTAGGCAGTTGTTTCATCAGTTCATCGTTGACATGTATGCGAAAATTGAAAGTGAGCGTCTTCTATTTAGTCGTTTAAATCAAAGTAAGCTAAGAGTAGAAGAATATATTCACCTGAGAGATGCTGTGGCAAATGATGCTAACGTTGAAGACATTGGGACCTTAGTTATACTACCAGCAAAGTTTACAGGCAGTCCCAGACACATGCATGAATATACTCAAGATGCTATGACATATGTGAGGACATATGGTAGACCAGATTTATTTATCACCTTTACATGCAATCCAGGTTGGACTGAGATAAAGGAAATGCTCAAAAACGGTCAAGTACCCAGTGACCGCCACGACTTAATTGCGAGAGTCTTCAGACAGAAACAGTTTACATTGATCGAACTTATAACAAAGGCCCATGTGTTTGGACCACCAAGATGCTGGATGTATACAATTGAATATCAAAAGCGAGGATTACCACACTCACACAATTTAATCTGGTTGGCAGGCAAAATCCAGCCCACACAAATAGATGAGGTTATATCTGCTGAACTCCCAGACCCAAGGGAGGATCCCAATCTTTATACAGTGGTAACAAAAAATATGATCCATGGACCCTGTGGAAATGTAAACCCCAATTCACCATGTATGAAGGATGGAAAGTGCAGCAAGAGATACCCAAGGGAATTGATTAAAGAAACACAAACTGGAGATGACGGTTATCCTCGATATAGACGACGAGCTCCACAAGATGGAGGGTTCACGGCGAAAGTAAAGTTACATGGCACAGAAATAGAAATAGACAACAGGTTGGGTTGTGCCATTTTCACCCCTGCTTTCTAAAATGTTCCAGGCACACATTAACGTTGAGTACTGCAACAGTGTAAAATCAATCAAGTATGTGTGCAAGTATGTAAACAAAGGCAGTGATATGGCTGTGTTCAGCCTAAACAATGAGAAGACAAACAATGAAGTCATCCAGTATCAGTTGGGTAGATACATAAGCAGCAGCGAAGCAGTGTGGCGGATCCTAGGGTTTCCAATTCATGAAAGACACCCTACAGTTGTTCACCTGAGTGTTCATTTGGAAAACGGTCAGAGAGTTCATTTCACAACGGAGAGTGCTCCTAGAGTAGTTGAACAGCCACCAAACACAACTTTAACAGCATTCTTTAAACTATGTAAAGAGGATCCTTTTGCAAGAACATTGCTTTATCCTGAGGTTCCTCGATACTATACATGGAATGCCCCAAGGAAAGTTTTCTGTAGAAGAAAAGTTGGACAGCACCTCCCTGGACACAATATAGTTGAAAGTGATGCTTTAGGTAGAGTGTATACAGTTCACCCCAACAATGCTGAATGTTTTTTTCTAAGAATGCTTCTTCACACAGTTCGAGGACCAACTTCTTTCTCAGCGCTGAGAACAATAAATGGCGAGGTGTGCCAAACATACAGAGAAGCCTGTCAGAAGCTTGGTTTGCTTGAAGGAGACCAACACTGGGATAATACATTGAGAGAAGCCAAATTAATTTCTTCACCAGACCAAATCAGAAACCTGTTTGCTATAATACTAACAACATGCAGTCCTTTAAATCCAAACACTTTATGGGAGAAGTATAAGGAAGCACTAAGTGAGGATATACTTGCCAAAACTCAGAGGGAAAACCCAACATTGGAAATTACTTTTTGTCCTGAGATTTTCAACAGGGCGTTAATAATTTTAGAGGACAAGTGTATTGCCATGATCAATAAGACATTAGTGCAGTTAGGCCTGCAAGCACCAGTACGAGATCAACAAGATGTACTGAATGCAGATTACATGAGAGAGAAGAACTACAACATGGAAAAGCTGCGTGCATATGTGGCAGATAAGAAACCACTTCTAAATCAAGATCAAAGAAAAGGATACCAAATCATTATTGATCATATAACAAGACAACAAGGTGGAGTTTTTTTTCTCGATGCCCCTGGGGGTACAGGAAAAACATTTTTGACTAATTTACTTTTGGCTGAGATTCGGGCTCAGGGAGAAGTTGCTCTTGCTATTGCCTCCTCAGGAATTGCAGCTACACTTATGGAAGGAGGGAGAACAGCCCACTCTGCACTAAAATTGCCATTAGACATCGCAAGGCAACAAAATCCTTCATGCAACATAAGCAAGGCAAGTGGTCAAGCGCAGGTGCTTAAAACATGCAAATTAATCGTCTGGGATGAATGCACCATGGCCCACAGAAAAGCTCTCGGGGCCCTTGACATAACACTTAAAGATTTGAGAGGAAATAATAACTTTATGGAAGGAGCTCTGGTGCTTCTCTGTGGAGACTTTAGACAAACCCTGCCTATCATTCCAAAATCAACACCAGCAGATGAAATATATGCCTGTTTAAAGCATTCAGTTTTGTGGAAAAGAGTCAGAAAAATCAAATTAAAAGAAAATATGAGAGTACTTCCAAGGGATGAGAATGCTCAATTTTTTTCAAACACACTTCTTGAAATCGGAGAGGGTAGACTACCAGTTGAATCTTCAGGAAACGTAAAACTTCCCTCTGATTTTTGCAAACTGGTATCGTCAGTTGCAGAACTAATAGATGCAGTATACCATAATATTTCAGACAACTTAGGCAATCTAAACTGGTTGTGTGAGAGGGCTATTCTTGCTGCTAAAAATGAGGATGTCCGTGAAATTAACAATCAAATACTTTCTATGATACCAGGAGCAGTTACTGAGTACAAATCTTTTGATACCGTAGTAGATGCCGATGAGGCTGTGAATTTCCCACCAGAATTCCTGAATTCCCTTGATCCAGCTGGATTGCCACAACATCGCCTATCACTTAAAGTTTGATGTCCTATTATTTTATTACGAAACCTTGACCCACCAAAACTGTGCAATGGAACAAGGCTGTGTGTGAAAAACATGTTGCCTAATGTGTTGGAAGCTACTATTTTGACAGGAAAGGGAAAGGGAGAAACAGTTTTTATTCCACGAATACCTCTTATTCCAACAGATCTGCCTTTTAGTTTCAAGAGACTACAACTCCCAGTGACGCTTGCATTTTCCATCACGATCAACAAGTCACAAGGGCAGTCCATTTGGTACTGCGGAGTTGATTTAAGATCACCATGTTTTTCACATGGGCAACTTTATGTAGCGTGCTCCAGGGTGGGTTCCCCAAATAATTTGTTCATTTTAGCAAATGCGGGAGAAACTAAGAATATAGGCCCAGATTCACAAAGCGATTACGCGTGCGCAACTGCTGTTGCGCGTGCGTAAGTCTAAATGTGCGCGTGCGTATAGTTGCACGCGATTCACAAAACAATATACGCCAGAAATCTACGTTTTTTGGTCCGGCGTAATTGAGTTAGACCTTCGCTTCCCTTCGCGCAAAACTGCGCTAGACACACCATTGATTTGCTAGTCAAATATGCTAATGAGGGAGTTACGGGGATTCACAAAAAAACGCAGTTGCTGCGCAGGCTACGCGATGTGCGCAACAGCAAAATGTCCTGTCTAAAGTTAGAGGACCTAAAAGCTGGTCTAAATTTTGAAAAAAAGTCTAATTGTCAGATAAAGCAACACTGTTAGTGCGGAGTTCAGCAGTCACACGTGTTGCCCAACAATCTGTATGCCAACATGCCAGGGGCATCGTCGCGCATAGCTATACTACTGACTTTAGATGAACAAAGAAGGAGGAGGGCACGGAGGATGGCACTAAGGAGGGCACGGGAGATGTTTTTTTTTTTTTTTTTATTTGCTTATATAAAATTTACAATTTTAATTAATCTAATACAATATTCTTATCTGATACAAGCCCCTCACTCTTCACTTGATATATCACACACGCATAGACATCTTTGGCATGAGTGATTCTGAGGTGTCTTGCATCTTCAGATTCACCCCTCATGCCATCCTGGAATTAACCACAACCCTGCAGGAGGACATCAGCAGCCCAACACATGGCACCACCCATGACACCCATGACAGCTACATATATAATCAGAGCCCCATCCCCACAGATTTCGAACAGAACATGTATGGGGACAGCTGGCTGGTTGGTGAGTGACATGGGAGTCAGGCATGACTATCCCCTCCCGTGATGCACACCTCACAAGTGGCACATGCATGACTAACATCCTCCTGTCTTTTCCCTTCAAGGTGACTCTGCATATGAACTGGTACCCCATCTCATGACCCCATCTCATGGCAGCTCACATTATGCATCTTTGCACGTTAAACACACACATTAATCATGGCACAATGAGAATGCATGCATGCACACCACTATGGTCCCTAGCACACACACCCCACATCCTCATCAAATTGGATTGGCACCAGTCCACCATGCAAGACTGGTGAGCAGTAACGCCACGTCAAGGCTCCAATTATGTCACTGTACATTCATACACCATTCACACGGACCTGGGAATCACTTCTCCCTGGTCCTGGGGAACCCTTCTCCACCCAAATTGAGGATGACACCCCTTTTCCAGCAGGAATGTCACCCCCACATTCAAACATCATTCACAACCCAAAAAATGCCAAAAATGTCAGCAAAAAAAAAAAATGCATAGAAAAAAAAAAATGCATAGAAAAAAAAAGGCAGAGAACAAAAATAAAAATGCTTTCAAACCAAAAAAAGGGGGAAAAAAAATTAATGCCCTCTGCCTGAGCCACGCCTGGGGCGCCCCCGGCCACGGCCCCGGACCCTCAGGGGAGACGCATGGGGGAGGGGAAAAGCCGGGGAAGGAGGAGCAGCCCCTGAGATCTGCCCACCTGGCGGCCTGCCCTCCAAGGCCACGGCTATTCTGTCCAGGGCAGCACCAAGTGTTGCCTTGTTGCCCTGGATAGCCTGGGTAAGGGCCCTCACATCCTGCCCAACGCCTGCTGCTGTAGTTTGCAGGTCATTTAGGCAGGTTGTGGAGGCCCGGGAGTGGGAGTCCAGGTTACCCAGCCTATCGTTGATGGAGGACAGGCTCTGATCCACCCGCCCCATAGTCTGGCAGAGCTGTCCCAGATGGCGGGTCTGGAGGGCCTGGTCCCTTCGCAGACTGGCGGGCAGGAGATTGGGCGCCCCCCTGGTGCTCTGGGATGACCTCCTGGCTCCAGCTGATGGTTGTGGCCGGGGAGAAGGGGAGGCCCTTGTGAGGGGAGCCATGTTGGGGGAGGAGGGGGGGGGGGCTCCCCCTTAGGGAGGGCAGGCTTCTTGCAGCCAGAGGGGAAGAGTCCGCAGAAACCAATTGTCCAGTGCCTGCCATGGACTCCTCCTCCTCATGATTCTCCTCCTCCTCATGATCGTCCTCCGCATGATCATCCTCCTCCTCTTGTTCCTCCTCCGCGGACTCTGGCCTTGTTGGGGGGGCCTCATTAGGCTGCTGTCCTGGCGTTGGAGCGGTCAGGCCAGATGGCCCTGCACCCTCCTGCACAGCTGTGGATGACACAAACCATTCACAGGTTGGAGGATCCACACAGTTGCCACATATTCCCTTTCACCCCTCCCCCACACATGCTACACACCTGAGAGAAATAAAAACCTTACCTGGCACCGCGGGGACCGGACTTGTGTCAAAGCCTGGCAGGCCCTCCACTTCATGCCGGTGAAAGGTCAGGGCCACCACACGCTCCGTCGCTGTAAATCTAATCCGGCATGGTGGGCCCCCTCCTGTGCCCCTGGCATGGGCATTTATTGCGGCCATTTTTTTTTTCACCTCACGCCGGAGGTCATTTCTTTTCTTTTCAATCCCAGACCGGGTCCGTGTCTCCCCCTCCCCCGATGAATTGACCTGCTCCGTGATCATATCCAATATCTCCCTCCTCCTGGCCGGGGTGGTTGTGGCACTCTGCGGGCCGTGGAGAAAACGCCCATACTCGCTAATGGCCCGGGCAAGAATTCTTTTTTCCCCCACTGTAAAATTAAGCTTTCTTTTTCTCTCTGTCATACTTCCAAACAAACTCACTAGCAGTCACCAAAAATCTGTCACAAATACAAGCACAACCAATCAGACAAGAACACACACAAAGAGAAAAAGAACACCCAAAAATCACACTAGCACTCAGCAAGAAACAGTCACAAAAAAATCAGATGAAAAAATAAAGCAAGAAAACAAACGCTCAGAAATCTATCAATCAAACAAACAGTCTCAAACACTTATCAAAACTCACTTTCACAAAAATACCAACAAGCACTAGATCACACAGAACACTAATCTGACAACTACAAAACACACTCTAACGAACAACAGAGCAAAAGCACTTGATTCAATGGGAAGGGACACAAAGGGATGTACTTTTGCAATGGAAGTGCGTTTGTGTGTGTCTGTTTATGCTGTCTGCGTAGTTCACAACGTTGCCCTAGTCCATTTCCAATTTCACTGATTGCGCCGCTCCCGAGTTGTGAGCATGCGCACAACGGAGCTGACATGGTTTCCTTCACGCGCGCATGCGCGAGTCGGCCGGCCCTTCATTTGCATGGGGTCACGGCTCATTTCAATGTAACACGCCCACGTCCCTCCCAATTTGTATTACTCCTCCTTACGCCTCAGGAAAAAAACATTACGCTTGCGCAATCTCTTGCGCAAAAGCTTCGTGAATCGCGGGATTACGCGGCTAGATTGCGCAAGTCTAACGGAAAAGTGGTGCGCTACGCCGGTCCAATAATGCGCCGATGTACGTGAATCTGGGCCATAGTATACAAACAAGTATTGCAATAATATGTCAGTTGAGTTAACCGCACTTTTTAAAGGTCTGTGAGTTGGTACTAATCTGCTTCATTGTACCATATTTTGCTCTTTTTCAACATTTACAAACTGAAAAGGAAAATGTTATAAAAGTTATGAAATACAATACTCTTTAATCAAATAGTAAATATTCATATTTTTATCTGTCACATTTCTAAAATTAAACATTGTGTTATTTATTATTTATTTATTTATATTTATATAACTATGATTTTCCTCCCCAAAAGGTTAAGATAGGAAAACCGGGCAACGCCGGGTATTCAGCTAGTCTATATATATAAAACTCAACGTGTGTGTGTGTATGTATGTTCCAGCATCACGTCCAAACGGCTAAAGATATTAACATGAAACTTGGCACACATGTTACTTATATGTCAGCAACAAACATAGGATAGGTGGTTTAACCCTTACCCACCCCCATTTGCCATGGTCGGGGTTTTTCTTTAAAGTCCCATTCAACTCTATGGGAAAGGGTTTTTCTTTAAAGTCCCATTCAACTCAGCTAGTTCTCAATTAAAGCCAAGCTATACTACAAAAATACATACGCTACACTGATGAGCTCTCTGTGTAAATATTTATTGTCTAGTCATTGATTATTATTATCATTATTGTTTAAAAAAACACACACATGCATTATTCAAATTAGAAATATAACTTAACAATCAAGTAATTGTGGGGGATTTAAAAAACATAGGGTAGTGCACAAAGCACATCTTATGTTTTTTTACATAGAACAAAGTATTTGTAATTCTGGTTCTGTTTTGTATCACAGAAAATGTAAAATTTGCATGTTTTTTTTTCCATTTTCTGAATGTTTAATTTCCTCTCTGAATAATGATGTTTGTCCAATTTTCTGGTGAGTTATTCTAGCGTTAGATGTCAAATGTTAGATGAATAGATGAACTAAGTAAATGCAAACAGGTTCACTGAAGGATAAAAGGCAATTTCAGAAATAATTTCACGAGAATGTACACCTTTTATAGACTACTTTGTAATATTAATCTAGATTATAATCAGAACATTTTCCTATACTATTTTAAAGTTCTAGGACGTGGAACAGTCAATCAACTAATTTCATTGTTCTTGGCCGTTGAAAACTCTAAGGCCCCATACACACGATCGGACATATCCGATGAAAACGGTCCGCGGACCATTTCCATCGGATATGTCCGATCGGGAGTTTGATCCGATGGCGTGTACACACCCTCGGATCAAATTCCCCGCCGCCGGACGGCGCGGTGACGCGGCGGTGCCGTGGACGCCGCCGCGTCACCGCCACGTCACCGCACCAGGAAGTAAAACACTTCCGCGCATGCGCCGAATCCATTCGGCGGCGGCGCGGCGGCGGTGGGGGACGACATGTCTGCTGGTAAGTGTACTAACCAGCAGACATGTCGGGCGGACAGATTCCACCGGATGGATTTCAAAGCATGCTTTGAAATCTGTCGGGTGGAGAAATCTGTCCGCTAGCCCATACACACGAGCGGAGATGTCTGCTGAAACGGTCCATCGGACCGTTTTCAGCGGACATATCCCCTCGTGTGTACGCGGCCTAAGGCCTCGTACACACTATCAAATCTGTCTGTTCAAATCGGTCGGACCGACCGATTTGAACAGATCTGTCTGCTGGCATTTTGGTTTGCTCGTGTGTACACACGAGCAAACCAAAATCCCCGCCAGCAGACAGCGCGCTGACGTGTCGGTGACGTGGCGGTGACGTTGATGCCGCCACGTCACCGCACCAGGAAGTAAAACACTTCCGCGCATGTGTCGAAATCATTCGGCGCGTGTGCGAGAAGACATGTCTGCTGGTTAGCATACTAACCAGCAGACATGTCGGGCGGACGGGTTCCCAGCCGACAGATTTCAAAGCATGCTTTGAAATCTGTCGGGTGGCCAAATCTGTCTGTTTGCCCGTACACACAATCGAATATGTCTGCTGAAACGGTCTAGCCGACCGTTTCCAGCAGACAGATTTGATCGTGTGTACGCAGCCTAAGGCCGCGTACACACGATCTAATTTATCTGCTGAAACTGGTCCGACGGACCGTTTCAGCAGACATCTCCGATCGTGTGTACGGGCTAGCGGACATGTTTTCCCAGCGGACAAATTTCAAAGCATGCTTTGACATTTGTCCGCCGGAGACATGTCCGTCAGATATCTCCGCTGGTTAGTACACTAAACAGCGGTCAGAAATCTCCGCGCATGCGTCGAATGGATTCAACGCATGCGTGGAAGTATTTTACTTCCTGGAGTGGTGACGTGGCGGCGTCAACGTCACCGCCACGTCACCGCGTCCTCAGCTCGAGGGGATTTTCGTCCAAAATCCGATGAGACATGTCCGCTGCAAACGGTCCGTCGGACATGTTTGAGCAGACATGTCTCATCGTGTGTACGCGGCCTTAGTCTGAGTCAGTCTCTAAACTCTCTAAACTCAGTCATTTATTAAAAGTTTGCGTCTATGTTAAATATTATAATTTATTTTAATTAGCAGGTATATCGTTTGAGTGTCTTTATTGACTGCTGAAGTGAGGAAGGAGGTGTGCAGCAGTAGTGAGTGTGCCTGCAATCTCTGGTGCTTCATTATCAGTAGCTCTGACAGTCCAATTTTCCATTCTTCATGGGAGAGGGTGGTAGGTGCCTAGATACTATGGGATGAAAGAAAAATCCTGGACCACCGCGCTCCTCAAAAAACGATGTCTTTATTCAAAACATAAAAAACAACAAAAATTCAATTGGAAAAGACAGCCAAAGTTCCTGCAGTAAAAAAAGGACTGGACAAGGGAAAAAGGCTGTAGCCTTTTTCCCTTGTCCACTCCTTTTTTCACTGCAGGAACTTTGGCTGTTTTTTCCAATTGAATTTTTGTTGTTTTTTATGTTTTGAATAAAGACATTGGGCCAGATTCAGGTACATCTGCGCATTATTGGACCGGCGTAGCGCACCGCCTTTACGTTAGACTGACGCAATGTAGCGGCGCAATCACCCTATTTTACGCAGAAATTTGCGCCTGCGCAACGTTATTTCAGAGGTGCAAGGCGGAGTAATACAAATTGGGAAGGACGTGGGCATGTTACATTGAAATGAGCCGTGACCCCATGCAAATGAAGGGCCGGCCGGCTCGCGCATGCGCGCTTTAAGCAGACCATGGTCAGCACCTCTGTGCGCATGCTCACAACTCAGGAACGGCGCAATCAGTGAAATTGGACTAGGGCAAATTAGTGAACTACGCAAACAGCATAAATAGACAGAGACAAATGCACTTCCTTTGCAAAAGTACATCCCTTTGTATTCCTCCCCATACAGCAAGGTGCTTTTGTTCTGTTGTTTATTAGCGTTTGTTTGTTTGTTTGTTTGTTTGTTTGTTTGTGACGTGTCTTTGAGAGTGATTTTTGTCTTTTATGTGTTTTCTTTGTTGTTATTTTGTTTAAATTTTATTTTTGCTGGGCATTTTTTATTTTTGCTGGTCAATTTTTTTTTTTTGGTTCTGTTTGTGTATGATTTGGGAATGTGGGGGTGACATTCCTGCCGGAAAAGGGGTGTCACCCTCATTTGTGGTGGAGAAGTGATCCCCAGGTCCGTGTGAATGGTGCATGAATGTATAGTGACATAATTGGAGCCGTGGCGTTGCAGCTCACAAGTCCTGCATGGTGGGCTTGTGCCAATCCAATGTGATGAGGATGTGATGTGTCTGTGCTAGGGACCACAGTGGTGTGCATGCATGCATTCTCATTGTGCCACGATTAATGTGTGTGTTTAACGTGCAAAGATGCCTAATGTGAACTGTCTCCTGACTGCTCTTCCCTCAGAAGACGGGGTAGCCTTGGTTAGGGGGGTTCCGTATAGGAGTCATGAGATGGGGGTCCCAGTGCATATGCAGAGTCACCCTGAAGGGATGAGACAGGAGGATGTTAGTAGTGCATGTGCTCCTTGTGATTTCAGCATCATGGGGGGGGGGCAGTCATGCCTGCCACCCATGTCACTCACCAACCAGCCAGCTGTCCCCATACATGTTCTGTTTGAAATCTGTGGGGATGTGGCTCTGATTGTATATGTAGCTGTCATGGGTGTCATGGGTAGTGTCATGTGTTGGACTGGTGATGTCCTCCTGCAGGGTTGTGGTTAATTCCATGATGGCATATGAGGGGTGAATCTGAAGATGCAAGACACTTCAGAATCACTCATGCCATAGATGTCTATGCGTGTGTGATATATCCTCTCCCGTGAAGAGTGAAGAGTGAAGAGTGAGGGGCTTGTATCAGATAAGAATATTGTATTAGATTAGATTAAATTGTAAAGTTTATATAAGCAAAAAAAAGTTTTCAGTGCCCTCCTCAGTGCCCTCCTCCTTCTTTGCTCATCTAAAGTCAGTAGTATAGCTATGAGCATGGATGCCACTGGCATGTTGGCATACAGTTTGTTGGGCAACATGTGTGACTGCTCAGCTCCTCACTAACAGTGTTGCTTTATCTGACATGTAGACAAAGGCCTAGATTCACAAAGCGATTACGCCTGTGTAAATGTTGTTAGACAGGAGTAATTTCGATTTACGAGCGTTTTTACGCTAGTCGAAATCCTCAAACCATGAAAAGACACCTGCGTGCTAAATTTCGACTTTATTACGTGTTAGTACGCCTTCAGATCTACGCTGCCTGAAAATTGCGGCCACTGGGCGGACTTCCTGTTGTTTTTCACCTTCATGGTATGCTAATGAGCTTTTGCCTGGAATCCACAAAATTTCGCTCTTCAAACGCAATCTCTTACGGCACCTTTAGTCATCTTTTTTTTCCGTTTCACTATACCAGCTTTTTGCTGGTCTAATATTAGACAGCCCATGTTAAGTATGGCCGTCGTTCCCGCGTCGAATTTCAACGTTTTTCGATTTCTTTTATTATTTTTAACGTAAGTCGTCCGGGAATAGGAATGTTCGTAAACGCCGCTACTCAAACAACGAATGACGTCACGACGTGATTTCGCGCAATGCACGGCGGGAAATTCCTGAACAGAGCATGCGCAGTTCGATCGTCGCGGGGACGCGCTTAATTTAAATGCTTCACGCCCCCTACTCACGTATTTCGATTGCGCGGCGGAAAAAAAAATACGATACAATAGCGTACGCGCAAAAAAACTACCTGAATTCGGCGTAGAGTCTGGTGATAGACGGCAGCGTAGCGTATTTCGATTACGCAGCGGAAGATTACATCTATGTGAATCTGCCCCAAATTGTCTAATTTTAGACCAGCTTTTATACAGTATGGTCTAATTTTAGACAGGACATTTAGCTGTTGCGCACAGCGCGTGGCCTGCGCTGCACCAACGTTCTTTTGTGGATCCCCGTAACTCCCTCATTAGCATATTTGAATAGCAAATCAATGGTGTGTCTAGCGCAGTTTTGCGCGGACGGATGCGCCTGTCTAACGAAATTACGCTGGACAAAAAAAAGTAGATTTCTTGCGTATCTCGTTTTGGGAGTGCCGTGCATCGAAACGCACGCGCACAATTAGACTTAAGCCGCGCATCTCCTGTTACGCCGGCATAATCGCTCTGTAAATCTGGCCCATTGTTTTTTGAGGAGCGCGGCGGTCCAGGATGCTGCGCGGCGGTCCAGCATCGAAACGCACGCGCACAATTAGACTTACGGCGCGCATCTCCTGTTACGCCGGCGTAATCGCTCTGTGAATCTGGCCCATTGTTTTTTGAGGAGCGCGGCGGTCCAGGATTTTTCTTTCATCCCATGCAAATTGTGCACAGCCAGCATCCGCTTGGTTCGTTGGGACGGAAGCAACGAGGATTACTAGTTTTTCAGAGCGGTATATTTTTCTTTACTATGCCTAAATACTAAATGAACATACAAAGCGAAAATATTAAACAAAAGAGCGAAAAAAAGTTCAAATCCTGTGATAATCAGTGAAAAGGTGAAGATGAGTTCATAGATAAATTGTTAGTGTCAATCTTCTCAATCTTCCACCACACCGCCTGTGCTCAGTGAATCCTTCACCCTTCCAAAATGCGCACTCACCACAAATAAATGCCCAGCACTCTCGTGCTAAGGCACAAAAGCAAAACTCCAAATCTCTCCAAATAATCAATATCAGTGTCCAATTCAGTGGTAAATTCCAACGTGTTCACATAAATAAAGAAAAAACAGCACTATAGTGTAATATTGTAAAACCAGTTTTAATCACACCACTAAAAAAATCTTCATAAAATGCACTCACAAACGAAATCTTTCACCAAACATTGAAAAACAAGTGACAGCATAGGTTTCCAAGTATCTAAAACAACAAGCTAGTGGTCACGGCGGACCCTCGATCGTTCCCAGTATACTCACAGCACCCTGGACGCTGCTCGATGATGTAAAGATGGTAGTGGAGTTGGCCAGCTAGAAGTATATCGTGCGTCCGTATGGTTTACACAGGATCAAAGAAAAATGACCACGCCCCCGACATGTTTCGTCATACAGACTTAGTCGTGGGATTGGTCACAAGCTCTAAAAGTCGCCCTTTTATTCCGTTCCTCCATCGAAAAAGACGCGTATGCCGGAAACTGCGTCGAAAGTGACGCGATCACGCAGCGTGCTCACTCTGACGCGATCGACGTCTCTCCCGGACCTATTACAGGTCTATGTGTATTCGATGTTCCGTCGAAAATGATAACTCCACCAGCCCACCCCGATTCGTCATCACGTCGGAAGTGACGTCTCGATGTAGGCTAAACACAGCACAAACAACCAACACTGCTATTGGTCGAAAGTCCCGTGACCACAGAGCTCATTGTAAACAATAACACATGTTTCTCATTAACTAAATATATTGAAACTGGTGACGTTCCATTGGTTGAATGCCTGAATTATAAACATATAGATATCAAAATATATACATATCAGCATACATAATCTATATAATTGCAAAGTCAAATTAAAACAGTATAATGAATAGTTATACAGTATCTAAAAGAATATTTATAATTAAAAATAAAATAAAAAGATGTACATAAACATCATTGAATTAATATTATAATATATTGCTTGTCTGGTTCATAATCGCCTGCACCTATGTAGTAAACCAAATCTATGGGTGTCACAACTCTCACGTTTCTGGTAATGATGTTACATATAACTATCCTATATATCAACACCTAGATGTCCTCAAGGGTTCCGTGCAATACTATGTGTCATAACTGGTTTGACACTAATAATACTATTGAGTGTATACACAGTTCCCCAATATTATAGAATATCGTACCACGTGCAAAAAAAGTAATAATAAACGTGGCCGATAAACCAAAACATTATGGACTAAAATGTCATCATGAGTAAATACAAGAATAGCTCAAGCATTGTTGATGAAGCAGTTCAAATCTACCTCAATGTTCAAGCCTCTCGGTGTGAGACATTTAAGGAGAAATATCCATTGTGTTTCGCGTTGCGATAAATCTCTGACCCTATTCGATCCTCTCCAGGATGGGTACACACAATCAATCCACAAAACTGAGCCAGAGAGGGATCACCATTATGTTTTAATTTAAAGTGTAAGGATACACTATGGTCCTCAAACTTCTTTTTAATGTTGGCTAAATGTTCCGCAATCCATATTCTTAGGAACATTTTTGTTCTCCCAACATACAACAGCCCACAAGGGCACCATAACAGATAAACAACATGAGAGAATTGCATGTGATAAAATTCTTTTATATCAAACGTGCTTCCATCACTCCCTGTTATCTGTAATTTCCTCTGTTATGTACTTTACTGTACGGCAGCAGATACATTTCTACATGTGAAAAACCTTTTAGATCAAAACTTAATCTGGATTGGTCAGGTGAGTCCAGAATTTTCCGGACCACCTGATCATCAAAATTAGGGGCGCCTATAGATGAACCGTGGCTGGTCTGGTAAGATTTCGCCAGATGTCTATCCTTACCCAGAATATGCCAATGTGTTTTGAATATATTTTCAATTTCTTTATATTGTGCATGAAACCTGTTAGGAAACCAGTTTGATGTTGATTATTTCGTAATACAACCTCCTTCTTTTTAAAACATTCCTCCCTGGGTGTTTCCGCAATTTGTTGGATAATAGTATTCATCTCTATTTCATTGTAACCCTTTTGTACAAATTTGTGTTTCAGAACATCAGCTTGTGAATAATAATGCAGTTACGCCGCACTCTTAGGAACTGCCCTTTAGGGATGTTCTTGATCCACGCGGGATGATGGCCGCTTCTAATTGACAAATAACTATTGCGGTCGGTTGGTTTAAAGTAGGCTTTGGTGGTCAACTTTCCATGGGATATCATAATAGTCCAGATAAGGGAAAATATTGCGCTAACCAAGGTGAAAAGGAAAATAAAAAATAAAAACAAAAAATAAAACTAAAGCAGCTACACTACAATTTGACAAAAATTGAATGAAGTGTGGAAAATAAATGTAGCGCTATAAACATAAATTAATAACACACACATGATGAACAGTGAATGAATGATGTAGTCCAAACAAACCACGCGAGTGGAAAAGTCCTAGTAAGGAAAACGTTGGAGTGCATGGGTGACAACATAAACCAAAACATGAATAGAAGTCCATCCACAAATGGGAAAACAGTAGATGTAGAATCACTTCATGGATCCTCAGAGGAGACCAACACTGTATGCAGTTGCTTCCACTCCATCCATCTGAGGATCGTATCATTGCCATCCCATTCTTCCCAAGAACTCTACAAAGACACCGTGCATGTCCGGCTTCTGACTGAAGATTCACATCCGTTCCACTGTGTCCGAGTGAGCCCAGCTGACTGCTACTGGAGTTCTTAGGCTATACTGATCTGCTGTTCATGACAGACAGGTCTACTTTTCCGGTAAGAGCATACCATTTTCGTTTCGATATAAGTGTCATCTTATCCGAGGATCCATGAAGTGATTCTACATCTACTGTTTTCCCATTTGTGGATGGACTTCTATTCATGTTTTGGTTTATGTTGTCACCGATGCACTCCAACGTTTTCCTTACTAGGACTTTTCCACTCGCGTGGTTTGTTTGGACTACATCATTCATTCACTGTTCATGTGTGTGTTATTAATTTATGTTTATAGCGCTACATTTATTTTCCACATATCATAATAGTCACATCCAAGAAATTCACTGAGTGGTCACTGATTACATGCTCAAGTCTAATATTATTGGTGTTTCCATTAAGACTTTCTAGAAACTGAAGCACTTCATCATGTGTGCCCTCCCAGATGAAAACAGATCATCAATGAATCTCCTATAGAAAATTAACTGTGACTTTTGATTGTGGAAAATGACCTTGTCTTCCCACTCAGCCATAAACAGGTTGGCGAGGCTGGGGGCATACTTAGCCCCCATTGCCACGCCAACCTGTTGAGAGTAGAAGGAGCTGTCAAACCAAAGTAATTGTGCGACATGCAGAATTCCAATGCTTGTCCCATAAACTTTTTCTGAGTATGTGGAATATTATCTCGCCTACTTAAAGCCCAGTTCAATGCTAGTGCAGCATCCTCATGCTGGATAATAGTGTAGAGAGATGCTACATCCGCAGTTACTAAGAATGTTTGAGAATCTGGGTTAATGCTGACCTTTTCCAGAGATTGTAGCAAGTCCGTGGTGTCTTTTAGATATGCTTTAGTATTCCTCACCCTAGGTTGAAGAAACTTATCTAAATATTCACCAAGCCTTGCCTTACCAGGGCCTATGCCATTGACAATTGGGCGGGCCGGGGGTATCTCAGGATTTTTGTGGATTTTGGGTAGGGTATGCAGTCGGATCGTTGTTAATTTCTTGTATGTACTGTGATCTGCCAAAAGTTCCATCAGTTGTGTGTGATAGAAGGTTTTATTCATGACCACTACCCTCCGCCCTTATCCGCTGGGCGAATGATGATATCTTTCCTCTCTTCTAATGACTTAACCCTTCTTCTTAGATAATGGGGGTTCACCCCTTCTTTTGCGGTTAAAACCTTCTATCACACACAAACTGATGGAACTTTTGGCAGATTCACAGTACATACAAGAAATTAACAACAGATCCGATGACTTACAAGGCTCTCAA